>JAGSMX010000032.1:2419412-4838825 GCA_029286785.1 Meandrusa payeni
TGCAGAAAACCTCAAGCGGCGCAAATATAGTAACCTCGATACGGGTTTCATATTTGAGCCGTTTGGGGTAGAAACTTTGGGTCCGTGGGGTCCTAGTGCACATCACCTTTTTAATGTGTTAGCTAAGAAGTTGGTCGACACATCTGGTGAGAGGGCTGGCTTATACCTTGCACAGAGGCTAAGCATTGCCATACAATGTGGCAATGCTACCAGCCTTCTGGGCACGCTGCCAAGCGATGACGGTTTGGCACAGTTATATTTTTTGTAAATATTTTGTAATATCTTTTAAATTGTAAATATTTCTTTATTAGTTACTATATGTTATATTGTTCATTAGTTAATATAAATTAATTTGTTTTAAAAATTAAAAAAAAAATTACATATTAAAATTCAAAATTATATTTATTCAATTCTATCGGCACTCAATTTTTTTTAGACAATATTAACAAACTTTATAACACGAGCAAAAATCGTCTTTAAATCGAATCAAACTTTCTTTTTTTTAATAGATAAAGAAAAAATTGTCAGATCAAACATTAAAGATTACCCGACCCTTGTCGCCCGTAAACTCGAAGCTTTTAGTCGCCTTCTACGACAAGCAGGAGATACCGTAGCCTTATTTCCTAGCAAGCCTTATAGCAGCCTTATAGCCTAGAACTATAGGGCTGAGGTTATTTCACCTTTTTTGTTGACGGGGGCGAAACCTTCAAGATTATACCCTTCTCCCCGTCGGCAGGGTTATGTGAGGTTTTTACTCACTAAAACCCCTCCGGTGGTCCTTCCTTGGTGCATGGTGAGGGTCTCCGGGATCTCCAGAGGAACGCCCCGGAGCCCCTCTGCACTGTGCTCATCGGAGAGCACGTCCCGGTGCAAGTCGCAGTGCAAGGCGACATGGGCCTTCGCCTTCTATGACAGTCATGGAATATAGTAGTCTTATTCAACGGGGCTGGAGGTTATTTTGCCTGTATTAAGGAGAACAGACCCTTACTTCCCTCTTAAATTGTTGAGTAAAACATTATTTTTTCTCATTGTTTTCTTATACTACTCGTATGTTATCTAAAAAAAATCATTGTTATTTTGTATGTTTACAGCATATCAGAATTATACCAAGTGCAGAATTGAGAAATCTGCATGAAAAAAGAAGCCACGGGGATACCAGTCATCTGAGAGGAAGAGTAACAATACCAAAATATACCAGAAAATCAACAAAAAAGCCCCCAAAAACGACTACTACAAAAACCAAGAAGCAAACAACCAAGAAGACAGAAGCAGAATCAGATTCAAAAGGAGCAGATGTAAGGAAGCACTGAGGTGACAGTTGTTAAGAAGTGTGCTAGATGTGACTCTGAATGTTGACATCAAAGTTTTAGACTCAAGGATGCTGCAAAGCTTGGCAGCAGCAAGTAGTACCCGAAAGGGTAAATTAAAAAAAAATATTTTTACTATTTCAATATTTAAACCTTATATGTTTAAATTTCTATATATTTATTCATTTAATATTACATACATCTATTCTCTCTCTTCCTTGCTATTGCCTATTGCCACATGGTGGTGCCACATCGTCTTTGGTAATCTTGTACTCCCTCATGTCTCTGGACACCACACTCTCCACCTTGTCTTGGGTCTTCCTCTGCATCTTCGACTAGTGGTGCCTAATTCATAACAGTTTTTATTCTCTTAAAGAATCACATGCACGTTTAAACCGCAAAGCGACTTTAATGCGTGAAGTGATTTTTAAGTGTTAAATCAAATCATCAAAATCGGTTCACCCAGTCAAAAGTTATGAGGTAACAAAACTATTCTATGAGAATCTTCTCTATTTTTGAAGTCGGTTGAAAAATAGAGTCGAGGAAAGTGTGGTAGTGGTCGGTAGGAGATGCTCTGGGTGGATATGGGTTAAAGATTTTTCTATGTATAAACATGTACTTCTTCCAGTATACTATGTGTAGTCAGGACAGGTTGCTAGTATATTGTCCTGTCGCTGACAGATCCGGGGCACCCCGCTCATAACGGCTGATAGCATTCGCGGAAGGTTTAGTGGGTAGGGTCTTCCCAGGCCGAGTCCCACACATCACTCCGGGCCCACCCAGGGTACCGGAGGATGGTCTATAAAAAGATTTCTCCGCGTGAACAAAAAGGTTGCTAGTATATAACAACTGGCTTGTACACTCGTGTAATATATTAATTTTGTTTCCCCGCAGATAAACATTTCCGTATATGTAAGTATTCTTTTGACTTGCCATTATTTATCAACAACATCACGTCCTTTTAAAGTTCTCTTACGAATGAATCCTCAGACTCCAAGGTATTTTGGAGTAAATCTAATACAGTGTATTAAGAGACCGCTTCCGAAAACGAAGACAGACGATGATGGGATGGAAAAAAATCAATCTTAATTTAAAAAAAAATCAAATGTTTAAAGAAAACAGCAATGAAACACAACGTCAAAGACAGCTGATGCTCGGCTCAACTGCTGATACCGCGCCATAAAAGATTTTTTGTCGCTTCTTTAGCGCCGCCGCCCCTGCGCGCCTTACGGCGATTTGCAGATAGCGTATACTTTGTTTGTGTTACGTTTACCAACTAGTTATAAGGATGATTTTTGAATATAGAATAGATTGTTTAAATAAACAAAACATAAAAACATAGATTGCAGTTGCTTACAAAATGTGGAAATCAACAAATGCTTCATATTACTGCCTAACTTTTATTGTGACGAAAAGATTGGCCCGAGAAGCTTTTACTGTTTCACCAGATTGAGAGGTGGCATAGCTCTTAGATCGCACGGCAAGAACATCGATTCCTATGTTACGAGTAAGCATTCTGATCCGAGAGCGCCCGAAGCCGAACCGTGGTTCGGTCGGTTGCTATTTCACGGATTGTTGCTACGACAAGGGCAACGGCCGCATCAAAAGAAAAACTAATAGATTACAACCTAAAAATGGTTATGAGAAACAGGGACACAGCGGTCGCGGGGAAACTAATAAGCAAGAGCATTCTCCAACACCACTCTCCAAAATCAGGCATAAAAAAAATGTAGTAACTGTAGAATTTGAATAACTATTCTTAACAAAACAAAGTAAACAGAGAGTAGAATACAGCACGGACACAACGGTTTGTGCTTGGGCTTTATTGAATATAAAAAAGTGACATTCTAAAGCTAACTTTAACTGCCACTTTGGGAAGCTTTGTCGCTGAGAGAAGTAGCCGATGAAACTCCAGCACTTATATAAATCATATCTATCCTTTTTGTTATTTTCAATGGGACAAACGAGCAAACACCTATTAAAGGAATTAGTGCATTACCTATTATGCAGAGTCAGCACCTAATTTACCAGGTGGAACACAAAAGTAACTCGGTACGTTCGAGCAGAAGCTATTGCAAGGCCATACCACTGTTAAAAATAATAATATAATTTATTTATGAATTAAATATATATTTTTAGGTTGGCAATGAAGAGCTGTAAGTAAATTAAAAATAATCTCTTTATACGAGCAGTCTTATTAATATAATAAACGTTAATGTTTGTATGTAAGTGTCATTCTTTCACGCAAACGAATGGATTTTGGTGAAACGTTACAATAATAAAATTTACACGTAGGCTTAATTATAAAGATGTAGTGAGAATTATCCAAAATGTAACGATAAATTAAGTCTTTTTTTTTAAAAAAGAAAGCTAGCAATATTTTTTTTTTCAGAAATATTACTGACAATCTTGTTAACCATTCCAACTAAGCTTAAGCTTGTGCTAGGATCGTTCACGACAATAGTCCAATGGTGGATTCGAACCCTGGAATGGAATTAGCCTATTGACGCTTAGTCTGCCATCTGCAAGCTATTCTGGCGTGCGATTACCACCAAAATTGTAAACCATAAATACAATTACAAATGATAATTTATTTCTGATACACATTTGGTAGTAATAAATACTTTTATTGCATCTGACAAAGTATATAAATGAGGAATAGTTATAAATTTTACTATTATACCCTATATCCATCTATATCTGGAGCTATGTAGTTGTATATATATATTTATTGTTACTTAATAATAATGGTTACGCTATTAATCTATCTATATGTTATATTTATTTATGTATTGTTATGTATGCTTGTATTTATGTATATATTTATGTTTATACATATATAATATATTTTATATTTCTCTTATTTTACTTTTTATATTCTAAGCTTGCACCCGTGACTTTGTTTCTACACAACCCTAAGCTTCCGTGAAATAGCAACCGACTGAGTCGTGGTTCGGCCCTCTTGGGCGCCCTCGGATCGGAATGCTTACGCGTAACATAGTAACCGTCAAGCCGAGGTTACCCCCACCGGGGACCCTTGTGTCGAGTTACTAGCGATAGAGGTTCAGGCTAAGCGATCTAAGAGCTCTGCCACCTCTCAATCCGGTGAAGCAGTCAAGGCCAGCTTCTCTGGCCAATCTGTGTAGTTCGTCAAAAAAAAAACAACCCTAAGGTAGACTGGCAGAGAATGTCTTTTTTTCTTTTTCTTTTTGTACTCTCTTATTTTGTGCAAATAAAGATTAAATAAATAAACTTTGTCTTTTACACAAAACCATTTGGACAATTTTTTGAATAGTTACATATACTCGTATATAAATCTTCCAATATTTCAATCTATCTAAATAGAAAGAAAAAGTGTGATCGGCCGAGTTTTTTTTTTTTTGACAAACTAACACAGTTGACACAGAGAAGCTGGCCTTTACTGCTTCACCGGATTGAGAGGTGGCATAGCTCTTAGGTCGTTTAGCCTGAACCTCTATTAGGTGTTAACTCGAAACAAGGGTCCCCCCGGTGAGGGGTAACCACGGTTTGGACGGTTCATGATCGGCCGAGGCGAA
This sequence comes from Meandrusa payeni, assembly GCA_029286785.1. Lineage (NCBI taxonomy): Eukaryota > Metazoa > Arthropoda > Insecta > Lepidoptera > Papilionidae > Meandrusa > Meandrusa payeni. The sequence continues at coordinate 2,424,277 of JAGSMX010000032.1, forward strand.
CGGAACTTGGGAAATATAAGTTAGTGACGATAGAAAGAGAGTCAGATTTCGTATTTTACTGTAGGAGCAAGAGAGAGCAGTGCGCGCGCACATTTTCTTTCTCTCTTGCACAATCATAAAACATCTGCCAGTCGTCTAGCCAAAAACAAACTTGTTTTTAAGTTTTTTGACATATAAATGTTTACTAACATAAATTTTCTTTTACAGCCGCTTTTATCCTGATTATATTTATTGAAAAGTATTAAATACAAAATCGTTGCAATCATTTTGATCTTTTATTCGCTCGATACCCCTAAAACCAAGTTTAAACTGCCTTCTCAATATAACGTGAATGACACAAATTACTATCATGGATTTCATTTTCATAAGACTTGAAGTCAATTAGATAAATCACAAATCTTCGTAAAATAACATAGATTCCTGTGAGAGATAATTCGTGAATTATGAACTACAAGTTAAACTAATCCATGGTAATATTCTCGACGAGTGAGTTAGGAATTTTATATATTTATATGAAAAAAAAACGAAATGACACCACTTCGAGGAACATTTAGACATAGACATAGACATTTATTTATTGGCATCACAATACAAAAACACATCACAGACAGAATATAACACACATTAAAAAATAATGAAAAATAGACAAAACACAGTTAAAGTTACACGGACAAATAATACAAAACATATGATGCCAATATCGGACACTGTCTCAGCATATGCTGTCGTAAGGATTTTCAGCGGTGCCCGGGACTACCTAAAGACGTGCGCGCGCAATACTACTTTACTAGCTACTATATATTATGATCCGATCCTTTTTTGGAAGTGTAATTTCTTTACGCACGATTATAGAGTAAGGTGATCGGATGGCGAACGAAATTTGAGATAGCAAAGATAAAGAGTTACGTTTCGTATATTACTATAGGGGCAAACGAGAGAGGTTCACAGAGCAGGCCTATTGTATGATGTTTACAAATACTTTCGATCTTTACAAATTTACAAAGCGTCCATTCGCGACCGTCGGAGGTTGCGAAAAATCCTTGCGCGATATAAGTATTTTATGGGAAAACCCCACCCCCTTGATAAAATTAGGGGCGTTGCTGGAATTTCTTCGGCCACTTCTTCTCCCAGCGCTAACGCTTCCCGAAGTGGAATATAAGTTAGTTTAGCTTAGATTGTCCTAATAGATTTTGCTAATAAAATAGCTACCGACCGAGTCGTGGTTCGGCCCTCTTGGGCGCCCTCGGATCGGACTGCTAACGCCTAATAATGGTAACCGTCCAAGCCGAGGTTACCCCTCACCAGGAGGACCTTTGTGTCGAGTTACCACCTAATAAAGGTTCAGGCTAAGCGATCTAAGAGCTATGCCACCTCTCAATTCGGTGAAGCAGTAAAGGCCAGCTTCTCTGTGCCAACTGTGATAGTTCGTCCAAAAAAAAAGGCCTATTGTCTGTATCACACTGTAAGAGTAAGAGAGAGCAGTGACTGCGCACATTTTCTTTCTGTCTTGAACAATCTTGTATATATTATATTTCGTATGTAAATGTATATATAGATGGAATTAAACAAGCTTTACGTCAGTCATTAGTTTGGGAGATAATATTTTTTTTTGCGTACACGAATTTGTTTCATTAAAAAAATTCATTGTTACATGCCGGCAGGGTTTCGTACACGAGATGATAAAGTCGAACGCTTAGCCGATAGCATTAATCTCGTGTATTTCATAATTAAGTTTTTAGTAATTATAAAAACACAGCTCAGTCCAAATTTCATTTAATTAGAAAACAATGACGATTAGCTACGCCTTGTTATCGGAATTTAATCATTTCATTCAGTTACAACCAGTTTAAGTTGCCAAATAATATATTTATAACAATATTTTAGGGTAGGTTATTTAAGCATTTATAACCCACTTCAAAAAAAGCAGGAGTCTCTCAATTCGTATTTTTTGTAATGTTTGGGCAATCGTATCGCTTTCATTTATAGAACCCATTTTGATTTTTTTAATAGATTTTTGCTTTTAATTAGAACCCATATTAATTTCATTGGCATAAAACTTTGTGTTCCGCAGATATACCGGGGACCTCGTAATATTTTTTTAAAGAATGACTTTTTTTTTCGCAAATATTATTAACATTTCTGTTGTTAAAGTTAGTTTGGATGGTTCACGTCAATAGTCGAATGGTGTATTCGAACCCAGGACCTTACGAGCAGACCGTACCCTGAACCATTAGGCTATTGATGCTTTTAAACGACAAGATCACGAATGTGGAAGGAGAAAGAGAATAGCTACGAAAGGAGAAAACAGAAAAGAAAGCGTCCGTACGTAGTTGAATTTAATATTCGAATTTTCATTGATTTGATTTGAAACCGGATTTATGGTCGTACTTCTTATATCAATACTAAATCGAGAGATGTTTTTTTATCGTCTTCATAGTTAAAAAAGCGATCGAGCTTCGTTATATATTTTTTTCGTATTTACAGTAAGAATAACATGTATAGAATTCTGTTAATGCTGGCATGTGCTTTGGCACTCGCTGTAGATAAGGTAAGTTAACACTCGTTAAGTTAGTTTTAAGTTATAACTGATTTTCTGGACGTGAGAGCTAATGTATCATCATCATCTGTATGAATTTTATTATGTTTGTTACGTCTTAACTTTGGACTGGGTGGTGTTTTTTGTTGTTTTATTGGAAAGAATGTTCTTCAACAGAGAGATGAGAGTTCGGTTAGGTTCTGATTCATTCTATTTCGTAATATTCTTATTCGATTTGAAGTTTTCACCACATATACATATGTATATATATATATATATATATGTATATATATACATACGTATATATATATATATATATGTATATATCCTTTTGGTGAGGAAGCGGGCAAGTCATGTCGGGGTAGCCGTGACTTCAACCTCCCTGTAGATATACTTGCAAATTAGATAAGGCTAAAAAACTGGAGAAATCTTAAACTGGACTAACTTAGACCAGTTTAAGATTTCTCCAATTTTTTTTTCTGGACGAACTAACACAGTTGGCAGAGAGAAGCTGGCCTTTACTGCTTCACCGGATTTGAGAGGTGGCACAGCTCTTAGGTCGCTTAGCCTGAACCTATATTAGGTAGTACTCGACACAAGGGTCCCCCCGGTGATGGGTAGCCTCGGCTTGGACGGTTACCATTATTACGCGTTAGCAGTCCGATCCGAGGGCGAACCACGAGTCGGTCGGTAGCTATTTTATTAACAAAATCTAGTGGGACAATCTAAGCTAAACTAACTTATATGCCACTTCGGGAAGCGTTACCGCTGGGGATTTCTCCAGTCCCGTAGTCCTGCTTTGATACAATAAGGGTATGGTATCCCCTGCCTGTCGTAAAAGGGACCTGGGGTTCACGGGCGACAAGAGAGGGGCCTTTTTCGTGCTCTTCAGTGGACCCGGGCGACACTGGTGGTCTGTGTCGCCTTAAAAGAGGGCCACTAAACCCCCTAGTGAGTAAGAGCCTCACATAACCCCGTTTTCCCCCCAGAAGGGGGGTATCTGAAGATTTCCCCCACGAAAACAAAAAAAATGTTTTAGATTCTTTATAACTTATTTTTTTTTTTTTTTAAAGAAAGCTAGCAATATTTCTTTTTTTTTTTCAGAAATATTACTAACAATCTTGTTAACCATTCCAACTAAGCTTAAGCTTGTGCTAGGACATGGTTCACGGCAATAGTCCAATGGTGGATTCGAACCCACGACCTTACGATTCGCAGGCCGTACCCTAAACCATTAGGCTATTGACGCTTCGATAAGTTACTTAACACGGTTGGGTTTGCTCGTTGTCCGCAATCGTAATTAAACAACAACTTTCAATAATTCAAGATCGTACGATATATTTTAGATAATGGCTGCGAATGCTGTCTGCTTGACGCTTAAAGGCAGCCGAATCTGCATTCGAGGTTTAAGACAAACAGAAGATATAAAGACTGTATGTATACAAGAGAATTCTCGAGATAAACAGATATTACTAAATAAGGTCTTTTAGTCAATTAGTTATTATAATTTAAATAGATATTATTTAATTGTTCAAACAATATACAGAATAAAGTAGAACTTTTAATCTATTGTACAATGGCCGACCTTATTGCTAAGAGGTAAGCGATATACAATATGAAGCATGAAAATATACATAACTAAGTTATCATATAATATCATAATAAGTTTACATATATAGTCATCAAAACAAATGAGACACATTATATAATATATTATAGACCCTAAATAGTTCGGAGGGAGTTACTGTGGCTTACCGTCGGATATTCCATTTAACATCCGGTGGGATTGTGTTCGAGCACTTACCAAATAATTTCAGAATCAAATATGTTGCCAGGTCAAATTGTATGTCAACGACCAGAAGCACAGAATGAGGAGAGGCGTAAGTAGCATTTGAAGTAATTCTCGCTTATCTGTTCCTTTCTTCATCATTAATAGATATAGTCTGTCTTCAAGATTTCTTTCAGGAGACAGTCCTGGACCACCTACCTATTACAATTTGTTAAAATGATTCTTCAGTAACATTACAGTTGTCGATTTTTGCTGTGAAATATTTCGATATATCTGTTGAAGAATAGACTAGAATCAAAGTTTGTTTTGTCACGTATGATTACAGAGAAACGAAACAAGCGCAAACAAAAAGAACAGAAACTCAAATTACATAACAAATTTACCAATACCGTAGTGTGACGCAAACAAACGAGACGGCGCTCAGCGTATTTTTATGGAATCCCATAACACTGGCTTTCAGCGCGGTCCCTCTCCCATCCCCTAAGCCGATAGGATAGATATATATATACATATATATGTATATTATATATGTATGTATAAATATGTATACACATACCCAATACAAAGTTAAATCAAGGGAAGTTAAAATCCCTGACCTTTCCGCTTGAGAAGCAATGTCTTATATCCCTAAAGCTATTTATGCTTTTAAAGTTTCTGCTCCTGTTTCTTTTTTTTGTAACAATGCTACCCCTCTTCTGTTCTTTAATGGAACTGGATATATGTTATATCTAGCTCCCCTGGCTTTGATGGTCAGGGCCATTCCGATTCCTTACTTTCTTCCATCTCTTTTTTTTACTATTTGATTATTTTTTTCGCCACTTTCAAATTATCTTAAAAAGGTGCCGGGAAGGTGCCCTTAATATCTCTGAAATGTGTGTATTTAAATAATCTTATACGTTATAACTATTAAGATTTGTTAGTCTGTTTTGAGTAAACGAAATTTTGGTGATATTTGTTTAGAAGAAAAAAAGGGTAAGTTACACTTATGTTTTTACGAAAAACAAGTTAGATTATTGTAATCTAAATTAGATATAAAGTTTGCTTATCACTTCTACTTAGCAGTGATTATATTTTTATTTGAAAATTGGTGCATTTCATGTGATCCCATTTCAATTGGTCAACTATCGCATTTATGAGAAAGTCTTAAATTTGCATTACGTGTGTGCGCGACAAATGGACGAACAATTCAATATCACAGCAAACGATTTCGACGATTCATTTTTTATTGGAAAGTATTTCGTTTTATTTATTATTAAACTCAAAGAGGGCGTAAATAAACGTTTCTTGTTTAACCAGGAAAAGTGATGGCTTCCAGCCAATAGCAGGTATATTTACGAGTACAAACAAAAACCTACTTCAAATTGAAATATTAACTGTTACTATACCCGGACGCCCTCTCTGAAATTCCAAACTATTGTGGGAATATAACGAAATACTTTCCAATAAAAAATGAATCGTCGTCGGTCGTCGTAACAGAAATCATCAATACATCGTCAGCTATTTTTTTTTTGTTTCTTTCTTTCGTAAATATTACTAACGTTCTTGTTAACTAAGCTAAGCTTGTGCTAGGAGATGGTTCACGTCAATAGTCGAACGGTGGATTCGAACCCACGACCTTACGATTCGCAGACAGTACACATAACCATTAGGCTTTTGTCGCTTCATACAGTAAAAATACAGTTGTCATACAATATCAATAATATATTATTTGCTCATTGAATTTTTTATCTAATTAAATAAAAATGAATCTCCGAAATGTATGTATGTAACTTCCGAAATACTTTTTTTTTGTTGACGGGGGAAAGCTAGGGTTATGTGGGGTTCTTACACACTAAAACCTTTCCTCGGTGCATGGTGAGGGGCTCCGGGATCTCCAGGGAGACGCACCGGAGTCTCTCTGCGCAGTGCTCTTCGGAGAGCACGTCCCGAGGGGAGGAGGTTAACCCCTCCCCTCCCCCCGTGCCTTCGCAGTGCAAGGCGACACGGGTCAGCCGATGTCCTCTCCGGGTCCACTTTGGCGGGGGACGGGCCAGTGAATCCGAGGCTCTTTTAGTAGCCATAATACTACGAGCTCAGAACTATAAGGCTAAACTTCCGAAATACTGCACCAACTTGGATGATCTTCACTTTTGTGTTTTTGTCATTTTAGGCAAAGGTTTGTATATAAAATAAAATTAAAAATATTCTTATTCAAATCAAATTTTATTAAATCTTATTACAGTGGGTGAATGAGACAGAAAGCCGTTCAGTTGTTCAGCCAAGGAATGACAGCTTCAAATAGACCATACGTTATAATATAAATGTTAGCTAGCAACACATGGCACCTAGCGATGTTTATGCATAATTAGTTATTATCTACCAACGATATCTTAATTATAATATATACCTGAACCTTATTGTATCTTTAATTATATTTAATAATTTAGTTGAACATCACATAGACTTCTTTTTACGCTGTCTCAATAAATCGAGTGTACTAGTTATTGGACTATTTCATTCCACAACACCTACAAGACATTACACAAATGTCAATCATGTACAATTACTGCTTCTTTCACAACAGAAAAACGGTTTTTCAAACAGCGTTTATGTTAAGAGGTTTATCGTCGTGTCGGTCGTCGTAACAGAAATCATATCAATACAAGCCGACATGGTTTCATTACCTCGTCTATTATATTAGCTAGATAGTTACTAGTTTATCAATACTAAATTATTTGGTCTATTTTTTCAATACCATTAGGTCTTTTTCAATTTTTTTCTACTGTTTATAACTCGCATAGCTACAAACATATTTACTGACAGATTTTTCTTATTTACAAATGTCGTTTTTCTATTTAGAAGACGGAAAGTGTAAGTATATTATATACTTATATATGTCGCATGTAATCATAATTGGGAACAAGAAAAATGGAAAAGAACTGATAGCTTCTCGCCGAATCCTCGGTATCTACTGGCCCGAGAAAATTTGTCAATGAACATCTTCTGTTGCCGCAAGTGGAACTGGATTGGCCACATCCTCCGAAGAGATGCCAGTCATATTACCAAGCAGGCCCTTGATTGGAATCCGCAAGGAAAGCGCAAGCGCGTCAACAACAGACTTGGCGCCGCACAGTTGCAGACGAGGCGAAGAACAACGCGAAGACATGGAACGAGATAAAGCGTGAAGCCCAAGATCGAACGCGATGGAGGATCACTGTAGACGCCCTCTGCCCCACCAAGGGGACATAGGATGATATATATATAACATACACAATTTATTTCTGTTAGCTAGCGTCTTTATCTTCCGAGTTATTCAAACTTTCCTAAGCGACCTTTACCCCGACTTTATTTTTGCTCTCGAGTTTTATGGTGCTACAAGGGTGCTACAGATGAGGCGTTACGATGCTACGACATTGCTACAACTCTGCTACAGCAGTGCTACGCGTCCTTAAAACCGGAATACGATAACCGGAGGACATCTGCGATAACCACATAGATGCTTTCTTCCATGTGAGGGTAGAATAGAGATACATATAGAATAGAGATATATAGTAGAATACAGATAGTATTAAGGCTGTATATAGAAAAACATTCTCTATTCCACAGAACTTTGACTATGATGTGAGTACATTATTTTATACTTTTGTGTACGCACAAACGGGCAGGTCGATTCCGGGATATCACCAGCTCTATAGGACGTATAACTAAAGTGCGCTTGGTCTGTACTCTGGTCTTTTCCATATTTCTATACGGAATAATAATCGTGTGATAGATGCCTTCGAGATGTAGTTTTGGTGAAGACTGCTCCGTATACCGTGGACTGCCATGAGTCTATACTGAAGGTGCTTAACATCTCCACTCGGTTATCCTAAATATGCTGCCAAAGAGCCTTCAGCTTCTCTGGACACGTTATGCGGTCTTCAAAGCACTGTCTGGAGAAGCAGATTATTTTAGACAAAATGGACGGCAAAGCTCAGGGAAGGGCGCCTACAACATGGTCCGCGACTTTGACCGCACTCAATGGAAGCTGCTTATACGTGATCACGTACCTCAGTAGTGAGGGAACGGAGAACAAGAAGCAATAATAGCCTATGAGTCTTCGGTTTTCCAGTTAAAATCAAATCAATAATATCATCATTTGTTAAAATTTATGAGTGTTTTATGGCCATTGTCCCCGTCACATATGCAACATATTAATTTAGATAAAATTGCCTAGAGATTGGCTTTCTCTGCCTACCCCTGTAGAGTTCAACGTGAAAGTTTCATGGTATGTTTATTTATACCAAATTTAATTAATTGAAATTCAATTATTTTGTAGATCGTCATGTAAAGTAAGTAAAAATATATTTTACTAATACAATGAAGATAAATGAGCACTGCCCGTAATAAATAGATGCGACCAAAGATAGTTAATATCAAACAAAGTTCCTTTAAATCCATTGGCACCCAAGACGTTGATATCGTTCAAAAACCGAAATTGGTCGACCTATAAGACAGTAAAAGGACAACCTCGAGCTGTATCACATCTAGAATATTCTAGATGTGGTATTGCTTATTTTATCTTTAAAACCAGTGCGTTTAATTTTAATAAACTGAGTAAAAATGCTTATTAGATCGTTGGTACATCTGAAGGGTGCGTGCACAACTATTCTCCGACCCATGCGCGGACTTTCAAGACTTACCATCCCCCCAGTCGCGTACCTAGGGCCTAGGCGGGGCAGTGCCCCGGGGCTCTCAAGAACAGAAATCAGAACAGAATCCTTACCAGAAATTTTGATCGATATTTATTGCTTATAGCAATTGAATACAAAACCGCATCAAGCCTGGATTTAGGTTTTAGGTTTTAAAACTTAAGTCTCACTTTAGACATTACAGGTCACTTACATAAGAACAATAAATAACTAAAATATATAATAATATTTATGGATTTAAACCAAGTCATTCTGATACTTTTGCGAAAACTAAAGCTAGGAAAAAATTGTAAATATAATTGTTATTTACTAACTACTAAACCCTTGAATCTTCTCTATTTCGTTTTATTAGCCAAACCTACACCACATATTACTAGTAGTACCATAGTATTCATTGTAACTTAGGTTGTTACTGTTTACTATTAATTACCTGCCCTGCAGTGCACAAAAGAGAGCTTAAGTAGCTTATCATTTTAAAAGTGTTTGTATATTTCATATTTTTATTTGATAAAACCTAATCAGCTTACATAGCAGTGGGGCCCCCATTTTTTAATTTGCCCCAGGGCCCTTGGTTACCTAGCTACGCCACTGCTTCCCTAATCTGGATGTGGAAATCTAAGGAAAGAAAGAATTGATCATGTATTATGTGTATTGTGTAGGACATTGGGGAAGGCCTATTTCTTATTCTATTTCCAGCAGTGGATTGATAAGGGCTTGTGAAGATGATGTTGAAGTAAAAATCGAATTGTTATCTTTATCTCTATCTATTCCGCTAGGACTAGAGCTACACTTTTTTTTTGACGAACTAACACAGTTGGCACAGAGAAGCTGGCCTTTACTGCTTCACCGGATTGAGGTGGCATAGCTCTTAGATCGCTTAGCCTGAACCTCTATTAGGTGGTAACTCGACACAAGGGTCCCCCTGGTGAGGGGGACCTTGGCTTGGACGGTTACCAGCTAAAGTCACAAGACGAGAGAGGTATAATATTGTACAGCTCTACTTTCGCCGTTATTATAACCGCTGTAAAGTGATCGAAAAGTGGGAAATTCGAAATACAATTAAGCCACGATAAAATTCTTAAAAGCATTTTTATTCAATGCTTAATTTACTTAAGTATAAGTTAACTTGGCTAGTAATAATATTTATATATAAATGTATACATTTCTCAATATAATCTTTTTGACAGATATTAACTTGAAGAAACCAGAAGTTGTATGTGTAACGGTCACAGAAGTTGTATAATAAAGATTTTCAAATGATCAAGTTTTTCATTATGTCTTTGTTCTCCGTTAATAGACTGTTCTGATAATTAAGTATAATTAAAGTTATTAACAATACAAGTAATTAACTCCATGAAGACAAGTTATAAAGTTAGTAAAAATTAAAGTTCGAAAACTAAAAAAATAAGCAATAAGTAATAGACAATACTGTCATCCGAAGACAGATTTATTAGAAATAGAAAATAGAATTCAGAATACAAATTTATTTAATAGCGGCGTTACAAGTCACATAAGAACAAAGAATACGCGTAATAAAAATAAAAGGCATTCTCTGCTAGTCTATCTAGGGGTTGTAGAGAAACAAAGTAAGGGGTGGTATTTAGAAAAAATAAAGTGAAATATATAAATATACATGAACATTCATAATTCATCATCATCATCACCATCAGCCTGTGTACATCCACTGCTGGAAATAGGCCTTCCCCAATGCCTTCCACCACATGCGATCCTCAGCTTTCCACATCCAGCCACTTCCGGCTATCCTTGCAAGGTCGTCGGTCCATCTGGAGGGAGGCCCTACACTTCTCCGACCCATGCGCGGCCTCCATTCCAAGACTTTCCTCCCCCATCTGCCGTCACTGACTCGACAGATGTGGCCGGCCCACTGCCACTGCAACTTGCTGACTTTAAGAGCTATGTCGACCACCTTTGTTCTCCGTCGAATTTCTTCGTTTCGGATTCTATCCCTTAGAGAAATGCCGAGCATAGCTCTTTCCATCGCTCGTTGTGCGATTTTTAGTTTGTGGACCAGCCCAGCGGTCAGAGTCCAAGTCTCTGCACCGTAGGTCATGGTTGGGAGGACGCACTTTCGTCCTCAGGCATTGAGGTATTTGCGAAGTGAGGATGGTGCGGAGTCTTCCGAATGCCGCCCAACCCAGTCGAATGCGTCTATCGATCTCTTTGTTGAAGTTACCAGTTATTCATAATTACATTTCAAGAAATTAAAAACATTACAACAATTCATTGTAACTTAATGTCATACTATTTTTATATATATATATATATATTATACTATATAGATCTAGATTTTCTATTAGATTTACATATATAACTATCTAGAATCACTCTTCAGTACAATCTCACAAAAAAGGAAGTCTGGGTTAAACTACTAACTAGGAAAAAAGAGCCAGGCAGAAGGCGATATTAGAAAAATAAAGTAGCTGAAAATTAATCTATTAGGCCACTAACGTTAATTTTTTTTTCATGACTGAAACGAACGATATGATGATGATGTCCAGGCCGATTTCGGCCATGGCGACTGTGTCACTGGTCAAGCATTTTAATTACGACACTTCGTTCAGGTAGTGGGGCTTAGATTTTTCTTTCCTCTTCAGCCCTGTAGTTGTGGGCTCTCAAGAATAAGACTACGATATCGCCTGCCTGTCGTAGAAGGCGACAAAAAGAGGCCTCGGGTTCACTGGGTGACAAGGGTCCTTTGTCGTTCGAACAAGGCACAGGTCAAGGTTCCACAAACATAATTATAGTGGATGGACACTAGTTGGCGGCTCTTCAGTTTATCTAGCTTTGTGTCTTTCTTCACGCCGCTCAACTTCGAAATTATCAACCTGTTGGTGGACAAGTCGCTTCCACTCGGGACGCAGTACTGCTTTTGTCTCCCACTCCACTCTATTTTGCATCTCTTAATATGCCTGTTTAGAACGTCTTATCTTAGATTCGGGCCACCGCGTTTCCGCTTGCCGGACTGGATTTGTGAATGATGCTTTGCCACTCGAACGAATCAATTCTTAGTCTAATTATATCGCTTGGCAGTAGAAAAACAAAGGTAGCTGAGAAAATTGTATTAGGCCATTAAAGTAATTTGTTTTACATATCTGAAGTAACCTTAATACCTCAATAATTAGATTAATTCTATCGTAAGATGCTTTGTTTGTATAATTACTGTACTTTCTAATCGTAGTTAATGAACGATTGCCATTTTCTTGTATCAATTAAGCGTATCTAATGGACATCCAAGAACATTGTATTTAATTAATTCAATTTTGTTTTCGATTTTTACATAACTTTTCCACTACTTAAGTCAAACTTCATTTTCCTTTGGTGTCATTTTTAGAAGTGTTTTCTACAAAATCGGTATGTAACATTTACATATAAAATCGCTTTGTTTTCTATTGAATATTTAATAGTTTATAGAAAACAATCATTCAAATGACTTCAGACGTCTAACAGTCTCAAAATATCTGTCTCCTTAATTCCTCGTTCGTGGCAGTCGATCAAGTCATGTCAAAAGAGCACCGATTTTTTAGATTAGTAGAATATTTTTTAGAGATTAGTTCGTCATCATTACATAAAGGAGCAAGACACAGAGCCGTGGTAGCTCAGTGTCCAGGCGGTTGGCTCTTGTTGCATAGTACGCTAGCAACCCGAGTTCGATCCCCGGTGCTGGCACCAATAAATTTGCTGTTGCAATTTTATGTGCTGATTAACCACGCGCGGTGGTGAGGAAACCTACATGTCTTAGAAAATTTTTCTAAGGCATGTGAAGTCTACCAATCCGCACTAGGGCCGCGTGGTGGACTATGCCCTTATACTCTCTTTACAGAGAAGGCCTGTGCCCAGCAGTGGGACATATATATTATATATATAAAGGCTGTAACTTTAACTTTAACATAAAGGCGAACATCCCTTATCTGTTCATGTCTATTTAATATCTGTTAGATACTTTTCTTACTTACGGCATGGTATGGGCTGTAAAGTTTGTAATTTTTCATTTTACTTCCAGTTCCAAAGAACACGACCATCGTAGAGTTAAACTTCAATATCACGTTGAAATTCAAAAATGTCGACGAGATTGAGGCTCGTTCTCATTTTGATGACCACCGGAATTCTAGCAACGAAAGATGTAAGCGCATAAAATAGTATAATATTTAACCGACTTCAAAAAAGTGGGAGGTTCTCTATTCGTGCGTATTTTTTGTTTTATGTTTGTTAGTTTTGACGCTCCAGTACAAACTGGTACAAACCAGTGCGATAATAGCCGCAGTAGTAAAAACTGTGTCGCAGCTATTAACCAAACCAAATACAAAAACAAATTTAGTAAAATTAACAACTTATAATGTAATTTAGTTTAATCGTTTTGTGTGTGTGAGTGTGTTTGTGTGTAAAAGGTTGCGTGTGTTGAATAGTGACTGTATGTGTAGGGATGAGTATGAAGGGAGTGAGTTACTCTGACTGTTTATTATGGTTTTAAAAGATCTGATTACATTATTCAATTTTACTCGTAAATTTTTTTTTTATGCCTTTAAACTAGCGCTTGACCATGATCCCACCTGGTGTTAAGTGGTGATATAGTCGAAAGATAGTACGCGCTAGTTTAGTAAGTGCCTATTCACTCTACTCTTGAAGGCTCCACGTCGTAATTGGACGGAAAGACTGACGTCGGCAAATTATTCCACTCCTTTGCCGTACGCACGATGAACGATGACTCAAATCGCTTCGTTCGGACGCGCGGAACATCAACTATAAAGGGTGGAGACCCGCCGAGTGTCTAAACGTCCGAAGGTAGAATGGGGATGGGAGAATTAACTCGTGTAATTCCTGTGCACACTCTCCAAAGTGTAATCTGTAAATCACCGAAAGGCTGGCCACCTTGCGCCTGTGCTCAAGACTATCTAGGTGTAGATCTTGGTCACCTATCAACTTTTTGGCCCGCCTTTCCATGGAATTGATTAAAATGAAAAAATAGTAAATGTACTTGTTATAATTATTATTGTAATGTACATATCATTAATAAATTACACAAGTAAAAATGACGAAATAAAAAAAGCTATTCTATCGCTATATACTTAAAACTTTCTCATGTATCACATCTAGTAACGGGCACAGCGTACTTCGTCTCTAAATCTTTGGTTACAAACACGAACACCGTCTTTTATAATATTTATTTACAAAACGTAGTTTACCTTAATTACTTTGCAATTATTTTGCAAGAGTCGTGGTAGCTCAGTGCTCAGGAAGGACGACAAAGTTGCATAGATCGCTAGAAACCCGAGTTTCGATCCCCGCTAATTTCTAATTATTGTTGCGATTTAATGTGTTGATTTACCACGCGTTAGGCTGTGAAGGAAAACATCGTGAGGAAACCTACATGTCTTAGAAAATTTTTCTAAGGCATGTGACGTATTTTTTTTTTTTAAAAAGAAAGATAGCAATATTTTTTTTTCAGAAATATTACTAACAATCTTGTTAACCATTCCAACTAAGCTTAAACTTGTGCTAGGACATGGTTCACGGCAATAGTCCAATGGTGGATTCGAACCCACGACCTTACGATTCGCAGGCCGTACTCTAAACCATTAGGCTGTTGACGCTTTGAGTATGCCAATAAACACTAGAACCGTGTGGTGGACTATGCCCTTATACTCTTAAAGGCTGCAACTTTAACCTGATCTTTTGAGATATATATATATATATATAATACAGTCTATATAGCTGTTTGAAATAAAATACTAAATTGCGTTTCTTTCTAATATTTAGAGAAACAACATTTAATGTCCGTATTTCAATTCTATCTATTATATATAAATGTCACACATTTCATTGACATTTTACATTTAAAATTATAAAATACAAAAGAAATAAATTTAAGTAAAGGAGGTTTCATATCTTTACTTATATATATATATATATATGGCTTAAACATATTTCTAAAACTGTAACGCTTAGCTTAAATTGTGTATTTTCCTTAAGTAAATGATTTTTTTTGTTATTCTTATTAAGGAAATAAATAGCTAAAAATTTTTTTTTTTTTTTAAAAAAACCTTGTTTCAGAGCGATGTCAAAGTCTGCCTTGAAGATGTGTGCGTGATGAAATCTGTGCCCGTTGTAAGTTCAATTATTAATTGCCTAAAAGATTGCACAAATTAATAATTTATTTTTTTTATTAATAAATTATTTTATTAATAAATAAACATATTATAATACTTAATCTATTTCATTCTGTTAATTTAAAAAAAACATTTATTTCAATTGGATCCCATAATATTTCAGTCCGAGGAAGTTACTGATTATAAACCATTAAAGGGTGGATTAATGTCGGGAGGAAATCGGAAAGTGGTACGTAAAATAAAGATAACTATGCTTTTTAACGGGTTTAACAGCTGCTTTTAATTTGCCAGCGAAGATTCTACAGCGTATTATAATCGTGAGGTCGTTGTATCCACCATTAGACTATCGACGTGAACCATCACCTTCTTTTTGTTGACGGGGTGAGAAAATCATCAAAAAGATACCCCGCCTTCTGAGGCGAAATGAAGACGGGGTTATGTGTAGTTTTTACCCACTAAAACTCCCCCGGTGGCCTTTCCTCGGTGCATGGTGAGGGGCTCCGGGATCTTCAGAGGAACGCACTGGAGCTCCTCTGCACTGTGCTCTTCGGAGAGCACGTCCCGGAAGAGGGGAGAGGGAGGTAAATTCCTCCCGTGCTGTGCCCTCGCAGTGCAAAGCAACACGGGCCAGCCGATGTCGCCTTCTTCCCGGGTCTACTTTAGCGGACGACAACTACAGGGCTGAAGCACAAGCTTAAGCCTAAGCTTAGTTGGAACGGTTAACAAGATTTTTAGTAATATTTGGGAAAAAAATAATAGTCTTATTTTTTATAAAAAGAAAAAAGCTTATGAATTCTCGTATATGAGAAGTGGTGAACTCATATATGGAAATAAAATATTGCGAGCTAACTACCATAATTTTATTGAAGGAGTTTCGAGTGATTTTAATGATCTACCTAGCTTTTACCGAATTGACCACTGCATGTAAATATTTATAAAAGAAAAATTAATCGAAATTTACAACAAACTTCATCTTACAGATTATCATTGACGGCGTAAGTATTATAATACAGTTTTTTTTTGTTACGAACCAATGCCATTTGCCATACAATTAGGAGTTCCCTGATATAATTTCGGTAACCAAGGTCATATGCCTTGGAGAGTTGTTGAATTTATTAACCAAAAAAGACCTAATAGAAACCTTCAAATTATTGAAAATTTCAGATAAAAAAAATTCATAAGTGTACAAACTTTAAAAAAATTACAAACGAATTGAACACGTTTCTTTAAAGTTGGTTGATAAAAAAAATATGTGCTAAACGCTTCAGGAAACTTCCTAAGACATGTAAATTTCCTCACGATGTTTTTCTTCACCGCCGGGCGCGTGGTAAATCAGCACTTAAAATTGCGACGAACAATTTCATTGCTAGCATACGATGCTATTTGAGAATTAAAAAATCATATTTTTAAGATGTTTTATTAGCATTATTAAGCTCCATCATGTTAAATAAGCTAAATGAGACGATACTTTTATAAAAAGAATAAAACAGCTGATGCTCGGATCAACGAACGCACGAACTGTCTAAACATAATGATCAATCCCGCCAAAACAAGCCTTTTGACGTGGGCCGCGACCGCCGTTCGCGATTAGACATTCCCAACTTATCTATATATATAAAAGAGAAAGTGTGTGGGTATGTTCCAGATAGGCTCGGAAACAGTTGGATTACAATGAAACTTTCAGGGAATCTTCACATTGACCTGGCGAGTAATCCTGTAAAGTTTAGTGACGATCGGAGCACTCCTCTTTTTGAACTGTCAAACAAGTCATACGTCGTACTTTTATTTGTGACATTAACTTAAGAAATTAGAGGAGAATGAATAAGGAGAGAAATGAATAATTTAATATATTCTGAGAGTTAAATTAAATTTTTAAAGATGTTAGTTTATTGTTTAAATAAAATGAAGCTATAAAATACTAGCATGCGTATGCTAGTATTTTATAAGCTTAGTTATCCCTACTGACTAGTCTTTTATGGAATTTAAACGTTAAAAACTCTAATTCTATAATACAACTATACGATCAATTGTACTCTGATGTAAAAATATGATTTTTTAAAATCAAGATCGACTTTTTTACCGTCCCATCTTCAAAGGTGTCATTAGTACTATCGTCTACTTCGTTTTCGGAAGCGGTCATGTAGTATTTCATAAAAATCTGTCAAGCCGTCTCAGACGAGTATGGTAACATTGTGACACGAGAAATTTATATATAAAATGTATTTAAATATATTTATAGGTATATTTAGTGTAGATAATTCAGTAAGTTATCAGAATCAGCAGAACGCCATCATCTTGTGTAGTTCACGTATTTCCTGCCCATACAATGGTTGCCTGGAAGAGCTCGCTCTAATATTTATAGGGTCCTGTAATTAGCTTCTTATATAATATTTTTTTTTAATGTTAACAAAACTTTTTTCCGTCAATCTTCAAAGATATTATTAATACTATCGTCTGTCTTTGTTTCGCGGTCTCCTAACACCGTGTATAATATACCTTTTTTTTTGTTGACGGGGAGGAAATCTTCAGAAAGATACCCCGTCTTTTGGGGAGAAGGCGGCGGTTATGTGGGGTTCTTACCCACTAAAACCTCACCGGTGGCCCTTTCCTCGCTGCATGACGAGGGGCTCCGGGATCTCAACGTGGAACGCACCGGAGCCCCTCTGCACTGTGCTCAAGGAGAGCACGTCCTTGTCGTCCAGTGAACCCGAGGCCCCTTTTAGTAGCCTTCTATGACAGGCAGGGTATACCGTAGTCTTATTCTTGAGAGCCCAGAACTACAGGGCTGGTGTATAATATATCTATATATACATTAACATACGTATAGATAGAGCTTAAGAAGTTTTACTTTAGTCGTTTGGACTAAAGCATATTAGTTTTTATTTTCATTGGACATTGTTATGTTACAGTCCTCCGAAGGTGCGAATACGGAGCCATTGAACTTTAATCTGTATAAACCGCAAAGTACTTGGCACGGCAGAGGAAAAGGCTACATAGGTAACAGGAACGTGGTAAGGGAAGAGTTTTGCAGTAATTTGGTTTAAAAAAGATACCTTTTTTATAATTTCTAAGCAAATGTTTGACCACTATCCCACCTGATGTTAAGTGGAAATTCAGTCCTAGATGGTAAAGCGCACTAGCTTAGAAAATATCTATTCACTCTACTCATGGAAACACTCATATTGTAATCGGAAGAAAAACAGACGCGGTTAAACTATTCCAGTCCTTTATCAGAATAATGAATGATAAGTGTTTATAATACAAGCTGTACTCCGCATGCTTCGCTACGGCACGTTATGTTTGCATATAAGTAACTAAGACTCATCATTATTTTAAATAACTATTAAATAACAACCTTAGACTAAATTATAAGATAATGATATAAAATTATTATTATAATTATTTGATTATAGTAATAATATAATATTATACTAACGGCTTGACTATGCTTATGAATACCTTACCCCATGTGAGACGGCGCAGCATCTGTTTACATAAACACAGTCAAGCCTTTGAGCGATCATGCTCAGGATGCTGTTGGAGCTGGTCCGCATCCTGGGCATCAGAGATGCACTCCTCTTGCGCATTGTCGCAAAAAAGCATCTGTGCATCCGCGAGCATCCCCGATGCACTTCAGAAACGGGGCAACCCCAACAGAACCCTGAATGCGTTGTTATATTGAACACGGAGAGCGTTGTACGATATTTGAGTATACTTCATAGTATATATGAAAAGTGATAAACGAGCTTACGGCTCACCTGATCTTAAGTGATCACCGATCACTTGAACATCCACAGCACTAGAGGAGCTGCAGGTGCGTTGCCGACCTTTGAGATAGGAGTAGGCTATTGAAGCACTGCGGAATTAACTGTCACCAGTGGTGTTTCCAAACCTTTACGACCTTCAAGGAAGTTCTGGAACTTCCTTTCTGGAAGGCTGTCAATGTGCAGTTTCTCCGGTGTTCACTTAAGTTCAGTTGAGTCGTAAGCTCTTAGCCCCTTTAATTACAAAACAAAGTTTCGAATTCACCATTTGACCGACGTGAACCATCTCCTAGCACAAGTTCAAGCTTATTTAGAATGGTTCACAACAATGTTAGTTATATTTATAATAATAAATATCTTTTCTTTTTTTACTTAACTTATATTAAAAGCTTATTGTACGCAGGACTTACTGTTTGTGACTCTGGAAGGCACTGTCTCCTGAGATACAGGCACACTGTACCTAGTTCAGGAGACAGAGCTCCTGTAAATGTAACATGTCCGTTTTTGTGATATTAATAAAGATATTATTATTATTTTGCAGGACGTTGATAATGTAAGTATTGATAATACATCACACATAATAATACACAGCTTACATATTTATAAATTTCACGCTATATATAAGGTTGTCAAATATCTCCCTTCCGCCTTTTTGTCTTTTGAATTTCGCGGCTATGTACAAAGCGCTACAGAGCTCGTATCTAGCAATACTATACATAATTTGAAAGGTCTTAACATAACCTACAAAACGACGCTATGCATAATTAGTTTGGATATTGCGTTCAACAGTTATAGACGTGTAAACATGGAGTTAGTATTGCTAGATACGAGCTCTGTAGCGCTTTGTACATAGCCGCGAAATTCAAAAGACAAAAAGGCGGAAGGGAGATATTTGACAACCTATTATATAAACAAGTATAAATATAACGTAAATTACAGTCTTATGAAGGTTCTGAAGATCGTCTACCGAAGCGTATGGTGAAAAGACCGGGGAGCACCTGGCACGGAAGGGGAAAGGGTTACATCGGCAACAGGAACGTGGTAAGCTTCGAAGTAAAACTTCTTTACGCACGCTTGACTTGGGGAATAAACTTGTGAACGCGTTACGACAAGTGTGGTCGGGTGAGGCAAACTAAGGCCTATTGTCTGTATCACACTGTAGGAGCAAGACGCGCGAACACATTTTCTGTCTCTTTGGAACAATCGCAAATCCATATATATAAAGAGAAAGTGTGTGGGTTTGTTCCATAAAGGCTCCGAAACGGTTGGACCGATTTCAATGAAAATTGTAGGGAATCTTCAGATTGACCTGGCGAGTAATCCGGTAAAGTTTGGTGACGATCAGAACATTGATACTTGAGCCCGATATTTAGTATAAATGATAAGAATGATATTGTATTTACTGATATATACATGGGTGTAGGTAATGAATGATTTTCACCCGCTCGAAAAAAATAGAAGAGAATGAATATTTTTTTTAATATACTCGTATTGTAAGAGTTAAATTTAATATTTAATGATGTAAGTTTATTGTTTGAATAAAATAAAGCAAAATCTAGACCGGCGAAGCGGACTGAGTAAGCTAGTATATTATATTTAGTAGATACATTACACATACATATAGATGGAGCTAAAAACAGTTTTAATTGACAACGTGTGATTGTTTAAACAGTACACTCGTTTTTTTAATAATCTTAAAGTTGATAGAATGATAATATTAACAAGTATATTAGCATGTAAGAACAAAAACTAGCTTCATATTAAAATAAAACCTAAAGATATATCAAACCCTTATTAGCTCCAGACCGTAAAACGTGAATTCATTGGTACAAGATCGGGATTTGAACCGACTACCGTTACATCGTAAAGTCGACCGCTTATCCACTGTGATTGTTTCAAGTATTTAGTTTAAACTATTAATAAACATATTTTTATGAGACCGACGTAAGTATTGGCAAAAATAAAATTGAAACTCTAAAAATAAACTGCCCATATAGACCGGTAAAAACATATCATAGCTATAAGGCATTTTAGTAGAGATAAATCTCAAAAAAAAAATTGTATTAGTATCATTTTTCATCTCGCATTTTTAAATTTAGACCGACAATTGTTGTATTAATATTGATAAATAACCAGTATTAAATCATTTGTTATAATTAAGAAGAAAAAAATCGATTTAAATTGATCCTTTTTTTTAAATTTTTGAAGTTATATTTCTAAAAAAACAAAAAAAACTCAAAATGCATAATGCATACAGGAGTCAAAATTATCGCAAACAGTCAGTCCTGTCACCTCTTACCGGATATACGTCGAATTACCAATAACCCTGTATATATTGAT
This sequence comes from Meandrusa payeni, assembly GCA_029286785.1. Taxonomy (NCBI): domain Eukaryota; kingdom Metazoa; phylum Arthropoda; class Insecta; order Lepidoptera; family Papilionidae; genus Meandrusa; species Meandrusa payeni. Next base: position 2,445,501 of record JAGSMX010000032.1, read on the forward strand.
GATGATGATGATGATGATGATGTCCTGCCGATTTCGGCTACGGCGACGCTTCGGGACTGTCATGTCATGAGCCAGGTCACGCGGCTCTTGAGTGTGCCCTCATGTGGATTGCATATCCACTCTTCCTTGTAAAAGTGCGCCCGCATCGGGAGCACGTAAGCACACCGTTATTGATGTTGTAGGATATGGCAGCTCGTGGTCGGGCCTTCAGGGTGTCACGCTTGTCGTCTAATTCAGACTTGCGCTTCTGCTCAAAAGCGTACACCCTTTCCCTTATGAGGTTCCGCCACTCAGTTTTCTGAGCTGCCATGTCTTTCGTCGCAGTGTATATTATTAGAAACTTAGGGGACACATAAATGTAAAGAGTATTACAGATAATTAGTAAACATGTATACACTTCGTAATAGCGTAAAGAAACTAAGATGTCTTCTTGCCGGGGTTCCCCGACTGGTCAATATTTTTTAATTAGCAAAGAGATATCAACAAACAACTTTTCGCAAAGCTAAGCTACACATCGTTTCAGAATGACGACGGCCGCATAAAGATGAAGCATCGTGGAAAAATCACGAAAAATTCAGCAAAGTACGGGAAAGCAAATCAACGAGGCATGGTAGGTTAAAATAAGCTTTTAACCGCTTAAAAATAAAAAAATATATTTAACCGACTTCAAAACAAGGTGGAGGTTTGACTGTATTTTGTTATATTCGTTATCTTAGAGCTTTTGATTCCGTGAACCGATTTGGATGATCCTTTTTGAGATATGGTGATTCCCGTATCGTTCGATTTTATTTAGGTCCACTTCCGTCATTGGCATTTATGAGAAACTCATGTAAGTCTTAAAAGAGATCGTTCACACGTTGTAGCCTTTGATGTCAAATCCATCAAATAATTGATTTGAAGTCGGTTTTTGTGCCTACACGTAAATATTTGCTTGGGCAAGACCCCAAGATGTTCCACCATTGTCACACATTGACGAGGCTAAGGATAAGCTCTCGCAAACATCCGTGGCACCGCTTGCGGTAGCGACCTTACAGCGGAGAGCTATGCCACCTCTCAATCTGGTGAAGCAATCGAGGCCAGATTCATTGGCGAATCTGTGTAGTTCGTCATAAAAAAAACCTTACAGCGGCTCTGTTGACTGAACTGGACTTTGGGGGCTTTTAACTTTATTCTAAAGGTGGTAAACTCATCATCGGATACAGATGTGCGAGTGATTTATTAAATACTAGTAGGTGTACAAATAAGTTACCGCTTTATTTGTTAAGAAATAATATTTATAGTGAAAGCGTTATTTGAAACGATGTGAGACTGCTTGCTGTGTGGCTTCTAAAGCAAATGCAAGTTCCTTTTGTATTTAAGACAAATCTTCCTGCAATAATTTCTCTAAATCTTGATACTTGTCTTTTACGTCAAAATCACAGTTTCTTAAACGTTTTAAAACTATTCAAGGCATCATCATTATAAGCTTCTACGAGCAATCGATGCGTCCCAGCTGCAGGTTTTTTTTTTAAATTTAAGAAATAATAGTTTCCGTAAATGACAAATGAGAAATATATGATGCTAATGCAAACTTAATAATGTTATGTTGTTCTAGAATGAACAAACAAATTTTCAAGCCAGTTATTATCTAATATAAACCTCACACATCTTTCTCAAAACGGCGGTTTATTATTTATACACCTAATAAAACAAGTAAAGAACGGCAACGGCAGTCTTTGGTTCTAAATCAGCTAGAATTCGTAGACATAAGACTAAAGTCGATGTGATCCGACTGAATCAATTACCAAAGCTGCGGTTTGGGCGCCCTCGGGGCAGACCGCTGTCATGAATTCTTTTTCCACCACCGAATCTACGCTGATTAGCTAGAGAAGCTGATAGAGAACTATCATCACATTAAAGGGCTTAAGAGCCTATACCTCTGTTGGGAGTAATATGGAGGTCCCACGATTTGATAAAATACTTAAGCGCGTGAGCATTCCGATCCGAGGGCGCCCGAGAGTGTCGAACCAAGTAATAGTCGGTATGAAACAGATTCACGCAATTAGTTAATCACATTTGATATTTAAAGAAATCAGCTTTTTGAGTTTTGAATGAGCAAGTCAATGAACCTTTAAACCGTATAAAAATGTTAACCAATGAATTCAGCATATCTTGTATCTGACAAAATTGAATTTTATTGATACAAGTTAGAGAGACCGTTAACAAGTAACGAACCTTACATATGTGCGGTGTATAAAAACTTTTTAAGTCCTCGGTAGTATAGTGGTAAGTATCCCCGCCTGTCACGCGGGAGACCGGGGTTCGATTCCCCGCCGGGGAGAATTTTTTATCCAAGCCGAGTTTACCCCTCACCGAGGGGACCCTTGTGTCGAGTTACTAGCAATAGAGGTTCAGGCTAAGCGACCTAAGAGCTATGCCACCTCTCAATCCGGTGAATCAGTCAAGGCCAGCTTCTCTGGCCAATCTGTGTAGTTAGTCATAAAAAAAAAATGTGCGGTGTTAAAAAATTCTAATTAGTTTTAAAATACGGTTAATTAATTACTGACTAAAATGCATGTTTTTTTTCCCTAGTTTTCCCTATTGTTTTTCGGGAAAGGCTAAGTGGTGCGTACCTTACCCTTTAATATAATAATTAACCCTTTTCTGTATTACCTTAACACGTGGTTAAATTTCAAATCACTGAAGATTGTTCTAGTACTAAACGAAAAACAATTCTTTACGCGATCACTCTTTTACCTCCGTTTCATTTCACTTCTTCATAATAAGCTTGTTGAACAATTTATAGTAATTTTTTTTCCCTATCTACCCTTCTGAAGTTAATTGAAGTCGATCGCTTATGTATCATTGGTGAAAAACTCCTTTACAAAATAGGCCTGTGCCCAGCAGTGGGGCATATATAAAGGCTGTTACAAAACAATAAACATATGTCCGTTATCGCCGCTTTTGAAATTGCCCAAAAACAGCGTTACTTCGGTCACTTCTTCACCCAGTAACAACGCTTACCGAAGGGGTATTTTTAGGTAGCTATTTGTAGGAATTGATAGTTTTCCCGTTAGTTCTCTCGGGCACCGCCGGTTAGGAATGCTTTAATGATAAGGAGCCAACACCGCAGATTCGTTCGAAAACAAAGGCATAGTTAAAGTTTATGCAAAGGAGTGCATAACAATAATAACATAATAAATATATTTAAATACACAGGTCTTGTTTTCCTTTGAAGGCAATGTGTATCCCCGTCACACGCTTTGCCTTTAAAGGAAATTTCTTTTAAATAATTAAATTAATAATATATATATATAAATAATCCAAAAAAAGTTGAAAATTCGATATTATTTTATATAATAACCAAGAAAACGTTTGTAAAAATTTAGCAAAATTATTTTTTAAAGTACAAAAAATATGGACTTTTTTATTATAGTTATATCGCAACCACAGACCTGTGTCCGTGCTCTTTTCCAATACACTTAAATTGCTGCACTCTGCATTTATTAAAATAGTGCCAGAATTTGGAGGTGGCCAGAGATTTGGGTTCACGCGTCGCACACGCCCCGCTGCATTGCTATTAGCTTCTCTGCGACCGCTGTGTCCTTGCTTCTCATGGCCATTTTTAGGTTGTAGTCCACAAATATGGACTTACAACTTTCTAGAAACAGGGCTGCATCTAAATAAATAAATCTTTAATACATATTTTTACTTCCATAGACGTTTTCCGTCTTTTTCTGCGGAAAGAATTATAGGTATGTACCTTTGTTAATATAAGATTGTCTTTGTTTTGTTTTCATTCATTCAAATCCATACATCTAAAAAGATGCTTTACGTCCAAACAGCCAAAGTCCGACACAGATATATTGAGTCATACACTCAGATAAACAATTGTGGTCAAAGTATTTTAAAATGTTGAAAGAAAATAATTTCGATATTTTGACAGAATAAGTTTTAACTTGGGTAAATATATTTTTTCCTTGAGTAAGGCTAAACAAACTGCCATGAAATCGTTACGTCGACGTAGCATTGGTGATGTTTAGAATATTATCGATAGAATACGTTAATTAATTTTTTTTTTCACCGTTTTTCATGCAAATGTTTACTTCCGTAGGTTTCCTATTTGTATTAAGAAGAAAAAAAATTAATTAGGTACGTACTTGTGTCCTAAATATACGTATGGTATGTCTGAATTACTTTAACGAATGGTTAATAGATGTCGCGTTCATTTACAAGCGTTTTATATAAATATATTTCAACAAGCTTCTATCGTTTCCGTTATGTTCATTTGTCTGGTATCTACTATACTCGTAAGATAACCCAAAAAATCTTTCTTAACATTTCATGTAACTAATAGTCATTAATTTCTCTCTCTAAGTCCCTCTTTCTATGTTTTATGTCTTATTTTTATTTCAATTTTTTTGAATATTTTTTTTTGTAATCGACAATTACAGATGTAGTGAGAAATTTTTTTTTTGTTAACGAGGAGGAAATCTTCGGAAAGATACCCCGCCTTCTGGGGCGGCGGTTATGTGGGGTTTAACCCACTAAAACCTCCCCGGTGGCCCTTCCTCGGTGCATGGTGAGGGGCTCCGGGATCTCCAGTGGAACGCACCGGAGCCCCTCTGCACTGTGCTCAAGGAGAGCACTTCCCGGGGGGGGAGGTTACTCCCTTCCCCCTGTGCCCTCGCAGTGCAAGGCGACACGGGCCAGCTGATGTCGCCTTCTTCCCGGGTCCAGCCGGCCTTTCCGGCCTTTGTCGTCCTTGGCGGACGACAAAGGCCCCCACCCTTGTCGCCCTTTTAGTCGCCTTCTACGACAGGCAGGGGATACCGTAGACTTATTCTTGAGAGCCCAGAACTACAGGGCTGGAGCCTGTACATACCAGCAGAATATATATCACCGGACACTTTAAATGCTGGTCACTACGAAGCCTATTTCTATTGCATATATTATTGTTTTCCGACTGTATGGCCAATCGCATGAGCGTCGTTAAGTATGCATGAGCGTAGTAAAGCTTCTTAATGCCCACTTGATGGGGAACAAGCTGGTAAGCGTTACAAATAATGCGATCAGGCGAGGCGAAGGAAGTTGAAAGGGAGAATTTAGTGAGGATAGAAAGAGAGTGACGTTTCGTATGTTAAGACACAGTGCAGGCCTGTTGTCTGTATCACAATGTAGGAGTAGGAAAGAGCAGTGCGCGCGCATATTTTCATTCTTTCGTGGACAGTCGTGTATATATTATGCATAAATAAATACATACATATAGATGGAGCCAAGAGAGTTTTACTTAAGCCTGGTCTAAAAGGCACTCGATTTTTTAAATTGTTATGTTGGTAATTATGAAAAAGTTCATATTTCATAATTATATAATTCGTATCTAAATATAATTAAAAAAAAACACGATTGACCAAAAAAAAACCTGAGCAAAGCTACAGTTCTATATACATACATATAGTTAGAACTAAGGAAGTTTTACTGCAGTCGCCTTAACAATACCAAAACTCTACTTACCTTTGGGCCAAAGTTGTAATAATATTTTGATAACTTTGTTTCATTGCCGCCGGACTCAGGATATACATGAAAACGGAAATGAAATCATTCGTCACCAATAAAAATTTGAAGTTCACCAAATCACTGCTTTTTTATTTATATCCCCTTTGAAATTTTAAATGCTGATTCACCACGGGCTCTGAAGGCCAACGAAGTGAGGAAACTTGCATGTGTTAGAAAAGCTACACAGGCTAGATCTCCACAAATGAACAAAGCGTCCATTCGTGACCATCAAAGGTTGCGAATAATCCTCGCGCGTTACCGCTATTTTATGGGCAGGCCCCATCCCTTAGATGTTAGGAGCGTTGCTGGAGTTTCTTCGGCCACTTGTTCTCCCAGCTTCCCGAAGTGGCACTCAAAGTTAGTTTAGCTTTTGAATGTCCCTTAGAATATCCGTATAATAGCAACCGACCGAGTCGTGGTTCGGCCCCCTCGCGCGCCCTCGGATCGGAATGCTTACGCGTAACATAGTAACCGTCCAAGCCGAGGTCAGCCCTCACCGGGGGACCTTTGTGTCGGTTTACTAGCGATAGAGGTTCAGGCTAAGCGACCTAAGAGCTATTATGGCCACCTCTCAATCCGGTGAAGCGGTCAAGGTCAGCTTCTCTGGCTGATCTGTGTAGTTCGTCATTAAAAAAAAGATGGACTATATCCTTTACAAAGAAAGCCTGTGCCCAACAGTGGGATATAGATATATGTATATATAGGTTAACTTTTAGTAATAAACTCTTAAATCCTTTTAACCATAGCGACGTAGTCAGAGACAACAATACTGAGCATACTTAGAAATGGTAATAAGACACAATAATCGTTACAATATTAATTTATTAAAAATTGTAATTGCAAAAGATTCCATTATTTAATAAAGTTCACGTTACGCTATGTAAATACAAAAAAAGATAAAGAAAAAGTATAAAAAACTGTCAGTCTATATCACATAAAAAACTAAAACATATTCGACTACCCGCTTTGTAGTTTTCGGGTAGTTTAAAAAGAACATCGACAATATACCATAGATCTAACGCTATACTATCTATAAGACCAGTTGGGCAGCTGACTGGAGGAGGCTACAGCAAGCCTTGGGGCTAAAATAGTTCAAAAATTGCTAATATATATTAAAATTGCTATATAAAAATTGTGCAGAAGGCAAGGGGAAACCACTGCAATTATTTTCCCCACAGTAATTATCGTACTATCTGTACTTACACAATTTAGGCCTACACCGTGGCCACATGCGGCCTTTTTATTTTCATAGTTCTAGAGACTACATTTTCTTGATTGTGATTCGTGGTTGTTAAATCTAACTTAATCTTGGATTGTTATAATTTTGTTTTCTATACGATGTTAAGATGTTCGCTGACGGTGTCAGTGTCAGGGTTTATCAAAATTACTATGGGACCTAATTTTAAAACCCTTATATCAAAAAAAATAGTATAAATGGGCAAATAGAACTACAATGCAATATAAATAAAAAAGCTCTCCTATCCTTTTAACCCTGGCGGGATAGACAGAGCTGGTTTCCTTGTCCGCTTTTGACAAGATGGTGAGTAATGACATATCGGACACAATTTAGCGAGTGATTTTTGTACTTAAAAAACTGAAAAAACGGAAATTCCTTGCTACAAGACCACTACCACTAGGCTATGACTGCACAATGCAATATATCTGGCATCAAAAATCGGTTTTTACATTTTTTTATAATTGAACAAAAAATTATAGATAAAGCAAAACTGCTATATATAAACAGGGCCCCGTTCGTGCTTGACCAATGAACTTTCATTATAAAACCGATACTACAGTCAATTATCATTCCTTTATTACCCAATACATAGAATACTAACACACACGATTGGCTTTCCAGTGGTCCAATGAATTTTGAGAAGACGAAAACTAGCAAATATCAACCACAATAATGGAATGAACTAATGAACTGCAAATGGCTACAAAATTGGTTTCCTAGATTCGGGGCACTGTACTAATATAAGACGAATGACGAACCCAAAGATATTTATATAAAACCGTATTCGAAATATTTATCTAAAAACATTTTATTACGAAATTGACACGACGTAACTATTCACACACTTTCACACCTCTTATTCAACGGTTGTACGACTGTTTGCTGTGAAGAGACACTTAAAAATAAACTAGCACTACCGTATATAAAAATCTAGCCTACATTTTGACGATTCAGAATCGACTTTAAATTATATTTCGAGTAAGAAACGTTAACCTAAGTATTTAACTACAATTTACTATACTAAAAAAAGAAAATTTCCATAATATATCAACGTATAGACCGACCGTTTCACATTGTTAACATCCTCAGTTTATCATGACCTACGCTTTTTAAGGAATAACATAGAATGAAGAGTTCAAATATTTGTTTCATCAAAATGACCAGACAATTGTGACCTACGCTTTATACGAGATGCTATAGTACAAAGAGCTCATGACTCAATTTTCCAATTCAATAATTATAAAGAAATCATATTAGAAAGAGCTCAAGTTTTTAATTTCAATTTGGAATTGTAAACCAAACAATCATGATCTAAGATTTATAAGGGACGATATAGAATGAAGGGCTCTTTTAATTTGGGTGATATATTTAAGATGGACGACATAATATAATTTTTGATCAGAAACCATTTTAAAATACTGTTGATTTGGCTTGACAGAAGTTAAATATTAAAGCATTATTACGTATGTAAACGATCATTATAAGCAATTAATATCAATTACGGGAAGTAAGTCACATTTGAAGTAGATTGAAAAGTACAATTTTAAGTTATCGAAATAATTACCTTAAGCGCTAAGATGACTGATACGCTTGTAATAAGTATTTTTACATATTACAACAATATAATAATTAATAACCTACAAAAATTGTCACGTGACAGTAACATTTCACTGCTAACTTCACGCTATGTCCTACACGTGCAGCTAACTTCATATTGCACTTTACGTAGGGTAAAGGCTATAGTCGTTGGCCCCCTTAAGCAGCTACTACCAGCAAGTATTGCATTTCTGGGCAAATTGAAGGGCAATCTGGGTCAAATTAGGTTTGCAGAACATGGATACTATGAGCATTTCCATGAATTAAAAAAAAAATATATCATTGTCTCATGACATTATCAGTAAGAACTTAAAAAAAAATGTCTCGGTCGGATATAGTTATTGGCCCCAGCCAAATTGGTGTAAACTATAACATTCACAAATACATTAAATCACCGATCATTTCTAAGAGTTAATTAGTTTCTTAGAACCGGAAATGGTAGAAATCATAGCAATAAGTAACTTTTAAGCATTCATTTATGCATATGCTTACCCAATTGCTAAGTTTTGCATTTAAAAACACATTTTGTTTACAAAATTTCAATCTGTGCCATGACAGTTGCGGGCACAGTTGAACAGCATTGCCATGGTTATGTACCATAATAAATAGCGCAATTTTTAAATATTTCTTTTGGTCGATTCGCTTATTCAGTCCCTTATTATTTGCGTTTTAGCGATAGGGGGCCAATGACTGCCTCGGAGCCAACGACTGTAGCCTTTACCCTACTTCACTATACTTAATGCACCACGAAGATATTATGAATAGTCACACCCGTGACACAGAGGGCTAGGCAGAGATCCATTTCCCTTTCACATTATTTTTATCCACATTCATACATTTCAGCACACATCCACTATATGTTAGTATGTCACTAATGTGACATAGCAAATATTTTTCTGGCCTTTGTTCTCTTAATGTTCCTAGAAATCAGATATAATACAATATATGCCATAATAATTTATGTCAGTTGACCATGAGATCCCATATTTTTTGGAAAACAGAAATTTTTTTTTTTTCTCTTTGATCAAATTGAAATCCTTTTTTTCAATACCTTTTAACCGTAGAAAGGTTAGACAGAGATACGATTCGCTGTCAACTTTTAGGCAAAGGCAACAAGCTTCGTAGGGACAGAGGATGAGCCTGTGGCGACTTTCATTCGCCAATCATCAAAAAGTATTTTAGACGATAAAATTATTTATATTATATTTGGAAAAAGAAAATTTATTAAAAATACAGATGACAAAGTTTTTTTTTCACTTACTTTTTGATCTCTTTTTGTCTACAAATTTTCCAAATTGTATATTTTTAATGTATCAAATTTATATAATATAAATTTATTATTCTGCATGATTCTGTGATAATTTTATTTACCGGCGGCCCACTAGAAGACGAAGAACACGTGCAAAAATAATAATGGGAGGCATTCCGCTCTAATGTCATTATCCCAAAAGCCCACCTCTATTTAAACAAGTGAGTCATGTACGTAAGAATCCGAAAATTGGTACAAGCGTAAAGCTAAGCCTTTGGCCATCATTGCTTATTGCAATTATTACATTTATATAAAGTTATTGTAAAATGATTCGTGGAAACTAAGTAGAATAATTTTTAAACCAAACATTTTGGAGATCTAAGGAGTTATCTTTTATAACTAGAAAGAATTAGTTCCTAGTCAAATGTTAACTAATCTAGATATTCTAATTAACCTAAAATAAGATACTTAGGTATTTATAACCTACAAAAAAAAATACAAATAATACTGACTAACCTATAAATGCATAATCTGGTATCGATTAATGTACAAATTACAATTTTTGATAAAGAATGGTTTCCATATTAAATACAATTGGGTAATGGCACCAAATGGGGGTTAGTTTTTGTTGATTTCACAACCCACTTGATGTTCGCTCAGTGTTGTTACTATTCCTGAGTGATTGAAAAAAAAATAGCAGTCGCTAAAAATTGCCAAAAAAATTTTTGTGCGGTAAAATTTTTTTGTCAATTTTTCATACGCAAGATATAAAAAACGGACAGCTCTGATTTGAATCTACCTTCAGATTGAGGGTCATCGCCCCAAAATAGGTAATTAGAGAAATGTTAAGCTTATTTCGAGTAATCCATCTGAAGCAATTTCCCTCTAGTACGAAAGTCACTTCGCCAGAGTAACGGCTTAAACCGAGGTTCCTTCTCGGGTACTCTAGTATTCTTACTACAAAGAGCTTAGCTATCTTCAAGCCTGTGAAGCCCAGACAGACAAAAAATCCATGTAAAAAAATGTGTTATTTGAAATATTCAGCGCTGTGGCAGTCATGTGTTTATATGAAGCCAATAAAGAAATTGTCTATGTCTAAAAGAACAAGGGGTTGTGAAATCACCATTAAGGTTCCACATTATCGAATATCGACCTAAAGTTCGGAAATTAAATCATTGTGAATAACGATTGTATGTTAACAACTACGTGAAATAATTGACGCTTTTTTTATGATAGTTTAGTTTCATATCAAAAAAAGACTAAAAATAATTTTTAAATCTATTTTGTGTTCGACATTAGTTGGGAAATAATTACTCTACGATGAAGGTAATTTAACTTAATCTCGGTCAGTAATTAATCGATGTTACATCGATATTCGATTCGGCAAAATCCTAATAATTACACTAAATTATCACTAAAAATTTCGATTGTATCGGGACGTGCAGTTTACATACATACCGGACGAAAAACTAAATCTAAACCCTTAAACCTAGGATGGCTACATCAGTCTTAAACGCTAGCAAAAAATCTATTTACATCAATGGCAGTATCGTTTTAGCTTTTCGATTTTCGCTTATAAAATAACTTATATTAACTTAAATCTAAGTATTTTACTTAAGGTTACAACACGACTAAATAAGTTCTATTCGTCTATTTATACGTTGAATTTACCAAATGTCCAAATTCTAACGATGATGATATTAACTTATCCCTACTGGAAAATGCAAAAGAAGACTTTAGTCCATAACGCCATGTCTTGAATAGGAGAATTTTAGTAATTTTAAAGGCCGCAGCCACATCTTCATTGCTCTTGATCATAAAGCCAAACGCGCGCGCGCCACGCCCAAACCCTTGCGCACGATGCTTAGTCCAAATTCTAATTGTCATAAGACATTTGTAGCTGACAGCTGTCATTGGCGAATAGAACGAAATAATAAGAACAAGACATGGCTGTATGGACTTAAGTCTTTTGCCTTTCCCATTAGGGATAACTTAATATCATCATCATCATCGAATGAAATATCTGTCGTGTCTGTCGCTAACTGTCAAAGTGACATCTGTCAGTCAAATACGATATTCTCATATTTTCAACTATAACACTAAGTTATACTAAATAAAGTAAAAACGCTGTAAATGCATCAAAATGACTAATAATTACTATTACTAAAAGAGTCGTCTAGTTAATTATCATAGTTAGACTTGAGTATCGGAAGTATAAAGTAAATGTACCAAGTATTACTCGGTTTACTAATCAAAATATGTGCTGTTGAGTATATATTTAGTTGAATTTAATATTTCTCGTTGTTTTAAAACGCGATGTCAGTTAATAGACAAGTCCTTATGTTCCTACACGTCATTGATTAAGACAATTGGTAATTTGCCTTATATACGCAATCGAGTATCCAATGAAAGACATACGACAGACATATAAAAATAAATATAAATACGTGCTTGTAAGAAACTTATAGAAACAATACAAAATATATCTGCTTAAAATAATACTCCATATTTCTGATGAAAATGGATTAAAAATGTCCTTTAAAATATGCAAATATGGATGACTTGTCCTTTACACGCAACCGAATATATATATTTTTTTATGATAGATCCCTAAAATAAATATAATTTCGTGCACGTTACAAGCTTAAAAGAAACAACGCGGAAGATATATGCTAATATGAGGCTTTATTTTTAGGATGAAAATGGATTAAAAATGTCCTTTAAAATATGCAAATATGGATGACTTGTCCTTTACACGCAACCGAAAATAATTTTTTAAAATTGTTTTTTATGATAGATCCCTAAAATAAATATAATTTCGTGCACGTTACCAGCTTAAAAGAAACAACGCGGAAGATATATGCTAATATGAAGCTTTATATTTAGGATGAAAATGGATTAAAAATACCAATTAAAATGGCGCAACTATGACATCAACAAAGCTTGTAGTCGACATAGTTTTTAAAACCGGCGACCTTATAAGGATAGCCGGAAGTGACGATGCCGAAAGCGGATTGTATATAATGCAAGGTATTGGGGAAGGCATAATTCCAGCATTGGATTGATAGGCCTGATGATGATCAGTGAATTACTCCTTTGACATAATAGCGTATCTGTTCAAAGATATTATACGTATAACAAGAATTTTTGAAATAAGAATTTTGTGATGAAAATAGATTAAAATTGTTATCATAAAAATTTATGGCCGCCATTTTTCCGAATCGACAATACAACGTGGGCGTTAAATATGTCAGAAATTTTATTCGTATAGGTCTATCGATATGTTTTAATCTTTGATTAACTTCTCTGAGACGAATATAAAAGAAACATTGTTTTCCATTTGTCCCTATTTTCCCGCGCATTCTTTGACATTTGACGTTTTAAACAAACAGATTAAATGACACAGTAATAATAGTGAATTCAGCAATAGGTTTAAGCATTATACAAAAAAAAACATAAAAAATAAATAGCATCCAAATTTCACAATAAAAATCATTATACACAAGCAAAAAGGCTTCAAAAATTTAAATCTAATTATTTGTAAAGTTAAAAATGACACGAATACAAAGAAACATGTCGATGTAGCAAAGACTATATACAGTTGAAAATAAATATTCATATGAAGGCAATAGCAATTTCTAGAAGGAGAATGTTGACGGTTCCTCCTTGTATATCATTTATTCTTCTACTTCTGCCGTTTGAGAGTGCTGAGAGGCATTGTCAGCGGTTATTTCCTTCAGAATGGAACCGACTTCTTCACAGATCTCCGTGAACTGTGGACGATCGGTAGGCGAATAGCTCCAACAGCGTTTCTAAGGAAAAAATAAATATATCATTTACACTATCCTAAAGCATCAAGAGCCTAACAGCCTTACAAATAAACGTGGTATAAAGATAAACTTAGGAATAAATTAAGATTAAGCAGAATTTATACTAATATACCAAGAATACGTTATACCTGGTATAACGTTGACGTTTTTGTTCATACAATCGTTATTCAAGTTAAAACGACGTACACCCTTGTTTAAGTCCAGTATAACATACATTACTACACTACTACATAGACTGCAATTATTTTTTTTTAGTATGGTTTCTCTTTGACTGCGCTGTTGCCAACTCGTGCATTTTGACGTAAAGGAAGAATAGATAAACCATAGTTATTCCGGATTTATTTGTGGACAACTATTCTCAGCTTATTCTTAATTTATTCTTGGTTTAACTAAACTTAGTTTAAGGGTGGAATAAATATGTTAACTTAACTCATTTTTATTTGTACGACTGTAATAGTTTAGGGTACGGTCTGCAAATTTTTTTTTTTTTTTAAAAAGAAAGCTAGTAATATTTCTTATTTTTTTTTGAGAAATATTACTAACATTCTTGTTAACCATTCCAACTAAGCTTAAGCTTGTGCTAGGACATAGTTCACGGCAATAGTCCAATGGTGGATTCGAACCCACGACCTTACGATTCGCAGTCCGTACCCTAAACCATTAGCACAAGCTTAAGTTTAGTTGGAATGGTTAACAAAAACGCTAGTAACATTTGTGGAAAAAATATGTTGTTAGCATTTGAAATTACTAGTCATTTTTCAGTATAGTATCACAAATGTTTATAAATCTACACAATTTGCATATTAAGTTTTGAGAATCTTTTGCTTGACTATCAATAATAATAATATAACAAATAAACATTTAATAACCTTCAACGTGTTTCGCAACAACTATTCTTTTTATTCTCTTAAAAGTTACTATAAAATGCGGAAGGTGTTATACCATTTTGGTACGGTTTGGTAGTTTTTTGTACGAGGAAACAAAAATAAAATTAGATTGTATCAATAATACTTACAAGTAAGGTGGCGAGTCTCTCGGGCATGGAGGGCGGTGTGACCCACTCCTGCTTGCCAGTCTTCAGTCTGTCCACTACCGAGTTGTCATTCAATTTTGCAAATGGCAACTCAGCCTTTGTGTAGATCTAAAATTATTTAGTTTGTGTACAATTTTTGTGTAGTAATGTGATACAAACAATAATATGCCAATTATACTGATAGTTATAAACAGAAGAGTTAAAATGAGACTAAATAGAGCTGTGGTAGTTCATGCTTCGCCTTAAGTTGCACCAGTAAATTTGTTGTTGCATTTTTAAGTGCTGATTTGGGCGGTGAAGGAAAACGTGAGGAAACCTACACGTGTTAGAAAAATTTTCTAAGACATGAAGTCTGCCAATCCGCACTAAGTGTGCGTGCCGGACTATGCCCTTATACTCTCTTTACAGAGGTCAGGCCCAGCAGTGGGACATATATATACGCTGAAACTTTAATAAATATAAGCGTAGGGCGCCCTCACTCCATATGAACCGACGACCTTATTGAACCGATTGACTGCTTTTCAACCGTGTACGGGACTGCCTAATGCCATGACCTAGTATCACTGAAGACAGCCCTGTAGTTCTGGGCTCTCAAGAATAAGACTACGGTATCCCCTGCCTGTCGTAGAAGGCAATTAAAAGGGGCCTCGGGTTCACTGGGCGACAAGGGTGGGGGCCTTTGTCATCCGCTAAGGTGGACCCGGGAAGAAGGCGACATCGGCTGGCCCATGTAGCCTTGCACTGCGAGGGCACAGGGAGGAGGGAGTAACCTCCCCTCGGGACGTGCTCTCCTTGAGCACAGTGCAGAGGGGCTCCGGTGCGTTCCACTGGAGATCCCGGAGCCCCTCGTCATGCACAGAGGAAAGGGCCACCGGGGAGGTTTTAGTTGGTAAAAACCCCACATAACCGCCGCCTTCCCCCCAGAAGGCGGGGTATCTTTATGAAGATTTCCTCCCTACTGAAGAATATTAGACGCCATTTAAGATAGTGGTTTTTGTATTTTAAAAGCTAATAATATTGGTGGTACAAATTGCTATACCTCCCATACTGTGGCGGCGAACATGTACACGTCAGATTTTGTCGAATAATCTCCCTCCAGCACAGCCTCCGATGGCAACCATCTCAGCGGTATGACCTTAAAATGAGAAATACAATCATCATTACCATTTATCAATCGTATCAATCGTTACGTTTACAAGTAAATTTTTTAATTTTGTACATGTGAATGTTTATTCTAGCTACGCACTGCGGCATTACCCGCAATTAAATAAACGAAAAAATTATACTTATCACCGCGAGCGAAGCTGCGGGCGAAAGCTAGTCTATATATATAAATGTTCACCGTATTCCCACGTATACATACCTGATCGTGGAGCTTGAAGTACTCGTGGGAGTGGGGGCCTCGGGTCAGCGCTGGGAAGGACAGCTTCAGGTGGAGTTGAGATGTGATCACGCAGTTTCGAGCCGCTATGTCTCTGGAAGTTTCGATTTATTAATTAAATTGTTGAGGTCAAATATTTTTCAACTAGCGTACCCAGCCCGCTATATTGTAAGTGGGTATGTTATCATATAGGCTCAGAAATAGCTGGACCGATTTCAATGAAACTTTCAGGGAATCTTCAGATTGATGCGAGTAATCCTGTAAAGTTTGGTGACGATCTGAGCACTCATTTTTTTGAACTCTCAAACAAGCCACACGTCGTAATTTTAATTCTGACATTAACTTGAGCCTGAAATGTTTTTGTATAAATGATAAGAATGATATTGTATTTACTGATATGAAAATGCGTGCGTAATAGGTAATGATCTTTAACCGCTCGAGGAGAGAAATGAATAATTTAATATATTGTGAGAGTTAAATTAAATATTTAATGATGTAAGTTTATTGTTTAAATAAAATATAGCAAAATCTAGCCCGGTGACCGCTCCTGGGTACGCTAATAGTTATATATAGAAGTGTATAGCTATGCAAATGTGTATATTAGTAGCTATAAATAGTTAATGAGATATTTTGTCGCCATCATCCTGTATCACAATATATTTAGCGACATACTTGTATGTAAAATAGTGTTACATTAAATTAAAATGTATAACAGCCCATAATGGCCACGTATTAGATTGCGTGATCAAAAATAAGGACCTTATAGCTCACTACGGATGAAAAACAGTCCTGAATGTGTCAGTGGTGTAGACCAGAGGTTCCCAACCATTTTGTACTCTAGAGTACATTCTAAAATATCGGTCGAGTGGCGGGCACCACCTATACTAATCGACCAACTCTTTCCATAACTTCTCATTTTCCCATCATTTATTTTCTTATATTCATAATTTAATAATAAATAATAAATAAAAATGTTTAAAAATAAAAAAAAATATCATTCAAATTACATACACCCAGAGAAATGTATTTACAAAACGTAGTAATAATGTTTAAGAAAAAAATTAGTCTGTGTCGTATAGTGGCGAGCACATACGAATCGTTCACCATGGCGCCCGCGGGCACGAGGTTGGGAACCTCTGGTGTAGATGGTTCTCAAGGGAGGCTCCAACATACCTGTGCGTGGCTCTCTTGGCAGCGAGTCTGGAGGCAGCAGCTGCTAGGTGTGTGGCCAGGAGCGCTCTATGCTGCGGTTGCAGTTCCTCCGCGCGCCTCTCGCTCCGCGGCACGTAGGCGGGGCCCACGCGCGCCGAGTACTCCGCGTCCTCCTCCTCCGAACGGGTCGCTATCAGGAAACTCTTCAGATCACCCTGGTGATGATTAAAATACCTGTCAGTGCTACTGCAGCATGATGGATTGTAATTTGTTGGAAGATAAATAATTAACAGCTTCTTAGGTCCTATATATGACAGGTGGCGAGCCTAACGCCAATCCTAAAAGTTTGTGCATCTTGATCATGGATATCTCGTAATTCAACGACCATCTTTTTTTTTGACGAACTTCACAGGTTGGCCAGAGAAGCTGGCATTAACTGCTTCACCGGATTGAGAGGTGGCATAGCTCTTAGGTCGCTTAGCCTGAACCTCTATTGCTAGTAACTCGACACAAGGGTCCAGGGGGTAAGCTCGGCTTGGACAGTTACTACGTCACGTAAGCATTCCGATCTGAGGGCGCCCGAGAGGGCCGAACCGCGACTCGGTCGGTTGCTGTTTCACGGATAATCTAAGGGACTTTTAAAAACTAACTTTGAGGCGCCCAACGACAAGTAGGTGTATGACAGCCTCGACAAAAATAATAAAAAAAATCCATGTAATTTTTATTTGATATGTGAATATGTGTCATTTTACTAAAAACTGTGTTATTTTTAAGTACAAAAACGATAAATAGTTTCGTTTTGGCGATGGATATTTTTAATTGGGAGCGTAGTTAACTGCGACCAATAGTACAATTAAAACTAAATACGTTACAATAACATAGAAAAAAATAAATATGTTATGACTTTTCTTATAATTTTTGTTAGAAAATCAATAGAAATCTGACTTTGACACACGATGCTGTGAAAAAATGTACCGTAACCAAGGCGGCAAGTAATTTCACGAGTTAGTGTTTATAATTCATTATTCCAAAATTTTATGATACCTTCCACATTTCATCGTAACTTTTTGAAAAAAAAAATGTTTCTATAAACACAAAATGTTCCACGCTTGTGCATTTACTGCGACATGGGCTCATGGGGACCCTACTCTTTGTGAAATGTTCAAAAACAAAAATTTTATAAACAAATTTTAAAACCAACCAAAACTAAAAAACCTACTTAGAAAAATGTTCTAAGTCATGTGAAGTCTGTCAATTCGCACTAGGTATGCGTGGTGGACTATGCCCTTATACTCTCTTTACAGAGAAGGCCCGTGCCCAACAATGGGACCAGCCACGACTGCAGACAG
This sequence comes from Meandrusa payeni, assembly GCA_029286785.1. Classification (NCBI taxonomy): domain Eukaryota; kingdom Metazoa; phylum Arthropoda; class Insecta; order Lepidoptera; family Papilionidae; genus Meandrusa; species Meandrusa payeni. Next base: position 2,463,863 of record JAGSMX010000032.1, read on the forward strand.
TTACCCACCACCTCCCATGGCCCCACCAACCTCGCGGTTATATGGGCCGAAACGCGGGAGGGTACGCCTTCTTGACTCCCTGCAAGTTCTTTATCAGGGCCTTTCTCCACCATTCGGAGCTCAACCCCTTAAAGGGCTCTACGGCACGCAACATAATAGCTCGCTCGACGGCGCCAGACGACTTTTTAACGGGTCCTTCGTTTATGCCAGGCGTGTGCAAATTCTCTGAACCTGAGGAAGTTGCCCTCCGAGGAGACCAGATCACGGAAGTAGAGCAGTAGTACTGCAGACGGTTAATGCTAATTATTTCTTGACACCGAGAATACGACGCAATAAGGCCTCACCCAGTCGGTGTGTTCGAGCAGCATGTAGTGGGGGTCCGCCTCGTTGCACAGGCCAATCAGACGCACCACGTTCTCGTGGCGCACGCGCCCGAACAAGTCCAGTTGGCGACGGAACTCCGCCAGCTGCACCTGATAATATAATAATAATAATAACTTTATTAATATCACAAAACAAACGTGTTACATATACAGGAGCTCTGTTTCCTGAACTAGGTACAGTGTACCTGTATCTCAGGAGACAGTGCCTTCCAGAGTCACAAACAGTAAGTCCTGCGTACAATAAGTTTTTAATATTTAACACAGACTTTAGCTCCGCACTAAGGTCAACAATGGGACATAAATAGGCTGCGTAGACTTTAATGAGATGCAGCCACTCAAAGTCATCTACAAGCCCTGCAAGTGTAGGCCTCCATTACTCGGGTGTCAGCTTCGTGGTTTCGGCCGAATCGAAGGTCTTTTTCGGTCTGGACTTGTATCAAAACAATACTTTGGTCTTCTAGTACAATGGGCCCTAACCTCCCATTCCATGTCGGGTCTGCCGTACCTTTCCCTCCCCCTTGAAAGGGAAGGGAAGGAATTTCCAATAGTTCGCAAGTATAACGCTCACCAGTCACCAAATGCCGATCAAATTTGTCTACGGTCTCAATTTTGAGGTTAGGGGAGTGAGATGGAGACGTTTTTCTACTTCTTCCTAGCCTAATCCCGATTTGAGCCGGGTTCGACTTTCTTTGATCTTTCATTTTGCGTCTTCGGCATACAAATAATCTAATCAATGGACATATCGAAACATCCCACATATAATTCTGGATAACAGACATCAAAAAGGGGGTTCTTAAATCATCTGCATTTTTTAAAATTAATTCATTAGGTAAGAAAAGAGCGTAAATGTGAAAGAAGAAAGAGAATACTATAAAAAGTAACAACTGTCACACGGAGGGGTAAGCAGAGATAACACATTTTGATTTAGTACAATGGTGAGAATCTTTCGTTTCACACACATCTGTACATCTGCGTATACATCTATATATTATACAAAAGAGAAAGTGTGTGGGTATGTTCCGTATAGGCTTCGAAACAGCTGGACTGATTTCAATGAATCTTTCAGGTATTCTTCAGATTGACCTGGCGAGTAATCCTGTAAAGTTTGGTGACAATCGGAGCATTCCTCTTTTTGAACTGTCAAACAAGCCATACATAGTACTTATTCTGACATTAACTTGAGCCCGATATGTTTTTTTATAAATGATAAGTATGATATTGTATTTACTGATAAGTACATGGGTGTGGGTAACAATCTTCACCCAGAGACAGAAGAGAATGAATACGGATAGAAATGAATAATTTAATATGTTGTGAGAGTTAAATAAATATTTAATGATGTAAGTTTATTGTTTAAATAAAATAAAACAAAATCTAGACCGGCGAAGCGGACTGGGTATGCTAGTACTGTAAACTGTCAATTGACAGCATAGCAGCATTAAATACCTCGTCTTTAGTTGTGAGCGCTTTAACGAGGACAGGCTTCATCTGGGGTTCCACTTCAGCTTCATCTTTACTGCGCAGCCTCCTCACTTGCACCATGTCGATCTGCGCCATCAGGACGTCGCCGAATTCACCTCGACCTGTGGGACATCAGTCATTTAGTATCATATTGATATTATAATGTCCTAAGAGAAAGACCCCTCTCATTGCTAGAGAGCGATACAATATTGACATTGCTGCAATTAGCGATTGTCCACTTTAGCGGTCGGCAAAAGCCCCCACCCTTGTCGCCCAGTGAACCCGAGGCCCCTTTTAGTCGCTTTAACGATACGCTGGGGATCTAGTCTTGGGGATTTAGCCTTATTCTACGAGCCCAGAACCACAGCGCTGGTAGGGTATACGTTACCTAAGGTTATCTGCTCGGTGAGGAGTGACCGCGGCACGGTCAGATGCTCGTACTGACCAGACTTCTTGGATGCTCTCGAAATGCCCGACACCTCGGAGTTGTCAGCACCTAGAATGTATCATATCATCAGATGATGAAGACAAACGTCGTCAGCTAACGAGCATTATCTGGATCAGAAAAGTACCAGGATCTCATAAATACCAGTGAAGCGAAGTAGGACAGTAAAATCATTTCATGGGATAGCCGGTAGAAACGAAGTTCCTTTGAATTATATAGAAACAAAAATATTTGCAAAAAAAATTGCTTATTTTATATGTTCTGGATTTTTTCTTTGCCAATTTTATTTTAAAAATAAAAGTGTTTGGGAAATTTTGTGTTTCAGAAAAAAGAAATAACGTAAAATAAACAAAAAATCGTAATTAATATATTAAGTAAGAAAAAAATAAATTTCTTTATTTTTTCGACCATATAAAATGACATATATAATAATTCGTTAAAGCGCCATCTGTGATCAGAGAGTTGAACTACATGCTTTATAGTCACGCTATCGCCTGTGTCCGACTATGTAATTCTGTAATTTGTTGTTTTAGCTGACATTGTATTCAGTTCGGTCGCGATACAAAACCCCCTTTTTTTTTGGACGAACTATCACAGTTGGCACAGAGAAGCTGGCCTGTACTGCTTCATCGGATTTGAGAGGTGGCATAGCTCTTAGGTCGCTTAGCCTGAACCTCTAAAACCCCCATCTCCTGCGAGCCCTGTTGTAAGGAACTTCATTCTAATAATTTCGCTCACGCGGAGAGATTGTTTCTTTCAAATGGAGTAGTAGTGGAGTCTTTCAAAAGACTTCTTCCATCCTTCTTTCCATTCACAAGTCGAAAACACTACATCAGGCTTTTTTGGCTTGTTTCTTAAAGTCACTTAAGACAGCTATAAAGAGGTTCTACTGCACATACTCGTATCTATTACATTGGTACCTTGATATACGAGTGTGCAATATTTTGCTTTGAGATGAGAAGATATGAGATACAAGGAATCGCACACTACACCGCTCTCACAGTTGTCACTTGTTCGTATGTATTGTTTAAGAAGCATTTTTGATTTTTTTTTAAAAAATAAAGGTATCTTTGTATTTTTTCAGATAAATTACTAACATCTTGATAACCACTTCAACTAAGCTTAAGCTTGTGCTAGGAGATGGTTCACGTCAATAGTTGAATGGTGGATTCGAACCTGCGACCTTACGATTCGCAGACCGTACCCTAAACTATTAGGCTATTGAGTTGGGTTTGCATTTTTTGCTTTTTAAATTACAAAACAAATGTCTTAATGGCATTTAAAAGTTTTTAATCAATGGCAAGAAAGATAGACTATATTCCTTAATAATAGAATGGTGATATTGAGGCTATGCTCTTATGAAAATAATTTTATCATGGAAACTCACCGCTGTCTCTATCCAAGGGCAAGAGTCTGCCATTCTGCACCGCGGCGCCGTTCTGATTCTTTTTATCTTCTTCTCCTTCTTCCACCAGCTTCTCGCGACCTTCTTGCATCTCTAACTCCAATTTCTCTCCTACAAGAATAACAACCTCTTACGTACTTAACCTTACAAGGTCATATGTTATCGCTATTCGCTTTTCCCGAAGTGGCGCTCAAAGTTAGTTTAGCTTTTTGAATGTCCCTCAGATTATCCGTGAAATAACAACCGACCTCTCGGGCGCCGTGACCGTCCAAGCTGAGGTTACCCCTCACCGGGGGGACCCTTGTGTTGAGTTACTAGCAATAGAGGTTCAGGCTAAGCGAACTAAGAGCTATGCAGCCTCTCAATCCGGTGAAGCAGTCACGGCCAGCTTCTCTGGCCCAGCCCTGTAGTTCTGGGCTCTCAAGAATAAGACTACGGTATCCCCTGCCTGTCGCATAAGGCGACTAAAAGGGGCCTCGGGTTCACTGGGCGACAATGGTGGGGGCCTTTCCGCCCGTTTTCCGGGCCTTCCGGCCGTCCGTAAGGTAGACCCGGGTGTCTCCTTGAGCACAGTGCAGAGGGGGCTCCGGTGCGCTCCACTGGAGATCCCGGAGCCCCTCGTCATGCACCGAGGAAAGGGCCACCGGGGAGGTTTTAGTGGGTAAGAACAGAAAAGAACATAACCGCCGCCTTCCCTCCAAAAGGCGGGGAATCTTTCTGAAGATTTCCTTCCCGTCAACAAAAAAAAAGGTTCTTACCCACTAAAACCTCCCGGTGGCTCTTCCTAGTTTAATAAGAGTTTGTTTAGGTTCTGATTGATTTCATTTCGTAATATTCCTACGATAGGAAGATGACGTCCGCTAGTATTTAACGTTTGATTCGATTTGAAGTCGGTTGCTTGTAAATATATTTGTTCTACATGCGTAGTACTACATCATTAAGTCTGAACATATAGTGCTACTACATACCTCGTTGTCTTCTCTTCAGCCTCCTGCGCCTGCAGTAGACCATGAGGGCCAAGACCAGGAGCATATAAGCACCTGCCACGGATATGGAGACCAGTACCGCTTTCCCAGCGACGCCGGTCGACTCCGATGGTGGCAGTTCACCTTCTGTAAACAAATTTTCTTACATATATAAACGGTAATGACGTTTTGCACACACATAATGCTATTCCATCAATATTACAAGGCAGTGCTTCTTCCAAATCTTTGTACACAATAGTCTCATATTTTATCTTAAATATATTTTATATTAATCTTGTAAACAATGCAATAAAATAGATCACGATTTTGAAGAAAAAAATTGTGCTGTCACTTGACTGCAGAAGCTTCAATAGCCTTAACCGATAATCATTTAATAAAAAAAAACAAAGCTCGATCATCCATCTACCATCTCCTTAATTTTTTTTATTTTTTTTTGTTTTAAAAAGAAAGCTAGCAATATTTCTTTTTTTTTATTTCAGAAATATTACTAACAATCTTGTTAACCATTCCAACTAAGCTTAAGCTTGTGCTAGGACATGGTTCACAGCAATAGTCGAATGGTGGATTCGAACCCACTACCTTACGATTCGCAGGCCGTACCCTAAACCATTAGGCTATTGTCGCTTCAATCTCCTTAAATGTATATAAAAATCTATCTATTGATCCTAATATAATATGATAAACACACACACACAGTAACGCAGGCAATGATACAAATTAATAGAAAATAAAAAAAATATAATAATTTGTTTAATTTTTTTTTATTGTTTTTTAATGCAAAGTGCATCCTTAGTTAAAAATATAAAAATGTTTTATATAATGTATTTTTATGACGAACTACACAAATTGGCCAGAGAGGCTGGCCTTGACTGCTTCACCGGATTGAGAGGTGGCACAGCTTTTATGTCGCTTAGCTTAGCCTGAACCTCTATTGCTAGTAACTCGACACAAGGGTCCCCCCGGTAGTTAATTTAAATCTATCTTGCTTAGATCTTGAATACGTGATCTATATATATAAAAGAGAAAGTGTGTGGGTTTATTCCATAAAGGCTCCGAAACGGCTGGACCGATTTCAATGAAACTTTTAACGGAATTGACCTCGCGAGTCTTCTGTAAAGTTTGGTGACAATCGGAGCACTCCTCTTTCTGAACTGTCAAACAAGCCCTACGTAGTAATTTTATTTCTGACATTAACTTGAGCCCGATATGTTTTTGTATAAATGATAAGAATGATATTGTATTTACTGATATGTACATGGGTGTATGTAATGATCTTCACCCGCTCGAGAAGAGAATGAATACGGAGAGAAATGAATAATTTAATATATTGTGCGAGTTAAATTAAATATTTAATGATGTAAGTTTATTGTTTAAAAAAAATAAAGCAAAATCTAGCCCGACGAAGCGGTCTAGGTACGCTAGTATTGTATATATATATTCATGTACTTAACACACACAGAAAAGTTCACCTCCTAACCATGTTCTGAATCCACGATGAACATACCTGGATGGACAATCAAGGTCAGTTCCTTGCGGTCCAGGCCGGCGGCGCTGCCCGCAGTACAGCCGTACCTGTCCGAGTCCTGTTCCACCACTTCGCGGATCACCAGGGATCCATTCTTCAGGAGAAGTAGTCTGGAGGTCAAAATTGGTTTTTGAAATAAGCTGGTGAATGTGTTACGAAGTCTGTGTAGGTAGGAAGAGAATTGAGTTTTGTATATTATTGTTGGAGCAAGAGAGAGAGGTGCGAGCACACATTTCCTGCCCCTTTCTCTCAAAGCCAATTACGTTTCGTATATCTAAGACACAGTGCAGGTCTATTGTCTGTATCACAATGTACGAGGAAGAGAGACCAGTGCGCGCAAATTTTCTTTCTCTCTTGTACAATCGTGTATATATCATTTTTTTTTAATGACGAACTACACAGATTGGCCAGAGAAGCTGGCCTTGACTGCTTCACTGGATTGAGAGGTGGCATAGCTCTTAGCTCAGCCTAAACCTCTATTGCTAGTAACTCGACACAAGGGTCCTCCCGGTGAGGGGTAACCTCGGCTTGGACGGTTACTATGTTACGCGTAAGCATTCCGATCCGAGGGCGCCCGAGAGGGTATATATCATATACGTATTTATATACATATAGAAGACGCTAAAGAAGTTTTACTTCAGTCGTGTGGTCTGTTTGTTTACTTAGTTACCTTTTATTAGCATGCAAGCGGTGAATTTTTAACTATCCATGATATGGGAAATTGACTTTTGCTATTCACAAAGCTCATTACTTTCCATATATCGAAGCCCATCACGATATACACCGCATATTTGTTTTAGCAAGTAATTTTTTCAAATATAGTTTGTACAAATAATTTAGTTTTTAAGGCTGTCATCGTATCCACAAAACAATTAGTGCTCACCTTGAAAATGAAGCATTAACACCTCCCTCTTCGTCCACGTCATGTTCTAGAATGAGAAGAGAGAAGAAGATTTTATTTTAATACATTTCATTCTTTTAATGACGAACTACACAGATTACCCAGAGAAGCTGGCCTATCTAAAATAGCCTCGGCGGTTATAACTTACGTTGACGATTCAATACAGTCAGGTTGCGATCCCAGTGTATGGTGGGCGGCGGATCACCGGACGCCCTGCAATCCAAACGCACCATCTGTCTGACAGCCACGTGCTTCTGCTGTCCGGATTCCGGCTCTATAACTCGCGGAGACACTGAAAAACATATGGTGGATTGAAAAGGGAAATATATATATATATATATATATATATATATATATATATATATATATATATATATATATATATATATATATATATATATATATATATTATCTTACTAACCACGCCCTGGCGGTGAAGGTCACGATGTTTTCGTGAGGAAACCATGTTTTTTTATTAGACACTAGCGTCACTGGGCTAAGTTATGCTTTATTTTATTTCAACAATAAACTTACACCTTCCAGCCGTTTCGGACCCTATATAGTTTTCTCATAGATGCCATTGTCAGAACTTGATGACTCATAAGTAAATCTATCATGTGTATTTACGGTGGTAACTTACCAACGACGTCTAGAGTGATCTTAGCGGTGATGGAATGTTCACCGTCTGTAGCGCGGCAGGTGTACTGACCAGCATGACGGCGAGCAGCGTCTGTTACCATCAAGGTACCGTTCTGCGAGGTCACTCCCTCGGGAAGCGGGTCTTGTTCGTTCTGAAAAAAAGGCTCCGCGTATTATTGAAGTGGAAACTTCTTTGAACACCAAATAATTGGGAAAAGGAAGACGAAGATTAAAAAATAAATTGAGCAGTCATAGGGATTGTCGATAGAAGTGAAAACTAAAACTTTTTATAAAATGATTAACATCAATCTAGTGTAATGTAGAGAATAGATGTGAATCTAATAAAGTACAGCCTTTATATATATGTAGACATTATTATATATATAATATATATGTCCCACTGTTGGACCGCCCGGACACTGAGCTGCCGCGGTACTTAATAAGAGCTGAACAATACGCTGCCAAACGCAGACGTTTTGGCAAAGTTATAGTTTTTGTAAACATTTAGTAAAATACCTATTATATTGTAAATATTTCTCTTTTTGTTAGTATTATATATTGTATTATATCTATAGTTTAGTTTTATTATAAAAGTAAGTATATATTTTGTCAATTCAATCATAAAATGAATTACGAAAAAAAAATATGCCTACCAAAAACCATTGCACGTTCGGTGACACGCCACCGGCCACCTTACAGTGGACCTTCCCGGAGTTGTTCAGCTCCAGTTTTCTATTGTAGGGTTCAGGTTCGAAACGGAGGCCACCATCTAATTATACAATATTTAACACACGGTTCAATACAATTGTGATCCAAACACGTACTGATTAAAAAGTATTTCAGAGATTCAAGTTACCAGTAATTGAAATAATGACAGTGATGGGTAGATCACAGGCTGATATAACACAATTCAAACTCCACTATTTTTGTATCGGCCATAGGGCCACTACAGTATCACGGGGTTTAATTGTGTGGATTAGAAAGGCTGGATTTTTTTACAAGCACCTGCAAACTTCTCTTTAGAACCTTGGACTTAATAAACCTTTTTTATTTGTTAACGGGGAGGAAATCTTAAAAAAGGTACCACACTTCTGAAAGGCGGCGGTTATGTGGGGGTTTGACCCACTATAACCTCCCCAGTGGCCCATCTTCGCTGCACGGTGAGGGGCTTCGGGATCTCCAGAGGAACGCACCGGAGCCCCTCTGCACTGTGCTTAACGAGAGCACATTCGCCCTCGCAGTGCAAGGCAACACGGGCCACTTGAAGGTGACCTTCTTCCCGGGTCCACCTTGGCGGACGACAAAGGCCCCCACGCTTGTCGCCCAGTGAGCCCAAGGCCCCTTTTAGTCGCCTTCTACGACAGGCAGGGGATACCGTTATCGTACAAGATCATCAACTCAGGACGCTACGGGAGCTACCCTACAATCATCCATCCAAATGGCGCAAGACAGTAATGCCTGGAAAGAAATGGTGGCCAGGGCAACGCACCATAGTCTGGTTCCTCACTCATGAGGTTACGACATAGAAGAAGAATTAATGTTTAAGAAAAAAATCAGTCTATGTGTCGTGTCAGTCTAGTGGCGAGCACATACGAATCTTTCAGCGGGCGCCTGGTGCACGCGGGCACGATGCATTAGAGTATTGATGCTAGGAATATTCAAAAGAATCTTACCAAAAACATCTATAAATGACATTGCCAAAGAGTTTACATATGTATATTATGGTATTTATTTCATTTTATTATAACAAGGACATTTATAGATGTCGCAAATAAAATATAGCCGTGAAGGGATTTAAAAGAAATTGTTTTGGACTTTGACGTGCGCGAGAGTAAGCACAGCTTTAAAAGCTAGGCGTTATGAAGCGTGAAAAAGATAAATATTATACCGTTCGTAGCTCTGTGTCTTCTAGGCTTGTGAGATCGGACTCTATGCGCCGAGTGGTGTACCGCATCTGAAAAAGAAACAAGTATGTTGCCTTATGCGGTATTCAAAGCATTGTCTGGAGGAGCGGATTATTTTGAGCAAAAGGGACGGGAAACGTACCTGAGGAAGGGCGCCTACAAAATCACGAAGATGGTGGGAATTAGGCCCGTAGCGCATTTTAACGCGCAGTCGACGCGCAGATGACACGCGTATACGCGTTTCAAACGAGATTGGAACGCAACCTTGTTACCATAAGCACACGGGTTTGGGAAAATGGCATTCGGGTGGAATGCCTCCCACCATCGTACCACCACCACCACTCACTACCGTAGTGGGGTGGTGTGGTGACGACTTGCATTCGCCAATTAGCAAAAATCGAGACCCCGTGTGACCTCATCGATAAAACACTGGAAAGTTTGCCCAGCATTACGCAAACCGAAGAAAACTCGGAGAGAGCGAACGGAATCACGTTACCAATTTGGGAAAATGGCATTCGGGTGGAATGCGTCCCACCATCGTACCACCACCACCACTCACTACCGTAGTGGGGTGGTGTGGTGACGACTTGCAATCGGCAATCAGCAAAAACCGAGACCCCGCATGATTTCATGGATAAAACGCTGGAAAGTTTGCCCTGCATTACGCAAACCGAAGAAAACTCGGAGAGAGCGAACGGAATCACGTCGGGGTCACCAATTTGGGAAAATGGCATTCGGGTGGAATGCCCCCCTTTATTATTTTTGCACGTGTTCTTTATCTTCTAGTGTGACTTGCAACGCCGCCGGTAAATAAAATATGCTATGGAAATTTTATTTATAAATTTGTTTCACTAAAATGTACAATTTAGAAAAGCATGATAAGCAAACGTTCACCAGTGTCTTAATTTTCTTATTCTAAATTAATTTTGTCCTTTAAAATACTAATTGGCGATTACCAGTCGCCACAACCGGTGAACGTGAAACGCGCGTCTACTTGATTGAGACTACACTACTTCATCTGGCTTAAGCATTGCTTTTAAAAAGTAAAAACGTAAAAATAAGCGAATCTATAGAAAATACCCATTTACGAGTGAAATGCGCTTCAAAGGAGTGGACTGCGCATCAAACGCGCATTACAACAACGGCGTACAAACGCAAAATCGGCATTTACGGCGTCTGCGCGTTTTAAATACGCTGTGGGCTACGGGCCTTAGCATGTAGCGTACGGTCCACTCAGCATATGACCGCACTCAATGGATGTGTATACATGGTCAAGATCCTCACCAGTGATGGGTTGAAGCAGAAGCTCGAGAAGAGAATGAATACGGAGAGAAATGAATAATAAAAATAGAAACGAATAAACATATTGTGAGAGTTAAATTAAATATTTAATGATGTAAGTTTATTGTTTAAATAAAATAACGCAAAATCTAGTCTAAATCTATGGGTACGGTATTAAAATATAAACAAACAAACACGGAACGTAATCAAAAGAAAAAAAAAAAATTATCAAAATCGATTAATAAATAACGAAACTCGTAAAGACACAAACTTAAAAAAATCCAAATGAATCGTTAATCTCATTTTTTGAAGTCGGTTCCAAACGGTCGATCCGTGAAACAAGACAGTAAGGACACGATTGTGCTCCGTTTAAAATAACTGGAAGCTATCCCGTTCCAATATTTACGTAACCAAGAACTTGCGTGCGGGTCGAAGGTATTGCGGGGAATCAATGCCACAGTCAAACAAATATTTGTCCGGCCGTCTCTGTGTAGTGGGGCTAAGTGATAACTGACGACCGGTCGCCACTCGCCACTCGCCGCGCGGCTCCAATAAGGAGTGATGGGTAGCAGGCCAGGGATGAACGCGGTATATTTAGTGTGTAGGGCGCATATAGTTTTGGACTTTATGGGATAGTCCTAGTTAAGGTTTGTGAAAGCAAGTGACAATTAATCAACAGAGTTTTAAAGCATATTCTTTTTGTTTTGGATATGAAATGAGCTAATTAGAAGGTCACACCTTAAGAGAAGATATATATTGCATCAAAATATATATACAAAGGCGAAATGAATGCTTTTTAGCATTTTCGTCCAGCTAACCTGTGGTGGTTAAAAGCAGACTGACGGTAGTGTCGTTAAAATACTTTATGTACAGTTGCCTACGAGGGCACATTGAAAAGTGTGGTGTATCACCTCTTTCAGAATTAAGTTACTGGCCGGTAAGCCAGTAAGATTATAATTAATAATGTGTCAACATTATGTCAATAATAAAATGATGGAGATATAGACAACAATAAACAAAAGTTTTGAGCCCGATCTTAAAAAAAAAAGTTTTTTCTAAATGGTTATTTTATTTCTCTACAGTCTCCAGAATGATCTATACACTTTTGCCATCTTGTCTCTTCAGCTTTAGTATACCTTCTTAAAAAAGAATCTTCAATTTCTTCAAAATACTTAGTCAATGCTTCTTGTACCTCGATAATCGTCTAAAGTTTTCGTAGTGCCATGTGTTTTTTTAGGTTGATATGTAGCATAGCCTCTTATGTTGCTTAGCCTGCTTAACTTTTTTAGGGAGTGACTTGACTTTTGTCCCCGTGAGAGGGCCTACGCCTGGGCGGTAGCATTCTAACCAAAGAGCGCCCGAGAGGGCTGAACCAACACTCGGTCGGTAGCTTTTACAGTTGAGAGTAAAACGAAATTTACAGCCTAAATGTGAGAAAGGCTTTAATATATAGAGCGTGTGAATGCAGAGTATCCAGCCGTTCCCAATACTATGGTTACCCTACGAAGGGCATCGTCCAGGAGCATCGGCTTCCACGTTTGATGTCGGCGTCATAAACGCGCCCATGTGTTTATGTTTGCCAGTTGCCGCGTTTTGTAGTTTTTAACCGGTGTACAGTCCAGTAACAAATCAAACGCAAACAAACAGATATTGCTCCTAACTCCTGAAAGTAGCTCGCATTATATAGATGTGAATGTATCGTTCGTATTGGGCGCTAATTATTGTTGGAATTTACTAGTATTTAATGGCACCAAAATATAAGTGTTGATAGCCCAATGGCCTCCCCATTTAACCTCACCGGATTTAAATTTGTACAGCAAAGGACTGGAATACTTTGCCCGCGTCTGTCTTTCTCTCAGATTTTCAATGTTGGCATTCCAGAGAAGAGTGAATAGGCATTTACTAAGCTAGTGCGCCTTATCGTTCAGGACTGCATGCATCAGATGGGAGGGGTCATGTTCGTGCTTTGAAAGTATAAAAACGCGAGATCTAAACGCGACCGCTATTTCAGGCTTACCGACCTAAAAGCTTTGCCAGCTCTCGGTTAGTTTTACTGGATAATCTGTATAGATTCTTCACAAAAAAAAAATATTTTCTGGGCCGTTTTTTGACGATGTCATTACGCAAAAATTTTCATGCCTTCCTTTCATTCCATTGGGGTACAAAGTTTAGGGTAAAATAGTTATAATCTTTAAATGTCGTATTTATTCATCTAATCTAAAAAATAATTTTCAAGCTTCTACCTTGAAAAATAACGTAATTTGCCTTAACTACAAATTTTCATCCCCCTTTTTTTGACGGGAAATCTTCAACAAGATACCCCACCTTCTGGGTGGCGGTTATGTGGGGTTTTTACCCACTAAAACCCCTCGGTGGCCCTTCGGTGCATGGTGACGGGCTCCGGGATCTCCAGAGAAACGCACCGGAGCTCCACTGCACAGTGCTCTTCGGAGAGCCGACACGGGGAAGTTAGCCCCTGTGCAAGCTGATGTCGCCTTCTTCCTGGATCCACTTTGGCGGACGACAAAGGAACTTTCATCCCCTATGTTAACCTTGTACAGCCTGTTATCGCACTAAAAAGGTAGTCTATCCATATAAGATTGTAGACTATTTTTGTACCAAATCTAATGTGAATGGGTTCAGCTGTTTAGGCGTGTTTGCGTAACACACCTTGATAGTTTTTCTTTCACATTTATTATATTGGTATGGATTTTTCTTTTGTTTCGGGATAACTAAGTAACCGTATAGAATTGAAAGTTGTTGATTTATGTCTTATGGTAAATCTTGATCACGATTTTAAAACGGTTTTGCTTCATCTAATGGAAGTAATGAGATAAGGCAATATAGATATATACAATAGCCTAATGGCTTGTGGATTGAGAAACGTACGGCCGCCGATACGATATAGTTTTGAAGCAAACATCACGCGCTCATTGGATTATCTGTGTACATTTTATAGACGGACGTCCTAAACAAACTTGAAGTGCTATAAAATTTTATCGCGAATACAAACACCTAAGTACGACGTTATATAAACGTTTCTACCTATACTTGTATACTAACTGCGGCCCGCGATTAAAAACTATTTCTTTATTTTTTCTAAAATAAAAGTAGCTTAAGTTACTCCTTATTACACAATCTATCCGACAGTGAACATCCCATTAAAATCAGCCCAACTGTACCAGAGATAACTAGAACGAACAAACGACAAAAATTGTAAAATATGTTATTTCCGTACATGCTTTTAACGGATTTAAAGGCGACAGAATTGATTATGTTTTTTTTTCTAAGTGCTTGGCTACGATCCCAAATGATGTTAAGTGGAAATGCAGTCCTGGATGGTAAGGCGCATGCAGAAGCTTAGTGAATGCCTATACACTCTACTACTCTTGAAAATACCCACATTGTAATCAAGGGAAAGACCGACGCGGGCAAACTGTTTCAGTTCTTTGCTGTAGGCATAATAAAATACATATAAATACTATTTATATGTATGTATTACTTTTATAGCAGAGTGCCGTTATTAGCCCAAAGGACTTTTACAACACCTAAATGAATTGAGGAAATGGGGCATAAAAAGTGTCAAGCACTTTATGTCAGTCATGTGACTTTTTAATTAAAAAAAAATAACTTCTCTTTACTGTTGCCTATAAAAATAAAATAAATTAACGCCATAAAAAGACAGATATGAATTCACAACACTGGCCGAGATCGATTGCTTATTTAGGCAATAAAAAGGAATTAAACACGCCCGCGCCCCTCGCGGCGGACTCGTGAACTATGTCGCGTAATGGCGGCGTTGCCATGGCTACCGCTCGTAAAATTTTATGACGCGCGCGCCCCCGGCGAAATTCTCTTTAGAAATGTTACCATATAGCTCCGCTTGCAGCTTAGTTATGATTGCCATAAATAAAATATGAAAACCCGGATAATGAAAACCTTTATAATAAAAGGAGTAAGTGTAACATTTTGTGATAATTATCATAATTCACTTAAGGCACAAGTTGTGTTGGTCACCTACTTTTTATTTTTAAACAATTTTGAATTTTGGTGTCCTACACAAGGCTACAAATCGATTATAGATGTTCGGGCTAAGCGGCCTTAGAGCTATGCCACCTCTCAATCCGGTGAAGCAGTAAAAGTCACTTTCTCTGGTTAATCTGTGTAATTCGTTACAATAACTACCAATACGATTCAATTCGACTTATCGACTTGTCATTCAAGTTCAGCCCTGTAATTCTGGGCTCGTAGAATAAATTACGGTATCCCCTGCCTGTCGTGGGGGCCTCGGGTTCACTGGGCGACAAGGGTAGGGGGCTTTGTCGTCCGCCAAAGTGCACTTCGACGGCACAGGGAGGAGGGATTAACCTCCCCACCGGGACGTGCTCTCCGAAGAGCACAGTGCAGAGGGGCTCGAGTGCGTTCCTCAAGAGATCCCAAAGCCCTTCACCATGCACCGGGCGAGTTTTAGTGGGTAAAATCCCACATAACCCCGCCTTTCGTATCAATAAAAAAAGGAAATATTCAAGTTGCCACTACAAATTTTAAGATTCATTTTACATTCCTCGCTTTGGTCTCTTCAAAGGTAACGTGACCATTTCGGGGGACAGTCTGTCGCTGGTGAACCGCCCCTTTAACAGCAGCCCTGTGCAAAGCCTTAATTTATTAATAAGCATTGACGTGGAAGGACGTGGGAATCCACCAAGAAAACCACTTCATGAAAACTTAAGGATGCAAGTTGTCCACCATATTTTTATTTTACCCTATTCTCTATTTTTTTTAAATCGGGACACATCCTGTAAAACTTGAATTCATGGTCCGTCTAACCCAGTTGTATTAGATTAGACAGATCTATTCCGATGTGATGGTATAGCGTTGCAATCCCGATAGAGTGTAGTGATTCTCTCTACAGTTCAACACAATCTTCATATCTTCGTTCAATTTCTATGGTTCCAAGTCGAAATACATTTGAAATTTATATCCCGATAAATGTAATGGTATATCCATTCAAAGTCAAGTTATTTTTCTTAAGTTACTCTGATGTTTGCTACATTTACAAGTATAAAAGTTTAACCCTTTAAAATTTCGTTTTAACCCTTTTATAGGGTAGACAGAGACCACAATAACTGACCGATTTTCATCAAGCTTGAGGGGTAACCTCGGCTTGGACGGTTATTTGTTACTTTTTTTAAATTATGAAATAGAGGTCGATTGGAATTTCTAATGGCATACAATTCCAAATTGACGTAATTTAGTTTGATTCCCATTATTTGAAGTGATTCGCATAATATAGTTATAGGTTATTTGTTACGCGTAAGCATTCCGATCTGAGGGCGCCCGAGAGGTTGGACCTCGACTCGGTGTGTAGCTATTTCACGGATAATCTGAGGGACATTCAAAAAGCTAAACTAACTTTTGAGTGCCATTTCGTTGGCGCTGGGAGAAGAAGTGGCCGAAGAAACTCCAGCAACGCTTCTAACATCTAAGGGGTGGGACATCCACATTCAAGCAACTCTTAAAGTGACAGGTGAAAACTCTAATAATTTTATTGATTCTTCCTCTTGCGTCGTTACTATGACGAACTACACAGATTGGCCAGAGAAGCTGGCCTTGACTGCTTCACCGGATTGAGAGGTGGCATAGCTCTTGGGTCGCTTAGCCTGAACCTCTAGCGTCGCTTCTAGTTCCAAAACACGATTGCGTTTAAACACTTGGAAAATTTCTTTCTAATTATCAAAATTACAACCGTGCTATCTAAGGAAATGTGTACGGAAACGTAAAATCTTAATTAGACAGCTTCCTCGTGACAATTAAAACTCACCCCCTCCCCGACGTCATTACCCATAACTCACCCCCCCCAGAAGTCGTAAAGTCGCAGCTTGATGGAATTTAGGCCCTTAAACGTTGCGTTTTATGGATAGGTACTGTGGGCGCTTTCGTTTTGAGGGTAGTCGTAAAAATATTTAATGTAAGCGATTCAGTGGATTACTAAAAGCCCATAAACCCATAGCAATAAAATCGATTATCATTGGCATGAGATTTTTAATTTTCTTTAATGATCGAATAAAAATTTCGTCAAGACAAAATTTCACACAAACCTCGATGGCGATAAATTAAATTATATAATATATTTGCCTATCCCTTTGTATTGTTATAATTGGATTTTTTAATATTTTATGACTATTTGATATCAATTAATTGATTAAAATAAAAAAAAAAATATTTGTACAAAAGAAAAGAAATATTACAATACAGAACGTACGTAAACTGCTACAGTAGTTGGCAACTGTGTCGCAGCAGTTTACGCCCACCTCGAGACACAAACAATATAAATACAAATTAAACTTATAATTATGTACATAATATTAGAAGAAAAAAGATATAGATACATTATTGTGCATATGTGTGTGTGTGTGTGTGTGTGTGTGTGTGTGTGTGTGTGTGAGTATGTGTGTGCATCACAAGCATCTACACATAATTGCTTCAGTGTCTTTATAAGTTAAATATTGCAAGTAGTCGGTGACTTTAGTTTTACATTCCCGGTGCGAGAGAGGATACAAATTCAATACTTTATTAATTTTGTTATAAACAGTAGAAGCTAGGTAAACATAATGTCGCCTAGTGCAGACGGGCAGATTGCTACCTAAAATGTATTAGGAAGTCGTCATTATGTACGAGATTAACAAACAGGAACAATTTAAATAATACGAGGGCTGCACTTAAAGTATCGGGAATGAATTATTTCCACTACTCATATGCAAATCATATTAAAATCTTTTAATTGCAAACTCCTTGGTTTTGAAAATCAAATACCATTTATTTATTTAAAAAAAGATTCTCGGTCTTGTCACAAAGTCTTGTCAAACTTTTTTTAGTCGTTAAAGAAAATGGAATTGACTCGAGAAAATTCAAGCGATGATTTATTATGACTTTCGAAGTGGTTTAACACAAAAACAGTGTGTTTGGATGATTTCTGCATTTGGTGATGAAGCCCCATCCAAAACCACAATTTATCGCTGGTTTGCTGAATTTCAACGTGGACGTGTCAAGCTCAGTTCAGTAAGTCATTAGGTTAACGCACAATACTCCCGTTAATTAATATCGTTACAGTATCCCACAATAGCTGGGACCATTCAAACCAGGCGTCATTAGTGTTAAACCTTATTAACGCGCGCATACAAATGAACTGGTGCTGAAGTTCTTTGTCTTTGAATAATGTACTCCATTGGTTCATTCAGCTTATGACAAAAATTATATAACAAGCATATATACGGTTAAAAACTAAAAGCAGCTTAAAACGACGAATTAAATCTATACATATAAATAAAATTGAAGTGTCCGTTTTAAAATTAAAATAACTATATGCATATGAATTTAGATAGGGGTAAATATATAAAATTAACATTTTTTTTAATTTTCATCTGTCTGTACCGATTTAGACGGGATCTGCACTAGCAGATGGCTGATGTAACATTTTTTTTTATACTAAATAGGCTCACGTTTGGCTTCTATCTTGCTTGATGGAAGGCGAAGATAAAGCCTAGGATGGAGCACGTGAGCCTATAAGGTGTCTGTTCACATTGGACTTAAAGGTGTCCAGATTGTACCCGCGAGGAAAGACTGAACGCGGCAGAGAGTTCCATTCCTTAGCCGTCCGCATAAGGAAGGCAAACCGCTTCGTGCGTATTGATGGAATGTCTACGACGTAAGGGTGGTACTGCTCGCCGCGCCTAGTCGTTCGGTGATGGAAAGGGGAGGGGGGTATTAGGTCATGCAAAACCTCCGCACACTCGCCGAAATGCACCCGATAAAGAACCGAGAGGCAGGCCACTCGTCTACGGTGTGCGAGACTCTGAAGATTTGCCTCAACGTGCGAGTCACTTAAGTTACTTTTTATTTAACCGACTTCAAAGAGGTTATTGATCAGGTACACACTGTAAATTATGTATTTCATAGTATTTCTTATTTTATTTGAAAGCTGCAGCTTACCCGTGTGGTCCAATTCCGACATTAACATCCGTGGGGAAACTAAATAAGTCTTGAATTTGTATTAGGTTATCCTGTCCATTAATAGATGAGTTATTGGAAAGGATGAACTTTAAGGGTATATTGATGAGAGTTTGGTTAGGTTTTGATTAAGTCTATGTCCTAATATTCCTACGATAAGTAGCGTCCTACGTAAGAGCGTTTACTTACCTTTTACTCGTAAACATACTTAACGAAGTGAACCTATATTCGTTCTATTGTTGTTGTGACAAAAGGTCTTTACTGTTTATTATCCAATTTAAGACTTGGAAAATCAATTATAAGGTAAAATTTATTTATTTATTTATTCTTTATTTGCACACAATACAAAAAAAAGGTACAAATAGGCGGACTTAATGCCAGTAGGCATTCTCTGCCAGTCTACCTTGGGGTTGTGTAGAGACAAAGTAACGGGTGCAAGCTATGTGAGAAAATAATAAATAAAAGAAAACTATAATAAATGCATGCATATATAATATACATACCTACTTACAAATAAATTAAATATATAAACATAATAATTATATATAATAATAAATAGATACATATATAAATACATATATATATAATTATAGATGGATAGGGACAGCAATTGACAAACTATTCCTTGCTTAGGTAAAGCTTCCATAGTAAATGTTTGAAAGTAGATTTAGTTCCAGCTGTACGTATATTTGTTGGCAGCGCATTCCAAAGTCTTATTGCGGTAAAGGTAAAAGATTTATGCATAAAATCAGTGTGACAGGAAGAAATATGGAGAAAATTACTATCAGTAGAACGAAGACAACGGTCGTGTGAATCACCCTGATACTGAAATTTACATTTCAAGTATTCAGGTGCAAATGGATCACGTAAAATAGAAAATAATGTACAAAGTGTTCGGAAGGATCGTCGATGAGACATTGGAAGCCACTTAAGCTGAGAGCGAAAGAAAGAAATATGGTCGTACTTGCGTATGCCAAAGATGAAGCGAATAGAATAAGTGGAGGTAAAACAAGGACGTTCATATCTCTACTACCCGATATTACGAGAACAACATTTCCAAAATTATTTCGATAATGATACATCTTCCGTAACGGAGCTGTGTTGGTTCTGCTTCCATTCCGATCACGTAGACAATAACGGTCCCGGGTCGCGTCTGTCTGCCGTGGCAGTGACAGCCCTGGTAATTAATTTTAGGGCTGCGCTAAATAAATATGTTCGAATATTTACTCAACAACAATTGGTGCGTAAAAAAGTTACTAAAACCACTGTAAGGAACGTTGTTTTTATATTATTTGACAAACCATGAAAACCCGGGGCAAATACATAGGAACAAACTTTACTAAAGCTCGCTATAAAATGGTTATATTCCATTAGCACTAGGAAAGGAAAACTCTTAACAGCACTTTCTTGTGGCGAGATAATTTCATACCATTCCGTACATCTGCGCGCTCAAGTTTTCCCGCCGCGGAGCGGAAATCTTATTAGTTTTCTCCGTAGTTCGTCCGCATTGTGTTGTAACTTTAGTGCGTTAATGTACTTTTGTTACGTCAAATTATATCTCCACGGGCTACGAAGACAGCCGGTTTCGTGCCGGTTGCAAAATTGATATAGTTTAGTAAGACAGAAGCAAATAAAGCATTTGGAACAACATAAATTGGATTAAACCGCCGAAGCGTCCCGTTTCGTTTTAATTTCGCATTTTTAAAAACAAGTATTTTTTATACCCTCACAGTTTTCTTACTTTTGTTTATAAAAAATACATTTCTCTGCCACTGACGGTCGGTCGAGTGGTTTTATCTGGGTATCAGTAGAATTCCAGCTCTGCTTACCATCCTAATCAAGGAGTCGGTATCACGCAGAGCAGTGGCCCCCAGTAGGGTCTGCCTTTGTCTTGGAGTATTTTTTATTACTTTTTCTTTTTCATATTATTGTTAAAAGATAAGTCTTTATTTATGGCACACTGCTGAGCGCAGCCTTCTCTGTAAAGAGAGTATAAGGGCATAGTCCGCCACGCACACCTAATGCGGATTGGCAGACTTCATGTCATAGAAAAAAATTCTAGGACATGTAGTTTTCCTCACGATGCTTTCCTTCACCGCCGAGCGCACGGTAAATAAGCACATAAAATTTATTGGTGCCGGCACCGGGGATCGAACTCGGGTTGCCAGCGTACTACGTATACTAAGCTACCACGGCTCTTTTCTGTGTTATAATATGTCTTACTGATTTAATGACTTATTATCATAATAATATAGTAAATTCGCTTGTGTGTAGTAGCGTTTAGACCGTTACTGGCGGTAAGACGGTTACAGTTTTCGTCACTTTGATGTTAAAATATAATTTTTTGCTTTTTTTTAAAGCGAAAAATTCTTTAGCCACATTAAGCATTTTTTGATAAGGTAAAAATTTATGGGTTTGCGTCACCGACATGACATGGTAATGTTGTATGTGTTATATCTGGTGTTTTGTCATGATCTTTTACAGCCCGTAATTTTATTTTTTTATTTTTTTTTAAAGTAAGCTAGCAATATTTCTTTTATTTTTTTTATTTTTTCAGAAAAATTACTAACAATCTTGTTAACCATTCCAACTAAGCTTAAGCTTGTGCTAGGACACGGTTCCAATAGTCGAATGGTGGATTCGAACCCACGACCTTACGATTCGCAGGCCGTAAACCCTAAACCATTAGGCTATTGAGGCAATATATTTGAATAATAAATAAACATTATAAACATGTAAATAATTGTTTATCACAGTGTTGATAGATGTAAAAAACAGAATGACTTCCATCGACTGTCCTTATAACTGACATTTTTTATAGACAAAGGAATCATCGGAAAATTCGACGAGAGTCCAACGCCAAGTCCGATTTTAAAAGAACATTCTAGAAGTATAACTTACCGCTTTGTTTACTAACGACCATTTGCTAATGGAAACTAAACGAAGATTAACAGCAAACCAACTTACAAAAGCTTATTGAATTAGGATTCTTTGCCAGTTTAACCCTCCCCCCAATCGATCCTCTCAGCACTCTAACAGCATTGCAATAAGAACTTTATTCCTTTACCTTTGCAAAGGTCAGTGAACATAAATAGGATAGGAGAGAAGTTTGCAACAAAGTATCAGTGTAGAGTGTAATTTACACGCGACATTGCGTACAAGTTCTTTGACGTTATGGGTTGGGTTCTTTGACTTCAAGGGTGAGTACTTTGATGTCGGTTTAATTAATTAGAAAAGAAAGAGATAATTGAAAGAGAAGAAAGAACACACGCGTCAATATTCTTCTCGACTATTATTGTTTTTTTTAAAGCTGAACCAATCAGCTCAGTCAGCACAGGCGTAAGGTAGCTAGCCTTTCGGTTTTCTACAGATTGCATTTTGGTGCGCTCAGGAACTACATGGTCTAATTCCCCCATCCCCGTTCCACCATCGGACTTCTAAACGCACTGCGGGATTTCATCCTTTTGTTATGAACATCCCTCAAATGCGAACGAAGCGCTTTCCTTCATCTTTCATTGTTCGTATAGCAAGGGAATGGAATAGTTTGCCTGCGTCTGTCTTTCCCTCCGATTATTTGGGTATTTTCAAGAGTAGAGTGAATGAGGCATTTACAAAGTTACACCTGACAACCGGACAGTGAATTACCACGGCAATGTATTTATATATTTGTAAAGAAAAATATAATTTTCTTTTAACTGAGACCTCAAGTGTAACCGAGCTATTTTAATTTTCAAGTTAAAATTTCAAATAATTGTTATTAAGACATTGTAAAGATTTAACATTTATTTATGAGATTAACGGTTGATTCGATTTCAAGTCGGGTTTCGTTTTTACTCGTAAATATTTTTTTTGTCATCGTTCCCCCAACGTTTGGTACCTTAGGGTCCTTTCTTCTTCTTCTTCCTTGCATTCCCCTTTCCGTACTTCCTCTTCCAATCCCACTCCCACACACTACTCTCTTCCACTCACCTCTCTTGCACTCTTACAGTTTCCTACTCTATTTTATTGTTACACATTTTTACAATTTCTAACTCTACTTACTACATTCATTTTACAATTCCTTACTCTACTACATTTTACACTTTTTCTTACTCTACTACCTACATTTCCAATCTCTTACTCTACCACCTTTACATTTCTTACTCTACTTCCCTACATGACAATCTCTTACTCTACTTCCTTATTCTATTTTCTCACTCTATATTTCCTTACTCTACATGTACTTCTCTTATTCTACATTTACATTTTGCCCTTATTTCTATTTTTATTTTACATATTACTGCTTGTCTTCTATTACATTATTTTTAAGCTTATCCTATTATTACTTATCCTTTTTTCGTTAACCATTGATGTATTCCTGTAAATACACCACTGGTTTTACATTATTTCTTATTTTCGTAAATATACTTGTCCTATAACCATATTAACAATCAATTGTTAAATTTGTAAATTAAAATTCTTTGTTGCCACTTTTCAGTGAATAACAAGGAAAATGTATAAAAAAAAAGAAAATACAAATCTATAACGACATTACAGTAATTCCACGGGAAATTTTCCCAACGAGACGTGTCGAATTTACTAGAGCAGTATTCTCTTAACGTTTCCCCATTTTCCTCGAATTTTTTCATGCCGAGGATTAAATTGGGTACGTGTGGAGAAAAACGTGTTGAAGGCTCGTATTTTTTTTTTCGGAATAACCTATTTGTTCCACATAAGGGTGTTAACAAAGTACAGGGTTGCTGCTCCCATTATTATAAGTTTTAATACTTCCTAAGCAAGTCTTGACCAAGATCCCACCTGATGGTAAGTGAAAATGCAGTCCTGGATAAACGCACTAGCCACAACTCTTAATAAATATATTATCGAGTTAAAACTAACAACTGACTTAAAATCAAATCAAACGTTACAACAACAGCCTAGTTTGACAAATGGAACAGGCGCTACAAAGACGGGGGAACAGCGGGTGTGAAGAGAAGTGGTTCTTTCCTGACATTGTGTCCGCATACCCCGTCATTAGGAAAACAGAACTAAATCCTGTTCTGGTCCAAGTTCTGACAGGGCACGGATGGTTCTCAAAGTACCTAAACAAGTTTCGGTGTAGGATAAATTCCGTCGCGTCGCCCAGAGGCCGAGACACGTTCTTGACGATCCGGACGACGCGATTACCGTTGCACAGGCTAGATCTCTACAAATCCGCAAAGCGTCCATTCGCGACCGTGGGAGGTTGAGAAAAATCCTCGCGCGTTACCGCTATTTTATGGGCAGGCCCCACCACTTAGATGTTAGGAGCGTTGCTGGAGTTTCTTCAGCCACTTCTTCTCCCAGCGTCAACGCTTCTCAAAGTGGCACTCAAAGTTAGTGTAGCTTTTGAATGTGTGTGTAAATAATTTCTTAGATTATCCGTGAAATAACAACCGACCTCTCGGGCGCCCTCGGATCGGAATGCTTACGCGTAACATAGTAACCGTCCAAACCCAGGTTACCCCTCACCGGAGGGACCTTTGTGTCGAGTTACTAGCGATAGAGGTTCAGGCTAAGCGACCTAAGAGCTATGCCACCTCTCAATCAGGTGAAGCAGTCAAGGCCAGCTTCTCTGGCCAATCTGTGCAGTTCGTCAAAAAAAATCGGTGTAAGAAAAGCCCTTCGTGCATCTGCGACCCGGAAATGAAAGAATCGATACTGCATATCCATAGTTGTCCGGTATATAATATAAAAAGTCTCAGTCTTTCCGTCCAAGCACGACGTGGGAACCTTCAAGAATAGAGTGAACAGGTACTTACTAAACTAGCGCGTACCATCTTTCGACTATATCACCACTTAACACCAGGTGGGATCATGGTCAAGCGCTAGTTTACACGCATAAAAAAAAATGAGTGTGATGTGAGATGGATGGACGAATAACAAAAGAAAATATCAGTAAATAGTCAAAAAAGAAACGAGCGAAAGAAAGAGAAAAAAAATCATCTAAATCGGTTCACCCAATCTAAAGTTATTAGGTCACATACAAAAAGAACATACAGATGAATTAAGAACCGTCTTTGAAGTCGGTTGAAAACTAGTAAATATCGACCTGTTTGATGCCAATTAACGTTAATTTTGTACACAATTGGTTTAGCATCCACAGGGTCATGGTATAGGGTTTGAATACTCGTCCGTTAGATCGTAGGACAAATACCCAGTTGTTGAGGTTATCTAGCCCGGGCAGCTTTTAAAATGAAATTCTTTCTTCAACCCAGTCTAACACAGATGGATTTCGCGTCTGCGCGAGAAATTTGGGTCGAGACGTGAGTAGAGTTCACAAGAGTAACTCAGGGTTGTCAGATGTCAGTCTATTTACACGATAAGTTAGAAAAAAAACGTTATTTGCCACTTAACTTAAAGAACGATAGCCCAGTAGTTGCATGGAACACTCACTAGGTTAAATAGAGGGTTCTATCACTGAATTTTCGGATTAATTTCCGAGGTAAAAATATCACTGTTATATAACGAAGTTCTAGCGCCTACATTCTGTTTCATTTTGCACATTTATGTGTGTTATTACTAGTTATTAATAAGTACGTACTTAATTTCAGATAGTCTTAAAGCATCAATAAAAAAAAAAAAATCCTATGGTAACAAAATTTAACAATTAAAAATCCTATCAAACGAAAAGAAAATTTTTCAAAATCAGTTCAAAATAAATGACGACGCTATAAGTGCACGAACATCAAAAAAATACGCATGGATTGAAAACCTCCTGTTTTTTTTAAATCGGTTAAAAAGGGCAATTTCAAAAAGAGCTTTAAAAATGTTTTTTTTTTATTCTTGTAAACCATTCCAACTAAACTTAATCTTGTACTAGGAGTACACGTCAATAGTCGAATGGTAGATTCTAACCTTTTTTTTTTGTTAACGAGGAGGAAATGTTCAAAACGATACCCCGCCTTCTAGGGAGGCGGTTATATGGGGTTTTACCCACCAACACCTCTCCGGTGGCCCTTCCTCGGTGCATGGTGAGGGGCTCCGGGATCTCCAGTAGAACGCACCGGAGCCCCTCTGCACTGTGCTCAAGAAGAGCACTTCCTGGTGCCCTCACAGTCGAAAGCAACACGGGCCAGCTGATGTCGCCTTCTTCACGGGTCCACCTTGGCGGACGACAAAGGACCCTTGTCGCTCAGTGAACCCGAGGCCCCTTTTAGTCGTCTTCTACGACAGGCAGGGGATACCGTAGTCTTATTCTTGAGAGTTCAGAACTACAGGGCTGGGTAGATTCTAACCTACGATACGATTCACAAACCGTACCATAAACGATTTGGGTATTGACGCATCAATTTTAATATATACATATAGATAACGTGTTTCAAGTCCAGGAACTGTCATTAACTTACTTCGTATATAATGCCTGAATTTAATAAATAATTAAAAAAAAAAAAAAAAATAAGGAAAATAGTAACTGTAGAAGTGGCACTTTTTAACAAATGCAGAGTAAACAATTTAAGTGTATTGGAAAAGAGCACGGACACAGGTCTGTGGTTGCAATATAAGAATAAAAAAAAAAAAACTTACTTCGTATCGTGAATGTATAAAAACACTGACCGTTGGATAGGTTACACACGGAATTCCAACGTCTCTACGCCATTAACACTCATTTCTTCCTATTTTACACAATTCTAAAGTGTGAAATGACGGTAGAACATCACACCTTAAGATCTCGAGTCAGGTATTCAATATATGCAACCATTGGGAATTAACGTTCATTAAAAATACACGAGTCGAATGAAAGATTCACCAAGCTGTTAAATATTAAAGAGCGAAGTTATTCAACTTAGAAAGACTTTCATCTTAAGATATAGTCTTCAGTCGGAGTTATTCACATTAATGGCGCGGCTTCGCACACAAAATGCTTAGACCTGTTTTTTTTATAAGTCGCTTAAAGGCAAAGTCAACTCTCAAGATAGAGCCACGGTAAGAAATTTTTATTTTTAACCGACTTCAAAATAGACGGGATCAAGTTCGTCGGTATTTATTTTGGTAGAGGATTTTTTTAAAGTAACAAGGCGATTTCGATCGTCTGGTCATTTGTTTGTGCTTGTGCTTTACTCTATTCGAGTTACCGAAATTGCTAGTCACTTTCTGGCTTTCCCGACTTGTGTAGGTTGTGGCTGTTGTTTGTTTTTTAAAATAAATAGGCTCACGTTTGGCTTCTATCTTGCTTGATGGAAGGTGAAGATGAAGCCTAGGATGGAGCACGTGAGCCTATAAGGTTTCTGTTATGGACTTAAAAGTGTCCAGATTGTACCCGTATGGAGAGACTGATCGCGGCTGAGAGTTCCATTCCTTAGCCGTCCGCATGTTATACAAATTATAAGTATAGCTACATATATTTATATATATTCAATATACTTTTCTATACTCTAATACAATATCTTTAAGGAAAAACATTCATCCACTTCCTTACTTCTGGTCTTTCAGTTGCTTTTCTAATTGGTAGAGGGTTGTAATCTCTGCCGACTTGGAACAATGAAGATTTTTCGGTTTTTTTTTTTTTTTTAAAAGGAGCATGCAACAGCTAACCTAATCTTAAGTGGTCACCGTCGCCCATGAACATCCGCAGCAACGAAGGAGCTGCATGTTTGTGTTAACAAGAACAATGAAGCCGTGGCTTAGGCCTTAAAAACTACCAAAATTCTCCTATTCAAGACATGTTCTGTATGGACTAAAGTCTTTTTGCCTTTCTCATTAGGGATAAACCAATAAACTAACTGGAATAGAAGATGTCATAATTTAATTTATACAATTTAGCAAAATCAGGAATAAACTTTTAATGTGATTTCTTAAACAGAGCAACACAAAGTTATACACGTTTTTTATTCTAATTCTTATAAAACCATTACTAGTAACAAGAGAAAATGCCAAAATTCCGTTTTGAATTTACTGTATAAAACACATATATATTCTATAATCTTAATAACCACAACACGACTAATAATTATCTGTGCTCAGTATTTGCATAATAAAAAAAGTTACAAACAAGTGTCAAAGACGGCGGGAAATTTACGCGCCACTCGTATTAGGTTTCCGAGCACAACATTATGTAAATTTCTCCCGGGACCCCGGGATAATAGAGTTTTGATCGCCAACCCAGTTATGGCGCTCCAGGATCGAAGCATTGTGTGAATCATAATGATATTCCACCTATTTTTAACTTTCCCGCCTTTCCAATAGGCTTCTGTATCATCCATAGAATAATAATTTATTCCTAATATTTACACAATTATTAATATTTACGAGCAAAAACAAAACCCGACTTCAAATCGAATCAAACGTAAAACGCTAATACACGTGGACTTTCTCTTGGTATTTACAAACTATCGTAATATTACGAAATGGAATTAATCAGAACCTAACCAAATTCTCAGAGCCGTAGTAGCTCAGTGTCCGTGCGGTTGGCTCAAGTTGCGTAGTACGCTAGCAACCCGAGTTCGATCCCCGGTGCCGGTACCAATAAATTTGTTGTTGCAATTTTATGTGCTGATTTACCACGCGTTCGGCGGTGAAGGAAAACATCGTGAGGAAACCTACATGTTTTAGAAAATTTTTCTACGGCATGTGAAGTATGCCAATCCGCATTAGGGCCGCGTGGCGGACTATGCCCTTACACTCTCTTTACAGAGAAGGCCTGCGCCCAACAGTGGGACATATATAAAGGCTGTAACTTTAACTAACTTTAACCAAATTCTCATCAAAATTCTCTCGAAGTAAATCCTTTCCAATCTATATATATAAAAGAGAAAGTGTGTGGGTATGTTCCATATAGGCTCCGAAACGGCTAGACCAATTTCAATGAAACTTTCAGGGGATCTTCACATTGATCTGGCGAGTAATCCTGTAAAGTTATGTGACGATCTTAACACTATTGTTTTGAACTGTCAAACAAGCCATACGTCGTACTTTTATTTCTGACATTAACTTGAGCCCGATATGTTTTTGTATAAATGATACGAATGATATTGTATTTACTGATAAGTACATGGGTGTGGGTAATGATCTTCACCCGCTCGAGAAGAGAATGAATACGGAGAGAAATAAATAATTTAATAAATTGTAAGAGTTAAATTAAATATCAATAAAATAAATCAAAATCTGGGTACGCTAGTAAAAAATGAATCATTCAAATCGGTTTTTTTTTAAGGGTTTCCCCCGGAAAGGACATGTTTTGCCCTTTCCGGGAGATTCTATTTGTTTCTCTGACATGTGAGGGTCAGAGATTGCACAAACTGGTAGGTATCTATCTTCTAATTTTAATGATTTTCTTCTTGATAATTTCTAAATTCTAAGTATATATATATGTATATGTAAATAATATATATATGTAATATTCAAATCGGTTGTCGCGCACATACTTGATGCAAATTTAAGACATATGATTTTCTCATGGTTACCATTGTCAGAATTCAACCAAATTAATATAGGATAGAAATCACCAGCTTTCAAATGAAAAAAAAGAATCATCAAAATCGATTCACCCAGTCCAAAGTTATGAGGCAACAAACATTAAAAAAATACAGAGAAATTGAGAACCTCCTAATTTTCTGAAGTCGGTTGAAAATACAATGTGTTACAAGTTTCATAGTATTAAATAAACCAAACCCATAAACACTGAATTATGAAACAAAAATGAACACAGAGAATCGATCACAGATAACAAAACATCGATCGTAACTGGCCAATATCATTGAGACTAAACAGATACAATCCTCTTTGCTAAATGTAGACATCGAAAAATTCCAAAGCAAGTTAAGAATGGCTGCCGTCTTTACCGTATCTATATTTGTCTGGTATTTGTAAAGCTTTAACAGTCATTCCTATTAAAACTAAGTTGTATAAAATCTTTAACAATCATTAGACTTGGTCTACAGAAAATGTGTTTTTCTCTCAGAGGCAAAAGTACAAATGGTTCAGACGATGAAAATCCCTCTCAGACATCTATAGTCCTCCGTGAATCGGAGAGAATAGATCTTTTTTACGTCCTAAAACGCGCTGTAAAGTGGAAGAAAATGTTCGGACTTAAGAAACCATTTAATAGTACGAATGCATTCTCGGAAAACTTGCGCCTTCTTGCGTGAAAGACGCTTTTTAAAAAGTATAAAAGTTTTGAACTGGACTGGTTTTCTTATATTCTTTGCATATTGTGCATTCTTCAATTTTTTTGTATAAACAAAAACGAATACATATTGATTTAAAATGAAAAAAAACATGTTGCTTATAAAGATGTACTTTCTCATGTGTACAACAAAATTGATGGAAAATCTATATATAAAAAAAGATAGTGTTTGTTCCATATATGCTCCAGAACGGGTCCCCATTTTAATGAAATTTTCAGGGCTTCTTCAGATTGGCCTGGCGAGTAATCCTGTAAAGTTTCGTGACGATCGGAACACTCCTCTATTTACTATGATGATTTTTTTGTTAACGGGGAGGAAATCTTCAAAAGATACCCCGCCTTCTGGGGAAGGCGACGGTTATGTGGGGTTTTACCCACTAAAATCTCCCAGTGACCCTTTCCTCGGTGCATGACGAGGGGCTCCGGGATCTCCAGTGGAACGCACCGGAGCCCCTCTGCACTGTGCTCCGACTATGATGATATCTATTGTTTTATAACCCAAATTTGTAATGACACATGCGTTGTGTATATTTATGTCATTATGAACTATATTGAAGTAGATATATATATATATACTCCACATTGTAGTATAATAAAGTATACCATATGGTAGTTTTATTTCCGACATTAACTTGAGCCCGATATGTTTTTTGTATAAATGATAAGAATGATATTGTATTTACTGATATGTACATGGGTGTAGGTAATTTTCTTCACCCGCACGAGAAGAGAATAGAAGATAATGAATACGGAGAGAAATTAATAATTTAATATATTGTGTGAGTTGAATTAAATATTTAATGATGTAAGTTTATTGTTTTAATAAAATAAAGCAAAATCTAGCCCGGCGAAGAGGGTACACTAGTTACCTATACAAATTAATAAAATGATGAATTTTTGCTTACAAAGGGGTTTAGAAAAGAAAATACTTTTTAATCGCGAGTAACAACGCGGGGCGTAAATAGTATAATGTACAGTACAAGGAAACTAAGTTAAAAAAAACCCAAAATTGGTCTGACCTCATTCATAACAAGGTGTATTATAAAAATAAAAAAAACATAACAGATGAAATATACCAAGCCGACGCAATCCCCCGACAGCTGTAATACACAGCTGACAGCCTAACGTCTTTTCCGGCACGAACAAAAGCGTACCGCTTAGAAAAAACAATTCAAATCTAAATGGAAAGGTTTCCGAACGCATCGCGAATGGACGAAAAACAAACAATAGCGGAACAGAGTTAGAACAATACATACGAACAATTCAAAAACTTTCCTAATCCGCTAACGATTCGAAAACTATTACAAAAAACCCATACGGTGCTATCATAAATTATTTCATTCTGGAATTTTCGCGAATAGAACAATGCTCTGTCAATTTGGGCACGAAAAAACAACCACAGTAACATTCCCGCGTGGACAAAGGGCGCGAAAAAAGTGCGCCAATGCGGCGACTGCGGCCATGTTTGATTTCGGCTGTCAACGCTTGTTGATAAATAGTTTGAGACAAAAAATCATGTTGATGTTCCGAATAGATCTGCTTAACTCGGTATAATTAAATAAGCAATATAATCGAAAATAATTTCTAAGATAAAATCTATTTTATTGTAGAGTTTGTTTGTGGCAAATAATAATGTTATTATTGATCCGTATAGGTCCCTTTTCTCGATTATAATTAGAGATGCATTCTAATCAAAATTAAAATGACACTATTAGATTCGCTGGCCAGAAACACATTTGTTTAGAATGCTAACAATTTTTTTACATAATAAAAAAATAAACTAAATTTACCCAATATTATAGACGACTTTTTAATACAATATCCTTATATTAATGAAATTAAGTCTATGTCTATGGTCATTTTAAATAAGCTTAGATTTTAAATGGTGGTGTTGGATCTACGACCCGATCTTTTTGAATCTAAGATTTAGATATTTAATTGTAGTCTGTTTCTTACCTAATTTACGATCAGGAATTAATTTTCCATATTGGATTATCATAAATATTAGCTTTAAGTCACTCTTTGTAGTATATCACCTGCAGCCAGTGGATCAATTATGCGAAGCGAAAATAATTATAACGTTTCACTTCGGTACAATGGATGGCCTTATGGAATTTTAGAAACATTGACATATTCTTTAACTGTTTTGTTTTTCACTTCGTTTATTTTAAGTTTTTTGCCTCAAAATAACTCTGATGGAGTCAGGAAGATTTTAATTTTTGTGGAACTGTCTCCAACTGTTCATAGTAATTATTACTGATATGTATAGGAAAGAAAACTGAGTGTGATATGGATGGATGGTGTTTCAGACGGTCAGCTCTGTAGTTCTGGGCTCTCAAGAATAAGACTACAGTATCCCCTGCCTGTCGTAGAAGGCGACTAAAAGAGGCATCGGGTTCACTGGGCCACAAGGGTGGGCTTGGCCTTTGTCGTCCGCCAAGGTGGACCCGGGAAGAAGGCGACATCGGTTGGCCCGTGTCGCCCTATACTGCGAGGGCACAGGGGGGGAGGGAGTAACCTCCGGTAGGTGCGTTCCTCTGGAGATTCCGGAGCCCCTCACTATGCTCCGAGGAAGGGCTACCGGGGAGGTAAGACGGTAAGTTGAAGACCAGCGCCAATATGTACTCCTCAATAGCGTCTCGAAAGGCGACTTTCTGATGAATAATCCGAATACCTATTCAAAAACGAATACTTTCAACTTTGAATCGAATGTGAAGAAATAGTAATGTGTGAGACATTTGCGGACCAATCGAAATTCACAATCATCTGGATATCAAGCCGAAGAGAAAATACTTCGTAAAAAAAACTCCGCTGGCGTAATGACACGTCAACCCTCAATGCTTCCGTCCCACTCGTGATCGTATAATATAAAAGAGACAGACTTACACAAAAGAACGCTCCCGTATTCATTGGTACGCACGGAGGCGACGAAGCGTGCACTAGACTAGTCGATGACGATGATCTAGTGGTAGGCGCACAGATCATGTCGATATCGACAAAATTAATTTAATTAAACAACAAATCGGCGTATCGGTATAAATACGTTTCATTTCCGATTTTATAGGAATGTTAAATCAAATTACCCTGACGCAGGGCAGTTGGCTAACAAAACTTGGGTTGCGTGGTAAACTATGTTTTTCTACCCGTTAGAGAGAAGGACTGTGTTCAACAATGGAACTGCATGTGTCTTTTTCTTTACTATCCTGACGCAACTCTCTTCTAACACTAGCCAGTCGTATATATCTAACGGTTTGATTAAAATAGTTTTGTGTCAGTTCTATCATGTGCAGAAAAGAGACATATGAAAAAAGGAAAGTGTGAATAAATATACGACGCATAAAGGAAGACTTAGGTCGCCAAATCCAGTTTATTATACTGAGGCTGCTTAGTTGCCTAATACACGTAGTAAACTCCTTTTAAAGTTCCCGATTTAACGACAAACTCAATACTGGCTGGTTTACATTATTAGCCCGCATTCTCACCGAACCTAGATACATTGTAAACACAACAGGATTTGGACTGACCCCAGAAGCTCGACGTAGGGAATATGTCGGGATGTATGTAACATCATATGAACTAATAACCACTCGTCCCTGCTTCGGCCGTTTATCAAAATCTATTGTAATAACGTGTAGGTTTTGTGGAATGAAATAGTCCAATAACTAATACACTCGCTTTATTGAGACAGCGTAACGTTGTACAGGGAATTATTTTAACGAATACTGTGACAACTGGGCGTCCTCACAATCTTTATACAAAATTAATTAGAAGTCAGATTACAAACTAATAAAGTTAAATAATTGATAACAATGGCAACTTTATGTGACGTTCAACTAAATTAATAATTATGAATTAAATATACAATAAAGTTCTGGTAAATCACTAAGATATTAGTGGAAGTAGTTATTATGCATAACAATCGCTGGCTGCCATGTGTCGCCAGCTAACACTATCTATACGAAAATGACTTCTGGAAGCAGGAGTCTGTTATTTGCCAGTGACGTTTTATTGTGAGATTGACCTATTAAAGTCAAATAAACTATTGTCATTGAACCATTACAAAATACATCAAATACCAACAAAAACGATTGAAAAATGGGTAAAAATAGTAGCGCCAATGAGACGACAAAACTAGCAAATATCGACTACTATGATGCCAATGAACGTTTATATTGTACACAGTTGATTTAGACAAACTGGGGCCCCGTTGGAGTTATATAAAGCTAACAAAAAATACTATCGATCGTTACCAAACTTCACAGTATCAATTAACGAAATGAGGTGAATAAGAAGATTTCCTGTAAATTTCATCATTTTTTTTTCAAAACAGTTTCGGAGTCTTCGTGGACATAATACTTACCACACCGCCATTTGTATGTATGTATGACCTATGTAGTCGCCATCGATAGCTAAACACATCACTAAGTTCGAAATAAAACCTGCCACTTGATGACTCCATCCCTATCTAGGATTGGTACCGCGAGGCACTATACAAACTCCGTTCACCCTATCTGAGTTGGAATTCGCGACAACTATTTTCTGTCACACCCACCTTATTTACAGTTTTCTAAAGAATTCATTTAATTCACGGAAACGTCTGCCGAGAGGTTTAATTGTGGTCAGAAGCAGATAATGTGAAACTACTTGTTAAAAACCATAGATTATTTACTAACAAAGTATATTTACTAGCAAAAAAACCGACTTCAAATCGTATCAATCGTTAGACGCTATTACGCGCGGATGCCCTCTTTGTATTTCCGAATCATCGTAAGAATTTATCAAATAAAATTAATCAGAACCTAACCAAACTTTTATCAAACTACTCTTAAAGTATATATTTTCAAAGCACATATAAGTTAAAGTTACAGCCTTTATATATATATATAATATATATGTCGCACTGCTGGGCACAGGCCTTCTCTGTAAAAAGAGTATAAGAGCATAGTCCACCACGCGGACCTAGTGCGGATTGGTAGACTTCACATGCCTTAGAAAAATTTTCTAAGACATGTAGGTTTCCTCACGATGTTTTCCTTCACCGCCGAGCACGTGGTTAATCATCACTTAAAATTGCAACAGCAAATTTATTGGTGCCGGCACCGGGGATCGAACTCGGGTTGCTAGCGTACTATGCTACAAGAGCCAACCGCCTGGACACTGAGCTACCACGGCTCATATACTTGATATAAATTTAAGACTTGGACCAAGTTTAAATAGGACTACATGGGAAGCACTAGCTTACGTACAAACAAAAGGATCATCATAACCATTCACCCAGTAGAAAGTTATCGAGGTAACAGACATAAAAAAAATACAGAAGAATTGAGAACTTCCTCCTTTTTTGAAGTTAGGTGCAAAAGTCTCATTTTCCAAAGGTTACTATCATCAGCCTGTGTAAATCCACTATTAGCAACAGCCTTTCCACCTATACATATGCTATTCTCCGTTTTTAGCATCGATCTACTTCAAGCTATCGTTTGTTACCTAACAATGGCACCCAGCGATTGTTATGCACAATATTTTTTTTAAGCGTGTAAACTAGCGCTTGACCATGATCCCACCTGGTGTTAAGTGGTGATATGGTTGGTAGATGGTACGCGCTAGTTTAGTAAGTGCCTATTCACTCTACTCTTGAAGGCTCCCACGTCGTCCTTGGACGGAAAGACTGAGGCCGGCAACTTACTCCTTTGTACGCTATCTAGTTCCAATGATATCTTAGTGTTTTACCTGAACATTATTGTATCTTTAATTCATAATTTAACTTTATTAGTTCGTAATCTGACTTCTCATTATTTTGTATAAAGATTGTGAGGACGGGCAGTTGTGACGGTATTCGTTAAAATAATTCTTTGTACAACGCTGTCATCAACGCTGATATCAATAAAGCGAGTATACTGGTTATTGGACTATTTCATACTACAAAACCTACAAGTTATTTCACGTTATATATTCGTCGGTCCGTCTGGCCCCTAATCTTCTCCGACCATGTGCAGCATCCATTTGATTACTCTTTTACTCTTTCATCAGCCGGCACTGACTTGGCGGAACTGGCATCCCACTACCAGCTTGCTAACTTTAAGAACTATGTCGACTAACTTTGTTCTTTTTTGTAATAGGTATGTCTTCTGTCCTGTTTCGTTATTGTGACTTTTCATAATTTCCTACCGCCACTCGATACGCTAAAGTTCTAAATCTGTAAACGCTTTTAAAAATAAATTCAAACACCTGATGTTAAAGTTAAAAAAGATAATATCCCCGTGATATCGGTGGCTTGTTGTTTCCAATATTTTCAATATTTCATTATATAATATAAACTTTATACGTTTAATTATCATATTATTTATTTTAGTTTATTTTTGACTCAATAATATATTTAATTATAATATTTTTTCATCTATTATTTTATTGTATAAAATATATTTTAATGTCATAACTGTTTTATTCATGTATCATATTTATTATACTCTTATTGTCTGTATTAATTCCATTTAAAAGTAGTATTGCGCGCGCACTTCTTTAGGTAGTCCCGGGCACCGCTGAAAATCAGCGCTGTCGCAAGGATGCTGAGACGGTGTCCGATATTGGCATCATATGTTTTGTATTATTTGTCCGTGTAACTTTAACTGTGTTTTGTCTATTTTTCATTCTTTTTTAATGTGTGTTATATTCTGTCTGTGATGTGTTTTTGTATTGTGATGCCAATAAATAAATGTCTATATCTACTAGCTTCTGGTCGTCCGCGGAACGGAGTCAAATCAAGTTAAGATAGCAAAACTTACACAACTTGTCTACTGTATAAAAGATTTGTTTCAAAATGGCAACCTCTGTTACTGTTTACGTCTCGGGTACATCAGTGGAAACGTAACCTTATCGAACAGGAAAACTATTTAAGACCCTTACAACCAATACGCAAAAGAATGTTGTGCGTTCAAAAATCAATTGAATGCCATTCGTGCGCAAGTATTACTTGCTGCCGATACATCAATCACGTCTCGTACGTTTTTTTATAAATCAACTTACACCTAACATTTAAACGGTTAGGATTGTGGAATTTCAATTTAAACGTAGCTTATGTCTCCGATTGCACCAGGGATCATGTCATACGAACTATAATACAAACACTAAACAATGAAACGAATTCAAATCGAACCACAAGTTAAACGCTAGGACGCCATCTTTATATTTCTGAATTATCGCAGTATCATTACGAAATATAATGAATCAGAATCAGAAACTCTCACAAAAGTATCTAGATTTTTTTTACTAACAAGTATTTTACGAGCAAAAAAGAAATAGACTTGAAATCGAATCAAACGTTATTACGTGCGGACACCGTCTTTGTTTTTTCCCGAATTATCGTAATAATTTATAAAATAAAATAATTAGAACGTAACCAAACTTTTATCAAACTACTCTTAAATCATCCTTTCCAATAAAAAAAATAATCATCGAAATAGATTGGAGTGATATTGAATTAAAATTGAAAAAAAAATATTGAAAGAAACGTCCATTTGGAGCTCACATATTGAATACAAATTTAAATTATATGATTTTCTTATGGATACAATTGTCAGAATTTGGACCGAATTTAACGAGACGAGACGAGATGTTGTGTATACCATGGACAGCAAACTAACCACCAGACTGTCCACTACCTGCTACCGGCGAGTATTCAACTACATTGGCCACATTGCCCGAAGGCAACCAGATAATTTGGAGAAAATGGTTGTTGTAGGGAAAATCGTGGCAAAAAGATCACGGGGCCGATCCACTGGTATCACCAAATTAAAAACATAGTGGGACTCGACATTCCGACCGCAGTTAGAAAAGCCGAGGACAGAGCGGTGTAGAAGCAGCTCGTCGACGTCTCGGTAAAGGCGCTTCAATATAATCACGAACTTCAGAAATGAAGAATACGAAGAAGGGGATAAATAGGACCACACGGGCAAGCACTAGCTTTTAAATAAAGAAAGAATCGTCAAGATCGGGTCACCGGACCGGTTACAACGTTACGCTGTCTCAATAAAGCGAGTGTACTAGTTCTTGGACTATTTCATTCCACAAAACCTACAATTAAAATATTCGACTAAAATGATGATCATGATTCTATCATTTGTATTTTGTTTGGTATACAATAAAGTTAGATCTATAGTGTTTGTAGCTCTCAAAATCAACATTTCCATTCTCAAACGAAAACCTCACGTCGCATGATCAGCTCGCATCGAAACCCTTTACATATTCATGTCTACGCATTGAAAGACGAAAAAAAAATCACAAAAGCCCCCCACGTGCGCCGCCCGCCCAAACAATGATTTCCGTTTCCGCCGCCAATATGGCGGAAAGTCTCCCATTCGCAGCGGATAGTTTCGCATCAACTTCAACGCTTTTATGTTCACCCGGTATTTGCATAGACGCGCGAAATCATCTACGTGTGTCAGGTGCAATTTAAAAAAAAAACATTGCGACACCATTCAAACGGTTGTGGGAAATTTACATGGCGTAGTCACGGGTCCCTTTTTGTGGTACGCAAGTT
This sequence comes from Meandrusa payeni, assembly GCA_029286785.1. Taxonomy (NCBI): domain Eukaryota; kingdom Metazoa; phylum Arthropoda; class Insecta; order Lepidoptera; family Papilionidae; genus Meandrusa; species Meandrusa payeni. The sequence goes on from JAGSMX010000032.1 coordinate 2,502,476, forward strand.
CCAGCATCGAAAGCTTGGGAGATTTCAATGCTCCAGTCGACTTATTTATGGTCTGGATTGGTGTACGTCCATTAGAACGGAAATTCTATGCATCGAAATAACCACGGATACACTCGTATTTTTTTTAAATGTGTTTTTAATGTAGGGGTGTCTGCCGTCAGTGAGGCACAATGGTCTATAATTACTGTGGTTATAGACGCTGCTCTTTTTTGAATAGGAATGGGACGAGAACACACAGTCGAACAAAAGTTGAAAAATAATTGCTCACTGCCCATAGACAGATATTTTAACCGACTTAAATTAAAGAAGGTTCATAGTACGTTCATAGTACCAATGAAAGATTGATGGATTTTAAGCAATACGTACAATACTAAACGGATCAGAGAAGGGTAAATATGTAAGGGGGACTAACTGCTCCAGTGAAAGGCGCACTAATTATAAATTATAATATAATATACATATATTATACAAAATTAAAGATGTCTATTGCTGTGGTTGTATCGTGCGTGCACACGACTTTGGGTAGTCCTGGGCAACGCTGAAAATCATCTATGTCACATCCTTGCGACAGCATATGCTGAGACGGTTTCCAATGTTGGCATCATATCCTAGTTGTCGATTCGTTCGTAATTGTATTTTGTTTATTTTTCTTTCTTTTTTTAATATATGCTATATATATTATGATGCCAATAAATAAAATGTCTATGTCTATTGTCTATGAACCGATCATAACGTAGAATCTAAAAAAAATTAAAACCGCTAACAATATTTCTTTTTTTTTTAAATATTACATAACAGCTTGTTAACCATTCTAAATTAAAACTAAAGTATCTCGTAAATTTAAAATAACCGCTTTGTACGACATGCATATGAATGTTATCTTTATTAATTATATGAAGATAACATTTTTGTCTGTCTGTCTGTTCCGGCTGATCACTGGAATGGTGGACCAATTTTGACGGGACTTACACTGGCAGATAACTGATGTAATAAGGAGTAACTTAGGATATTTATATTTTAATAAATAGGGTCCAAAAATATAAGTAATTGGGTTGTTTTGTTAATGAACAGGCTGATCACAGCATTGAGGTACGATGCAGGATTGAACAGGCCCGCAACGCTTTCACTAAGCTGAAGAAACTCCTGTGTGACAGAAACTTGAGCATCAAACTTCGGACTCGTCTTGCACGCTGCTTTGTATTCTCCATTCTTCTGTATGGCGTCGAAGCTTGGACTCTGACCGAGGCCATGTGCAAAAAAGTTGAAGCTTTCGAAATGTATACCCAATACAGAAGAATGTTAAGGATATCCTGGAGAGACAAAGTACGCAACGAAGTAGTGCTGTAAAGACTTGGAAAGAAGGTTGAAGTTCTTAACGCAATCAAGAGGCGAAAGCTGGAATACCTAGGGCATATAATGCGCAATCCCAAATACGATTTGTTACAGCTTATAATCCAGGGAAAGATACAAGGGAAAAGAAATTCGGGAAGGAGAAGAACATCTTGGCTTAAAATCTACGCCAATGGTACAATAAGAGCACACGTTCTAAATTACGTGCTGCTGTGTCGAGGGTCCAAATCGCCATGATGGTCGCCAACCTTCGATAGAAGATGGCACCAAAAGAAGAAGAAGAATAAATAGTATTTAATGGCAGGTAACACCTCGGGGCACAGTTAGTTATATAATATCCAACACTATGGTGTAATCCAAAGGTTAAATCAGTACTCAATGTTATTGCTCCGACTAACCTTCAATAACAACTGTAGGTTTAACGCCGAGGTGTTTTTGACCGGCGGCGACCTTTTGTCTTTCCACGCTACATTAAGTTAACTTCACACTGATATACTTATGTGGATGTATTTATTTTTTGAAATAATATTTAGTAAATAAATAAAATATTTTTGTATTCTCATCTTTATGTGATGATTTTTTACTCAAAATAAAAAGTTACAAGTATATTTATTAGCAAACACAAACACCGATTTTTAATTAAATCAAACGTTAAATGCTATTTAACACTTTTTGTATTCTATAAACTTTCATCAAAATTCTTTACCCCTCACCGGGGGACCTTGTGTCTAGTTACTAGCAGGCTAAGCGACCTAAGAGCTATGCCACCTCTCAATCCGGTGAAGCAGTCAAGGCCAGTTTCTCTGGCTAATCTGTGTAGTTCAACATTAAAAAAAAAATACTCTTCAAGTACATCCTTTCCATTAAAATATGAATCATCGAAATCGGTTAGCGTACTTATATGGTTTTAGAATAGATAAACACAAACACACACATGCAAGACAAAAACAACAAAACAAAATTAATTAAAATTGAGAAAAATTAATAAAAGAAAAACACATTAAAAATTCTTTGTACATTACCACCCGCGGCGTAAAATGTAAATGTTTACGAAAACATCGTGAGGAAACCTCTAAAATTTTCTAATACATGTAGTATTAGAAGAAATTTCTACGGCCTGTGAATTCAGCCAATCCGCTCTAGGTCCACGTGATAGGTAATGCCCTTATACTCTCTTTGCAGAGAAGGTCTGGCGCTTAACAGTGGGACATATTATATATATATAAAGGCTGTAACAATAACTTTAACCAAGTATTACACGAAATTTTATTAAATTAATTATTGGTAAAATTGACGGGACAAGACCGCGAGGTCGAAGCCCGACACGTTGGACTGACCAAATCCGCACCACTCTAGGCACGTCGATTAGCGATGCTCAGCGCACGGCTGCAGATAGAGGAAAATGGCGACGGATCACTAAAACCAAACTGTTCCCACGAGATGGTCACGACCCTCAGCATTGAGGAAACCGACGCGAGGAGGAGGACACGAAATTTTATATATGCATTGTGTAGGTTTTCAAATGTGAATGAGTGGTTTTTGTCGCCATCAAATAACATGTTGCTACATACTTATGTATACATATAGGTAAAATTGTTAAAGTAAATAGAAATAAAAATATACAACAACATCCATATTTATAGCGTCAGTTGAGTCAAACCAAAAAAAAATCAGCGCTGTTTGCTGTTGTTTCTAACTTGTTTTATCTTTAAATATATAATTGACAACCCTACCACTAGTATAAAATCTAAACACAATCTTGTTAACAGTACAAGATTGTGTTTACATTTTAAGGACTTAAGCCACAATTTGGCATGAAACAAAAACCTAACGCGGTTCGCCTTTGTTAAAAGCGCGGCAAATGATAAGAAATATTTGCAACTAATAAATCATAACATATCTAACGAAAGCGAGGCCAATTTGATAATAACAGTAGAACAAAGGACGCCGAGTCTTAACAACGGCGCGTTCTCTGTACATTTACAAGCATTTACTTAGCTAGGGTTGTACGACTTGTTATTATTTGATCGATTTTCGATAGTAATCTGTAATCGTTCATTTATCCATTAGAAATGATCGATATAGGAGTCTCGGTAATAATTATTAAGACGATTATAAGCCGCACTTTTAATTGCGGTAAGACACTATGACAAGTACAAAGTACAAAAAAGTGGTGTGAAATATAACGATACGATAAGCTAATGTTATGCTTATATAACTGCTTCCAATGATATCTTAGTGATTTACCTGAATTCATAATTAATAATTTAGTTAGTCATAGTAACTTGGCATTGTAAAAAATAATTTAACTTTATTCGTTTGTAATCTGACTTATAATTAATTTTGTATAAAGATTGTGAGGACGCGCCGGTATTCGATTTTTTTTCATAACGAACAACGCAGATTGGTCAGAGAAACTGGCCTTGACTGCTTCACCGGATTGAGAGGTGGCATACTCTTAGATCGCTTAGCCTGAACCTCTATCGCTAGTAACTCGACACAAGGGGGTGAGGGGTAACCTCGTCTTGGACGCTTACTACGTAAGCATTCCGATACGAGGGTTACCGAGAGGGCCGAACCACGACTCGGTCGGTTGCTATTTCACGGATCTAAGGGACATTCAAAAGCTAAACTGACTTTGAGTGCCACTTCGGGAGTGGTGTTCGATAAAATAATTCTTTGTACAACGTTACGCCGTCTGAAAAAATCGGGTGTATTAGTTATTGGATTGTTTTATTCCATAAGACCTACAAGTTATTAAATCTGATAGCAACACTTTGCGAGCGACTTAAATAATATCGTCTTCAATTCGACTGTATGTTTGAATTGATATCTCATAAGTTTCGACTGGGTGAACCGATTTCAATGATTTCTTTATATATGAAAGCCGGTGCTTTCCGTGTGATTACAATTTAATTTCTGTTCTGATGCCAGCGATAAGAAAACCTTAAAAGACATTTTTTATTGGAATGGATGTACTTCGAGGGTAGTTTGATAAGAGTTCGGTTAGGTTCTGATTAATTCATTTCGTAATATACCTATGATGATAGCTTTTGATTCGATTTGAAGTCGATTTTTGTTTTTGCTCGTAAATATACAATCGTGAGCCAAAATAAAGGGTCGGTTAAGAAAGTGCCTCCATGTGGCAATATAATAAAATCCAAATAAAATTTGAAAAATACTATATTACGTTTATTTATTGGCATCACAATACAAAAACACATCACAGACAGAATATAACACACATTAAAAAAAATGAAAAATAGACAAAACACAGTTAAAGTTACACGGACAAATAATACAAAACATATGATGCCAATATCGGACACCGTCTCAGCATATGCTGTCGCAAGGATGCGACAGCGCTGATTTTCAGCGGTGCCCGGGACTACCTAAAGACGTGCGCGCGCACTACTACTTTTATATGGAATATTATTATACAGACAGTAAGAGTATAATAAGTATGATACATAAATAAAACAGTTATGAGATTAAAATATATTTTATACAATAAAATAATAGATGAAAAAAATTCATAAATATTATTGAGTCAAACAAATATTAACAAACCGACTTTAAAACGCACAACAACTGAAACATAACGAACGCTCTTTTATTTACGAATTACTTTAAATCTTTTACAAAGTTCTGCCGCTTATATCCGGAGTAGTTACTTAGTTTTAGATTATCATAAACATACCAAAATCACAATCAAAACCAAGTACCATGAGAAAAAAAATCAAAAATTGATTCATAAAAAACAATGGATCTGTGAGGTATATTACTCATTTATTTTGGTTTTCTCCCGCTTATAATTTTTTAGATTTATGTTAAAAAATTTTTTTTGTTACATTTTGTAACACTACTGATTTTAATGAGTTATTATTATTAAAAAAATGCAAACGACTTTAGAACCTATACCTTTTTTGAAGTCGTTTAAAGGCCGCCTTGGTTTTTTTGTTCCCGCATTCCACTATCGTTGCCAAATCGGTCGGAACAGAGTATTAGAAGAGGCTCCGACAATTATGTAACTGGTTTACCGGTAACCGGTTATCCGGGACTAGTTCTGGATCTCGTTTCGTTGTCAGTTCGCCGGGAGCGTCGTCTGGATGGGGCCTAATTTATGATTGTTTATAACCGACTTCGATTTAATGGTACAAAAAATATTTTAGTAACATACAAGTGTAATTAACATGAATAATATCTAACCTTATCTCTCTATACGTCTGTATACCTCCACCTTTTTGAAGTCGGTTGATAAGTTATGTTTTTTTTTTAATTTATTTATTTTGGTACAAACAGTCTTGTAACTTGCAAGAGAATACGTACAAAATTCAGAAAGGAAAACAGAATATATATATATATATATATATGTATATATATATATATACAATTACAGTCTGCAGATGGAATTCCTGCAGCGAATCTACCAAGGCATAAAATCAACTTTCAACAATGGTTCGTTGAGGCAATCTAAATTGTTTAAGAGCTTGCCCCGGCTGGGTTCTCCCTCGATCCCTGGGGAGTCATCAGCAGTTCGGGAGTGTTGTGTTCATAATTTAGTGACGTCACGGGACATTAGGACTGTTTAATTATTAAGATTATCACGGTGCGTTTTTTTCCTTCATCCTTTTAAACTAACCCCGTGTCTGTTGTCTTCGCGTAATCCACAGCCAAAACGAAATATTCTTTTTGACAAAGAAATGTTAAATTAAGTGAAGTTCCAAGCTATTACATTCATATCAAATATCATTATCAAAAACGTCAAATACTAACACACAAGCGAATGCGCGTGCCAGTGGTACGCTATCAGTAAACCATAGTACCTCCAATGAGACTATTAAAAGTAGCTATATTGACTACTGTAATGCCAATGAACGTTCATTTTGTACATTATTAGTTTAGCAGATATGGGGCCTTTTTCGGTTGTATTGTTGTGTCTCATTGCAATTATAACACCGTAATTTATAAACCAGTTTTATTTTATTGCTAGTGGTTACTTTTAATTAGGTTTAGGTTAGGATTTGGACGTTGAGGTTAGATTGTGTGGTACAGAGGTTTACGAAAATTTAATACTAGGTACTCCTCTAGACGTACAGAGATACCCAACTCCCAGTTGCTGTGTAGTTGGGTAACTCTCCTCTAGATTGCACCGGCCCTACCCAATACATCAACAAAAGCTGTTGCAGTAGTTTCTAACATTCAATTTTGGTTCAGTTTCAGTTCCCTTTTGATATTCTGTAATGGCCAGACAGTCTTACCTTCGGATCCACTGCATTGCAGGATACCTGTAGACAATTGCATAACTTGAATTAATAATCATGAATGTTAAGTTAAAGTTACGGTCTTTTTAATATATATTGTTGGGCGCAGGCCTTCTCTGTAAAGAGAGTAAATGGGCATAGCCCGAAACGCGACTCTAGTGCGGATTGGCAGACTTGACATATCATAGAAAATTTTTCTAAGTCATTTAGGTCTCCTTACGATGTTTTCCTTCACCGCCGAACATAAAATTGCAAAAACAAATTTATTGGTGCCGGCACTGGAGATTGAACTCGGGTTGCTAGCGTACTATGCAATTTGAGCCAACCGCCCGGACACTGAGCTACCACGGCTCACGGTAATTTTTTCATTTGTTAACAGACTTCAAAAATGAGGTTGTTTATATTTATTTGAATGCTTATGCGTTGATAGCGCCATCGGTTCTGGACCAATTTCGAAATATTTGTTCAAAAGGGTAAGGTTCAATTTAGATCATATATTAATTTTGGGTATGCCAACAGCACTCCTTAATCGTATGGGAAAAGGTAAGCTTAGTGACTAAGATATTAGATAAAAAAGTTATCGCCTTTATATATACTATATGTACCACTGTTGGGCACAGGCTGTCTCTATACAGAGAGGGCATAGTCTGTCACGCGGCCCCAGTGCGGATTGGCAAACTTCACATATATAAGATATTGGTTAATATAATAAAAGTAGACGCCTGAACATAGCAATATAACTCTAAACTCACAAGCAAGCAACATTGGCATAAAATTATGACATTAGTGAAATGAAAAAAAAAATTATAAATTCTTTTCTCTTTTGGCGCGAACCGTTAAGGCGCGACCACACCGCGCAAAACAGTATACTCAACATTCAGCCAGCATTGCGAAGTGGATCGAAACGAGAAAACATAACAAACTGTAGTCCAATTTAATCCGGCAGTGCGGCCGCGTACTCCAAACTTAACGTTACACGGACGCAATTAAAACGCCGCGACCACGTTAACGAATCGCAGCGACACTCGACTCGCGCCGTCGCTTGAGTGGCGGGCGTAGTGTTGGAAATAGCTCCCGCTATTTTTCGTTACGTTAAACGCGATTTTATTTTATTGAGCCCGTTTCACGGTCGAGTGATATCGCTTTAATTAAACGAGAGTTAATTACTTTGCGATTGATATTTTCAATTTATAAACACGGTCGACAAGTAGAACCATACTTGCCTACGGGAAATATATCAACGGGAACGGTGTTCAACCGTGGGCGTTTTAATAAGACTTGATTCACTAGTGATCTTTTCTATTAAACAAATGATTTTTTAACATCGGCTTTTGCTTGTGCATGAATAGACCGGCTCGACCGGACAAGCACCAGGGCCTCATAGAATACGATTGGTATATAGAGATTGTTTTTTATAGGCGAAAAGGAAAATATGTAATTCTTTTATTAACATCTTGATGTTCATTTCATGGCCTTCTTTCCAGCCTTTGTTCACTAGCCTGTTGTGCCTTGAGAACTTTCACAATCTTCTGTTCTTCAATTAGGAAAGCTCTGACAATGTATTAATTAACACACTTGCAAAGTACACCTCCGTACACGCGTTTTATGGTCTTTTTACGGCAGCAGAGACGGGAGCGTTCAGGAGGTCTAAGGGGATACCCCTGAGTTTTCTTTTGCTCTGGCCATATCTGGGGATCTTCTTCGGTTTCTTCTCATGATAAACAAGGTGACCACCAGGAGTTCGAACTATTCTCCTTTGGCTTGACTTAGTATTGTAAGACAATCGTCGTATAAATGGAAGACGGTGAACCATTTTAACGCTTTTTGGCAGGTGTTACATAGAAAGAAAACTTTAGGCGGAACGCGAAACTGAAATGGGAATATTGCGTGAACATTGGGACTTTATTCTCGATAAAGTCCCAATGTTCACGCAAGATTCCCCCTCTTCCACTGGTTTCAGATCATTTACTGTACGTTATATAGATCTAACATAAGTAATTCAACAAATAAACAAATACGAACTACTTCAACTCATCATCCAAGATAAAATCCAGGGTAAACGACCACCTGGAAGAAGACGTATTTCATGGCTCAGAAATCTCCCGGCATGGTTCAACATGAGCACGAGATCCTTGTTCCGTGCCGCTCCATCAAAAATTAAAATAGCCTTAATGATAGCCGAATTCCGGTAGGAATTGGCACTTCAAGAAGAAAATATATAATTCCAATCGTACATGCATCCGATCACAGTGTATCACTTCACCTAGGCGTTTCGATAGATAGTTGGTTCTACTATACCCTATTTGGTTGTGAATTTCACGTTTAATCCCATCACACGGATAAAAAAGAACTCGAGCCCAGATAGCAAAAGGATTTCCCAAATAGAAATATATCTAGAGCGATTATCCTATTCGTCTGAATAATCGAGCATTGCACCGTATCGGATACCGTGCAGTCAGGCATCGCATAGCGCCTAGATTAACTTTAAGCGTCAATAGCCTAATGGTTTAGGGTACGGCCTGCGAATCGTAAGGTCGTGGGTTCGAATCCACCATTCGACTATTGCCGTGAACCATGTCCTAGCACAAGCTTAAGCTTAGTTGGAATGGTTAACAAGATTGTTAGTAATATTTCAGAAAAAAAAAAAAGAAATATTGCTAGCTTTCTTTTTAAAAAAAAAAAAAAAAAAAAAAAAAAAAATTAACGTTTCAAACCGAGGTTCCCTTTTGGCAGATCTTACGCTAAGTGACTCTCAAAAGAGGTTTTCAGTTAAAAGACTGAGTGCACAGAGCTCAATGCGATGAAGTATCTATGTATCAAATCTCTGAACTAATATGTACTCGCTTTTTGCCACCACAGTAATATACGAAACGATACTCTCTCTCTTTCTACTTTCACTTATTTATATCTCCCACTCAACTTCCGTTTCATCAGCTTAATCCCCAAGACAAGCTTTCGTAAAGATATATAAAACACAAGCATAGACAGACTGGATAACTGGATACAACCCAATGCCACTCGTATTCTCCTAAAAAGCTGTTTTAATTTTATTATGTAATAATTTATTGAAAATATTTGATAAGTCGGCAAAAGTCGGTCTTAACAAACTTGGTCTTCATAAATACAGGAATTGTTATTGCCGTCGCCGATCCAATTAAAGGATATCACGATCGATAATACAATATGAGAGGACAACAGACAGATCCTTTTGAACCTCTGTCGAATTAATGTTTATTCCAGTGGCTGGCAACCTTGTCATCCGAATAAGCGAAATATAGAAAATACAAACATGAAATTTATTCGAAAGAGCTATTTATTCACTAAAGCTTTGCTATACGAAGAAAGTACACTCTCAAACCTTTGTTCTTGCCTTTTGTTAAACAAGTCTTAGTTTGATAACATGTTATTTTTTTGTCATAAAAAGGGCCTGATTTAGAGGGGTGGTGGCCCTTTGGCCACAAATTATTTTCGAAATAAAATTACCAATTTTAGTCGTGATTTTAATCAAACAATTTATTGCAAAACTATACTATAAATTTAATTGAATTTTTTTTTCAATAAAATTTAAATTTATTATTAGCCCGAATCTCTTTATGTCAAAGGCCGAGAGGGGACCTCAGCTCGGACGGTTAGTATATTAGCATTCCGATCCGAGAGCGCTCGAAAGGGCTGTGGAGTCGAGTATTCCTGATTTGGTCAGACAAAATAACTTAAAACGTTATAAATAGCGGGAATACAAATAGCATTAAAGGTTTTTTCTTTTCAATTCATACATTCCCATCCCTAGCGGGGTCTCATTACACGAGCTCACATGCACGGGTGACATGCTGACACTTGGGAATAAATCAACGTGGAGGAAACATCGTTAGAAAAAAAAATTATATTCGGTCGCTGGCTGGATAAGGATATTTTTGTACGTAAAAAAACTATAGTTTTTAATAAAGGAAGAAAATGACTGCATATTTTTTATACCGTTGCTTCGGAAACTGATATATCTTTTTTCCGTTGTAATGTGATTATTCGATGTCGGTTGCTTTTTTTTGTTTTTTTTTTTATAATGGGACAAGAGACAAACGAGCTACCCGTCTAGGGCCCCAAGTCAGCTATGACAATTTTATCAAAATGAAAGTTCACTGACATTACAGTTCAACTATGGTTTTAAAATGCTATAATGTTAACCTCGTACATAATGATATCTACTAAATATGCGAATAGATTTAAATCAATCAATGATTATCAAACAATAAAAAAAACATTAAAAATTACATATTAAAAAAATAATTAGTGTTTTTATAATTTCTAAGAACGACACCTGATTTTAAGTGGAAATGGAATCCTGGATGCTAAGGAGTGCTTACTCCTGAAAATACCCACATTGTAATCGGAGGGATAGACAGACACCGGTAAACTATTCCACTCCTTTGCTGTACAAATAATAAAAGACGAAAGTAAAGCGCTTCGTCCTGTTTTGAGGAATGTTCACAACAAAGGAATGAAATCCTGCAGTGCATCATGCAAACATAGCGATGGCGTTTCGGAATAGGTACCCGAAGGCGATAGACCACGCCAATCAAGTAAAGGCGTTAGCGGCCTCCGCGAAGGAAATGAACAAGTTTGGCCAGTAAACTGTACAGAAAAAAAAACTGTATTTAAATAAACAATAATATATATATATTATTGTTTTATTTAAATATATATACACGATGCTGAGCTGGTACCTATTCGATCCAGCATCGCAACCAAATAGATTAAATTGTCGTATTTACTTAGTTTCTTTTTTTATTTTATCTTTTATTTTTTTTATTTTTACTATTTTATTTAGTATTTAACAAAATGTTTTGTAATTAATACAATTTTTTTTATTGTTAGTAGAGTTCTGTTTTCCTATTTGTCTATTTCTGTATGCTAGTTCGAATAAATGGTTTATTATTATATTCTTTTATTTATTTTGATACAGAAAAAAAATAAAATACAGAAAAATATCATACAAAATACAAAAACATTATAAAAACCTAACCTAGTGTGTGCCACCAGCAACGAAGCAACCGGTGGTTAGGGATGCGTGCCGTGTCCAGGAGTACTGCCTTCTGTATCTGACCCTTGACCCAGCCATCCAGCGAAAGTCTCTTAAGATGTTGATCGAGACTTTTCGCTATGAGACCTTTTGCGGAAACGATTATCGGGACAATGATCGTCGAATCTACATCCCACATGGCGGTTACCTCGTGAGCCAAGTCGAGGTACTTTGTGATTTTATGTTATATATATGTGCCCTATTATTATTATATATTTAGAAAATTAGAATTAGTGGTCTTGTAGCTTTAAGTAAACCTTTGTAATAAAAAGGGACAACCATAACAATTAAAATCCAAATTAAAAAGGCATGGACGATCAGTCCGTGGAAAAGTTGTTTTAAATAATAAAAAAAAATCCTGCAGAGTGTCTTAAAGTCCAAAGGTTTTGAAAACACCCACATTATAACTGGAGAGGAAAGACATAAAGTGATTTGACAAACGGATCCAGTGTTAAAAAGCGTGATGATCTCAGTAATTGTAATTTATCTCCAAGATTTTAAAGTATGTCACGCCCTTACACAAAGGGCGTGTTACTCGAGGTGGGTATGTCGATCTTAATGCTCTGTAATAACACGCAACGTTCGCCCCCTTGTTTGTGAAATGGCAACCTGTCGGATATACGTCCTTACCCTTTGCTAGGTGTCACAACTTTGGCAAATTGGATGGGCCTCCGCACTTGTGACATAAATTGGACCGTTGTTAGTACACTTCCGTTCTGGGCCCCGACTCTTTTTTTTAATTTTTTTTCAGAAAAAGAAAGCTAGCAATGTTTCTTTTTTTTTTCAGAAATATTACTAACAATCTTGTTAACCATTCCAACTAAGCTTAAGCTTGTTCTAGGACATGGTTCACGGCAATAGTCGAATGATGGATTCGAACCCACGACCTTATGATTCGCAGGCCGTACCCTAAGCCATTAGGCTATTGACGCTTAAAATACTCTGCTATTACCAATGAAATTTCACTATAAAACCAATCTATTACAATTCATTTGTGCCAAAACCGTAATCTAAGTTTTAGTAATATTTCATTTTTTGATAATTTGATATTGATTGAGCCGTGGTAGGTCAGTTTCCGGCAACTTGAGGCAATATCAAGTCTATCAATCCGCACTAGGTGTGCGTGGCGGACTATGCCCTTATAACCTCTTTACAGAGAAGGCCTTTGCCCAACAGTGGGACAAGTATAAAAAGCCAGTAACTTTAACTTTTTTTATTAATTTAAATGAATCGGAATATTTGGAAGGTGTCCTTATGTACGAGATAAACAAATAGTAACAATTGAAAGAATATTGCAGACCATTGGTAAACCATAATGGCACAACTGAACTAACAGATTAACCAAAACCAGCAAAAATCGACAACTGTGATGTCACTGAACGTTCATGGTGACACAAGTGGTTTAGAAGACTCGGGGCCAAGGGTGAATTTTATATTATGCGACTGTTTACTTCTCAAAAAATAATTTTATATATATATATATATATTTATTTATCTATAAAAGTTTCTTAAAATACTATTTTTAGCGGCACTACCTTACCCTGCTCTCAACAACTGAAAGTTAGCTGGAAGAAATTAATAAATAGCATTATGTTCGTCATTTTACATATATTTTGGTACAATAAAGGATTTACTTGTTTCATTATCAGGCTGCGTCAACCCTCACCAATGTCTTCCAAAATATACGATCCTCTGCTTTCCGCATCCAGCCACTTCCAGCTATTCTTATAAGGTCTTCGGTCCATCTGGAGAGAGGACGCCCTACGCTCCTTCGACCCATGCTCGGCCTCCAAGACTTTTCTCCTCCATGTCCGATCACTGACTCGGAAAATGTGACCGGAACAAATAATTCAATGCATGCAGTTTCAAAACAATTCACGCAGAAAACTGTTTCCGTTTCTAATCAGTGGAGGGAAGACGTCAAGATCGCTTATCTTCCACCCCACTCTTAATGCCTTATCTCAGATTCCAAACAAGCTCGGAGCAAACAAGTAAGAGACGTAAGATGTTCTTGTGCTCTTCTCACATGAAATAGGCAACAGATTAAAAATGTAGATAGAAAATTATAAAAGCGGGGATACATTTTGAATTAATTTGATTTGATGGCGAAACAATTACTTACGTACTTTTAACCGTAGCGAAGTGGACAGTTTTCATTGTCCGCTCTTCACCAAGATTATTAAAAATTATAAATAGTGAGCCCATTGCTATACACCGGGCACAAACACCTAGCAAATTATTTTGATTTTAACCGACTTCAAAAGGAGGAGGTTCTCAATTCGTCTGTAATTTTTTTAATGTATCTTACACGCATAACTTTTGACTAATTGAACCGATTTTGATGATTCTTTTTTTAATTGACAGGTTGAAAGTTGTCCCTGCGATCCTATTTGGTCTAATTCTGACAATGGGATCGATGAGAAAACCATATTAGTCTTAAATTTCCATCAATTATGTGTGCCACAGACGAATAACTCAATATCACGCCATCGGATTTTGACGATGTATTTTTTATTGGAAATTATGTAGTTCAAGAGTAGTTTGATGAATGTTTGGTTAGGTTCTGTTTTTTTTTCTTTTTTTAAAAAGAAAGCTAGCAATATTTCTTTTTTTTGTCCTGAAATATTACTAACAATGTTGTTAACCATTCCAACTAAGCTTAAGCTTGTACTAGGATATGATTCACGGCAATAGTCGAATGGTGGATTCGAAGCCACGACCTTACGATTTGCAGGCCGTACCCTAAACCATTAGGTTATTGACGCTTTTTTAAAGTTTAAGTTTTTAAGATGAAGTTTTTATTTCGTATTATTCCTACGATAATTCGGAAATAAAAAGAGATCGGTTGGTAAAAAGCGGACAGATTGATCTGTCTACCAAATAAGTAACAGCATATATGTTTATATGTATAGGCATATTCTCTGAACAGAGTATAAAGGCAGGCTTCCTCACGTTTTCCCATCGAGCATATAACAACTAACATTGAACAGCCGATGGGGTCGAAAAGCGCAGCGTAGGACGTCAGCAAGGTCCAACGACCTCATAAAGGCCACAGGACGTACCTAGATGCAATCCGTTTACAACCGACCCTTTTGGAAATCATTGGGGTGACCTATGTCTAGTAATAGATATTCTAAGGTCTACGACGATGGTACAGCACTTAAAAACGAAATAATTTCATGAGTGCTAAAACCGGGGATCAAACTCGTGCAAGTTATAACTTGAGTTCAACTGCCCGGACACAGCTGCAGTCTACCACTCGAACGTGAAAAGAACGTGATAGTGTTTTGTTCATTGATGATGCTAGTCCATTATACAACTCTTTAATGGATAAAATAGTCTAGCCTCACTCACCGTACATGAATTAACTTATTCTATGACGCAGCACCGTAGTGCATATGGCCCGTCACATAAAACCTCATTTGCCAGCGCCGCACAAATAAGCTCTTAATTTTTATAACGACGTGCACATAACATAACCGAATGCTTGTTATTTTTCAAGTACCTGTATATATAAAAAAAAAACATTAAATTTACATTGTAACTATTACGCAACAGAATTATGAATACGCAAGTGTTCTACACAGAGATCCTTGTAGGGTAGATGGGAAAAAAATCCCGGCTCAAAATGTCGCCTTTTAATTTTGCGTAATTCGAGGAAAACATTCCCTCCTCGCAAGTGCTGGTTCTTGGTTTCGATTATATTACGCGTCGTTTGACGTCTAGAATATGAAAAAATAGAAAATATTCCCATTTTCAAAGTGCCGACTTGAAAACTCAAAAGTGGCACGCCGGTTCGACGTTTTGAGAACTTGCAGCGCATTGGATACGTGGGTAGTTTTAAAAGTTAGACTTTAAACGTGACCGGTAAAGTTGAGTTCTGATTAGCACCGTATATAGTTTCCCGTTTGTTTGCATGTGGTTCAAGTGAAACACTGATGTAAGAACACATAAATATAAACACTAAACAAAAACATTTGCAAGAAAAGTTCATATCTCCCTTAAGGGAATACACCCGGTATTACCGGCATATTATCACGCAGAACGTGACGTTCGTATAGATAGAGAGGAAGACAACAACTCACGCTCTTTTCCTCCACTTTTCAATGGTAATGGTGACGTCTTTAAGACAACTGAGACAATCTCCGCTAGGAGCACCATTCACCATCCAGGTCGTCTCGACCCAACTCTCAATCCAACCATAGACAATCATTGTCGGCTGAGGTCATAAATAAAGCGCCAGTATTGCCATTAAACTGAATCTTCAGTTGACAGAGAGGCAGACAGAGACAGCAAGTGCTTTCTGCTTTTAACTAGGCTTATTGAGTTGCGTATAAGATAACTAATGAGAACAAAGCAATTCCGGTGAAACGTTACGTCAAAAAATATATGAAAAATAAAACGTTTCAAAAGCCGTTTGGAATCTTCAAAGAAAAATAATGAATATATATCTTATTTATTTTGCTTACGACATAATCGCCTCCGCTCAACACTCGAGCCGCGGTTTTATGAACGGGGGTTGAGCCAAGCTCGTAAATATGTCGGGTTTTATAGTTACTCTCCCCTTACGGGCTCGGGGGCAACCCCCGCTGTTCGCAGGGGCGCGGCGTACGGATCACGTTTTTTTCTTCGCGTAGCCGTGATTCCTCAATAGCTTGTGCTATTCTTAGCGGGAGTTCCCTGGCTCTAGAAATCTGGATAGACACTTCAGTTGGCGCATTTGATACGTTCGCCCTCGTGGGAAGCGTAGCTGGAGTTCAAGAGAAGCTTACTTAAATAAATCTTAGGGCTTTGTGTTTGTTTCCGGTGCGTTAAAGCTATTTTTCGTGTATATACTTTTTTACCGAATTCAAAAATGGAAGGGTTATCATATCCAGCCAGCGACTACTCATCAAGATAAGTTGAAGGAGGTCATATCTCTCGTGACCTAAGCACGTGACCGACATACGACAATCAAGTAATCTTGATGGTTTGGTCTGGTCAGAGCAAAAAGCAAAATCATTTATTCGTGGACCATAGGTATTGAATCTATATTATATAAATATATAAAAGAGAAAGTGTGTGGGTTTGTTCCATATAGGCTCCGAAACGTCTGGACCGATTTCAATGAAACTTTCAGGGAATCTTCAGATTGACCTGGCGAGTAATCCTGTAAGGTTTATTGACCATCGGAGCACTCCTCTTTTTGAACTGACAAAAACAGCTTTTATTTAATTGTTTTACAATCCAATTTTGTATTGAGATATGCGTTAAGTCCAATGTGAACAGACACCTTATAGGCTCACATGCTCCATCCTAGGCTTTATCTTCGCCTTCCATCAAGCAAGATAGAAGCCAAACGTGAGCCTATTTACTATAAAAAAAAAAGTTGTGTATATTTATGTCAATATGGACCATATAGCAGTACAATGGCGTATATTGCATGTACATGGGTGTAGGTAATGATCCTCACCACCATTACACTAATAATAAAACTATTTATTCTAATCGCAACAAAAAACAATGGTGGCATTAATTTTCAACCGACTTCAAAAGGAGGCGGTTCTCAATTGGTCTGTATTTTTTTAATGTTTGGACTGGGTGAACCGGTTTTGATTTTTTTTTAAAGCTGCTACCCGTTCGATGAATTTTACCTTTGAAATCCTTTCAAATAAATAACGAATCATCGAAATTGATTGGCGTGATATTGAGTTATTCGTTCATGTACGAAGACAAGAAGAAGAGCACATACATAATGCAAATTTAAGACGTATGGTTTTCTCGTCTTTGTCATAACTGCAACAAAATGAAATGAGACCACACGGACACCAGCACCGGCTTCCAATTAAAAAAAGTTAAGTTAAAGTTACTAAACTAAGTTACTTGCTAAATAAGAAAAACTTTAAAAACAAAATATCTGATTGGTTAAAATCCTTAAACTATAAAAGAACGGAAAATATAATACAAGTTAATACCTAAATATTAATCGGCATATTTTATAGGTAAAAAATAATAAATACAATCACACACACGCACATGTCACGTAACAACAATTATATATCTATATCCCTTCATTTATATATATATTAGGTTGTCAAATATCTCCCTTCCGCCTTTTGTGTCATGCGGCACCCAAACATCAAGCTTTTTTTTGTATCCAGCCTTCTGCAGATGGTTTAAAATGGTTTGGTGACTAACTCCCATCTCCTGGGCGATGTCACGAGATGCCACATGCCGGTCTAACTCGATGTAGTCCATGATTTGATCGGTATTTGTCGTCACAGGTCTTCCGCCGGCTGGCTTATCCATGGTGTCGTTTTCACCGGCTCTGAATCGTCGAAACCATTCCTCCGTGGTTCGAAGTGATAGAGTACCATCCCCAAAACACCATTAATCTCACGGAACGTTTCTCTAGCGGATTTGCCTTTAACGAAGGAAAACTTTAAAATAGCGCGAATTTCGGCGTTAGTGAACTCCATGTTTACACGTCTATAACTGTTGAACGCAATATCCAAACTAATTATGCATAGCGTCGTTTTGTAGGTTATGTCAAGACCTTTCAAATTATGTATAGTATTGCTAGATACGAGCTCTGTAGCGCTTTGTACATAGCCGCGAAATTCAAAAGACAAAAAGGCGGAAGGGAGATATTTGACAACCTATTATATATCGTCTCCTTCTCTCTCCAATAGTTTTAAAAGTTTTGTTAAAATCCGTGGGGTTTAGGACTGGTGATCCATCACACAGGCTCGTTCCTACTTTGGACACCAGTCCCCCGCCCATAATTGTAATTTAAGTAAGTTGTTATTGACATTATTGTGGAAAAATAAAAAAATGTTTGTTTGTTTGTTTGTTAGTTACAGCCTCTATATATGTCTCACTGCTGGGCACAGGCCTTCTCTGTAAAGAGACTATAAGGGCATAGTCCGCCACGCACACCTAGTGCGGTATAGCAGACTTCACATGTCACAGAAAAATCTAATACATGTAGGTTTCCTCACGATGTTTTCCTTCACTGCCGAGCGAGTGGTAAAATTAAAAAATAATCATCTAAATCAGTTCACCCTGACAAGAAAACATATCGACGAATTGAAAATCTCCTCTTTTTGAAGTCGGTTAAAAAGAAATATTGAAAAAATATAAACATAACAAAAGCCTTACAGTTTAGGTTACGTTCTCCGAATCGTGTCAGGTTAGATTCCAGCATTCCCAGCCCTGTAGTTCTGGGCTCTCAAGAATAAGACTACGGTATCCCCTGCCTGTCGTACAAGGCGACTAAAAGGGGCCTCGGGTTCACTGGGCGACAAGGGTGGGGGCCTGCGTCGTCCACCAAAGTGGACCCGGGAAGAAGGCGACATCGGCTGGCCCGTGTCGCCTTTCGCTGCGAGGGCACAGGGGAGGAGGGAGTAACCTCCCCCCGGGACGTGCTCTCCTTGAGCACAGTGCAGAGGGGCTCCGGTACGTTCCACGTGAGATCCCGGAGCCCCTCGTCATGCACCGAGGAAAGGGCCACCGGGGAGGTTTTAGTGGGTAAGATCCCCACATAACCGCCGCCTTCCCCCCCAGAAGGCAGGGTATCTTTGTGAAGATTTTCTCCCCGTCAACAAAAAAAAAAAAAAGAAAGATTCCACCATTCCACTAATGACGTGAACCATCTCCCTGGCTTAAACTTAGTTGGAATTGTTAACAACATTGTGTTATAATTGTACACTCGCTTTATTGAGACAGCGTAACGTTGTACAGGGAATTATTTTAACGAATACTGTGTGAACTGTATTCGTTAAATGCGCTTCCTTGCCATTTTTGTTACACTATTAATTAGAAGTCAGATTACGAACTAATAAAGTTAAATTATTGTTTACAATGCCAAGTTACTATGACCAACTAAATTATTAATTATGAATTAAAGACACAATAAGGTTCAGGTAAATCATTAAGATATCATCGGAAGTAGTTATTATGTATAACAATCGCTGGGTGTCATGTGTTGCCAGGTAACAAATGTTATCTGTGAAAAAACTATTGTAAGCATTCTTTTTAAAACAAACAACAGTCGAAAAAGAATCACTTCACATGTTTTCGTTAAAACGCTCCTCAATTTAATACCATCGGAATAACCGAAAACGTTATTGGTCGTTACGGAAAAATAAACTTACGAATATGTAAGGGCCATCACTAGCATCGAGCGGGCCTAAATAAAAGAGCCGATCAATTATTTCATCGAGAGTTTATTTGCAATTAAAATGCGAGGAACGGGATGCAGGAAAGTGCCACCATTGGATAAATACTCGACGCATATATACTGTAATGAAACTGTAACAGCCATGTCTGATAGTTTTCAAAAGGGATCGACAATTAATAGGTTGTTCAACCCAAACTAAATTTAGATTTATTTTTAATTTTACCATATTTTTTTTTTTCTTTACGAGGAGGAAATCTTCAAAAAGATACCCCGCCTTCTGTAGGGAAGGCGGCGGTTATGTGGGGTTTTTACCCACTAAAACCTCCCAGTGGCCCTTCCTCGGTGCATGGTGAGGGGCTCCGGGATCTGCAGAGGAACGCACCGGAGCCCCTCTGCACTGTGCTCTCGTAGGTCACGTCCCGAGGGAGGTTACTCCCTCCCCCCTGCGCTATCGCAGTGCAAGGCGACACGGGCCACCCGATGTCGCCTTTTTCCCGGGTCCATCTTAGCGGACGACAAAGGCCCCCACCCTTGTCGCCCAGTGAACCTGAGGCCCCTTTAGTCGCCTTCTACGACAGGCAGGGGATACCGTAGTCTTATTCTTAAGAGCCCAGAACTACAGGGTTGATTTTAATTTTACCAAGCTACAAAATTTATTATTATTTCGTTTTCATGTATTTTAGCGCAATGGTCGGCAAACTTATTAGACGAAAAGGTAGATATGAAAATTACAACAATTTAAAAAACAATTGGGAGACTGAAATCTGCTTGTTTAGTAAACTTTTTTTAATTTAAATAAATTTTAATATCTATTTTTATACATGCTCTCGATTTTTGAGACCTTTTATGAGTATGGCATAGTTCTTAATTTATATCTATGTTAGTCAAAATAGGTGACTGTGAAAAGGGAAAAACACTGACATCCGTCTTAACAAAATGTTTTCGCTTAAAAGACGAATAAAAGTCGCCACAAACGTATCTAGTGTACTTATCCATTAGCTTTACATACAAAAAATAGTAATTCTGGTCACAAGATTAAAAAAGTTTTTTTTCAGTAATATTACTAACACTCTTGTTAACCATTTCAACTAGACCTTTTATTGTTAGCGGGGTTCCCTCCCCGTTAACCAAGATACCGCGCTTCTAGGGGATTTTTATGTGGGATTCGTTAATTAGTCGCCTTCATTCCAACTAAACCTAAGCTTGCTGTTAAGGGTTCACGTCATTACTCAAATGGTGAATTCGAACCTACTTCCTTACGATTCGCATTTCGTATCCTACTAGCTATTGATATAAGATCCATTGCTGAACCAGACTTTACCCTTATAAGTGGTACTTATACATCGAAATTAGTCCTCGAGCCAGTATAATTCGCTCTCCAACTTCTTGAGTCTTATCTTATTTATGCATACATAATAAGGATGTGATATATTACCGGGCAAGCAATTAATAAACTTCGACCATTTTAGTACGATAGTACGATAGACGATAACAGTTAAAGGAATATAACAATTCATAACGTGATAGTGCAGCTTAGTCTTCAGCGCCGTAGTTCTGGGCTCGTAGAATAAGGCTACGTTATACCTGTCGTAGAAGGCTGAAGGACCTGGAAATAGTAGACACGTGTCACGTGTTAGCACTGCGACGTATTGTTAAGCATTGCACAGATCCCGGAGCCCCAAGCCATGCACTGAAGAAGGGCCATCGAGGGAATTTTCGTGAGTAATTTTCCTCGTCAACAAAATAAATACTTTAGTCAGACTTCACGATCTTATGGTCGGGCGATAGAATCCCACCTGGATATTCGACTATAAATTCATCGACTTCTACTAATTTGAACCAAAACTGACTTCAAAATGTTTTTATGACGAACTACACAGATTGGCCAGAGAACCTGGCCTTGACTGCTTCACCGGATTGAGAGGTGGCATAGCTCTTAGGTCGCTTAGCCTGAACCTCTATTGCTAGTAACTCGACACAAGGGTCCCCCCGGTGAGGGGTAACCTCGGCTTGGACGGTTACTATGTTACGCGTAAGCATGCCGTTCCGAGGGCGCCTGAGAGGGCCGAACCACGACTCAGTCGGTTGCTATTTCACGGATAATCTAAGAGACATTCAAAAGCTAAACTAACTTTGAGTGCCACTTCGGGAAGCGTTGGCGCTGGGAGAAGAAGTGGCCGAAGAAACTCCAGCAACGCTCCTAACATCTAAGGGGTGGGCCTGCCCATAAAATAGCGGTAACGCGCAAGGATTATTCGCAACCTCCGACGGTCGCGAATGGACGCTTTGTGGATTTGTAGAGTCAAAATGGTGTGGCGATACACTACTATGCACGAACAGTCTATTTAATTTCCGAATTATTATAGTTAAATTGGAAGGTAACGTAAATAGACTTACTTTTATTAAAAAAAGAATGTTAGCAATTTATTTTAACAAACGTTACTAAATTTCTTGTTAACCATTCCAAAAACCTAAGACTTGTGTTAAGAGATGGTTAACGTCAATAGTCGAATGGTGGATTCAGACCCACGACTTTACGATTCGCAGACCGTACCGTAAACCTTTTTTTTGTTAACGAGGAAGAAATCTTTAGAAAGATATCCCTTCTGGGGAAGGCGGCGGTTATGTGGGGTTTTACCCACTAAAACCTCCCCGGTGGCCCTTTCCTCGGTGCATGACGAGGGGCTCCGGGATCTCCAGTGGAACGCACCGGAGCCCCTCTGCAATGTGCTCAAGGAGAGCACTTCCCGGGGGCGAGGTTACTCCCTCCCCCCCTGTGCCCGATGTCGCCTTCTTCCCGGGTCCACCTTGGCGGAGGACAAAGGCCCCCACCCTTGTCGCCCAGTGAACCCGAGGCTCCTTTTAGTCGCCTTCTACGACAGGCAGGGGATACCGTAGTCTTATTCTTGAGAGCCCGGAACTACAGGGCTGAGACCGTACCGTAAACCTAGGCTATTCTCGCTGCGATTAAAATAATAAACCTATCGATATCGATAAAGAAAAAAAAATAGCACTGACCAGAATCCCGTTTTTTTTTGTAGCTTGTATTAAAATGATTTAGCAGTTAACATTTAAACCCTTCGACGATCCAATACGTAATCACTACGTACTAAGTAAAACGTTCTAAAAAGCTTCATACTCACGATTGGAGTTATAATCACTTGTACGAGTTATTTATAATTCTTAAAGCACTAAAACATTAGTAATGGACTTTTACTATTACGATTAATCTATTACAATTAATCGATACTACTCAAAATTTCATCACTTGCATTTATACAGGCTATAAATAGTGTAGCTCCGTGGAATTTTAATCTTAGCAATGTGCTACTAGAGGAAGCATAAAATTTTATGTCTGTTATATAAAATTGTCATGTCACAGTGTTTGTAACAAACCGAAACTTCTAAACCGATGTATGAAGTTTTTTGTGTATTTTCGTTAGGTAATGAACGAATACGGCGTAAACTATTTTTCATAAATTAATTCTAGCAGTCTTACAAATAAAAATGAGTTATAACATATTTATTCCACCCTTAAACTAAGTTTAGTTAAACCAGGAATAAATTAAGAATAAACTGAGAATAGTTTACCACAAATAAATCCGGAATAACTATGGTTTATCTATTCTTCCTTTACGTCAAAATGCACGAGTTGGCAACAGCGCAGTCAAAGAGAAACCATACTAAAAAAATAATTGTAGTCTATGTAGTAGTGTAGTAATGTATCTGTCAATGTGTGGCGGTTATAGAAATATTCTATACTCTATATATAAATAGAAGATAATCCACTTCCACGCTTGTCCATAGTAAGATACCTTCCAAATAAATGGTCTAGAAATATTATACCACTTTTAGAAAACCGATATTTTAATCGAAACGAATCATCGACATATAAATCAAAATGGTTTTCTCATCTTTTTAATATTTTTACTTTTTTTGGAGTCTGAATGATATTTATTAAGTCATTTACTGTTTCTACTTCCTCCATTGCCATTAATTCCATTATAAGTTAATTTAAATGAGCGAACACAAACACAAATCGTGGTATTTTAAATGTTATACTGGACTTAAACTTGTACGTCGTTATAACTTCGGAATAACGATTGTATGAACAAAAACGTCAACGTTATACCAGGTATAACGTATTCTTGGTTTATTAATATAAATTTTGCTTATTCTTAATTTATTCCTAAGTTTATCTTTATACCACGTTTATTTGTAAGGCTGTAAGTGTTTAGGGTGGTCCACTCTCCTCAATTCCATTCTAATTCCCTCCCACTTTTGGGAAACTGCAATCCAGGTGAATGCCTTCCTTTATTATTTTTACGCGTGTTCTTTATATAGATGTGATATGATGCCGCCGGTAAATAAAAGTATTACAGAATATTGAAATTATATTTTATAAATTTGTTTAACTAAAATGTAAATGCAATTTAGAAAAGGCGAAAGGAAAAAAACGTTGACCTGTGTCTTATAAAATTTTCTTATTATAAAATAATTTTGTCCTCTAAAATTAAAAAAGTTGGCGAATGCTACACCCTCACTGCAATTTTTTAGACAATTTTTTTTTATGATTTGACAAAAAATCCAATTAACAACGGTGAGTCATTTTTTATTGAAAAGGATGTTCTTCAAAACTAGTTTTTTTATATGAAAAGTGGCAAACGAGCATACGGCTCACCTGATCTTAAGTGATCACCGTCGCCCATGAACATCCACAGCACCAGAGGAGCTGTAGGTGCGTTGCCGACCTTTGAGATAGGAATAGGCTCGTTTCTTGAAGGTCCCTAAATCGTAAACGTTCGGAAACACCGCTGGCGACAGTTGATTCCACAAGTTGGCAGTGCGTGGGAGAAAGTTACGCGAAAAACGTACAGTCGTTGAACGCCAACCATCAAGATGGTGGCGGTGGAATTTGGAATTCTGCCGAGATGTGCGGTAATGGAAATAGGTAGCTGGGATGATTCCGAACAATTCCTCAGAACACTCCCCATGGTAAATGCGATACAGGATGCAAAGAGAACCGACATGACTTCGCAGAGTTTGATGAGAGTTCGATTAGGTTCTGATTAATTTCGTAATATTCCTCCTATTCTATTTGAAGTCGGTTTTTGTTTTTATTCGTAAATATACTTGTTTATATTTTGACTACGAAAATATTCACTGGAAATAATATATATGGGAAAATAACGTTTGCCGGGTCAGCTAGTAAGTGATATGAAACCAATTATATAATCGATAGTGAAACGATTTCGAGTGTAAAACAAGAAATATATTTTAAAGAAATATATTTAAAATTATTTATCTTTTGTCGACTTTCCGGAAGGTTCACGCTATTAACTATTTGAATGTGTTAAGTTTCCGACAACTATCGTTTAAGTTGTGGTTCGATTTAATAATGGCCCATATTATTTTGGTGGTATAAGAACTTGGGTACCGAATATATACCGACTCCTTAAATAATAAGGAAGAATGCTCGTTGAAATATTAGGTTTATGATAATCCAAGACTAAGTAATTTTTTACTTAAAGACAATGATTATCGAGACTTATTCACTAAGTGTGAATTTATCTTCATAAACCGCACACAAATATTTATCGTCATTATATACTTAAATCGAAAAAAAAATGCAAATCATTTGTATAAGACGACTGGCATGCGAAACCATTATCATCACGACTGCAAGCACAGGATCATACTGTACATCGAGACGCTATTTTACAAATTGTGCGCGTGGCTAATCTCAGGCAAATCTTCTTGATTTACTGCATCAAACTAATGACCCTAGCCGCCAGGGTCAACGGCTCCACAGTGTAACTCTAACTCCCGATTTAAAAAAAACTAATACATAGATAAATGGTTCGCATTCTAGCAAATCCAATCATGTTTTTTTAGTAGATGATTCAAATAATTAGTTGAACATCAAAAAATCTTTATGAGTCTTGCAGGACTCCTGGCACAAGGCAAATCTCTGATCGTCAAATTGAAATAGGCTCGAAGTCGAAACATAGCTATTAGACTGCATATTATTGTATGTGGATAATAAAAATAATTTTAGACATTTTTAAATGCTTATCAATTGGTTATATAAAAAAATCCATGATCAGATCGTAAATCGAACCGCTTAAACACCAGGTTATCACTGCTTATATTAATACAAAATAAATATAATATCGATAGATCCTAAACGATTAGTGTCACATCACTAGCTCCCAACTACCTGAGAACTACCATTTCGTCGGGTAAATTGTTAAGACGCCCACTCCGCAAAAAAGAGGGATAATTAAAACAGTTCTAATTAAGATTCGGCTTAATGGACTCGCAGGGGGACCGTCATTAATTTTGAACTAAGCTATTTATCGTTGGTAAAATGTATCCAATCATAATGAACTTCGATAATATTATATATATATATATATATATATATATATATATATATATATATATATATATATATATATATATATATATATATATATATATATATATATATATATATATATATATATATATATATATATAGATAGAAGATAATCCACTTCCACGCTTGTCCATAGTAAGAGACCTTTCAAATTATGTATAGTATTGCTAGATACGAGCTCTGTAGCGCTTTGTACATAGCCGCGAAATTCAAAAGACAAAAGGCGGAAGGGAGATATTTGACAACCTATTATATTTAAAATTATTTATCTTTTGTCGACTTTCCGAAAGGTTCACGCTATTAACTATTTGAATGCCTAAGTTTCCGATAAAAGCTAACGTTTAAGTTGTGGTTCGATTCAATAATGGCCCATATTATTTTGATGGTATAAGAACTTGGGTACCGAATATATACCGACTCCTTAAATAATAAGGATGAATGCTTGTTGAAATATTAGGTTTATGATAATCCAAGACTAAGTAATTTTTTACTTAAAGACAATGATTATTGAGACTTATTCTAAGTGTGAACTTATCTTCATAAACCGCACACAAATATTTATCGTCATTATATAATTAAATCGAAAAAAAATGCAAATCATTTGTATAAGACGACTGGCATGCTAAACCATTATCATCACGACTGCAAGCACAGGATCATACTGTACATCGAGACGCTATTTTACAAATTGTGCGCGTGGCTAATCTCAGACAAATCTTCTTGATTTACTGCATCCAAGTAATGACCGTAGCCCCCAGGGTCAACGGCTCCACAGTGTAACTCTAACTCCCGATTTAAAAAAACTAATACATAGATAAATGGTTCGCATTCTAGCAAATCCAATCATGTTTTTTTTAGTAGATGATTCAAATAATTAGTTGAACATCAAAAAATCTTTATGAGTCTTGCAGGACTCCTGGCACAAGGCAAATCTCTGATCGTCAAATTGAAATAGGCTCGAAGTCGAAACATAGCTATTAGACTGCATATTATTGTATGTGGATAATAAAAATAATTTTGAACTAAGCTATTTATCGTTGGTAAAATGTATCCAATCATAATGAACTTCGATAAATTAAATTATATATATCGATGTTTCTGTACATTTTAGAAATTCTTTCAACCCAATTGAAGCTTATATATCCATAGGTTACAAGTAATTCAGAATCGTTTTCTGCGACGAGCCACGGGTGCGCCGTGGTTCGCACGTAATCGTGAGCTTCACGTTGATACAGGGTTACCAACAATCAGCCCTGTAGTTCTGGGCTCTCAAGAATAAGACTACGGTATCCCCTGCCTGTCGTACAAGGCGACTAAAAGGGGCCTCGGGTTCACTGGGCGACAAGGTGGGGGCCTGAGTCGTCCACCAAAGTGAACTCGGGAAGAAGGCGACATTGGCTGGCCCGTGTCGCCTTCCGCTGCGAGGACACAGGGGGGGAGGGAGTAACCTCCCCCCTCGGGACGTGCTCTCCTTGAGCACAGTGCAGAGGGGCTCCGGTGCGTTCCACTGGAGATCCCGGAACCCCTCGTCATGCACCGAGGAAAGGGCCACCGGGGAGGTTTTAGTGGGTAAGAACCCCACATAACCGCCGCCTTCCCCCCAGAAGGCGGGGTATCTTTCTGAAGATTTCCTCCCCGTAAACAAAAAAAAAAAGGGTTACCAACAATAGTCCAATTCTTTAAGCAGGCATCTCAACGGTTTTTCGAGACCACCAAACATTCTAACAAACTTCTTGTAAGTGCACCTACTTACAAGCCATTCTGTCGCGTCGCCCGGAGGCCGAGACACGTTCTCGACGATCCGGACGACGCGATTACCATTACACAGGCTAGGTCTTTATATATGCACATTCCATTCGCGACCGTCAGAAGTTGAAAAAAAAAACCGATTGAAGCTTCTTCTTCTTTGAACATGCAAACATTCACAAGCTGCGACGTCCGGGGCACTTGCATCATGTTACATAAAGTTCAGGATGAGAGTTTAAGAGCTCGGCCACCTCTCAATCCGGTGAAGCAGTCAAGGCCTTCTCTGGCCAATCTGTGTAGTTCGTCATAAA
This sequence comes from Meandrusa payeni, assembly GCA_029286785.1. Classification (NCBI taxonomy): domain Eukaryota; kingdom Metazoa; phylum Arthropoda; class Insecta; order Lepidoptera; family Papilionidae; genus Meandrusa; species Meandrusa payeni. The sequence continues at coordinate 2,530,803 of JAGSMX010000032.1, forward strand.
AAAAAATCATAATGAACTTCGATAATATTATATATATATATCGATGTTTCTGTACACTTTAGAAATTCTTTCAACCCAATTGAAGCTTATATATACATAGGTTACAAGTAATTCAGAATCGTTTTCTGCGACGAGCCACGGGTGCGCCGTGGTTCGTACGTAATCGTGAGCTTCACGTTGATACAGGGTTACCGACAATAGTCCAATTCTTTAAGCTGGCATCTCGACGGTTTTTCGAGACTGCCACCAAACATTCTAACAAACTTCTTGTAAGTGCCGCCACTTATAAGCCTTCCTATAATTGCACAGGCTAGATCTCTACAAATCCACAAAGCGTCCATTCGCGACCGTCGGAGGTTGCGAATAATCCTTGCGCGTTACCGCTATTTTATGGGCAGGCCCCACCCCTTAGATGTTAGGAGCGTTGCTGGAGTTTCTTCAGCCACTTATTCTCCCAGCGCCAACGCTTCCCGAAGTGGCACTCAAAGTTAGTTTAGCTTTTGAATGTCTCTTAGATTATCCGTGAAATAGCAACCGACCGAGTCGTGGTTCGGCCCCCTCGGGCGCCCTCGGATCGGCATGCTTACGCGTAACATAGTAACCGTCAAGCCGAGGTTACCCCTCACCGGGGACCCTTGTGCCGAGTTACTAGCAATAGAGGTTCAGGCTAAGTGTCCTAAGAGCTCTGCCACCTTTCAAATCCAGAGAAACTGTTGCGGTCAACTTCTCAGGCTAATCAGCGCAGGTTTGTCCCAAAAAAAAGGTCGGAAACGATAGAGAGTCGCGCGTAGTGTCACTTTTGATTAGATTTTATATAGTTTTTTGTTTTTACTTGTAAAAATACTTGGTATAGTAAAAAATTAGATGAACGTAATTTCTTTAACACAAAATCTGTATACATTCACCAGTCACATGTCTTCACGGTAGCATAACATTAAATATTTTATAAAGTGTCACTCCACGCTGTAATACGACGCTCGGCTTCGATCTCCGATAAACACAATGAGTCACTTGTTCCCCCTAACTGATTACAAATGTCTTGGACAGAAAATATATAAGGATTATATAGCAAGTTGTACCACAAAGTAAGACTACTGGTTTGTCTTTTATTTTATTCCTTCCTTCCAATTAATGTGCATTTTCAAAAGTAGAGTGAATAGGCATTTACTGAGTTAGTGTACCTTACCATTGCCTTACTCAATAATATCAGGTAGATTTGTGGTGATGCACATACTTCATCATAATCATCATCATCAGCCTGTCACAGTCCACTGCAGGACATAGGCCTCTCCAAAGGCGTGCCACCGTCCACGATCCTCGGCCACTCTCATCCAGCTTCAGCCAGCCGTCCTGCGAAGATCGTCACTCCACCTTGTCTTAGGGCGTCCCACTCCGCGTTTGCCTCTCCGCGGTCTCCACTCGAGAACTCGTTTCGCCCAACGGTTATCCGTTCTACGGCAAATATGGCCGGCTCATTGCCACTTCAATTTGCTAATCCGGTGGGCTATGTCGATCACTTCTGTTCTCTGTCGGATCACCTCATTCCGGATTCGATCCTTCAGAGAGACTCCGAGCATAGCCCTTTCCATAGCTCGTTGAGCGACTTTTAGCCTATGGACCAGCCTAACCGTGAGTGTCCACGTTTCGGCTCCATATGTCAAGACGGGTAGGACACACTGATTGAAGACCTTGATTGAAGACCATACTTAAAACACATACTTTGCACATACTTAAAAACTATAAATTATTTAGTAAATCCATTCCAATGCTGGTGTGCGTTCACCTCTCTGTCATGTGGTGTTAGTACTTCAGATGTTTGTTTGTTCTCACACTACTTCTAAATTTAAAAATGTATTAAAGACCGCTTAGTTAGTTTGTAAGAATTTATCAGTTCAGTTATAAGTAATCTTTCCTTTAATTTTTGTTATAACTAGATATATTTTCTCTAATTTGACATTTATTTATTATATGCATATAAATTGTCACACGAAAGTATTGCATTTTAACATAATAGTGACAATAATTCGTGGATAATGTTGTTGGTAGTGCAGCGACATATTTTATTTGTATTAAGTATTTTATAATTTCAATTGTACTATTCTTTATTGTCCCAAATAAAAAGAAAAAAATAATTAAGTGCCTATATAAGGCCTACTTGTTAAGCACTGGCCTCTTTTGTAGAGTTTTAGGGCGTAGACCTTAAAGAGCGATTTGGTAGACAGAAATGTAATTTCTGTAAATTTCATTGGTGGTACAAAGGGTTGAAGCTAGCCTACTGTAAGCATATTCAATGCACTGCTTAATGTAATTGTGGCAGTACAGCAACTGTACAGGATATTGGTGTGAAGTGAAGGTATATTATACTTCTACACTTCTCATTGTGATTGCATGTAACACACCTGGAATTCTTTTAGTTGCATACCTATTTTAGAGTTGGGTCATCAGCATTTTGCTCATGGGGTGAAACACTGAAGAATAAAATACCTCTACTTCATGTCAGTATGAGAGGTACTTTCCACATCACACCCACCCATTTATGCAACAGCAGTACAAATGGTAAGGCCACTGCGATAACTTATGTCACTCCTGTTTAATGTGTGCTTGTCTAGTAGAGAACACCTGTAAGTAAAAGGCAATTGTGTGCCTTTTTCGCAATGCAATGAAGTTTATATAAATAATAATGTGTTAACGATCCCAGCAAATCCAAACACATTTTTTTAGGATATGATTCAAATAATTAGTTGAACATCAAACAAAAGTCTTGCAGAACTCACTGGCACAATGCAAATTATGAGGCAAGTCTCTGATCATCAAATTAAAATAGTTTCTAGACTAATACTAATATGAGTATAATAAAAGTATTTTATGCATTTTTAAATGTCTACCAATTGTGTTTCTGTAATTATTTACTAGTTGCAAAGTACTTAGAGTATATTAAAAGTAATGTTTCCATGTTACAGTTAATAAATTTTATATATTAGTACAAAAATGAGCCAACAAGTACTGTATTAATTTTTTTTATAAAGCAAAGTGTACATACATTTGTATTCAAATAAACGGAAGTTTGAAAACAATTCAAAAGGCGTCAGAGGAGTGATTTATCTTAACATAACGATGTACAAAAATTCCAGAGATGGACATGATCTAAACTAAACAGTCACATTGTTTTAATACGGCGCAACGACCAGTAAACATCAAAAGGCGTTAGTTTATATTCATCCTGCGCGTCGGATCAAAGGACCGCTTCCAAGTAAACGTGCAACGAATTACATATCCTTCTAACAAAATCCCATTAATATCAGCCCCGAATGACCGTAAAAACCTATAAATAGCACCGCAAAGGGCTCTAAGGATGCGACTTACCGGATAGGAGCAGCGAAACGAATAAAACCAGACGAAATACACACATTTTTACCACTAAAAAGCACTAAATGTTCACTACAAGTATTAAAATTCGTGTTTAGAATATTTCGCGTCCATTTTTAATTTAGAAGACCTTCGGAAGCATGTTTTTGTTTTTTTATTAATCGAAGAACGCGTTGTAAACACAGATCAAAAGCACCGTACGAACGACTGGCAGACTCAACCGGAGCTTTTGAACAACCGCTTACATCTATGGCACACAAACATAGAATGTAGTTTACCACTACCGCACACCGATGTGTACTTGAACCCAACAGCAGCTATCTTCACTCCATAAATGACAGTTCAATCACACCGGTTGCGTTCAGAATCTTGAATCGAGTTGTGTTTTAATATCTTTCAAGGAATAAAATATAATAATGAACAAATAACAATCACCTTGTGTATAAAATTATAGTTTAGTGTTTAGAAATATTAAGAACAGAATACACGAAACCCTTCTATTTTTTTAGATGAGCAGTTGTTTTCGTAGTCGGTACATAGATGGCAGTGATATAGAAAGAAAAAATATTTTCACTATTCAATTATTTATTTTAATTCAGTAAAATAATAAATTACAATAAGTTAACATAGTAACATTTGGTAATTAAGCACCCATCTCAGTAAAGTGCGTTTAAAAATACTTTTAATGGTAGAGATTTCTTCCACAGCTTAATCGGTATGAAATGATATAGTTCGTTCTTGTAAATAGTATATCTATTTACAAGAACGCCATTATGAAATGTCAACGCCATTAACTCAAATTATGGAACCTTTTTCTTTAATAATTTGAGTTTGTCAGTATATTAAACGGTTTTTCATAAACATCGCTACATTTTAAATTATACGGTCATACAATAATTACGGTTAAACGTCATTTACTCGTAACGTCAACGTTTAACGTAATTTTACTCCACGGGAACAGAAACGAAAAAACATTTTTTTCTTTTACATAATAATTAATTACCGTTATATTACAAAAAGAACATCACTATAGACACCTTTACAAGACAGCAAATTCAAGTATAGCATAGTTTGCTATTATTTTTAATATTAGAGTTAAGTTTTATGTAAAAAAAATCTTGCGATAATTTAATAATTTAACAGTACAATACCATGAATTTTCACATTTTTTCTCTCAGTACTGGAAACTGTTGTTATTTTCATGGTAAATCTTTAAAAATAAGGCTCTCTTCCTAATACTAATTGGGATAAGTTGCCGGCGTCAGTCTTTCCGTCCAAGTACGACGTGGGAGCCTTCAAGAGTAGAGTGAATAGGCACTTATTAAACTAGCGCGTACTATCTTTCGACTATATCACCACTTAACACCAGGTGGGATCATGGTCAAGCGCTAGTTTACACGCATAAAAAAAAAGATTAGTAAATAGTGTTATATTGGGTGTCAAAAGAGATGACTGAGCTCTTTTCACACCCAATATGTCACCTCTTAATCCAGTAAGTTGTAAAAATATCCAGACATTAAATTTTATTGGGGTTAATTTCTTTAAATAAATAACTGCAAACATGAATTTAATATGGATTATAAATAATTCACATTACATATTTTCACTTTGTTAAACAACATATTTTTTTAAAGGGTTATAAAAGAGTAATAATAAGTTTTAAACATTCTTTTTATTACTAAAATGGTGCTTTGCAAATGTTTGAGCTACAAGCAGAGGGAAAACCAATGTTGCATCAGCGTACAACTTCACTGGTGTAGCATTTGTCTTAATCTTCCCCCATGAAATAGCTTCATCGGGTCTTGCTCCTGCATCGCTGCCATCATACTCACTAGCTGTGTTAACATACACAGCAAAATCAGCTCCATTCCTCATTAAGTTGGCGTTGCAAATATGATGCTTAATAACTCCGCCGCCTAAGATGATCATGCCAGTGTTATTTGCCTTCACAGCCATTGTATTAAGTCTACGTAAGTCACCGAGTATATCAATTATAAGTCCAGGACGATTGTAAGAATGAAAATACATCATATCTCCTAACGATCCATCTGTTAGAGCCGGACTAAAGATTGGTATATTATTTTTCCAAGCCCAGTAGCAAACTGAACTCTCATCGTTTATTTTCTCACCTAATCTAGCTATAATTCTTGACGGTGACCACACAACACTATCTCTAACTTGCTCCTCTAACATTTCATCAAGAAAAGGAGTCACCCAGTTTTCAAACAAACAATAATTATCATTAGGCACTAATAAGTTGCCAATCCTATTAATTCCTCGGGATCGTAGGATCTTTCCGCTTAGGTTAAAATCTCCAATATATGTAGGTGCTAGGCATTTAATAAGATCTTCTTCCACACCCCCAGCTGTAGTAACAATACAATCTACAAGTTTATTTTTAACTAAAAATCGTATCGTATCACGTAAACCAGATGAAATCATGTTTGAAGTATAGCCTAAGAATAAAGTACAATTGGTCTTCTTCTTGATAAATATATCTTCTTCGTACGGATCACTGTTTTCTTCGGTCAGGGGCACTGCACGACATTTCAGCATGTTGTTTATTTCGCTTATTGCTTTACCGAAGCTGGTGGCTTGAAAGCCAGAACGAGCGTAGCTCTCGAGTATTTTGTTATAGTCTGTACCATTCTCCCAATCGTAGCCAGCGACGGTGGGAGTTTCGGCTGGTAATTCCTGGCTCGGACCTAATACTGCAGTAACTGCGACGTTTGGCGCATGAGATTTAGTCTTCATAAACTTTGGCACGTCCATTATGTTTCTTGTTTTATATCGATATTAACTTAAACTAAAATATATTAATTTTGTGATTACGGATCTACAACAATGAAAAAATACTGTAATTATTTTGATTTTGAACTGTCATTGTCTAGCAATTGTCAAATTTGAAGTGACATAAATGTTGCAATGTTAAAATGTTTACTTAATTCTTAATGGTAGTTACAATAAGTTATCATAAGTACCTTTACCTTATTATAAAACAAGCTACATTATATACGTAGTTATTTGTAAAAAGAAAATATAAAAACATAATTTACTAAAAAAATAACTAAATCTCACTGCTCGAACTAAAAAAAACGTTCTAGGTTAATACTAGATGTCGTTAGAAGATAAGAAACAATTTTCTAAGCAAATTAAATAAGAAGACAAGAATGCACTTATAATTTTTAGCCGTATTATGGTGAAAAATAAATATATTATTAATATTACAGTAAATTGTGAGTCTTAAAAATTCAGCATCGATACGCACTATAATTTGTTACCAATTCATATTAATGTTACTGGCACAGTTATTTTTAAACGAATTCAAACAAAGAAAGTTTTTATTGGTCTGTTTTCTATTTCGTTTTCTATTTTCTATTTATTTTCGTTTTTTTTTTGTTTGAAAGCATTTGGTTTCAATTACATTCTAAATGTATTTTGTTAGCACAATACCTTGGGTTTCAAAGATATATATTTTTTAAAGGAAAGTTAGCAATATTTCTTTTTTTCAGAAATATTACTAACACAATCTTGTTAACCATTCCAACTAAGCTTAAGCTTGTGCAAGGAGATGGTTCATGGCAATAGTCGAATGGTGGATTCGAACCCACGACCTTACGATTCGCAGGCCGTACCCTAAACCATTAGGCTATTTTTTTTTTTTGTAACAATAGGCATAACTACTGACTTATATTCTAAAATTCAGAGTTTTATTGCCCCTTGTCCTTTTTAATCTAAGTATAGTATATAGTATGCCTATGCTATTTCTAGTTCCCCTAACGTGGATAGGTTAGGGCAGTTTTTCTCCCATGCCTTTCCTCTCATCCTTTATATATTTATTACAATCTTACATTCAACTTATATACAATTTATTTCTACTTTTACTTATTATTATTACTTAATATTTCTATTTACACTTATTCTTTTATTCTTTTCTTATACTTATTTCTTATTACATTTCTAACATTTGCTTATTTCTAATCTTGTTTTATATTACACTTGTAATTGGATGGAGAAATTAATTCAAAAGCTAGGTCATATGCTAGGTAACTCCTAAAAATAAATTGAAAAGTGCTTGTTGATTGTGATATTGGTAGGTTTATCCGTATATTATCCGTAATAGCGTTTAACATTTGGTTCGCTTTGAAATAGTGTTCATCTATAGTACATGCGATACTAAAAATATATGAAATTATTTAATACTAAAGTATTTTTTCAGTTTCGTTGATAAACGAATTCAAAAAGTACTGTTGTTCTTATCTTGGTGGTTATTAATAACTGTTTAACAACAGGTGAAAAGCATTCGAACGTAGCACATGTCGACCGGGGAAAGTGGAAGTCACATGTTTTATTTATTGTCCATGCACGGACGTTCAAACATACATATAAAATTGAACTGACATAATATATTGTTGTTGTGCACACGCTTCAAAGAATACATCGTACTGTATATCACTTACGACTCAGTAGTAAACACGTTTTATAATCGACTTCAAAAAATTAATGTTTCTCAATTCGTCTGATTTTTTTACGTTTGTCATAGCCTAAAATATAATAAAATAGGGCGACATTGAAGTCGGTCTCTGTTTTTACTTGTAAAGGTACTCGTTATATTTTATTTGATCTTTATAAGAACTGTAAAGTAAAAATTCGTAAATAGTATAATTCAATCAATATGCAACATTGCTGTAAAAATTGGAAAGCAAGTTTCTTTCAATTTCGTAAAAAAAAATTGTATCAATATATTTTTGTTAACAAATATTACTTAAAGTTAAAGTAGCACCTTTATATAAGTCCCACTGGGCACAGGCCTTCTCTGTAAAGAGAGTATAACGGCATAGTCCGCCACGCCACGCGGCCCTAGTGCGGATTGGCAGACTTCACATGTCTAAGAAAAATTTTCTAAGACATGTAGGTTTCCTCACGATGTTTTCCTTCACCGAGCGCGCGATATATCAGCACATAAAATTGCAACAACAAATTTATTGATGCCGGCACCGGGGTTCGAACTCGGGTTGCTAGCGTACTATGCAACTTGATACGGCCGCCCGGACACTGAGCCACCACAGCTCTTAAAAAAATATACTTACATTCTTGTTAAACCAACTAAGCTTAAGCTTGTGCTAGGAAATTGTTTACTACTTTATTGGAAATTTGTTCAGCCCTGTAGTTCTGGGCTCTCAAGAATAAGACTACGGTATCCCCTGCCTGTCGTACAAGGCGACTAAAAGGGGCCTCGGGTTCACTGGGCGACAAGGGTGGGGCCTGCGTCGTCCACCAAAGTGGACCTGGGAAGAAGGCAACATCGGCTGGCCCATGTCGCCTTGCGCTGCGAGGGCACAGGGGGGTAGGGAGTAACCTCCCCCCCGGGACGTGCTCTCCTTGAGCAGATTGCAGTGGGGCTCCGGTGCGTTCCACGTTAAGATCCCGGACCCCCTCCTTATGCACCGAGGAAAGGGCCACCGGGGAGGTTTTAGTGGGTAAGAACCCACCTTATATAACCGCCGCCTTCCCCAGAAAAAAGGAAATTTTTTACATCAATACGTTTCGCATATTGTTCTCGTCTCGTATTTTATCGTGACGTTTGAAAACATAAAATTAAAAAGTGAAGTCAAACTGCGTATAGCCGTTATTCGTCTATTAGCCGTTAACCATTGGGCACAATCGCTTACACAATTGATGTAACAAGAATATTAGCATTATTAAACCATTTGCCATTATGCATTATGGCAGCTTACTGTTTAATGGGGGAAGTGGTCAACTAAGCAAAAGGGTCACCTGACGGTAAGTAACCATGAACATCCGCTATAACAAAGCAGATATGGGAGCAGTGGTGGAGATGCCGTGTTTCTGATCTATATGCTTACGCGTAATCAAAAAACCGGCCAGGTATTCTGCTAATAGAGTCTGCTATTTGCCAATGACATCACACTATGAAAAAACGTGTCACTGTGCCAAAACCGCAGTCAACTTATTGTTATATGTTTATTTCAAATTGATAAAATGTTAGCATAATTGAAATATATCATAATGTACGCAATAGCAATAACTGGAACAATTATACAGTATCAGTGGTACGCTATTAGAAATCCATAGTGATACAACTGAACTAGCAAATTATCAAAACTTACTAAACTTATGTATCTAAGACTTCTCAAATGTGATGTGTGAAATACATGTATCCAAGACTGTTGCGGACTCCACTAATCTTTGCTACTAACGATAGCATTTTCAACTGACCTAAAATTACCGTCCAAGCAGAATTTACCCACGCACCGGGGGAGAGTGGAGGGGATAGTGTTACCAGCAGTAAATTTTCAGGCTAAGCGACCTAAAAGGTATCCCACCTTTCAATCCGGTGAAGCAGTAGAAGTCAGCTTCTCTAGTTAATCTGTGTAGTTCGTCACAAAAAAAAGGAAATTGTTTACATCAATACGTTTCGCATGTTGTTCTCTAATCCATTAGGCTATTTTAACGTGACATTTGAAAACATAAAAGTAAAAAGTGAAGTCAAACTGCGTATAGCCGTTATTCGTCTATTAGCCGTTAGCTATTGGGCACAATCGCTTACACAATTGATGTAACAAGAATATTAGCATTATTAAACCATTTGCCATCATGCATTATGGCAGCTTACTGTTTAATGGGGGAAGTGGTCAACTAAGCAAAAGGGTCGCCTGACGGTAAGTACCCATGAACATCCGCTATAACAAAGCAGATATGGGAGCAGTGGTGGAGATGCCGTGTTTCTGATCTATATGCTTACGCGTAATCAAGAAACCGCCCAGGTATTCTGCTAATAGAGTCTGCTATTTGCCAATGACATCACATTATGAAAAATGGTGTCACTGTGCCAAAACCGCAGTCAACTTATTGTTATATGTTTATTTCAAATTGATAAAATGTAAGCATATTTGAAATATATCATTATGTACGCAATAGCAATAATTGAAACAATTATACAGTATCAGTGGTACGCTATTAGAAATCCATAGTGATACAACTGAACTAGCAAATTATCAAAACTTACTAAACTTATGTATCTAAGACTTCTCAAATGTGATGTGTGAAATACATGTATCCAAGACTGTTGCGGACTCCACTAATCTTTGCTACTAACGATAGCATTTTCAACTGACCTAAAATTACCGTCCAAGCAGAATTTACCCACGCACCGGGGGAGAGTGGAGGGGATAGTGTTACCAGCAGTAAATTTTCAGGCTAAGCGACCTAAAAGCTATGCCACCTCTCAATCCGGTGAAGCAGTAAAAGTCAGCTTCTCTGTCTAATCTGTGTAGTTCGTCACAAAAAAAGGAGGAAGGAAATACGACCAATCAAAAATTTAAAGTAAGAGTATGGGCCTTCTCCGTAAATAAACGCTTAAAATTGCAACAAACGATCGAACTCGGGTTGCTAGCGTACTATGAAACTTGAGGCGACTGCCCGGACAATTGAGTTACCATGCCTCTATAATCTTTTATGATACATAGCCCGTAGCCATGCATAATTTTATTCCTACGATTTATAATACAAGATAGATGTGACATACCGGTTTTCTAAAAGTCTTTCGGGAGAAGGCAGGGGGAAAGATATAGGCTGTCAGTTCACTATAATGAAAAAAAAATGACATAAACAGTACTGATCCAATTAAATTGACATTTAAGGGAATATAGTGCCATCAAAGCATTTTCCCGCTTTCGACGCCATTGCGCAACCGATTCGCGCCAAAATGAGTGCATGACGTAATAACATATGTAATTTTACTTTCGATAAATACCATCGGTGCTGCGAGACACGTTCCTATTACGTCCGTAGTGTGAGTAATTGTAAGCAATTGGCATTCTTTAATAGCCTCGGGCGAAAACGAAGTTTATAAGATAAATTTAAACAAATAACACATACGTCAAAGTATGTAGGTTAAGTAAGGCGGCCATTTTTATCGTCGACGTTCTTAGACACCTGTTTTTTTTTGTTATTCCTTTATACAAATTATGGTAACGTAACTTAATTTATGTTAATTTACACTGATGTTATTTTTTATGTCTGAATCTCGTTGTTGGTGACCGATATCTTCGAACGCTTGAGCTGAACTTCTGTAAGGAGTATTCTAACGCATAGAGTAATCCAGAGATTTTGACAGCTATTGAGACTTTGAAATCTAAGCGGACTTTTTTTCTCTATTTATAAACCAAGCGTCCTTCTTTTCGGTCCTTTGAAGGAAAAACCAATTGTAAACTATTCATTATTTCCACTGGCAACTATGAAAAAAAAACAAAAATGACAAAATAGGCTTTATGAATTTGTTTACAATGCGTGTGCCGTGAGAAGATGTAATTTCGTAATTGCTAATAGGTTTCCACCATAACAGATTATTGGAATCGTATCCGGCGCGGAAATACAGATTAGGTTTGTAAATGATACTGTTTTTTTGTTTCTTAATTCTATAAAGTGTCAGATTAAGTGTTTAATGAAAGGGATAGGAATTAATGTCTCTTTTCACATCTCTTTGACGTACATCAACGTTAGTCAGGTAAAGTAAGTTGTAAGGCAGAGTGGATCGGATTGCAGAGGAGCAAAGCTGAGCGGAGAGAGTAATCCCTCCACCCCTGTGCCCTCGCAGTGCAAAGCGACACGGGCCAGCCGATGTCGCCTTCTCCTGAGTCCACTTTAGCGGCTTGTCGCCCAGTGAATCCAATGCCCCTTTTAGTCGACTTCTACCACAGCAAAGGGATACAGTAGCTTTATTCTACGAGCCCAGAATTACAGGCTGGATATATATATTTATATATATATATATATAGATTTCAAACTATCGTAACTAAACACCCGCGAAGACCTATACAAACATAAGTACTAGACATTAATCTAAGTAGGATCAGATTACTTAGGTTGTAGTGAATTCCCTGGCCTATCATTTTTCCGTTTACTCTTACTTGTTTTCACTTAAACCTCTCTTTAATTAATATGGTTATATACAAACGCGCAACTTAGGTTTTAAAAGGGGGAAGTTCTCAATGCGTCTGTATTTTTTTGTTACCGCGTAACTTTGGACTGGGTGAACCGATTTTGATAATTCTTTTTTATTTGAGAGCTGGTGCTTTCCGCGTGGTCCGATTCAAATTTGGTCCAATTCTGACAGTGGGATGACTTTGAGTAAACCATAAAAGTGTTAAATTTGCATAAAATATGTGCGCCACAAATGTATGAATGTCACTGTTTTAATTTTTTATTGTAAAAATGTACTTTAAGAGTAGTTTGATTAAAGTTTCGTTAGGTTCTAATTGTATTTCGTTATATTCTTGCAATAATTATATAATATTCTTATTAAAATTCGGAAATACAAAGAGGTCTTCCGCGCGTTATAACGTTTGTTTGGATTTGAGGTCGGTTTTTTTTGCTCATAAATATGAATGCGGTGTCCAACTAAAACTAACAAAAAAGGGATGTGGTAAGAGGTATGGACTGTGCCAAAAGAAAATCCGTAACCTCTGTTCACCCCTTTGGTTGAAGGGAATGGGAAATATATTATTGAATATAAAACATGTATAATAATTTTAAAAAATAATTATAAGTAAAACGTATAAAAAGCTTTACCTAAGCAATGCATAGTTTCACATCTGTGTATATTTATGTATTTATTTAATGTTATGTATAAATTATTAAAGTATAAATACATAACATTTAATTTAGTTGTATGTTTTATTATATATAAATGCATGTATTTTTCTACAATTTTCTTTTTATTTTCTACAAATTTCATTTTTTCTGGCTTGCATTCGTGACTTTTAGCATTAGATTTGCCTTTTGTAGTGTTTTTATTGTGTGCTTAAAGAATAATTAGAAGGTAAATAATTAAAAAAAGAATAATAAAGAATAAATAAATAGCTAAAAACGTTAACATAACATTTGAATAATAAGTTTTCTAATATAATTGCTTTTAACCATAGATATTCAATATTATTAGTTAGTAGTTTGATAGTGTTACAACAGAACAAAAAATATACGAAACACTACAATAGACAAACACCAAAATTACGACTATGCGTAAATTAAAAATTACACAATGTTCATTACGCAAGTCTTATCAATAAATTAAAATTATTACATTGTCTGGTAATGAAAACTCTTACTATCACCCGGTATTGGGAAAGGGAACTCGTAGAAACATAGTGGAAAGGTCTGGCCGCCTCAGTTATACGAATGCGCGCGAATAGACAAAACGTACTGAAATTTAAAAAGAAAATAACATGGTGTTTTTAATCTGTGAAAAAAAAAAACAGAATTAAAAGATAATTGTGAGTGCTAAGCAGTTTAGGTAGACATTTTTTCAAAAGTGAGTAACGTATTTTATTATCTATTATACAAATTAATTTTTTTTTTATAAATCGAATTTCTAATATAAAATTTAATGAATTTTAATTTTCGTATATATTTCATAAATAAATTGATAGGCAATTTATTAAAGTTATGTTCGTAAGACTGGTTATGGATGGCCGGTGAAATGATTTGTTCTAATGTTAAGTGCTGATTTACCACGTGCTCGGCGGTGAAAGAAAATTACGAGGACATACATTTGAAGTGAAGTCTACCAATCCGCAGTAGGGCTATGTGGCGGACTATGCCCTTATACTTTCTTTACATAGCAGACCTTATAGGACTAACTTTATTTTAGTTTTTTTATATTGCCCAAATATGTATAATATTTGAGAAATATGGAAAAAAATGTATTCCCTATTGTTATTATGCGTTCCTCAGAAAAAGTCTAGCCTAAGTCTAAAGTAAGGCGGCTGCGAGGGCGCTGGGGAGGGATTAATGTCCCCGGGACGTGCTCTCAGATCGTAGTGAAGAGGGGCTCCGGTGCGTTCCACTGGAGATCTCGGAGCCCCTCACCATACACCGATGAAGGGTTACTGGGTGGGTTATAGAGGGTAACATCCCTATATAATGGGGTACCTTCTTGAAGATTTCCCCGTTTTTAGATTTTTACAATGAAACGTATTGCCTTACTTCGGTTACGTTGAAAACGTAGTTCATCAGTTATTATTTTTGACATGGATAATATATCTTGCCCCTGAGGGTCCTTTTAGAAATTTCTTGGACACCGAGAACTTTTCACATCTACGTATTTTTAGTTATGTATGTGATTTCGTTTCTTATCTATTGTATTAAAAATCCTTGTATGCAAAATATATCCAAAGTATCCTAAATCTACGCTCTTGTTTTAACCTACTTCAAAAGGGAGGTTTTCAATTTTACTGTATTTTTTATGTTTGTTAACCTAAAACTTTCGACTGGGTGAACCGATTTTGATGATTCTTTTTATCGGAAAGCTCGTCCAGTCCTGACAATATATAAGAGAAAGCCATGTAAGTCTTAAATTAGATCGTCCGCACGTTGTAGCAATGATTTGATTTGCAGTCGGATTTTGTATTTTGTTTGTACAATATAAAATGCAACATAACTTTATAGGACCCGAGTCCTGTAAGAAGTCGCAATAAATTATGTGTTACATCCGGCCGGCAGCTAAAAACACTTCAATCTGGACCCCGAGTCAGTCTGCTATTTCCTAATGACATTTCATTACGAAACCGACCTATAATAATTAAATTTCCATTGTGCCAAAGACATACTGTAATAAATTTCTATATACATCCTCCTCCTCCTTGCGTCGTTTTCCTCATTGCTGAGGGTCGTGACCTCCACGAATTATGTGGCGGACGATCGCTTTCCACATTCATAACATATAATTTTTTTTATTTTAGTTATTCAAAGTAATTACTTAAGTAATCGATGCACCTAAGCCGTGGTAGTGGTAGTTAATTGATGCCCCTTGTAAAAATTAACTGGATGGGACGCAACAAACTCTTCAAAGGCATTTTGTAAAGGGATTGAATTTGTTCCCGCTAAAAATACAAAGCAATAAACAATAGACTGACTTTAAAAAGGATATCATGTTTTAAAAAAAATAATAATTTGAATTTGGAATTCACAGACAATCAAAACTTTTTTTGGTTTGAAATGGCCAATACTGAAGAACGGCAATTTCATAAGCAAAAATTTCATTATTTAAGAATTATAACATGATTTTTTTGATTATTTAATAATTTTTAATTTATGAACATGTATCATTTTGGTAAACCATAGTGGCTATAGTAAAAAAAAACTTCAAATCGCGATCAGAGTCTCAGTGTCCGGACGGACGCCTCAAATTACATAGTACGCTAGCAACCCGAATTCGATCCCTGATGCCGATACCAATGTTTTTGTTTGTTGCAAATTTAAGTGCTGATTTGGAACTCGGTGAAAAACATCGTGAGGAGTCAGGTTGCATGTATAGAAAATTAGAGGGAATATGTCTAGGATACCACACTCGGCGAATGCAGTAGGACGCCTTGAGAATTTACTTTATTCAATTCCGAGAAAGGGTAATTTTTTTGTGACAAAACTACACAGATGAGCCAAAGAAGCTGAGACTGTTTACCCGGATCGAGAGGCGGTGTAGTTCTTAGGTCGCTTAGTCTGAACCAATATTGTACTTGACAAAAGGGTCGCCACGGCTTGGACAGTTATTTAGCGGTTATGTGGATTTTGGAGGACGTGCCTCGGTCTTCGGAAGATGCGGCGAGTTTTGTATATCATAGCTTTAGAGTAAAGCTCGTTTTCATCTGGATGTAGAACAGCGTTTAACCACACGGTTACTGTTGTATAACTCGTAACAAAGCCCCGTTACAGTAACGTCACGCGACGACGACGATAAACTGTGCAAATTATTGCATTCAAGATGGCCGCGATTAATACGTCGTGTAGATTGTAAAGGCGGAATTTCCTCCCTTCCCGTATGTAAGATTCACTTTGTTGAATACTATTCGTGTAGTAATTTAAAATGATAAATAAATAACAAAACAATTGAAGAATATAATTGTTTTTTTTTATTGACTTTGACTGCTTATTGTTTTTTAATGTCTAGTTTATTTTTTAACACTGTAAACACACAGCTAATAATGTAAGCGCACTGCGTAAGATGTCTCTGTCTACCCCGGCAGGGTTGTAGGGTTTTTTTGACGAACTAACACAGTTAGCCTTTACTGCTTCACCGGATTGGGAGATGGTTTGATAGCTCTTAGGTCGCTTAGCCTGAACCTCCACTAGCTAGTAACTCGACACAAGGGTCCACCCGGCGAGTGGTGGTTAAAGGGACATGTGAAATTATGTTTATTTTAAGGACTTTCCCAATACATCTTCAAACCCCAAGGTCCTATGCCAACAAAATCAATTTGGAACTAAACATTAATTAAATCACTTATAACAATAAAAAATTGGAACTCGGCTTCAATCTCCAACCGACTTCAAAAAAGGATGAGGTTCTCAATTTGTCTGTATGTTTTTATGTTTGTTAATAATTTTCGTCTGGGTTAACTGATTTGTATGATTATTTTTTGAATGAAAGCTGTTGCTTCGAGTTTGGTCCCATTTAAATTTGGTCCAATTCTGACAACGGGATCCATGAGAAAACCATACAAGTGTTAAATTTGCATTAGGTACAAATAACTAAATATCAAACGATTTCGATGATTCTTTTTTATTTTAAAGTATATATAAAGTTTATTATATAAGTATATATATTAGTGTTTTGATGAGTTTGATTATGTTCAGCTTTTTTTTTAATTATTAAAATTATTTTGTAAATGTTTTGTAAAATACCTATTATATTGTCAATATTATAAGTATATATATTAACAATATATAATACTTTTTAGTTAGTATTATGTATTGTTTTATATGTATAGTTTAGTTCAATAAAAATTGTAAAATAGATCAAAATTGTTAAAAAAAAAACTGACAATTAATAAAAAAAAAACATTAATTCTATTTCGTAATATTCTCACGATAATTCGGAAATACAAAGAGGACATCCACGTGTAATAGCGATTAACGTTTCGATTCGATTTGAAGTCGGTCTTTATTTTATTGAATCTGGTTCAAAATCAATATTGGATTTTAATAAAATAATAGATGAAAAAAAAAATTATAAATATTATTGAGTCAAAAATAAACTAAAATAAATAATATGATAATTAAACGTATAAAGTTTAAATTATATAATTAAATATTGAAAATATTGGAAACAACAAGCCACCGATGTCGCGGGGATATTATCTTTTTGTATCTTTAACATCAGGTGTTTTAATTTATTTTTAAATGCGTTTAGAGGTTTACTCTCTCTTATGGGCGGTGGCAAATTATTCCAACACTTGTTGGCCAAGTATCTGAAACTGCCCCGGAACGCAGCAGATCAGTGTAGCGGAATTTGTAAAATGCAGTTTATTTTATATATATATTTTTAATTATATTAAAAATGTTAGGATTCTTTATAAAAAAATATTGACCTAGGTTTAGAGGTAGATAGAGGACCGCCTTTTTATATCTGGTTAATAATGACAAGTATTTTACCTTTTCCTGGCAACACTGGAAACGGATATTGGTGTGGGCAACACTGCTCCGATTTCAACATATCCACGTAAAAACATGTAAAACCATTTAATTGCAGAACGATGTCTTGAAAATTTGAGAGACTAGGTCAATTTGACCACATAACTTGTCTTGTTGGTACCACATTACCTTTCACCGAGGAATCAACTAGCGGTATTCACTTTGAAGAAGTTCACCGGCATAACCTTTTTAACCGCCTTCAAAAACTAGTTTTTTCAATTCGTCTACTTTTTAGACATAGATTTTACATTTATTTATTGGCATCACAATACAAAACATATGATGCCAATATCGGACACCGTCTCAGCATATGCTACTTTTATATGGAATATTATTATACAGACAATAAGAGTATAATAAATATGATACATGAATAAAACAGTTATGAGATTAAAATATATTTTATACAATAAAATAATAGATGAAAAAAAAAATTATAAATATTATTGAGTCAGAAATAAACTAAAATAAATAATATGATAATTAAACGTATAAAGTTTAAATTATATAATTAAATGGGATCGTAAAGTGAACCATCTCCTAGCACAGGCTTAAGCTTCGTTGGAATTATTAATAAGAAAGTTATATATATTTTTAATTATATTAAAAATGTTAGGATTCTTTATAAAAAAATATTTATAAAAAACAATATTGCTAGCATTCCCAAAAACAATACTATACTGTAGAAAGTGTATAAAATATTATATTACAATACACAAAACATGTAGAACTGTTTTGACCATTTATGAAATGAAATGAAATATTTTTGAAATATTTATGTATTTACTTTTTATACACACACACATTTTATATACCGACATGCACATACCCAAATATATTAGATACATATTATCATTATTATAATTCCATAGACATTTTCCTACTTCGGTCCTTCGGTACACATCTCCCTGCTAGATTAATACATAGCCTGTATTAGGGAGATGTTGTACCTAACTCCGAGATTTATTATCTTCTATTTACGCCAGTAGCATAATGGTTTAGGTTATAGGTAGGTTAGATATGGTTATAGGTTGATGAGGTTATGATTAAAGTGAACCATCTGCTAGCACAGGCTTAAGCTTTGTTGGAATGATTAATAAGAATGTTATAATTTTTTTTATCATATTTTAAAATGCTAGGATTCTTTATAAAAAAATATTGACCTAGGTTTAGAGGTAGATAGAGGACCGCCTTTTTATATCTGGTTAATAATGACAAGTATTTTACCTTTTCCTGGCAACACTGGAAACGGATATTGGTGTGGGCAACACTGCTCCGATTTCAACATATCCACGTAAAAACATGTAAAACCATTTAATTGCAGAACGATGTCTTGAAAATTTGAGAGACTAGGTCAATTTGACCACATAACTTGTCTTGTTGGTACCACATTACCTTTCACCGAGGAATCAACTAGCGGTATTCACTTTGAAGAAGTTCACCGGCATAACCTTTTTAACCGACTTCAAAAAACTAGTTTTTTTTTTCAATTCGTCTACTTTTTTAGACATAGATATAGACATTTATTTATTGGCATCACAATACAAAAACACATCACAGACAGAATATAACACACATTAAAAAAAAAGTAGACAAAACACAGTTAAAGTTACACGGATAAATAATACAAAACATATGATGCCAATATCGGACACCGTCTCTGCATATGCTACTTTTATAAGGAATATTATTATACAGACAATAAGAGTATAATAAATATGATACATAAATAAAACAGTTATGAGATTAAAATATATTTTATACAATAAAATAATAGATGAAAAAAAAAATTATAAATATTATTGAGTCAAAAATAAACTAAAATAAATAATATGATAATTAAACGTATAAAGTTTAAATTATATAATTAAATATTGAAAATATTGGAAACAACAAGCCACCGATGTCGCGGGGATATTATCTTTCTGTATCTTTAACATCAGGTGTTTTAATTTATTTTTAAATGCGTTTACAGATTTACTCTCTCTTATGGGCGGTGGCAAATTATTCCAACACTTGTTGGCCAAGTATCTGAAACTGCCCCGGAACGCAGCAGATCGGTGTAGCGGAATTTGTAAAATGCAGTTTATTTTATATATATATTTTTTTATGTTTGTGCACTAACAGTGTCTTTATTTATAATTTGATTTTGAATTTTGTTTGTGTTCGAAATGATGTGTATCGAATTTGGTATTATATTTTGATTGTATAAGACCTTAGATTCCGAAGGTATTGTCAGTTCTTTTTAACCGTTGGCGTTTCATTAGGTTACCATTATGTAATTAGACCTTTTGTTCCTCTGTAGTTCGTTTTAAAAATTGTCTTAAATCCTATTTATTATACAACTATATTAAACTTTCCTCTCCTATAGTCTTAATAAAAAAAGTTTTTGTTTTTTCCCAAATAGTTAAGTGAATATAGAGCCGTGGTAGCTCAGTGTCCGTGCGATTGGCTCAAGTTGTATAGTCCGCTGTATAGCGGGCCGTCGACGGCGGGGCCGGGCCGCCCCTGGATGCGGGAGAGGTGCGTCGGCAGGAGCACAGGCGGGCGATAGAGGTTTGGCGCGAGCGGCTCTCGGGCGTCGTTGCTCGCGCCAACGCATCGTCTGTGCCTTCCTGCCGAACTTCGAAGCCTGGCTACGTAGAAGGAATGACGCGCACGTCACCTGTCCGCCTGACACAGGTACTCACCGGGCACGGGTGCTTCGGTGAGTACCTGAACAGGATAGGGCGCGAACCGACCGCGCAATGCCACCATTGTGGCTGTGACCGGGATTCCGCGCAGCACACGCTAGCCGTGTGCCCCGCGTGGGAGGCGGAGCGGCGGATCCTGGTCCAGCATATCGGGCAAGACCTCTCCCCGCCGGCGGCAGTAGCGGCTGCGCTGGCGGGGAGATCTAAATGGAAGGCGCTGGTCTCCTTCTGCGAGTCAGTAATGACCCAGAAGGAGACCGCAGAACGGGATCGGGAGGGCCGATCCCGTTCGGAGATGAGCAGGCGGGCCGGTGGCAGACCGGCCCGCAGCCCTGTAGTTCTGGGCTCTCAAGAATAAGACTACGGTATCCCCTGCCTGTCGTACAAGGCGACTAAAAGGGGCCTCGGGTTCACTGGGCGACAAGGGTGGGGGCCTGAGTCGTCCACCAAAGTGGACCCGGGAAGAAGGCGACATCAGCTGGCCCGTGTCGCCTTGCGCTGCGAGGGCACAGGGGGGGAGGGAGTAACCTCCCGGGACGTGCTCAAAAGCACAGTGCACAGGCTCCTGTGCGTTCCACTGGAGATCCCGGAGCCCCTCATCATGCACCGAGGAAAGGGCCGCCGGGGAGGTCTTAGTGGGTAAGAACCCCACATAATCACCGCCTTCCCCAGAGGCGGGGTATCTTTCTAAAGATTTCCTCCCCGTAAACAAAAAAAAAAAAAGTCGTATAGTCCGCTAGCAACCCGAGTTCGATCCCCGGTGCCGGCACCAATAAAATTTGTTGTTGCAATTTTATGTGCTGATTTACCACGCGCTCGGCGGTGAAGGAAAACATCGTGAGGAAACCTACATGTTTTAGAAAATTTTTCTACGGCATGTGAAGTCCGCCAATCCGCACTAGGGCCGCGTGGCGGACTATGCCCTTATACTCTCTTTACAGAGAAGGCCTACGCCCAACAGTGGGACATATATAAAGGCTGTAACTTTAAGTGAATATTGTTTATTCTTTTTTTGAATAATAAATTACTTTAAACCGAAAAATGTCATTTAGGGAAACGTTGACGCTGGTGACGACTTATAAAGACATTCCTCTCAATACAATTTCCGTATAAATCCGCGATAGCTTAAGTTATGCCGGTATCTATAACACGTAACTTCAATTAATCATTCCTCAAACGGAAATCGTTCCAGTGATATTCCGTGTGAAGCTGCCATTAAACGGCAATGAGCTATCCGGCAAAAAATTTAAAACACCAAACGTTCTAGTGATTTATTTATTGCTTATTTCAATTTTGATACTTGAACATATATCGATAAATTTGTGTCGGTTAAACAAATGCCTACATTGCACATCTTCCGGTAATTAACTAGTGATTTGTGTGGTAGAACGGTAGCTAACCGTGTCAAAGCGTTTTACAATAGTCTTAGTCAAGGAAGATATCCATTAAATAACATGTATAAATATTATTGCATTTTTGTTATAAATACAAATACTTTTTTTTGTTAACGCGGGGGAATTCTTTTTACAAACCATCCTCCAGACCCTGGGTGGGCCCGAAGGGATGTGTGGTACTCGGCCTGGGCAACCCTACCCACTTAACCTTCCGCAAATGCCATCAGCCGTTATGAGCGGGATGCCCCGGATCTGTCAGCAACAGGTCCCGGCAAAGACCGGACTTCATCCTCTAAGGGGACTTCTCCGGCACTCAGAGAAGTCCCGACGACGCCGAAGCATTAGGGGGGCCAGGTACCTAGTCTGCCCCGCTTCGGATTACGGGGGCGGCAAGAGGAGGCGTTGGTTATAACGCCTCCTGCGCAACCGATTCGCCGCCTGATATATACATATATGTTTATATAACAAAAATATGACATATGTCCGGTAATTAGTGAATAACCCTAAAATGGGTCATGGTAAAACTAATGGTCTGGTAACTATTCAGAAAAAATAGAAGTAGTTCCTATTAAGATTAATTCAATATTAATAGAATTTTTGTCACCCTATTTCACGTTTGTG
Organism: Meandrusa payeni; assembly: GCA_029286785.1. NCBI lineage: Eukaryota > Metazoa > Arthropoda > Insecta > Lepidoptera > Papilionidae > Meandrusa > Meandrusa payeni. The sequence goes on from JAGSMX010000032.1 coordinate 2,553,367, forward strand.
TTCACCACGGCCACAAATTTATAAAAATCTCTCTTTTTTTTATTTGTTATAATAATATACGGTAACTTAACTGTTTGGGGAGGAAATACCTACCCGGGACGTGCTCAAAAGCACAGTGCACAGGCTCCTGTGCGTTCCAATGGAGCCCCTCGCCATACACCGAGGAAGGGCCTCCGGTGGGACTTTAGTGAGTACCACACGTAACCTGCTGGATGGAAGGCGGGGTATCTTGCTGAAAATTCCCCACCCCCGTCAACAATAAAAAAAGCTGCCAAAAAACCATAAATAGCACGTTTATAATATTTTTTGATATAATTATGGAAAACAACATCGAATCTCATTCATCAATTGTTGGATCTACTATCCATAGACCCAAGTTAGCATGTTATATAACACATAACGACAGTCGATGTAGACATACAAGCGATTTGCCTTGCACCATAACTCTTCATAACTCGACCGTTCTACTTGACGGCTCATCGAGGCAATGATGGCTTCATTGTTGTAACTCGATTGCCACATATGTTAATACTTAGATGTTTGACAGATTGATGTATGGTTTAGCAAGCGTGAAGAAATATCATTAGATCTATATTTAAAGTTCACATGTATTATGAAACAATGTTATGATAATTTTTTTACAGATTCCTTAACGATTTTTAAAAGTAAATAAGAAAACATTTTTTTAGCGTCAGTTAATCAGTTGTTTTTTTCTTAAGTGTTTTGTTTTCATATATACTCGTATAGAGTGGTAATACGCAATTGAAATATTCGCTATAGTTTTAATCATATATATTTTCAGATTTCGATTGCATCCCTCTCACACGCATTTACTTAGGTACGAGAGGGACGCTAATGACTTTATTTTGTTGTACTTTTAATTATGTGTTAAACTGGAGATAATGTTTTGTTTACCAATGACAATAAAACTAAGTATTTTCAAAGTTACAGAAGGTGGTTGTAACATAATTATCTGATTTTAAACTAACATGGTCACGAACTTAACAATTATTACTTAAAAATATCGTGAACTCATTTCGTATAATACACTGGTAACGGTAATATCCCGTTTTAAGTAATAATTGTTATGGTTGTACATCTCTATATTATACAATGACATTATTCATTTTGACATTTGACAGTAAACAATAAAGTTCCATATTAATGGATATCAAAATGTCACCATTTAATACGATCATTTAATAACAGTACATGTGTCATCGTATTCCGATAAAGATCCGAGTTTTCCCGAAGGAATTTCTACAAAGAGAAATTTCTCACAACATCTATACAAGATCATGTAATTTATCGTTACTTATAAGGGATTTTCTTTCTTTTCAGGCTGTCATCGAATTTGATATTACGTCACATTGTTTGAATTCTCGGAAGACAACAAGTCAACCATGGTGAGTAACATTGGTGTTCCATGAATATTAAATGACCATATACTTTTACAGATTTTATTTTTAGTATTATTTTACATTTATATAAATAAATAGAATTGACGTGTCTCTTTGTAATATGGAATAATGTCACGAACTGGCAGATAGCTGATGTAAGAAGGGACTTAGGAAACTGTTATTCTAGAAAAAAAAAGCTTTTATTTGCAGTTGCATATAGTTCAGTATATTCAGTATAGATCGGACTAAACGTTTTAGCTCAAGATGTTTTTGTGCTATATTCATATTGCACGGGTTAACAATGTGTATCGTATCATCAGGATAGGAACGTTTGTTGATTCAGATATTGGTAGTTTTATGACAATCTTAAACTGTTTTTGCACCCCCCGGTGGCCCTCCCTCGGTGCATGGTGAGGGGCCCCAGAATTTCCAGTGGAACGCACCGGAACCCCCCCTGCACTGTGTGTGTGCGCTCGGAGAGCATGTCCCGGGGCGAAGTTAATGCCTCCCTCCAGTGCCCTCGCAGTGCAAGGCGAAACGGGCCAGCCGATGTTAGTAAGTTTTGAAGGTCCCTTACATGATCCTTGAAATAGCAACCGACCGAGTCGTGGTTCGGCCCTCTCGGGCGCCCTCGGATCGGAATGCTTACGCGTAACATAGTAACCGTCCAAGCCGAGGTTACCCCTCACCGGGCGACCCTTGTGTCGAGTTACTAATGATAGAGGTTCAGGCTGAGCGACCTAAGAGCTATGCCACCTCTCAATTCGGTGAAGTAGTCAAGACCAACTGCAGATAATAAAATTATACCTTACATTGTTCCCTCTGACAACCCCGTTAGGGTAGAAAGGTGGTGAAACTTCTCTTTATAATTAGAAATCGTAGAAAGTCCAATCCCTACGATAACACTTACCTGATTAATTATTAGTAAAGGTACGCAAGAAGAAAGCGGGTCGATAAAATAGATTACTTGCACGCCTGAATTAATTCTAGAAACGGTACGGAAACGTTGGTCCTTAATATAGCTTCAATGAAAGTTAATATTAACTCGGTAAATTCCCTACTAGGGATGATCGATATTAGAATAACATCGATGTCATAATCGAAAGCCCAACATCAGTTCATCAGTCATCAGTTTTTTAAATTAATAATTGACAAAGAAATAAAACAATGTGAAATCGTTTGAAATTTATTAAGAACTAACGTACCCAGCCCGTGTCGCGGCACTAGATTTTGCTTTATTTTATTTAAACAATAAACTTACATCATTAAAAATTTAATTTCATTCATTCTTATCATTTATACAAAAACATATCGGGCTCAAGTTAATGTCAGAAATAAAAGTACGACGTATGGCTTGGTTGACAGTTCAAAAAGAGGAGTGCTCCGATCGTCACCAAACTTTACAAGATTACTCGCCAGGTCAATCTGAAGATTCCCTGAAAGTTTCATTGAAATCGGTCCAGCCGTTTCGGAGCCTATACGGAATATACCCACACACGAACTCTTATATATATACAGATCAATTATTACATATGTAAAGAAAATATAATCTAATTTAATGTATTTATTCTTTTTACCGTTGAAGTCATTTGCGATATGACAGTGGCTTTTTTTTGGACGAACTAACATAGTTGGCACAGGAAGCTGCTTCAACGGATTGTTACTTAAATAGTTATTTTTAAATATTATTGGATTCGACATAGGTGTAAATAAAAACTTTAAATGTCGTTTCTTTTACTCTAGAAGTGCACATTGAGTTTAATTTTTACACCCAATAAAAAAGCCGTATACATATTTCCGGATTTATCTTAGGAGCCCTAGTAGCTCAGTGTCGGGGCTCAAGTTGCATAGTACTCTAACAACCCGAGTTCGATCCCCGGTGCCGGCACCAATAATAAAGCCGTATACATATTTCCGGATTTATCTTAGGAGCCGTAGTAGCTCAGTGTCGGGCGGTTGGCTCAAGTTGCATAGTACGCCCAGCCCTGTAGTTCTGGGCTCTCAAGAATAAGACTACGGTATCCCCTGCCTGTCGTATAAGGCGACTAAAGGGGCCTCAGGTTCACTGGGCGACAAGGGTGGGGGCCTTTGTCGTCCGCTAAGGTGGACCCGGGAAGAAGGCGACATCGGCTGGCCCGTGTAGCCTTGCACTATGAGGGCACAGGGGAGGGAAAACCTCCCCGGGACGTGCTCTAGTTGAGCACAGTGCAGAGGGGCTCCGGTGCGTTCCACTGGAGATCCCGGAGCCCCTCGTCATGCACCGAGGAAAGGGCAACTGGGAGGTTTTAGTGGGTAAAACCCCACATAACCGCCGCCTTCCCCAGAAGGCGGGGTATCTTTTGAAGATTTCCTCCCCGTTAACAAAAAAAAAAAAAAAAAAATAAAAAAAAGTTGCATAGTACTCTAACAACCCGAGTTCGATCCCCGGTGCCGGCACCAATAAATTTGTTGTTGCAATTTTATGTGCTGATTTACCACGCGCTCGGCGGTGAAGGAAATCGTGGGGAAACCTACATGTCTTAGAAAAAATTTCTAAGGCAAGTGAAGTTTGCCAATCTGCACCATGGCCGCGTGGTGGACTATGCCCTTATTCTCTCTTTACGTAGAAGGCCTGCGCCCAACAGTGGGACATATATATTATATATATAAAGGCTGTAACGGTAAACTGTTATACATATTTCAATATTTTTTTATCAACTCGCTGAAGGGAAAGTAATTTCGATTTTTATTATAGTTTTGTTTGAGATAAAGGGTAGAGTCGGCTTTTGAAAACAGTTTTCGCATGGCGTTGTTGTCGTGATGGTATTCAACAATTTCACTGCTAGTTTTTTTGTTACATAAGTCGTGCCTGAGGCCGTGAGTTAACATTGATGATTTTGCGATGATCATCGAACATCTCTATACCCTACTTCTGAGAGACTTTACAAGGAACGGAGTCCGCTATTTACCAGTGACGTAATAAAACCAATTATAATCATCAATCGTCATACCATCATCACCGAATACGTGAGATATTAACACAAACACGATTGGCGTGCCGGTAGTACGTCATCGGTATACCATTGTGGCACTATAAGACTGTCAAATATTGATTACTGTAATGCCATTGAACGTTCATTTTGTATACAATTGGTTTAGCATCCTCGGAAGCTCCGATTCCTACCTAGGAGCTCACATACTTTTATATGTTAGGTTTAGGTTTAAGAAACTTTATTCTCACTTTAGAAATTACAGGTCACATACATGAGATCAAGGAATAACTAATATTATAAAACAATAAGTTTGCTGTAACACGTAAGAAGGAGTCACCTAACGCATTCATTTGCTTGGAAACGATTAGCTATTGTTGAGGAATTTAGCAAGTTGCATTTTCAATGCCCTCAGTCTTGAGCATAGGCGTAAGGTAGCTAGCCTTTCGGTTTTCTACAGATTGCATTTTGGTGTGCTCAGGAACTACATGATCTAATTCCCCCATCCCCGTTCCACCATCGGACTTCTAGACGCACTGCAGGATTTCATCCTTTTGTTGTGAACATCCTTCAAACCCGAATGAACCGCTTTGCTTCGTCTTTCATTATTCGTACAGCAAAAGACTGGAATATTTTGCCCGCGTCTGTCTTTCCCTCCGATTACAATGTGGGTATTTTCAAGAGTAGAGTGAATAGACAATTACTAAGCTAGTGCGCCTTACCATCCAGGACTGCATTTCCACTTAACAACAGGTGGGATCGTAGTCAAGCACTTGCTTAGAAAGTATAAAAAAAGACGTTTGCGGGTATTTTGTGCGTGTGTTTGTTGAAGTCATCATATGTTAATATTTTTTAATTTTATTTTCAGTGGTTGCACGTTCTACTCGTCGTCAACTTCACAAAACAAGTGTGGTCGCAACACACACATGTGGTGAGTTGTGTAATCTATACATATAAATAGAATTGGAATGTCCGCGTTTTATAATAATATAACCGCTTTATACTACATACATACCAATGTATACGGTATATATAGCAAAATAACACTTATTACAATTTTTGTCTGTATCCCTGTCTGCTTGTTTCGGCTAATCTCTGACGATCACGTATTGAATTTTGACGGGACTTGCACAGGCAGATAGCTAATGTAATGCTTTTTATTTAACCGACTGCAAGAAAGAGGTCAATAATCAGTTTTATACTGTTATTAATAATTAGTTTTTTTTTAAAAAGAATGCTAACCATATTTCTTGTTTTTTTTTTCAGAAATATTAGAGATATTTCTGTTAACCATTCCAACTAAGCTTAAGCTTGTGCTAGGAGATGGTTCACATCAATAGTCGAATGGTGGATTCGAACCTACGACCTTACGATTCGCAAACCGTGTCCTACACCATTAGGCTATTGACGCTTCAAAAGTTTGATGGTTGTGTCCTAGAAATCATCCCACCAATTCCTCTTAATTTATTTTAAACGTAACAGTTGTGATGGATGTTGGTCACTTAATCATGGTAGAACGGCTGAACGAATCTGGTTGAAATTTACCACAGACATAGATTATAATCTTACATAGGCTACTTTTGTTTAAACGACTCCAAAAAGGAGGTTTTTAATTTAGTTATAATTTGTTTGATTTGTCTATTGTTTGGTAGTGTTTCGAATTTCTGGTTGACATGTACGTTAAAAAGCGTGAGCGCTTGGGATACATCAGACCAGGCCGCGAACAGAGAGCTATATACATTTTTTTTTCCCTATTTATTGGGAAGTTTGCCCTTTTGGGCATGTCAGCCCATCATACCCTAACCTATACACACACATCGTTCGCATGAAGCGAGAAAAAAGTCATCAATGTTGTATGGCTATAGCCACCAGCTTCCTCGCTTTATACATTTACAGGATACCATAACAACCGTTCACCACTACAACAAATTAGGACAAATGGTTGTCCTGCCCTGATCAATTTGTAAATAGCCCAATATACCTCCACGATTATAAACAGGACGCAGTAAAATTCAAAATTAATAAATCAATAAAAAATTAGATGGAATAAGAATTTACACAAGATAAAACAATGAAAGAAAACACGAAAACAGACATAAAAGTAGAAAAGATCGAAAGAAGAAGAAAAGAAGTCCCCGCCACACAAAGAGCCAGGGATACGAACAGAATAAAAAAAAGTGAAATGCATAACACCTTAAAAATACTAAATAACTTTTTGTTAAATTCCACGCGGAAGAAGTCGCGGGCACAACTTGTATTATATAAGTGAATTCACAATTATTCGGTATCACTTTCTAAGACCTCAGTTTCAGGGCGTGTAAAGGTCGGACAACAGGTTCGATTCCAATAACAGTAAATACGGAACTTTAAGCTTAAGTGAAAGCAGCGAGTCTAGATCTCGAGCGAGCGTGCTTATCTGTGCTTAACGCAGAACCACATGTTCCTCGACCACATAACTTACAAGCTCGTAACCGTTATGTCGGCGTTCGCTGTGTGGGCGGTGTGACTTAGCGAATGAAAAACAAAGACAAGTATTACCTCAGTTACAGGTAATACTTGTCTTTGATTTTATATAATACAGTAATATAATAAAAAACGAAAAAAGAAAATAACAAAAACTATATCCTAAACTATATATTATAAAATGTCTGCAGTAGATATATTTAAAAATTATGTTACCTATTTGAGAAAATGTCCTCATCTCTTGGCGATTTCCTGAGCTGGTAACACTTGAATTATCTATAGAATTATTTCTCACCAATCTATTTATAGGAGAATATTGCCTCAAGTTATTTCGCGATAATTTCTTTTTAAATGGTTTGTAATTTTTAGATCTAGGCAATTAACTAGGTACAGAGATATACAATATCGGAAATAAAAGATAGCATACGCTATGCGCGTAACGTTTAATGTTTGATTTGAAGACGATTTCTCATTAATCTATATATATAAAAGAGAAAGTGTGTGGGTATGTTCAATATAGGCTCCGAAATGGCTGGACCGATTTCAATGAAACTTTCAGGGAATCTTCAGATTGACCTGGCGAGTAATCCTGTAAATTCCAAACTTTGCGGGATTATTCGCCAGGTAGGATTACCAATGACGATCAGAGCACTCCTTTTTTGAACAGTCAAATACAACTTTTATTTACTATGATGATAAATTATTATTTTTTAACCCAAATTTGAATTGATACATACGTTGTGTATATTTATGTCATTATGAACCATATTGAAGTACAGTGAAGTATATTGAAGAATTATGAAGTATAATAAATCCCTAAATGATATTGTATTTACTATATCTATATATGTACCGGCCCTCTCGGGCGCCCTCGGATCGGAATGCTTACGCGTAACATAGTAACCGTCCAAGCCGAGGTTACCACCCACCGGGGGGACCCTTGTGTCGAGTTACTAGCGATAGAAGTTCAGGCTAAGCGACCTAAGAGCTATGCCACCTCTCAATCCGGTGAAGCAGTCAAGGCCAGCTTCTCTGGCCAATCTGTGTAGTTCGTCATAAAAAAAAATGATATGTACATGGGTGTAGGTAATAATCTTCATCCGCTCGAGAAGAGAATAGAAGAGAATGAATACGGAGATAAATTAATAATTTAATATATTGTGAGAGTTAAATCAAATATTTAATGATGTAAGTTTATTGTTTAAATAAAATAAAGCAAAATCTAGACCCGACGAAGCGAGTTGAGTACAGTACACAATCGGTCGATGGATTTTTTTTTATTGATGATTTATTACTATGTTTTGTTCCCCAGCATGTTTGGCTGCGGGTATTTTATCTTTACTGTTATAATTTGTAGGTCTCGTAGAATAAAATAGTCCAACAACTAATACACTCGCTTTATTGAGACAGCGTAACGTTCTACAAAGAATTATTTATAACGAGTAACGTGACAACTGCGCGTCCTCACAATCTTTATACAAAATTAATTAGAAGTCAGATTAGGAACTAATGAAGTTAAACTATTGTTTACAATACCAAGTTCATGTGACGATCAACTAAATTATTAATTATGAATTAAAGACACAATAAGGTTCAGGTAAATCATTAAGATATCATTGGAAGTAGTTATTATGCATAACAATCGCTGGGTGTCCTGTGTTGCCAGCTAACATTATATTACTTTGCTACTTACGTATAATCTACTTTATAATAGGTTGTCAAATATCTCCCTTCCGCCTTTTGTGTCATGCGGCACCCAAACATCAAGCTTTTTTTTGTATCCAGCCTTCTGCAGATGGTTTAAAATGGTTTGGTGACTCCCATCTCCTGGGCGATGTCACGAGATGCCACATGCCGGTCTAACTCGATGTAGTCCATGATTTGATCGGTATTTGTCGTCACAGGTCTTCCGCCGGCTGGCTTATCCATGGTGTCGTTTTCACCGGCTCTGAATCGTCGAAACCATTCCTCCGTGGTTCGAAGTGATAGAGTACCATCCCCCAAAACACCATTAATCTCACGGAACGTTTCTCTAGCGGATTTGCCTTTAACGAAGGAAAACTTAAAAATAGCGCGAATTTCGGCGTTAGTGAACTCCATGTTTACACGTCTATAACTGTTGAACGCAATATCCAAACTAATTATGCATAGCGTCGTTTTGTAGGTTATGTCAAGACCTTTCAAATTATGTATAGTATTGCTAGATACGAGCTCTGTAGCGCTTTGTACATAGCCGCGAAATTCAAAAGACAAAAAGGCGGAAGGGAGATATTTGACAACCTATTATAATACTAGTTTCTAAATTTCTTATATCTACATACATTTTCCTTATTATATCTATTATTTCTAAATACAGATTTCTTATTTTTGTTTCTAATTTTTCTACAACTTATTTCTATATTATGACAATTCTGATTTATTATCTAATTTTAATATCTATTTACATTACGTTTTGTTTCTCTCAATTACTTTTTTCGCTACATATCTACAGATCGGTCGATAGATTATAACTCAGACCAAGCGTATCTTCAATTCTATTAGCAAAAGAAACAAAAAGCATACTTTCACTACAGACCATTGACAATGGACCATCCATTATTTACTGCCGGTATTGTTCTACTGTTGTAATTAATACAGTCTTACCACACCGCTCTGCTATTATTATTACAGTCAGTACGCTATCGGAAGACCACAGTGGCACAACTGGAGTAGATAAAGCAAGATGTATATTTACGAACAAAGACAAAAACTAAATTTAAATCGTCAGACGTTATTGTTCGTGAACGCCCTCTTTGTATTTCCGAATTATCGTTGTAATATTAAGAAATAAAATGATAATTATGAAAATGATAAAATTTTCATCAATCCTCTTCAATAAATAATGAGGTGATATTAACTTTAGCTTTTGAATGTCTCTTAGATTATCCGTGAAATAGCAACCGACCGAGGTGTGGTTCGGCCCTCTCGGGCGCCCTCGGATCGGCATGCTTACGCGTAACATAGTAACCGTCCAAGCCCTTACCCCTCACCGGGGGGACCCTTGTGTCGAGTTACAATAGAGGTTCAGGCTAAGCGACCTAAGAGCTATGCCACCTCTCAATCCGGTGAAGCAGTCAAGGCCAGCTTCTCTGGCCAATCTGTGTAGTTCGTCATTAAAAAAAAAGTGATATTAAGTTATCCGTCTATGTGTTACGCACATCCTTAATGTAAATTTAAGACTTATTTGGTTTTCTCATGAATGCCATTGTTAGAATTGGAATAATTAAATGGGACCATACAGGAAGCACCAGCTTTCGAATAAAAAAAGATTCGTCAAAATCGGTTCGCCCAGTCGAAAGTTATGATGTTCTCAGGAATCTCCTTTTTTGAAGTCGGTTGAAGATTAATTAAATCGAAGACATTGATTATACTAACGGGGCTTAAGGTTGAGAACGATTTTTTTAATCTGTTACATTAGCGTCAATAGCCTAATGGTTTAGGGTACGGCCTGCAAATCGTAAGGTCGTGGGTTCGAATCAACTATTCGACTATTGCCGTGAACCATGTTCTAGCACAAGCTTAAGCTTAGTTGGAATGGTTAACAAGATTGTTAGTAATATTTCAGAAAAAAAAAAGAAATATTGCTAGCTTTCTTTAAAAAAAAAAAAGAAAAAGAAAGGGCGGCGCTGTTGCTAAGAATGCATAAACAATGGATTATAAATCTTAGTATGTAACAACTGTAGCGCAATGGACTTTCAATCCTAAAGCTTTACGTACTTCCGGCGGTGAAAGGTAAATTGGTTTTACTTCCGTCCAGGGCTACCACTGCAATTGTTCTAACTGGAACGGAGAGGCTTTCGGAAATAATTATCATAAAATAATTCAAAATTAATTCTCGAGGTTCCAAAAGGTCTTCTCATCAAGACGAAACGCACCTGTAATTTTTACAACCCAAAATTGTATTGACACATGCGTTGTGTATATTTATGTCATTATGAACCATATTGAAGTACAATGGAGTATACTGAAGTATTCAAGGTAGGTTATAGCGCCCTCACCATGCACCGAGGAAGGTCCACCGGGGAGGTTTTAGTGGGTAAAAACCCCACATAACCGCCGCCTTCCCCCCAGAAGGCGGGGTATCTTTTTGAAGATTTTCTCCTCGTTAACAAAATATAAAAAGGTTATAGCGCCGCGAATGTATCTTTTTACTGATGCTGCTGATATGTACATGGGTGTAGTAATGATCTTCACCCGCTCGAGAAAAGAATGAACACGGAGAGAAATGAATAATTTAATACATTGTGCGAGTTAAATTAAATATTTAATGATGTAAGTTTATTGTTTAAATAAAGCAAAATCTAGACCGGCGATGCGTGCTGTGTATGCTAGTATTGCATATTATATGCATTAAAAGATATAAAAACTAAACAACTTTCGTTACTAGTTCTCACCGCACCACTTTTACTGAACGCACTTCCGAAGTTTTCCTCGCCGATACGGCATCGCACTGAGAAACTTGTAACCGAGCCCTGACTTCCGCAATCAAACGCACTAACTGAAACACCGACATTCCTGTAGATATCAGAGATACTAAAACACAAGTATATTCACGAGCAAAAACGAAAATCGACATCAAATCGAATCAAACGGTAAACGTTATAACGCGCTGACGCCATCTTTGTATTTACAAATTATCGTAGGAATAGGATGTAATTACTTGTAGCTTCCGTGGAATGAAATAGTCCAATAACTAGTACACTCGCTTTATTGAGACAGCGTTACGTTGTACAAGGAATTATTTTAACGAATACTGTGACAACTGCGCGTCCTCGCCATCTTTGTTACAAAAAATTAATTAAAAGTCAGATTACAAACTAATAAAGTTAAACTATTGTTTACAATGCCAAGTGTATGTGATGTTCAACTAAATTATTAATTATGAATTTAAGGTACAATAAGGTACAGGTAAATCACTAAGATATCATTGGAAGTAGTTATTATGCATAACAATCGCTGGGTGTTGTGTGTTGCCAGCTAACAATTAATCAAAACCTAACCAAACTCTCATCACCTTTGAAATATATTCTTTCCAATAAAAAAATGATTATTGAGATTGTTTGGCGTGATATTATTGTCGCGCATAAGACTTATATGGCTTTCTTATGGACGCCATTGTCAGATTGGATATTCGTCCAACTAAATAGAATTGGGACTGTGACTGGACTGGAGCATCATAAAGGCTCACGTGCTCCATCCTAGCCTTCATCTTCGACCTCCATCAAGCGGGATAGAAGACAAACGGGAGCCTATGTAGTATAAAAATAGGCTCACCCAGTCGAAAGTTATGAGGTAACAAATTTAAAAAAGACACACTGACGAATCGAGAACTTCCTCTATTTTTGATGTCGGTTGAAAAACAGATTATTTAAAGAAAATGATGTTTTTTTCTATGCCATTTTTAAGAGTAGACTGGTATAGCTATAGTAGATCAATGATATATTTCATATCTTCGAGAATTAAAGGTCCTCTGAATGCACAAACGTTTTGTATTAAAATAAATATAATCACAGACCCACTAAAATATTTTTAGACGAAAGTTTCTGTCCATACAAAGGTTGTCTGGAAGAGATCGCTCTTAGCGATAAGACCGCCCATTGCGCATGCATTGACCTTGTCTAAGATAAAAATTGTATTTACTATTTCTGTGATGTATTTTGTTTTTAATTGTTGCGCAATAAAGAATATTCATTCATTCATTCACAAACATTAAGAATTACAAACGAATTGAGAACGCCATCCTTTTTTAAATTAGGCTTAAAATGCACTCAACAAATAACTAAAAAAAAGTAACTCATAAATCCACTTCACGTCCGCGCCGACCCATTCTCCAGTTCGAATTTACGTGATCTTTATTGTCCAGCCATTCCGTGCCTTACTTACAAAAAAGCGCTTTCTAAATTTATAACGATTTTTATTCCCATATTTGGCCTCTTCTCATATGGAACCTAAAAAACACGATGAAAGTAATGTCGATATCTGTGTCTACCCCATTATGATTGAAGTGATAGTTTACTTCCTTCTTTATTTATGTTAGACAATTGTACGAATAAGTTTAGCTTAGATTGTCCCAACAGATTTCGTTAATGAAATAGCTACCGACCGAGTCGTGGTTCGGCCCTCTCGGGCGGGATCGGTCTGCTAACGCGTAATAATGGTAACCGTCAAAGCCGAGGTTACCCCTCATCAGGGGACCCTTCGAGTCGAGTGTCGAGTTACCATCTAATAGAGGTTCAGGCTAAGCGATCTAAGAGCTGTGCCACCTCTCAAATCCGGTGAAGCAGTAAAGGCCAGCTTCTCTGTGCCAACTGTGATAGTTCGTCCAAAAAAAAGAAAACACGAATAAAATTATAAAATCAACATTTTTTTATATTACGTAAAATATGTTATGGAGGCATAAATAATCGAGTGATCAATTATTACACAAATTATATAACACGTAAATGTTCGAAATAATCGAATGATAATCGTTATGTAAGTGTACAGAATCCGGTCAGCGTAATTATATTTATGACACGGTTATTTATTTTACACATTACGTTAACACTCGTTTCCAACAAACCGGGGTAAGCAGAGTGATTATAAATCCGGTTGACACAATTCTCACACGGCCATTGAAAGTTGTCCGTGCCAATGTTCCGATTGTTAAACATAAAAAAAATTAATGGGCTTCAAGGTTCCGAAGTTTGAAGTAATATAGATAGATTCGTCATTGCACACTTTTTAAAATAAATACAATCAACTAACGTAAAGATTAAACTTATCTTAAAAATAGTATACCAAGTGATATTCGAGAAGTAAAAATAAGTTAGATTTTAAATCTAAGCTGCATTACCTTTTCTGAGCAAAGTTACTCGTTCTTTACTAGTTTTATATTAAAAAAAACGCTTAAAACATTTTTTTTCACAAACTTGTTAACCATTACAAGTAATGGATCACGTCAATAGTCGAATGGTGGATTCGCACTTCCAACCTTACGTTCTGCAGACCGTATCCTTAATCATTAGGATGCTGACGCTTCATTGTTCATTATAAATTATACACTCGTATATATAAAAAAAATATGTATAATGTAAGTGTTGTATAAAATGTAAATCTATATTTAAAAAAAAAGGGGTGAAAATATTAATTGTTCTTTTTTTCATAAGTAGTACTAACATTCTTGTTAACAATTCCAACTAAGCTTAAGCTTGTCCTAGGAGATGGTTCACGTCAATAATCGAATGGTGAATTCGAACCCACGGCCTTACGATTCGCAGACCGTACCCTAAACCATTAGACCATTTCTAATATAAATAGAACTCCGTCCATGTTATTAACAATTATTGGTGTTATTTATTTATTCTTAACTTGTTACCCTGCTTTTTTTTACCTCTCCTGCCCTACAGGGTTGCCTGGAAGAGATTGAGCGGTTAAGCCGCCCTTTAAGTTAAGAGTAGTTACTTTATTTGATTGTAAACTGTGAGTAATAAAGTATCTATCTGTCTACCTCTTATGGTTAAAAGGATGAGAGGGCTTATATTATTATGAAATATGAATAGCATCCTTCAAAGAAAATGAATGTGTAAAAAGTAGCACGTTTTAATCTTTTGTCCGTTTGTCTGCACTTCTATTGGAACGTCACGCCGTAAATTACCATTAATCTTATTCCCACTTACTTTCTAATAGATAACAATGGTCTGAAGTTCGATTCCCCGTCTTAGTTTACTGTAAAATGATGCAAATCGAAATGTAATTGACATTTGTGATTATAATTATTATTTTCCAATGACGAATGCGCGGTAATAATGTATAAGCATCGGGCATAACAGTCGCGTTCGAATCCAGGGTGAGTTTCGTTACTTTAAACATAAGTTACTAAGTTAAAACGCATCGTTACGGAACCAGTTAAATTAATTATGAAGCTAAAAAAATAAATCCAGTATCTATATGACAATTTTTTCAAACCGTTTTCCTTCAAATTAGCAACATTTATTTATTTAAATCAATAAAAATTATAACACCGTTACAGATAATACCAAAATGATGTTATAAAAACTTAGTTAAATATATATTATTAAAATTAAAACAAATAAAAGCTGCTTTATGTATTGACAATAATATATAAATATAATAGAGTCAAACACCTTCTACGCATTTGTAGGCAGCTTCGATAAACACAGACTAACTCTGTGCAACAAAATATATCAATGTGCAGTGAGATGGTATTAACAAACCCAACTGTAACTGGCAGGCGTCCGCAACTGTAGCGCGGCCAGCACTTCTGGGTGATGAACCCAGCCCCGCAGCGCCCTCCACACATATTTAACCAGTGCGACGTCTCTCCTCACCTGTAGCTTGCTGTACCCGATCATGCCCAGTACAAATAGGCTCGGGTACATCAGTGGGAAGCAAAGATACACCCCGTACTGCTTATAATATAGAAATCTACAAAATTTATTTTGTACCTTCTCCACCATGAGACAATATTTGTCTTCACGAGGATTCCATATGTAAGCGTTCGTCTCTAAATGGCTTCTTACCAATGCGTTAAATAAAGATTTAACCACTAATAAATTCGAGAATTCCTTGCAATGTCTGAGGATAAAACCAAGATTTCTGTAGGTTTTTTTGCAAACGTTAGTGATGTGTCTACGAAAGTTAAGATCTTGTACCATCTCAACTCCCAGATCCCTGACACACGCGACTCGATTGACAACAGTGTAGTCGAGGACGTACGGGTGCTGCACAAGTGTGCGCGCGCGCCCAAAGCTCATTACACAACACTTGCTTACATTAAAAAACAATTTATTATTTTTACTCCAAAGTTTTAGGCTGTCAATATCCGTTGCAACTTCTGGCAGTCAGATATGTTTATTATAGGCAAAAAGAGCTTCAGGTCGTCGGCGTATAATATATAATCTATAATACACATATAATAATACTAGCTGTGTCCTCCGGTGTTATCCGTGTTTGAAAACTATTTTATTATAATATATTTGTATATAGATAAGTAAATTATGTATTACTTACAGAGTCAGAAAGTGGAGAACGGCGCAGGGTTCGAATGGGGTTGGCAGTTGACACCCGTGGACGCAGCTGTTCCTGTCGAGCACTTCTATGTTCAGGTAATTGTTTTGTTTTCTAACTTACAAAGACAAAAACCAACTTCAAATCGTATCAAATATAAAACGTTATTACGCGCAGACATACTACAAAATTATCGTAGGAATATTACGAAATAATATTAATCAGAACCTAACCATACACTCGACTAATCTTGAAGTACATTCTTTCCATTAAAAAAATGAATCATCGAAATCGGTTGTCGTGATATTCAATTATTCGTCCATTTGTGGTACAAATATTTGATGCTTTAACACTTATATGGTTTTCTCTTGGATTAAGTAGTCAGAATTGGACTAAAAATGAAACCACATGGGAAGCACCAGCTTTCAAGTGAAAAAAGAATCATCAAAATCGGTTCACCCAATCAAAAGTTATGTGGTAAAAATTATAAAAGATTTATAGCTTTGCGCATGAGACACATATGTCGCCAAGAGAAAGTAACACTTGACTATTTGTATACAGAAAATTCGGCAAATACATCGTAGTCATTTGCAAATGTTTGGCAAATTTAACGTCAAATTTCTTTCTTAACGTTAACATTTAAAATACGCGTTACAACTTTCTGCAAGCTAACGTAACGCTTTAATTGCCTTTGACACTGTGTAACTAGCGCCACACTCCGGCTTCGAATATGAACTTTAACATTCTTCGATTCGGACAATAGAATCAACAGAATCCATCCACCAGAAGACATTGGACAATCATCATGAGACTTGTGTCTATCCTCTGCTGGAAATAGGCCTTCCCAATGCCTTCCACCACATACGATTCTCCGCTTTCCGCATCCAGCCACTTCCCGCTATTCTTATTTAGTCGTCTAAGTTGCAGTCCGCAAAGAGTCCGTCCTAATGTGCGCCATGCGCGGCCAACACTCCCCCAACACTTTCCCCATCTGCCGTCACATTGTCGTCATTTGTACGAGTACAGACATATTCTAGACAAGACATAATCTTTATTGGCACCAAAATACGAAACACATCAAAAGAAAAAAAATACAGTTAAAAAAAACGGACAAATAGGACATAAGCTATGATGCCAATATTGAACACCGTCTCGGAATATGCCGTCGCAAGGATGCGACAGCTCTGCGCGTAACATAGTAAACGTCCAAGCCGAGGTTACCCCTCACCAGGGGGACCCTTGTGTCGAGTTACTAGCAATAGTGGTTCAGGCTAAGCGACCTAAGAGCTGTGCCACCTCTCAATCCGGTGAATCAGTCAAGGCCTGCCTCTCTGGCCAATCTGTGTAGTTCGTCATAAAAAAAAAGCGACAGCTCTGATTTTCAGTGGTGCCCAGGTCTACCAGGCCCTACCCAAAGTGGTGCGCGTTCATTTTTATGTTATATAATATATATTTTTTTAATTTTCATTTCATTTCTGGCGTAGATTTCTGTCAATGTAGCTTTGTGTTTTTACTTGTATTGTTATAGCCAGGCCATCAGGTCCAATATGCGGGTAACCTCGGAGACTTTCGCAGCCTTCCGCCATTAGTGGAATCCAGCCTACCGCCCGCCGGACTCAACTACAATGCCGTGGTGAGTCTCCCAGCTATATGCACTCGGGATAGGCACTCGCCGTTTAGGCAGTTAGTTTTTTGATACAATTTACGCTCGGGGTTGGGCGACGCGTAATAGTTAACAAGAATGTCAGTAAACCAGTTGTGAAAAAATATATTGTTAGCAATTTTTTTAAGTAAGAAAAAAAGAATGTATAACACGGTAAAAAGCGGACAACAAACTATCTAGCTCCCTATTAGGGTTAAAATAACGTGAGAGCTTTTTGGGAACTAATTATGACGCATGTGTTGCCATAGTAACTAGCTTGGGGAAAAAAAATTAAATTCAAAAGCCAGGAAATTTATTGTATTAAAAAAATACAATAGAACTCCTTGGTAAGAAATTCTAATTTCAAATTTATACAGCGTTTCACAACTGGTACGATTATACTTATAGATAATACCAACGGAACAAAGAAATATTTACAATATAATATTTTACAAAAAATATAACTGCCAAACCGTCGTCGCTTGGCAGCGTGCCTAGAAGGCTGGCAGCATTACCACATTATATGGCAATGCTTAGCCTCTGTGCAAGAAGATATTTGAAATGAAAGTGGCCAGTATGACAAAATGCTAATTTCACATGTAACGACCTAATACTTTATTATTATTTACTTTACTATTATTAATAATAGTAAAATAAATATTATTTACTTAATTTATTAATAAATAATAGTAAATAATTTCACGTGCGAATACTGTCATGTTGAAGTTAACGACCACCTAAATTTCTATTTATTGTTCTTTATATTTATAGAACGCCTAGTTCAATTCTTTAACTGATAACATGCAAACTGTGAATTCTATTTTTTTTGTTTCAGATACCATATCAACTGTACCAAAATCCAGTAAACCGAACACAGTCTGATATAATCCGAGGGATTTCCAACAATTCTCCCGTGGATATTTACCTTCTACACCAGCAATTCCCCTTCCCTGGGTTACGGAATCTGCAGAGCGATTTAATACCGTATGATTTACCACATGATTCTTATAGTTCTACGTTTACGCAAGCCGGGTATAATATTCAAACAGAACACCCACCTACTAATAAACGAATCGATGAACCGGGGACAAATAATTTATTAGTTAATTCAAAACCTCCGCAAAGAGAAACTGAACATGAATCAAGTAATGGAATCATCACACCAATTATTCAAGTTTTCAAAGATCACAACTGTACAGACGATGATTTAAATACAGAAATGCAATTTAATAATAATTTAAGAAAATCCAGTTCATTAAATGCAGAAATACCATTCTATGACGAACATAATGTAAACAACAATTTCGGAGCGAAGGAACAACAGAAGACTCCATCGACATACAAAGGAGCAGCAGATTTCAAAATAGAAACTAGAGGAAATACTAACAACGAAGGTTACTATTACTATTCCACAGAAATAACACCCACCACCAGAAACTACCGTTTCGAAGATCAAGAAGGTATTTCACGTCTTGTAGCTTCAACGCAAGATCTCATATCGAACGATGATTTGTTAAGAATTAACCATTCTGCTGAAAAGCACGTGTCAGATATTAGTGACGATTACATCAAACCTAGATATACTTTAAGGACAGACCAAACTCCTTATAATAAAAACCCACAAAATCAAATAACAGTAAAAGCGAAAATTCCTAATATCGAAAATAGAACTGTAGAGTATTTTAGAACGAGAAATGACAAAATTCAAAATAAATACGAAGGCGATAAGTTTACCTCTCCAATCGTTGTGCAAGATTCCAGTGACAACGATTACAAAGAACAGGTACTCGACACTTTGGTATCTACAATGACCCCATATATTGCAAATGGGTACGAAATTGCTAGCATAATGAAGTATTCAAATAACACCAATACTTATGTGCCTCGGTATTTAAACGGAGAGATTGTCCACGTTACTCCGAGACCGATAGGACAGAAATATTTAGCACCTATAACAGTCGCGTTACGATTACTCAACTCTAACCACACTGAAGTCTTCAATTCGGTTGAAGATCATGACACTTCGGATAGTGAATTCATTGAGGAGACAGTAAATGGTCCATCAAAAGGTAGAACTGTTGTGGAAATACAAGAATCAATTCCTTTAGATATTACGCATATAAATGAAGTCGAAGTTCATGAGTATTTGGATGAAGGTAGAAGCAATACAGATCCGTTTAACGTAGCAAGAAATTTATATAACACGTATATGGAAGTGTTACAAGCTAAGAGAAATAACGAACAAAATATAAATGAAATCTATAATGGACATGGTAATAAAGAAAACGAAAAAGTCACGGATCATAGCAATGGTAACTATAATGATAGTGGCGAAATCAACACAGATAATGATGACAAAAATGAAAAATTAGAATCTAGTGAAAATATGCAATCACAGATTCAGGTAAAATTTGATTACAAAATGATAACAATAACGGCCACAATAACGAAAACTATTATGACCAACGGAATGTCAACAGTCGTAATGTCATTCAGCCTATAATCATTGAAAAAGACATTCCAGTTACCCGATATTTAAATCGATACATCGAAAAGTCAGTGCCATATCTTGAACCAGTGGAAGTCGTGAAGCAAATGTCGATCGATAGACCAGTCGTAGTACCAGTGCCTTTCGAGAAAATTGTCGAAAAACAAGTTACGAAATATATCGATAAACCCTATCCGGTCAAAGTTCCACAACCCTATCCGGTGCCTATAAAAGTACCGTATCCGGTGGAACAGAAGGTTTACATAGACCGCCCAGTTCAAGTTCCATACCCAGTGGAGAAATTAGTAGAGAAGGAAATCATCCGAACAGTTCCATTGCCGACTCCTATTGCAGTGCCGATCAAAGTGCACGTTCCGGTTGAAAAAGCAGTTATTTTACCAGTTCCAGTGGACAAACCGTATCCCGTACCCGTAGAGAAACCTGTACCCGTGGAAAAGATTGTGCATAAAGATGCCCCAAATCCTGATCCAGCTGAGAAGAAAGTTTTATACCCAGTACCATATCAGAGAACGGTACCAGAACCTAAAGTGGTTGAGAAACCCGTACATATAAAAGTACCTGTGCCAATACCAGTGCATATTGTGAAACATTACCCAGTAGATAGGGTAGTTGAGAAAAAAGTACCAATCATATTTCCAGTAGATCGAATCGTTGAGAAAGAAGTTCCAATTAGAGTACCCTACCCTGTGGAGAGGATTGTCGAAAAAGTCGTCCAAAAGCCAATGGTTATAACTAAATACGTGGATAAACCGTATCCGGTCGAGACCAAAGTTCCTTACATAGTTGAGAAGAAAATTCCATACGCCGTACACATACCTGATACAACTGACAAGGCACATGAAAACAATGAAGAAGAAACACAAAATTATCCGCAATATCTACAACATACAAGTAACTCCGTACAGATGAAAAAAAATCTACATAATCAATATTTAAAAGAAAAACAAGCAGAGTATACTTATAGCATACCAATCTATACAACGCAATGGGGCAATCAATACTCTTCTGCATTTAAATACGTCAACGTCACGAGCGACAATGAATCTCCGAAATCTCAAACAGATAAACATTTTACAAACAATCAAAATATCTATTACGGACCTCCGCCGATGCAGAACTACGACAATCTATGGGAGAAAAGCAACGCCTACAATTCCGAGGCGAAATTAAAGAGGACCGACCGTACACCGAAAGTTACAAATTTGAGAATAGAATATGGCGGCTTTAAACCGCCCCTCATACCAAGTACCGAAGTCGATTTAGACGGAAGACCGTTAAACAAGGATTCGGAGACGTAATTAATTTGAATTTTTAGCATGAAGATTTCATTTTTCGTATTTAAAACCGTTTATTTATATCGTTTTAATTAGATAGTAATGAAAATTGTACAAATTGTTTTTAAATCTTTAAAAAATTCAGAGTTGTTTAAGCTGAAAAAGGTTGAAAGTTAGGGATATTTTACTGAATCAAAGAACGACCGTGCGTTAGAGAGGTTTATTTGCAACTGTTTGGCACAGACTACAGAAAACACAGAGATACTGGAATAGTTTGCCCGTGTCTGTCTTTCCTTCAATTACAATGTGGGTATTTTCAAGAGTAGAGTAAATAGGCATTTACTAAGCTAGTGCGCCTTACCATCCAGGACTGCATTTCCACTTAACAACAAGTGGGATCGTAGTCAAGCACTTGCTTAGAAATTATAAAAAAAATACAATTAGAAGAAAATAGATTAAAAATAGAAACAGATCAATACAACCAACCAAGACATAGATTAAAAATCACGCTAACAATAACCGATACGATTGCAGGCTCTGTAGTTTTTATGTTGATGTCAAATAAGGAAATAATAAACGAATATACTTTAACGTACAACAGAGTAACAATAAATTTTATATATAAGTAGCTGCGACCGCAGTGTTACCCGCGTTTAAAAACTATTTATTTAAATTTTTCTAAAATAAAACTATTAAATTTACTCCATTTTAAATCAACTATCTACCAGTGAACGTTCTGTCAAAATCGGTCCAGCTGTTCCAGAGATTAGTTGTTACAATACTATTTTAGTATATGAACCCTACATATATATATATGCATGTACTAAACGGATATTTTAATATTACTCGTACAAACAGACAATTTTATTTATTTGTATATTTTGCTAAAGTAATTGGCGGTTGCATATAACCTTTATTTAAATTTTTCTTTTCAAAAGGAATACAATTGTTACTAAAAATATAAATTTCATTTAACATTACTGTACTAATTTAATATAATTTATTCCAAATGTTTCTCGCCAATATGAAAAACTTTATGCTAGACTTTTCTATATTCAAGCTTTAAATTACTTAGTTTATGTTGATTAGTCAGTACTTTAATTAATAATTTATAATAGTAAATAACTTTGTTTTAGTTACTATTACTGTGTTCGTCATGTCTTTGTTACTATTTTGGCTCCCGCGCCTCACTCCGCCACAGATCTTAAAAATGCGCGTGGCGTGGTTGCTCCGTTTCATTTGCTCCTAGCGGGTCTCCGTGTGTAGTGTGCGGCGCGTGACCTTGCGCGGCCTTTGTGTTGTGCCCGTCGAGTTGTGCCCGTCTAGATGTGTTTTCTTAATAGTTTCACGGAGAACAATCTATCAGTCTTTTCAGGACTATATTACTAGTTTCCTTGAGAACAACTCAGTTTCTTTTCAGAACAAACTCTTTAAAGTATATGTAATGAACGCCACACTATAACAATATGACTAACAAAGCAACTTATTTGACATGTATATGTCATATATTGTATTGTATATAGTTTTAGTGTAAGATGTTTTGTAATATTATTATCCCAATAAATTATATTGATTGGTTTTTAAATTTCCTTAACATTCCTACTGGGCTATTTCCTTATACAAAAGTCACTTGCTCTTGAATTATAAATATGTGGACAATACAGAGTGTCATCTTACGTTCTAAGAAAGGCTTCAACTGAGGGAGCAATATGTAGGTGTTTTCTTAATGCTACTGTCTGACCCGACCTCAGAGGGAGCGAGGATGCTGATGACTATGGCCATACAACATTGATAACTTCATGCGATCGAGGTGTGTGTACGTAGGTTAGGTTATGATGGGGCTGACATGCCTCAGCCCTGTAGTTCTGGGCTCTCAAGAATAAGACTACGGTATCCCCTGCCTGTCGTATAAGGCGACTAAAAGGGGCCTCGGGTTCACTGGGCGACAAGGGTAGGGGCCTTTGTCGTCCGCTAAGGTGGACCCGGGAAGAAGGCGACATCGGCTGGCCCGTGTAGCCTTGCACTATGAGGGCACAGGGGGGGAGGGAGTAACCTCCCCCGGGACGTGCTCTCCTTGAGCACAGTGCAGCCCCTCTGCATTGCGGTGCATTCCGCTGGAGATCCCGGAGCCCCTCGTCATGCACCGAGGAAAGGGCCACCGGGGAGGTTTTAGTGGGTAAAAACCCCACATAACCGCCGCCTTCCCCCCAGAAGGCGGGATATCTTTTTGAAGATTTCCTCCCCGTTAACAGAAAAAAAAGGGGCTGACATGCCTTATGGTATTTTATGTTAGTCACCGTTAATAATGTTCTTTTTTCCATTTGAAAGCTGGTGATTCCCTTGTGGTCCCATTTAAATTTGGTCCAATTCTGACAGTAAATCCATGGTAAAACCATGTAAGTCTTAAGACTTAAATTTACATCAAGTATGCGCGCCACAAATGGACGAATAACGACTGTACTTTAAGAGTAGTTTCATTAGTAATTAAACGAACTTACCTAACTGAAGTGAACTAAACAAACAAACATTTTTTTTATATTCCCATAATCATTTCAATAGCAACTAATTAAATTACAATTATGGGCGGGGGACTGGCGTCTAAACTAGGAACAAACCTGTGAGATGGATCACCAGGTCTACACCCCACGGATGTGCACAAAACTTTTAAAACTATTGGAGAGAGAAGGAGAAGGTGTATATACATAAATATATATATATAATTGTTGAGTGTCATGTGTGTGTGGGAATGTGTTTGTAGTGTGAATTGAACTTTTGTTGTGACTGATGACTGTTTGATGTTAACAGATTATCGTCTAAATATATTGTTGATAAATAACCACATGATCTAAGCAAAGTAACGGCAGGTTACATAAGAAAAGCGTAAATATTTTTTAAATTCTATATGCATAGCTAAGAAAAATTTGCGTCCGTAAGGGCAAAAGTACATATAATACAATCTGTAGTGATAAGTTTTGTGGCTGTACGCACATCTTCTAGCTAAAAATGCCGTAATTAAATTCTTTCGATCAATATAAATCTAGTGTTGCCATTTGGTTTAGGTATTAAGAAATTAGATGATATGAATTCTCCTGCACAGAATTCGCATTCACTGATAGCACAAATCGATAACACGCTGTTCATTGATTTCTTAACGAGCGAACTTTCAGATATTGTATAAGAAACAGTCTTAAAGGGCGTTAAATGAGTTACTGGACGAGAAAATGGAATTTTATACCATTTTATCCACGAATTCATAGTGGGATCACTGTTGTGGAAGAGCCGTGGTAGCTCCGTGTCCGGGCGGTTGGCTCAAGTTGTATGTGTGTTAGTACGCTAGCAACCCGAGTTCGATCCCCAGTGCCGGCACCAATAAACTTGTCGTTGCAATTTTATGTGCTGATTTACCACGCGCCCGGCGGTGAAGGAGACCAGGAAACCTACATGTCTTACAAAATTTGAAAGGCAAGTGAAGTCTGCCAATCCGTACTAGAGCCGCGTGGCAGACTATGCCCTTATACTCTCTTTACAGAGAAGGCCTGCGCCCAACAGGGACATATTATATATATTACAGGCTATATATATATATATATATATATATATATAGCCTGTAACTTTGACTGATGTCGAAAGTGTAATCTACGTGCGTTACCGTTTATGTGGGTAGGAAAAAATCAAATGTTTTTCTACCAACCTTTAATGTATAACGGCCTTTCCCTGGGCGAGATCACGTAACGTTGTCGTTGGGACGGTGACGATGACGCTGATTCTGTACTCGATGATGAACATGACGAGGACGTATCTGATGATGAGGTTCTTCTTTCGCGATGTTTTCGCGAGGTATATCGCAACGAAACAATAATATTCACAACGCGCAAGAGTACGAAAACGAGTGATCAAATGTAAAACGTCAATTAACATTAAATAAGGGTAGTTTTTTTTTTGATTGAAAGGTTTAAAAGTATAAAAATAGAATTTTGTTTAAATATAATATTTTATATTAATTTTAAAATCCATTAATTAAATATGTTAATATATTTTGCTAGTTTTTGCAATATAATGTTTTTCTAAGAAGATTTAATGTGAATTGTTTAAAATGTAAATATATTTTACGTATGGCAGCTCCATCAATATTATCAATGTAGCTTAGTCATGCTAATTTCTTTTTATTTATGATTTTAATTACCCCACCATTAAAATATCCTTAAATTTTATAATAAGTATGTAAAATGAAATGGTTTTTTCTATAGATATTTTAGAGTAGCTGGACCGAAAATGACCCATGTCATTTCTTAGTAATAGCTTCGTGATCGCTTGATTTTGAGTGACCACGCTTGCCCATGTTTTATATATTATATATATATATATACGTGCATAATGGCGGAGCACATATCGCACAATCGCAGCTACGGGTTGGAGCGTGGGGTCCTGCAGCGCCGTTCCTTTTTTTTGTCTCAAATATAGTGCTAGATGGCGACACCGTATTTGCTACTACATGTGAACCTAATGCTAAAGGACAAAGCCTGAGTATAAGGAAGTTTGGTTAGGTTCTGATTTAGTAATATTCATACGATAATTCGGAAATACAAAATGGACGTCGGCGCGCAATAACGTTTGATTCGGTTTGAAGTCGGTTTTTATTTTTACTCCTATAATTGTGTTGGAAAGGGGCTATTCTGATGTATTTTATTTAGTTTTTTTGATTAGACGTTAGATTCCAAAGCTAAATAAACTTTTGAAAATCTATAATAAATAATAATCAGTTTTGCTTTCGGTTAAAAATATTTTTAAAAATAAGCCGTAGACCGCGTTACTTAACGGGAAGAAAGGAAAAATATAGAGATGAACGGTTGAATAGTGAAAAACGAAATCGGAATTAAAAATAAAATTTATTTCCAGTTGAATATCTCACAAAACGCCGCACCACGCGTCAACCTCACAGGCAACGGTCGACACTACATCAAATGAATATAATAAACAAAGCTCATATATAATATATTACTACAGTATCATAACATTATGTGCTCGGCGCGGCGCACTGCCAGCGACATTGACATGTGTCACGGTGACATTGACATTTGTGACATGAGAATGACAAGTGACAGCGTGTTAATAACTTCGATTTAACGATAGAAAATTTCATAAATATTGCTGTAACAAATGACACGCCGCGCCGAGATGGTACATTTTCGATTTCTTGTATAGTAACACTACTCTTAATTAGATTATAAAAAAACAGACGCGATCGCCGCACGGCATACAACGTACACACATACACACCCCCGTCATTTATATTTATACCTAGTATGTATGCGTAGCTTCACACACGAACAGGGATAGAAAAAGCATCACACCAAATCACAAAAATAAAGAAAACGCCAGTCAACAAAATCAAAGTTGGATCGATTACAATGCATCACGATCCGAGCAACGGTAACGAGGAAGAAGAAAAACACAATTTGTAACGAGAACGATCAATAATGAACATTATTGCTATACTACAAAGTTCATAACACTTTGATCACAATTACACTTACGCTAACAATTTCTCAATAGTGTGGTATACCCTATAATGCGTCTGGAGATAGAGTGTTCAACCCGTAGTGTTTGTAAGAGAACTTTTTGACACTTTCTAATTCAGCCTTATAATTAGAAAGAGACAACCGCAGTGGGCGACCGCGCGATACGAGCATTTTACCACAGACTATTCAATATGGCGGTTACCGTCCCCCCTAATTTGATAGTTTAAACTGCAGCGTTTTCATTTACTGTTAAATTCAAACCATAAATTAAAATATTTTAACTAGCCATATTATTCCAAGTTATTTGTCGAATTTATTGAGTTGAAAAGTTACCAGGTCATGAGATTACCAAATTGGTAGACCACCATATATTAGCCGACTAAATGGCGGCATTTCATAAAATTATGCGTTGAATTGATTAAAAAAATAACAAGTGACGTTATTACTACCAAATTGGTAGCGGCAGCACCGCCTAAAGTACCCACACATACATACATTACTAGCGGCGAAGTATCAACATAAAATCGAATGAACATTATTATTATATTGTATTATTAATAAATGATAGCAACATTATTCTGTATATTTATATTTGTCATTACAGCTGGAAAGAAATTATAATTAACACTAAGCTAAGTTGAAACTTGAGCGCTAACTCTCTTTGTACATTGTTACACGATAAAATACATTGCGAAGGGAAGCAGTAGAACTAGTGAAGGTTGCGGCCGATGTCACCGGCGTGGAAAGGACACAATTGTCTTTTCAAAAATTCACTTCAAAAGCATGCATTATAATTCGTTACAAATAAAAACAGAGTTAATTCCCACGCTGGCAACACCGACCCGTGGCGGCTTATCTACAATATAAAATAAAAAAAAATCAATTAACGGCATTCAAATTGTATTTATACAAAATAAACGAGGCAATATTATTGAGAGCGTTTAATAATTTACTTAAAATGACTTCAGCTTCCCGGTACATTCCCTTTACTCAAGCGAAAAAATCTCAGATGTTGTTCTGACACCTTAATTGGCACATCACCATTCCTCCCTTAAACATTTAAATGACTTAAAACAAAAAAAATAAGTTCATTTAATTTTTTATCATGTAAAAATTCTCCCCTATAATCCTATCAATCAGTTGGGTAATTATAGAAATAGTCTGACAACACTATTCTTGCGCAAACATATTTACAATATTATTAAGAATTGTAAATTGTTAATATTGATTAAATTATACAAGATAATATGATATTTTTTTTTAAAAGCCCGCGAATGTAATCCGCCATTTTGACACCGCCATTATAATTCCATGGAAACATTTCAAATTATTTATATAATATTAAAATAGCTTAATTTTGAAATAAGAATAAAACATAATTAAAAAATGCAGCAAAGGCCGTGATATATTTTTTATCTTCTATTACTAACAGGTACTAATTATATTGGACGAAATTTACAAGACTGCTATTTTAAAACTAACCACAGAGAGAGTATTGCTTTATTGAATGAAATGCATTATTTTGGCAAACAGCCTTTGCGGCATTTTATAATCAAATCAAATTTAGTCGATAAAATTAAACAATAAAAATCAAATTCGAATCATACGTGCCGGGTTAAATACGAACTCATAATAACTGGATTCCTTAAAATAAGACTTTATACACTTCCCCAAACATAATTTAATAAAATTACCAATATCATGTTGATATTTCTTTTACAGTGTCTTCAAAAGTAAATTTATTGATTACCTTTAAGTGTGATATAACCACTTATTTTTTTAATATCTGGTGGGATGTCTGTTTACAAAACCAGATGCGACCAAAGATATGAATACATAGACCATTGTACAAATTTAAGTAAATACTATACGTTACAATGGCAACATAATCTCTCATGTCTAACTCTAGTGGGGTAGACATACAGCTTTCACTGCCGGTGTTTCAAGTTTATTAGTTCCCATTTATGAGCCCATCCACATATACCGGCCACAAACTTAAAAAACGAAAATGTGTCATAGATCGATCGTAAGGTCGTTAGTACAATGGCAGCACTGTGTCAATAAATAAAATGTCAAATCTCAACAAAAGACACAACGGCAATAAAGTCTCTCAAACATAATTTTAAATACTGCAATATTGTATAATAATAATTATTATTATCAACAATGAAATTATATTAACATAATTATTTCTACAGTACCATTTTAAATGCAAATTATATTAATTTGGTCGTCAGTATTGATGACAGCCACTGTCATGATTGACATTTGACAACTATTATTTTGATGAAAGATTTGTTACAAATTTAATTGTCAAAGCACTTTTATATGTATTGATATCTTTGGGCGCGAACTAAAATGGGACAGTTTTTGGGCTTACTAAAAATAGTAATTTTTAAATCACGTGGTTAGTACTTGAGAATGTATTTACCGATTTTTTAGAATATAGACTATATAATCATCGCGATTTTTTTACTATATTTTTATTATTATTATGATAAATATCATAAAGTATAAGAAAATTTGGAAATTCATATTGATTTTTTTGCCGTTTGAATGAATAAAAAAATAATAATTAGGTTGTAAAGCTTTTGAAGTAATTCTGTGTTATAAAATTTGTCAATATTGTTGATTTAAAATTTTATCACAAAACGATATTAATGTTTGAAATTTCACGTTTTTATGCATCACAGCAGTCGATAACTGCTGGTTTCAATAATATTTTAGTTCATAAGTAGCACTGTGGTTTACCGATAGCGTACTGGTATGCCAAATGTGTGTTAGTATTTACCGTATTCTGAAATGAGGAATTCATACGGCTGTTATAGATCCGTTTCATAATGAAACATCGACGGCCTTTGTAATAGGTCCATTTTAATCTAGATCTCATTCCTATAGTTCCTAAGCTATCCATTTAATAGAGAACGGTATAATTAAAACAAATTACTTCAAACATACATACATATCGATGGATCCTATATATGCAACAATTTGAGCATTTTCACTTTTTATATTGAATGCTACCATTTAATCTGTCAATTAGAGTAAAACGTGGCATTGGAAAACATAATACATTATGTGGAAATACTAATTTTTGCTGCAGTAAAGCCTTTAGAGCCATGGTAGCTCAGTGTCAAGTATTGGCGCAAGTTGCATAGTACGCAAGCAACCCGAGTTCCGATTCCCGGTGCCGGCACCAATAAATTTGCTGTTTGCCGCACTCGGTGGTGAAGAATAACATCGTGAGGAAACCTACATGTCTTAGAATTTTTTTCTAAGACATGTGCAGTCTATATATATGTATATATATATATAGCTGTAATTTTAATTTTAAAAGGTCTTTGTGGCACAATTACTTTATGTACTTTGCCACGCACTGTCAACTTGTGGAATCAACTGTCGCCAGCGGTGTTTCCGAACGTATTAACGAATGCAATATTTGCACGTCTTTTTTTACTTGAACGACCAATCAAACAGTTGAGCTTTTTGACCAAACATAATTCTAAGTTTAGTTAGAAGTCGGAATTTAATCATAGATTAAAGTGAAACTGGACTTTTTATTAATAGGTGTACAAATAAATTGCCGCTGTTTATTGTCAAAAATATTTATTGCGACGATGTGAGACTGTCTGTTGCAGTGGTGTGCAAACTTTTTGGTTGGCGGGCCACAAATTGTAAAAAATACCTTAAAAGTGGCCAAACCGAAAAAAATATTTTGATTTTTAAAATCTGCTTAACAAAATAATTAAAAGATAACTAAGCAAATTACACAAATTGTAATAATTAATGGCAATAATTTTTTCGGCTTTTTACGATGTTATAATTTTTTTTTAAAACAAACCGAAAATTTTTAATGGTTTTAAACCTTATAAACACTACTGATATAAATAAAACAGAAACAATTTTACAATAACACATCAAAAATATTAACGAAACAAAGTCTTGGCGGGCCGGATGAAATGCTTTAACGGGCCAGATTTGGCCCGCGGGCCGTAGTTTGCCCACCACTGGTCTGTTGAGTGGCTTCTAAAGCAAGTTCCTTTTGTATTTAAGACGAATTAATAATTTCTCCTAAATCTGGATTCTCGTAAATTTTTGCCCTTCCACAGCGATCTTAAAAAGTTAAAGAATAAAAGTTCCCTAATATGTCACTTAGTAATTTAGACATTTTTAGATGAAGATAAAATATATGATGCTAATGCGAAAAAAAAACTTAATAAAATAGTAGTTACATTGTTCTGGAACGAACAAACTAATTGTCCGCGTAGTTCTAACGTGGTCGTGCCACGCCATCTTTCTCAAAACGGCGGTAACTTATTTGTACACCTACAGTCTTACTAATAAAAATGAGTTATAACATATTCATTCCACCCTAAAACTAAGTTTAGTTAAACCAGGAATAAATTAAGAATAGTTTACCACAAATAAATCCGGAATAACTATGGTTTATCTATTCTTCCTTTACGTCAAAATGCACGAGTTGGCAACAGCGCAGTCAAAGAGAAACCATACTAAAAAAATAATTGCAGTCTATGTAGTAGTGAAGTAATGTATCTGTCAATGTGTGGCGGTTATAAAAATATTCTATACTCTATATATAGATAGAAGATAATCCATTTCCACGCTTGTCCAGAGTAAGAGACCTTTCAAATAAATGGTCTAGAAATATTATACCACTTTTAGAAAACCGATAATTTAATCGAAACTAAACATCGACATATAAATCAAAATGGTTTTCCCATCTTTTAAATATTTTTACTTTTTTTGGAGTCTGAATGATATTTATTAAGTAATTTACTGTTTCTACTTCCTCCATTGCCCTTAATTCCATGATAGGTTAATTTAAATGAGCGAACACAAACACAAATCGTGGTATTTTAAATGTTATACTGCACTTAAACAAGGGTGTACGTCGTTATAACTTCGGAATAACGATTGTATGAACAAAAACGTCAACGTTATACCAGGTATAACGTATTCTTGGTATATTAGTACAAATTTTGCTTATTCTTAATTTATTCCTAAGTTTATCTTTATACCACGTTTATTTGTAAGGCTGCTGTATAACTAAAGCTCATGTAGCTCGAATATCTGGCTTATTTGTCACAATAACAATGAATGAATCATCGAAATCGGTTGGCGTGTATTGAGTTATTCGTCCATTTGTCGCGTACATACTTGGTACATATTTCTCATGTATCGGTTTCTCATGGATGCCATCGTCAGAATTGGACCAAATTAAAATTACAAGACATAAGACCTCCTCGGTTAAAAATTATATCAAATTAAAATTTTTTGGAATCTCTACTGGATAGTTGTCATTTTGCTCATTGTACCTTATACATAGGGACCCATCGATATTTCTTTTAGCATCCGGCACTGTAACAAATATTTAAACAGTTAATTAGAAGTCGAAGTGTTCTGGCGGCGGTATGGGATGCTGCGGCAGACAGTCGCAGAGCTGGGGTCGCAGGGTGTGCACGCTGCACGAGTGGGCTGGAGGCGGGAGATCCGGCGGAGTCTCCGCGCGCAGTGAGAGCGACGAGCGGGGCTGCGCTGGCAGACAGTCCGCCACTAAGTAGTGCTTGAGTGCGCCAGACGGGGTGACCGCGCCGCCGTTGGCCACGGAGACCATGTCCTCCGCAGAGAGGCGGAGGCTTCGGCGGCGGATTGGCAGCGCTGGCGGCTCCTCGCACTGTTATTAACAATGACAATACCATCTTCAAAACGTATACTAAAGTCTACGCTAGAAATTGAACGTAGTAATCGTCCAAGCCGAGATTACCCATTATGTCGAGTTCGACATCGAGTCGAGGGCAATAGAGATTCAGGCTAGGCGACCTAAGGGATATGATGGAAGATTATTACATATAATTATTATGTTTATATATTTAATTTATTTGTAAGTAGGTATGTATATTATATATGCATGCATTTATTATAGTTTTCTTTTATTTATTATTATCTCACATAGCTTGCACCCGTTACTTTGTCCCTACACAACCCCAAGGTAGACTGGCAGAGAATGCCTACTATTACTTATTTTATACTTATTTCGTATTGTGTGCAAATAAAGAATAAATAAATAAATATGCAGGTAGCTCAATCCGGTGAAGCGGTAAAAGTCAGTTTCTCTAGCTAATCTGTGTTTTTCGTCATAGAAAAAAAGATAGGAAGAACGTAAATGGATCCATCTTAGATTTAGCGTAGTAGACGCGCGGGCGCTCTCTCTTATTTGTGAAGTTAAAATTAAAAAAAGTTGAAGTGTGAGTGAGTTATGGCAGATGGGGGAGGAAAATTTTGAGTCGGAGAAGCGTAGAGCGCCCTCCCTTTAGATGAAACGACGACCTTGTAAGGATAGCCGAATGGCTGAATGCGGAAAGCGGAGGATCGTATGTGGTGGAAGGCATTGGGGAAGGCTGATGATGATGGTGAAAGTTAAAAGAGTTAACAGCCTATATCTATTGTTCCCACTGTTGGACTTATTATGTTATAAAATTGTTTATGGCATGTGAAGTCTGTCAATCGACTATGTTCTTATACTCTTTACAGAGAAAGCCTATTCCCAACAGTGGGCCACAAATATATACTATAACTTTAACGTCATCTGTTACAAGTGTGGCGGAGGCCTAGTGCGGCGTTGAACTCACTCGGCATGCGGGAGGCACGCGGCGGCGCGGCCCCTGTGCGGGCAGTCACAGCTTGAGCTCGTTTGCGATCTTTGACGCAATGTTCTTGAAGCCGATGCTTGTGCCTGGAGAAACAAAATACAGGTATAAATAAGGATCACGTACAAAATGAACGTTCCTTGGCACTGTGGTGGTCGATATTTGGTGCACTATGGTTTACCAATATGTACCATATTTGGTAATAATAACCCAAGTAACCACCGGTTGCTTGGGCCCTGTTACGTTGCCGGTGGCACACACCATGTCAGGTTTTTATAATGTTTTTTTTTATATTTTGTATAATATTTTTGTGTATTTTACTTTTTATGTAAATATTATAAAAACTTTTTTTTTGTTAACGGGGAAGGCAAAGGCCCACACCCTTGTCGCCCCGTGAACCCAAGGCCCCTTTTAGTCGCCTTCTACGACAGCCAGGGGATACCGTAGTCTTATTCTTGAGAGCCCAGAACTACAGGGCTGTAAATATTAAAAAAAAACTTAACCTAAGGCTTCAAAATAAATAAAAAAATAAAAATAACTTTTTTTTTTCAAGCTCAAAAAATTTTGCTCATAATTTTATTAGTAAGACTTGTCATCCTAACAAGTCGAGGTTACCACATACCAGGGGGAACCTTGTTTCGAGTTACCATTACAGAGGTTCAGATTAAGCGATCTAAGAGCTCTGCAACCTCTCAATCTGGTGAAACAGTTGTTGCCAGCTTCCCAGGCCGACGTGTAAAGATTCGTCACAAAAAAAACTCTTTCCGTTCCAAAAGTACTTTGACTTGGAACAAGTATGTCTACTTCTTGGTTAATAAAAACAGTCCACTGACCAGATATTCGCTTGAATCTGACACCGTTAAGCGACAACCGGGGCAGCTTGCAGACCTCTATCTCCCACTGCACCAGCGAGTCCGCGTTGGGGTCTCCGTGCACGCAGAGCAGCAAGAAACGTTCCCGTTGCTCGTAGTCGCAGTTGTTCGCGTCCAGCACCTGGTGGTAAAGCCGACTTGCTATATCTATTACTGAGACGACGCTGTTTCCTAGGAAACACTCCAAACGGGACTATGTGGCGACTAGCATTCGCCATAAACAAGAAAATTTTATAACACAGATGTCAATGTAAAAGACATTTATTTGCCATGACTTTTGTAAATTGTACATTTTTGTGAAACAAATTTATAAATATAATTTCAATTTTCTGTGATACTTTTATTTACCGGCGGCGTCATAAGTCACATCTAGAAGAAGAGGCATTCACCAGAATGCCACTTTCCAAAACCACTTGGGATGTTCATGCAAGAAATATATCGACATATTATAATGTGTTATAATTTTTGTTGTTTTAAATAAATATTCTATATTGTATCGATACTATGCGATATCTATACAAATCGATAACATTGGAGTCTCTGCTTGTAACATTAAATAATCGCTTTTTATGGCATGCATATAAATGTATGTACGGTAAATATACCAGAATAACATTTATATACAAAGTTTGTATGTCTGTTTGTTCCTGCTAATCTCTGGAAGGGCTGGACCGAATTTGACGGGACTTTCACTGGCCGATAGCTGATGTAATTATCAGTAACTTAGCCTAAGTTAACTTTTATTTTATAACTTTTATATCGGAGTAAAAAAACGGGTAACACAGCAAAGCGCAATTAGTATTGTATAGATATAATATGGTTTTTTTATATAATGGAAGCTTTACCAAAACAAGGATTTGTTTGAAATTCACCTTTTTCTGTCTTTATCTATCTAGACTTAGATCTATGTAATTATTATTATGGTTATATATTTTAATTATAGTTTACCAAGATTAAAGCGTCAATAGCCTAATGGTTTAGGGTGCGGCCTGCGAATCGTAAGGTCGTGGGTTCGAATCCACTATTTGACTATTGACGTGAGCCATCTCCTAGCACAAGCTTAAGCTTAGTTTTGACCCGACCTCAGAGGGAGCGAGGAAGCTGGTGGCTATAGCCATACAACATTGATGACTTTCTTTCTCGCTTCATGCCACCAAGGTGTGTGTGCGATGTTTAGGGTATGATGGGGCTGACATGCCCAAAAGAGCAAAAGTCCCGAAAAAATAAAGCTTAGTTGGAATGGAAGAATGTTAGTAATATTTATGAAAAAAACAGAAATATTACTAGCTTTCTTTTAAAAAGAGTGAAATTATAGAAAATTATTTCTTATAATTTCAAACACTATTTAATTTTATAATATAACTAAATTATATTTTCACAGTAATATTTTTTGTAAAATATCTATTGTATTGTAAATATTTCTATTTTTAGTTTGTATTATGTATAGTTTAGTTATGTTATATATGTTTGTATGTAAGTATATACGTGTTATTATGTAAATATGTGTTGTGTTACAATGTTCTCTTTTTATTAATTATGTTTCTCAAAGCTTGTCTCTTCATAACCCCTTTTGATAAGCTGACAGAGAATGACACTACATTTAGTCCACCTTTTTGTACTCTCTCTGTTAGTGCAAATAAAGGATAAATAAATGAAATTGTAATTGTTCGGTTGTCCAGTGAAAATACAATGACATTAATATGAGTCATGAGTCAGTTTATCTTATACTTGCATATCTAATACTAAAACAATTAAAAAACGTCTCCCACCTTGCGTATCTCGGCCATTATCTCGTTAGGATCCCGTGATGAGGTCGTCTTCATACTCCACGTGAATCGAAGCACACGCGGCTTCACGTGTTCTTCATTGCCTTGCCTGTCAACATATTACGATGGAAACACACCTAAAGCCTGTTCTATATTTGAGATCAATGAATTTGTTAATACGAAATATTGCAATTACTTGTTAATTGTATGAACAATTATTACAATTGCTTGTTAATGTTAACGATGAAAATTAATTGCAATTTGTTGTTATCATTTTTGTTTTTTAACATTCTGCACTAATTATAATAAAATAGCCTATATCCCATTTAATATTAAAAGTTGTATTGTTCATGTCAACTTTTCTCTATGGTTTTTATAGTATTGGTAACTCAGCGTCCGCATAGTACGCTAGCAACCCGAGTCTATATCCATTGGCGGCACCAATAAAATTGTTTGTTGCAATTTTAAGTGCTGATTTATCACGTGGTCGGCGGTGAAGGAAAACACAGTAAAGGTTCATGACACA
Source organism: Meandrusa payeni (assembly GCA_029286785.1). NCBI lineage: Eukaryota > Metazoa > Arthropoda > Insecta > Lepidoptera > Papilionidae > Meandrusa > Meandrusa payeni. The sequence goes on from JAGSMX010000032.1 coordinate 2,590,023, forward strand.
ATTAAAATTATCTGCCAATCCGCACTAGAGTGGCATATGGTGGACTATGCCCTTATACTCTCTTTACATAGGGGGCCTAGATTGAGAACTTTAATTTTTAATAATTAATCTTTAAGATGAATTACTGTCTTAAGGACTTTCAAATGTAAATGTAAATATTTAAAATATATATTGTATATCTATGATAGATATACGATACTGTAAAACACTTAAAATAACCAGTATGTTGTTAATTAAAATGCTATTTGTTGTTGAAATTCTGATACAGTAATGAATTCAATGCAACTGTAAGGCGAATGCAAGCGTTTCAATGTTTCGCGCTATATATTAATATATATATAATTTTAATTAAAAAGTAATGACAAATATCGAACAAAGTATGAACAATGAGAAGCTGATCATACTGTGAAGACAATTAAAAAAAAAACTGCAGCTACAAAATTTAAACTACAGGGATAAAGTGACGAAACAGAAGAATATATTTTTAAAACACCTAATAAATTGTAACAGACAATACAGCTAGGCAAAACATGTAGAGCATAGACAAGAATTTTTTTTTCTCAACGTGACCAAAACATAGGATAAAAAGGAATAGTTACCCAAGCAGGGCTTGTGGGCTAGCTCCTACCGCATGCTTCGGAGTGCTACCGTCCAATGGCCTAAAAACAGAAAACATAAAAACTAAAACTAAACACTAGAGGGCCTAGGGTAGGTTGCCCATACACTACCGACACTGAACAATTTTAACAGGCTGATTATCAGTTAATTATTTGCGATATCATTGAAAAAAAAAACTATCAACATTGTTCGTATAAAATTTTTAACTAATAAGAAATGTAAATTAGAGCGGCAATTAATTGCAATTGTTTCTTAACCATAGACAACAACGTACGCAATATATTTTTTTAATTTCTTTCAAAGACAAAATTAATTATTAAACAGCTTACTACAGTTTCAAAATGGATTTTAATTTTCTCAACGATTTAGCGAACCTATTTCATAATCAGCTAGGTAAAACAAACAGGAATGGATTTATAAAACTCGTAAAACACAAAGCACACAAAGGCAGGCAAACACGCACAAAATGTTTTCTAAAAAGTACTCATGCGAATATATAACACGATGGACTTACCTTCGTCGATAATGATATCAAATAAAATGTGATTGTCACGAACGCAGTCTATACATAAGACCACAGGTTTTCATAATCAAATCAAACACTAGATAATTTTCTACACCACTCCATGGTAATTACGTTCACACCAATGTTACCATTATCATTTAATTTTACCAAAAAACAGTATTGTTTACGTTGATTTAAATATACAAATAAAATACGAAAAGATCCCCCTTAATAGTCGAATTCATTCGTTTTTGATGGATTGGTTCAGTGTTTTTCTTATTTTTTTACCAAAGAATGTACGTTATCTATAATTTCATTGGGCTTTGGGAGGTGGCAACGCTCTTAGGTCGCTTAGCCTGAACCTCTTTCGGGAGAAAGGCCCCCTAGAGTTTCGTTACTGGATTTGAGAGGTCAGAAGCTGTTAGAGCGCTAAGCCTTAATATCTATTTAGTAACAACTTAGCTATCCCCGGTCATTCTCGAGACAATACCTCGGTGTGGGCCGTTAATCTGAGACCACGGCATGATCGGTTCCATTTAATTCAATGGAATGACCAATTATTTGACTTTTAAGGTAACATTATTCTAAATGTCCCGGGTTTATTCTATAGAATATTTTTACGGCTCTTATGACGCTTAGTCTGAACCTCCATTACGAACGACGTTCCCTATCCAGAGCTGAGTGAATTCTGATCCAACGCTTCGATTGGATTTCTAGAATTTACTTTGTACACAACTAAGGAAAAAGCCTCAAAATGTATGGTTTATCTATTTATCTATAAATGGTAATTATGATATTTTGACTTCTGTGAATTAATAATTAATACATATTTAAAAGGGGGTCGACGACAGATCACACAATTAGTAAAAATTAGAAAGCCATAGAAAACCAAAACGTACAGTCCACGAGACCATATACGAACAATGCACACTTAGTAGGATTGGTTATTTTCACAACGTAATCCAGCCAATTTTATGCTGCACGATTATGGTTTGAGATACAGGTTGTTCAAAAATTATGAAAAAAAAATTGGAAACAATTTAACCTGATCTAGAAAATACTGTTAGAATTATATAAGTATACGGCAAAGAAAAATGTAACGAAATAAAGTGTTGAAAATCGGTTGGACTACATTTCAAAACGGACAAAAATTAAAACCATCGATCGAGCACGTAGTGTACTTGCGATATCCACCATTAATACACAAATAACTTTATAAACTAAGATACTGTATTACCAAAACTTTTTTTAATGTTTTATTTTTATTTTTAACGTTTAGGATCGTAACGGGTAGGTCGAGTCGAACCTACCAGACCCATCATAGTGTAGCTTTGTGATAAAAAATCTTTAAAAAATACAACTAAACAAAAATGAAAGTCAACAATGTTGCATTGACATAACATTTACTAATAATATATAAATATAGCTTTATAATAATCATATATTTATTCATTTATTCCTCGTCAGGATATAGCATAGATAGGCATCCGGCTCGAAGGACCAATGTTTTGAAATTATGTAATAATGTACTCACGTTCTCGTACAGTATTACGTTTAGTATTTAATGACTGTCAGATTTAAATAATTAAAAATACAAACAAAAATACAATTTTGTTAACACCATATTATTACTATTAATCCCATATGCCCCTATGGTATTTATCGCCATCAAAACTCCCCACTACGTGTCGTCATTTTATTACCTAGGGAAAACTTTTCAAAAAAACAAAAAAATATCAATACAAGCACAACCCCTTCCCCTACCTCCGCTGTATGTCCAAGGAGGAAAATATGCGAGGTTTCTGTCGCCCTGTTGACTCACCCAACACGGATAGGCTGATGGAATAACACTTGCCTTGTTATTTATTTTATTATATATACCAGGGGTGGGCAACCTTTTTTACTAGTGTGTCGCAAAAAATTAATATTCTGATCAAAAGCACAGAATGACGGAAAATAAAAAATATTAAATAACCGTAAGTTAAAGACTGATTACAAATAATATGAATTTCGATTTTACCAAGTCTGATTGCGTTTGTGACGAAACTTATAGAAGTTATGAATGCAAATTTAGTTACAGATATATTTTAAGTCATAATATTGAATTTTTATAATTTATTACAATAAAATTAACAGTTTTGAACATTTAAAACCTCTGGTGGGCTGCACAAAATCGAATTCGGGCCGTGGGTTGCTCACCCCTGATATAGACATAAATAAAAGTCATATTGCAGATCTGGTGATCACGTTATTTTTTTTTCGAAATAACGTTAATTTAGAAAATAATATCTTTCAGTATATTTAGAAAAAAAATTAGGTATAAATCAGTTTAGGCAAATTATAAAAAGACCCATGGAAGCTAGAGGCCGTGGTGGCCGTTCTATGTCCGGGCGGTCGCCTCGAGTTGCGTGGTACGCTAAAAACCAAAGTTCGATCCCCGGTGCCGGCACCAATAAGTTTGTTGTTGCAATTTTATGTGCTGATTTATCACGCGCTCGGCGGTGAAGAAAAACATCATGAGGAAACCTATATATGCTAGAATTTTTTTTCTAAAGCATTTGAAGTCTGCCAATTTGCACTAGGGTCAGGGGCTAGGGCTAGATTAGAAGCCATTAACCTTTACAGAGCAGGCCCAGCATCCGGACATAACGGCTGTAACTTTAACTTAATTATTAAAATATAAAACCTTATTATCCAGAACTACGCACGAATTCCCTTACCCTAGGCAATCAGAATACTCGAAAGGTTACAATTCTCTTACTTATACATTTGTGAAGAAAAAAATATATTACCTTGCTCTGCAATACAGTATTGATAATTTAAACTTGCATATTAGAATATATCAAATTTTCACTTCGTTAAAAATGAAAGGATTTTAGAACATTGTTGCAACGTAACTACGACTAATACTTAGACGTTGATAAATTGTATTAAAAAATAATATAAAAACAAAGATTGTGCATCTCTTTCTAATAGAAATGAGTAACAAATCAACACGACACTTAACTTAAATGGGGATTGAGGGTATACAGAAATAAAACCACAATAATGTTAATCAAAAAAAAATCTGTTAATTCAAAGAAGCGCAACACACATAATCTGTATTGCTTTGCGTTTTAAACACGATTAGACAAGATTAATTAATACGCACACATTTCGACAACGCTATAAATTGCTTACACATTCGCTATAACAACCTCGGTGTCGTGGATTACTGTATTCAGAGACAACACTGCCGCCATGATGGATTATTAATGACAGCTGTCAATATTGAACAGTGATTACAGCATTTGACAGATAGGGCTGTACACAAATTTAACAGATTATGTAGAAAAAATAGTGTTTACGATGACATTTCTGATAAATGAGAACAAACTGTTTTAGATACCATTAATAATTTAACTATTAAACTTTTTAAGCATGTTCCAAAACAATGATCGTTCAATGTATGTTCTATAAATGTAATACAATAAAAAAATCATTTGTATGTTATTACGTTGTCTGAATGTCATCAAACAAATGATCCATAATTAATTGTATAATAAACTATTGTTTTTGTTTTCTCGACAGTAGTTCGACTCGTAGTTCTTAAAAAAGAACTTCCATTCTATATTCTGGACATCGATGATTGTTCGCAATTGATTACAAATTAAATGGAACAATGATTTGTTTTCAAAATTGTTATTCCACGGAACCATTATATAAAAATAAACCAAACATCTTTTCTGATTTGAATATTGCATTTTTTTTAAATAAAAATAAAATTTACCGAGCATTGCTCGTAATATATTAATATTTTCCTAAACAAATTTATTTCAGATTCACCAACACTCAGCACCCATTTGCCTTCTAATTTCGTCCCACAATTTAATCTAACAAAACGTGAAAAATACTGAACAAATATTAGCTTAATAAATTCAATAATTCGACCAATACATGTGTTTGTTATATATGTATATATATATCAATGAACTAACAAGGAGATAAAAAAAATATTAAAAATAACTCGATAGAGTAACTAAATTGTACCAACTCGAAAACTGAACAAGAGAAAGAAAACAAAGAAGGAGAAAGATACATATGTCTGATAGATTTAATTTCTTTTTCGGTACAATTTAGCATTATATATAGACAATGTCAAATGAAACTGTTGATTCTAATAGATACATATGTATACGTACCGGATAACGATAAAAAACTATGTACTTATTTAAAATAATATGGAACTATGAAATAATATAGAAAAAGAGTACGTACAGATCGACACACATCAAACATACGTATATGTACAAATTTAGAAACCTAACGCTAAATATCCTCCGTACGCGTTATAAGAAAACATGGAAAGTTCTACTATCTAAAAAAATATTTATGTTAATTTGTTTATACACATTGTTTTAACAGTGATTTAAAAAAAAACGCAATTATCGATTGAATAATTTCGAATATAAAAAAAAATCTATTCACAAAAATAGAGATCGTCTTACAAAATGTATGAATTTATTTTCGAACACGCTGTATATGAAAGTATAGAAATTCTAACGGCCCGTGCAGGAAGGTTAAGATGACGTAGCTGCCTAAACCAAAATCGGTTTATGGTAACATTTGTTGATTTTTTGTACCAAAAGCTTAGACGGGCCGCACTTTAAAATTAGCTAAGAATAACTAACTTCTAGTCTAGGCACCGAGTCTGCTATGTCAATGACATTCACTGTGAAACCCACCTGAAGCAATTCAATTGACAAAAACGTGATTTAAATGTTTTGATATGTAATTTTCAATTGAACATTTGAAATTGTTTGAAATATATCGGCATATTTGAAAAACGTCATTATGCACGATTGAAATAGCTATAATTGAAACAATATAGGAGTGTCATTGGAAAACCATAATAGTGCAATTGAACTAGGGTATAACCAAGTAACAATAAACAACGGTGATGTCACTGAATGTTCATATTGACACAATTGGTTTAGCAAACTCGGGGACCTGATATATCTCACTCGCAAAACACTAAATTATGGACAATTTGTGAGGGCTTTATTAAAAAACTATAGTATATTTCAGAATGAAGCAGAAACGATACAGCCAGTTGTTCCTCCACTACTAAAAATATTTCTTATTAGTTAATATCGAATCATTCTTTACACAACCGCCATGATAGAATACGAACTACGTTCAACTTTAGATAAATACAAAAGTTGTCACGCATTTTTCTTTTGTTTCAAATAGTAACACTAAATATGTTTTTGATGTCTATAGAGCAATCTATCATTGTAATGCAACATGAAGTTTGTGAATCGGGAATCACTGACAATTTAGATTTAATTCGTAACAGCAGTTCCTGAAAATGTTACATTGGGTTACAAATAATGAGAACAGTCTTACATGGGAAAATTTAAAATAAATTGTGGACTCTTAATTTGTTAAAAAACCCAGAAGAATAACGCTAGTACAAGTATAGGCTGTATTTACCAGTATACCAAGTTAAGTGTGCTGAAATATTCCATATTTTGGTCTTTTCACTACAGATCATAGACCAATGCGTTCCACTATATACTACAATCCGCTTTCCTCATCCAGCCACTTCCGGCTACTATTATAAGGATGTCCGTTCATCTGAAAAGCACTCTACTTTGCACCGACCCTTGCACAAATTTAGTTACGTTTCAAATTACGTATGACACAGTATTATTGATACTACATCAGACCCTTCCCAGTCCTTGCGTCAAATCGGGATACGGAAGGAAACGGGAAGGAGTCGACGAGTAATCTAGATGTCTGGATTATCGATGTTTTCTTATCTGAATGAACTACGCTGATCAGCCAGATGGACAGTTTCACCGGTTTTTGTGAGGAGGCACAGCTCTGAGCCTGAATCTCTTTAGGGAGTAACAGGGTACAAGGGCCTCTGAGAGGGGACCGCCGTTTGGGCGGTTACTCTATTCGCGAAAGCATTGAAACCTGAGGGTTCCCGAGATAGCAATAGAAAGATGATAGACATCGAGATGGTTCCTATTGGATGACAACTATAGACTTTTATATTTTTATAAGAAAAAGGGCAAGAAATTATGAATACATAACAGTAGAATTCCAGGTGCGTTAGTACCACGTCACTCAACGGGCAAAACGCAGAAGTATCAATGCCTCTATTTCACGATATTCCGAGAGGTCATGGTACTCCTGGGATAATGCCACCTCATTCATACCACAGTAATTGCTCAACTAGTATTAGTTACAATGACATATCAAGCTATTAAAGATTTTTTCACATTTAAAACCGTGGTGAAACTACTAGCCTATTAGCTGATCAGCATTGGATCCTTCACAACGAAAAAAAATCTCAGGTGATTCACTGAGCACACATTTGCGTTCTCTATCTCTCTCAAACCGCGCTCTCGCTCACACAATTTGAACATGCACTATGCGTACACTGTGCTTAACGTGTCATACTGAGCGTAACGGGACATTTTGCGGAATGACATCCAGTATTCATCAATTTATAAGACATTGTCACGTTAAAAGTATTTTTTTTTTAAATTAAAGTCTCAAAATGCAATTTTAAACCTTAAATTCGTATTATTCTATATGATAAATTATGAAAAAAAGAGAAAATCTGTAAGTGTTATATACTTTATTCAGATAAGTAAGGGTTTACATACGTTAACGAAATATCTGTTTGCGGTTGTGTAAAGATTTTGTCGACATGAAACTCGAGTGTGGCCTAAGCTAGGATTCTAAATCAACTATCGGGGCACAAACACACACATCTTCAGTCGTTAATTATTATTTTTAAAATTTAATAATGACTTTTGTGCTCACTTTTCGTACAAAAAATCTGAAACGTGGAATGTAAAAAAAATGTCATTCAAAATATGAATTCGAACATCTTATATTCTATTATGAAATGCGTCACGCGACGGGACTAGGCCTCCGCTACACGTCATTTCATGAAAATAATAACACTCCAACCTCCGTACCGTGCCTTCATCCTTTCAAAAAAAATAACGTGTAGACAGATATGTCGTCGCGCAAAAAAAATCATAAAAATGTTATGTTATCGATCGATATTGACCGTTTATGCTTATCTAATCCGTAATTCAATCATTTATTAACTAAGAAAAATAAATTTTGGGGTCTCTATTCAGCGCATCAAAAGTCAAGGGTCCGAAAATATATTAATCTTGCCTTTTGAGGGCCAATTTTATTTAAGTAATTGCATATCGTCTGTACCGAAGAATAGAGTCTGAAGTGATTTTAAAGCGAAATATATTTTATTGCTATCACAGCATTCAAATTCTATTTATCGATATTTTTATTTTTTGTGTATCTTTCTTCGTTACCGAGGTAATAGAAAATCTAAAAAAAATAATTAACTCTCTCGACTTTGTTCTTCGGAACGGACGGTATATATCGACAGCAATTTATACTATTCTAACTCAAAAGGTGTAATTTACAGAATAGTCTGATAGAGGGAAAAACGTGACAACTTTTACTATAGAAACTAAGATACTTATTATAAATTATTCACGATATTCACGATATTTTCCTTTTAATATCAGAACGGAGTTCCTTGGGACGTTGCTACATTAGCCGACAAAAAACGTCGCGTAACGTTAAATAAACGCGTAAGATTTTTTTAATGTCAACTAGTTTAGATAGATGGCGCTATTATTAATTATATATTTTTTTATAAACCATTGTAAATAAAATAATTTTGTAATATTTTGTTTTTTATTGATAATAAAAAGTATACGAATAATTATTTTCTTTATACCTCGAATAGAAATTGGTAGGTACTTAGTTCCTATCTGGTGTCCCACGGTTTTTATATGTTTTGATTTTGCTCAAGTTAGCGGTAATAATATAATTCCATTTAAACTAGTATAAATTGTCAGTGTCGATATGTGACGCTTCTCATACTGTTAATATATCAACGCATGGCCAACATTTAATACCCTGAATAGAATAATGAAAAATGTGATATCCAAAAACATTGTATTGATGTATTTGTATGTATAAATTAAGCATAACACTTTGTATGCACATTATTTTAACATTTATAGCAAGTCCTCTTGATTGCCTCCTTCCCCAGTTGTCTTCCATCACGGATTCTGATTTAACCTGCATACAATTGAACGTGGTGAGTGAAACGAAATCACCGCCCTCTTGCGTCTCCGGTCCGCCTTTTCTTGTTCTCAATTTGAAATATTCACTAAAGCCCGGGTTGCCATGTGAAAAAAATATTTTCCCTCGTGGCAACATAACGTATTCTCGCGTTGTCAAAACGAAGATGCACAATACTAAACACTCCCTTGGTTGAAATAAAAAGAATACAAAAAAAAAACTAAGTCCGTCACGTTGCAACAATATCGTTAAAGGGTTGTGGATAGACTATAAACGAATCGGTTATTATGAAAACAAACCGTAAGGGATCGCGACCGTCGACTTTCGTTAGTAGAAGCGTACGGATAAAGAGTAAAATTAGTCGCCGCCAAAACAAGGGGGATGCACGAGAGATGTTACTATACGCCGTACACCTCTCACGACGTCTAGTTTAAAACAGGTTATACTTACGTTCATTAACCTATCGATAAGCTAAACGGACAACACTCAAAGCGTGGCATTATAGCTTTATGCCTCGACACTCTCATGTAACAAAATAAAAAAAAGATGCGTTTGAATTTTAGGGGAATACATCATGCTTTGGTCTATACTCTCTACAGACGGTCTGTATTACTCTAAAACTATATTTATAAAATCTACTAACCGAAATAAGCGCGAAAGTGTGTCATGTAACAAAAAATTAGTATGTGCGTAATCAAAATCAGGGAGATTGGAAGTTATAGCATCGTGCATCCCCTGTTTCGACGCGAGACCACATAAATAATAAAACAAAACGATAAAAATAATAATAAACTATAGAAAAAGTCGGAACACGGATTTAGAGGGAGACAATTCGAGCATAATCAAATAATAATACAAATCGAAAATATATCAACACAAATCGATAACGACAGACATTACGAATGGGTTAATCAAAAAATCGAGTGACAAGTGATAAGATAGACAAGTGTAACATGGATATAATTATTTACAACAAAAGTTAACCTCGTGAACAGTCTTTGAAGAGCCCTTTTGGAAATGTAACTTAAATCTAAATAGCGACAAAATACATTATCAAAAAGAGCCCAAATTCTGTTCCGTTTTAAAACTGTAATCAACGAGTCTTTTTCCACAACCCTTTCTATTTAGTTATACACAAAAAACTATTTGCTCAGATATAGATAAAAATAGGGCCAAGGTCGGCCAAATCTATAAAGAGAGAAAAACAACTCCGACGATTGTATTCATATAATGGTGACGAAGTGAATCGGAGAAATGCATGATAAGCGGTGCTTAGCTAACACAGACGCGTGTGGCGGTACCAAATGCTCGTAGTTACAGCAAGGCATTGAAAGCAGTTTTGTGTCACTTTTGTCATGCATAAATCATAATTGCCAATACTAATAATTTGTTAGCATGCTTTTAATATACCCATCATGAGAAATATCTCAAATATAGTCAGAGAACTATCGATAAAAAATATTCAAAAATCATTATCATTTAATACGTCGGTTAAAACTTGACATGTATCAATAAAGATAAGTTGTTGTTGTAAAACAATTTCATGAAATTGAAAGCAATTGTATATTAAATATATTAAGATTTTGGAGCAACCTGTATAACGAGTTCATATATTTACACCAAAGTTACTCCAGTCAGTTAGTAGTTGACACTCCTTCCCTACCACAGTAAAAAATAAATTGTTTTATGTTACATCTGTATTTTTTAATTCTTTCAAAGCAAGTGCTTGACCATCACTAATGGTAAGTGGAAAGTCAGTCCTAGATGGCGCACTAGCTTAGTAAATGCCTACATTATAATCTTAGGGAAAGACAAGCACAGACAAACTGTTCCAGTCCTTTGCTGTGCGAATGAAAGACGAAGCCAAGTGGTTCGTTCGGGTTTGAGTGGGGTCCACAACAAAAAACTATGAGTTTGAAGTCAATGGTGGAAGGGAGATGTGTGTATAACAATTTTCCATTAACCAGTAAACTTTCTTTTATAAAGATTACTCGCATAGATAAGATATAGTCTTTATAGTGAATTCAAGCTATTTAGACGACACCACAGTCGATCAAGACAAAACAACATTAATTTATTTGTCTTTAAGAAAAGAAACGACATTACAAGTTATTATTCACTATGTCGATTCCTAAATTACAATTTGCTTTTAAATATTATATTAAGTAGTAAAATAATAGGATTAGTTAAAACCATAGACACAAATGCAAGTATCAGTTATGGTTGCATTCTATCACGATGACACTTGACCATTGAAAAAGAAAATGGCGGTAAACGCGAATAAAAAAATCGAAGAAAATTATATTTTTAACAGACTTCAAAAAGGAGGAGGTTATCAATTCGACTGTATTTTAATGATCTAATTCCCCCATCCCCTTTCCATCATCGGACTTCTAGACGCACTGCGGGATTTCATCCTTTTGTTGTGAACATACCTCAAACCCGAACGAAGCGATTTGTTTCGTCTTTCATTCGTACAGCAAAGGACTGGAATAGTTTGCCCGCGTCTGTCTTTCCTTTCGATTACAATGTGGGTATTTTCAAGAGTAGAGTGAATAGGCATTTACTAAGCTAGTGCGCCTTACCAACCGGGACTGCATTTCCACTTAACATCAGGTGGGATCGTAGTCAAGCACTTGCTTGGTAATTACAAAAATAAAAAAAAAACCTATTTTGATAATTATTTTTTTCTTTGAAAGCTAGTGCTTCTATATATAATTTAATCTAATTATGATAATGGCAACCATGAGAAAACCATACGTGTTAAAGTTGCATCAAGTATGCGCCACAAATGGACGAATAACTCAATTTCACACCAACTGATGATTAATTCTCATTGGAAAGGTCGTACTTTAAAAGCAATTTGATGAGTTTAGTAAAATATTCCTACGATAATTTGGAAATACAAAGAGGGCGTCTGCCCGTAATAGCGTACAACGTTGACTCGATTTGAAGTCGTTTTTTTTTTGCCCGTACATGTATTTGTTCTTTATATGTGTATAAAAATGGCATTGATTTGGCATTGAGATGGCAATGGATTTTTTTTTAAGAAACACAAAACGTCTTTCATTATATAAAGAAGTTAGATTAAAAGCATTATAGCGTGTGTTAACATAGCAAAAAAAAGACAATATGTATTATAATTATGTTATTCAATAGGGTTAGTTGGCGTAATTCGTGTATTGAATGTGAAACAGTGAACAATTAGTACTAATCTAATTCTTTATTAAATCGATTACGTGAACGTTGAACCAGTCGATGCTTTAAAAAAAGTGTCGCCATTCTTTTAAAGTCAACTCGAATACTGTCAACGTATCAATGATTAAAATATTCCAAAATGAAAAAAAAATGATTGTATTGAATTGTGTTTAAAAGTAATTTATAACCATAACATGGCCCCGAGTCTACTAAACCAATTGTGTCAAAATAAACGTTCTGTGACGTCACAATTGTAGTGCCTCTATGGTAAGCGTACCACTCCATTGAATAGTTGCTATTTGTTTATTTCGTATATAATGACATCTACAAAATATGTCGTTATATATCAATTAAAAATATTCAGTTGAAATTTTTCTAAAAAAATTAATAAGTAGATTACGATTTTTGGCACAACGACAATTGAATAGTAATAGATTGGTTTCATAATGAAATGTCCTTGGCAAATAGCAGACTCGGAGCTAATGTGTTTGTTTTTATTTTGTAGTTCATTAAAACGACTGGCTAAACGGACGAAATAAATGTTTCTTCCTATAAGATTCTCATCGCTGTATTTAATATGTTTTAAAAATAACCCATGTAGATCTTGTATCGATACATCGGAAAGTGTCACACAAATGTTAGATATCGATAAAAACAAAGTTTATAAAAAACATTCTTTCGACAGAAGACTTCGTCTTGACGAAAAAGATACACTAAATGCCTATTCCCAAACCAAAGCTAAGCATTAATTAAGAATCGATAAATTTTAGTCACATATCACTCAGGCCTACTGTCCACGTAATACGCACGAAATCGTCATTTTACGCTTGCATGCAGCTTTCTTACATCTTGCGTAGAGAGATACCAAACGATGTCTACGAGACGACACAGTCGCATTTGCGTCACGCCTTGCGTGTTTGTGCGGGCCTTTGTCGTCCGCCAAAGTGGACCCGGGAAGAAAGCGACATCGGCTGGCCCGTGACGAAGGCACAGGGAGGGAGGGATTACCTCCCCCTCTCGGGACGTGCTCTCCGAAGAGTGCAGAGGGGTTCCGGTGCGTTCCTGTGGAGATGATCGCACCATGCACCGAGGAATGGCCACCGGGGGGGTTTTAGTTGGTAAAAACCCCACAAAATGTTATCTTGTTAAAGATTTCCCTTCTGAACAAAAAGTAGTTGGTATGGTTAAAATTACGATTGAAGGTTTTTGGTTTTATTGGATAAATTAAGTGGAATGGATAACTCCAATACAATCTATTTTACTCTAGTTTGTTTGGAATGATATATGCTAATCAAGATTCCTCTGCCATGAGAGGAACCATGTTCTAGGATGCAAATAACGCTTGTCGTCATTTGTAGCTTGCATGCAGTCGTCAAATGACGCTTCAGTGAACACTAGGCCTTATATATATCGTTATTATATCAGAGTATCAATAGAGCCCTATTGTAACACATTTGTACCGATACAAGCTTATCTCCCTTATGACCTTGCGTTTGACCTGGACCCCGAGTCTGCTAAATCAATTGTGTACAACATGAACGTTCATTGGAATCACAGTGTTTGTTTGCTAGTTTCAGTAGGCCCGTATGATTTTGTGTGTGTGTTAGTATTTGACGTATTTGGTAATGATGGAATGATAATTGTAGAAGATCGATGGATTCATAATGAAATGCCACTGGCAAATAGCAAACTCGGGACCCTTGTCTGTAAGTGGGAAGTACTCACCGTTTGGAGAAACGCGAGGAGAGTTTGGAGAAGAAGGATGGGCGCGCCTGATGGGGTGAGCCTCCGTCCCCATAAGCACCGCCAGCGCTCGCCCCACGTGATCGTGTTTGGCCTGCATACAAATAAAATTATTAAATATTAAATACTAGAGATTCGTACTTTAAAATTGATTTCTTAAGTGTCTAATTCGGTCTTTCTCAAAGTGAGCGATAACGCCCCCTTGGGGGTATTTAACACCCAGAGGGGGGCGATGTATAATTTCTAATTTCATGTACTTGATGTAGTATTTTAAACTTCATTAAAATTAAATCCTACCTACTACACAATAACTAATAAGTATTATATTTCTACCCTATGTGATGTTATAAGAATTTAAAATACTTGACATAGATTTAAGTCTTTTTTTAAGTTTCAGGGGTGTATAAAAAATAGAGAGGGGCGCTGAAAAATTATTGATTTTCAAAGGGGCGACAAAAGACATAATTTTGATAATCACTGGTCTAATTGGATAATATAAATTTGGAAATAGACTACAACGTAGTTACTGCAGGTGCGCTGCCGGCCTTTGAGAGTTAGCTCGTTTCTTGACGGTTCCAAAATTGTAGAAGATGACAGTTGATTTCACAGGTTGACAGTGCGTAGAAAAAGTTACGCGAGAAACGCACAGTCACAGTTGGAAATTTGCCGAGATGTGCGGTAGTGGGAATCGGTAGCTGGGATGATTCCGAACCATTGCTCAGAACACTCTTCATGGTAAATGCGATAGAGAATGGTAGAAGTATCAATTCGTGAGCAAAAATAAAGGGTCGGTTAAGAAAGTTTCAATATCTCGGAAGATAAAGACGCTAGCTGACTGAAATAAATTGTGCATCATAGACAAATATCCTTAGTGGACTTAGTACTAAAATTTAATGAAAAATACTGTATTATCCAAGTTTACGTAAGATATCCTTTTTCGTTTAAGTTAATGTTTTTTTAATGAAATATAAATAAATTAATAAAAGAATTTATTTTATTTTAATGATATTTAATTGTCTATGATGCACAATTTATTTCAGTTAGCTAGCATCTTTGTCTTCCGAGATATTCAAACTTTTTTAACCGACCCTTTAGTTTTTGCTCACGGCTCCAATTGATAAAGATAGATGAAATAGTTGTAAGCCGAGGCCTTTCGGGCGCCCTTGCATCCTCTTAATGGAGGTTGAGGCTAAGCGACCTAAGAGGAGGCACCACCTCTTACATCCGGTGCTCGACTCTGTCGGTAACTTTGGTCAGAAAAACTATCAAGAAAATCAAGTCGAAAATGTCCTTGTCTATCCCGCGAGGGTTGAAAGGACGCGAGCTAATGCCTTTATTAGTATCATAACAAGTGTCAATAGTAAGATCAGGGTGTGTACTCACCAGAGTGGAAGGTCGAGCGCGAAGGTACGTTCCTGGGGAAGACGAGCGGGTTGGGGAACTCACGGCGTGCGCCCGCCGCCCCGCCCGCGCCCGGCCCCCCGCCCGTCGACAGGCTTGAGTTCAAGCTGTCAACACATTATTCGCTTTATTACTATATGCATTTAAGTGTATTTTCATACATATACTTGTGGTAAAACTTTTTTTTTAATCCCAGATATTTGGCAAGTCCGGTAATTTAATTCACTTCGTATAAATTGCTATTCTTATTTTATCTATTTACATACATTTTGGATAATAAGTGAATACACTTACATGTAAACCGTTTTGGTAAAACTATATTGGGAAATAATACACTTTATAACTAAGCTTAAGCTAGGTGATTTTTTTGTATTGTACATGTCAATAGTCGAATGGTGGATTCGAACCGACGATCTTACGACCCGCGGACCGTTTGTACCGAACCAAGGGCCGGAATCTGGCTCTATGACATCTTTTTCGGTATTTTTTCTAAAATTTTTGTGGCACTTCTCCAACTTTACGACTACCTAGGTCCTTAATTCTTTCACTAACAGCTCTTGGGTAAAAAAAGTTTGAGGACCTCTGCATTAAGCTGTACACAAGCCGGCAAAAAACTTCCGTAACGTTAAATAAAATCGTAAGATTTTTAGTATCGACTGTTTATGACGCTATTATTAATTATATAGTTTCATAAATGATTGTAAATAAAATAAAGGTGTTAACCTCGATTATGGTATGTTGTTATTAAGTCTACCTGCTATTGTTATAATTAATCTTCGTACTACCCGATCGGATCTATTATTTTACTAAAATATATCTGATGTATGTGTTACAATGATTGTATATTATTTGTACACATCTACTACAATCTTGATTCTATATTATTTTGTATAGTAGTTTTTTTTTATCAAAAAAAATTAAAAAAATGTATACCCGAATTATTATTTATACCTCGAATAGCACTTGAAGTTAATTTTTATATGCGGAAGTTCGTTGTTATCAGGTGTCCTAGTAAACCACACAGTTTTTTTTTTAATTCTAACCAAAGTATGCGCACTTAACTTTCGGGGGCATCTCACCAGATATTAATTATTCCCATCATAAACACCAATTTAAGATATTGGAAGTGCGTTGCCTATCTATTAGTGCTTGGGTTTTTAAGTGACAGTGTAAAACAGACAACCAACACCATCTGATATTCTCACCGGGGGTACCCTTGTGTAGAGACTAGAGATATAGGTTCAGGCTAAGCGACCTAAGGGCTATGCCACTTCTCAATCCGGTGAAGCAGTCAAGGCCAGCTTCTCTGGCCAATCTGTGTAGTTCGTCATTAAAAAAAAAACACCAAGTTTTTTTGGTAATGGTAATAAGATGAGGGAAGACAGTAATTTTCAGCTCGTATTTCGTTTCCAGGTTCCACGATATATAACCTAACAAATTAAGTTTTATTTCCATTGCTGCTCGTGTATAAAAGGATTTCAATTGATTCTGAACTATATAATAGTCCAGCGGACACTCTCTAAAACGAAAACTTTGGCTAGATGTGATGCCTCAATAGGATTACATTATTTTTTTTAATGACGACTACGCAGATAGAATAGAGAAGCTGGCCTTGACTGCTTCACTGGACTGAGAGGTGGCATAGCTCTTAGTTCGCTTAGCCTGAACCTCTATCGCTAGTAACTCGATACAAGGGTTCTCCCGGTGAGGGCTAACCTCGGCTTGGCCGGTTACTACGTTACGCGTAAGCATTCCGATCCGAGGGCGCCCGAGAGGGCCGAACCACAACTCAGTTGGTTGCTATTACACGCATAATCTAACGTTTCAAAAGCTAAATTAAAACTTTAAGTTCCATATCAGAAAGCTTGGGCGAAGTGGCCGAAGAAATTCCAGCAAGTTAACCGATGTGTAGTAGAAGTATTTATGCTTCTGCGTATCACCAAGTGGATCATCTGCCCCCTCCATTTACCCTATTATTCACCTCCAAAGATATCCGCGGGCATCGGTGACCAATTGCTACCACGTACCAATAAATAGTAAATGTTTATACTTTAATAAAGTGATTCTTCGTTTGTTTTTGTGTATATTAAACAAACAGATGATATTTATCTGAGAAAAACACTGTGTTTACTAAGTTTTGTACTTCCTATACGCAAATTGAGCCGTGGCAGCTCAGTGTCCGGGAAGTCACCTCAAGTTGGATAGTACACTAGCAACTAGAGTTCGATCCCCGGTGTCTGCACCATTTTTTATTTGTTTTAATTTGTATTTTTATCAATATTTATTAATAACCAAATTAAATACAACTTACACTAACTTAACTTACTTACAACGCGCTCGTTGGTGAAGGAAAACGCCGTGAGGAAACCTACATCCTATAAAATTTTCTAGTAAAAGCAAACTCGCACTAGGGTTGTGTGGCGAACTTAGCCCTTATATTCTTTTTACAGAGATGACCTGTGCCCAACTGTGGGACATGTATAACTTTTTTTTATACGAAAATTACCACATATCATTAAAATATACATCAGATTCTGAGAGAATATATATAAAATACAAAAATCGTGTCAATACAGTTCCTGTGTAAGTTTATTATTATAGATAACTTGAATTCAGAAAGAAATAGAGAATACATATTTATATCTATAATAGATTGTTATATAAAGATATATAATATCTGTTATATATTTAAAACACAAAAACCTAATTATAAGAAAATAAATCAACATGCATTGTTAAGAATCCAAAAACAAAAATCAATTTATTTATGTCACACAAAAAATTCTTATAAATAACATGAAAATAACCAAAGATAAATAAACGAAATCTCGACACAATACAATACTAAAATAATACTAAAATTTTATACAGATATAGTGAGAAAACATTTTCCTTCGTAATTTCGTTAAGTTCGTATTTATTGTGCTCTCTCAAATAGCTTCAGTACCCATCTTAGAGCCGTAGAGGAAAGTCGCATCAGCAGACCAACATATATATAGAGTGGTTATACGCAATTCAAATATTTGCTATAGTTTTCATCATATATATTATCACAATTCGATTTTTTTATGACGAACGAACGACGAACACAGATTGGCCAGAGAAGCTAGCCTTGAGAGGATTTAGAGGTGGCATAGCTCTTAGGTCGCATAGCCTGAACCTCTATTGCTAGTAACTCGACACAAGGGTCCCCCCGGTGAGGGGTAACCTCGGCTTGGACAATCAGATTTCGATTGCATCCCTCTCACACGCAGTTTATTTACTTAGGTACGAGAGGGACGTCAATGACATAAAATTTAACCAATTATTGAGTTTTATTATTGTAAATATTTCCGCAATAAGCTTTATTTTGTAGCTCAATTACGTTTTAAAGTGGAGATAATGTTTTGTTTACCAATGACAATAAAACTGAGTATTTTCAATGTTACAGAAGGTGGTTGTAACATAATTATCTGATTTTAAACTAACATGGTCACAAACTTAACAAATATTACTTAAAAATATCGTGAACTCATTTCGTATAATACACTGGTTACGGTAATATCCCGTTTTAAGTAACAATTGTTATGGTTGTAACATCTCTGTATTATACAATGACATTATTCATTTTGACATTTGACAGTAAACAATAAAGTTCCATATTAATGAATATGAAAATGTCACTCATTTAATACGATCATTTACCACAGTTCGGGTGTCATCGTATTCCTATAAAGATCCGAGTTTTCCCGAAGGAAAATAATTTCTCACTACATCTGTTCTACATCACATAACAACTAAGACTTAAAAAGTGTACAAGAGAATTGTAGTGCAAATAAAATGGCTTAAAATTGCCAAGTACGTGACAAATTACCGAGTGCCGTTATTAAAAGAAATCTAGAAGCACTTGTAAGGTGTGCAAAAATGTGTGCAAATTCTAATAATCATCACATTAGTTAGAAAAACCATCAGAAGATATAGGATTGAACAAAAGATGAAATTGTTAGAATAATCCATGGTCTTATTTATTTACGAACTACACATTGGCCAGAGAAGTTGGCCTTGACTGCTTCACCGGATTGAGAGGTGGCATAGCTCTTAGGTCGCTTAGCCTGAATCTCTATCGCTAGTAACTCGACACAAGTAACGTCGGCTTGGACGGTTACTATGTTACGCGTAAGCATTCCGATCAGAGGGCGCCCGAGAGGGCCGAACCACGACTCGGTCGGTAGCTATTTCAAGGAGAATCCATAGTCTTTATGTATTCGCCACTATCGACAAAATACTTTCTGTGATGGTCCCGAATCCGATATTTACCAATGACATTTCACAACAATAACCGTAAACAACTAATTTGATTTTGTGACTAGTAATTTCCAATTAAAATTAATTGATTGAAATATATCGGCATATTTTAAAGACGTTATTTTGTATGAGGTTTACAAAGATTAACAATTGAAACAATATTGGAGTGTTAGTTAGTGGTAGGCCATTGGAAAACCAAAAGCACAAGTGAACTAGCAGATTACCAAACTGGCAAAAATTTACATCTGTGATGTCACTGAACGTTCGTTTTGACACAATTGGTTTCGCAGTCGCGGGACCCTTAACTAATAGACCTTTCTTATTCATTCATCCTTTGGATACGTCCAATACAACGAAATCTAAAAACTCATTCAATTGCTCATCGTATCTTATTATACTATCCTATCAAATATGATAAGACACAGTATATCTTTGCCAAGGAGTGAACAATATATATCGATTTTATATGAAACATCATGTAAAATCTAGGGATGTTCATGCAAAAAATATATCGATACATTTTTCGATATGATATATCGTAATGTTGTATCGATACTATCCGTATATTGTATAAATATATCTTATCGTTCGTTTTTATTTAAGTAGCCCAAAAAGATTTTAAATTACAACAAATTCTGCCATCGCGGAGAGCGTAGTAACATAAACAAAATTTTGTTATCAGATGAAATATATCGATATTAGGTGATTCGATAATATCGCGTTCATATATCGACATTTTATGTAATATCGATATATATCGTGCACTTCTAATAATACCGTTATCTATATCAATATATTTCATATAATATCCAATTATCAAATATCGTATGTTATTACTACACTAGAAGTTCTACACTCTCCGCGATGTCAGTACTAGATGTATAAATTTCATAGAGCCGCGGTTTTTTTGGTTACTTAAATATAAACAAACAATACGATAAATGGAAAACATCGATACATTTTTTGCATAAACATCCCTCTTTGACCTGGTATGGATAGCTATTAAATATATCAAATTTTATTTTAGAATATGGTTCGTACAATAACAATATGATCATTTTTCGTTAGAAATTTAAATTTGAAATATTTTTAGCAATATAAAATCACAGCATATAAACAAACAAAAATCAAATCAACAATCGAAAACTAGAAATGTGCGTAGCGAGGAAAGCCTAAAAATGGTACAGCTAAGTGTAATAAAACAAACGTTAAAACGCACCAGTGAAACCAATTCAAACCCACCCCCAATAATTGGACCTTAAAAACCCAAAACTAATAGACGTAGCAAAGCAAAGCTTCAAGCCCTTGTACCTTGGGCGTGGTGGCGCTAAATCCCTTGCAGAGGCGTTGTGAGACGCCGACTCCGTACTTAAAGGCGGGGCTCCGCTGCCCGACGAGATGGAGGCACTTTTCACGTGGGTCTTCCCCCCCGACCCGGCCGTATTGGCCACCCCTCCATTGCCCGCGCTCACTGCCGTCCCCCCTCCACTCCCATTCACACCCCCCACACCGTTCTTAGTTTCCGCTTGCGTAGAACTGTCGCGTCGTAAAACATTTCATGCAGTTAGTAGATTATCACTTTACCCCAATATGTCCCTCCCCACATGCGTATCATATATTACATATAAATATAAGAGATGGTTAGTTAATTATTTACTCTAAACGTATATAAATAAAAGGTTCGTACATATAAATACATATGGGAAACTAATAATCCTAGTATACATAAATATATATCGGAAACTGTTGAAAGATTTAAATAAAATGTTGAATAAATGTCTTTGCTTTTAAGTTTATCAATAGGAGAAAACGTTAGCAAAAAAAAAACCAGCACAAAAAACGCCATCTCGTTAATCTTTACGGTACTTGCATCATTCCTATTAAAAGTCGATTGGTGCCACAAAATTATGCAAGATGGCGTTATAACAGTACAAAGGAATACGTTCTCTTTTCAGCTATTGCTATTGGATGGACAAAACGCCTAGATAGGTACTATCGATATTTTATATTCATTGCTAAGTTAGCCTTTAAGAATGCTTTTCACTAAGTTATAGTGTCTAAGACATGTACTGGCTTTCCATAAAATTATTATATAAGGAAACACATAACAACACAATACTGTATTTATAGGCAATTATTATAAAGTGAATAAGTACGCTTAATTCGTAGTGGCGATTGCTGTATCTGTCCATCCCGCTTCCATTGAAAGAATATAAAAGATTGCTTAAGTATTAAACTACCCTTTTCTGGCTAATGGTTGTTATTAAGTCGATTATATTATAACGTAGATTCGTCATCCACTAACTTTTATACAATATTTTAAAACCTATTTTAAGGCGTGTGGTCTAGCTTGCTATACTGGATCTAAGATACGATGAATAAGATGGCTCAAATTAATGCGGTCCAACAAATGCTTTATTCGGTTTACGGAAAATCAATAGACTTAATTACTTTTACGTTTGTGTTCCCTTTGGTTACAATGTGAATGTTTTCAAGAGTAGAGTGAATAGACATTTACTACATTTCCACTTCATATCAGATCGTGATCAAGCACTTTGCTTAGAAAGTTTGAAAAAAATTAAAACACAATTTTATAACCTTTTACAGAGTATAAATAATAATTTTATGATGTATTTTAAATTTTAAAACAGGAAAAAAAATTGTGATTCAAAGATGTTGATTCTCTGATGGGTTCATTATTGAGATTTAGAAAAATCTAAATTATTCTTTAATAAAATTAATTAATAATAAACAAAATAATTTTTTAAATAATTAATTAAATATTTTAAAATAAAAACTTTAAGTAATTAAGATATTTTAACGTTAAAATACACTTCTCCAAGATACAAGTTTTTAAAAATACTGTCATAGAATCATTTTGTTTAAATAAAATAAAAGTTTTATAGGAGTAATTCAATGTTCTAAGTAACTTCAGTACACACATTATATGGTCCTTCGAGCCGGAATGAATCGTAACTAGGATAAAGTTACATACCTGGGGGTGTCGTTAGGCGGGGACAGCTTTACGGGCGTGGGATGCGCGGTGTGCGACGCGTGTGTGGCGTGCGTGGCGTGCGTAGCGTGGGCCGGCGCCGCCTCCAGCGCAGTGCGCCGCTGCCCCCCTGTCAGTGTGCGGGACCGGGGTTCGAGTTTTGGCTGCGCACTACTGGGTCGTGTCGTGTTCTGTACCTGCAAAAATGAGATTTTTACGGATGTCCAGCCACATTGTTCGTTCGTTTACTTTTTTAAATTATGTTTGGAAAATTACGTAGGACTGCGTAATGATCCTCTGATACGGTAAATGTTAATAAATCGTCAGTTTTATATTTTCTTTTTATTATTTATTTACCATATAATTAATATGTCTCTTGAGTTTGTTATAAATACTTACACTTTTAAATCGACACACTGGATGACAAAACATATTTTTCAAAGTGTACATAAGAATTATATGATTTAACCAACTTTTCACCATCGAGTTTTAAAAATAACGAAGAGTTTTCGTCAAAGGTTACGGAACGAATTAATCTCGTATGCTGAAGTACCAATGTATCGTCACTGCTTTATATGTTGCACTAAACATATTATACAATGCACAGACGGAATTAGATCAAATGAAAGACAACGCCGTACCTGCATTTGAGCGATCCGCGCCGTGTTCTCCTTGATGGACGCTGAATCGATTGTATTCTGTGGATATATGAATACACTTCATAAGTAATATGACAAAGGTACGAACAATAAATTATTTAACTATTTCATAAAATATAAAAATGTAATATATATAAGCTCCATTTAACGCTTTAGAGTGTAGACAGAGACAGCTTTCGTTGTCCGCTTCTCACCAAGTTTATTCGGTCTCAATATAACAGGTTGTGAGCCCATCGACAAATACCTAAAATATTTTTTTTCAGCAAGTAATTTATATATATAACAATTTTATAAATATTATATTTTGTAGTAATGCATATAAATATCAATTATCTATTTAAAAACACAACACTCATGTGAGAAAATTAAAACTTTGTCTTCAGCCCTGTAGTACTAGGCTCGTAGAATAAGACTACGGTATCCCCTGTCTGACGTAAAAGGCGACTAAAAGGGACCTCGGGTCCACGGGGCGACAAGGGTGGGGAGCCCTTGTCGCCCCAAACAAAATACAATTTCAATACGAAACCTGTCTTTTGAAGTTAGATGTGGTCGTGGTAGCGGTCGACGTGGTATTGTTCGCGGCGCTTGTAGTTGTACCAACTGTAAACCCAAAACGATACATTAGACACTGGCCTCGCAACGCTTTGCAAAGATACTGAGTACTTTGCAAAGTTACTGAGCACTTTACAAAGCTTCGCTTTGCTTCGAACACGTTGACACACAAGTCCAGATAAATGTTATTATATCCTAAAAACAAACTAGCGTTGCGAAGCTATCACTAACTCGTACCTGCCATTAAAGTGTGTGTTAATCTTTATACACAAGCCTTTTTCAAGTTTTGCTTAACTTTCTTTAATAAGCATAAAAGTCATAGTTCTAAAAGCAATAGATTAAATTTAACCGTGCATACAACACTATGCTACTGGGATGTTAATATCAATGAAGTTTTCTTATTAAAAAAAAACAGTACACAGTCCTTAAAACTAATAATATAAATAAATAAATATAAATATATAATAGGTTGTCAAATATCTCCCTTCCGCCTTTTGTCTTTTGAATTTCGCGGCTATGTACAAAGCGCTACAGAGCTCGTATCTAGCAATACTATACATAATTTGAAAGGTCTTGACATAACCTACAAAACGACTGCATAATTAGTTTGGATATTGCGTTCAACAGTTATAGACGTGTAAACATGGAGTTCACTAACGCCGAAATTCGCGGCTTGGCCACTGTTTGGGACGATTCACCGGCCTTCGACCACGACCGTTTTCGCTTGATATTGTCGTATGTGATCCATTTTTCGTCGCCAGTCACCATCCGCTTCAAGAATGGGTCGAGTTCGTTCCGTTTCAGCAGCATATCGCAGGCGTTGATTCGGTCCAGAAGGTTTTGCGTCAAATCATGCGGCACCCAAACATCAAGCTTTTTGTATCCAGCCTTCTGCAGATGGTTTAAAATGGTTTGGTGACTAACTCCCATCTCCTGGGCGATGTCACGAGATGCCACAACCGGTCTAACTCGATGTAGTCCATGATTTGATCGGTATTTGTCGTCACAGGTCTTCCGCCGGCTGGCTTATCCATGGTGTCGTTTCGTCACCGGCTCTGAATCGTCGAAACCATTCCTCCGTGGTTCGAAGTGATAGAGTACCATCCCCAAAACACCATTAATCTCACGGAACGTTTCTCTAGCGGATTTGCCTTTAACAAAGGAAAACTTTAAAATAGCGCGAATTTCGGCGTTAGTGAACTCCATGTTTACACGTCTATAACTGTTGAACGCAATATCCAAACTAATTATGCATAGCGTCGTTTTGTAGGTTATGTCAAGACCTTTCAAATTATGTATAGTATTGCTAGATACGAGCTCTGTAGCGCTTTGTACATAGCCGCGAAATTCAAAAGACAAAAGGCGGAAGGGAGATATTTGACAACCTATTATATTTTAATAGAAAGCTGGCAATATAATATACTAATGCTGGCAAAGAAATATTACTATCTTGTTAACCATTCCAACTAAGCTTAAGCTTGTGCTAGGACATGGTTCACGGCAATAGTCGAATGGTGGATTCGAACCCACGACCTTACGATTCGCAGGCCGTACCCTAAACCATTAGGCTATTGATGCTTAAAAACTTCATCGATATTGACCTATATTGAGAAAATAACAGCTTTGTTCCAGCTTAATTATTTTTTTCCATAGACAATCAACTAAATGTATAACAAAATAAAGCTCAAATAAAACAAACAAGCAGCACATAATACATAAAAGCAAAATTGATGGAGGACAAAATGGGGTTTATGGAAAATAGGAGAAATAAGGATTAAGTTACGATTTTTTTTCAATCGACTCTGCCTCTATATTAAATTTGTCTACACGTTTTATATCATAGACTAGTGTAGAATTTCTTATTGTAAAAAAAATACATATGAAGCATTAGACAAAGGTGAATATTGATCCATTAAAACAATTGATTTCAGTGTTATATCAATTGAACGCCATCATTTAAATGGGGAGAGTTTTTAATGAACGCTAAATTAACGATAGAACAAAGCAAGCTGTAAAATATAGCCAAAGAGCTGTGAAAATTTGCGCACACCAACACACAGTGGGAAACACACAGTCACACTCAAACACACAGATAGAATAACATGCATACCGCAAGAGATTGACAGGAAGGAAAAAAAATTGGAAAGGATATAAAAAATTGAGAAAAAACAAGCCATGATTTCGAAGTTTTCGTGGTATCATTGAACTTATTTAGTGAAAAAGAAAATTATTAACAAAAAAATTAATTGACCGTAGAAGATAATTAAAAAATGATAACCGAAATTATATCCTGTAATGAAATGATTACGCAAGAACACGAGTCGAGAACATGATGAAGCAGAGATGGAAATTGCATGGCGACCGTAAAGTTATAGGAACCAAAGTAAGAAGCCTTGACCTCTATACTGTGAAAATGTTCATGCCCTGAAAAAGTCATAGTTAACAGAACTAATTAATTTGAACGGAGTAAGAGTAAGTTTTAATAGGAGGTGGAAAAAAGAGATGGCTGATGTATTTCGCTGAAAAAATAGCGAATCAGAGGATTACTAGAACGCAAGAGGACAGGCCCAAAGGCTTTTACAACTTGTAATTTTTTCGAGAGTTCACAAGCCTGAAAATCTATTTCCTTAGTAAAACTTAATTCAAGGGTCATCCCTGAGATAAGACGTCGGTTTGGGCGGTTGATCACGAAAGCATTACGATTCGATGGCGCCTAAAAGCGCACAGAAGATGAAGGAATAAATACTGATGGACTACGGTGGGAAAATCAAGGAAAAAATGGTTAGTATTGTAGGAAAGGAACACACAGTTCCACTGTAAGCTTAATATTAGTGTAATGACTTTGGCGGGAGTAAAGATAGAGACCCACTGTAAGATTAATGGAGTCGTCTGACGCTATCGAGGGAGACAGTGTATTATTGTCCTGTCAAAAGACCTCGATTAAGAACTAAAAGGGAGTCAAGAAAGTACGTGTATAGCCACACGGCCAAACAACGCGTGCTCTGCTGCGTTTCAGCACAAATAGCCTCGAGGTAAGTGGGGCTATGGGTGGTGGTTAGTTGTATGTAAAATTAATATTGATGGTAAGATAGGAACCGTGAAGGGAGTAAAGTAAGGTGAGAGGGACAGAGGTGTCGTGAGGCGCGGGGTTACCTTGGGCGCGCAGCACCTCGGCGCCGGAGGAGGCGCGGCGCGAGGCGGCGGGGCGCGCGGAGGCCGAGATACTGCGCTGCACGCCGCGGTGCGACGGCGACCCGCACGCGCCTGCGCAACGCCCGCGTTACCCTCACACTAATCCCCCACACCACCGGCCCCTACGCCCCTTGCCCCTCTACGACTGTACAGATCTAAACCCTGAACTTAGGTATAATACAGCCAGACCCAACGCCCTAAAGCCGTTGCCGTGTGATAACCTAGATGCGTGAATTAACTACAGATTTACATAACTAGAAGTTTGCTTTACAACATTATTCGTGGATCGTCTGACTGCCTTTTCGTCACAAGGTCATTTTAACTACATTTTTTTTAAATATTTGTTTCGTTTTCTTCGTTACTAGTGTCGAATAACTGTCTATTCTTAGGATTTAAGTTTAACCTAGATAAGCCTAGTCTTAGGTCGCTCGTAGCTAACACCAGACTTTCAAATTACACGTTGTCATGAATAAG
The DNA here is from genome assembly GCA_029286785.1 of Meandrusa payeni. Lineage (NCBI taxonomy): Eukaryota > Metazoa > Arthropoda > Insecta > Lepidoptera > Papilionidae > Meandrusa > Meandrusa payeni. The sequence continues at coordinate 2,617,768 of JAGSMX010000032.1, forward strand.
ATCAATGATATTGATTGTTTAGTTGACAGAAACACATTGATTTCTATCAAACATAATATTCGGATAATTTTCGGAAATCTAATATCCAAATAAATTATCGACGTGAATCTTTGCTTTGAATGTTTTGAAGACGTTACACGTATAATCGTTTTGTCTGTCTAAATTTAATTCATATATAAATTACTATTAGATAGAAACTAGAAATCTGTATTAGCGTGTCTTTAGTTAACTAAGTCCATTTTAAAGCGAATAGCGTAAACTGATTTTCTTGCATACCCCTTAGAACTTAAGATGCGCATACAAAAACACTTTTCCCAAGGTAGGGGGGGAATAGTTGTGACAGGTGTACGACATATGAAGCACACATAATAGACAATAAAAATAAAAAGCGAAATTACAAAATGGAGTACCAAAGTGACAATAAATACAAAAAAAATTACACTCTTGACAATCATAAACCATATTCAAACATCACAACTCATAGACACGGATGCAAAGGAAATGTCAAATTACTGTCATTATTCTAAACATTCAATGGGAGAGGTTGGAGAGTTTACTACGAACAATAGGGAGAAAAAAAGTGAGAATCACACGTTGGTTTAAAAAAAAACAGCGTAAAAACATAAAGAACATATACATGTCAAAACTTCAGCGAATGACAGCTAAGTGACATTTGCTTTCGCGCCAAATTTGACGTCACAATGGCGGGACGTCACTTATGGTTGTCAAGTTTACTCGAAGGATATGATATTCCCAGTTAGATTAAGCTATAAAGCTCCCTTGTATATTATGCCCTAAGCGCGTTTTAAGCTTAGTTTCGCTTGATACATTAATAATGATCTATGTATTACAGCGTATTTATACTTGATAAGAGTTATATAGTTAACTTTGTCTGATGTAATGCGAACAACTGAATCATAAGTTGTTATTGCCCTTAGAAACTTCTAGAAATTGTTAAGACTAATTAACTACCTATTGAATAACATCATTGTTTCATAAATATCGTCAGATTTTAAACCGTCCGTTGAAATAACGAGCGCTATAAAATCTTTTATAACGATCTATCTGCCACTATAGGTTCATTAAATGAAGAAAAAGTTAGAGAAATATGCTGATCAAATAATAAATCATCACTTAGACAACAAAGAATTTCGTTGGTAAATCGGCATCGAATTGAGACCCTCAGCTCTTCGAATTCAGTTGAAAATGTAGTATTACTAATATACCTAACAATTTTTTTTAAATATCGAGGTACCACTGTTTATTTAATTGTAGAACTACCCTGACCTATGATGTCCTTCCAAATTATGTTACGGTCGTAATGCTAAAGTTCAAGTGATTGTGGTAACAGAGGGACAGTGCCAAGTTACGTACAGATGCATACGTGTGTGTATATATATATATACGTACCGGCGTGAGCGTTCGTTTGCTGTTGCTGTTGCTGGGGTGCTGCTGCGTTGCGCAGAGAGAGGGACGAGCCCGACCGGCTGCCGTCGGACTCCGGCTGCGAAGAGCGCCATTTTATGATCAGTTTTTTAAACAAATTGAAATACTACCATCACTATATTTGATAAATAATCAAATTAATTCCTCGCCATAATCCACAGTAGTAACTTAAGATAAATTATAAATTAAATAGACATACATAATAAACAAGAGATATAATAAGAAATAGATTATGGTAGATTGACAATATTATATATTGTTCACGAAATTTGTTTAAAAAGCAAAGGATCTGAATTCACGTAATAAACGATATATATATATATACATATTGTTTTTAAGAAAAACTTCAAAATTAATAAAATACGACAATTGTTGTATAATTATGTGTGTAAAAATCGTTACATAGCAACAGATTCGCTTCCCGCTGTCTGACTGTTCGCGAACTCAAAACTGTTTTTCATGCTGTGCCATCCAATGAATAGAGCGGTACTCGAGGAAGATTTGATTATATAATTTATTAAACCCTTGTGTCGAGTTACTAGCGATAGAGGTTCAGCCAGCCAGCTTCTCTGGCCAATCTGTGTAGTTCTTCATTAAACAAATAATAAAAAAGTTGTCTTGAGCACTTTATAAAATTATTTTATTCCTTTAGACCATCATAATTACATTAATACCTTAGTGTTGAAACAGAATAATATATTAATATCTACTAGCGACATCTAGTATAAAGTATGCAAGATTGTTCTTTTATCTACTCTGTGATTAACTTGAATAAATTTATTGGTCTGTGCAAAACCATCGTAGTTTCAAAACGTAGAATTTTGCTAATGTCGATATTCTGTAATTAAATTGTATTGACGACTTTTGCCAAAATAAGTAAAAAACCTGCTCATAATGTCAAAGAATGGCCTAAGGCACTGAAATCTCAACCGCATGTGTCGCGGCCTTGGTTACTGGCCCATCAGAAGTGACAAATTTACAAAACAACGACAAACCAGATCTCAATAAAGTTTTGAAAAAGTGTCCACAGAATCAAAAATCATATTAAAACATATAAAAATCCTTGCTAAAACTTCTTTTTCATTAATAAAGTAACTACAACATTAACTTGGAATTACGTTTCAATTGAGACTTAAATAACTTCCATTAATGGCCCCTAAAAAAAAGGTTGAACATGAATAGCCTAAGGTATAATTTAAAGCCGGGGTGCGCAGGAGGCGTTACGAACGCCTCCTCTTGCCGTCCCCCGTAATCCGAAGCGGGGCCAGGATGGGTACCTGGCCCCAGCATGCTTCGGGACTTCTCTGAGTGCCGGAGAAGTCCCTTTGAGAATGAAGACCGGTCTTTGCCGGGACCGGCCGGTCGTTGGGGTGTCCTGTCGCTGACAGATCCGGGGCACCCCGCTCATAACGGCTGATGGCATTCGCGGAAGGTTTAGTGGGTAGGGGCTGCCCAGGCCGAGTCCCACACATCACCCCGGGCCCACCCAGGGTACCGGAGGATGGTCTATAAAAAGCGTGAACCAAAAAAAAAGGTATAATTTAAAGTGTCAATACTGAAAATCTTTAAGTATATATAAGTGAAAGGGACTTACATCACTACTCTTCCTTCCCAATAGCAAGTAAGTTGCGAACACATCGTCGTACTTCGCCTCCGCCAACGAATACTCGATCTCTTGTCTATTGTAGCCCAAGCACACTAGCGCCTCTGTGAAAAATAAATGTAATTTTAAAAACCGCCCACTCTAATTACCAAAGACTAAATAATACATGCATACTATATGCAAATTTAACAAATATAAATTATTCCATTATTAATTAAAAGCAAGCTACATACACCGACTACACAGGGTCACACTCCTTACGAAGAAAAAAACTGAACAAAATTGAACTACATATAAGAAATACAGAGAAAACTCTTTGCTACAAACTTTTCTATGGATTCATACAGTTGAGTTATTTCCATACAAAAGCTATTTTTTAATTGGTCCAATTTGGTAATTGTGTTAAAACTGTACTATGTGATGTGGGATTACGACAAATAAAAAATGTATTATTTTATTATATCGCAAACAGGCACAAATTTAAGAAGTGAATTTTTCACTAGCTTCTATATGCCGTTATATAATAATCGATAAAAATTATCTAGGAAACTTGGCGAAAGAAGAGGGTAAACATGGATATCACACGTTCCCGTAGCGCTAACGAGACAGCACAGTGGGGACTGTTAGCGCAGTAGGACAGTCGGTTAAAGTCAGACATAACACGTCATTGTCCCTACGAGCTCGTGTATGCGTAGGCATTTTCACACGTAAAAAACACCGTGTCTCCAGTAGGGGACCTCGGTAAGGGACATATAGAAATCTAGAAACTATAGCAATTATGGTAAAACAAATATTTAAAGCAAACAACACAAACATAACACAAATCAATCTATAGTGTAACATTTAAAGTTACAGCCTTTATATATATAATATATATGTCCCACTGCTGGGCAGAGGCCTTCTCTGTAAAGAGAGTATAAGGGCATAGTCTGCCACGCGACCCTAATGCGGATTGGCAGACTTCACATGTCGTAGAAAAATTTTCTAAGACATGTAGGTTTCCTCACGATGTTTTCCTTCACCGCCGAGCGCGTGGTTAATCAGCACATAAAATTGCAACAGCAAATTTATTGGTGCCGGCACCGGGGATCGAACTCGGGTTGCTAGCGTACTATTCAACTTGAGCCAACCGCCCGGACACTAAGCTACCACGGCTCATTAGTACCGATATATTCACGAGATACAACTAAGAACAGTACGAGATTACAAAAAAAACTGTAGCTTATCACAATGATACATTTTTATTTACATATAATTCACATGCATAGAGATTTTTTTGTTATTTTAAGGGGGCGTAGGAACGGGGCACATTAAAGGCTAACGATGCACCCTCTGGTATTGTTAGTGTACGTAAGTGGCGGTAATCATAACACCAGGATGCAGTAATAAAAAAATACATATTATTACTAGTAAAGTAACAGCCTAAACATAGACGTCCCACTGTTGGGCTCAGGCTTTTTCTGTAAAGAAAGCGTAATAAGTCCGCCACGTGCACCTAGTACGGACTGGCAGACTTCACTTGACTAGAAAATTTTAGAACACATGCAGGTTTCCTCAAGATGTATGCCGTCATTGAGCACGTAAATCAACACTTAAAATTGCACCAAACAATTTCATTAGTGCCTCGCGTTGCTAGTGTACCATTTGCTAATATTTAAAATAAAATCATCTATTATAACGACAGGTTTTACAATCACCTCAATATTACTGTCATATTTACCTGAGGAGTTTCCAATGGAAATAACAGTAGGTGTTCACAGATAACAAAATAGCATTAAAAATTCCAAACATCTACCAAGCTTATACACCTACACCGAGTAAATTACAAACATGCAGACAAAAGCAAAACCATATACAATTCTGTCTCATCGGGTCCGTGTATCAAAATCTTGCCATAGATTAAAAATGCAGCCCTAGCGTGTTGGCGCGCATTTTGATTTTGACAGCCCGCGTCACTTTGACAACGACATAACTGACATAAAGTATTCTTTGCAGATAGTTACGACGTACAACAAGACAGAATTCACTATGAAAAGTAACATAAAAGAATTCCGCCTCAGTTCACCTACCAACTTGCGCTGTGCCGTTAGTAGTTGGGGTGTTTGCATGAAATACAAGAATATTTTTTTAGATATTTCCGTAGCTAAGCGGTGATATGAAGTATACAGACATTATAACGTAAATGTATCACATATTGTACTAATAAGTCAGCTTCATTTAAAATTAAAACGAAAGTTTGTTACTTTCAACTTTGAAAACATGAACAGGGCTATTAATAAATATCTGATATTTTAAAACATTTTTCTATATGTTAAAATTAAGTTGATAATCAATTTAAAATTTAATTAACTATTAACTTATTCCATTCAATACAAACTGTACCCCGAGACAGATTGTTTCAAAATGAATTTAATAATTGAAATTAGTTTTGGAATCTCCTAGTTTATTTGAACCACTATGGTGTTCGAATGGCATACAACTGACATGACAATATTCTGACATATTTCAATCAATTAATCAACTGAATAATCATGATTATTCGATTAATTTCAAAAATATTAGCAGATTATGGTTGTTGGGATGATGACAATTGAATTGTAATAGGTTATTTTTATAATGAAGTGTCATTGACAAATATCAGACTCGGGGTACAATTGCTTGTGACTAAATGTGACATACAGTCCGTCTAAATATTTCATATCACATCAAGCATATAAAAATGTTACAATCTTCGTTATTAGCTACAATTGTCCCGCTTCAATACTACATCTTGTAATATCAGTAGCGTTAGCTAAGCGTAATTAACTCTTTTCAACCGACTTCAAAAAGGAAGAGTTACTCAAATCGTCTATATGTTTTTTTATGTTTGTTGTTTCATAACTTTCGACTGGGTGAAGCGATGTTGATTTTTTTTTAATTTAAAAGCTCCCAATGACAATGGCATGGGAAAACCATATAGGCCTTAAATTTGCATTATGTATGTACTCGTAAAATGGACGGATAAATCAATATCACGCCAACTGATTTCGATGATTCATTTTTTATTGTCAAGGGTAATTTGATGAGAGTTTGGTTAGGTTAGGTTCTGTTTTTTTTTTGGGGTGTCCTGTCGCTGAGAGATCTGAGGCACCCCGCTCATAACGGCTGATGGCATTCGCGGAAGGTTTAGTGGGTAGGGGCTGGCCAGGCCGAGTCCCACACATCCCTCCGGGCCCACCCAGGGTACCGGAGGATGGTCTATAAAAAGATTCCCCCGCGTTAACAAAAAAAAAGGTCAGGTTCTGTTTAAATCTAAATCGCAATATTCTTATTCGATTTGAAGTCGGTTTTGGTTATAACTTATATTTGTTATAATATCAGCTAAATGTAATCTACCTCGAAGGTTAGCATATCGACGCTGGAAAGCAAAAACGTAGTAAGTGACACATATGGCCATTTTCACTTTTTTACGTTGTTGGAATTGGAAAGAAAAGACGCGTCGAATGATATATGACTTGTAACAATTAGATGAAAAATAGCGAAAATAGGATTTTCATGATTGACACTTTCTCTTTTATTTTTTGTACCGTAAAACGATTTTCTTTTGTGAAAACTCTAGGTTAATGCCGTGGTACAATACTTATTCAACAAAAAAATAATAAATATTGTGTCCAAAAACGACAGCTGTAGGTTCACAAACACGAAGGTTATAATTTTTTTAAAAGAGTTCAAATGTTTTTTTGTGGGTTACTACGTTTTTGTTTTCCAGCGTCGATATGCAACAACTGAATGTACCAAACATAACTGAAACCAGTGTGAAACACATAATAGTCACAAACTTCTTCGTCTATCAGCATCACAATTTTATATAAATACCAGCTGACCCCAGAAACGTTAAGCAATTTAAATTGTTTCTATGAATATAATAACACGACAATAAACCTTTTAACACAACGTTTTTCTGTTGCTAAAGAAGCAGTAATTGTATGTGATTGACATTTATGATTATGTCCAATGGTCTGTTTAAAGTTATCATTCGTTGGCTGAACAACTGAACGTCATTTCGGTCAACCGAGGTTTTAAAAAATCTAATTTTAATAAATAAATCTTTTGTTTTATTTTACAGACTAACATCTGTCTGTACCGACTCGAAAACCTTCGTAGACCAGATCGTAAATCAGATCTATAGTAGATCAGATGCATAGTTTACGATTAAATGGACATAAAAACAATTATGTGTATATAAAGACAGATATTATATATATATATATATATATATATATATATATATAATCGTCTAGTAATCGTGTCTACCACCAACAGCATATATACTGCAATTGAATCGGTCAACTGAAGCTGCTGCAAAATTTTTATTCTATGTATTTAGACATGTATATATCATATATACGAGACGTAAAGAAGAAACATGATATAATATTTTTGAGATTTATCTTATGATTAAAATACCTTATAAAGAAAGAAAACTCGGCTCGCAGATTATTTATAAAAGCTCTGAGTAGTACAAGGATAACAATTAGAAACTTACAACCACAAAGGAAGCAAGCGATAAGTCGTAATCGAACTGAACCTAAGATAATTCTTTAAAACTAACAAAAAATTTTAAGCAATAACTCTGTCTGTATATTACTAAACTTTTTCTCTTTTACTGTTACTTTGTCTCTACACGACCTCAAGGGAGATATATTAAAAAAAACAAGAAATCTGGCATTTCTTTTTTTTTCTCTAACATGCTTGACCATTTATAAAAATTCCAACTAAGCTTAAGCTTGTGCTTGGAGATGGTTCACATCAATAGTCGAATGGTGGGATTCGTACCCACGACCTTACGATTCGCAGACGTTCTAGTAAATTTAATGTGATAGCTAAGAAGTTGGTCGACACATCTGGTGACTAGAGGACTGGCTTATACCTTGCACAGAGGCTAAGCTATACAACGTGGCAATGCTACCATCCTTCTGGGCACGCTGCTAAGCGACGACGGTTTGGCACAGTTATATTCAGTACGTATGGAGGGTGCTGGCCACGTTGCAGTTGCGAGCGCCAGATAAATTCCTTCATATGCGTAGCCGCCCTGCGTTGTTGCTAGAGCCTACTTCCAGGACAAACCTGTTCACGAATGCTCCCATGTCACGCGCTGATAGGATTGTCAATTTTCTTTATTCTATCTCTTTAGCATATTGATATATTTCAGTGTGATCAATCGAGGTTCACAGAAGCTGCTTATAGATATATCGAGATGATAAATGTTTGAGTTGTCACTTGAGTTAAATTATTTTTATGTTGTGATGTTAACTATTATTGTATTGTTACTATTTTTATCATTATTTGTGTAGACTACAGCACCGAATTGGTTTAGCTGTAATGGTGCTGTAAGTTTTTCTGTCTAATAAATAAATATTTTTTGAAAATAATTTGTAGAATACCTATTATATTGTAAACTTTTCTTTTTTTAGTTAGTATTATGTATTGTTTTATATGTATAGTTAAGTTATATTTTCTAGTTTTAGTTATAACAAAATTATGTATTACATTAAATAGTAATCAATCAAAAGTATATTTAATAGATATAGTATATATAGCGTACGTTTTCTTTGTCTTGGTGAAACAAAGCCAATTTAACTGACCTATCCGCTTGTGGTCTTTGAAGTCCTGCTGCGGCTCCACGTACGGTCTGAGCTCGTCGTCCTCGTAACCTGTGTTCATCCATTTGTCCCGCATTATGTTCTCCAGCGAGGCGCGTTTAGCTGGATTCAGTACCAGGAACTTCTTGAGCAGGTTCTCACAGTCCGTTGACATGTAGAACGGTATTCTGCGGATGAGTGTGCATGTTATTATAAACAGAGATTGTATTTATTGTCTCGCTTTTACAGTATAAAGTTTCCTTTCGTGATCAACATTATTTGATCCTGCTGATTGAAAACCAGTACACACCCTATATAGAAAAGCATACCTGTATTTGCCACGTAGTACCCTCTCCCTCAGCTCCCGGAGCGTGGAGCCGTCGAAGGGCAGCGAGCCTGACACCAGGGTGTACAGGATCACCCCCAGCGACCACACGTCCACCTCCGGGCCGTCGTACTTCTTGCCTGCAATAACAATTTAACATTTGGTTATTGAAGTTACACTTCTGCAGGCGCGTAATAAAAATATATAACAGTAACAAATTAAAGCTGCAGTGAAATTTTGTTTGTATACTTTTTAAAATACTGCAATATCATTGAAGTTAACTACCCGTATGTATTATTCATCTACCTTATTTAATATTCATATTGTATGTTGTCTGTATAAATTCCCTGTAAATGTAGTTTTTTATGACGAACTACACAGATTGGCCAGAGAAGCTGGCCTTGACTGCTTCACCGGATTGAGAGGTGGCATAGCTCTTAGGTCGCTTAGCCTGAGCCTCTATCGCTAGAACTCGACACAAGGGTCACCTCGGCGGACGGTTACTATGTTACGCGTAAGCATGCCGATCCGAGGGCGCCCGAGAGGGCCGAACCACGACTCGGTCGGTTGCTATTTCACGGATAATCCGAGGTAAATGTAGTATGTAAACGTAGTATTGCGCGCGCATGACGCGATGATGATGGGTAGTCGTAGGCACCGCTGAAAATCAACGGTGTCCAATATTAGCATCATATCTTATGTCCTATTTGTCCGTTTTTTCTTTAACTGTTTATTTTTTTTGTCTTTTTGGTGTGTTTCACATATTTTGTGCCAATGTCTATTAAACAAATTTCAACGGAATTTTATTAACTGTGTTGACTATCCTTTTTCAGTCATGTTATTATTATATTGTAATTAGTTTTTAAGGATGCCTAAGAAGTGTAACTTCTCACGAGCATATATATTTTTTTAAAGTAAAGATCGACCACGAAGATATTCCGGAGACGAAGTGTTATGTAATATGACAATATAAGTGTCTGTACGTTTTGCCATTTGATTTGAAATGTTTTCTTTCACTTATAAACATAGGTTGTATGTTGGAGGGTACGTTATCAGACGCACCTTGGAACAGCTCTGGCGCCGCGTACGGCGGACTGCCACAGAAGGTATCCAGCTTCGACCCCGGCGTGAACTCGTTGGAGAAGCCGAAGTCAGCAATCTTGATGTTCATCTCGCCGTCCAGTAGAAGATTTTCCGCCTGGAAGCAATCGCCAAACGTATCATTATATAACCAACTAATGGCGCGGTTAAAAACGATTTATCTGAAGTTTTCTCAAATGACTCTAAGTTACTCATAATTACATCAGCTATCGGCCAGTGAAAGTCCCGTCAAAATAGATCCAGCCGTTCCAGAGATTTGTAGGAACAAACAGATAGATATAGATTGTAAAAAATGTTATTTTAGTATAAATACCGTACGAGCTATACATCATTAAATATTTCATTTAACTCTCACAATATATTGAATTATTCATATCTCTCAGTATTCATTCTCTTCTCGAGCGGGTGAAGATCATTACCTACACTCACATACATATCATTAAATACAATTTTTTTTATCGTTTATACATAAACATATATACTTAACAGCTATTTTATCAGAGCATCTAATGACTTCAACAACCTGTGTAAGAAATTCAATAATGTCGACCTATTTTACGTCAGTGATGCCTCACTACGTAAGCTTTTTATAAGTAAATTTAGCGAAATTTTGTCTGCGGGACCATGATACTCTTTTTCCAATAATGTGTTACCTAAGTTTGCGTCTTTAGTGTTTTATTTTTCCCTAATTTAGTTGCGAAAACTTGTTATTAGCTAATCTAGTGATTTATTTGTAAATTATATAACAAGCATTGAATAGCTGTAAGTTTTCCTGTATCAAATAAATAAATAAATAAATATCGGGCTCAAGTTAATTTCAGAAATAAAAGTACGACGTATGGCTTGTTTGACAGTTCAAAAAGTGGAGTGCTCCGATCGTCACCAAACTAACAGGATATTTCGCCAGGTCAATCGGAAGTTTCTCTAAAAGTTTAATTGAAATCGATCCAGCCGTTTCGGAGCCTATATGGTGTTCCATACACTTTATACATACCCACACACTTTCTCTTTTATATATATAGTTATACATCTTCTTAGATAAAACTCCCGATCGAGTGGTGGGTTGGTCCTCTCGGGTGCCCTCGGTTCGGTATGCTAATGCTTTTTTTTTTGTTTACGGGGAGGAGATCTTCAAAAGATACTGCACTGTGCTCAAGGAGAGCACGTCCGGGGGGGAGGTTGTTCCCTCCCCCCTGTGCCCTCGCAGTGCTAGGCGACACGGGCCAGTCGATGTCACCTTCTTCCCGGGTCCACCATAGCCGACGACAAAGGCCCCCACTCTTGTCGCCCAGTGAACGCGAGGCCCCTTTAGTCTAGCCTTCTACGACAGGCAGGGGATACCGTAGTCTTATTCTTGAGAACCCAGAACTACAGGGCTGAAAATGCTAATGCTAATGCTATAGTAACCTTCCAAGCGGAGGTACACTTGCGCTGGAAGCTCTGCCACCTTTCAAATCCGTTGAAACTGCGGTCAGTTCTCTGCCCAAACAGTAGGTCCGTCACGAAACTTTGCAAGAGCGCAAGTGTCTCACCTTGAGATCTCTGTGTATGATCCGTTTCTGATGACAGTACTGCACCGCGGAGACGATCTGCCGAAACTTGGCTCGCGCCTCCTTCTCCTTCATGCGGCCGTGTAGCACTAAATAGTCGAACACCTACAAAAAGTCAAGTAACCAAAGTTTATACAAATTTAATAACTAAAAAAAATCCAAATTCTACACTGTAGACTACAGTCTTTGTTAAAAATTTCTATCGGACAGGAAATTCCTAGTTCAAGTGGTAGCGAAACATAAGTTGTATACTTATAGTATATAAAAACTGTAATTAGTAAAAAAAAATTGTTGCTATTACTCCTGACATTTATTACTAATATATATACTCCTGTTCTACAGGGGCGGACTGACTTTTAGTTTTATGTTAAGTTTAGATTTTTTTTGAAAGAAAGCTAGCAATATTTCTTTTTTTTTTCAGAAAATATTACTAACATTCTTGTTAACCATTCTAACTAAGCTTAAGCTTGTGCTAGGAGATGGTTCACGTCAATAGTCGAATGGTGCGTTCCGACCAACGACCTTCCGTTTATTAACTCATCACCCTACTCACCTCGCCACCCGACGCGTACTCCATCACGAGATAGAGAGTCTTCTCCGTTTCTATCACTTGGAAGAGTTTCACAATGTTCGGGTGGTCCAGCATTTTCATTATCCGTACCTGAAATTGATATAATATCGTCATAAGTACATAAGGTGCGGGTAGTATATGTTTATTTACGAGAACAAAAACCGACTTGAAATGAAGTCAAACATAACGGTCCATTAAACTACGCGTAGACGCTCCAAAGTATCTTATTCACAAATATCTGGTAGTACAACATCGTGAGGAAACCTTCATGTCCTAAAAAAATTTTTCTAAGACATGTTAAATCTGCCAATCCGCACTAGGTGTGCGTGGCGGACTATGCCCTTATATTCTCTTTACAGATAAGGCCTGTGCCTAGCATTGGGACATAAATAGGCTGTTACTGGTGATTGTATCGTTCGAGTTATTATGAAGTACTACCCTAGTCTTAGACTGTCAAAAGCCTACCTATACCTTTATAAACAAGCTTGCTTCAATAAGATTTTTTGAAGTTCCCCGGACGTCCATCACAACAACATCAACAGTCATCAACATCCCTCAAACCCGAACGAAGCGATTTGCTTCGTCTTTCATTATTCGTACAGCAAAGGACTGGAATAGTTTGCCCGCGTCTGTCTTTCCTTCCGATTACAATGTGGGTATTTTCAAGAGTAGAGTGAATAATTACTTAACATCAGGTGGAATCGTAGTCAAGCACTTGCTTAGAAACTATGGAGGAGCTGCACGTTTTAGGCCTTTGAGAAAGGACTTGAGGTAGACTCGTAGAAGGTCCCCAAATCAATTTTTATATTTTAACGAACCTTGGCTGTCCGTCAGTATAGGTGGCCGCAACAGTATCATCGTAGTATGAGATGACAGAGCTCTTACCATTACCCGACAATTTTGTGATGAGATCCTAAAAACACTTAGCCTCACCTCTCTGAACAGCTTCTGTAATGAGCCGGGGTTGAGTTGAGTCTTGTCAATGATCTTGATTGCCACCTCCTTGCCGGTAGGCACATGTTTGGCAAGTTTCACCTTCGCGAAGTTACCCTTGCCGATTGTCTTTAGAAGTTTGTACTTGCCTGGAAAAGTATAACGATAATTAAAATAATTTAATTACTAAATCATACATCACTATGCAACTAAATTAAAATATATAGTATGTCCGTTTACCACCAGTCAATAACATCCTTTTTGAAGTCGGTTAAATAAAAGTTATAAAGTAGGTAATGTGCTTTCCAGACTATAATCCATCTCTGTGCTAAATTTCATTCAGATCCGTTCAGACGTTCTGATGTCATTAAGTAACAAACATCCATCCATCCGTCCACATTTATAATATTAGTTGGATTAGGTAGAGCATAGGGCGCCTATGTATATTTATACTATAGCTCTTAAACACTTTATTAGGCACAAGTCCTGTCATGTGTAGAATTCTTTTGTCACATTTGAGCAGGCGCTGCTAAATGAAATCTCGTAGCTTAGGACTTTGTGAAAAGGCGAGCTTGGAGGTTAGTTGTTGGTTCGATCGTTTACTACAGAATTTGAAGAGTGTGCTCAGGAATTACATGACCTAATTCTGTCTTAATTGTGGATATCCCTCGAACCCGAAGCGCTTTTGCTATAATTCGTAAAGCAAAAGATTAGAATAGTTTGCCAGCGTCTATCTTTCCCTACGATTACAATGTGAGTTTTATTCTCTAGTAAATAGGCATTTACTAGGCTAGTGCACCATATATGATCCAGGACTGGATTGCCATGTAACATCACTTGCAATCGTGGACAAGCACTTACTCAGAAAGTAGTAAAAATAATAAAGTAATTTAGTTATATTATTTTCATGCACCCTACTGTATGCTATCGTCCTCTCCATACAAAGGTTGTCTGGAAGAGATCGCTCTTAGTGATAAGGTCCCCATTTGACAAATGGTTTAAAAATATACCTTATATATAAGGCCATATTTCTCTCTGTCTCTTGCGAGACGAAAAACATGAGCGGCCCTCGCAATCTTAAATACTATATTTACACTTATTTAACTGCTGATTAAAAGATTTATTATTTATTACTGACCAATATGGGGCTCCTCTGAAGTCCTGGACCTGGAGGAGACTCTTGCACTGCCGCCAGCGGAGCCACCGCCACCCGCGCCAGCCGACGACTCCGACGCGCTCTGCAAACAACACGTTATCACTTAATTAAATAGTACAAGCTTATGTCCCAACAGAGGCTTCAATATATGCGACAGGTGTATTGTATATTATGTATTTAAATTTTTATAGTTTCCTTTGTTTTGCACCCGTTACTAAGTCTCTACACGACCCCAAGGTAGACCTGGCTGAGAATACCTAGAAGCACATAACTGAAGCTCCCAGTCTAGCAATGTTTAATACTAGTTTGAAGTCATGGCTGGCTGAGAGGGTATTTTATGGTGTGGGGGCATCGACAAACACAATTACAAATTATTAGCATTTTATTTCTTTGATGTACTATTTTGCAATATTTTTTCCTGTTAAATTATCTAAATTAATTTGTAAAAAACGGCAGAAGTAAAAAAAAGGTTAAGGTTAATAAAGGTTCGTCTGTATGTTTTTTGTGTTTGTATCAATTCGTCTGTATGTTTTTTGTGTTTGTTACCGGTACAACTTTCAACTGGGTGAACCGATTTTGATGATTCTTTTATTTGAAAGCCTGTGCTTCCCATTTGGTCCAATTCTGACAATGGCATTCATATAACCGTATAAGTCTTAAATTTGCATTAAGTACGTGCGTGACAAATTTTCAAATAACTCAATATCACGCCATCTGATTTTTTTTTTTTTTGGACGAACTATCACAGTTGGCAAAGAGAAGCTGGCCTTTACTGCTTCACCGGATTTGAGAGGTGGCATAGCTCTTAGGTCGCTTAGCCTGAACCTCTATTAGGTGGTAACTCGACACAAGGGTCCCCCCGGCGAGGAACCACGACTCGGTCGGTAGCTATTTTATTAACGAAATCTATTGGGACAATCTAAGCTAAACTAACTTATATATATATATATATATTACGATAATTCGGAAGTACAAAAAGGGCGTCTACGCCTATGAAGTCAATTTTTTTTTGCTCATAAATATATTTGTACTCTTTTACTATGTGCAAATAAATAAAAATCCTAGATCTAAATCCGGGGTTGAGAAGGCACTGTTAGTGTTCGACAGACGAATCCTGAGGCATATCTTTGACGCTGTGTACGAGGACATGTGCTGTGGATGGATGAAGCCTGGATAAAGGCACTTATGACGGGGGACCCCGAAGGTCGAAGAGATCGGGAAAGACCAAAGCTTTGTTGGTTAGACGGTATCAATCGAGACGCCAAAGCAATTGGCATAGGAACCTGGAGGACTGCAGCCATGGATAGACCGAGGTGGATGAAGTTGCTTGACCAAGCCAAAGTCCATAAAGGGCTGTTAAGCTAATAGATGAAGAAATAGATCTAAATATAGAAGGATACGGAGAGAAAAAGGTAAATGGCAAGCTATTCATTGTTTAGCTAAATATTTTTTCTTTTTTTTTTTGTCGGGGAGGAAATCTTCAGAAAGATACCCGCCTTCTGGGGAGAAGGCGGCGGTTATGTGGGGTTTCCACTAAAACCTCCCCGGTGGCCCTTTCCTCGGTGCATGACGAGGGGCTCCGGGATCTCCAGTGGAAAGCACCGGAGCCCCTCTGCACTGTGCTCAAGGAGAGCACGTCCCGGAGGGGGGGAGGTTACTCCCTCCCCCCCTGTGCCCTCGCAGCGCAAGGCGACACGGGCCAGCCGATGTCGCCTTCTTCCCGGGTCCACTTTGGTGGACGACTCAGGCCCCCACCCTTGTCGCCCAGTGAACCCGAGGCCCCTTTTAGTCGCCTTGTACAACAGGCAGGGGATACCGTAGTCTTATTCTTGAGAGCCCAGAACTACAGGGCTGAAATATTATGTCTACTTAAACCTAATTAACTCGACCTCCTTCGTACACTCTAATAACCTTTCCAAGGGCTTATAAAACAAATTTAGCGGCGTAACTTAGGTCGAAGTAAAAACAAACAGAGAGGGCAACTCATTTCGCATTCCTCTTATCGGCGATCGGAGTGAACTCTGAGTGTTTAATCAAACGAACTGATAAGTTTTGGGGCACTGAAATAGTTTTAGTACGAGGCTGGTTAACATTAGCTATATTGATAAAGTTTTATAATTGTAATTTTCTAGTTCTGAAATGTTTTAACTATCAGAAATATTTACATAATGAATATATTGAATAACACATAACAATACATACAACATACGGACATCACAGTAATAATAAATTTTACATATATACGATACGAAATACATGCGCAATGAGCGGTCTAATAGCTAAGGCTTTTAAGGTTTTTTCATTGCCAGAATTGAACCAAATTTAAATGGGACCATACGGGAGCATCAGAGAGATCTTAAACATCAAAATCGGTTCACGCAGTCGAAAGTTATGTTACGTAACAAACATAAAAAAATACAGACGAATTGAGAACCTTCTCTTTTCTTGAAGTCGGTTGAGAATATAGGAAAATTGATTGATAAATGACAGCTCTATAAGTGCAAAACATAAAATGTAACACATACAGCCATAGAAAGCTTGAATCACTTACACGTCGAGCGGCTCTCTCCATTGACAAAAGGCGCTGGTTTTACATGCGAGAGACAAGAGCCTCCTGTCTCCATCAATCATAATCAACGTAATGCGGTTCACTCGTTTGCGAGGAGAGAAAACCATAAAATGTACACTCAGCCGCATTACACACGGACTATAAAGCATTGAGACAATGCTTTTTTTATTTATTTCAAATAAAATTTTACAATAAAGGAATATACATATAACATAACGCTATATGAACCGCAATGGTTTGTCACTAGCGCCAAAGCGTCCGTCTTGCGTTCCTAAATAACTTTTAGTATACTCTTAATGTTTTGTTAGTTATACAATTCCTTATATCTGAGGGTAGTTCATTAATTAATCTAGGCACGAT
The DNA here is from genome assembly GCA_029286785.1 of Meandrusa payeni. NCBI lineage: Eukaryota > Metazoa > Arthropoda > Insecta > Lepidoptera > Papilionidae > Meandrusa > Meandrusa payeni. The sequence goes on from JAGSMX010000032.1 coordinate 2,635,003, forward strand.
GTATCTTGCCGTGCGCTCGCCGTACACATTTTTGCACCTATCGTATTAAACTGGTTTGATGATATGGACCGTGTGCATATAGGATGTTCCATTTTGGTTAAAATTTTTCATTAAAGAAATATTGTTTTAACATGATGTATTTTATTTTTGTATAAATAGGTAAGATATTACAGTGTTTAAAAAGTTTTTTTTCGTCGTTATGAAATTGTTCTTTAATTTTAGGTGGTATAATTTTTTTAAGTATTTTAACTTGTAGTCTGTATATTTGTTCGAGGTATGATTTATATGTACGGCCGTAACTACCTAATCCATATTGTACATAGGATTCCGCCAGCGCGTGATATAGCATTAGCTTAACATTAAATGGTATACGGTCTTTTAAAACTGTAATATTTGCTAGAAAACATCTTAATTTGTTGCAAACTAAATCAATATGGTTGCCCCAGTTAAATTTGTTATCAATAATCAATCCTAGATACCGCTGTGTGTCTACAATTTCGATGTTAGGACAGCTGCAAGAATCTAGACTTGTGGTATGCAGACATTTGTGGTTATGTGCCACTAGTCTAGAAGAGGAATCTTGTTTTAAGTAAGGCGATTTAATAACCAATAATTTTGTTTAATTGTTATTAACTAGCGTCATGACACCATTGCATTAATGCGTCTAAATCAGATTGTAGGAATTGAAAGGCTATATCACGTGTCATCTGCGAATTGGTAGCAGAGCGTGGTTAGTTACCTATATTCAAAAACATATTAAAATACTTCCTAACTGAATCTCAAATAATCACGCCAATATGAATTAGGACAAATCGTTAATTTGATACTATATTTATGATGTAATTTGTTTATATATGTAAATGTAAACAAAGTATAAATATATATATTTACATATAGCTTTATATACTTTTTTAATATTATTATGTAATTTTTTTTAATGACAAACTACACAGATTGGAAAGAGAAGCTGGCCTTGACTGCTTCACCGGATTGAGAGGTGGCATAGCTCTTAGGTCGCTTAGCCTGAACCTCTATCGCTAGTAACTCGACACAAGGGTTCCTCCTGAAGGGAATAAATATAATAATATTTAATTATAATATAAATAAAAGTGTATATAAAACCATATTTATAAACTACCGAATTGTGTCCGCCTTAGTATTCACAGGTTATTTGATTGAAAATCAGCGCTGTGATACATGAGCCAACCTCTTTTCGGCACAAGGTCAATTTTGTTCTTTTTTTAAAGAATCACAAATTTCATTACTTTCGTTTATGTTGTTTTGTCTTCACCTGTTGTTTCTGTGTGCTTGTGTCGATTAAATGTTTATTATATTCTATTCTAGTTATTTTATAACCCGCTTCGATAAAATTCTAAATCCTTTTGTTTTTGATGTGAAAATTTCTTTAGCCGCGTTGTGCTCTTTTTGGTAGGGTAAAAGAAAATCTTATAGATTCGCGTCACCGTTGTATTTATATTTTCTTGTACAGCCTGTAATATATTTGGATAATAAATAAACTATATAAACATGTATATAATTGTTGGTCGGTGTGTCAATAGATCTGAAAACCAGATTGCTGTTGATAACAATAATTTGAACATTATCATCATTAACAAACTTAAAAAATACATGACGAATAAAAAATCTCCTCTTTTGAAGTCTGTTAAACAGTCAAGTGTTTGTCAACCATGTATAGCAATTCAAATAAGGTTACATCGACGCTGGAAAACAAAAACGTAGTAAGTGACACATATGGCCATACAACTTTTTTACGTCGTTGGTATCAGAAAAAAAAGACGCGTCGTATGATATATGACTAGTAACAATTAGATGAAAAATAGCGAAAATCGGATTTTCAGATTCAGATTTTATTGGTAATATAATAAATTACAACTCAATTATTTACTACAAATTACATTAGATAATTGAATAGAAAAAATAATGAAAAAATAGTACATTGAAGAAATAAAATGATTTCAATTTGTAATTTCATTTGTCAATTCCTCCACACTATAAAATGCCCTCTCGACCAGCCATGACTTCAACCTATTTTGTAACATTGCTAGACTGGGAGCTTCAGTTACATGCTTTTTAAAATTGACACTTCTTTTGTTGTACCGTAAAACGAATTTCTTTTACGAAAACTGTAGGTTAATGCCGCGGTACAATACTTATTTAGCAAAAAATAATAAATATTGTGTCCAAAAACGACTGATCTAGTCCACAAACATGAAAGTTATAATTTTTTTTTTAAAGTTGATTTGTTTTTCGGCTCTGGTGAATAATTTCATTTTTGTGGGTTACGTTTTTGTTTTGTCATATACAAACAAGACATACCCCGTGTAGCTTCTGTATAGCTTTGGCCCTTCTTCTTCGTCTCCAGAGCTTGGATAGGAATACGGGCGCCAAGATAGGCAGGACTCGATGGCGCATCGTTTGAGGATTTATTTTGACTTCTTCTTAGTTCAATATTAAATAGAAAAGGTCTAGCTCGGAGCTAGACGATGCCGATATCGATAAGTCAATGAACTTCCCTAATCGTTTTCCTTTGTTCAATGCGAGCAAGTTATATCAATACGTAGGCGTGTCGTTGCTTCATATCCGCGATTAAAAACTATTTATTAAACATTTTCTAAAATAGAATTAGCCTAAGTTACAACTTATTAACTCAGCTATCTGACAGTGAAAGTCCCCTCAAAATCGGTCCAGCCGATAAGCTGAACAAACAGAAAGACATACAGAAAAAAATGTAATGTTATTTTGGGATATGAATGTATAAACATTGATTTGCATATAGTAAAGACACTGCAATTTTAATCATTTGTATAAATATATTAATAATACAATAGTGATGGCGGTAAGTTATCGATATTTAACTAGAAAGGGCACAAGCGCCTACGTGTAAATGAACAAAGAATCATCAAAATCTGTTCACCCAGTTGAAAGTTATGAGGTAACAAATAAAAAAACGTACAGATGAATTGAGAACTCTTTTTTTGAAGTCGATTGAAAAAAGCCTTCAAGAAGGCAGACAGATCTTGTATTGACGCATTTGAAATGTGGTGCTGGAGAAGAATGTTACGAGTACCTTGCACGGCCAACCGCACAAATGTGTCAATTCTCAGGGGAGTGGGAGTCACCGTTAGGCCGTCAACGGTCCTGTCTCCGTAGTGTTTTCGAATTCTTCTGTCACATAGCCAGGAAAAACGATCGATACACTGGCACTCATCAACACTCCTGGTCACAGGCAAAGTACAGGGAAGATGACCAAGAAGGAGGAGCCCTATGCGTTGGACAGACCAAATCAGCAACAACGCGCGAATTCATGCAACAGGTGGAAAGCGACCGTCCGCCACATAATTCGTGGTGGTCACGACCCTCAGCAAAATAAAAAAAACAATTAAAAAAATCTAGCAACTAAGCTATCTTCTTTATGAAACAGTTTACACTTCCATCACACGTTCTACGCCTGAATTACGTAAAGAAATGCGCAAAATGAACATACATAGTGCAAGTTAAAAAACAGCAAGTTAAGCAGACGGTTGCAATGTTCATCGACCCCACATGCGAGCCACTGGCTGTGCGTATTGTTTTATTATACCATTGTTCATAGCCAATGGAGTGCTGTTCTCTTTGTTTCGCAAGGTTCGTGCCACCTGACGTAGCGATTGCGATAATTCTTCATTCCATACTGTGATACCGCGAATATCTGTCATATGCCGCGTTATAATATATTTGAAGTAACCCCTTCATTATGCACGCTTGTCTTGGAGAGTAAGCTAATGTCAGGCAAGGCGAAGGCAAGTTGAGAACGAGATATATATATATATATATTTTAATTGTTTTTAAAAGAAAGCTAGCAATTTTTTTTTATAAATATTACTAACATTCTTGTTAACCATTCATAGACATAGACATTTATTTATTGGCATCATAATAAAAAAACACATTACAGACAGAAAATAACACACATTAAAAAATAATGACAAATAAATAAAATACAGTTAAAGTTACACGGTACAAATAGTACATAACATATGATGCCAATACCGAACACCGTCTCAGCATATGCTGTCGTAAGGATGCGACAGTGCCCAGGACTACCTAAAGACGTGCGCGCGCAATACTACTTTTATATGGAATTTATACAGACAATAAGAGTATATTAAATATGATACATGAATAACATCAGGAGGGAACAGTTGGAGATTAATATACAGTAAAATTATAGATGAAAAAATTTCATAAATAAATATATTATTAAGTCATAAAAAAAATGAAATAAAATAAATAATATGATAATTAAACATATAAAGTTTATATTATATAATGAAATATTGAAAATATTGGAACATTCCAACTAAGCTTATGCTTGTTGCTAGGTGATGGTTCACGTCAATAGTCGAAGTGGATTCGAAACCACGACTTAACGATACACAAACCTTACCCTAAACAATTAGGCTATTGACGAGTTAGTGAGGATAGAAAAGTTACGTTTCGTATATCAAGACAGTGTGATACAGGCCGTTGTTTTTGCTGTTAAATATAGCCGTGGGCAAAAATAATGTGTCGGTTAAGAAAATTTGAATATCTCGGCAGATAAAGACGCTAGCTAACTGAAATAAATTGTCATGATAGACAATAAAATATCTATTATAAAATAAAATAAAATATTTTAATTTATTTATTTATATTTCATTAAAAATATTAACTTAAACGTAAAAGGATATCTTACGTAAACTTGGATACAATATTTTTGATTAAATTTTATTTGGTCCACCACAAGGAGGTAAAACTACGTACTAAAATTTAAATAAAAACAAATCTTACACAATTTATTTCAGTTAACTAACGTCTTTATCTTCCGAGATATTCAAACTTTCTTAAACGTCCCTTTATTTTTGCTCACAAGTATACATGTTCGATTCCTTAATTACACTTAATAGCAGTCCTCGGTAAAATAAGCTCGATGGCAAAGTGATAGCAATTACTTTCTCTGTCTACCCCGTATCGTTTAGAATGATGTAGAAAAACTTCTGTTATAACATTTGGTCACGAATAAGTTTTTCTTATTACATATACAAACAAACACAATGGCGCCTTTCTCGCAATATGGATAAGTGACCTCGAGCGGACAAGGACAGGTTATGTCAGACACAAAGCGGGCGCCGTGACAGGTACCTCCCACCCGCGCCATGTGGACTTGGAAACCAGTTACTACATTTCTTATTAATGTCTCTTATTAAGAGAAACGTGGTTATCGCTTTTTTTGAAGTAAAAATTCTTTACGCAAGCTTGACTTGGGGTTAAGCTTAGCTGGTGAATTCGTTTCGAAAAATCTGTACGGGCGAAGCGAAAGGAATTTGAGGGAAGATATAAAATCTAGCTGGCTATTTGGTACAATTCTAACAACGGCATCCATGATCCGTGTGCGCCACAAATGGGCGAATAATTTACGCTAACGGATTTCGATGACTGATTTTTTATTGTAAAGGATTTTTTTTAAGAGCAGCTTGATTAAAGTTCGATAAGGTTCTGATTAATTTCTTTTTTTTTTTTACTACACAGATTGGCCAGAGAAGCTGGCCTTGACTGCTTCACCGGATTGAGAGGTGGCATAGCTCTTAGGTCGCTTAGCGTAAACCTCTAGTTCTATTTTGTAATATTCAATATCGATGTATAATTTGATGATGATAAAGAAGGCACATCTCGGCAGAATTCCAAATTCCACCGCCACCATCTTGATGGTTGGCGTTCAACGACTGTACGTTTTTCGCGTAACTTTCTGCCACGCACTGTCAACTTGTGGAATCAACTGTCGCCAGCGGTGTTTCCGAACGTTTACGATTTGGGGACCTTCAAGAAACGAGCCTATTCCTATCTCAAAGGTCGGCAACGCACCTACAGCTCCTCTGGTGCTGTGGATGTTCATGGGCGAGGGTGATCACTTAAGAACAGGTGAGCCGTATGCTCGTTTGCCACATTTAATATAAAAAAAGGCATCCGCGCGTATTATCGTTTAACGTTTGATTCGATTTGAATTCAGTTTTTGTTGCCTATGGTTTTTTGAATCCTGTCGGTACCGACCCTTACACGTCAATAGCATCATTGGGACTCCGTTTTCCACGGCTGACGGAATATCCTATTCCTATGTTAGATCCTGGGGACTATAAGTCTATACCGTGTACGACACCTCTATGGTCGGTTTTTGAGTGTCGACCTAATACCACATTTATAGGTTATAAAAATTAAATGAATTTCACACGCTTACTTCACGAAGCGAATAAAGAAATAATCCCTGGTAAAGCAATTGGAATTAGCAACACTACCACACAACCTTCAGCGTATTGATATATCTCACAATATAAGTACAGCAAAGCATAGACAAATCTAAAACTACGGTAGATTTAAAACAAAATCGCACGATCTTAATCAATGCGTCGACAAACGAGATCGACATGCGACGGAACACTGGCGAAGGGATGAGGTCCATCAGGGCACGGCTATTAAAAGAACGGGACCAGCGAGGCACGAAATGCGCCAGGGGAGAGGTAAGGCGTGAAGTTGTGCGCTGAGCGTGCCAACCTAGATTTTGTTGTCAGTCATGTGAAACGATGTAAAAAATATATTAATGCGTTATTGGGCACAGGAGCATAACCTTTATTAACCGACCAAAAAGGAGAAGGTTAATTAGGTTAAATTTAAGTTATATTTTTTTTACAAAAAAGGTGGAGGTTCTTAATTCATTCATTTTTTGACATAGACACAGACATTTTATCTATTGGCATCACAATACACAAACACATCACATATATTATCTACATTACACAAAATATAGCAACAAAAAAGAAAATTGAAGAAATAAAAATAAACACAATACAATTAAAGGAAGGAACAGACAAATAGGATATGATGGCAACATTGGACACTGTCTCAGCACGTGCATGCGACCGCGCTAATTTTCAGCGGTGCCCAGGACTACCCAAAGTCCAGGCCACCGCTAAAGTTTTTATGTTCGTTACCCCATAACTTTGGACTGGGTGAACCGATTTTGATGATTCTTTTTTTAATGCTGGTGCTTCTTATGTGACCCTATTTTAATTTGCTCCAATTCTGACAATGGCATCCATGACAAAATCATATAAGTCTTAAATTTGCACTATGTATGTGCGCGGCAAATGGACGAATTGCTGGAGTTTCTTCGGCCACTTCTTCTCCCAGCGCCAACGCTTCCAAGTGGCACTCAAAGTTAGTTTAGCTTTTCGAATGTCCCTTAGATTATCCGTGAAATAGCAACGGGCCGAGTCGTGGGTCGGCCCTTTCTAGCGCCCTCGGATCGGAATGCTTACGCGTAACATAGTAACCGTCGAAGCCGAGGTTACCCCCCACCAGGGGTACCCTTGTGTCGAGTTACTAGCAATAGAGGTTCAGGCTAAGCGACCTAAGAGCTATGCCACCTCTCAATCCGGTGAAGCAGGCAAGGCCAGCTTCTCTGGCCAATCTGTGTAGTTCGTCAAAAAAAAATGGACGAATAACTCAATATCACGCCGACCGATTTCGATTATTATTTTTTTATTGGAATGTATGTACTTCAAGGGTAGTTAGGTTCTGATTCATTCTATTTCGTAACACCTACGATAATACAAAGATGGCGTCCGCACGTTTGGCTGAAAATCAATGCTATATCTATCGCTTCATGTTTAAGGCATCGTTTAATGTTTAGTTTTATTTGAAATCGGTTATTGTTTTTACTCGTTAATATACTTGTGTATGCATATAATTAAAAATATATATTACCACACTGCACTGCTTTTCCAAAAAAAAACTAAATGTAGGAAATTTCATACTCCTTAGGTTTTAATACGAAAATTTTTTTAAATTTTTAATATAATAATTTCAAAAGAACATCCCTCATATTAACATCACGGTATGTAATAGGACGCCGTGTTATGACGGGCGACGACGTGACGAGATATACACACGTGATCCAACTGACGTGATTAGAAAATATGGGGTGTGTGCGATTTACACGAGCGTAAAGCGTGTCGGGGATTACGTAAAAATACTTGCTTTTATTACTTACATATAAGTAAGTTTTCTTAGAGAAATCTTTTATTTTATGAGGTGTGAGAATAGACTTCTTTGTATTTATCGAGTTATTGCTTTATTCGGATTGTATCAACTTAAAGAGGGGATCTTTAAGTTTAAATACCCACGAATCCCTACTATGGCGATATAGTTTATTTATGACAAAAATTTTTTTGTTGACGGGGAGGAAATCTTCACAAAGATACCCCGCCGTCCCGGGCCCTTTCCTCGGTACATGACAAGGGCCTGCGGATCCACCTTGGCGGACGTTAACTGGTGTTCACTGGGCGACAAAGGCCTTGTCGCCCAGTGAACCCGAGGCCCCTTTTAGTCGTCTTGTACGACAGGCAGGGGATACCGTAGTCTTATTCTTGAGAGCCCAGAACAACATTTGAACATCAGAATCCTATCCTATGCCAACAAAATTTAAAACATTATTAAAAACAAATCCTGTCCAAAAAAACAAACAACAAACAAATAGAACCTAACCAAACTCTCATCAAACTACAAGTATCATCGTACAACCTCAAAGTACATAAATCCTTTGCAATAAAAAATAAATTACGAATATCAAAATCTGTTCACCCAGTCAAAGTTACGCGGTAACATAAAAATAACATACAGAAGAATTAAGAAACTTCTATTTTTTGAAATCGTTGAAAATAGATATAAATAAATGAAAATTAGTTATCTATATATATAAAAGAGAATGTGTGTGTGTATGATCCGTAAGGCTTCGAAACGGCTGGACCGATTTTAATGAAACTTTCAAGGATTTTTCAGATTGACCTGACGAGTAATCCGGTAAACGATCGGAGCACTCCTCTTTTGAACTGTCATATTAGTAATCATAGTAATTTACTATGATGATATTTTACTGTTTATAACCCAAATTTGTATTAACACACGCATTGTGTCAATACACAGTATTATTAGGTATAATTAAGGATTTTGAAGTATTCAAGGTAAGTTATAGCGCCACGAATGTATCCGTTTACTGATGCCGCTGATACGTACATGGGTGTAGGTAATGATCTTCACCCGACGGTGAAGAGAAAAGAAGAGAATGAATACGGATAGAAATGAATAGTTTAATATATTGTGAGAGTTAAATTAAATATTTAATGATGTAAGTTTATTGTATAAATAAAATAAAGCAAAATCTAACCCGGGCTGAGTACGCTAGTATTCACATAAAACCAGAGAGAAAACTTGAAACAAAATCCATTTAACTAAACCTACAAACGTCAAACGTTAGCCCCGTCAAAACTAACAGTGATATTGAGCACAAAGGAAGCTGCGCTGGAGCGAAATTAAATTAGCCGTCATCCCCCGTGCGCCTTTGTGTCTATTGTGGGGAGAAATCTCGTGCCGTATTCGACCTTGGTTGGCTACATCTCTCTACTCGGAGAATTTTTAATATTTCCATCTCATTTATAAATTAACACCAATAATTGATTTGTGTAGCTATTGGTATGATCAAAAAGCCATGAAATCTTAGTGTCCGAGCTAAAAAGATAAAGATACAGCCTTTATATATGTTCGACTGCTGAGAGAAGGTATTAGGGCATAGTCCGACTTCATATGTCTTAGAAAAAATTCTAAGACATGTAGGTTTCCTCACGATGTTTTCCTTCACCGTCGAGCGCGTGGTTAATCAGGACAGCAAATTTGTCGGTGCCGGCACCGGGGATCGAACTCGGGTTACTAGCGTACTATGCAACTTGAGGCGACCGCACGGACACTGAGCTACCGCGGCTCAAATTCGGCTCGCTTTTAATCCAGAAATGTGAACATTGAATATATACGGGTGTTCCAGAAACCGACAACAATCCATTAAGGGCTGTTAGACCTACTAATTACCTACCAGAATGTTACATTATAAGTTCAAATAATATGTCTTAGTTTTCGTAATACTGATAGACCTCAATGAACTCATTACATCTAAGTCAAGAAAATTTATCGTCGCATCTCCGTTCCTCGTTTTGCATCCAAGTTTGACGAAAATCCCATCTTTTCTGCAATATTTATCAGTTATCAGAATTACTAAATTCGCTTAAATCAAGCTGTTGCAGAAGGAAAACTGAACCGAGGAAGAAAAATCGAGATTTTTGCAAAAAAAAAAATAATTATCTCAAAAACTAAGAGATTTTATTACTAAACTTGTGATAAAAATGTGTTATTTTGGTAGGTAATTGGTAGGTCTACCAGCCCGTAACGGGTTATCTTCGGTTTCTGGGACATCCTGTATATTAACTATCTGTCCGTAATTACTAATCATGCTTAACCGTTACAAACCAACGATATAACAACCGAATGTATATGTATCAAACGCATACATGTCGAGTTTTTTGATTGCCTATTATCTTGTTTAGATAGAAAGAAATAATATATTTTTTCTTCTTTCTTTTAAAATAGGTCAATGCACTGAGGTACAGTGCGCATCCCGGAAATACTGGGAGCTGCACAATTGTGGGAACGTGCGGTGGGAGAAATGAGACGATTCTCACAGGCTACTGTCGATGTTATGTAATTTGTAATTGTTTACTTGCGATATCAAATTTTACTTAAATTCAATGTAGTGGAGATACTTACTACTTATCAATTATGGAACCTCATAATCGTATTATAATAAACGTTTATTTGCGGGAAATATGGTAACTAATATGATGACAATATATAACTAGCATTTTACGCCCAATTGGCATGCAAATATAAAATGTTATTTCTAAAATTAATTAATAAATAAATTAAATTATTTTTAAATATTAATTTTAACTACTATTTTATATAAACTATTTTACAAATTAATTAAATTTTAAAAAACTGAAACTCCAACTCATAAAAAAAGGAGAATAATGTTGTAAGCGAAATTTTGTTGAAATATTTTATTGTTGATCATTTATAACTACACTTCATGGTTTATTGACAAAACAAAAACCAACAACAAATCGAATCAATTACGCGCGAACTTTATTCTGTCTATTCTTCTTCCGCATACCTGCTCGTAGGGATTTTCATGCCAAAAATATATCGTTATTTTTCATATATAAATTTGTTTATAATTAGCGCTTAATATTAAATTTTAGAAAATGTTTGTACTTATAGAGTACTCGGCGCGTAACTGAGAGGTTCTCGCTTCGTATACCAGTCCAGACTATTTGATTTGATTTGATTCTGCTAGCATAGACTACATGCATAGATTAAATAATTTATACAACGAGTCCTGCCATCCTGAAGAGTAGGAGTGTAGTAACGTACTACACTACACCCTTCGTGATGGCAGCAATTAAGGGTTTTATTTTATTCAAGTTGTCAACCACAAATGAAGGAAAGAATGGAATGCTCTTTTATTTAATTTCTTACGATATTTTGTATATCGGATGAAATATATCGATGTTAGATGATTCGATAATATCGGATTGAAGCGATATATCCCGTCCGGTATTATCTATATCATATCGATATTCCTTGCAATATCGATATCTATCGTGCACTCCTACCTGCTCGTTTCATCACAATAAATAAGCTCTGTTACATACCTTATCTTAGGTAATCTAATAATAAGTATGGTAGTGTAGGTATTTAAGAAAATCCATGGTATATCTTGGGTACCCAAGGTTTTATGCCAAAGGTTTATTCAAACAAAACCAAAATCGAAATCGGTTCTTATATGCGGCGCTCTAAGTGCACGCTTTTTTAAATACATGAATTTCGTTCTTTTATTTTGAAGTCGGTTAAAAGCTTGAGAATAAACGCTTTCATCTCATTTTAACCTTTTTAATAGCGGACAGACAATTGCTATCCGCTTTTTAACCGACATCAAAATAAAAGAAAAGCCTTCTCCGGCGGCCTCGGATCGGAATGCTCACGTGAAACATAGTAACCTTCCAAGCTGAGGTTGCCGTTCACCGGAAGGACTATTGTGTCAAGTTCCTAGCTGTAGGTTCTACTCTAAGAGCTATTCCATCTATAATCCGGTGATATAATCAAAACCAGCTTATCGAGCTAATTCTGCATAGGTTCGTCACTAAAAAAGACCTCACCTTTTTGTTAATAATTTTACATTTTGTCTACTTACCTGTGTCGAAAAAATTACTAGTCTATTCTAATCTCAAATTTAAGTTTAAACCTTTGAGATACAACATCAAAGGATAGAAGTTTTTATAAAGGAAAAATGTCATCGAAATTTCATCAAAGCCAGAAATAAGACACTGTCTTGCTCCGTCTGGTCTAGACACACGAGGGGCGCGTCTTTGTACTGCTTTTTATTACTAAACCTTACCTGTAACAAAAGAAAAGAAAATTATTAGTAAACATTTTTGTGTATTAATAATCTAATACAGTGGTGTGCAAACTTTTTGGTTGGCGGACCACAAATTGTAAGAAATACTTTAAAAGGAGCCAAAATTTTATCGAAAATAATATTTTGATTTATAAAAAAACTTAACAAAATAATTAAAAGCTAACTAAGCTAATTATACAAATTGTTAATGGCAATTATTTTTTTGGCTTTTTACGTAAAAATTTACGACGTTATAATTTTTTTTAAGGTTTTAAACTTTATAAACACTACTGATATAAATAAAACATAATAATAATAAATTTATTTATTCATCTTTCACAAATTTAAATGCACAGTTTACTTATACGTTTACAGTTTACGTAGATCTTAAATTTGTGAAAGACTGGTGTCTGAACTAGGGTACCCTGTAAGCGAGATGGGCAGCACAGCGTCACGACCTGGCATCCGCCATCGGTGGAGGTGACCTGTCACTTCGAGCCTCGCACTTGCGATGGTACGGAGTGACAGGTCTTGGTCGGCGGTCGCCTCCTTCTGCGAGACTGTCATGTCTCAGAAGGAGGCCGACGAGCGGGTCAGGAGGGGAGCCGTGGGGCTCCCTCCTTCCGCAGGCGACGAATCGGGGTGCGTAGGAGACGTTTCATACGTCTCCTTTCGCCGCCCGTAATCGAAGCGGGGCCAGGATGGGAACCTGGCCCCAGCAAGCTTCGGCGTCGTCGGGACTTCTCTGAGTGCCGGAGGAGTCCCCTTTGAAGGTGAAGTCCGGTCTTGCCGAGACCGGCCGGTCGTTGGCGTGTCCTGTCACTGACAGATCCGGGACACCCGCTCATAACGGCTGATGGCATTCGCGGTAGGTTTAGTGGGTATGGGCTGCCCAGGCCGAGTCCCACACATCCCTCCGGGCCCACCCAGGGTACCGGAGGATGGTTAATAACTCGATTCCCCGCGTTAACAAAAAAAAAAGGGTACCCTGTAAGACAGATCACGAGCCCGCCACCATACTTATGATAGTTCTGTAATTTTATTATTAATATTAACTTAAGAATTAGCATGCAAGAAAGAAAGTGTGGTGTGTGTGTGAATGTGTGGTGGGTTTGTGTGGTGTCTCTATGGTGTATGCGTGGTGTGTAGTTCATGTATGTGTGTGTAGTGTGCTTTATATGTTATTTAATTTATGATGAGATTTTTAACAAATTTTCTGTGGTAGTATAGTCGAGCTTTAGTAGTCAAGGTATGAGGACTTTTTTACATTTAGCTTTTGGCAAGTTGTAGATAGCTATTTTTTGGTTAAAACAGAAACAATTTTACAATAACACATCAAAAATTTTAAGAAAACAAAGTCTTGGCGGGCCGGATGAAATGCTTTAACGTGCCAGATTTGGCCCGCGGGCCGTAGTTTGCCCACCACTGATCTAATATATATTATAAATGCGAATGATGAAACTTTTTGTTAATGAAAAACTTTCATAAAACATTTCATAATGAAAATCTTAACGTACATCCAATAAAAAATAATCATCGAATTCCGTTGGCGTGATATTGAGTTATTCGTCCATTTGTGGCGCACATGCTTGATGCAAATTTGGGACTTATATGGTTTTCTCATGGATCCCATTATCAGAATTGGACCAAATCGGACCACATGGCAAGCACCAGCTTTCATATAAAAAATAATCAAGAACAAAATCGATTGACCCAATCGAAATTAATGCGGTAACAATTATAAAAAAAAATACAGACAGTTAGTTAAAAAATCTAAAACGATGTACAAAATATCTATAACATTAGATTTTTCTTCTCTACTACGTTATTACGACTATATTTAATCTACAAATTATTTATACATTGATAATCTATAACACAAGACCTAACAATACAACCTACAGCATCAATCCCTTTATCTTATTAAACATGTCCGACTGCACAGAAGCAAGAAAACGCTCTGAATAGACTCTAACGCTTACATACTAAAGCATCTTATTCAACGAACCCTACTAATAATCTGGAATAAGAGCGGTTGTGAATGGATTTATACCGGATATCCGGAGCAGATCCGGCAACCGGATAGCGGAAAGCATAAGAAAGCCTCTGACGAGTTCGCAACATAAACGTAACTTACAGAAAAAATATATATTTAACCTCGAAATTATGGATAGCGATATAGCGGAGAAAAAAACCCAATTGTAAAAATGTACCAATTTTGTACACAAGTCATATCATATCATAGTTGGCATAGGATAGGATTCTGATGTTCAGCCCTGTAGTTGGGCTCTCAAGAATAAGAAAGACTACGGTATCCCCTGCCTATCGTATAAGGCGACTAAAAGGGGCCTCGGGTTCACTGGGCGACAAGGGTGGGGGCCTTTGTCGTCCGCTAAGGTGGACCCGGGAAGAAGGCGACATCGGCTGGCCCGGGACGTGCTCTCCTTGAGCACAGTGCATAGGGGCTCCGGTGCGTTCTACTGGAGATCCCGGAGCCCCTCGTCATGCACCGAGGAAAAGACCACCGGTGAGGTTTTAGTGGGTAAAAACCCCACATAACCATAAATTCCCCTGAAGGCGGGGTATCTTTAGAAGATTTCCTCCCCGTTCGTTCCACCCCGCAAAAAAAGGATTCTGATGTTATCATAATCGGTATCAAGTATATTTACGAGCAAAAACATAAACCGACTTCAAATCAAATTAAACGTTATATGCTATTACGCGCGGACGCCCTTTAGGAATATTACGAAATAAAATTAATAAGAACCTAAACTCTCATAAAACTACTCTTAAAGTACATCCTTCTCATAAAAAAATTAATCATCGAAATCCGTTGGCATGATATTGAGTTATTCGTCCATTTGTGGCGCGCATATTTGAACCCATTGTCAGCTTTGGACCAAATTAAAAAGCACCAGCTTTCAAACAAAAATAGAATCATCAAAATCAGTTTACCGTCAAAAGTTATGAAATAACAAACATAAAAAAACATAGAGAATTCAGAACCTCTTTTTGAAGTCGGTTGAAAATTAACGTACATTGGCATCATAGTGATATCTGGCAGGTTTAGTTGACTCTAAGTTAAAGCAGCTAGCATTTAGCTGTGCATGAATCAATTCCGAGACCGTGAAAAATGGAAATCCGTCATCTCCGTCTGTCCCTCCGGATTACTGCCGTGTTTGTATTTAGTATTGTATATAATCGTATTCGTATACTTTGGCACTTCTATATATCGACGCTGGAAAACAAAGACGTAGTAACTCACAAAAATGAAATAGTTCACCTGAGCCGAAAAACCATTTCAACTTAAAAATTATAACTTTCGTGTTAGTGGACCTACAGCTGTCGTTTTTGGACACAATGTTTATTATTTTCTGCTGAATAAGTATTGTACCGCGGCATTAACCTAGAGTTTTTCTAAAAAGAAAATCGTTTTACGGTACGAAAAATAAAAGAGAAATTCAATCTTGAAAATCCTATTTTCGCTATTTTTCATCTAATTGTTACAAGTCATATATTATTCGACGCGTCTTTTTTTCCGATTCCAACGACGTAAAAAAGTGAAAATGGCCATATGTATCACTTCTACGTTTTTGCCTTCCAGCGTCGATATTATTGTATATCTAGTAATTTAAGTATCATTGCGGTCTCTAGAAGCTAGGATACAATCACTGAGCACTAACTACCAAGATAATTAACTCCAAAGAGATCAGCGATCTAATGGAAATTGTTTTTATGTTCCATAATGGTCTTTTAATAGTACATACGGCACTACATTACACAAGACATGGCACCGTTTTCATCTTTATGTACGGACAGAAACATAAAAAATGTTAATAAAAATTAAAAATAAATTCTGTTAACAATTTTTGACACATACTAGCATTCTTGTTAACCATTCCAACTAAGCTTAACCTTGTGCAAGAAAATGGTTCACGTCAATAGTCTATCGGGGGTCTTAAACAGCATATCGCTATCTCTGTGCGGAACGCGCAAGGAATTCTAATTAGTGCCAGTAAGGACGTAGCACATAACTTGTATATAATAGTTAAGAAATTAGAAACTAAGTTTGTCGACCAATCCGGAAGGGACACTGATTAATAGTTATTTACAATGAGAGTGAGCGAGAGGTGATTTTCTCTGTCACACATCTTGCGCGTTCCGCACAGAGATAGCGATATGCTGTTTAAGACCCCCGATAAGTCGAATGGTGGGTTTGCAGACCGTACCCTAAACTAGGAGGACATTGACGCTTATATAATGGTTATATTTTTACCTATGCAAATAAATAAAATTGTAGTGTATATACGGTACATATAGCATAATAACATTGTTTACAATTTTTATCTGTTTATCTGTATGTTCCGGCTAATCTCTGAAACCGATGGAAATCTGACGTTGCATTTATCACACTTTTATGTTTAATAATTTTTCCATACTTAATAACTTTTATGATAAATTCCAAACGATCGAAATAAGCGTCAATAGCCTAATGGTTTAGGGTGCGGCCTGCGAATCGTAAGGTCGTGGGTTCGAATCCACCATTCGACTATTGCCGTGAACCATGACCTAGCACAAGCTTAAGCTTAGTTGGAATGGTTAACAAGATTGTTAGTAATATTTCAGAAAAAAAAAGAAATATTGCTAGCTTTCTTCTTTAAAAAAAAAACTAATATAATTAAATATAATCGCTCATGTTATATAAGTGATTATATGTAATATATATATGAAATGAAATCCATACCCAAAAGAAAACAATGGTTACATTCTCACCCCTAAATACAACCCCGCGGTCAAGGTCGTGTTAGCGCGGGGAGCGCCGTGGCTATTTATAAATGGCATTTAATTACATTCGTTTATATATCCCGAAGTGGCATATAAGTTAGTTTAGCTTAGATTGTCGCAATAGATTTTTGTTAATAAAATAGCTACCAACCGAGTCGTGGTTCGGCCCTCTCGGGCGCCCTCGGATCGGACTGCTAACGCGTAATAATGGTAACCGTCCAAGCCGAGGTTACCCCTCACCGGGTGGACCCTTGTGTCGAGTTACCACCTAATAGAGGTTCAGGCTAAGCGATCTAAGAGCTGTGCCACCTCTCAATCCGGTGAAGCAGTAAAGGCCAGTTTCTCTGTGCCAACTGTGTTAGTTCGTCAAAAAAAAATCGTTTATATTTATTCCTTTGTTACCGATACAAAGAATGGCGGCTGCCGGCTTCGATAAGATCGATGGAGAAATAAAATATTCAGAGGTTTGACGTCATATAGACTCAAGTTACAATATGACGTCATTCCATAAGATTGTAGGTAGGAAGACAACCTTTACGAAAGTGTCACCGAGTTTCAGTTTTATTTTCATTTTCTTAAACCCGCTTAAAAACCCTCTTTCCAGCTTTCGTTTTACGCTGTAATGTACTCTTTGGCGGCGTATTTCAGAAAGCTGTGTAGTGATTTTAACTTCCTTGAACTTTCGTTAACTCGTTCGTAAGATGGTTCTCTGGTGTTCTAATGGGCAGTCGTGGGCTGCGATGAGAACCATCTTGATATATCTTGAGATACCCCGCCTTCTAGAGGGATATTTTACTCACTAAAAACCCTCCCCGGGCGGCCCTTCTGCGGTGCATGGCGAGGGGACTCCGGGATCTCCATTGCAAACACTGGAGTCCTTCTGCACTGTGTTCTTGAGAATGGTCCGGGGAAGTTAATCCCTTCCCATCACCCTCGCAGTTCTAATATCTAATAAGGCAACATGATGTGGCCCTCACACTTGTCGCCCGTGAACCTGAGGCCCCTTTTAGTCGCCTTTCCCACCGACGGGAAACCGTACCCTAATTCTGTTAGCTCAGGACTACAAGGCTATCAGCCTTCTCCAGCACTACAGATACGAACTATAAAAAACTACATCTAAAACATCTATACACGTCATGCATTATCACAAAATCTATTCACCAAGTATCTTCCCTTGACGCCCATCACGGGAACCTAGAAGTGCACGGCGGTGTTGTTGTCTTCTACTGGGCGCAACACTCACAGTGCGTACGCATATTGTTCACACTTCACTGACATTGTAGCACAGGGAGTTTAAATAATACTGAAGATTAATTTAATGAACGTCCAAAACACTCTGGTCCATTGTCACACGTTACTCTGTGTGCTTATATATAGCTTGACACATCTTACACTTAGATTCACAAAGGCCGACTTAATGCCTTCATGCTATTCTCTGCATAGAGACAAGAAGACATATTGTTAAGTGTAACCTTCAATGAAAGATAAAAGATACAACGAAATATTAAAATAAATACATATATTACATACACAATATATATATAAGAATATATGTAAACAATAAAGTATTTTAAAACGTATAGTCTTACAAATAAAAATAAGTTATAACATATTTATTCCACCCTTAAACTAAGTATAGTTAAACCAGGAATAAATTAAAAATAAGCTGAAAATAGTTTACCACAAATAAATCCGGAATAACTATGGTTTATCTATTCTTCCTTTACGTCAAAATGCACGAGTTGGCAACAGCGCAGTCAAAGATAAACCATACTAAAAAAATAATTGAAATCTATGTAGTAGTGAAGTAATGTATCTGTCAATGTGTAGCGGTTATAAAAATATTCTATACTCTATATATAGATAGAAGATAATCCACTTCCACGCTTGCCCATAGTAAGAGACCTTTCAAATAAATGGTCTAGAAATACTATACCACTTTAAGAAAATCGATATTTTAATCGAAACTAATCATCGACATATAAATCAAAAGGGTTTTTCCATCTTTTAAATATTTTTACGTTTTTTGGAGTTTGAATGATATTTATAAGTCATTTACTGTTTCTACTTCCTCCATTGCCATTAATTCCATAATAAGTCAATATAAATGAGCGAACACAAACACAAATCGTAGTATTTTAAATGTTATACTGGACTTAAACAAGGGTGTACGTCGTTATAACTTCGGAATAACGATTGTATGAACAAAAACGTCAACGTTATACCAGGTATAACGTATTCTTGGTTTGGTTGTACTAAACAAATTTTGTTTATTCTTAATTTATTCCTAAGTTTATCTTTATAACACGTTTATTTGTAAGGCTGATAGAGTCTATGTGTATTTTATTATTCCAAATGAAATAAAAGACTGCGTTCCTGTATAATTTTTAGAAAAACAACATTTAATGTCCTTATTCCATATAAATTATCTGTATATTTCTTAGAAATACGTCTGTATTTTCAACCGACTTCAATAGAGGAGGAAGTTAGTCTGTTTGGTTTTTGGTTCTTTTTAAGTTTGTGTTACCTCATAACTTTCGACTGGGTGGACCGATTTTGATGATTCTTTATTTATTTAAAAGCTGATGTTTCCCATGTGGTCCCAATAGCATCCATGAGAAACCATATAACATCAAGTATGTGGGCGACAAATTAACGAATAACTCAATACCACGCCAACCGATTTCGATGATTAATTTTTTATTGGAAGGAATGTACTTCAAGGGTAGTTTGTAGAGAGTTTGGTTAACTTCTGATAAAAAAAAAATATTTTTTTTTTATTTGGACAAAAGAAAAAGAAATATTACAATACAGAACGTACGTAAACTGCTACAGTAGTTGGCAACTGTGTCGCAGCAGTTTACGCCCACCTCGAGACACAAACAATATAAATACAAATTAAACTTATAATTATGTACATATTATTAGAGGACAAAAGATATAGATAAATAATTGTGTATGTGTGTGTGTGAGTATGTGTGTGCATCACAAGCATCCAGACATAATTGCTTCAGTGTCTTTATAAGTTAAATTTTGCAAGAAGTTGGTGATTTTAGTTTTACATTCCCGGTGCGAGAGAGGATACAAATTCAATACTTTATTAATTTTGTTATAAACAGTAGAAGCTAGGTAAACATAATGTCGCCTAGCAAGTGCAGACGGACAGATTTTTTTTAAAAAGAAAGCTAGCAATATTTCTTTTATTATTTTTTTTTCAGAAATAGTACTAACAATCTTGTTAACCATTCCATCTAAGCTTAAGCTTGTGCTAGGACATGGTTCACGGCAATAGTCGAATGGTGGATTCGAACCCACGACCTTACGATTCGCAGGCCGTATCCTAAAACATTAGGCTATTGACGCTTCAAGATTTCAGATATCAGATTGCTACCTCACAAATCCGTCCAGCTCGCCGAGTGTTAGAAGTCAGGTTCACAAAAGGTAATTGAATGTGTTTACGCAAAATCATTTGACGAATGAATAATTGTCTGACAGTTAGGTTATATTATTACTGCGATATTTCGGAAATACAAAGAGGACGTCCGCGCGTCATAGCCTTTAACGGTTGATACGATTTAAAGTCGGTTTTTGTTTTCGCAAGTTTTCAACTGGTCAGAACAGTGTTGGACGTTTGTTTTGATTTGAAATCTGTTCTTATTTTTTACTTGTAAATAAATTTGTAAAAAATAAGTAATTTTATGCATGTACTTAACCCGTATGCATATTTGCGGGTAAACTAACATTTGCAGTAACAATGAAGCGGGCATACGAGCAGCGTGCCGTGGTCAGCTGAGGTCGATCGATACTCCACATGCATAACAGAGGACATCGCCCGGGTTAAAATTATTTCGCCCGTATCAAACTATACTTACTGTTCCTGTACTAACACAGTTTATAAATAACCTTACACCCAGTGAGATACGATTCAACCTAGTGTAAAATAGTTCTCAGAGAAAAGAGAACACAGGCGCCAGAACTTTTTATCAATAGCGTAACGGTTTCGGTCTGCGAATCGTAAGGTCGTGTAGGTTCGAATCCACCATTCGATTACTGACGTCTGACGTGAACCTTTTCCTAACACAAGCTTAAGCTTAGTTGGAATGGTTAACAAGAATGTTAGTAATAAACTTTTTTTTTTTGTTTACGGGGAGGAAATCTTCAGAAAGATACCCCGCCTTCTGGGGGGAAGGCGGCGGTTATGTGGGGTTCTTACCCACTAAAACCTCCCCGGTGGCCCTTTCCTCGGTGCATGACGAGGGGCTCCGGGATCTCCAGTGGAACGCACCGGAGCCCCTCTGCGCTGTGCTCAAGGAGAGCACGTCCCGGGGGGGGGGAGGTTAATCCCTACCCCCCTGTGCCCTCGCAGCGCAAGGCGACACGGGCCAGCCGATGTCGCCTTCTTCCCGGGTCCACTTTGGTGGACGACTCAGGCCCCCACCCTTGTCGCCCAGTGAACCCGAGGCCCCTTTTAGTCGCCTTGTACGACAGGCAGGGGATACCGTAGTCTTATTCTTGAGAGCCCAGAACTACAGGGCTGAGTAATAAACTACCGTAAATAAACTGTAAAGCTGTTGTTTTTGAAAAAAAAAAAACTTCGCGGGTTTTTTCTTTGTATTTTCGAAGTATCTTAGGAACATTACGAAATAGAATTAATCAGAACCTAATCAAACTCTCATAGTACCCTTGAAGTACATCCTTACCAATAAAAATTCGTCCGTTTATCGCGCACATATATAATGCAAATTTTTGTCAAATTGTCAAACTTGGATTGTCAGATTTTAAATAAAAAAAGAATCATCAAACTCGGTTCAGCCACTCCATAGTTATGAGGAGACAAACAAAAAAAAACTTCTTGAAGTGCCATCACCTACTCTCTCTCTCTCTCTCGGCTCTCATTAAGGCAATTTTAGTTTTTAATGCCGCGGCACGGAACAAGGATCGTGTGCTCATATTGAACCGTGTCCGGAGATATCTGAGCCACGAAATACGTCTTCTTCCAGGTGGTCCTTTACCCTGGATTTTTCCTTGGATTTGTATTTTTTATTACGCATTATATGACCAAAGTAATGGAGCTTGCGTTTTTCACGGTATTAAGGACCTGCAAGTTCTTGTTCACCATTTGCAATACTCTTTTGTTTGATATCTTATCCCTCCATGATATTTTGAGAATTCTTCTTTCCACCCACATTTCATAGGCTTCTAGGCGATTATTCATATTCTGGGTTAAGGCGCATGACTCTACGCCAATACAGAAGAACGGAAAACACATAGCAACGTGCCAAACAAAAAAATAAAAAACAACGTACAGACCAATTAAGAACCTCCTCCTTTAGTACGATTGAAAAAATAGTGTGACATGTGTTGTATATAGCATGTTATAGCTTGTTTGGGAACTAGCGTACGGGTCCAAAACTCAAATTACCTTCGCATCATAAAGTCCATGCAATTTGAAAGCGAAGCATTTCTTCAAGCCATCTCCATCCGCTGGTGTGAAGTCACACACCTTCGCCTTAGATCCGCGCGGGCGGAGGAATGGGAAACTGCTGATCGATCCTAGCAGGAAACTTTGTTTTTTTTTAACCCTCCGCCTACGGTAGTTCGCGAACTGCCTGTTTCCGTGTGCGGGGTATCCGCCGATGTGTACAATTCGAGCGGGCTAGAAGTGAACGAGTTTGTTTCGTTGGTTAAGTTACTTAAAGTTAATGTTACAGCCTTTATATATATATGTCCCACTGCTGGGCACAGTCCTTTGTAGAAGAGATTAAAAGGTTATAGTCCACCACGCACACCTAGTGCGGATTGGCAGACTTCACATGATTAAAAAAAAAAATTCTAAGACATATAGGTTTCCTCACGATGTTTTCCTTCATCGCCGTGCGCTTGGTAAATCAACACATAAAATTGCAACAACAAATTTATTGGTGCCGGCACCGGGGATCGGACTCGGGTTGCTAGCGTACTATGCAAACTTGAGGTGACCGTTACTTATCATGACCGTACTATACCAGATGCGCTCCGCGGTGTTACCCGCGATTAAAAAAATATATGATTCATAATATTTCTAAAACAAAATAATAATAATAAATTTATTTATTGATCTTTCACAAATTTAAATGCACAGTTTACTTATACGTTTACAGTTTAGGTAGATCTTAAATTTGTGAAAGACTGGTGTCTCAACTAGGGTACCCTGTAAGACAGATCACCAGCCCCCCGCCCCCCCCCCCCACCATACTTATGATAGTTCTGTAATTTTATTATTAATATTAACTTACGAATTAGCATGCAAGAAAGAAAGTGTGTGGTGTGTGTGTGTGAATGTGTGGTGTATGCGTGGTGTGTGTGTAGTTCATGTATGTGTGTGTAGTGTGCTTTATATGTTATTTAAATTATGATGAGATTTTTAACAAATTTTCTGTGGTAGTATAGTCGAGCTTTAGTAGCCAAGGTATGAGGACTTTTTTACATTTGGCTTTTGGCAAGTTGTAGATAGCTATTTTTTGGTTAATTTTATTATATAGGTAGGAACCTAAGAAGCAAAAGAATTTGTTTGAGAAGTTTGTTTTATATGGCTCGGTTGAGCAAATTTTACTTTTGTTGCGTCTGTCGATATTTAGGTTGGGATCATATTTTATGAGTGCTTTCTTAAAACTGTCTGGAGAATAAATAACTGACGTACGGTAAGCACTTTGCATTTTTCTTAAAGTTCGATGGTAGGATGGAAGAAAGGCAGAGAGTTGCCAATTTTGAGGACAGCTCTCTGTGCGCGCTCGAGTCTGAGCAGCCATGTTTTTTGAGGGTCCTCCCCAGGCCGTTATGCAGTAAGTGATTAATGATTGACAAAGCGCATAGTAAGTAGTTTTAATTTTTTTTTCATCTGCTATGTGACTAAGATTCTTAAAAATGTAAATTAATTTACGGGTTCGGTTTATTAGTAAGTTAATGTGTGCGTGGAAGTTTAGGTTTTTATCAATCATCACTCCAAGATATTTTATTTCGTCGGCTCTTTCGAGTATGGGACAAGAGCAGCTTTCGTTTATCTTATTAAAAAAAGTAGCCAAGTTACTTCTTATTACATAAGCTATCTGCAAGTCAAAGTTGGTCCAGCCGTGCAAGAGATTCACACCCGGAACAAATAGACAGACAGACAAAAATTTGACAAATGTTATTTTGGTATATGTCCGTATATACGTGTAATAAAAAGTTTTATTTGAATGTTACACTCCAATTTGATTTATTTGTATAGATTTGACATTTTTTTATATTTCAAAATCCGAATTATGTTTAAACTTGTAGGGCTACTTTACAACTTGTAAGTAAGTTGACGTAGGAAACTTTACAATGCGAGCGCTTTCAAGATTATATACTTTTTAACTTGATTCGGCACCAGATGGTTTGGGAAACTTTTTCTGCAAATAGCAATTAATTGTGTCCAATTCAGTTTTAACCGGCGGATAAGAAACATTATACAATTGTTTGTTTTGATCGTTTAAACCAACCTGTTTCAATTCAATTGTCATTGTGTCAAAAACCGTGATCTGCTAAATACATTTTCTATATGTGATTTTCAATTGAGTTGTTTATTATTTAATATTGATTATAATGTAACCACATAATATGTCAATATGTATGACAGAACAAAAAGCAACAATTAAAATAATATTGGATTTTTTTTATGACGGACTACACAGATTGGCCAGAGAAGTTGGCCGTGACTGCTTCACCGGATTGAGAGGTGGCACAGCTCTTAGGTCGCTTAGCCTGAACCTCTATTGCTAGTAACTCGACACAAAGGTCCCCCCGGTGAGGGGTAACCTCGGCTTGGACGGTTACTATGTTACGCGTAAGCATTCCGATCCGAGGGTGCCCGAGAGGGCCGAACCACGACTCGGTCGGTTGCTATTTCACGGATAATCGAAGGGACATTCAAAAGCTAAACTAACTTTAAGTGCCACTTCGGGAAGCGTTGGCGCTGGGAGAAGTGGCCGAAGAAACTCCAGCAACGCTCCTAACATCTAAGGGGTGGGCGATAATATTGGAGTGCTAGTGGTAGGCCATTGGATAACCATAGTGCCACAACTGAACTAACCGATAACAAAATATATCTATTACAGTCATTTCAATTACCATTTGTGTAACAAATACATCAAATATTAACACACACACGACTGTCGTGCCAGTGGTACGACATATTGTAAACCATAGTGGAGTAGTAAACCAATATAGTTACAGATTATTAAAACTAGAAAGTATTGACCACTATGATGCCAATGAACTTATCACACAATCGGTGCAGACTCGGGGCGCAGACAGAAAGTCATAGTAAACGTTATCCTTTCCGTTATACGAAAAACGTCGTATTTCCAGAATGTGTTGCATAAATATTGTACACATATAGTTCATAGACGCGACCCTAAGCGACGCCAAATATCAAGGACAATGGCCGGGAGGGAACGGAAGGGAAGTCTAAAAATTCCAGACAACAACGAATTTGAAGTTTGTATATGTTTTACTTAAAATTTTAATTAGAAAATTAAATAAAAGTAAGTGTTTGAAAGCGCGGGTATATTTTTAAATTGTTTGAGGGATTGTTAATTTTCGATGTGGCATTGGGTTAAAAGGTGTGCACAGAGCTTAATAATTATTTTTTTAGTAATTTTTTAAATAATGGTATTGATTAAGAGACTCTTATATATTTCGGTAATTTGAGAACCTTTATACATGAGATTTTTTTTGGTGCGTGGTGGCAACTACACAAGTTGGAGTTCTGTCGAGCTCATAATGGCCGCAGGACGTAGTTAGATACATTTACAGCCGGCTTTTGGAAATCTTTGTGGGAAGCCTATTTCCAGTAGTAGGTGTTCTACGTCTGAAATGATGACTAGTTTAAAGTATTTAACTTACAGTATGAAAGTGTAGAGCACAGCCGTAGGGGCTTGTACCAATGACTTTCCATGTTTCAGATTCTTAGGGAAAAAATCAAATCCAATAACTAATCTTTTTAAATATAAGAGAGTGAAGAATGCTGATCTAAAGCTCTCGGTGGCCAGGACCGTCAGCTGTTAGGAAAAAAACGGAGAATAGGAGGAACGTATTTATGATGTTAAATCTTTTACAAAAGTGATAAAACTTTCACGATTCATTCACAACAACACCCTATCTACTTATAAAGTTTTATTTACTCTTCTGATATTTGTAAAGTTTTCCAATTTAGCCTACCGCTATAAATTAGTCGGGAACAGAGAGGAGATGCTTAGTCGTAGTTGGGATAACTTTTTCAAGTTATACTTATAAGGCGAAGAATAGGGGTGTCATGAAAAAATGTTTTGCTTATATAGTTTTCAGGTGCTCCAATATAATTAACGTTAACTATCCGTATTTATTATTTATTGATATAAATTTAAAGTCAGGAATCAAATTCTATGAAATAAATTCTGACACTGTAGATTCATAAATAAAAGCATAATTTAGATAGAGGTATAACGAAAATTAGCCCTTTACGTTAAAATATCGAAATGTCATATAACAAAAACATTAATACAAAGGAGTCTGGATTAGATTAACGCTAGGTCAGTGATTCTCAAACTTTTTTGTGCGAAATAATATAATGTAGTACAAAAATAACAGTATATTTTTAATAAATATTTCATTACAAGTGAATAATATTATGATTTACATTGTCTAAAATTTGACGCTTTTTAAATTTCGTGGCATATAAAAGTGCCGCGGCGCACTGGTTGAGAATCACTGCACTAGATTTACACGGCTTAATAATCGTTGATTTTAGATAGAAAAGTTCTAGTGCTTTTGAATCTACAACCAGACCACAACGTATAACAAAGTAAATTTGTTCCCATCTATAAAAATCCCCACTTTAAAGTCCGTACGCTTCCCAGAAACGCGCTCCGGGTATAGTGCCGTGAAACACTCGACTAGACAGCCCCTTTACCCCGACCCTTACCCTCTTTCTAGCCATCGCATCGCACTGTCTCACTAATCACCGTACTTGGTAACGTTTGGGAAACACGCGAAACAGACAACGCGTCCACTCGCGCCGAAAACCGGAACTACACTGCGGGAAGGGTTGGGGTGAGGCGCCCTACATACCACGTCCATTCTTTAATGTCTTTACAACGCTGTATCAAACACTCGAATCTAAACTTTCATTCTATAATCAGTAAGGTTGAAATTAACGTGATAGAGTTTATGTTTTCGAGGCAGTGGCGCATTCTAATGATGTTATTGCATTTTCTCTCACCTTCGAGCTGATATGCTGGAAGCTTTTTTGTTTCCTTCCAAACTCATTAGCACTTCCGCCTGTATTTATTTTAATCTTTACTCATAACTTTATTTATGCAATTACTGTTTATTGTTGGCAAGAAAAAAAAGTGGTTCTGTAAAAACTTTGCCATTTTGTAAATTGCAATTTGGACCGACCCCTTGTTCAGAGTACGTTCTATGAAACATAATGTTGTCGGTTTAAAGCCACGATTAATCCAGCTTTACCATATCCAGTGCCAGTGGTACGCTAACAGTTAACCGTAGTTGCACCAAAGAACAACTTAAAAAGCAAATATCGACCATTGGAATTAGCCATTCACACACAAAAGAACCTTTTGTAAT
Source organism: Meandrusa payeni (assembly GCA_029286785.1). Classification (NCBI taxonomy): domain Eukaryota; kingdom Metazoa; phylum Arthropoda; class Insecta; order Lepidoptera; family Papilionidae; genus Meandrusa; species Meandrusa payeni. Next base: position 2,662,784 of record JAGSMX010000032.1, read on the forward strand.
GATTAACGTGGGTAAAGAAAATTAGCGTTTACCTATACTTGGTGTGCGGCTGTCAGATGACGAAACACGGAGTATGGTGCAGCTTCCTTGACGTGGCAGGCCAGCAGGCGTATGCCTGGTTCTCTCTTTTATTCTATATATCAAACTCCAACGTCATGCTCGTAAATCGAGTATCCATTTTTCATTTGCGGTGGGCCGTGTAATTTATCGATTCTTCGGGATGCGTCTACTACTAAAAAGACATTTTTAATTTCTTTGGCGTATTCTTTGCTAGTTCTCAGTTGTGTATAAGGCAACGATAGTCAAGTTTAGTTGATAGTATGCAATTGCATTGTCACAAGCTCATGACGAATGACGCACCTATGATGCCAATGAAAGTTCATTTTGTAGACAATTGGTTTACCACACTCGGGTGCCAGTAAGACATAAAAGGGAAATAAGTGGCGTAGAAACCTCGAACCTACTCTTTACTTTGATGGTCATGTTTGTACACGTACATGTCGATAGCATAGCAAGGTGACCGCAACGCCGTTTATTAAGCATATTACGAAATGTCAGTTAACATATTTCCACGAACAATATTTCAATATACGCCCGCCTGATATAACCGCAGATTGGTTTGTGAAAACCATCGAGCTGTCAATTTAAATGCCACAAACAAATTTAATATATTTCATCATTATATTATGTTCGAAACGTTTCGAGTTATGTAGACAGATCTATATAAGAGATATAATGATAACAGATTTATACGTTAACTAGCATACCTAGCCCACTTCTCCGGGCTAGATTTTGCTTTATTTTATTTAAACAATAAACATACATCATTAAATATTTAATTTAACTCACACAATATATTAAATTATTCATTCTCTGTATTCATTATCTTCTATTCTGTTCTCGAGCGGGTGAAGATCACTACCTGCACCCATGTACATCACATCATTAAACTAAAAACTACGGGTATGATATTGTATCATACCCGTAGTAAATAAAAGCTGTATTTGACAGTTCAAAAAGAGGAGTGCTCCGATCGTCACCAAACTTTACAGGATTACTCGCCAGATCAATTTGAAGATTCCCTAAAACTTTCATTGAAATCGGTCCAACCGTTTCGAGCCTATATGGAACAAACCCACACTTTCTCTTTTATAAATACGTCAATATAGTGTTTGTAGTGGAATAGTTTTTATTTATTTTTATGTTTTTATTACTACTCACTACTCACACTCAGTACTCACGTCTTCGCGTGGAATTTGAGATTCTGCTATTCCAGACTATAAGCTATCTCTGTGCTAAATTTCATCTAGATCCCTTCAGTCATTCAGACGTGATAAAGTAACTAACATACATCCCTCACAACTTTCATATTTATAATTTTAGAGGCAATTTCTCTATCTGGGATGATAAATATCTATATACACTAAACTATCCAACTAATTAATAATTTACAATATGTACCTGATCACCTCCTTTTTTGAAGTCGGTTAAATAAGTAGCCTAAGTGACTACTTATAACGGTACGGTACATATATCAACCTTTTTAAATTTTTTGTCTATCTGCCTGTTTATTCTGCCTAATCTCGGGAACCGCTAGGCCGATTTTGACGGGACTATACACTGGCAGATAGCTGATGCAATAAGCAGTAACTTAATTTACTTTTATTTCAGAAAAAAACAATTAAATAGTTTTTAATCGCAGGTAACAACGCGGGGCGTAGCTAGTTTTATATGCGAACGTATTCGAACTCTTGCGGAACTAACACAGAAAGAGGGGGTGCAAATAAGTGATTATGTCGGTTCGATGTACATCCGTACATCCGCTGCCGGAAGCAATTAGCGTCGACGAACACAGGAAGTACGTCATCGACATTAATATTTTTAGTAAAAGGGACGCAAGGCCATTATTACTAAACTTTCTACGAAATGTACAAATGTCACGTAAATACTAACCTATTGCGAATTAAAAACGATACTTCTCAACTATGTTATTTATAAATTTCCGAAAAAAAAATTATTACAAATTTAATGCTAGACTCTGGCATTTGTCTGAAGTTTCATTATGAAACCAATCTATTGCAGTTACATCAATTATTATTCCATCATTACCAAACACGTCAAACACTAACAAACACTAGATTGTCATGACAGTGGTATGCGGTAAATAATAATGGCACAAATAAAATACAACTAAACTAGCAAATATCGACCACTATGATACCAATGTACGTACATTTTCAACCGAATTCAAACAAGGTGGAGGTTTCAAATCGTTTTTTTTATATTTGTTACGGTGTCGGAGATACAAAGAGACCATCCGAGTCCGACGATTTGAAGTCGGTTTTTGTTCATAAATATACTTATATATAATATACTTGCATGCGGAATAGGTCTAGCATATTTCTAGTTTTAGTAACCTTTTTGTAGTCTTTTTTTTATATAAAGTATATAAGCAAGCTAAGCAAGTGCTTGACCACGATCCCACCTGATGTTTAGTGGAAATGCAATCCCGGATGGTAAGGCGCACTAGCTTAGTAAATGCCTATTCACTGTACTCTTGAAAATACCCACATTGTAAACGGAGGGAAAGACAGACGCGGGCAAACTATTCCAGTCCTTTGCTGTACGAATAATGAAAGACTAAGCAAAGCGCTTCATTCGTTCAAGCGTTTGAGGGAGGTTCACAACAAAAGGATGAAATTCCACCAAAATTTACCAAAAAATATATTGAATAAAAATATTTTTACAATAGCCTAACCATACTATTGTGTGTGTTGTATGCCTGCTCACTTATCCTAAAGATTTAACTGTGGGAACTTTTCATTGGCTGTTTTGTTATTATAAGTACTGGATACAAGTTTTCCCAATTAAATAAAATAAACTAGGACTTAGCACAGCTTTTAGTTCACATATCCTGAACCTTTTTATAAAGAAACACAGCGTAAGGGCCCTCAAGAAGGGACCTCGGCTCGATAATTCTAATCGCGATAGCATTCCAACCCGGTGGCGCTATGTCGGGGGGATGACGGAGGGGTTACTGGCTGTAGGATATTCGGATAATATTAGGATATGAAGCATTAAGTCTAATTATTTAGGATACAGCCTGAGAAACTTAAGGTCGTAGGTTCGCATCCACCATTCGACTTTTGATGTGAACCATCTCCTTGCACAAGCTTAAACTTATTTGGAAAGGTTATCATAGGTCGTTCGTGCATTACATATGACTATAGACAGACATATTTTTACGCGACGTGTGAAAAGGTTACCAAGAAAGCTGAACCCGTACAAGTCTAGTCTCATTTCACTCTACGGCTTCAGCGTGCGGCTTGTTTTACGCGATACGCGATGCTTTGATTGGCGTACCAGACTATTTAGAGAACAGTTATTAATCGAATTTATAACAGGGTTCCGTATAAATACAATAACCATCATCAAGTGATAAAAGCTTCAAACTAACTGACAAAAAAGTAAGACAATTTAGAAAAGATGGAAATAGGGCCGTACACCTACTTCCATAAATAAATTATGAAAATAAAACATTAAATAAAATAAATTATTTTTATACGACGAGAATGAATAAAACGAAATACCTCATCAAATAAAGTTTCGAGGTATACCAAATAAGTTTGAACCAATTTAGTCGGTTTCATACCTGCTAAATTAGTCCAAACTAGAAGAAAAAAAATGTGGTGTCATGGGACAGGTAGGTACGAAGTTCCTCCAAAAGATATGGAATCAAAAAATTTGCAAAAAAAATTATTGATTTAAATTTTATAAAAATTCTTTTTTTAAATGTCTCTTTATTTTTTATAAAATTGGTAGTATTCGTTAAAGCGCCATCTGTGATCAGAGAGTTGAACAACATGCTTAATAGTCACGCTATAGCCCGTGTATACGACTATAGCAGTTCCGTTATATATTTTGCTTACGGTTTTAGTCCCGTCGCGCAGCAAAACCCCTATTTTAGATAAGCTCTCTAACGTAGTATGGTTGTCGGTTACGAAAACTTTGAACCGTCCTTCTTTACTATGTCATCAAATTTCGATGGTCAGTTTCCTCTTCTGAAGAGAAACGTGTTCCTTCATTAATTAGTTGTATATGCACAAATTTTTTTTGGACGAACTATCACAGTTGGCACAGAGAAGATGGCTTTTACTGCTTCACCGGATTGAGAGGTGGCAAAGCTCTTAGGTCGCTTAGCTTGATCCTGTATTAGGTGGTAACTCGACACAAGGGTCCCCCCCGATGAGGGGTAAGCTCGGCTTGTGCATATTAACAAAAATTGTTAATATGCAAAAGCCAGGAAAGCCTACTTATTTCGCCTACCCGGTCACAAAGTACTTTTTCAAACCAGTGAATTTTATTACGATAACCTACCCTTGTAGTTTTCATGCCATATAAAGGAGACCGGAAATATATATTTTTAATAAATACTACTCACACTCTTGTTAACCATTCCAACTAAGCTTAAGCTTGTGCCAGAGATGGTTCAACTTAATACACGTCAAATGGTAGTTTTGAACTATACGTCCTCAGATTGTACCAATTAGGCTATTGACTTCGCTTTGATCACAAATTTTAAAACGAAATTAAAGTAAATGAAATAAAAATAGTCGAATATAACTGACTGTTTATTAAATAAAACATGTACTGATCTCTAAATATTTCCTCTATGGTTAAGTTAATAGTCAATGCCTTTACTGGTATGTTAATACGTTACTTGGCAAGTTCTTATAAGAAAATGTTTATGTAGTTGTAACACCTAACTTGTTACCGTCACTAGTGGGTAACAAAGAGGTCAATAAAGATTCCTTTGCTACTGCAGTAGCAGAGAAAGCAGTACAAAGGAATAAGACTTAGCAAGTAAGGAGCATCAAACACACATTAAAAATAATGTGAGTTGAGAGCCCACCACTGGACATAAAAAAAAAATTAAATTTAGAAGAAACTAGGAGGTAGTATAAGAAATCGAAAATAGCAAAATAGTATTATATAAATAACATAGACAGATAGATATATATAAGGTAGTTATAAGATAAGAATAAAAGAATAAGTGTATGTTAGAAATAGAAATATAATAAGTGAAAGTAGAAATAAGTTGTATAAAAGAATGTAAGATTGCAAAATATATAAGGGATGAGAGGATAAGCATGGGAAAACTGCCCTAACCTATCCACGTTAGGGGAACTAGAAATAGCATAGGCATACTATATACTATACTTAGATTAAAAAGGACAAGGGGCAATAAAACTCTGAATTTAGATATAAGTCAGTAGTAATGCCTATTGTAACAAAATCTTAAAAAAAAACACCTAACTTGCAGCTGGGAGACGGCTACAGAATGAATAGATGACGTCACAAAGTCAACTTTTTTTAAAAATCAAATCCGCTTTGTGGGCCTTTGATTTGTTATATTGGAACGACCATACGGCTCATCTGAACCTTGCAGTGCCAACATTTCCCGAAGCGGTATTTGAAGGTAGGTAAAGCCTAAGGCAGTCTTCCGGAAAAATCTATCGACCAAGCCATAGCACTCCGAACCGAGAACGTCCGAGAGGGCCGACGACTCTATCGATAGTTCTTATCGTAACTCTCTTCTTCCGAATTTTTCTTTTAAATCGTTCTAAAACTGTCTGATTCACGTCACTAGTCGAATGGTAGATTCGAACCTACGACCTAGGAGTGCATGATAAATGTTGATATTACATAAAATATATGGACGCGATATATCGTTTCAATCCGATAAATTAAGTAAAAAAGCATTTCATTCATTCCTTCATTTGTGTGACAACTTGAATAATATAAAACCCTTACTTACGCTGCCATCACGAAAAGTGTAGTATAGTATGTTAATACTCTTCGCGATGGCAGGACACGTTGTATAAATTTTATAATCTATGCATGTAGTCTGTACTGATAGCAGAATCAAATCGAATAGTCTGGACTGGTATCCGAAGTGAGAACCTCTCAGTTACACGCCGAGTACTCTATTAGTACAAAACTTTTCTTATATTTAATATTAAGCGCCAATTAATTTCGATATATAAAAAATATCGATATATGAAAAGTATCGATACAACCTCACGATATATATATATTACTAATACGACGATAACAGCCCTACTACGACCTTGTATTTCGTAGGTCGTATCCCAAACCATTAGGCTATTGAAGTTCAAGCACACAATTTAGTCCGCATAGGGTATAACGCCAACAATACACATAGATTCAAATGTAAACCGTTTTGTCCATGTAAGGTGAGAGATTGTGTGTCTATGTTTATTTCGGTGCGTCCTTGACTGCTCGTTTGCGTACATGACGCACAATGACGACAAACCGGTGTGCGGGGAACGTGTTTTTTTTTACGTTGCTTCTAGTCTTATTCAGAGCTATTACTGTAATCGATACCTTTTCTATGATTGTTGATTTAGTTTTTTAAATTATACAGAATCATCCCAGCTGCCTATTTCTATCACGGCAGAATTGTAAATTACATCGACACCAACTTGATAATTGTACAATTTTAAACGGGTAACTTTCTTCCACGCACTTTTCAACCGACTTCAAAGAAGGAGAAGGTTCTCAATTCGTCTGTACGTTTTTTTTGTTTGTTACCTCATAGTGCTTGACCACGATCCCACCTGATGTTAAGTGGTGATATAGTCGAAAGATGGTACGCGCTAGTTTAGTAAGTGCCTATTCACTCTACTCTTGAAGGCTCTTACTTGGATGGAAAGACTGTCACCGGAAACCTATTCAACTCCTTTGCTGTACGTACGATGAACGATGACTCAAATCGCTTCGTTCGGACGAAAGGTGCGCCTTTTTAAAAATACCTATTGCTTCATAAGTATTTATTAATACCCTTAATTCACAGATAATTCATATTCACCACGACCAAGCGATAGGTCGTACTTTTATTTCTGACATTAACTTGAGCCCCATATGTTTTGTATAAATGATAAGAATGATATTGTATTTACTGATATGTACAGTGTCTTTATCTTCCGAGATATTCAAACTTTCTTAACCGACCGTTTATTTTTGCTCACGAGTGTATTATTTTATTAATGTGGCAGTTGTGGTAAAGCACTTGCTTTGAAAGCATTGAATACAATCTTTCTATCTTCATTTTTTTAACTGAAAATACAGACTAATAGAGAACCTTCTGCTTTTGAAGTCGGTTGAAAAATAACCGTCTGAGCATTCCGTGTCATGTTGTTTATCATGCAAAGGTCATGTTTGTCTGGATAAGATAATTACGATAACACGTAATACGCAGTGTGGTCAAACATAATTTGTCTATGGAAAATTATGATTACTTAAGCTATCAAATATCATGTTATAATTGTACTTATATAACAATGGAAATAAAAAAACTTATCTGTAATATAGTATTTTTGATACTCCTAATGGTTGTATCATTATATTTTAAAGTTACTGAGTTTGTAGCACAGTTTTAGAATTTGTTGCGTTATGGAGATTGTCTGAGTCAGTGGTACTCAACCTTTTTATCAAAGTGACCCACAAAGACGCGTTAGTTATAGTGTGGCGGGTCGCAAAAATAATGTTTGATTGTCGCGATTGTTACTTCATTGCGTCTCTGTAATTAACACCAGATGTGCCAACCATGCTGGAGTTCGTAAGAGCCAATGCCGTCGGAATTGTACGCGCCCCGTAGTTCTTTTCTGACTAAAAATGGACATATGCATAGGTATTTCCCACGTAAAACAAGTATATTTACGAGTAAAAACAAAAGCCAACTTCAAATCGAATCAAACCTTACGCGCGGACGCCCTTTTTGTATTTCTGAATTATCGTAGGAATATTACGAAATCAAACGTAATCACTCTTAAAGTAACGTTATCATCCTTTCTAATAAAACAAGACTCATCGAAATTCATTGGCGTGATATTCAGTTCATTTGTGACGCTCATAAGGTTATTAGTTATGAAGTTACTTTGTTGAAAAACTATCTGAAAAGTGTTCAGTGAATTGATGTAAAAATAATGCAAATGTACTAGAAATTTTAAAAAACCGTGTGATGTCGTGGTTCACCACTGACATACCACACACCATGACACACCACACAATCAGATAGGAATGAATTTATTTATTAATAATAGCGCCATCTATCAAAACCAATTGACATTAATAATCTTACGTTTTTATTTAACGTTACGGACGATTTTTGCCGGGTAGTCCTCCGCAATGCTCTATAAGGAACTTCGTTGCAAAAAAAATTTAGAAGTGTCAGAGGTATCTTCGATAATGTTTCCTCAGCAATGCTAACCACGCTATCGAAGTTTTTTCTCTACAAATACGTACAAATGATAACATTGTACCGTGGGACAAATAAATTACGTGTCAATTTAACAAATTATTGTTTACGTACAGATACAAAAGGCGAGGGGTCGTGGGTACACGCGGTCAGTAGTTTGAGATGTCAATGTTCTTCTATCGCATATCAGTGTTTATTTGCTATGACAATTATGATTTGTGCAAGTATGTACCGATGTCAGTTAACAAATGTTATTAGTAAATATAATTATATAGATATATACCTTTATATGTATATAGTATATAAAGATCCTGTATCTTTTAGACTTGGAAAAAATTTCTAAGACATGTAGGTTTCCTCAAGATGTTTTCCATCACCGCCGAGCGCGTGGTTAATCATCACATAAAATTGCAACAACAAATTTATTGGTGCCGGCACCGGGTATCGAACTCGGGTTGCTAGCGTACTATGCAACAAGAGCCAACCGCCAGGACACTGAGCTACCACGGCTCAATCATGTTTGACACTTCATAATTTAATTAACTTTAATAAACTGTTTCTGATAATGTAGTTATGCACCTGTTGGCTAATTTATCGGTTTTATGTCTACTATTATAAATAAATAAATAAATAAAAGTAATTATCTATTTGTATCTAAACTTAACAATAAGACGTACATGTACGATGCCGGGACGACTCACTAGTGGTGAATAATTAACACGGAGATCACTCGCTTATCAAAATGTACTGTGTGCCTGTTACATCTTTGCTTGCATAAAAATTATCTCGTATTTATTGACGAAGTCTCGTACAAGCTGATAAGAAGACAAACGTGAAAGCACGTTTGTTAACAGTTAATGTACGTGGCATAAAACTGCAGCGACCCTAATGAGTTTTAGAGATAATTTTATTGTTAACAACAGGGTTGACCCATTTTGATGTTAAACAAAATGTTAAAGATACAGCCTTTATTTATGTCCCACGGTTGGGCACAGGCCTTCTCTGTAATGAGAGTTTAGGTCATAGTATGCCCACGCGGCCCTAGTGCAGATTGGTAGAATTCACATGTCTTAGAACAAAATTCTAAGACATGTAGGTTTCCTCGCGATGTTTTCCTTCGCCGCCGAGCGTGTGGTAAATCAGCACATAAAATTGCAACAAAAATTTTATAGGTGCCGGCACCGGTCGAACCTCGGGTTGTTAACGTACTATGCAACTTGAGGCGACTGTCCGGAGAGCTACCACGGCTCAATCATGTTTGACACTTCATAATTTAATTAACTTTAATAAACTGTTTCTGATAATGTAGTTATGCACCTGTTGGCTAATTTATCGGTTTGATGTCTACTATTATAAATAAAAAAATAAATAAAAGTAATTATCTATTTGTATCTAAACTTAACAATAAGACGTACATGTACGATGCCGGGGCGACTCACTAGTGGTGAATAATTAACACGGAGATCACTCGCTTATCAAAATGTACTGTGTGCCTGTTACATCTTTGCTTGCATAAAAATTATCTCGTATTTATTGACGAAGTCTCGTACAAGCTGATAAGAAGACAAACGTGAAAGCACGTTTGTTAACAGTTAATGTACGTGGCATAAAACTGCAGCGACCCTAATGAGTTTTAGAGATAATTTTATTGTTAACAACAGGGTTGACCCATTTTGATGTTAAACAAAATGTTAAAGATACAGCCTTTATTTATGTCCCACGGTTGGGCACAGGCCTTCTCTGTAATGAGAGTTTAGGTCATAGTATGCCCACGCGGCTCTAGTGCAGATTGGTAGAATTCACATGTCTTAGAACAAAATTCTAAGACATGTAGGTTTCCTCACGATGTTTTCCTTCACCGCCGAGCGCGTGGTTAATCATCACATAAAATTGCAACAAAAATTTTATTGGTGCCGGCACCGGTCGAACCTCGGGTTGTTAACGTACTATGCAACTTGAGGCGACTGTCCGGAGAGCTACCACGGCTCAATCATGTTTGACACTTCATAATTTAATTAACTTTAATAAACTGTTTCTGATAATGTAGTTATGCACCTGTTGGCTAATTTATCGGTTTTATGTCTACTATTATAAATAAAAAAATAAATAAAAGTAATTATCTATTTGTATCTAAACTTAACAATAAGACGTACATGTACGATGCCGGGGCGACTCACTAGTGGTGAATAATTAACACGGAGATCACTCGCTTATCAAAATGTACTGTGTGCCTGTTACATCTTTGCTTGCATAAAAATTATCTCGTATTTATTGACGAAGTCTCGTACAAGCTGATAAGAAGACAAACGTGAAAGCACGTTTGTTAACAGTTAATGTACGTGGCATAAAACTGCAGCGACCCTAATGAGTTTTAGAGATAATTTTATTGTTAACAACAGGGTTGACCCATTTTGATGTTAAACAAAATGTTAAAGATACAGCCTTTATTTATGTCCCACGGTTGGGCACAGGCCTTCTCTGTAATGAGAGTTTAGGTCATAGTATGCCCACGCGGCTCTAGTGCAGATTGGTAGAATTCACATGTCTTAGAACAAAATTCTAAGACATGTAGGTTTCCTGGCGATGTTTTCCTTCGCCGCCGAGCGTGTGGTAAATCAGCACATAAAATTGCAACAAAAATTTTATAGGTGCCGGCACCGGTCGAACCTCGGGTTGTTAACGTACTATGCAACTTGAGGCGACTGTCCGGAGAGCTACCACGGCTCAATCATGTTTGACACTTCATAATTTAATTAACTTTAATAAACTGTTTCTGATAATGTAGTTATGCACCTGTTGGCTAATTTATCGGTTTGATGTCTAGTATTATTAATAAATAAATAAATAAAAGTACTTATCTATTTGTATCTAAACTTAACAATAAGACGTACATGTGCGATGCCGGGACGACTCACTAGTGGTGAATAATTAACACGGAGATCACTCGCTTATCAAAATGTACTGTGTGCCTGTTACATCTTTGCTTGCATAAAAATTATCTCGTATTTATTGACGAAGTCTCGTACAAGCTGATAAGAAGACAAACGTGAAAGCACGTTTGTTAACAGTTAATGTACGTGGCATAAAACTGCAGCGACCCTAATGAGTTTTAGAGATAATTTTATTGTTAACAATAGGGTTGACCCATTTTGATGTTAAACAAAATGTTAAAGATACAGCCTTTATTTATATCCCACGGTTGGGCACAGGCCTTCTCTGTAATGAGAGTTTAGGTCATAGTATGCCCACGCGGCTCTAGTGCAGATTGGTAGAATTCACATGTCTTAGAACAAAATTCTAAGACATGTAGGTTTCCTGGCGATGTTTTCCTTCGCCGCCGAGCGTGTGGTAAATCAGCACATAAAATTGCAACAAAAATTTTATAGGTGCCGGCACCGGTCGAACCTCGGGTTGTTAACGTACTATGCAACTTGAGGCGACTGTCCGGAGAGCTACCACGGCGTTTCATTACAATCTGATACAGTCATATCAATTATCATTACGAAATTCGTCACACACTTAGACACACATGAGTTGCGTGCTAGTGCACCGATGAACTAATAAGCTTCATTTTGTACACAATTGTTTAGCAACCCCAGGGCCCAGGTGTCTAGCATGTTCACAATACTTTGTGTGTTTAATTTTTACGTTGAAGTGACGTACAGCGGCGCCATTGTTCGTCTTACAATTTAACTATTGATGGTTCGATTCATCTGTGTAACTGTGTAAAAATGTACATAAAAACTATTCACAAGAAGTAATACTTGAGTAAGGTGAACTATTATAACTTGAATGTTCACAAAAACATAGCTGTAGTTCTGAAATTTCTTCAACAAAAATGACGCTCACAGTGGACGTTCACAAAAAGTTACCTGAACAGAAGACCTGGCCGAGACGGGAGAAGTGGGCGTTCTCGAAGGAACAGGTTCCGCCTTGTGCTCCGCGAGCACTCGATGCTCGTGCTTTGTCCCCACCACGGAATTCTTGACGCGCTCCATACGGGCCTGGATCGCCTTCCTCGAAATGACCTTGGTCTTCTCGTCTTTCGTACCTCCGTCGGCGAGTTTCCTCATCAGGCGCGCGGTGGCCGCCACGTTGTGCTGCTGGGTATCAGAGTGTGTTCTCGCGAGCCTGGTGGCCGGACGGGCGGCGGGGGCAGTAGCGCCAGTGCTACTCCGAGTAGTTTCATTCCTGTTGAACGGAGCAGCGTCGTGCTCCGTATCCGAATCTGCTGGTAGATAACCTCCACCACCGACTGATGATACACCAGTGCGCAGTAAGTTCTCATGCTCCGCGTATCTCACTCTCTCGTCCACGCCGACGTTTCCATTCTGAGCGCGCTCTAACCCGCGCTCCATTTCTCCGATTTGCCGCTCAAGTTTGCGTAGTACGTCGTCAGATGGAGCTGTGGGGCCGTTCTCATCCGGGGGCTCTGGTGTTTGGAACGATTTCAGATGTATTGGATGTGCTCTGTTTAGTTCCAGTCGCTTCGGCGCTATCCCGGACGATGTGACTTCGTACTGTGCTCTCGACGCTTGCGGAGTTCGTTCCAACATTGCCAATGACACGGGCGATGGAGGAGGCGCTCCGTTGACGGTCGGGGCCTGTCCTTCAGGTGTCTGAGACGCTCTCGGAGCACGAAAGCTCTTCCGCATGAAATCTTCGCGAGTCAATTTTCTCTCCATTTTAATCGGATAACATAATCGTCATTGACACATAAAGCTTTCCATTCGATTAACTTGTTCTTATCTACACTTTCACTGATTTTTTTTACGACAGTTTCATTAACTTGATCGGGGATCTGTGAAATTAATGGATTTTAGACGCGTTCCATTGCTACGATAACGCCTACATGTAATATCGATTTCGATTAGGAAAAACTATTAATAAACGATTGAAAGCACCACAGCATAAGAGAATGTAGACGGAGTGAGTAAAAAAATCGATACAAATAAATCGAGAATTCTGACGCACAAACAATCACACAAATCTAATACTCTAATGACGCATGAACACCACCATTTCGATGATAGCACTATTACTGGCGCGATAATCGATTGATAAGTGATTAAATATTACTCAAGTACCAATACACCTGTGGTTCGGCTAATTTTAGAAGCCAGAAACATTCAAGGACAAAAACTATAAGAAACAATGGACTCATAAAGACTTTTTGTGCTTTTAATGTTGTTTACAATGCCTTAAAATAATATGAATAATCTACACCAATAAACAACTACTTTACGATAATATTAGAACGGAATCCTATGAAAATCAACATGAAGTTATAAAATAAAAACATCCTAATCTCAACCAGACAAAAGATGAAACGATAGTAATTTAATTAGTGTTTCATTCAAAAGTAAACATACAAGGGAAGCTAACGCTAACAAAGTATACAGAAATTGGAGATATCTACTCGTATAATCGTCAGTAAAACTAAAATGTGAATCATCAAGAAACTGGACAAACAGCTTCAGCAACAAGAAATCTGATTTTCGAACAAACATTTCGAACTCAATTACAATGACACGGCAATGACTACCGATAAGAAATTAGCTTCCTCAAAGGCAAGTGAAAAGGGCACTCGTTTAGCTCTGCAATCCACAGTGGGAGCGAGACAGCGGCTACCAGTCCATCTGGAAAGAAAGAGACAAAACAGTCGTGTTAGTTAAAAGGCTAAGGTATGGCCGTTCACCAAGAGCCCAGCACATCAGCGGCACACAAAGCATTCCTTGCCGTAGATCTGAAAGAGACGTGAACACCGCCGCAGTCGACACTTGTGTCAATGGACAAACACGGAAACGGACAAGCGACACAACACAAGACGTACAAGCTAAATAAGCAAAGTTCTTGAATTATATTTCAAACAAAGTGCGCCCCGCGGTGTTACCCGCGATTAAAACTATTAAAGTTTTCAAAAACAAAAGTAGCCAAGCTACTCATTATATCTACCTATATCTATATCTACATATATCTACCTATCAGTAAAAGTCCCATTAAAATCGGTCCAGACTTTCCAGACATTAGCCGGAACAAACAGACAGACAAAATTTGTAATAAAATATCATTTTGGTATAAGTACCGTATTGATTCAAATGTATTAAAAAACGGTTATATTTAATATTACAAACATATCTTCAATTTTATTTATTTGTATAGATATCGATTTACTATAAGTAGTGGACGCGCTATAATCGTAATTCTATTTTATTTAGAAATGGGTGCAGTGAAATCACTATTTATAAATTAACTAACTGTCAGTTACAATTATTCATCATAGTTACCTTTTTTTTTTTTGTTAACGCGGGGGAATCGAGTTATTAACCATCCTCCGGTACCCTGGGTGGGCCCGGAGGGATGTGTGGGACTCGGCCTGGGCGGCCCATACCCACTAAACCTACCGCGAATGCCATCAGCCGTTATGAGCGGGGTGTCCCGGATCTGTCAGCGACAGGACACGACTTCGACGACGACGATCAGAGTTACCTAACTGTTGCAAAGCAACCATTTAACTTTCGAATGTATCAAACGCATGGTACTATGTGCAATTTTTAATGCATTTTGTTTCTATATTATTTATAAGTGTGGGAAATCTCATGCTCCATTAACAATGGAATAATAGTTCGCTTAGCCTGAACCTTCATCGCTAGTAACTCGACACAATCGGGGGGTTGGGGGTAACGTCGATTTGGACGTTACTATGTTACGCGTACGTATTCCGATCCGAGGGCGCCCGATAGGGCCGAACCACGACTCGGTCGGTTGCTGTTTCACGGATAATCTTCGAGACATTCGAAAGATAAATTAACATTGAGTGCCACTTCGGGAAACTATTAAAATGGCGCCGGTCACCTAATGGAGATGCTACCTATTAGTTAACAATAAAAATATATGAATTCCATTAAAATATATAACAAACACTGCATCAAGTGTGCGCTGGTGAAACATCATTACCAGTGTAATAAAAGCGTTGTTATAAAACGTCTCACAGGAACCTTGGACAATGCAACAGATGGCGAATGAAACGAGCGTGACTCATGTGTTCCGTACGACACAGCCTACCGCCTCAGTAGTAGGTTCTGATATTAGGCTACCCACACACGAGCGACTGAACGACTTAAATATAACAGTAGCAACTATGCATGTAATCGCGAATATAACTAACGAGGTTTCTACTCGGAGTCCCTTCCGCTGAGTTACTTCTATAGAGTGTCGTTCAGGCTGAACTCAATCCGTCGAAGTTAATTTTTTAAACGAAAGCTAGCAATATTTTTTTCAGAAAACATTACTAACATTCTTGTTAACCATTCCAATTAAGCTTAAGCTTGTTCTAGGAAGTGGTTCACGTCAATAGTCGAATGGTGGATTCGTACCTTACGATTCGCAGACCATTTTACCATTTTCGCATTTACCATGGGGAGTGTTCTGAGGAATTGTTCGGAATCATCCCAGCTACCGATTTCCATTACCGCACATCTCGGCATAATTACAAATTCCACCGCCACCATCTTGATGGTTGGCGTTCAACGACTGTACGTTTTTCGCATAACTTTCTCCCACGCACTGTCAACTTGCGGAATCAACTGTCGCCAGCGGTGTTTCCGAACGTTTACGATTTAGGGACCTTCAAGAAACGAGCCTATTCCTATCTCAAAGGTCGGCAACGCACCTACAGCTCCTCTGGTGCTGTGGATGTTCATGGGCGACGGTGATCACTTAAGATCAGGTGAGCCGTATGCTCGTTTGCCACTTTTCATATAAAAAAAACCATTAGGCTATTGACGCTTCGTAATTTGTTAATGTCTTTAGACTGACAAGGGAGAATAAAAAATGACAGGTATAGGGACTTGCCGAAAGAAGTGACATCAATTTGGTTGTCACATCTATTGTCACTCCGAGCAACTATTAAATTCACGTCTATATGGTTTGTATATGTTATATTTAAATTTGTTACGGGCTGTACAAGATCATAACTAAATATCAATACATACATTAGCGTGTCGGTTACGCGAATCCATAAGATTTTCACCTACCAAAAGTGCTCAACGCGGCTAAGGAAGTTTACACTTCAAAAAATCTTGTGTATAGTTTAGTTTAATTATATTATCTGTATGCGATATTGTTCATATATTTCCTGTACAGACAAAAGCCTGCCTTGAATAGGTCGCTCCTAGCAAAAAGGTCATTGTACAAAGAATTGCAAAATGTACCTAAATTGTGTGATTTAAGATGAGTAATCAACAACACGATACTTTACGAAATAAGTAACATGTCTTTCCCTTCTGTAGTTTATGCAGTAAATGCTGACAATGAGTCCATTTATCAATGTAGATACGATAACCCTAAAAACGAAATCAATCAAACGCAAGAATTCGGCTTATATTCGCAAGTATGCAATTGTCCTTACAAGAACCGGAATGAAGGCATCACGGAGTGCGGAGTTGGAAAACGCAACACTGTGCACCCGGCCGATAATAATCGCGCATCAATTGAACGTGTTTTTAAATTCGTTACGAAATGTATGCTTGACGACAACGCCGTTAGTTATAAATAATAATTAGAGTAATCTTCAAACCCGGCTAAGCGCTGCTAACTGCTGCGGTCAGCTTCTCTTGTCAATCAGTATAGGTTGGTTACAAAAGCGGGGTATCTTTTTGAAGATGTCCTCCTCGTTAAAAAAAAAGGCGCATCGGTATTCCTGTTCTAGGGCGCCCGACAGGGATGTACCACGACTCGAACGGTAGCTTTCCCATGGAAAAGGCTTATGACGTACGTAAAATAATCATGTAAGGAATTAGTGTGATCGAGAGAAATACCTAACTGTATTACTTTCAAAGGAACGAATACAACGGTCCTGATGTCACTTCAAGAATTCAGAAGAAAATTAATAAAATTGGAGTGTCTGTTCGTAATATTAAAATAACCACTTTTTACTTAAGTACGTCTGTCTGTCTCTTTATCCCTAATCTACGAACGACCAATTTTGACGAGACATACTGGCAGAGAGCTGATGTAATAAGGAGTAACTTAGGATACTTTTACTTTGTACAAATTTGAACAAAAAGTTTTCCATCGCGGGTAACACCACAGAGCGCATCTATTGTGAAATAGGAGCGAGTATTAAGTTCTTTTTCGGCGTCCAAGTGGTAATGTTAACTATTAATGTGACAGTGTTTTATGTGTTGCATAAAAAGTATTTGATACAACATAACCAAATAGTGGCAGTTTTTATGTTGTTAACTGGAATATAGACGAATTTGGAGTCGGTTAACAAACAAAGAGTACGCAAGACAATTATAAAATTGCATCGATTAAAAATTTCCGGACTAGTTGCCGACGAAAAGAGTTAACGAAATGTGTGTCTAGGTCGGCCAGTTTCGGTTGGCTGCTGGTGATTCAGCCGAGCATACGGTTTCCCAAGGTGCACACGCGAAACAGTAAACCGACGAAAAATCGGCAATACTGCTATTATATACAGAGGTGTGCCCCGAGCCGGTGCGTTTTATGTGATCACCGTCGACTAGTTACATGGGCAAATAATACATAGTTCAAATCAAATGTGCCTGCATCTTTTAGATCGATGACATATGAAGTCTGCCACTCAGCAATAGAGCCGCGTGGCACGTTTGTCTCCAAAACCGGCCATATTGTGAAACAAATATCTCAAAATAAATTAATAAAATTACTATTGAAATACAACTATTTAACATCCACAGGAAAAAATCTACAAGGAATCTAAATTACTGAACATAATTGCTACAAATATTTTTATTGCATCTTAAAACGAAAAATATGGAATAACGATATCCTTACACAAATAACTTTTACGAACAAAAACCCCAAAATACAAAATGAAACTTAGGCGAGGTCACGAACTCCAGCTATACACACCACACACTAACTACGGAAAAAAAATGATGTGCGGAGTTTCTCAAATTTATAACAAATTACCGAAATATATAAGAGAGTCTAAATCAATACCATTATTTAAAAAATTACTAAAAAAAATATTAAATAAGCTCTGAGCACACCTTTTAACCTAATGCCACATCGAAAATTTACTATTCCTTGAACAATTTAGAAACATATTCTTTTTTTGAACGAACTAACACAGTTGGCACAGAGAAGCTGGCCTTTACTGCTTCACCGGATTGAGAGGTGGCATAGCTCTTAGGTCGCTTAGCCTGAACCTCTATTAGGTGGTAACTCGACACAAGGGTAACCTCGGCTTGGACGGTTACCATTATTACGCGTTAGCAGTCCGATCCGAGGGCGCCGCGAGAGGGCCGAACCACGACTCGGTCGGTGGCTATTTTATTAGCAAAAATCTATTGGGACAATCTAAGCTAAACTAACTTATATGCCACTTCGGGAAGCGTTAGCGCTGAGAAAAGAAGTGGCCGAAGAAACTCCAGCAACGCTCCTAATCTTAACGAGAAACATACCCGCGCTTTCAAAGACTTATTTTATCATTTCTACCTTTATTTTTATTTCCACTTATACTTTGTGTTGAAGTGAATTGTTTTTCTTAAGAGAAAATAAAGATTTTAAAACCCGAAATCAATAATCTTTTAGTGCTAACCGAAAGACATTGTTTAAAAAAGATTCAAGCAACAAGATGGGCAAAACATGACAAGAACCCCGACAACCCGCAACTTGTCTCTTGTTCCGATGCCTGAAATAACTGTGTAATACGACTCTTAGCCTACTACTATGCGAATATAACAATTTGCGGTCAATATAGCCTCTATTATCCAGGCATAAATGACAGGTTGGTTTGTAATGGTATTACGAAACTACGTGCCAACAGACCGCAAGTGTCTGCCCGTCTACTAGCTCAATACAGTAGCAAGTCTAAAGACTGGTAATATTACAAAAGACGTATTAATTCGTGCAATACTTGTTAACAATTGCAACAATTTTTAAAGTCTAAGCTTCATTATATATCTTCTAAGCATAGTCGCAATAAACAATAACAAATTTATATGCAATGTAAGTTTTTAATTCTGTACGTATTGCTTGTAATTATTTTCAATATAAATAAAGCTCTGTCCTTATTATAAATTATTTACTATTATTTATTAATTTTGACTATTCTTATTACCCTATTATGTATTTATTTGACCTCGCCTGCCCTACAGGATTGCCTGGAAGAGATCGCTTGTAGCGATAAGGTCGCTTTTGCCCACTTTTTTGGTTAAGTGTAGTTATTTCTTTACTTGATTCTACTTAATGTATATGTGAGAAATAAAGTAATGATCTATCTAAGCTTGTGCCTATATTCTATATATATGCTAGAAGATCGTTCACCTTAATAGTCGAATGGGGTTTTGAACCTAACGACCTTACGATTCGAACGTACCCTAAACCACATAGGCTATTGACGCTTACTGTGTTATCATTATGTATGACAGAGTATGTGTTCAATTAGTGAAAGTTTAGGGAATGCTTAACACAATGCCGTAGTTCCGACGATAACTCTTGCCGTACCTCATCTTATGGTTGGGGTGAACTCTCTCTAGGATTCAAGCGGCAGTTGCTAGTAATAGAGGTACGAATTGAGAGCTCCAGGTGAAGCCTTATAAATAAATATACAACGAGTGAAAAACATTACATTAGATAAAGCCTATTTCAGACCAAGACGTGATTAACGTCGTAATTTAAGACCTGTGCAAATTAGAGAGCGTTTAAATGAAGAATTACAGCGGCCATTTTGTTAAACGAAAATGGAACAAAATGGAGTAGGGCTGCCAAAAGCGTTGTTATTCAATGATAAATAATATATATATATATAAAACGTCGCTAAATATCGGCCACTACAAACATTAAAAATGAAATTTAAATTACACTTACACTGTTATTACTCCAGACATGCAAAGTTTTTTTTTATTATATTAGAGGGCAACGAGCTTAGGGCTTAGCTTATTTTTTATCTTTTTTAAATTAGTGCTAGACCATTACGAGACTTTTTCTTCTTTTATCATTTCTACATGGCCATACCACCCAATCAATTCAAACCACACACATTTTGCTTCATCACAAAATTTCCAATCCTGTCACTCAGTGTCACGCTTAGGAAAGGAATGTAAGTTAGTAACATTATGTCTATTTGATTTATTTTACTGCCACTGGGTCGATGGCATGAGTGTCTCGAACTATAACACAATTGAAAACATAAAAAATACGTGTCCTTTAATTACACATGGACAAGACTATAGCATTTCAAAAACATTCCAAAATTGAACATAAAATAACGATTCAAATAAACAGTAAAAAGGTTACAATCAAAAATACAAGAAGGTTGCAATATAAAAAGGTTCGTCTAAAATGCCTGCGCGCGAACAATGAGTGTTTTATTTTATTATTAACTTTAATTATAAAATGACAATAATTTGAATCGTTAATTGGCAGCCCTGAGAGTACCGTGCACTTTTTCTCAGGCAGACACGGACCTGGTTTTCGTTGGTCGTTTATTTTTGAGAGAAAAAAAAACAAAGTATCTCGTCTCGGGCGGTTGGATGGGTTCCTTATAGATGTGAAACGATAAACAAGTCGGGGGGCTCCGGTTAAAGAACCTTAAAATTAAGCACTGCGTTCGCAAACCATCCATCGCCCCTTTGTATTTCAATACACCTGCCAAATTATTATTACTTGCGGCTTGGTAGTTCCTTTATGAAGTATGTTACGAATTCTTAAATGTATAGGATAATTCTCTTCGACTTTCCATTCGAATTGTCAATGTTTTTTTTTTTTAAAGAATGCTAGCAAATTTTTTCGTATCTAACATTTTCGTAAACCAGTGCAGACTTAAAAACTGTTAAGCTGCTAATCTGGCTCATCTAAATAATCCAATGCTTTATATAGGTGTTAGTAATAGTTAGTTCTATTATATGCCAATTTATTTTTAATCTGTAAAATATACTTATGAATTAGAATAAGTGAAAAAAATGGCGCGGGGTCTCATGATCTAACTCACATTTTCATTTTCATCTTAGACGTAAGAAATAAGTGTATGTATTTTAAAAAGACTTGGCTTAAAGGTCTTGTTACCAAGCCATAAAATATTCATCACAATTATTCATCATCATTAGAATAAGTTAATGGACTGACTAATATAAAAAAGTACTTTAGTTGACATCCGCCTCCGTTTTTGAAAGATATGCTTATACTAGAAATTTAGCATAAAGAGGGGAGGACTCTCCCTGTAGACGATCTTTGTACAGTTTGACAGTTTGAGTAATGCTGGAGGAAAAACCCTTTACAAGTGAACCTCTGAAACTATCGTTGTGCTAAAATCTGTCAATAATAAGTGTTGTGTGCGATGTTGAGCAAGGAAGCTCACATAGAGCATTCGACCTCACATTAGACAAACAAACATTTTATTTTTATTATCTCACAATAATTTCAATAGCAACTAATTAATTATATTTGCCGGCAGTTAGGTGAAATATGCTAGTGCCTAACTAAAAATTATTCATCATGTCAGTTACCATATTTCCCGCAAATAAACGTTCATTATTATTACGATGTTTACAACATTGTTGTTTCTCCTCTTTCTAGAGGGTGAAAATGTAGCTACAGGCTGAAGCTTCTAATGAAATACAAAATTAGATATTGTCAGAATTAAAGAATTTACGTGTGAGACGGCATGTATTGAGGATTACAGCTTTCTGTAATTGCAAGTATGTGGATGGATTAATGTCTAGTAATTTTAAGTTTATATAGAGGGATTTAGGTATGTTATTATTAATTTTAAATTACAATTATGGGCAGGGCTGGTGTCCAAACTAGGAACATACCTGTGAAATGGATCACCAGGCCTAATAAACCTCACGGGACAAAACTTTTAAAACTATTTGAAAGGGAAGTAGTATATACCTTTAGAAATAAATAAATGTGTATATATGTTGTGAGCTACACAGCTCAACATCGCACACAACATATTTTATATTTTATCATATTATTGACAGCAATACATCAAGAGCCTTAGAGGTGATTTATTAAAGACTTACTGACTTTGTTTCAGAGATTCACTTTTAAAGGGCTTTTCCTCCAGCATAACTTACTTGTTCTAAACTGTACACTAACTGTCTACAGAGAGAGTCCTCTCCTTATTATCCTAAATTTAATAAAGACGGAAGCGGAAACGGCCTTGGTTGCCGACAACCGATAAAAGTACTCTAGTTGACTAAACGAAAGTACTCTTATATTAGTCAATCCGTTAACTTAGTATATTTTATAGATTAAAATATTTAAAACTAAAGGCATTTAGTAGGACTAACTGCCGCTAACAATATATATATATATATATATAAAAGGTATATATATACATATATAATTGTGAAGTGTCATGTGTGTGTGAATGTGTTTGTAAATTTTTTAATTTTAACGCAGACCGTAACCTAAAACAACAATCTCGATCCTTAATTCGGCAGAGATCTTAATGAAGATCTTCGTTTTAAATACATGATTTTTACTTTGAGCTAATCTATACACACTGAATCACCTTTCAAGCCGGTAAAGTTGTAAAAGCCTTCAATCTAACAACGGTAATAAGCCACAAAAAGTGATGAGTCATCTTTTATCCTTTGACTTTGTTATGCTTGTTCGAAACGTCGATTGATAGTAGACGAGAGAAAATATATACGATCATGACCCGGATCAATCCGTAAAATGATTCATATAGAAACTGATCTAATGATTACCGTCTCAAATTGGGATTACAACGAGCGACGCTCTTGAATCTAACACTAACAAGTTTTTTATACGAACTGCTATACGGGTGTGTCGGGTACGTCGTACTATGTAACTTAAGGCGACTGCTCGGACACTGAGTTAGCAATGCTCATTAACACACGAATAAATGTTTATTATTATTTCTTAAGCTATTGCTCTCTACCATTTTGGAAAGTGTTGAGGAAGGCCTATTTCCAACACTGGATTCACATAGGCTGTTGATGATAAATATAAGACATTATAATTATTTTTTTTAAACAACATTGATTCGTTTTTATGGCTTCTTACCTTAGTATTATATTTATGTCAGACTGACAGACAGTATAGTAACATTTTAATAAGTTCTTAATGTCGAAACGGTTTCCTAAAAGGCAAACAAAAAAAGCGCGCGCGTTATCCGCCATGACTCACGATGCTCGCGTCGATCTCCGGTCTCCCTCTTAACCAGTATTTTATGATGCTATCTCTTTCCGTGCACTGCGCGCGCAGTCGCTACAGATAATGCTGTTGTTTTGGAATTTAAAAAGTTAAATATCAGGTAATGCTAATTTAGAATTATATTAATTAATTTCTTAAATCATCTATACAAATAAATAAAATTGGAGTGTCTCTTTGTAATATTAAAATAACCGCCTTTTACTACATGATTATGTTAATGTTATTGGACTTTTTTTTAATTCCGTCTATTTGTTTGTTCCCGGCAAATCTCGGGAACGGTTGGACCGATTTTGACGGGAATTTCACCCACAAAATTATCTAACCAAATGAATAAAAACATGAAATTTGGCATACACAGTGAACACTTTTTAGTTGCGGAACGCTACAGTAGCTACTGTAATATAAAATGGTTATTACACACAATTCAAAAAACAACATGAATTTCTTTCCATTAAAAACACGTAACACAATGGGCCGGCCGATAACCGTTGGGTGATGCGAGTTCTTAAATGGAGACCGACGCAACCGCGACCGAGACAACTGCGGAGCGGGACGCCCTACGACAAGGTGGAACTACGATCTTCGCAGGACGGCTGGCAGGAGTTAGATGAGAGTAGCCGAGGATCGTGATGTGATATGTTTTGGAGATGACTATGTTCAGCAGTGGACTATAGCCGACTGATGATGATGATGATGAATTATGTTGTCTTGATTCATTTATTTAAGACATTATAAAACAAACCACAATACTTAACTATACAATTGCAACATTGTATGATGTAGTAACTTGTAACAACAAATAGACAACGACAAGTCAAGATAATATATGCATTATGGCTTTTTAAAACGACTGTCAAAATCCCGTAATGACGGCAAAAAGTTCAGGCAGCAAATGGAATCAGATAAGGCCGTTCCGTTTCACACTTATCGACATTTCAATTCTATTATCAACAAACGTGATCGGACGTGGGCAGTGTATAATATCTAGATTGCAATTACCTGCCGATTGTAAGTAATATTACTTTTAAAATGTGAACTGCCAGATGTAGCACTGGAGTTATTATAAATTATACGTTAATATAATAGAAATAAAGTTGATTTTGTTTTTAGATGTGAGCTGACTGTTACCAGTTATGTACCTACAGTTTCGTTACCATATAATGAAAACAATGATAATATTTGAACAAGTGTTTTAAGCCCAATTTATAGCAAACAGAGTCGGTTTAAAAATATAAATAGACTTTAATATACCCTTATATTTAGTCATTTTATTATTAAAACACTATTCTGTCATCGCTACCGGTCAACGTATTCCCGGCTCATCCCGTTAGACATATAGCACATATATCACACGTTTAGAAAAAACGGGCTTTAGTAATACAACAAATAAAACCTGAATAGGGTATATATAGTATTGGTAGGTGTTTTCAAGAGGAGTGAATAGACATTTACTAAGCTAGTGCGCCTTACCATCCAGGACTGCATTTCCATTTAACATCAGGTGGGAAAAAAAAATTTTTATTCTTCCTTGCTTATAGCAAGTGCTTGTTCACGAGTACATCGGTGGTTAGGGCGAAACGCAGTCCTAGGTAAGGTGCACTAGATTAGCAAATGCCTATTCACTCTACTCTTGAAAATACCCACATTTTAATCGATATAATTGTTTGTCCTATCACTAATTTGTCGTAAACCGAGAAATGGTCTAGTAATATTTCTTATTACTGGTGTTGTTTGTAACGGACAAAAAAGCTTTTTAAAAGATAAGAGAAAGAAATTGCGTGTGCAGTCAATATTGTAGTTAAAACAGTAATCTGCTAGGAGAAGTTAGATCTGTCTAAAAGATGTTTGGGCTAAGCGACCTAAGTGCCACCTCTCAAAAAACAGATGAAGCTATTGAAATCCCTGTCTGAATAGCGTAGACTATTCCCAAAAAAAGATATGATATAGGCTGTAAGTTTCTAGTTACTATTTATAATTATTTTGTTGAATTTGCTGTTCCAACAAAATTAATTAAATAAATTAAAAATTTAAGCGTCAATAGCCTAATGGTTTAGGGTACGGTCTGCGAATCGTTAGGTCGCGGGTTCGAATCCCAGCATTGACTATTGACGTGAACCTTCTCCTAGCACAAGCCTAAGCTTAGTTGGAATGGTTAACAAGAATGTTAGTAATATTTCTGAAAAAAAATAAAAAGAAAAAACTAAATAAATAAATATCACCTTAGCTCTCTTACACCACTTTTAATCAGACCTTCTTCAAATGATCATAAAAATCGTTTCAATTCAAACATATAAGGTAACAAACATAAAACAAAAAATATACAGACGAATTGAGAACCTCCTACTTTTCTGAAGTCGGTTGAAAAGAAGAAAAGAATAGCAGACAGAAGGTAGTTGTAAATAAACAGCGTGCGAACAACCTAATATTGAGGGGTGCGCTTTTTGAAACAAAACTACGCAAGTACATATATCCTTTGTATCGTTATACCCAATGACTTTATCTATGAAGTACCTAATAGAAGCGTTACGGCTTAATCATGAACCGTCGGTAACGAAAAATACCAGTGTATAATTTCCGATTGCCTAAATCCAAGCAAAAGTACTGCGGCACACTTTCACCGGCAAGCGTGGGTTCTGTTCTCGTGTAACGGCCTTCCGCCGTACCGTGGATTTAATGACTTGTTCAATAGAGACTTGTTATTCATGGTTTACCAACGCCTTCCGGACTTTCGTTCATTCATACTGAAAAGAAATGGACTCCGCAACTATCCTACTTAATGCAAATCTCCACTCAACAGATTTCTCTTATCAAGATTTATTAGTTCTCATCACGCATTAGTCTCGTTAAACTATTGCCTTCTCAAAGACAAATGAAGCAGTGAAGGACTTGTGTGATTTTATTTGTACCAGATATTTCTTGCAGTGGCTGTTCAGTATTCCACCTAACCTAACATTTTTTTATGCCTGTAAACTAGCCCTTGACCATGATCCCTGATGTTAAGTGGCGATATAAACGAAAGATGGTACGCGCTAGTTTAGTAAGTGCCTATTCACCCTACTCTTGAAGGCTCCCACGTCGTACTTGGACGGAAAGACTGAGGCCGGCAACTTATTCCACTCCTTTGCTGTACGCAATTTTCGGACGCGCGGAACATCGACTATAAAAGGGTGGAGACCCGCCGAGTATCTAAACGTTCGAAGGTAGAATGGAGATGGTGGAATTAACTCGTGTAATTCCTGTGCACACTTTCCAAAATGTAATCTGTAAAACACCGAAAGGCTGGCCACCTTGTGGCTGTGCTCAAGACTATCTAGATGTAGATCTTGGTCACCTATCAACTTTTTGGCCCGCCTCTCCATGGAATCCAGTGCCGCGAGTTGGTATTTGGGAACTTAAATACCCTTAGTACGTATAGCAAAAAAAATGAAGCTTCAATTGACGTTTTCAATACCAGAAAACCTACATATAAAATGTGTTGTAGAAGCATTCACATTACTAAATCACTGACGAACTCAGTCAAATATTTAATATTGTCATCAAAAAACTGTAAATACTTTCATTAGCAATCGTACAGCGAAAATAAATAATATACCTTAAGTGCCCTGGAAATTGTAAATATAAATAAATATTTGCGCTCTTTAAAATCATAAAATCAACTATTATTATCTAGCAAGATATTTCGCAATTCGTTAAATCCGCGAGTGTATTAGTTGCCAGTAATAAACACGCTATGTTAGAACAGTGACGATCCTTGAAAATAATAATAATAAATAATTTACTACATTCTCAAAGTTCATATTTGTGAAATAACTTGGACACATAGTCAAGCAAGAGAGACTATAGATTTTAAACTAGGCTTGAACGTGTAGGCCACACCCCTTAGATGTTAGGAGCGTTGCTGGAGTTTCTTCGGCCACTTCTTTTCCTAGCGCCAACGCTTCCCGAAGTGGCATATAAGTTAGTTTAGCTTTTGAATGTCTCTTATATTATCAGTGAAATAGCAACCGACCGAGTCGTGGTTCGGGCCTCTCGGGCACCCTCGGATCGGAATGCTTACGCGTAACATAGTAACCGTCCAAGCCGCGGTTACTCCTCACCGGGAGGACCCTTGTGTCGAGTTACTAGCAATAGAGGTTCAGGCTAAGCGACCTAAGAGCTATGCCACCTCTCAATTCGGTGAAGCAGCCAAGGCCAGCTTCTCTGGCCAATCTGTGTAGTTCGTCATAAAAAAAATTAACGTGTATTATAGAATCCATCATAGATAATGATAAAAAGATTTTTTTATGTATATTATAAATAAAAGTGAATCTAAAACCTTATTTATACACAATCGATTCGTGTCCGCCTTAGTTATCACAGGTTTTTGGCTGAAAATCAGCACTTTGCTGCATGTGTGAGCACAGCACGTGATGAGTCAACCCCTTTTCGGCACAAGGTCAATTTTGATCTTTCTTTTTTTTAATTTTTCATAATTTTAATAGCTTTATATTACATTTATATATATGTTGTCTTTTGTCTCGATTTACCTGTTGTTTCTGTGTTCTTGTGTCGAATATTTATTGTATTCTATTCACTATAAGCACAATCATTAACTATGTCAAAGTAAACACCATTGTCAACCACTTGCTTAGAAAGGGTTAAAAATAACTGCTGTCTTTGTTAATGTCGGCTAGTTTGTTTCAAGTGAAAATAAATAATTCACCAGTCCAACTCTTTCATCACTATCGAAATAGTCCGAATAAGATATACAGCTTTGAAACAATACGGAAGATAACGGTCTAGTGAACAAGGTCAGTGGTACTCATTTTTAAGATTGCTACACAGTATTTTTTGCTGCACTAATAAAATAAGTACGATATACGGATAAAGTAAGAAGCTACGAAGTATATTAGAATCTAAAAAAAAAAACTTTCATAAGACAAATTGTCGAAACGTGACCAGAGCGACTTAACTGTTATCTAACGAAATTAAGAAGAATGAACATCTTTCGTAATCTTGTCTCATCGGTTCATGCTTAAGTTATAATATCTTATTTTATATGTTTAGGCATGAATGATAGGAACTTCTGCAGATTAAAATCGTGGAAGAGAATTGCTGGGAGAAGGGTTCCAGAGGAAAGTCTAATTAACATCCGAGAATGAATGGGTATCGCGAGACACTATCAAACATCAATGAAAAGGATATTGTAGTGTCAGTGCTATGCCATGGGAAAACCATAGAGGCACAACTGAATTAGCATGTCAAACTATGATGTCATTGAACGTTCACTCGCACACAATTGTAATAGCTGAATTGGGAGTTTCATGTCCTGCTTTAATGTAGTCTATATATATAAAAGAGAAAGTGTGTGGGTTTGTTCCGTATAGACCCATCATAGATCCATATAGACCGATTTCAATGAAACTTTCAGAGAATCTTCAGATTGACCTGGTGAGTAAACCCGTAAAGTTTGATGACGATCGGAGCACTCCTCTTTTTGAACTGTCAAATACAGCTGTTATTTATTATGATTATATTCTATTTATTTTATTTATTGTTTAAATAAAATAAAGCAAAATCTAGCTCGGGGAAGCGGGCTGGGAACGCTAATATATTATATATATATTGTTATATTCTATCCTATTGTATAAGTTATTGGTCATACATATTTATTTTAATATAAATTTTAGAAATAGTATAGTAATGCTTGCGCACGACATTGGTTAGTCCTGTGTATTACTGAAATTCAGCGCTGTGGCAGCCTGGCAGCCTTGTGACAGCACATTCTGTCTAGTTTATAATTCAATCTCCATTTATTTCTCTATTGCTTGACTATATTTCTGAGTTGATACTTACGTGAGAACTTTGTGAGAGCAATATACATTTTATTAAGTAATTTATTCAAACGTAATACAGACCTCACAGGGG
Source organism: Meandrusa payeni (assembly GCA_029286785.1). Classification (NCBI taxonomy): domain Eukaryota; kingdom Metazoa; phylum Arthropoda; class Insecta; order Lepidoptera; family Papilionidae; genus Meandrusa; species Meandrusa payeni. The sequence continues at coordinate 2,692,149 of JAGSMX010000032.1, forward strand.
TCGGCGTATACAATGACCCATTGCGCTTCATTGAGGAGCACAAGTTACCTTTTTCGGCACGGCCTGCCCGGCGGGGACTTGACGCGGCCATATCAAAAAAGAAAGCTAGGCGGACGATCTCTCTGAGACCGGTTGGAGTTAAGATAGTTAGCGAACTTACACTGTACAAAGTACGCCATTGCGTCTTTATCTTTGATAGATTTGAATGCACACTTTATTGGTCATTGACCCCTGACAACCTACACTAAGTTAAAGGTAAAGTTCAAGATATTTGTGACATGGTAGGCGTATTGATGCTCGTCCCAAGTTGCAGTAAGCTGGCAAATGCTGGGTTGGGAAATTTTAAGCGTTTTAACAACGGTTTTAGATTTTTGTATGATGCAAAATCCGCCAATTCACTCTAGATCCGCTTGGTAGGCAGTGTTCTACTACTGTCTATCAAAAGAAAGCCTATGCTCAGCATCGGGACAGAAAAGCTGTTACTTTAAAAGATATCCTTCATAATTATATCAATCAGGCTGCTCTTGCCCAATTTTAGGTTCAGTTTTTATTTTAATTAATTGTACTTATTTTAAAATGTTAGCAATAAAGAATCTATATATTTAATTTTCCACCCAGATATTTAAGAATAAAAGGCGTTCCGGCACTTCGAGGACACATAATGTCACTTTTCTATAGAGCAAGGACGCATAAGATCAGGAAGAATGGATCACTGAGGTCTACAAACGGCTCATAAATATTTTTTTTTTGTCAACGTACATCTAAGGTCCTGATACATCGATGTAAAGTACAAATGGGCACATCACTAGCGACGATTTTTCGACACAATTAATCCGCGCTCTGCACTGGCGTACCGTTAACGGTAACTTAAGCGACCACTACCGTTACCGTGGCAACGAGACGGGCTCCGTCGCTGTTAAATATGGATTTAATATGTTTGTATCACTTTAACAATACATACATCTCTTCCTTTCACACACACACAAATACAGATTCGCCTGTGGATATTTTCTTTCACATGATGCTGGTGTTTTATCTGTGGACTGATATATATTATGGATTATAATCAGTCCTTGATACGAGTTACACTTATTGAATTTTGTTTAAAACACGTTGAAATATATCGACAAATGCATGGCATGCATGCCAAGCTAAAAGCATGTTATTTTTGAAGTGAAAACTTCTTTGACTGCATTGAGCACTTTTTGGTAGTGGAAAATCTTATGCGTTTGAGTCACCGATATGCTAATGATGTATTTATATTTTGTTGTACAGCCCGTTATTTATTTGAATAATAAATAAGCTATATTAACATGTATATAATTATTGCTCGAAGTCTCTTTTTTTATTAATTTAAATACCTGCTGCTATTTATTGTTCAGCATCCTTGTTTACAGTATAAATATATCAGTACATTTAATTTCAACAATATTAATAAAACATTAATATTATTAAGAAGATTTGAAAGTATTTGCTTCAGGAGTACATATACTAAAATTGCTCGGAGTGTCAGTCTTAGATTGAAACATTATAAAACTTCAAATCGGCTATCGGCAGTCGCTGTGATTGCCATTTTTTTTAAAGTAAAAGAAGTTTGTAATTCTATCCATTAACTTTATAAATGTGAAAAAATATTTTGAAAGAATTTTGAATCTGAATCAGTGATTGACGGATAGTACGGTAGATATAAAAAAAGTTCATTCTCGACTTAGAATACCCGTGATATAATAAATTTATAAAAGAAGTCAATCAACTGTGATTCGCTTGTGAACCTAATTCAAGAAAGTATACATAGTCTTCACTGCCCAATAAGCCACGTTATCCGCGACCGTCGGAGGTTGCGAATAATCCTTGCGCGATACAAGTACTTTATGGGAAAACCCCACCCCCTTGATAAGATTAGGAGCGTTGCTGGAGTTTCTTCGGCCACTTCTTCTCCCAGCGCTAACGCTTCCCGAAGTGGCATATAAGTTAGTTTAGCTTAGATTGTCCCAATAGATTTCGTTAATAAAATAGCTACCGACCGAGTCGTGGTTCGGCCCTCTCGGGCGCCCTCAGATCGGATCCGGTGAAGCAGTAAAGGCCAGCTTCTCTGTGCCAACTGTGTTAGTTCGTCCAAAAAAAAAAAAGCCACGTTATCTTACCGTAACGCTATCTTCTTTCCCATAATAATTTAACACAAAACCGTTGACCCTACCAGTTATTTTTTTTCTATTCTACATCCTGCACACGTCCACTCTTAGGTTTTTACTTCAATTGATTGTTCTACAAACTGGTATATTTATTGTCGTTATATATATTCCATGTGTATGTATATTATTATATTTATATAGAAGTATCTATTTATGTATATGTAAATGTATATTTATTTATCTATATAATAGTTTTAATACGCTATTAGCATTAAGTTCGCCTTTGTACATTTTATTTGGTGCAATAAAGGATTTATCTATCTATCTATCTATGTTATTTCTGAAGCGTCAATAGCCTAATGGTTTAGGGTACGGTCTGCGGATCGTAAGGACGTGAACCATCACCTAACATTAACCTCAGTTTATTTAAAATAGTTAACAAGAATGTTAGTAATATTTGTGATTAAAATATTGTTAGTTTTCTTTAAAAAAATATATATATAAGTAATAATAATATAAAATATAAATGTGAGTAAGAGAGAGTCTGTCTATCTGTTTGAAGCAAATATTTCTATAGGCAAAATACTGTGTTGTATTATAGTCCTCCTCTCACATCGCGCTCCGACATCGCTTTCATTGACGGCCTGTAGGTCAGCCGGTTGCCATAGCGATGTGCAACGCTATCTGGAGCAAATCTGATTGCAACCATTATCTCGAGTTCAGTTTTCGTTTTATCGATTCGATTGAGAAGCAAATAAAAACAGTTTCCGATAATTTTAAAATGAGAAATCAATATAAAAATTAATCACAACGGCACAAAGACAGTCTTGCGCATCCCTCCTGCATATAAAATTTTAAACCATTTTCCGATAGATAAATAAATCTTTCGATTCCTATTAAATAAGTAATCCACATGAAGAGAGCTGAGGAGAGCTTCAGCAGGAGAGCGAAGTATATCGCAAGCATTTTTTATTCATAACTAGGTGACCCACATTTGTGCACAAGAATTCTTAAAATATCATGGACCAAACAAAGAGTATTGCAAATGGTGAGCAAGAACGCGGAGGTCCTTAATACTGTCAGAAAACGCAAGCTCCAGTACTGTCCAGTACAATGCGTAATAACAAATACGAACTACTCCAAATCATCATCCAAGAAAATATCCAGGGTAAACGACCACCTGTAAGAAGACGTATTTTATGGCTCAGAAATCTCCGGACACGGTTCAACATGAGCACACGATCCTTGTTCCGTGACGCTGAATCAAAAATTAGAATAGCCTTACTGATAGCCAAGCTCCGGTAGGAGATGGCACTTCAAGAACAAGAAGGTGAACCTGCGCATTACACAAATATTGAGGACGTTCGTTGTTACTTTGCTGTTCATGTTTCAATTCAACTGTCACGGCTATATTTGAAATTAATTGAAGAATGATAGTGGCGCCATCTGTCAGTACCAACTCAGAAAACTTCGTAGACTCATGCACAAAACTTTGCTGAAGATTATCACATGATCTAACGCATAGTTTACGATTCTATAAGGGACATACAGACAAACATTTATTTTAATATATATAGGAGAAGAAGGTAAATAAATAAGCTCTGAAGACTCTTACACAAAAGATTACAGATTACCATCCTGTCGGGTTCTGTCACACAGTGGTTGCACTATAGTCTAAATTCAATTTTAATCTAGTAATAGGAGAATTGAAATCACTATTTACATGTTAACTATCAGTTATTATTTATCATAGTTACTTAACCGTTGCCAAGCACACGTTCACGTTGTGGATCGATGTCGTGAACCATCTCTTAGCACAAAAGCTTAAGCTTAGTTGGACTGATTAACAAAAATTTTACTAATATTTGTAAAAAATTAAAAATATCTTTAGCATTCTTTAAAAAAAAGTTCTCACGTCCTTTTAACTGTAGCAGGGTAGATAGAAATAACAATTGCTATTCGCTTTTTACAGACCTTATTTGATTAGCGAGAAATTTCAGCAGGTGACTTTTTTGTACTTAGAACAGTGCAAAACTCATTGGACTTTTATAACGGACAGGTGAGCTCTATGCGAACGGACCGAGGAGCCATGGAAATGCTTATGCAAATGATGTCGAGACCTTGAATTCTAAATGGTCGTGGACTATTCACTCTGATGTATACTTATACGGTTTTAAAACCAAATCGGTGGCCTTCGTGCGTTAAATATAGTCTGTAATACACGATTTCGTTGCCCGCCTGCCAAAGCAAAGTTAATTAATTTTAAGTAAGATAAGAATATATATTCTACAGCCAAGAAATAAATAGATAGATAAATCCTTTACTGCCACTAAAATGTATTCCCAAAGGCAAACTTATTGCTATTTAAAATGTTCTTCCAGCTAACCTTTGTCGATGAAGATCAGGGCTTAGGATAGTGCCGCCAAAATAGCGTTTTGACAAACTTATATAATAGTATGAAATTATACAGTTTTGAAATGAACCTAACCTTCATCTTAATCGTAGCTGTATGAGGAAACTGGACAATTAATCCCTCTTAGATGCTAGGAGCGTTGCTGGAGTTTCTTCGGCCACTCCTTCTCCCAGCGCCAACGCTTTCCGAAGTGGCACTCAAAGTTCGTTTAGCTAAAAATGTCCCTTAGATTATCCGTAAAATAGCTACCGACCGAGTCGTGGTTCGGCCCTCACAGGTGCTCTCGGATCGGAATGCTTACGCGTAACATAGTAACCGGCCAAGGTTACCCCTCACCGGGGGGACCCTTGTGTCGAGTTACTAGCGAGAGGTTCAGGCTAAGCGACCTAAGAGCTATGCCACCTCTCAATCCGTTGACTGCTTGTCAAGGCCAGCACCTCTGGCCAATCTGTGTCGTTCGTCAATAAAAAAAATGTACATTTAAAGACTCCATCCTACACGGCTTTAAGGCGAGGTCTTCCCGCGTTGCAACATTACATGAGTCACGCGGTCAAACATTAAGTGAAACGAGTGACCGTTGTTCCGTCTCGTCGCTTCGATCGCAGTACAAATACAGCAGATCGATAACTGGGTCCGTATATTTATTGCGAAACACTCATAAACATAGGCCATTCTTATCCGTGAAATAACATCCGTCCCAGCCGAGGTTACTCCTCACTGGGGGATTCTTGTGTCGAGTTACTACAATTTAAGTTCAGGCTAAGCGACCTAAGAGCTACTCTCAAACCGGTGATTATTCAGTGTCGGTTCGTTACAAAAAAATGTAAACCAGAAGCGTCAAAAGCTTAATAGTTTAGGGTACGGTCCGCGAATCTTTAGATCGTATTTTCAAATGAACCATTGGATTATTAACGTGACCCATTTGCTAGCACAAGGTTGAGCTTAATTAGAATATTTTTTTTTAAATATCTGATGTGAGAACGTTTTATTTATTTATTTAATAAGATACACCAACAGCATTACACAAGCATACATTGTTGTAATAATCAAGTTTACAAACTAAGTCCTGTTGTGTATGCCAATTACAGGTGTACACAACATTCGCTATAAAGAAACGTAACGATTTAGTAATTAATAGTTACAAAAATATTTTAATAAATTATAAAGTAATAGAAATATCAGTAATAAATTAATTAAATTAGCCAAAATTACTGCATAATTTTTAACACTAAGGTGCGGAAGACCTTGCGTGAATTAGAAAAAATGTCAACCGACGTGGACTTAGTGTTAAGGAGGTTATATGTAGCGGAAATCCTTGGCAAGGGCGAGTGTGACAGTAGGTTGGTTTTAGAATGCGGCACATCGAAAATCCTACAACAACGACTCCTTGGATATTTAAATGGCACTCTAATGTGAATGTTTTCGAGTACCACTCTACTTTTTATTTCGCCATTGATGGCTTTGTGAAGAAAAACTACATCTAACATTTTGCGGCGATTACACAAAGTATGCATATGAAAATAATTTAATCTGTCACTATGAGGATATCTGCGATATGTATTACGCGAGATGAACGCAAGATGTCGTGTAAATGCACGTTTTTAGTAATAATATAATATATTGTTGATAAGTCATCTGAAAGCCATATTCTTTTTAATTTAAAGAATAAGTTTCGTAATTCTTTTGTTTAATATCGAATTTGCCACCAGGTAAAATAAGCCCTAATCAAACTAGTATCTAAACTATATACTATTATAATATAATCCCTATAAGAACTAATCATAAAGTTCAAAGGGCGCACCTTTCATTGGCGTTATTAACAGTGTCTTGTCATACGTGAAACTACTTTCGTAAGACCCACATACACCCCATTAATGGTTCAATGACCTTGGAGAAATCACAGAACATAAGAGAAAGAATTCGCGACTCATCGCCACTACACATATTCCATAAAAAAAAGTTACCAAATCAAGAAATTCACCGCGCAATATAAAGGCAAACAAAACGCTTTATATGAGGGAATAAAAGTTAAATTACAACCTTATATATATCCCACTGTTGGGCACAGGTAAATGCACATCCCGCCACGCATCTCTAGTGCGAATTAGGAAGATTAGAGATTGGTTATAATGAGGGTGTATGCAAGACGGTTGCAACCAGAACTACTACTATTTTGGAAACCGCTTGGTGAGGTCTGTGTCCAACAGTGCGACAACCTATCTGCTACTCCATTGCCTCTTCTCTCAACACAGACAGAAAGCGGCGTAATTTAAATAAATCAATTTCTATATTCTTTTTATCAATGGTACAAAATGTGCACTAGAAATGAAGGCGCTAGAAATTACGAATTTTTGATTACCAAGTGAAAGTGATACCAACGCTCCATTTAATTATTTCCAACGACAGAGCCAAGACACAGACAGACTATAAATGTGATAGCCGATCAGTGCTGCAGACCATTAAATTACCGAACGACCCACATAGAAACAACGCCCAAGCGATTCTAGTTTTCAGTTGAAAAGATTTAGCCCAATCGATTGAAAGCTTTTATTTCGTTAATGCGAAACGATTAAGTGCTAGAAATTTGTGATGATATTTAACATCTAACGGCTTCCATTCTCTTTCATATCTGAAATAAGTTTTTAAAGTAAGACTTGGTGAGTATACAGCCCATAAATGCGTTACGAAAACTAATATTGCGCAAGGCGAACGGAAGTTGGGACGGAGATATATGTTGGTGAACATAGAAAGACAGACAGATTTACGTTTCGTATCTACTGTAGGGGGAAGAGAGAGAGTTGCGATCACACCTTTTCTTTCTCTCATAGCCAGTTACAAACACAGTGCAGGCCTATTGTCTGTATCACACTGTAGGAGAAAGAGAGCTGTGCGCGCGCACATTTTCTTTCTCTCTTGAAAATCGTGTATCCAGGGTATTAGGAGAGCACTTGTGGAAAAGAAGACGAACGATAATACTAATGACAGACATCTTTGATGAAAGTACGGAAAAAAATCGATCCAAAAAAATACATTACAAAAACAACACCAATGAAACATTAAGTCAAAACAGCTGATGCTCTCAATGAATTGACTCGAGCATGAGCTATTTTGACTTTGTGTTTTATTGGTGTTTTTTTAAACATATGATTTTTTTACGAACTACACAGATTAGCCAGAGAAGCTGACTTTTACTGTTTCACCGGATCGAGAGGTGGTATAGCTCTTAGGTCGTTTAGCCTGAACCTCTACTGCTAGTAACTCACACACTCACACACACATACCCTCCGGTGAGGGTAACCGCGGCTGGGACGCTTGCTTTTATCGGTAAACTATCACGACCTTAAATAGCTATGCTAATGTCACTTCGGGAAGGGAGATTATTGCTTTAGAGGAAAATTGTGTAGAGGTTCGTTCTAAAATCACACTATCTATAATTTAACAAGGGCACGGCATAAAAAATAGTGGTAATTACAGGAGAGTTTATCAGTACATAGGTGTACCATCAACGTTATCTGAAGTCGGCTGTACGGCTATCTGATAACTACACGATAAGACGCGATAGTGTCACAATAAACGAGCCGGTGCGTCTCCCTTGCTACATTATTGTACGACAAGTATATTTACGAATAAAAACAAAAACCAACTTCAATACGAATAGGAAAATTACGAAATAGAATTAATTAGAACTTAACCAAACTACCCTTAAAGTACATCCTTTCAAATAAAAACATAATCATCGAAATCGGTTGGAGTGAAATTGAGATATTCGTCAATTCGTCACGCATCTCTCTCTAGTGTCGGTCCCTCATGTCTGAGGATTGTGGTCACCATCGAGGTTGCATCTGGAGCGGATGATTTGCCTCAACCGGCTTCTGTCCAGCGCGTCTCTAAAGGTGGGTACTGACCGGCGTTACGGGGCGTAATGTAACGTGTTACACCGCGAGCATTCGTGCAGTCAGTACGTCGTGTTACGGGGAAACCAGCGAGCAACGAGCCGCTCGTTGCTCGCTTTGAGTGCTCCACCCGGCTGTCGGTTTTTTGGCGAATCCTTTGAGTGTTACGCGGTTCGGTCAGTACGCTCTTGCGGCCTGTCGGCCATCTTGAGTGAACTAACGGCGAAAGCGGAGAACAGAGTTTTGACGAGCATGTTATGCCGATTTTAAAACATGCTCGATGCGTACACGCTCGATGCGAATGTTACATTACACCTCGTAACGTTGGTCAGTACCTACCTTTACAGCAAAATAAAATTTGTAGGAAGACGGGTCTTTTACCTGATCGGACCACCGTGTTGATGAACGGTCGCGAGATCTTTTACCCGTGGTGTTCCCACCTACGATCAAAAACGGAGAAAATCGTCACGCATACATAATGCAAATTTAAGACTTATATGGTTTTCTCATGGATGCCATTGTCGGAAGTGGACGAAATTGGGACCACACGGGAAGCACCAGCTTTAAAATACAAAGAATAATCAAAATCCGTTAACCCAGTTGAAAGTTAAGAGGTCAAACATAAACAAAATACGAATATGGAACGATGAATCCTGCTTTTTGAAGTCGGTTGAATATATGGCGACTTAAAGGGAAACCATTTACGAGTAACTGCGATGGATAATTACCAATATGTTTCTCTTTCAAAGCCAAGGCTGCCTGGCAAAGAATGCCACTAAAGGCAAGATGAAATTAGCCAAAAGGTATTTTATTCTTTTTCCTATAAAAAAAACAATGTTTGACAAAAATCGACACGCGCTTCGTTTTGTTTCAAAGTATCATCGCTATTAATACCTCCTTTTTAAAGTCGGCAAAGAAGAAAAGTGAAAGAGCATGCAGTCTTGATACTCTACGCGATGTTATGCTTATTGTTTATTTATTGACACCTATTGTAACACGTAAGTAAAGGTTGACAAAGGCGTAGTTAATGCCTTAGTGGCATTCTTTACCAGTCAACCTTTGGTGATAGAGAGAAACATATTAGCAGGTGTTATCATCGAGGAAAAGATGAAAATTATTTATTTTTGACAAACAAAAATTTTAATAGCAACAAACCTGTGAGATGGATCACCAGGCCTAAACCCCACGGATGTGCAGAAAACTTTTAAAACTAGAAAAGAAGCACTGGAGAGAGAAGGAGAATGTATATATATATACATATATATTGTACATTCACCCACCTTGTGTGTGCGTGAATGTATTTGTAAGTGCAAATATTATTAACATTCTTGTTAAACATTCCAAATAAGCTTAGGCTTGTGCTAGAAGATGGTTCACGTCAATAGTCGGATGGTGTACACTAAACCCCTGACAGTTTAGTGTACACCATCCGACTCGACCCTTCACGTTTAATATACATACACATACACAGAATTACTCTTTTGCTACTAATCGTTAAACGTAATCAAAAACATCCGAAAGGTACGTCCCACGGATAGAATCAACGACATTCCCACCCATCGCGTGTCAGCAGTGTACAATTCTATTGCTTCGATTCACGTACATATTTGTACACTAGCGTGCACGTGATCGCCCAGTTTTTATTTAAACGGCTTTGTCACAGCTCGTCGACGAAACTTTAAATTGACTTGGAACCGGGTCAGCGAAGCACCGACTTGTAAAAGGAACATTTATCATTTCTTAACACGCTATAATGCTGTACATTCACCAGCGACGAAAAACCACTACTATCTCTGTCTGACGAAAAAACCGTCACTAAAAGAAAATTCATCCTAACGACAGTAATTATTTCTTATACCTTAAAATTTCATTTTATTACAGAAGATGCACATGTGACAGCATTTCAGAAACTGGATGAAATGAGCCATCTTTTTTGATAGAACTTGTCTGCACAGCTAAGTGTATTTTTGTAGTACGTGTAATCAAAGTGATAGTAAACTTACAGTACATTTATCAATGATATGTACTGATTTTTCTCCAAAAATACATTTGTTCTCGATTTGTTTGACTTGGCAATAACTAGTTTGGCTTCTTATGAGGTCAAAACAGTAGTAAACGTAAGAGAAGCTTATTTTTCATTGCTACATTTTCACATTCAATTTCCTCTGCGGAACACGGAAATTAATTGGCTTAAAATCATTTACAAATACTTTCTTTATGGTTGCCAACTTCATAAATAGAAGGGCTGACATGCGGACATGTTGGAGGGTATTTCACCGTCACCTTGATACAGCAAGCCTAGTGCATCTAACTAGGTCACAACTTCCGAGCGCGGTGACGGAGTGACGTTGCGGGCTTTTCTCTTGCGAGATGAATGGTGAGTGAAACAAAGATGGCGGCACACTTTTATAATTATGAAGTGAAGGTAATTTGGAATAGTTTATAAATGTGTAATTTCTTAAATGTCAGCTGTTGAGAATAGGATAGGCTTGGTCGGGAATGATGAAAATGAACCAGAGGAACTCTTAAAAATAGTTTAGAAGATGTTTTGTTCATAACGAATACGAGCTCGAATATTGAAGAAAAAACGAGAATTAAACAGGCGAAAGATTTTCCGGTAATCAAAGAGAGCGTTCGCGCAGCAGTTTTTATTTTTACCTCAATGTATGTGATACAATGTGCATCTCACGACCGTTATACCACTGAAAGTAATACACTTCATATTCCTTCCTGTCTCACTGATTTCTAATTCTTTTACCTTTAACGCAATAACGCTCGCTCTAGAATACACTGTCATCAAATGTACGTACAGCTGGTACTAAAGCTATATTCAAACGCTTTCTCTGGAATTTATACCTAAATAAGTAATAGTTTTAATTTACCTTATTCATCTATATAAGTATATATATATATATATATATATATATATATATATATATATATATATATATATATATATATATATATATATATATATAGATATATATATTAAATGTATGTATATTTAAATATTAATATTATTTTATTTTCTAAACTTGTACCCGTTACTTTTTCGCTAGACAACCCCACAAAAAAAACACAAATCCAGAAAATGTTCCTCATACATATATACTCCGTGAACAGAGTCTTTATTTAAAAAAATGTTAATTCATATTAACATTTTTTTATAGAACAGGCAACCGAGTTTATGGCTCACCTGATCTTATGAGACCAACGTCGCCCGTGAGGGATGTTAAAGACCAGGAGCAGGTTATCGCTTCAGGGAGAGCGCTACCGGCAATCAGCCATAAAGACAACAATTTGCATCAGCAAATCACTAACCCAATTCCCAATTTTCGAACCTACGACCCGTTACTAATTAGATAAAATTAGATCTGCTAATTGCCACATCACTTCCAACAATTCGTTCAACTATTAACATCCGCTTTGGTAATTTAGTCAAATTACCATCCATAAATGTCCCTGACATTCAGGGCGTGGCCCTAATTTTATTTTCAATTGGGTGCGCCCCGCGGTATTACCAGCGATAAAATACTATTTAATTATTTTTCTAAAATAAAAGTAACCAAGTTACTCCTTATTACATCGGCTATCTGCCAGTGAAACTCCCGTCAAAATCAGTCCAGCCGTTCCAGAGATACAGAGGTTCAGGCTAAGCGACCTAAGAGCTATGCCACCTCTCAATCCGGTGAAGCAGTCAAGGCCAGCTTCTCTGGCCAATCTGTGTAGTTCGTCAAAAAAAAAAAAATAAGCCGGAAGAGACAGACGGGAAAGAAAGTGAATTGTGTAAGAGAATGTTAATTTTGGTATATATGCCATACATACTTTCAAATTGAATGTTGTATGACAAACAGACACACCAATTTTAACTATTTGCATAGATTATAAGGTTTACATCTACATAGAACATTGTCACAACCAAATAATTTTATGTCAACAAAAATTAATGGGACATGTAGTTAAATTTAACTTTATTATTTTAAAAATAATAGTTTCCTATTACAAATCCGTTTTGGTTTACATGTAAATCTAGTTACTGTTTATTATTTAATAAACATTGCTTATGCAATAAAACCATATTGTATAAATATGTAAATTTTATGCGTTCTATGATTTATTTGTTACGTGATGTGTAATCAAGTAAATTCTATTGTTCTATTAGATTTTTGATACATCAGTAAAATACTAATATTACCAAGTGAAGCAAAAACTAAACGTTCGTTATCTTATATTTACGAGTAAAAATAATCAATCGTTCAACGTTATTACGCGCGGAAGCCCTCTTTCTATTTCCGACTTACCATAGTTATAACCAAATAGAATTAATAAGAACCAAAACTAAACTCACATCAAACTGTCCTGTTAATTAATAGCCTTAAACTGAGGGAGCAACATGTAGGTGCCTTTTTAATGCTGCTGTCTGACCCGACCTCAGAGGGAGTGAGGTACCTGGTGGCTATAGCCATGCAACATTGATGACTTTCTTTCTCGCTTCATGCGACCGATGTACATAGGTTAGGGTATGATAGGGCTTGTCCTGTCGCTGACAGATCCGGGACACCCCGCTCATAACGGCTGATGGCATTCGCGGTAGGTTTAGTGGGTATGGGCTGCCCAGGCCGAGTCCCATACATCCCTCCGGGCCCATCCAGGGTACCGGAGGATGGTCTATAAACAGATTCCCCCGCGTTAACAAAAAAAAAAGGGCTGATATGCTCAAAAGGGCAAAAGTCCCCAAAAAAAAGGAAGAAAAAAAAAACTATCCTTGAAGTACATCCTCTTTCCAATAAAAAATTAATCTTCGAAATCGGTTAGTGTGATACTGGGTTATTATATATATATATATATACTATACTAACATGATTTTTTTCATGGATACCATCAGAAATCAAATAAAAAAAGAATCATCAAAATCGGTTCACCAAACGTAAACGCATGCAGACGAATTGAGAACCTACTCTTTTCAAGTCGGTTGAAAAGATACTTTTGTCTCATACCGCAAGTATATTATTAAGCAAAGCTACATAAGGAATAAGTAGATAAATAGACAAGCTACGATCTAGATCGAGTCAGGACAGATGGTATATCAATTACAAGCCCACGCAGACCATTCAAACCGGTTTCCAAGTTATAAATAAGACGTAATGCGATTTATTAACAATTGGACAATCACTATCACACCCACTAACAATATCGAATTCGTCAAACAAAACAATTGATATTTGGAAGTAGTACAACAACAACACAAGCGATTTTGAAGTCAATCAAATATGAAATAAAGTTGAAATTCTCATTTTTACCATCGATAGATGATAGATCTCTAATCTGTACACTTGTCTTATATCGCATCGTTAACGTTATCGCAGTGATAACGAGCGATAAGAACGCCCTCTCGCGGTGAAGTCACCGACGAACGCAGCGAGAAGTTTGTTTTCTCTGATACTCGCAGGTCTTTGTAGAGAATTACATGTAATTTCCACTTCTAATATCAAATTGCCTGATTCTTAAATGCTCAATTGTAAACAAGAAAGCAATACCATTTTGATTTTATGTCTATCTAGTAATGGATGATGTGCACCAGATAATGGGGGAGTGTGCTAAACATGAAGCGGAAGAAAGAAAATCTATAAGTAACTAATTATATTGAGTTATTTGTCCATTTGTAGCACACATGCTTGATGCAAATTTAACACGTATATGGTTTTCTCATGGATCCCACTGTCATAATTGGGAAAACCATATGGGAATCACCAGCTTTCAAATAAAAAAATAATAATAAAAATTGGTTCACCCTGTCGAAAGTTATGCCGTAACAAATATAAAAAAAAATTACAGTCGAATTGAGTACCTTTGAAATTTTCCTTTCTATTGGTACAGGCAGGGTTTTGTGTAGTATTGGATCGTGAAGTCGATAACTCAGAGCCATTACGCCAACGTTGATTAAAATATCGTCAACTATTTTTTTAATAGTTTCTAAGCAAGTGCTTGACTACGATCCCACGTGATGTTAAGTGGAAATGCAGTCCTGGATGGTAAGGCGCACTAGCTTAGTAAATGGCTATTCACTCTGCTCTTGACAACCACATTGTAGTCGGAAGTAAAGACAGACGCGGGCAAACTATTCCAGTCCTTTGCTGTACTAAGAATGAAAGACGAAGCAAAGCGCTTCGTTCGGGTTTGAGGGATGTTCACAACATAAGGATGAAATCCCGCAATGCGTCTAGAAGTATGATGGAACGGGGATGAGGGAATTAGGTCATGTAGTTCCTGAGCACACTCTCCAAAATGCAATCTGTAGAAAACCGAAAGACTAAAATAATAATAATACGATAAATGTCGATTGAACCTTGTATATTACCAATCTACCAAATATCCAATAAATAGACAAAGCTGAAATCTGAGCATTATCTCTTACATTATAGAAATTAAAATCGCTTAATGAGGATGAGATTCACCTGCACGCAGTCTAAATACAAAGAAACTCGTTTACAATGGGCCTAACCATAGTCAATAGTAGTGAACAATAAAAAAAACAGGTAGGATTCAATGCTTTTTTTCCTTTTCCCTTGAATCGTATGAACACAAATCTCACAGGCTTAAGAGAAAAAAAACAACAGCCACTCCGGTTCGGATCAGAAGAAAAAGAGAACAAGAAGAAATAATAAAAGACCGCTTTGGTCTTTTATCGCTTAAGTGGAATAGATAGATAGATATAAGAATAATCAATTTAAGTAAAAACTAAATTTAATCTAAATATGGCCAAAGAGGAGGATGAGACGAGCCGTGATAGCTAAGTGTCCGGGCGGTTGGTTCAAGTAGCGTAGTACGCTAGCACCCCGAGTTCGATCCCCGGTGCCGGCACTAATAAATTTGTTATTGCAATTTTATGTGCTGATTTGCCACGCGGTCGGCGGTGAAGGAAAACATCGTGAGGAAACCTGCATGTCTTAGAAAAAATTTCTAATGCATGTTGAAGTCCAATCCGCACTAGTAAGTAAGTCGAGTCATCTACAAGGTTCACGGGAACCTCGCAGGTACGGGCCTCGGGGTGTTACCCCATTACCCGGGTTATCAGCGCAGGGGCAACTGCTCCCCTGGTCTTGGGTACCGTTTTGGAACGGATTTTTAGGAATAACTATTTTTACGTCGGGGCTAATCCCTCAAGCGTCAGCCGCGACGAATCTATCTTCTACGCCCTCTCGACCTCTTGGTCTCGATTGAGACGGAGAGGGGGCCTATGAGTTCAAAATCTCCTAGAATAGGGGAATTTGAACCTACAAATCCGCACTAAGTGTGCGTGGCGGACTATGCCCTTATACTCTCTTTACAGAAAAGGCCTGCGACCAACAGTTGGACATATAAATTATATATAAAGGCTGTAACTTTTAGGGCCAAAGACGGACTTGTCGCTATAAGCGAACTCTTCAGAGGTAAAATTAATAAATAATAGCAAAATTGTTGATAACAATGATATAATACATACAAAAATATAAACTTACATTGTTTTTCATTTTTTTATACTTTCTAAGCAAGTGCTTGTCTATGATCCCCACCTGTTGTTGTTATTGTACATAGATCTATTTATATACATACTTAAATATAGAAAATAGTCAATTCTGCTAATGACTTTGTTCAGAAGATTTAAAAATAAGAAGTAACTTTACCTCTCGAATATCACGTGACGCGATAGATTTCCTAAATCAAAGGTACACTTAAGGATTAAAATTACGCAGGTCCAGTCTACTTCTAACGACCTTATTAACAAATCGAGAAATCTAAATCATCCATCGTGTGCGTGCAATGGACAGTATTACAAATTAACGACAACAATTGTTTAAAAGCGAAAACTTTCTTTAACGTACCGATGGCATCGGTAAACCAATATGGCACCAATAAACTAAAAGACTACGCTACTAAGGTGTTCAATGAATGTTCATTTTGAACACAGTTTAGCAGAACGGGGCGCAGGGTCACGATGAAGTGTGAAACGAAAACCGTATTCTGTCTACCTATTTTCAGATTAACTGATCAGTCCATCAATACACACAAGTAAAGTCAACGAGATAAAACAACTCCAAGATTACGAAAAACAAAGAAACGTGTTCGAACAATAAACCGTAAACTGTGTTACAACGTCTTAAAAAATAATTACAACATTGAGATTATTACGTGCAGTTCTTTGTTGGAATAGTGTAGTGTAAATAATTCGAAGTGGCATTACAGGCCTTCACCGGGCACGCCGAGGGCTAACGAGTTGTCGATACCAAAATTCCAAATATTACGAATTCCGTACAGGTTAGTTGTGGAGAACGACAATGAAAATGACCTTGCAAGATGTTAAGATCATAAACTTGCGTAATTTTGAAGTTATATCTCTTTACGCAGATACAATACAAGATTAATTTAAGTTGTCAGTCTCATCTTACGGCGTATTATTTTTTTGTTTTACTATACTTGAGTAAACACTTACATACAACAACTTATATACTATATATAAGTAATAGGATGTAATTTCAATATTTGTTTTTTTACGTAGATAGTCGAACGTTAGATTCAAACGATATTACGGTTCAGAGACCGTAGCCCAAGAGCCTAAAGCACTGCACTGGGGGTTCCATTAGGCTATTGACCCACTACTTCGCTCATTGATTTTACCTTTTATTTATAAAATAAGCGTGGTAGCTCAGTAGAGCCGTGGTAGCTCAGTAGAGCCGTGGTAGCTCAGTGTCCGGGCGGTTGGCTCAAGTTGCGTAGTACGCTAGCAACCCGAGTTCGATCCCCGGTGCCGGCACCAATAAATTTGCTGTTGCAATTTTATGTGCTGATTTACCACGCGCTCGGCGGTGAATTTTTCTAAGGCATGTGAAGTCTACCAATCCGCACTAGGGCCGCGTGGTGGACTATGCCCTTATACTCTCTTTACAGAGAAGGCCTCTGCCCAGCAGTGGGACATATATATTATATATATAAAGGCTGTAACTTGGAAAATAATGTATATGTTGCTGGCGTCGTTAGATTACTTATCACTATCACTTTTAAGCATTTTAATAATCGTTTCATAGTTCAATGCTAGAGCTAGATTTATATCCGTTCCTTCATTTTAACATTGCTAGATTAAATTGTTGTTGAATAAATTCTCGGAATTCGGGACTTCTCTAATCGCCGTAGAAGTCCCCTCCCCCTTCTTACAGGGAGAAATCCTGTCTTTGCTGGGACCGGCCGGTCGTTGGGGTGCCCTGTTGCTGACAGATCCAGAACACTCCAGTTATAACAGCTGATGACTTTCGCGGTTGGGTTTAGAGGGGACGGGCCGCCCAGGCCGTGTCCCACACACCGGCGGTCGGTCCGTAAGAGAATTCCCTCGTGTTAACAAAAAAAAAGTATTGAATAAATAACTTTTTTTCTTTTTTTTCTAGTCTTAAGTTTTTTATCCTTTTTGTTATCTTTAATGTAATTCCTAACCTTTGTTACAATTTACAGATATATTATTGGTTTCTTTAAATCTATAGTATATAATAAAAATGTCTATTCTATTTAAAACATGTCCATCAACACAAGCATCGACAACAAATCAAACGACAAAGGCGCAGTGAATTTAATTATCAATGTTGCAAGTCCGGATATCAAGGTCCAATTGCTGCAGTTTCACTCGAAACTAAACCTCCCGACCTCCGCTCTGAAGCACTGAGGCCCATCAAGCGTGAACATAAAGAAACCTCCGATCCATTGTTCCTCTGAGCGATATTAAAACGACTAATTTAAAATAAACCAAATTCACGACTAATGCTATACCAAAATCTTCGACTAAACGAATTTACATTCAATTTCATGTAACTCATTGAATAAAATTACATTTGCTATCATCGCGTTTAATTCTCATTTTTGATGAACCACAAATACTGGCAAAAGAATGACGAAACCACACCGACAATTTATAATACACTAACCCGAACAATGTGTATATTCCGTTAACTTAAGCTAAATCAAAAAATACAAATAATATAGGAAATTATCATGACTAAAATATCTATTACAGGTACTGAAATTGAAATAAGTATCTTAGGCAAAAAAAAGTTTACTTTTATGAGTAATCTTCGTATGTTTTCCTGGTATTGCTATTAAATAATATCCTAATTTCAATAGAGAAGACGGCTAGATACTAACTACCTCTTGGTCGGAATCCTGTGGTAAATGATCTGACATCAAGATATCGCAAGTTTGTTTTGCGTGGATCGGAACATCAATAACTAACACCAGACAGTAATCTACAACAACTTATGACCACCATAAAGTGTTCGTAATGTCGGAAATTAAAAAAAAAACATGATTAAAATGCGATAAATTCCGAATAGTAGTTATATACAATAATCTAATCATCAAGACCGCAATATCGATGTGAACTAGACAATTGCAAAACGACTCTGACAGCGGTAAATAATTCCGAGAACAAGTTGATGACTCAAAAAGGCTGGCCATAGGTATTACAGCCGCATCAATTTCCAGTGCACAGCTAATTCAACAAAACACGCACACACACAAAAATTGGGTTATATAGAGATAGCTGTGTAGATAACAGAAACACTTGAAGGCGATGCCATCGTTTTCGTTTCACCCGACCAAGGTAAGTGACCTTTCCGCTGTATTAAATCTTAGCAAAACCACTATTACACAGTCACTGTAGATCCACGAGTTATTAACAGAATCACCGGAGCGCGACGCAACGGTACAGACAATATCCGCGAAAGCTTCGAAGCTCCACTTCGCATCCGAACTGAATTCCTGTCACACAAGCCACTCCACTGTCACTACCACGTTTCGGATATCACATCACTACTCTTTTTTAAATAGTTTAACACGAAAACGCGCAATACATCCGTACAGCGCGACGTCAGCGAGGCGACTGAGGCAGTTGCGGTGCGCGCGCGCCGCCCCTCACCCGATTATCAGCCTTCGAGGGGAAAGGGGGCAACGGCAGAAAGAAAAGTCTACACGTCACTTAGCGATAAGTGACTGAAACAATGCAAATTTTATTATTTTAAATATACTTTCCTCAAAATCAGTGGAGAACATTCACAACCATTACAAGTGAATTTACGAATAAAAACAAAAACCGACTTCCAATCAAGGACAGATTACAGATTAAACATTAAACGCTACTACGTACGGGTGACTTACGAGCGATTTTAAAAATTTCTGGCGCCTATATTACACACTCTTGACGTAAAAAAGTGCTTGATTGTCATAAACCTACCAATATGTCTAACAGTAAGCATTATTTCATACGATGTATAGGAGTTACCTGGTATGGTGTTCAGAAGCCAAGATCCTATGCCAACAAAATTAAGGGACGAAAAAATTATAATTGATCAAACCAAATCATAATATAAAAGAATAGAAAAATCGCTTCCTTTATTGAATTCGAATAGAAATGAACAAATAATAAACCATTTTTTTTAAAGATTTTTTTTTTCATAAAACAACGTTTACAAAAGGATCTCAGAAAGTGATATATACCATTCCAATAGTAGTTCTAGTCCGCCACGCAAACCTAGTGCAGATTGGCAGACTTCACATATCTTTTCTTACGATGCTTTCATTTACCGCCGAGCAAGTGGTAAATCAGCATATAATAAAACACACCGGGGATCGAGCTTGGGTTACCAGTGTACTCAGCTCTGTACTACTGTGTATCATGAAAAATATAAAATGAAGCATGATATGAACATGTAGCGAAGCGCTTTGCTCCGTCTTTCATTAATCGTACAGCAAAGGACTGGAATAGTTTGCCCGCATCTGTCTTTCCCTCCGATTACAATGTAGATATTTTCAAATGTAGAGTGAATAGGCATTACTAAGTTAATGCGCCTTACCATCCAGGACTGCATTTCCACTTAACATCAGGTGAGATCGTAATCAAGCAATTGCTTAGAAAGAATAAACAAAAAAATGTATATATACATACTAGCAATCAATGCCTTGATCAAAACAGGCTGTGAAGAGGAAAGTTATAGTACAGTAATCCTATTATGCTAAAAACGAAGGGAGCAGAATATTCGAGAAAAAAGTAACGAGGGAATACATAATTCTCTTTGATGGTCGAATATTGAATTTGCATGTTAATAGCTATAAAACGCTACTTCAAAATATGTTTTTTAATCTAGTGAATATCCTGTGATATCCTAAATTCGTTCGTTAGTCTGCCACGTCACACGTAACTTGTTGTTTTACAAGTATATTTACAAGCATAAACAAAAACATGACTTGACAAATTGTATCAAAAGTTAAACGCTATTATGCGCAGACGCCCTCTTTGTATTTACGAATTATCGTAGGACGATATTGCGAATATTATGTTAGCTGGCAACACATGACACCCAGCGATTGTTATGCATAATAACTACTTCCAATGATATCTTAGTGATTTACCTGAACCTTATTGTATCTTTAATTCACAATTAATAATTTAGTTGATCGTCACATTAACTTGGCATTGTAAACAATAGTTTAACTTTATTAGTTCCTAATCTGACTTCTAATTAATTTTGTATAAAGATTGTGAGGACGCGCAGTTGTCACGTTACTCGTTATAAATAATTCTTTGTACAACGTAACGCTGTCTCAATAAAGCGAGTGTATTAGTTGTTGGACTATTTTATTCTACGAGACCCACAAATTACGAAATGGAAGTAATCAGAACTTAAACAAAATCTTATCAAATTACTGTTGAAATACATCCTTTCCAATAAAAATGAATCAACGAAATCGGTTGGCATGCTATTGAGTTGTTCGTTCATTTGTCGCGCAAATACTTAATGCAAATATAAGACTAATAAGGTTTTCTCATGGATACTATAGTCAGAATTGGACTACACTGGTAGTACCACCTTTTATAAAATATACTACTAATAATATATAGACGAATTGAGAATCTTTTTATAGTCGATTGAAAATGCAATCAAATAGAGAACCTACTCCTTTTTGAATGACGGTTAAAAAGAGCAACAGACAAAGCTTGAAATCAACTGATCTTGAAACTTGCATTGTTTCAAAAGTGGTGATTTAGTTCCCCAAGCAGTCTCGTTTGTTGCCAGCACAAATATACCAAGTATTCTAAACATCCATCTCGCGGGCAATCGCGGCGGTGTAGCGAATCGATCGCGAACAATCATTTCCACAGCGCGGCGGAACTGAAAGCTAAGGTTAGGTAAGTGTTCCCCCGTAGTCACGTGACCGTGCCGGGTGCACGTTTCCACAGTGCGTGACGACATTTAATAATAAAAAGATAAAGGATATTTACAATATTACGATTGAATAGTATATTGACTATTAACGTGAGGTAGACAAATAAGTATTTACACTTCGTATTTTCTTTCACCCTCTGTGTAGGCAGGTTGAAGGAGGTACACATATATGTATATATATATATATATATTATAATAATAGTCTCGATCAACATTTTAAGTGACTTTCGCTAGATGTCTGGATCAAGGGTCAGACACACAAGGCACGCATCGTCAGGAGGTTTCTCTCTGTGTCGCCCTAAGATTTAAAAAAATAAAAATCTTTATTTGTACTACTCCCACATTATATAGTACAGTTTTTATTACCGTTACTTGAGATATGAGGTTAATAGGTGGATGTGAGAGTCAGAAGCTCAAACAAAGTAAACTCGTGTTGCATAACATATTGATATAGTTTTATTAATTAGTGGAACTGAACGTTTTTAGGGAGTTAGTGGGTGCAAGAACCTCCGGGAGGGGACCTCGGCTTGGGCGATTAGTCTATTCGCGATAATATTCTGATCCGAGAGCCTCGGGTTCACTGGGACCGGAGGAAAACTATAGCAACGCTCGTGACATTGATTTTACACTAAATTTAAACAAGGCGCCAATTACAGAATGGAGGTATATTTATTAATTGGTTGTACAATGGGCGAACTTACCGTTAAAGATATGTATATTTTGTAACTATGAAATGGCTGTACCGTAGGATACAACAGGCAGAATGCATGTCGAACAAATTAGTGTAGTACTCGTTATAAACAAGGACGATGTGAGAAGAGCAAGTCGTGCAAGGATTGTGCTATTGGTAAAACCCTGCCCATTCCTCTGGGTGACGACAAAGCGTTCATCATGCGAGTCAAATTAATATCGTCTCATGATTTTAGTCGCTTCAATTCATTTATTTTTATGAAATCAAATCAATCCTCATTTCTTATACTAATAATTTGATAAAACATAACGTGTCGCACCATCGTACAATGGAAACGCACAATGCAACCGCAGCGAAGTGAGTCACCGGAGGCTGCGTCGGCGCGTGTAATCACATACACTGCGCACACGCATACTGCCAACGATAAATATGTATGCAGTGTAACGTACTCTATATCGTCATTATATACATCTCGTTAAGGTGAGACAATGTACGATGGTATAATTGACATAGAGATATAATGACAAGGCACATCCATTTAGGCCGTCCGTTCTCAGGTACTTTATGAAGAAAGTCAACACAACGCCGTATGCTGAATTAATGACAGGGCAAAGGCAAATAAGACAGCATGAAATAAATCCCTAGCTAGTTCGATTTATCGCCCCGAAACCTTTTTTTTTGTTAACGGGGAGGAAATATTCAAAAAGATATTGCCTTGGTTATGTGGGGTTTTTACCCACTAAAACCTCCCCGGTGGCCCCTCGGTGCATGGTGAGGGGCTCCGGGATCCGTTACTCCCTCCCCCCCTGTGCCCTAGCAGTACAAGGGCCAGCCGATGTCGCCTACTTCCCGGGTCCACCTTGGCGGACGTCAAAGGCCCCTTGTCGCCCAGTGAACCCGAGGCCCCTTTTAGTCGCTTTCTACGACAGGCAGGGGATACCGTAGTCTTATTCTTGTGAGCCCAGAATTACAGGGCTGAAACCTGCATACAATATTTCTCCAATATATATATATATATATATATATATATATATATATATATATATATATATATATACTTACAAGAATTGCTCGTTTATATATATTAGATACTTTATGTATTATATAAGTTTTGTATGATAATTGGATAAGTTTATATTTCAGCAATACATAATGGCATATGTTTATTTCTAATATAAATAAAGCTCTGTATTTATTATAAATAATTGTTGCTATTATTTATTTATCTCTTTTCTTATTACCCTATCTATTTATTTCACTTCTCCTGTCCGACAGGGTTGCCTGGAAGAGATCGCTTATAGAGATAAGGCCTTGCCCTTGCTCACATTTTAAGTGTAAATTGTAGGGTATTCACACATTAAGTGTGAACCCAGCGGCAGTGAGAGACACTGCCAGTCTGTAATAAACTGTCAGCCTACACACCCGCGTTTTTATTTCGATACATTACAGTGGCGACGAGGATAAAAGTGAATTTTTTTTACAATGTCGATCGGCAAAGTAAATGAGTTTTGTTTGAGAACAGGCAACTGGTCCCTGTATGTGGAGCGCCTGGAAATGTATTTTGTGGCAAACAGAGTACAGGAAGAAAGATGGCTGCCTACGTTAATCGCAGGTATGGGCGATGAAGCGTACGAATTGCTTAGCAATTTGGCGAGTCCTACCAAGCCGAGCGAGAAAACGTACGAAGAGGTGGTGAGTATATTAAAAGAACACCTGCAGCCAAAACCATCCTTTATGGCGGAGCGCTACCGTTTTAGACAAAGGAGGCAATTACCGGGGGAAACTATAGTGCAGTACATTTCGGAACTAAAGAGGTTGTCTAAACATTGCGAGTTCAACGCGGTACTAGAAGATAATTTGCGTGATCAACTAGTATGTGGGCTGCTCAGTGACGTCATTCGTCAGCGTTTGTTTGCGGAGGATAACCTCAAATATGCCAATGCAATAAAAATCGCATGTGGCATGGAGGCAGCAGAACGTGACGCGGCGGCGGTAGACGATGCGGGGAGCGCGGGAGGCGTGGCCGGAGCGGCGTGCAGCGGGGGCGCGGCGGGAGGCGCAGAGCGCAGCGGACGCGCGAGCAGCGCGTGCGACGCAGTGCATGCCGTGACGTCGTCGGCGAGGCGAACCGAGCGGCGGGGTGACGTATTGCGGTCGCATGGTGGTCGTGAATATGGCGGCGGCACTACAGTGTACTGTAATGGGTGCGGGTCGCGGGACCATAAGCGAGATAATTGTCGCTACAAGACATTTGTTTGTAGCGGGTGTAAGAAGCCGGGCCACTTACGACGAGTTTGTCCGAAAAAGGCTACAACGACGCGGCGCGGTGTGCATCATGTGCAGGCGCCGGAGGGCACGTCATCAGAGGAGGAGCCACGGCCTGAGGGCGGTTGGGCAGACTTCCACGAAGGGATTCACCACCTCTGCTTAAATAATTACAAGCCGGTGAGCTTAACATTATTAATAGATGAAGTGAAAGTGAATATGGAAGTAGATACGGGTTCTGCAGTGTCTTGTATAAGTAAACAAATGTATAATAAACATTTTTATGCGAAACCAATCGAAAGTGTAGGGGTTATTTTAAGATTTTACGACGGAAGTCGGATTAGACCGTTAGGTATTATTAAGCCCATTGTTCAATATGGTAACATAACAAAATGTTTAGAACTTTTTGTAATAGATGGAGGTACCACTTCCTTACTTGGGAGACATTGGTTAGCGGAATTGCAGGTCAAAATACCTACATTCCACAACATTTCCACAACATCGTGTAATAATAACAGTTTGTCTTCATTACTCGACAGATATAAGGAACTATTTTCCGAAGGGCTGGGACGGTTCACCGGCGGCAAAGCGAGCCTGAGAGTGCGCGAGGGGGGCTGCGCCGGTCTTCTGCCGCGCGCGACCTTTGCCCTATGCACTCAAAGATCGCGTCGACGCTGAGCTAGATGCGATGCTCCAGGAGGGAGTCATAGAACCTGTGGAGAGCTCGGACTGGGCTACACCTTTGGTACCGGTACGTAAGGCGGATGGTGGACTTCGAATTTGTGCTGACTACAAAGTAACCTTAAATCCCGTACTTCAGATAGATCGTTATCCGTTGCCTAGGATAAATGACCTGTTAGTTGGCCTGAATGGGGCTAGAATATTTTCTAAAATCGATCTGTCGCAAGCATATAATCAGATCGAACTTGATGACTCTAAAAACTTAACAGTGATCAATACACATCGAGGTTTATTTACATATAAGAGACTCGTTTATGGTTTGTCGTCAAGTCCTGGCATTTTTCAACGAATAATGTCGAATCTTTTTCAAGATCTCCAGAACGTAGAAGTTTTCTTAGACGATATAATAATTGGCACGGTTACCGAGAGAGAGCATTTGGAAACATTGGATACCGTGCTGAATAGATTACATAAGCACGGTATGAAGCTTAGGAAAAATAAATGCTTATTCATGGTAGATGAAGTTAAATATTTAGGGTACGTCATTTCGAAAGAGGGCGTGAAGGCAGACCCAGATAAAATAGAGGCAATAAAAAATTAATCGGCCTAAGGATGTTTCGGAGTTGAGATCATTTTAGGATTAGTTAATTTTATGCAAAATTTATTAAAATGTAAGCACCATTTTAGCGCCGTTATACGAATTACTAAAAAAGGAGGTGCGATGGAATTGGGATCAACATTGTGAGAATTCTTTTAAAAAGATTATAAAAATGTTGACCAGTGCCGAGGTGTTGACGCATTACGATCCAAACAAACCGTTGATACTTACTTGCGACGCGAGCGCGCGGGCATAGGGCGTGTTGACGCAGTCGGCCGACGGCGGCGCGCGCGCGGAGCGGCCGGTGGTGTATGTCTCGCGAGCGCTTAACGACGCGGAGAAACACTACTCACAAATTGATCGAGAAGCGTTAGCGATTGTTTTTTGTTTTAAAAAATTGCATCAATATCTATACGGTAGACGTTTTACCTTGCGAACCGATCATAAGCCACTTGTGAATATTTTTGGTCCCAAACACGGAATTCCATTAATGGCCGCAAGCCGATTACAGCGTTGGTCAATAACGCTATCCGCTTACAACTACGATATAGAATATGTAACGAGTAAACAAAATTGCGCAGACGGGTTATCGCGTTTGCCGATTACAGACACAAAAAGGGAATGTTTAGATATGCCCGAACAAACGTATTTGCATTTCGCTCAGGATGAGACCTTGCTTAATTATAACGAAATTAAAAAACAAACATTTCGAGATTCGATTTTAGGAAGAATTTTGTTATACTTACGCGAGGAATGGCCGTCAGTAAATGATATTAATACACTACAGCCATATTTCAACCGTAAAACGAACTTTATGAGGAGTTAGGATGCGTCGTAATGGGGACATAGGGTGGTGATACCCGACAAGTGCCGGAGTAAGGTGTTGTCGGAACTCCATGAGTGTCATATGGGTATTGTTAAGACCAAGGCAATAGCTCGGAGCTACGTATGGTGGCCGGGTATCGACGAAGCGATTGAAGCAATGTGCCGTGCATGCCTCACGTGCGCTGCAGTAGCGGATGCGCCTCAGCGACACGCACCGAGCCTGTGGCCATGGCCATCAAGACCATGGTCTCGGATACATGTAGACTTTTTAGGACCCATTTTCAATAGAATTTATTTAGTGATAATTGATGCAAGAACTAAATGGATAGAAATATTCCAAGTACCGAGTACGGCGGCTAGTCACACTATTATCAGGCTTAGCGAACTCTTTGCTAGATGGGGTCTACCGAAACAGTTAGTTTCGGATAATGGACCACCTTTCACAAGTAGTGAGTTGTCTAACTATTTATCGGACAACGGAATTGAACACATTTTCACCGCACCGTATCATCCAGCGTCAAATGGAGCTGCGGAAAACGCCGTACGCACCCTGAAAAGAGCCATTAAAAAAGCGGTTAGGGAAAATAAAGACATTAATTTATTTTTGAACACATTTCTCCTGCATTATAGGAACACAGAACATAGCACTACTGGTGAAAGTCCTGCCGACCTAATGATGGGAAGAAGATTACGTACCAAATTGGACGTACTTCGACCCAACGTGGAAAATAAAATTAAGAATAGGCAACATAAGGACTGTACGGGCAGGTTAGAACGTGCTTTAGAGCCCGGGGATGACGTATGGCTACGTCACTATCAAGGGCGAGACAAGTGGGTAGGAGGTCGGATCACACAACGCCTAGGGGAGACAGACTATAAGGTGTTAGATACAACAGGTAGGGAAGCCCATAGGCATATAGACCAATTAAAGCGGAGAACAAGAAGTTCCTTAATTTGTCCCAGTAGTCAGCCAAATTCGAATTCTGATCGTATGCCGTGCACGAGTGCAGCAGAGCAAACAAATTCTCCCAGCACGAACCCTTCTGAAGCCCTCACACTTCAGAGCCCTCCAGAGGCTATAGCGGACCAAGACGACGGAGAAAATTCGGAGGGATCTCTAAGAGCTTCGAGGTCCCCATCGGCTCATACACCACCTCCTCCGGCCACCGAACCGTCCCAGGACCTTCCGGCAAGACCGGTACGACAGTGCCGTCTTAAGACAACTAATTATAAATTTTAAAATTATGTTTAGTTCTAGTTTTTTTTTTTTTTTTTTTATGTTATTGTTCTTTTTTTTATTATTGTAATAATTTTATGTGCTAAGAGTGGAGGTGTAGGGTATTCACACATTAAGTGTGAACCCAGCGGCAGTGAGAGACACTGCCAGTCTGTAATAAACTGTCAGCCTACACACCCGCGTTTTTATTTCGATACACTACATAAATAATACTTTGTTTGTAATTTGTAAAAGTGCGCAATAAAGAATGTATCTATCTA
Source organism: Meandrusa payeni (assembly GCA_029286785.1). Lineage (NCBI taxonomy): Eukaryota > Metazoa > Arthropoda > Insecta > Lepidoptera > Papilionidae > Meandrusa > Meandrusa payeni. The sequence goes on from JAGSMX010000032.1 coordinate 2,720,385, forward strand.
TGATGATAAAGTTCATTTTGTACACAATTGGTATTGCAAGCTCAGAGCCCAAATAAGCGAATTAAAAAGAGGCCAGTGAGAAGTCAACGAAGTGGATCAGGGTCGTACTATCTCTCTGGGTGATTGGCGTGAATATTATCCCATGTTAGTCAATTAGTTCTGGTCATCAATTAGATTTGGAAATGCCTTTGTGGTTCGCATAGCCGCAGGAACATATGTCCCTAGTGAAGTTCGTCGCTTTTATCGATATAACACAACAATAAGTGTCACCACCAAACAATATGATTTTATACACGGTTATTAAACAGCTTGCTACCATTACGTTTGTCTTCGCTACCGTAAGATAGACCGGATAGGCAAGTATGCTATACCACCTCGTTAGAGCGGGCCTGAAACGCAGGTAATTAAACGTATATTATTGTTGTTTTGATTTGTATGTAATATTGTATTGTTTTGTGAAAATTAATTGTAAGATTTCTATAGACATAGACATTTATTTATTGGCATCACAATACAAAAACACATCACAGACTGAATATAACACATTAAAAATAATGAAAATAGACAAAACACAGTTAAAGTTACACGGACAAATAATACAAAACATATGATGCCAATATCGGACACCGTCTCAGCATATGCTGTCACAAGGATGCGACAGCGCTGATTTTCAGCGGTGCCCGGGACTACCTTAAGACATGCGCGCAATACTACTTTTATATGGAATATTATTATACAGACAGTAAGAGTATAATAAATATGATACATAAATAAAACAGTTATGAGATTAAAATATATTTTATACAATAAAATAATAGATGAAAAAAAAATTATAAATATTATTGAGTCAAAAATAAACTAAAATATATAATATGATAATTAAACGTATAAAGTTTAAATTATATAATTAAATATTGAAAATATTGGAAACAACAAGCCACCGATGTCGCGGGGATATTATCTTTTTGTATCTTTAACATCAGGTGTTTTAATTTATTTTTAAATGCGTTTACAGATTTACTCTCTCTTATGGGCGGTGGCAAATTATTCCAACACTTGGTGGCCAAGTATCTGAAACTGTCAAAAAAAAACCGGCAGGGAATGCTTTTAGCATTAAGACGGTCCTTTGTACAACTTTGGTAAACTTGCCCAAACTGATGCATGACCAAAACTATTCTAACATACGATTCAACTGTGTATTTGGAATGAAGCAACTGTCCGGGCCGTGTGGTCCGGCCTTCTCGTGCACATTTTTGTGGGAAATATAACGTGCTAATCGCCGCTGTTTTCCTTCAGCTTTGTGCTAACTTAAAATATAACGTATAGTAACCAAGCCAACTGAGATATGAATTAGCGACTTCCATATGGCTTTTATGAGACAATTTAATTACTTAACTTATAACTAACTTAATTAACATTAATAATTGGTGCTTCAAAACAAATAACGCAGAGTGCGTTTTTAAATACTTGATGTATCGATTTTTACAAACACAAATATATGAATGGAATACTGAAGACAGTACTATTACTAGCATTCTTGTTAACCATTCCATCTACAAGCTCAAGCTTGTGCAAGGAGATGGTTCACGTCAATAGTCGTACAGTGGATTGAATCCACCTACGAACTTACGATTCGCCGTACCCTAAACCATAAGGCTTTAAGTAATACAAGATTATTATATTCGGCTATTACATCGACACCATTATCAGGCACATCACTAGTTAATGACCTCATTTAAACTCAGGCAGCGCTACAAAACCGCACAATAGACGACCGTATTATACGATACTCTCCAGTCCGGTTGTGTAATTAGTCGCCTCGCCCATTAGTGGGCTTGGGGTCGTGGGCGCAGCGCAAATAGACCTACGGTAATGGGCACACGTGGGCGCGAGATACGGTGCTCGGATTTTTATTGCTGTAATTTGTAAAATAATTAAGAATACACCGACGAATTCATTTCGTATGTTAATGAGCCTTAGATAACTAATGCAAACCGTAAATAAATTAAACAAAAATCCCAGGTGTGACAACGAGTCCTAGAACAATGTGCACTTGGCACGGACTAACAATATAACTGTATTACAACAATATAATTAATATACAATTATATATACTCGTATATATTTTGATTTGTTACCTATCAATATAATTTATATTACTTCGCACGACCGAGTAGGGCTGGTCGCATATTTTTTCTTATTTATAAATAATTTATCTTACCGAAAACCACCTCCTTTTTTTATGTCGGTTAAAATGGTGTAAAAATGTACATATAGTATTTAATAAGCTTAAAGATGACGAAAGCGGTCACTGCCTACCCCGATATAGATAAAAGGACGCGAGAACTAATATATAATACGTCTGATAATGATGCAAATAATTTTCCTGGTTGCATTACGTTAACCAAAAAGCGCTTTATAACATAAATCAAATTCCAACAGAGCCGCATACAAATTATCTCATTACGAAACATTTCAAAATCCCTGCCTATCTGATCACCCGTAAATGGATCGATGATATAAGGTCGCACGATATCAGTGCACTTAAATAACCACCATAAGCCATTGTAATAAGTATCACAATGAATTGGCCGAATATAAATTGGATGTCGCGAAATACTACAAGGTCATTACTCATTTCGTACAGTCGTAAATGGACTTTATTATCACGTAACAAGGTTTCTTATTGCCCATTAATAGATCAAAATCTCGGAATATAGATCAAGATCACGCTTTCGGTTCATTGACCTCGTGCCTTCACGTAGTTGAAATGTATATAAAAATATTAAATATTGATATGAAAACGAGGTATCCTAGACCCCATAATACAATCAGATCGCTGTCTGCCCTCCAGATTAAAGACGTGAAGGCATAATAAATTAATTTGTTGTATTATCAATATATTATCTAGTTAGATATACTGTCGGTTATATTGGTATTATGTTGTTTGTATATGCCCGAAATATGTATACGTATTTTTTAGTATTAATTGTAACTTTCTCGTGTGAGTATTATTCTTATGAGGAATAAAGATTCTAAAACCCGAATATTATCACATTATTATATGACTACAATCGTATCTTAACAAGAAACACGAATAAATACTTGATAATCAATCTTTACAGTTCATAGACAAGTGCTGCCATCTAATGTAAAACGAAACAATAATATTGACATCAATGTCAATCATTATCACATTTATTCACTTCTATTTAAGTGAATAAATGTGATAATTTGTATCTAAAAAATAACCAAAATAAAGACATCACATTTATTTGCCTGAAAAATTAATAAAGTACTATACCGAAAAAGATAGTAAATATAATTATGCGGCTATTCGCCGCTAGATGGCGGATTAACGACAAATGCGAACCGTTTTAACACAAGTTTGTATTATGTACGTCGCGTAACGATTTTATATCAATATACGTTTATATTGATGTGTAGAAAACTGTAATATCCAGGGATAAAATATTTTTATATAAATTTGTTCGGTTTGGGGCCTCCACTCGTCTTTTATGCCCCGGGGACCTTATAAGCCCAGAAAAAAGAGATCACAAATGATTTCTTGACTTACTCTGTGTTCGTTATTCGGAAAATCAAAGGCAATTCATGTTTACTTCAATGTTGAATGTATATATTTATTTTTTAAAATCCTCGTGAACTAAGTGCATTTACAATTACAAAACCTTACCTTAAATTATCATCTTACAGCGACATCTAGTGCTACGAAATCGCAACTATAATGGAATAAATTTTGTTGCGAAATATAGAATAAATGTAATCGTCAACACTGCATAGATTAAGTCCCTACTTGTAGTCTGACCGCAAACAAATACTACCATGTTATTTCATCCGTACTTCACTAATATTTACGACACCTTAGTAGGACGTGAAAATGAGTTTTGAAGTGCTTTCAGCTAAACGGTTGAAATTTACACGCTTCAAGACGCTGTTATTAAAAGCGCTTGGTGCGCTTTTTCACAATGAGGTATTGTGTAATTCTAACTACGCTGTTTGTTTGTGTTTTATATAAAGGAGTGTACGATGAAACTATTTTTTTCTTATAATATAAAGATCTTTAATAAAAAATATATCCATTTTTACTTGCAGGAACTTACTTGCCCCTTTCAAGCGAACCTACATCTCCCTAATCGTAAGTGATCACCGTCGTGGTCGCTTCCCGAAGTGGCACCCAAAGTTAGTTTAGCTTTTGAATGTCTCCTAGATTATCCGTGAAATAGCAACCGACCGAGTCGTGGTTCGGCCCTCTCGGGCGCCCTCGGATCGGCATGCTTACGCGTAACATAGTAACCGTCCAAGCCGAGGTTACCCCTCACCGAGGGGACCCTTGTGTCGAGTTACTAGCAATAGAGGTTCAGGCTAAGCGACCTAAGAGCTGTGCCACCTCTCAATCCGGTGAAGCAGTCAAGGCCAGCCTCTCTGGCCAATCTGTGTAGTGTTGAAATTTGAACTAAGGTAAATGCGGTAAAGAATGCAGACACACAACATCACTTCGTAAATCCTAGGATCGAGTCGACCGGAAGGAATTGATTATTAACGATATAATTGATATACTTTATATCTTTCTTACACCGGCCGGATTTAGAGACGAGTGGACGACAAAATTTGTTTTAAAATGCAATAGTAAGAAATCCTCTAATTAATTCAAGGTATAAAGATAACAGTCGAAACAAATCTAACAATGTTTTTTTTTTAGTTTCGAAGCCACTATTGTGGGATCTCGGACGCTCCCCCTCAGTCCGCCCCTGCGTACAAAAATATAACTTGCAAACGGTGTAACTGTTTTAAAGATGCAGCCATTGTGTAGAAGATGGTGAAAAATTGTATGCGGTGTGTGGCCATGTGACGAGACGGTATCAGGATAACGTTATGACGGCCAGCCGTTGCCAACGAGCTGAATTGGGTGTACAGACAAACCAAAGAAAAGTAAACTGTCACAATAAGTTTCGTCTACCCTGATAAGAGCCGGGTTATAAGCGAAACAGCTACTACTAACCAACTTAATATACATTCACAAGCAAACGCCGCGATCAAAGTACCAGGCGAACATGAATCACCAGTAGTACGAGATTCGTACTTCTTTAAACCTGTTCAATGCGAACCATCGATGGGTAGCCGTTCGATTTTTTATTCCAGATCGGTCACGACTTTCTAATCTATTGTGTTTTGCTACCGCGACGATGTCGCCGAGTGCGATGTAAAAAACGCTGCAAACTATCGGTGAAATTGTCGCGGGCTTTCTTCACGATCAAAACAATCTGGTAAAAAGACGATAAATCAATTTGTTGCGCGGATTTTTATGATATAATGAAAACATCGAAAGTGATTTATTTTTATCGATATAATATTCAATTATACTTCAGAATTACGGCTACTGTTGAGAGGGTAAGATTAAGAATAAGTATTGTCTCACATTATTGCAATATAATATAAACACAGGAAAGTCGTCTCCGATGGTATGGCCACGTATACTGCAGGTCTCCTGATTATGTCGGAAATTGATGCCTAGTTCTCAACTCACAAGGCCCAAGATCCCGCGGCAGCTCCAAAAAACGCTGGCTGGACGTTGTGAAGGCGGATATGATAACCATTTAACAAAGGATGCCGAAGACCGGGCAAAGTGGAGACTAAGCAGGAAAGCGGACCCTGGTGGTAAGCCGGGAAATCGCTAGGCAGAAGAAGAATGTATGAACAAATGCTTTTTTTTCCTGAATGATCCTCGGTGATCAGCCAGGCGACCTCCTACAGTTTCACCAGGTTCCTTAGAAGTGGCACAGCTCTTAGGTCGCTTAGCCACGGTAACAAATTTTGCAAAAAAAATAGTTATAATAGTAAATAAGAAAAATAAATAGAAATAAAAGAGGAATATTAGCAAATATGTAAATATATACTAAGAAACCAAAAACTATAGTAATGTACATAAAGCAAAATAGTAATGTTATGTAAAGTAGAAATTAATATACGAAAAAATATACAGTATTTTAAGATTAGTTAAAATAATAGGTTGTCAAATATCTCCCTTCCGCCTTTTTGTCTTTTGAATTTCGCGGCTATGTACAAAGCGCTACAGAGCTCGTATCTAGCAATACTATACATAATTTGAAAGGTCTTGACATAACCTACAAAACGACGCTATGCATAATTAGTTTGGATATTGCGTTCAACAGTTATAGACGTGTAAACATGGACTTCACTAACGCCGAAATTCGCGCTATTTTAAAGTTTTCCTTCGTTAAAGGCAAATCCGCTAGAGAAACGTTCCGTGAGATTAATGGTGTTTTGGGGATGGTACTCTATCACTTCGAACCACGGAGGAATGGTTTCGACGATTCAGAGCCGGTGAAAACGAAACCATGGATAAGCCAGCCGGCGGAAGACCTGTGACGACAAATACCGATCAAATCATGGACTACATCGAGTTAGACCGGCATGTGGCATCTCGTGACATCGCCCAGGAGATGGGAGTTAGTCACCAAACCATTTTAAACCATCTGCAGAAGGCTGGATACAAAAAAAAGCTTGATGTTTGGGTGCCGCATGACACAAAAGGCGGAAGGGAGATATTTGACAACCTATTATAAAAAATAGTGTATTGTTTGGACTACCCTCAAAATTGTACATTTAAATATTAAGTAATAAAACATTTTGTAAAAAATCTAGAAAAAATGTGAATAAATAACAAATTGAAATAAAAATTAAAGAAAAACGCCCCCAACCAGATTGGGGGAGAGGAATTAACACGGTAAGATAAACTTCGTTAGTCGTAGTTCTGACCTGTTTTCAAATGATTTCAAAAAATGATGAAGTTATGTCTGTATGTATCAGCAGAGCTTCAGAGCCACTTTCTTGTATAATAGGTTAAATAAAATCTTAAAAATTCATCCTTTGTCGAATCATAAATGTAAATTAGTTTGTCAAAAATATTTACTAGAGTTGGATTATATTCAGACTGAACGCCTCCTAATTTAATAAAATTTAATATAATATTAAGCTGAGGGACATTCACAAACACAAATTTACACACACCCACCAACACACACACACAAATTTATAAAATATTGTTTTCATTTGTTATGCTCATATTTTATTGTGCTTTTCAAATGGGAGAAGACACTGACCCCTGAACACACAGGTCCAATTGAACCTAGCTCAGGAGTCAGGGACTTCATATTTCTTTGTTTAAACATTTTCTTTGGTGACTAATAAAGATTTATTATTATTATTTTTTTGAGATTTTCTCGTTCTCGAAACCAGAGAGTTTCGGTTTTAATGTAAACCACGGGCCTACGCCAAGTGGGTTTCATTTTGAGGGTTGTTTAAGTTAGCGGATTCATCCTGCAAGAACTTCCGGACAATTCGACAAGTATTTAGTACGGCAGCTTTTTGCATACTAATATACGTACTGCTGTGTAAGCCAATCTGTTGAATGTAATGATGGAGGTGTTTAGGGATAATACCAGTACTGGAGAGCACCAGAGGCACAATGTATACTCTGTTCATGTTCCAAAGTCTCATTATTTCCTCTTTAAGGTCTGTGTATTTGTGAATTTTTTCGGTAATAGTTTTTTGGATATTGTGTGTGTTAGGTACAGCTATGTCTATTATAAATTATTATTATTATTTTAGGTTATAGCGAAACTATATCTCAGGCTAGGCCTGGTATTAAGATCTAACACGGGTTGATACCAAGTGCTAGGTCCTATAAAATTTATTCGGTATCGGTCGGTCTGTCACTATCTGAAGAAAGTTGTAGAAATTTACGGACAATCCTGCATGTGTTTAAAATGGCGGCTTTTTGTAGAGTCAAATAAGTAAATTCTGGTAAACTAAGGATATTTAATGCTTTAAATAGATATTTAGGTACGACACCAGTGGTAGAAATTTATTATTATTATTGCAATTAAATATTGCAAGTATTAAATATTGCAAATACCATATTTACGCGGATGATATCCAAATATATATATCCTTCAAACCTGAAAACATGGTAGATACGATACGACAACTGAATGAAGACTTGCAGCGTATAGCGATTTGGGCCGAAAATAATAATCTTGTCCTCAATCCTACAAAAACAAAGTATATGATAATTGGCAGTAGGCAAAGACTGGCTACCATTTCCCAAACCGCTGCTCAGCCAACGCTCTCGGGTGTAACAATCGAACGCGTGTACGAAGCTCGTAACTTAGGTCTCACTATGGATGCCGAGTTAAGATTCGAGAACCATGTAGCTGAATCCGTGCGAGCTTGCTTTTACAGGCTGAAAGTGTTGTATAAAATTAGATCATTCCTTAGTACAGATTTACGCGTTCAACTGACTGAGTCTTTAGTACTGTCGAAGTTGAACTACGCAGACTCCGTGTACGGGCCGAGGCTACTTGCACGTACACAACGCCTAATACAAAGAGTTCAGAATGCCTGTGCCAGGTTTTGTTATAGCATCCCCCCGGGAAGCCATATTACACCTTTTTTAAACAAGAACTGTATTTTAAAAATGAAGTCGAGACGTAAACTTCACCTCGCATGCCTCCTGTTTGGTGTTATTAATTTTCAAAGGCCTTCTTATTTGTGCAAAAGCTCACTATGGTTTCGGAGATAAGCCGCTATAACAGCCGGCAGTGCTCGCACCAGTTAAGCATACAAACCCACAAGTCTACTGCATTCCGTGGTAGTTTTCGATATGCGGCGTCAAAATGTTGGAATAACATCCCCCCGCCTATTAGGACGTCTAAAACATTAGTTATTTTAAAAAAAAATTAAAAAGTTTCTTAACCGAGTCTCAACGTAACCACGCCAACATCAATTACGACAAATCGTTTATATAACACTATATTTATGTTATTTATTATGTAATTTGTTTATATATATATGTATATAACTATATATTTATATATATATGTATCTATAGCTGCTTTTTTTAATATATACATTTATATATAATATTTATGAAAGTTTATGTATTGCACACTATAATAATACACAACCGAATGGTGTCCGCCTTAGTCTTCACCAGCGCTGTGCTACATGTGTGAGCACAGCACATGCTGAGCCAACCCCTTTTCGGCACAATTTCTTTTTTGTTCTTTTTATGTTGTTACTGTTTACTTTTTGTTTATGTTGTTTTTGTCTTGTTATACTTGTTGTTTCTGTGTTCTTGAGCCGAATAAATGTTTTTCAATTTCAATTTCAATTATGTTTTTGATTGTATATTTTATCGTAGGTGCTTCCAGTGTAGTCCAATTCTGATAATGGCGTCCATTAGAAGACCATATAAATTTTAAATTTGTATCAAATATGTGCGACACATATGGACGAATAACTCAATATCACGCCAACGGATTCCTATGATCTATTATTTATTATACATCCTGCGCTTCAAGAGTAGTTTAATGAGACTGGTTTGTTTTTTTATAAATTCTATTTCGTAATATTTCTACGATAATTAGTAAATAATACCCTAAATCAATAGCCTAATGGTTTAGGGTACGGCCTGCGAATCGTAAGGTCGTGGGTTCGAATCCACCATTCGACTATTGCCGTGACCCATGTCCTAGCACAAGCTTAAGCTTAGTTGGAATGGTTAACAAGATTGTTAGTAATATTTCTGAAAAAAATAAATAATTAAGCTGGAACAAAGCTGTTATTTTTATCAATATAGGTCAATATCGATGAAGTTTTTAAGCGTCAATAGCCTAATAGTTTAGGGTATCGCCTGCGAATCGTAAGGTCGTGGGTTCGAATCCACCATTCGACTATTGCCGTGAACCATGTCCTTTTTTTTGTTGACGGGGAGGAAATCTTCAGAAAGATACCCCGCCTTCTGGGGGGAAGGCGGCGGTTATGTGGGATTTTAGCCACTAAAACCTCCTCGGTGCATGACGAGGGGCTCCGGGAGCTCACGTGGAACGCACCGGAGCCCCTCTGCACTGTGCTCAAGGAGAGCACGTCCCGGGGGGAGGTTACTCTCTCCTCCCCTGTGCCCTCGCAGCGAAAGGCGACACGGGCCAGCAGATGTCGCCTTCTTCCCGGGTCCACTTTGGTGGACGACGCAGGCCCCCACCCTTGTCGCCCAGTGAACCCGAGGCCCCTTTTAGTCGCCTTGTACGACAGGCAGGGGATACCGTAGTCTTATTCTTGAGAGTCCAGAACTACAGGGCTCGCACTGTGAACCATGTCCTAGCACAAGCTTAAGTTTAGTTGGAATGGTTAACAAGATTGTTAGTAATATTTCAAAAAAAAAAAAGAAATATTGCTAGCTTTCTTTTTTTTTAAAAAAAATTTTTATCCGCACTAGGTCCGCGTGGAGGACTATGCCCTTGTACTCTCTTAACAGAGAAGGCCTGCGCCCAACACTGGGGTATATATATAGGCTGTAACTTTAACTTCAATTAGTAAACGACGTCGTACGTATGGAAATGTTTAACGTTTGATTGGATTTTTAGTCGGTTGTTGTTTTTGCTAGTAAATATACTTGTGGGAGCATGCACTGACAAATATCAGCTTTTACAAAATAACCAGTCTGGGAATCACTGGCTCTTAGACTACAAGGGCGCATGTTTAAGGGGAAGTTATAGTCCTGACTCTGCAATCTAGAGACGGCGACTAAGGTATTTCCCAACTTGTTTACAACGATATAGCATTGAACGTTGTATATTTCCTGTATACAATAAATAAGATGGTGGACCCTTATCGCACTGTGCGTGATAAAAACCCTTATCGCATTGATAATAGTTCCCCCGGAGATGCTATCTACAAATCTCTTTTGCCTCGCGTTTCTCTTATTTGTTTTTAGTCGCCATCATTATCGTGACGTCACGAAAATGTCTATGCCGTATTTGTCTACGATTTAATAAATACTCTATTATGTAGCTGGTTTCATATAGCATCCGACGAATTTCAAACAAAATATAACACACATTAAAAAAAAAGACAAAATATTTTTAAAAGAAGAAGGAACGGACAAATAGGACATGATGCCAACCTTGGACATCGTCTAAGAATGTGTTGTCACAAGGATGTCACAGCGCTGAATTTGGTGCCCAGAGGCACCAATGTCGTGCGCACGCTATGCTACCTTTATAGCATATGTATAGAGTCTAATAATAACTATATAATACATAAAATAAATATAGATATAATAAAACCTCACGTTATCATACTTTTCACCTAGATCATTAGGTGAGTCTATCGCCACATACAAATACTATGTGATTTTTTTGTACATACAAAACCCTTAATAGAAATTAATACGTCGGAGCATTTGTTTAAGTAACGATTTGGATCTCATTTTTTTTATTTATGGCCGATTACTATTCTATCACTGTTAAATCAGCCCAGAGGCTTTTACAATACCGGATTGTTGGCTGATACCTAAACAAACCCCTAAACTTTAATAGAAAATAATCCGTTGAAGAATTTCTGCGAGGTGTGATTTGACTCTCAAAATAAAGTTTTTTTTTAATTTATGGCCGAAAACAATTATCAGCAAAGAGGCTTTTACAAATTCACCGGATTACCTGCGGACTATATGCGCTCAGTCTGAAACTGTACCATACTAAACAACCAAACAATCCGTCACGCTAGAATTCTGACTCTACTGCTGTCGTCACGAAGTATGATGACAACAGCAGTAATCGCAACATAGATACATCGACGTTACATCACTAAATTTACGAGCATCGAACTAAAAATACAGCGGGATGCACACGCGCGGCCCGATTTAGCACGCGTGGGCCGTTCAAGGAACCCCAGACGGTTTGTTTATCGGACAGCAGGCAATGGATTGTGTAACTACGGGCTTGCTGTCTTCCACTGCCTCGCGAAATGCATACCTGACTTATGGTATCCCGCAGATAAAAGGTACAGCTACCGACACGCCGAGTGTGGATGTCGACTTTACATGTGTTAGAACATTTTTTAGCACAAGTCTCACATTTAATGACAAACAAATTTGTTTGTGGCTCCACAAAGCGTCCATTCGCGACCGTCGGAGGTTGCGAATAATCCTTGCGCGTTACCGATATTTTATGGGCAGGCACCACCCGTTTGATGTTAGGAGCGTTGCTGGAGTTTCTTTGGCCACTTCTTCTCCCAGAGCGAACGCTTCCCGAAGTGGTACTCAAAGTTAGTTCAGCTTTTGAATGTCCCTTTATCCGTGAAATAGCAACCGACAGAGTCGTGGTTCGAATGCTTACGCGTAACATAGTAACCGTCCAAGCCGAGGTTACCCCTCACCGTGGGGACCCTTGTGTCGAGTTATTAGCAATAGAGGTTCAGGCTAAGCGACCTAAGAGCTATGCCACCTCTCAATTCCGGCGAAGCAGTCGAGGCCAGCTTCTCTGGTCAATCTGTGTAGTCCGTCATTAAAAAAAAATGATTGTTGCAATTTTTAGTGCAGATTTACCACGGGCTCGGCGGTGGAGGAAAACGTGAGGAAACTAACATGTATTGGAAAAGTCTACCAATAACCGCTAGGACCGCCATAATCTATGCCTATGTACTCTTTTTACAGAGAAGGCCTGTTCCCTATAGTGGGACACAAGTATAGACTAAAAACTGATTGATTAAACTGTTGTTACCTTTGTCATCTCTCAAATTTCCGTGAAACTGCAGCGTCCGGTAATTTAAAAAAAATTAAGTATGTGTTTACTATGTGTGTGTGTGTGTATCTGTGAATGAGCTTGATATATTGACTTATCAGGTCAGCTAAACTCTTACCAACTCGCCGCAAGCTACACGCCCTCGTAGAAAGCTAGGTCGCTTTACATTGGAGAGGTTTCAAAAGAGCCTACTTATGCCAATGAAAAGACCATTTTAAAAGTGTACGAAGTCCGCTTGAATAGAAATAAATATATGAATATAAGTCTTAGGTCTGTAAAAGAAACTAATTAACTGGGAGAAAAGACCGGGAATCGAACTCCGGTTGGTTTACGCATGACCACAGGTTTAAAACAGTTAAAATTAACTGTTTGTAAACGCAGAGCCGTGATAGCTCAGTGTCCGGGCGGTTGGCTCTTGTTGCATAGTACGCTAGCAACCCGAGTTCGATCCCCGGTGCCGGCACAAATAAATTTGCTGTTGCTATTTTATGTGCTGACTAACCACGTGCTCGGCGGTGAAGGAAAACATCGTGAGTAAACCTACACGTCTTAGAAAGTTTTTCTAAGGCATGTGAAGTCTAACAATCTGCACTAGGTGTGCGTGGTGGACTATGCCCTTATACTCTCTTAACAGAGAAGGCCTGTGCCCAGCAGCGGGACATATAAATTATATATATATAAAGGCTGTGAGTATAAGTATATAAACGCTTTTACATTAGTTGCATAAATCTAAACAAAACACGCCAGACAGTACGCAAACTACGCTTATCGTGTAATAGGAAAACTGTGTTACAAATATTGTTTTATTACTAACTCTAGTTACGTGTGTATGTAGTAATAAACGCATTGTATATTGTCATGATTATAATTGAACTCACAATAAACGTTACGGAGCAAAACGAACTGTATATAAGTTTAAACCATTATTGACCGACTTCAAAAAAGATGGAGGTCCTCAATTCGTATTGTATAAAAGAAGAATGCTAGCAAATTTTGATATAAATGTTACTAACGTTCTTGCTAACTATTATAAATGAGTTTACGCTTGTGCTAGGCGATGGTTCACGTCAATTTGCGTTTAGATTGCGTCTTTGATCTTCCCTATGTCAAATACTGTTAGAAAAAATCTTAGTTTAAACCGACTTCAAGAAAGAGGTTCTCAATTCATATAATATAAAAAACAATACTACCAAATCCTATCAATATTATAAATGTGAAAGTTTGGATGGATAGATGTTTGGTATTCAATCACGCCAGAACGGCAAAACGGACCTGTACGAAACTTGGCACAGAGATAGGTTACAATCTGGAATGGCACATAGGCTACTTATTTAACCGACTTCAAAAAAGTAGGCTAGATTTGTTGTACATGTTGCTAACGTTCTTTGTTCACAATCGTAAATAAACTAGGAGAGCTGGTGCTACGAGATGGATGACATCAACAGACGAGAGATTCGAATCTACGACCTTACGTTGTGCCGGTTTTACCCCACACCTAGCTATTGGGCTTATATATATATAAAGGCTGTAAGTATAAGTATATAAACGCTTTTACATTAGTTGCATAAATCTATAGAAAACACGCCAGACAGTACACAAACTACGCTTATCGTGTAATAGGAAAATTGTGTTACAAATATTGTTTTATTACTAACTCTAGTTACGTGTGTATGTAGTAATAAACGCATTGTATATTGTCATGATTATAATTGAACTCACAATAAACGTTACGGAGCAAAACGAACTGTATATAAGTTTAAACCATTATTGACCGACTTCAAGAAAGAGGTTCTCAATTCATATAATATAAAAAAAACAATACTACCAAATCCTATCAATATTATAAATGTGAAAGTTTGGATGGATAGATGTTTGGTATTCAATCACGCCAGAACGGCAAAACGGACCTGCACGAAACTTGGCCCAGAGATAGGTTACAATCTGGAATGGCACATAGGCTACTTATTTAACCGACTTCAAAAAAGTAGGTACAAAATTGCGGGTAACACCGCTCTAGATTTGTTGTACATGTCACTAACGTTCTTTGTTCACAATCGTAAATAAACTAGGAGACCTGGTGCTAGATGGATAACAGACGAGAGATTCGAATCTATGACCTTACGTTGTGCCGGTTTCACCACACACCTAGCTATTGGGCTTCTATATACATACTTTATTTGAAGTATATGTTTACATGATACAGTATATAACGTAAAGAATAATCATTTAGTAATCTACTATTTGTGTAACAAAAACTGACCATGTATATCAATACATATACAATTATAAATTGTTCGATATACTCTAACTTATCAAACCGTCACATGATATAGTGCGAGCGGAAGCGGAGGCGATTTTATATTCTCTTCCGCGTAATGGAGTCACGCTTTCGCACGCTTAATACGTCGCTTTAAAAAAATAATTATGGCATATTTCTGCGTGTTATATTGGATTTTATTAGGTTAAAATGACAGCCTATTCATATATGTTCTCTCGCCCGGGTTCAGGGTACCCTTGTCGTTTACAAATTGATGCACGAAATTGTACAATAAATATTTTTTTTAAAAAAAAAGGAATGCTGACAATATTTTTTTTTGTTGAAAATATTATTAACATTCTTGTTAACCAGTCTAAGTAAGCTTAGACTTGTGTTAGGAGATGGTTCACGTCAAAAGAAGAATGGTGTATTCGATCCCACGCCCTTACGATTTGCAGATCATACCCTAAACCAGAGTTCCCCAAACTTTTTTGTGTTGTAGACACCTTGCCATGTTTTTCCGTATTGTGTAGACCCTGTACCTGTACTTACCTGATATTGATTTCCTGTACATTTCTAACTGTAGTGAAGTTTAGTGTAAAACTTATAGTAAAACACAAGTCAATTTATACATTTATTAATTGTATTCAAATTAAAACTACTCAAAATATTTTTGTATTTGTTATGTAAAATATACGTAACATTAAATAAACATAAAATAAACTATAAATAAAATAACATAAGCAATTTTAGCGAGAAATAGGTAAATAGGTACTATCAGTGTATGTGTTGAGATCCACTATCTGTGGACCGCCAAATTTTTCGCTGACGTAGACCCCTTGCAGGTTGTCATAGACCACTTTGGGAATCACTGCCCTAAACCATAGGCTATTGACGTTTATATGAATGACTTATATATGATGTGCACAGGCCTTCTCTTTAAGGAGAGTATAAGGCATAGTCCGTCACGCACACCTAGTGCGAATTGGCAGACTTCACATGTCTGAGAAAATAATCTAACACACGTTTACTTGCGTGTTTTCCTTCACCGCCGAGCGCGTGGTAAATCAGCACTTAAAATTTCTCTCTAAGTAACTTAAGCTTTTGTAACATTACCAAATACGTCATATACGAACATAAGGCAGGTTGGCGAACAGCAAAAGCAGTTATAGTTTTTTTTTCAATTTTTTCTAAGCCACGATCCAAGTCGAAACAAAACAATGGCTGAATGATCACACAGTACAAAATATTGGAAACACTTAATATAATACATTTAATCATAACGCTATTGGTATGTTTCTTTGAGTCAGCAACTCAAATGTCAATTTCCAGCTAACGTACTCTTGTACCGACATTAAATCAACATCGGATATGATTTCAACGTTCAGATATGCCGATGTGGATAACGCAGACTCTGTGTGTACCTAAAATGGTAATGTTTCGCAGAATTGCAGTACGTTATGCGATCTCCTATGCCATTTGAGACTGTAACATTGTAAAGCTGACAAGCAATGAGTCATTGATTTGTTTTTTTTTATTTATTTATTTACGATGATATTTTCTATAGAAAATATCATCCTCATAGGACAACAGATACGACAACAACGAGATCCTTACTTATTACGTAATAAACATAGTCTTACAATTTCTTCCATAGCTGGAGAAGCTAGGATACTGTTACAAAACCCGACATCTCTGTGGCTAATCTTAAATTTAGCTAACAATTCAGCTCTCACAGCTTCGTTCCTGACACATTCCACCAGTACGTGATGCACGTCCTCTATCCATGCAGTTTGATGAAGATGGTTTTTTCATTAGAAATGTGAAACTGTTAGATGGAATATGCCGATATGGAAGACTGCATAACGCAGACTCTGTGTGTACCTAAAATGGTAATGTTTCGCAGTATTGCAACGTTATGCGATCTCCTATGCCATTTGAGACCGTAACATTGTAAACATGACGTAAAGCTGACAAGCAATGAGTCATTGATTTGTTTTTTTTTTATTTATTTATTTACGAGGATATTTTCTATAGAAAATATCATCCTCATAGGACATCAGATACGACAACAACGAGATCCTTACTTATTACGTAATAAACATAGTCTTACAATTTCTTCCATAGCTGGAGAAGCTAGGATACTGTTACAAAACCCGACATCTCTGTGGCTAATCTTAAATTTAGCTAACAATTCAGCTCTCACAGCTTCGTTCCTGACACATTCCACCAGTACGTGATGCACGGTCCTCTATCCATGCAGTTTGGTGAAGATGTTTTTTTTCATTAGAAATGTGAAACTGTTAGATGGAATACGCCCTAGACGAAGTCTGAGAGCTGTTACAGTATCAAATTTGCTAATTGACAATTACGATTTAGAGTCATTAATCTATAAATCAACTTGTCACTAAAAACTGTTGATTTATTAAGTAAATAAATAAAAATGATTATTATATGTGAATATACCAATGAAAAGAAGTTTATCATCATCAAATCATGCGTAGAATATCCAGTGCTGGTATAGGCGACAATTTCAAAGGGGAACGTTTGTAAGCGGCTTGCAGCCAGCTACGTCCTGCGGCCTTTATGAGGCCGTTAGACCTTGCGGGTGGACGTCCTACGCTGTGCTTGCCGGTCCGTGGTCTCCAATCAATTAGTTTTCAGACCCATCGGCTACTACTTCTACGCGCTATGTGCCCATTGGCACTTTAACTTGCTTACACAGCGGGCTATGTCGGTTATGTTCGTACGCCTACCGATCTCATTTCTGATTCGATTTCGGAGAGATACCCCAAGCATAGCCCTTTCCATACCTCGCGGTTTTTATCATCCTTTACCGCATAAAGGCGATTTATACAGTAACATATTTGTGAGCACCAAATATAACTTCAACGTAAGTTGAGCAGAATGTAATCAGCAGTGTTTCTGCTTCGATGTGCGCTCGTGTTTCCGCACCAATGAGCGTTAGAACGGTTCAAATTGCGTCTTTGATCTCCCCTATGTAAAATACAGTATTTGAGTAGAGATGATTTGAATCTAGGTAAATTCTATTTTTAACCGACTTCAAAAAAGTTGGAGGTTCTCCATCTTCTTGTGTGACAAAAAGAATGCTAGTAAATTTTTTATAAATTTTGAATAAAAAAAACACCCTTGCTAAATTTTCTAAATACGCTTAAGCTTGTGCTACCTACAATATCAAGTTTTTATTTTAATTTTAACCGACTTCAAAAAGGAGGATGTTCACTTCCTAAAGTGGCATTTAAGGTTAGTTAGCTTTCGAATTAAGCTATTTTGTAAATCTTCCCTTCGATTCTTGGTTTGGACCTCTCAGGCGCTTAGAACTGGCATGCTAATCGAGTTTCGATCGAGGTTACCCCTCTGCAACGGAGACCAAAGCCGAGTTACTCCCAAACACAGATTCAGATTTAGTGACGATAAGAACTCTGACAACTCTCAAATCCGGTGAAATAGTACAGGAACAACGAATTATTTAGTCGTATTCGTTTAACAAAAGACACAGATCATAAATCAAAGTTCATTCCATCCACAGATGAATATAATTGAATCTGTCTTCAAATTCCGAATAAAGGCACAATTTACAAACTTCATTGACGTTACGATCCATCATATATTTCACAACGCCCGCATTGCAACCGCATCAGAGCTGGCGACAAGGTCGTACGTCAAACGATTTGCACTTTGAAACAATCTCGACTTCAGACTTAATGCCGCTGAGAATCAAAATACAAGACTTTCATAGTTTTTCCATTAAACTTATAAAACACAAGCTGTCGTCTTCTGCGTGGTATTAGCGACTTTCGACATTTTAAATTATTTATAAGTTAATCATTGATAAACACTAAAAATAAGCTATTTATAGTATTTTACAGCAAATAACTCCGAAATTCTTCATTTTTTATTTACATGGCCGTAAACTTTGTTGGCGACGTCATCACACAAAACTTTTATACTCTACTAGACCTTAGGGTCAAATTTAAAAAAAAAATAATGTCCAATTTATTTATATATAATCAAAAGCCTTAAAACTGCAATTTTGAAACTTATTCAAGCTTCTAATTTTTGTGAAAAAATAAGAGTGACTAATTAACGTGTAAACTTTCCTCTCCTATTGTAATCTCTTACAGGCCTTTCACATTCAATAGAAGTCTATGTCTTTAGGCCATAGACTATTTCTGTACCAAATTGCATTTTAATCGGCTTAGTAGTTTAGGAGTGAGTACGTAACACACAGACAGATTTACTTCCCCATTTATAATAGTATGTAAGTATGGATTGCACAGCAGCTTCATTTGTGTATGTCTGTTTATTCTGGTTTTTAGTAATAATTGATCCACCTGACCGAGGGTTTGGCAATCTTCCAATACAGTACTGACACCAGTATCTCACAAGGGATAGATTATCACTACATCATATAGATTGTTTAAACGAAACATTTCGAATGAGAACAAACTTAGTGAACATAGCAGCAAGTTGAAGTGGCAGTGGGCCGGCCACATCTGTGACAGGAGACGATGAAGGAAAGTCATGGAATGAAGACCGCGATGAGTCGGAGAATAGCCGGTAGGGAATGGATGGAAGTTAAGGATCGTATACGATGCAAGGCTTTGGGGAAGGGTATTTTCTATTGGATAGACAGGCTGATGATGATGATGATGATTAATAAAGACTTGGATGTTCTGGGACAAGTATATTTCATGATTACAAGAAGGTCCAAATATACTGTACGACCATATAACCATTTACTATTATTGTAATATGTCGTGTACATAGATTTCGTCATGGCGTCCCGTCGAAACCGTCAAACGAATCTGTGTCGAATAATCATTCGTCCAAAACTGGGCTAACTATGCATATCCACGTACGGTTCTAATGCGATGTAAATGGAATCTATTACACTTTTGTATTGCCGCGCGCTCACTTCCCTGTTTCTAATATACGGTGTAAACAACTGCTATTGTAGAAATGAGGGTAACTACACAAATTGATGCTAACGAAAGCTCTCACGTGGAATCGAATGATAGGCGAAATCCAGCTACATGGCAACCCAAGCGGAGTAGGCAGATATGACAACCTGACTTTGTTCCCCCACTCTGTAGTGTTGTTTGCGTTGTATGTATTTGTGAATGCTGTGTTTTCCTATAATTAGTAAGGTAATTACAGGGTGTTTGTGGGGATATTAAATTATCATAGTTTAATTGTATTACTGTTGGAAAACCTAATTAATTAAATAAATAAATAAAATTAATTGTAATTTAATTAGATGATATTGAAATTATTGTGGAATAATTTAAAAAAAATGTTAATTTATTGTTTGTTTGTTCGCTGTAACTTTAACTTTTAACCGTATCACATATTTATTTATTTATTCTTTATTTGCTCGCAGTAAAAAGAGTACAAATAAGCGGACTTCTTAAGGCATTCTCGGCCAGTCTACATGTGTAGTGTATGAAAGAGCTAAACGTTCTGAATCATCGGCACGTACTCGCACACAGTAATTATCGAATTCTTTCCACTCGCTTCAGACCTAAATAGACGTAAAAGGTCTTAATTGAGGAGTTGCCTAATTAAACCTATTTAAATAGCATCTTCTTCAATATAACTTACCATATGTTAAAAGTCTTAAACAGACAATTTTCCTTATCTATATGTGTAAATAAATATATGTATAATTTAGGTCTATATTTTTGCTTACGCTTTTACTAAAATAAATAGAATACAGTAATTATTACAAACAATTCTTGATGTTATTTAGTTATTATTGACATTTTTTATTACCCTGCTATTTGTGAAAAACGTCTTACCTTATCTCTGTGCGAGTGTCGGTGGTGGGTCACCGGCGGCGGATGTTGGGGCGGCGGCGGTATTTGACTCTGACCGGTCACCACCACTGGCAGTCCGTCCACAATAGTCACCATCACCCGTTTGTCGGCGCTGCGCCGTCTCTCCGCGGAGTTCCTACGTCTCCTTTGCTCGTCAGCCACCGGGCGCGAGAAGACTGTCCTCCGGTCGAAGTTGCGCGGGTCGCCTTGTATCTCCGCCGCTCTGGTTGCGGGAGTGTGGCTCTTGGACCGCTTCAGGAGTCTCATTACGTGTGACTTGAGGGCGTCCGGCTTGCTCACCGGCGGCGGCAGCTCGGGCTTGTGCTTGTAGGACTGGGAGTGCGCGTGGTGGCGCTGTACAGATACCGCGTGACCCATGCCTGGTGGTATGACGTTGGATAAGCTCTTGACCGCGTACGCAGCATCCACTTTATTCCCGGCCACGCACGATACCTCGTACATCCCGACACTTGTAACTCCCGCGCAGTCGAACTCTGACCTCGCCCTCACACTACTGCCATTTCACATACACTGCAATCCTTAATGTCTCAACAATGCACCGGCGGCACAATCACAACACCGTATCACAAAGAGTCATTTAACAACTGCGGAATTGTAAATCATCGTACGAATTGAATTCAAGTCGGACCGGTCGCGGAAACTTGGATTGCCGCAAAAACAGCACGTTAGTATTTAACTGATCGTTAAGCATTCGTGCTGTGACGGTTTCTTTATGTTTTAATTATACGAAAGCACGCGACGACATCCACACGCGGCCGTGTCTCGCGAACGACTGAGCTACTGTTAGCCGGGCGGCGATTGCTAAATGATAGGATGATAACGGATGCGTTAGTACACTCAGAGCGGGCGAGGCCAAACCTAATCCGTGAAAAGGTCAATGTTTCGATGAAGTCACTCCGGCAATTGGTATAATTGGAGGAGCCGCTGTAAGACGTATGTGACTTACGTGAATCTAGGACCCGATATCATTGGCCGTTACATAAACAAATGAAACCGCTTGCGTAATAACTTGTATATGTTTTGTTCGTATCCAATATCGATCTCACAGATACTCCAGTATGTATTCAGTTTATGTTATTGCAAAATTTTCTTTTAAAATCACAATATTAACACGTAAAAAATAACGCTGTTGCAAGAATGACCCAAATTGAACTTCGAGATTATATGACTATGCACAAGTATATTTAGGAGTAAAAACTAAAATCGACTTCAAATCGAACCAAACGCAATTACCCCCGGAGGCTCTCTTACTATTTCCGAATTATCAACCCTTGAAGTACATTCTCTCCAATAAAAAAAGAATCATCGAAATCGGTTCACGCAGTCGAAAGTTAAGAGGAAAATAACATACAGACAAATTAAAAACGAGATCGACATTTCTTTCGAATGCTAGACCTGTGCTGTTTAGAACCGTCTGTTGAGAGTTGAGATTTTTTTGTGACGAACTACACAGGCTGGCCAGACAAGCTGGCCTTGATTGCTTCACCGAATTGACAGGCATAGCTCTTAGGTTGCTTAGCCTTCTATAAGTCGAGATTATAAAATCATTTATTTGTATAATCTCAACTTATAGATTATTATTATTTAGCCACTACTACATTTCTCTAAGGAATAAAATCTGACACGAAGATATTCGACGAAGAACAAATGGAATCGACATAGCTCTTAAAGACAGCAAGTTGAAGTGGGAGTCGACCGGTCACATCTACCGAGGAAAGTCTTGGAATAGAAGCCATGCATGGGTCGGAGAAGCGTAGGGTGCCCTCCCTCCAAATGGACCGACGACCTTATAAGGATAGCCGGAAGTCGCTGGATGCGGAAAGCGGAGGATCATATCCAGCAGTGGATAGAAACAGGCTTAGAGCTTAAATAGAAATAGATGTAACGCAAGATAATTTGATTCTTATTTCTTTGCAAAACTCACAAGCGAGTTATCTCAAACAGGCCACACAAAAGACTTAGGCGAAGGCTTTCTTTTAACCTTTCGTCGGAAATCCCTTTGTGGCTGAGTCCTATATAATGAAGGTTTGCGTTCCTTTGTTCCTTGAACTAGAAAAAGGTGGTAATGCATCTGGCTAATGTATATAAAATACAGAATTTTCTTTCAAGTTAATTTATGTTATAACGAATGTACCTGCGTTTCTGTGCCACTGTAATGAAACATTTTGTGCTTGTATTGTTTATTTTATAATGATAGCCAGCAACACATGACACCCAGCTATTTTTATGCATAAAAACTACTTCCACTGATATTTTATTTATTTTTTTTTTTTTTTATTTATAAACTCATTATTGTTTACATTTTTGAAATAGAATTAAAAAAAAAAAGAAAATATTATTATTAGCCTTATCGCTAAAAGCGATCTCTTCCAGGCAACCTTTGGATGGAGAGGAATAATAAAAAGAAGCGGCGGGAGTTTATAAAAAGTAGATATACTTAAATACTGATAATAAATATTTACATACAAACATACATACATACATATAATATAGGTATAAATATATACATATCAAAATATATATTATGAAAAGACAAAACGTGTGTAAAAAGTATTACATATAATATATTTACATATATATCATAACTATTTCTTAGTGATTTACCTGAACCTTATTGTATCTTTAATTCATAATTAATCATTTAGTTGATTGTCACATGAACTTGGCATTGTAAACAATAGTTTAACTTTATTAGTTTGTAATCTGACTTCTGTATCTCTCTCTGAATTAATTTTGTATAAAGATTGTGAGGACGCGCCGTTGTGACGGTATTCGTTAAAATAATTCTTTGTACAACGTTACGCCGTCTGAATAAAGCGAGTGTATTAGTATTGGACTTATTACAAATGTTATTCTTCCGGTTCGGCGATTGGCTGGTTTGTTCAGAAAGAGACTGAAAACCTGCGCTGTGTGACGTCATGTCGCTGAGTACCTTTTACCATACTTTTAGTGACTACAGATTTTTTGTTTGTTTTTTTTTTCTAAGTTCTATTAAGAAGTATAATTTATGTAGCAAATGGTAATAAATAAGATTAATTATTATTAGAGCCTAGAATAAATTGTAAATCTTCTCATGTCTTTATAAAAAAAAGTCTCACCTGCCAGTCGTGACAAGTGACATTTGAAAAAAAACATAAATAGAAAAAGAAGTCCCTTAACACCTAGCCCTACACAAGAATTTCGATTGCCACCTTCAAAGAACCGACCGCCAGTGACGGGTAGATGATAAAAACACGATTTACAACGAACGGCACAGAAAAAAAACACTTCCGTGAACCGATACGTTTGGTGCGCGGCAAATCGACACAAACGTAAACAATTAGTTTAAACTCTGTTTCGAGATAGGACGGTATTGGAACAAGTTAAATGTACGAAGACTTTAAACTTATCTTTATATATCGGCCGTCGTGGCGAAGAAGAACATCCGCTTGGGATTCGAAACCCCACAGTCACAGCGCAAGTTAAAGTTACAGCCTTTATATATATATATAATATATATGTCCCACTGCTGGGTACAGACCTTCTCTGCAAAGAGTAAGGGGATAGTCCACCACGCGGCCCCAGTGCGAATTGGCAGGCTTCACATGCATTAGAAAAAAATTTCTAAGACATATAGGTTTCCTTACGATGTTCTCCTTTACCGCCGTGCGCCTTGTAAATCAGCATATAAAATTGCAACAACAAATTTATTGGTACCGGCCCCGGGAAACGAACTCGGCTTGCTAGCGTACTATGCAACTTGAGCCAACCGCCCGGATACTAAGCTACCGTGGCTCTACTGAGCTGCACTTGGTAACTGCTATTTATATATATTTTTTTATTTCTAAGCAAGTGTAATGCAGTCCTGGATGGTAACGCCTATGGACTATTAAATGCCTATTCATTCCACTCTTGAAGATACTCACATTGTAATCGAAGGGAAAGAAAGCGGCAAATTTTTCCAGTCTTTTGCTGTACGAAGAATGAAAGACGAAGCAAAGCTTTTTCGTTCGGGTTTGAGGGATGTCCACAACAAAAGGAAATCCAGCATTGCGTCTTGAAGTCCGATGGTGGAACGGGGATGGGGGAATTAGAGCACGTATTGCCTGAGCACAATTTCTGTCACTCTATTTACTAGCTGCATCCTGCGGTTATGATACGCGATTTAAAACTATAAATATATTTTTCCTTGTTAAATCAGCTATGTCAGTATTTTAGTCAGAGATTGGCCGGATCAAACAGACAAATCATTCATATGCATGGAGTCTTCTCTTCTTCATCTTATTCTTCATTTTTGAAGGTCGTGCTTATCTTGAAGCGCCTTTATCGAGATGTCGTCGAGGTGCCTCCACACCGCTCTGTCCTCGGCTTTTGTCATTGTGGTCGGAATGTCGAGACCCACTATGTTTTTGATTCGGACCAGCGGCTAGGTGACCGGCCCCGTGATCTTTTGCCCTCAATCCACCCTACAACAACCATTTTTTCCAAACTATCTGGTTGCCTTCGGCCAATGTGGCCAAAGTATCTTCATGAAGTAAAAAGCGGTTATAATATTACAAACAGACACTCTAATTTTATTTATTTGTATGGATGTAACAAAATTCTACTACATAATCTGTGTAAAATTAGGGCCAAACGATAAACAAAATGGTAACACTTAATAAATATCAACGAAACGAGAACTGGAGCTGCTCGTGTTTAACGTCGTTAGTACTAAAGATAAATCGAACCCATTACCGGCGGTTATGTAACCCCTCGGTTTCACAACTGGTTCACCGCGGCCGAGCTTGCTCAAGCCGCAGTTGGCTGTCGGCGCGCGTTAATGGTTACAAATACTGTGCTCTTTGTAGATTTTTTTGAAGTAAAACTTCTTTACGCCCGCTAGACTTGGGTATTAAGCTAGTTAATCCGTTACGAAAAATATGATAGGGCGAAGCGAAAGGAATTTGATAGGAAGATATATTCGTTAATCTACGACACCGTGCAGGCCTATTGTTTGTATTTATTGTACGAGCAAGAGAGAGCAATACGCGTGTGAGATAATTGTAGTATAGTTGCTCCTTTGACTTATGTCAAATGCAGTTGCCAGTTACTCTTTATTTATAACAGTTTCATTTCATTCGTCACATATAGTATACTAGCGTACCCATCCCGCTAGTGCTAGGTTTTATTTGAACAATAAACTTACATCATTAAATATTGAATTTAACTCTCTCCGTATTAATTCTTTTCTCGAGCGGATGAAGATCATAACCTACACTACCTACCGTAAATACAATATTATTCTTATCATATAGGGATTTGTAATACTCCATTGTACTTCAATAAGGTTCATAATGACATCAATATACAAAACGCATGTGTCAAACAAATTTGGGTTATAAAACGATAGAATATCATCATAGTAAATGAAAGCTGTATTTGACAGTTCAAAAAGAGGAGTGCTCCAATCGTCTCCAATCTTTACTTTATACTTTACACGATTACTCGTCAGGTCATTCTGAATCATTGAGATCGGTCCAGCTGCTACACGGATCAACCCCACTATTTCAAAACTCAAATTTTCAACCATTAATTCATAGACAAAATTACTTAGCTTTTTGAGATAGGCAATGGCTCCATCATTACATTATGTTTGTTATTTATTTAATAGAAATAGTTTTAATATTGATTTCTTACAAAATCAATTGTCATCCATACGTCCATTACATAGCTGTCATTTGCGTTTTGTTATTCGAAGACTGATTCTTTTTGTTATACCACGATTTACGTCGTCACACGGGAACGCTGTCGAACGGAATAAATAGTATCCTATGTCCGTCTCCTGGCTCTAAGCTACCTCCTCACCAATTTTCAGCCATATCGGTAAAGCCGTTCTTGAGTTATAAATAGTGTAACTAACACGACTTTCTTTTATATATATAGATATGTGTTAAAATACGCATTATTAGTTATTAATGTATGTGCTATTACAACCAAAGAGTATTAAATATGTAAAGCATTGTGAGAAGTCGTGTTGTTGACTCCACATACTAAGAGCAATGGTACATTTCAAAGAGTCTCTTAGAGTTGTTCTTCAGTGGCGTCGCTTAAGTGTTGTTCGTCGGTAACGCCTATGTACATAAGCTAAGTACTCTCTTGTTATTTACGTTGTATTATATATTGTGTATTATTATGTACTGCCCGACCGGATCTCTTATTTTACTAAAATATATCTATTTAATAAATATATAACTTCGATTCTGACATGCGCGCACATTTTGTTTCTCTCTTGAACAATCGTGTATACATTAAACTAATATACTACATACATACATATACATGGAACTAAAGAAGTTTTACTTCAGTCGGGTGGTCTAAAGCACACTCTCTTTTTTATAATTATTAATGCTGGCATTTCTTTTTCATAAATATGACTAACATTCTTGTTAACCAATCCAACTAAGCTCAAACTTTTGCTATATTTAAGATTAGCCGCTGGGATGTCGGGTTTTTTAACAGTATCCTATTTTCTCCATCTATGGATAGGATACTGTATAAAATTGAAGAGACATTGTTTTTTAAGCAATACGTAAGGCTTTTGTTTGTATAGCATTCGTTGTCCTGGGAGAATGATATTTCCTAAAAGAAAAATCCTCGAAAATAAAAAATAAAAAATTCTTTTGCTATCAGATGATTGAAGTCAATAGTCGAATGGTAGACGTGAACCACCTACATTTCGCAGACATGCCATGATTTTTTTCTGAAAGACCCATTTATATAAGAAGATCCTAAGAGGAAGTTTTCTATTTTATATTAATCGGCCTTATGGTCTGGATTTCAACTGGGTGCACAGGCGTTCACTTCCTAGAACAGTGAACGTTATGTTCCACTGAACCGTGACTGTACACAACAACTGCTTACAAGATCAGCAACCCATGCGCGTCACACTTCTAGACATAGTTTTAAAAATAAACCTTCTTTATATTTACTCTTTCTTCTTCCTTACTTTCCTTCTCCTTCTTTATATTTAATTGTCACTCGTTAGAGTATGTATATTAGTTGTTGTTATGACAATGAAATAACTTTATAGTACACCAGTATCAATCAAGAAGCGATTAATAGAATTATGGTAGATTTAACAATTCACTGTACAATGGGTGACCTTACCGCAAAGACCAATCTCTTTCAGGCAACCTTTGTATGGACAGGAAAAATATGAGTTAAACAAGACGATGGCATACAGACACAAAAATTATAACTAAATTTACGTACATAATAAGTATACCTACAAAAATAAGTTATCATTAATAATATTCTTGCGCTGTCACCTTGTGGAATCAAGTGTCACTAGCGGTGTATCCGAACCTTTACAATTTGGGGACCTTCAAGAAACAAGCCTACTCCTATCTCAAAGGCCTTCTCCTATCTCAAAGCTCTTCTGGTGTTTTGGATGTTCATTAGCGACCGTGAACACTTAATATCAGGTAAGCCGTCATTTGCCCTTTTTTCCTATAAAAAATACTCTCATAGATAAAATATACACATATCATATATATTTTATATATTGTACACATAGTGTCTCTTCTGTTTTTATAACCAACTTTAATAAAGTGGCTAAGCAACCCAATACGTCAGCAAATATTTCAAAAGTACTTCCGCTGATATGCTAACTAACATTTCCATTATCTTGAGATAAAAAAACAAAGCCCTAAACAAAAACCTCCATTACCAAATTTCACTAACCGCAGACACAACACAAAAAAAGTTGCGAACAAAAAAACAGATAATTAACAACAAAAAGCAAAAATATAATCGTTCCAAAATCAAACAATAGCACAATCTAGTACAAAGAAATCAATGGCACAGAAAACAATTGGCCCAGCAATGATTCATTGATAGCGTTTGCTTCTATTAAAGTGAAATTTAGTGAAAGTCCAGGGTACTAAGTGACACGTTTACGTAAAGCATCGGACTCGGTCAGAGAGCAAACGGAAGCGTAATACCTACAATTGGCTGGAATACTGCGTTATGCATTAACACTACGTAATCTCTTATGATTGCTTCCGCTGGCGGCTAATTTAGCAGTAGCAGACAGAAAGACGGAGACATTTGTTCCCTTAACATATTTACGGGCCACAAAATCTATTGTGTACATTACAGAAATACATATCTACCTTAATCGTATAAATACACAGATTATAGGTTAACACAGCATACATAGTAAATGACTTATAATAAAAAAAGAAATTAATACTACAATAGAAAATGGATTTTTTAAATCTGATTTTCAATAAAGTCACTGGTCACAACAATTATAGGATAAAATAAATATAAAATTATAAAAAATTAAGTATTTCGCCGTGTGTTTGATGTAACTGAGTGGGTTAGACAATTTAATGCCAATAAAAATTCGTATTAAAATCCCTAAGGAAGCAATTCTTAAGATCGCAATCCTTGCAGAATAAATGCTTTTGTCGCGCATGGGATGTGCCAGACCCGACGTGCGCTTTGCTTTGTCTTTCATTATACGCACAACAAAGGTTTGGAATAGATTGCCTGCGTCTGTTTTTCCTTCTAGCTAGTGCGCCTTACCATCCAAGATTCCATATCCATTTAATATCAGAGGAGATAAAAACAACTGACCCTTAATTTTTTTAATTTAGGAGATTATTTATTAACAAAAATCTTAAGTAAGAGTAATTATACAGATTAAAATCTCCTTTCTCCATTATCATTATCCAGCACTTAGACTAATAAACGAAAATATTAACTGGTTGTAATTAAAAGAAAAACAAAAAAGTAACGTCCACGGATTAACATCAATTCGATGCTCGCACAGATAATAACAAAACAGTGGGACGAGCTACCGCTTAACAGCTACCGAGTACCGGGGACGACAATTGTCGACACGACAACAATCTGTGAACAATAAACGATTAAGCCGAACATTAGCAAGCAACTAACTGTACAGCGGAGGTAAAATAATGTCCGGTGAATGTGTGGCTATTGTACTGAAAATTGTTTCTTTGTTTATCATGGTAATAAAAGATAAAATAGCTAACGAAGATCTGCGTTTAAAAATAAACATTTACAGACGTAACTTTACGATGTACCAAACAAGTTAAAGTAACGTTATTTACCGCGTTCCGTCGCCTGTTCAAACCGGTAGCCTTTTGGTCAAAAAGAGGCAGATTTCACGATGATGAAAGATACGAGAAAGTCGAGTAGTCGGAAAATCCTTCGAATCATTTCTTCAATACCATTGAAGCATATCATAGAGCCGTGAGCCCTATCAGGGAAAGAACTTTGCTGTGTTGAATGAAACATGGAGCAAAGCGGTTCGTTCGATTTGAGACCTATATTTTTTTGGTTCGAAAATAATAATTTTCTATTACAAATTAGTTCCATTAGATTAACATAAATTTCTATCGTATACAAATGATCCATGCGGAAGTGCAGTCTAAAGAACGAACATAAAAAGTTAGAAATTGATTGAAAACAATATTCTCTATAGCAAACAAACCGAAACAAATCTGTTAACCAGTGGCCGCACACTGTACTATCAATACCGTGAAAACGGAACTTTAATGAAAACAAATAGAACGCACGAACGTTTACAAACAAACGTTTGCCGGCAGGGATGTAAGGAAGCCGATGTTAAAAACCCACTCGGTAATAAATCACACTGATTGAAAGAGCTACATAGATACACATAGACGATTTGTTTCGTTCTAATATGTAAAATGTCTAGAAAAGGAAATCAACTAGAAGTTAAAATAACCTAACATACATAGGCGTGTACAGTTCCAGTGGCTTGCATCGCCCAGCCCTGTAGTTCTGGGCTCTCAAGAATAAGACTACGGTATACCCCTGCCTGTCGTACAAGGCGACTAAAAGGGGCCTCGGGTTCACTGGGCGACAAGGGTGGGGGCCTGCGTCGTCCACCAAAGTGGACCCGTGGAAAGAAGGTGACATCGGCTGGCCCGTGTCGCCTTGCGCTGCGAGGGCACAGGGGAGGAGGGAGTAACCTCCCCCCGGGACGTGCTCTCCTTGAGCACAGTGCAGAGGGGCTCCGGTGCGTTCCACGTGAGATCCCGGAGCCCCTCGTCATGCACCGAGGAAAGGGGCACCGGGGAGGCTTGCATCGCCACTCTTTGTGAATGTACCGTCATTGACATCAAGTAAGCATAACATTGTTAAAGTACCCGTACAAATCCATTTAAACATTGGACGGAGACAAGTATCTTTACGAGTAAAAACAAAAACAGATCTTCAAATCGAGCCAAACGCAGACGCTCCGATTCATTTCTAAAGAATTAAATGCATATAACACAGTTTTCCCGGAGTCAAGCTCGTTGTTGTTACTGACTGTCTTAGATTATTATAAACATACCATTATCACATTTAGGAAGCATTTTTCCATACGATTTTAGAAGTTCCGTGGTCTTTTGGAACCGAAGGTCCTATGGCAAAAAATCATGTTGGACCTAATTAAAAATAAATCATATCAAACGTTCATAAATGACGACGCTATATATACACAAACATTGAAAAGGAAATACAGACGAATATTCAAAAAAGGAGGAGGTTATCAATTCGTCTTATGTTTTTTTTTTGTACCCCATAACTTTCACTCACTCGATTTGGATGATTCTATTTTTTTTTAAATTAAAATTAAAAAACGCGACAAATGGGCGAATAAATCAATATCGCACCAACGGATTTCGATGATTAACTTTTTATTGGAAAGGATGTACTGGAAGTGTAGTTTGATTCTGAGAGTTGAGAGCTTGGTTAGGTACTAGCTAATTTTATTTAAATTTTGATTTGAAGTCGGTGTTTGTTTTTACTCGTAAATATAACTTGTTACAAGTCAAAAATACACTAACTCGCTCATATACGTATGCGCATACGTATATGAGCTACGCTACTCACGCCCGTCACTCAGTGGATTAAGCAGTGATCACGCAACCAACACTAGCAATCAATGTGTCAACTTCACACGCGACCTTGCGATGCGGAGTAGCCTACTACTGAAATACTCAAGGCAACAGTTCTAAAAAGCGATTAATGTGCGCAAATCGGCAATTATCACGTACTCTTACATCCGAAGTATAAAGTTTTAATAACAATAAATGCGTAATGAGAGTCGAAATCTTCAGTAATATTGTATAATTAATTACGTAACACTATTACAGTTGCTATCATTAATTGCAGGCACAGAAATAGTTCTTTAGTTTACACTTACAAACACTCACGTCCGTCACCAAAAGTGAAGCAGAGATCACGGATTTGAATTCAGTACGATCCTTCTGCTTTTTATTCTTTCAAAGAATGTGCTTGACCACGATTCCATCTGATATTAAGTGGAAATGCAATCCTTGATGGTAAAACGCACTAGCTTAGACCTAATGCCTACACACTCTACTATTCCAGTCCTTTGCTGTACGAATAATGAAAGACGAAACAGAGGTTTCATTCGGGTTTTCAATAGTGCGACTTGAAATCTGGACATGGAGGGGGTGCAAAGTTGTGACAAAACTGTTAATGAAAAATTAATAAAATAACACAACATTATTACAGAGAAATCTATTCAATAGCCTCTTCAAATAATAACTAAAAAAAACGTATCACACATTCACCGACAAAGAGTTTCCAACTACAAAGGCCGTATACAAGCATGGCGACATAAAGCCCTCTTCACACGTCCGCCAACGCTCAATATTGACATACAAGGCGGGCGTATCTCGCATTTCACTCGGCCGCAATACGGGGAACGCGTATACATATCGCGGTTTTACGCTAAAGTCGTGCTTCCTTGTATATCCAGTTCCTGTTATGCCGTTACTTGGATATGAGAGACTGATAGATTGATTGTCACGGACACCTTTAATGGATTACCGCGGCAACTTAACATGTGCATTTACGAGTAAAAATACAAACCGACTTCAAATCAAACATTAAACACTCTCTGCAAATTACCAAAGCGCACTACAACCGAGAACAGACACAGTTGGAAGGTGATCGTCAATCAAGCGATCAACACTTCGGACTAGATACAATTTTTAGGAAATGAAAGAAATGACTGAGAAAAAGAAGAAAAAGTTATAAAGCGAACTTCTAGTGCTACTATCACATTTGTGCTTCTTGTCGTTAATGAGTAATATCCCAGTCTTAGATTGTTTGACGACGAGAGCCTTATGCCTTCCAATATCTCAATCAACAAGCAATCTGATCATTATCAAATTTCCAAATTACATTTTTGATAAGCACCTAAAACAATGAATTAGTCTAATGCAATCTGTTAAATGGAAGAGTCGCCAATTCGAATCCCAGCTGACTTGTCGCAACGAGAATCCGGTTTCTTCGATTTCTTAAGTACAAAACATGGCTTGCTAAAATTTGAGCTTCTGCTCACCTGGGATCTGACGGGCACGGTGAATCGGATAGCGTTTATTACCATGTCTGTCTTCCCCGTTAGGGTTTAATAGAAGTCAATGCTGAGCCTAATATTTTAATTAAATAAATAAATTATATTCAATCTACTAGATACTACAGCTAGCAGCAGGTGTTTAGGAAAATTTTGATGGAAAAAACAGATCGAAAGTAAATAAAACACTGCTACTATATATTTCAGCTATGCAGTAGCAACTAATATAGTTCCAACAAAACATAGTAAACAAACGGGCAAGTGCACTTGAGAACAAGTTAGGCCCGCTCTCGACGCAAACGAGGCATCGAGCGGGTGTAGGTTTCTCGCTATTGTCCGTTTACCTGAGCGTCATTTCCAAGGTCCCAGCTCTATAGGCTCCCAGATAAGGCCGGAAGGCCGTTGAAGGCTATTTCCGAGAGATAGCACCACCCGTCTGGAGTTTGGATGGTTTCGGCTGACAGTTTTCTTTTCATGGGTGCGTGATATGCCGACGTTAATTCGATAGAGGACGCTCAGTGAGAGTAATATAGAATGAAAAAAATTGTAGGTAGAATAAAAAATGTCTTTGTGAACAATCTGTGTATACATGTGACGATTGTTATTACGCTTTGGAAGCAATATGTACCTAAAATATTGAACTAAGATTTCAAATGTTTCATACAGACATTTCTTATGTACGTTAATGTTATTCATTTAATAAAAATTTTAAAATACAAAATTCAACTTCCAATCTATGATAGATTAAGTACCAAAAATCTACACAAACATTACAAAGATCAACAGAAAGACAGAAAACAAATAAGCGCAGCAAGATCTGACGAGGCAATTTTACGTGAACTATGTACTCCGTCAGAAGGCATAAACAGTAAATGGCCGCCAGTCTAGCGCTCAACCCTTCATATTCCTAGACAAGTCGTTACAAAGAACAAACCCTCGACAGACGTACACTCTAATCCCCAATCTTAATTCGAAGCGAACGGGGGAGGGTAGGATTAAAAAGGATACAACGAACTTCGCATCCACATGAATAACAATAACGTGGATAATGAGAAAAATAATCAGATAATATTGACATATAACACTATAGAATAAGAAATGTCTAACATGTCTTCATAACTTCATAGCGGGGTAGACACAAGTAACTATTGTAACCCGATGCATGCTACCACCGTGAGAGAGAAATTAGTGCCTACTAATATATGCCGTATTAGGCTCCGCCGATGCCAATTTCTACAAATTATATCTATGCAAATATTAATAACCCTAATAATGAATTGTAGATACATGTATACACGATTCTTGTATTCTTTGTCCGCCGGCTTATATAGTCAAAGTAAGCAATTTGAAAATACTAGCATAATATTATGGTTTCTTTTACTAGTTGAATATTGTATTGGCGAGACAGGAATATAGATACGTACTTAATGAACCCTTGTTCTCGTAAGAACAATACAGTTTGCTTATATAGTGCGACAATAGTTAAATAAACTTTTACACTAACTAACATTGTAACACAAGACATAATACTATGCCCTCTACTTTATGTTAGCAAATTCTCGCGATTGAAATTAATAGTAATTTGCAGTAATGATATAAAATTACTACGTGTCTATCGTACAGAGTAATACAATAAAGACACATAAATCATCACAACAATTCGTATCAACAAAGCGATGTGAGTCAACGCGAATCGGAAATATTGTCACGTTATTGACCCAGCTGACTCACAGAATCACGAGGTCCGTGCTAAATGACAATGACAAAATAATTAGGTGCCGTAGCGGCTAACACGAAAGTGTGTAACAGGTTGCAATTGTGCCGTTGAACTAGATCAGAATAAAATCAATTAGTGTATTAAATTTTCGAATCTCACAAGTCTCAACATTTTAAACTCATATGGCTTATGACCGTGATTAATCCGTAGGCTTTGCGACTTCACTGAATTGGTTATTGCACCATTTATCTGGAATATTCTGCCAGTAGAGTGCCTTAAAAGTGACTAAAGATCTATTCAATCAGTTATCAACACAAGATGTCTAATAGTTCTTAACGTGTAATAAAGAAATCACTCGTTTTAATCCTTTTTAGCTGGGTAGACAGACAGTAATTGATGTGCGCTTTTCACAGAACTCATTGGGTGTCATATATTATGTAACAGATAGATAAATTCTTTGTTGCACAAAAATAAAACAAAGGCGGACTTAATGCTATTTAGCATTTATAATCTAGTTAACCTTTGGTGGCATATCGCCACTGTACTTCTTTGTATATTATATATTTGTGTTTAAATAGTGCGTGTTACCAGTGATGACATACGCAACAGAAACGTGGTCTCTCACTATGGGCCTCATAAGTAAGCTCAGTCGCACAACGAGCTATGGAGAGGGCTATGCTCGGAGTATCTCTACGAGACCAAATCAGGAATGAGGAGATCTGTAGACGAACGAAGGTAACCGACATAGCTCGCTGGATAAGCAAGTAGAAGTGGCAATGCATAGAACACATGGCCGATGGGGCAGAAAAGTTCTCGATTGGAGACCACGGACCAGCAAGCGCAGTGTGGGACGTCCACCCGCAAGGTGGTCTGACGACCTCATAAAGGTCGCTGGACGCAGCTGGATGCAGGCTGCTTACAACCGATCCTATTGGAAATCGTTGGGGAGGCCTATGTCCAGCAGTGGATGTTTTACGGCTGAAATGATGATGATGATTTAAATAGTATATTACAAATTATAGTTTTTGTTACAGTAAAACTTTCAGATCTGAATTCAGTTCAATTGTACACAACTTCTCTGCTTTGCTACTATTTAAGGCATATGTTATCAAGTTGTAGATCTTAAATACTGACGCTCAAATATCATCGATATAAAATAAAGAAGTGGGGAAAAAAACCACCTCCTTAAGTTATTCCTAGAGTTACCAATATGGCGCTCATTATATCATGACTGATAAAAATGTATAAAGTAGTTGTAACACAAAAACCAGTTGTCTGCGATGACATGATATTTCTTTCTGCTGCACTGAACAAATATGGCTTTGCACGCCAATTGATAATGGTTGCGTAATAGAAAATAATCGGTAATACATTTGTGATTACGTTGTATGTATTGTTTCATTTTTCAAATGTTTAGATCACTAACAATAACCAACAAATAAAAAAAAATCCTAAATTGGTTGATTCATGGATGATAAATCCAGATATATAGGATGGTGTGATTTTTTTAAAAAGAATGCTAACAATACATTATTTCACAAATATTATCAAACATTTTTGTGAACTATTCGAAATAATCTTAGGCATGTGATAGGAGATAGTTCAAGTTAACAATTGAATTGAAAAACAATAATCTCTGTTTACCCATCTATAGATATAAGGATCTATAAGAAAAGACAAAAAAACTTTTCATTAATGCCGACAACGCAACTGCAGAGGAGTTAAGTAAAATTAGATTTATAAAATATATTAGAGTTAAATAAGTAATTACGGAAAATCCAGTTATGAAATGCAAATCTGCGCATAGATCTAAGATGACTCCAAATTACTGGATGTAGATAGCAGAAGATCGATATCACAGTCTCTTACAGTTACAGACAGACCAAGTACTTTCTGCTCATGTCCTATGCCTAAGTTTATAGTGTTACGTATAAGAAATAAAAAACATAATCAATGCAACATATCTACAATGTATCTTTATGTTGATGCATTCACCTTCGTTCATTTGTTTCGTGATAATCACACAAACAAACGCGTCGCTTGCCTGTTATGATCGCTTTTGCATATTTGCATATGATTAGGTAGATTTGTAAATACATGATAATTACCTATTAAAGTATTCCATTAAATGTATCTCGGTTAACGAATGGTTTGGGATTGTTTGTTTGTCTAAGATCATAGAACGAGCTGCTCTGTCTGAATACACTCACGCCCATCACATGGAGAGGTGGGTAGATATAGATGTCGGTCACAATCTTAACACGCATCTACGCGTACAGAATTGTCCGCTACGCATATTTACTTGTACCGTTTTGTTTATCAATATACCTTCCCTTCTACAGGTTTTAGTATATTTTTAGACAGAGTCTATGGAAAACATACAAACTTATATCATAAATTGATCGCTATCCTTTCTATGTGATAAACTTCTTCACGCACGCTTGACTTGACGAGTAAGCTGGTAAAAGTGTGATCGAATGGAAGTTTATTTACGTCATAAAAAAAATATTACAATTGCTTCCTTCAAATTGTCTTACTGAGAACAAATTTGTTTTTCAAAAATCATCGATACAGTATAGCAACAGCATCGTATTAGCATGGGCAGAATAAAAAATATATATGATTAAAGGAAAAATAAATAAAAAAAACATTATTTTGACTCAATAATATTTATGATTTTTTTTCATCATTGTATAAAATATATTTTAATCTCATAACTGTTTTATTTATGTATCATATTTATTATACTCTTACTGTCTGTATAATAATATTCCATATAAAAGTAGTATTGCGCGCACACGTCTTTAGGTAGTCCCGGGCACCGCTGAAAATCAGCGCTGTCGCATCCTTGTGACAGCATATGCTGAGACGGTGTCCGATATTGGCATCATATGTTTTGTATTATTTGTCCGTGTAACTTTAACTGTGTTTTGTCTATTTTTCATTATTTTTAATATGTGTTATATTCAGTCTGTGATGTGTTTTGTATTGTGATGCCAATAAATAAATGTCTATGTCTATGTCTAAATGAATAAAAATAAAAAATAAAGTAAATTGAAAACAAGTTGAGAAATAAGTTAGCGAAGAGTGAAAAAGTTACGTTTTATGGTACGGTACGTTATTATTGAAGGGACAAGAGAGAATGTGCAGTCGCACATTTTCTTTCTCTCTTCAACAATAGTGTTTATATTATATTTTGTGTATATACTATACATAAATAATGTATACATCGACGCAGGAAAGCAAAAACGTAGTAAGTGACACATATGGCCATTTTCACTTTTTTACGTCGTTGGAATCAGAAAAAAAGACGTGTCGAATGATATATGACTTGTAACAATTAGATGAAAAATAGCGAAAATAGGATTTTCAAGATTGACAATTATCTTTAATTTTTATACCGTAAAGCGACTTTCTTTTAGGAAAACTCTAGTTTAATGCCATGGTCAATACTTAATAAATATTAAATAATAAATATTGTGTCCAAAAACAGCTCTAGGTCCACAAACACGAAAGTTACAATTTTTTTAAAAGTTGAAATGTTTTTCGAATAAGATAAACAATTTAATTTTTATGGGCTTTTTATTTTTATTCTTAGATTGCAACCACAGACCTGTGTCCGTGCTCTTTTCAATACACTTAAATTGTTTACTCTGCGTTCGTTAAAAAGTGCCACCTCTACAGTTATTATTTTCCTTTTTTTATATATATATATATAATGCCTGAATTTGGAGGTGGCCAGAGATCGTCTAGGGTGCACGCGTCGCAGACGCCCCGCTGCATTGCTATTAGCTTCTCCGCGACCGCTGTGTCCCTGCTTCTCGCGACCGCTGTGTCCCTGCTTCTCATGGCCATTTTCAGGTTGTAGTCCACTATCCTCTCCTTGATGCGGCCATTGCCTTTGTCATCAGTCTTCCTGTGGCGTCGTCACAGTCATCTGTATAATAGACACAGCTGACGGTGTGTCGGGATAATGTCACTACAGCATGTTGGACGCTGTCGTGCAGTTGCAGTTTTTCGTCACTGTTCTGATGACCACCACTGATCCGTACGTGAGGCCTTGGGCCTCGTGCACGGGCATTTTATGGGTTACTACGTTTTTATTTTCCAGCGTCGATATATACATACAGATATAGCTAACGAAATTTACTATGTATTGCACACTCGTTTCTATTGTGATTATTATGTTCATTCACAAATAAATAAAAACATTTATAACATCGTGCAATATTAAGTAAATACGTTTATTAATTAGTAAATACTCAACTCTAAATAAACATTACCTATATGGGAACATTAAAGTGTCGATTAACTAACCGATAATAAAGTTCCAACGCCATTAAACCGCCACAACACCGCATCACAGCAGCGACAAGGTAGTGTGCAACGTAACGTGGAGTAAACGTTTCATAAGCCTACTGTCCATGCGTAAATATAAACAGCTTCGTTAAGCCCCATTCACATTTCACATGACTGTTCAAGTGGGCGTGGCTGTAGAACCTAACTATGAATGTATAACCTAACATTTTCATTTTTTTAGTATTTTTGCAGTGAAAAATCATTTCGGCGTCATATTTAAGTGCATCATTTCTTTTTGTGATTGAATACCATGATAAAAACTGCCAGGACTTTGTCGAACTACACAGAATGGTCAGAGAAGCCTTGACTGCTTCACCGGATTCAGAGGTGGCATAGCTCTTAGATCGCTTAGCCTTCGCTTAGAGATTCATCTCTATTAAGAAACGAATTGACATAATGTATACGATAGGAAATGATCCGTAAAACAATACTTGCAACCTTTAAGATCGTGGAGTATTTTAAAAGAATTTTAGACCATAGAATTATCCCCATAACCTTTTTTGTAGAGATTTTTTACAGCAAGAGAAGCAATTATTTCCGAAGAATTAATTAAGCCAAGTACTTTGGTCATATACAACTACTCCAACTCATCATCTAAGGAAAAATCCAGGGTAAACGACCACCTGGAAGAAGACGTATTTCGTAATTGTTTTTGTTTGCTTATATGTTGGAATACAATCAGATAGCCTTTATTCGTAAGTGTAAGTCAATGCCGCGAGGCATTGTTAGACGATTATCATCTTAGCAATCCGCTTTGTAACATGAGCGAATGCTATGTGTTATTGAATCAGTAATATTGCATGCAATTACCGCTCTTAATACTTTTCGATTGCGTATTAATATCGTTTATTGTACATGTTAAAAAGGAGTTCTATGTTTCTATAAAACGCGTGTATGTATTGTGTTGGATGTCTTCCAAACGCCTTATAAGTCGCTTCTCTGCGGTAGTTTGCAATTTACGATATTGCAACACGATAAATATTTATCGGCTAGATGGTAACGTATACGTTAAACGTGATGAGTGATCAGAATTCTTTTTTTTTTTTAAATAATGCTAACAATTTTTTTTCGCAAATATGGCTTGTGTTAGGAGATTCATAATGGATCACGTCAATTTTCGAATGGCTTAGGCAATAGACGCTTCTGATTACATCTTCTCGTCATTAGACGCATCACGAATATAGATCCATAAAAACACGGAAGAATGCATAATATATTCCATGTAAAACGGTATCATTGATACTCAGTAACTAAGTCAAACCTGAACGTTCCAAAACAGTATCCCAAAACGTTTACATCCATAGAGCTCACTCAGATGCGCAAAGCGCACCTCACCTAGTGGGGGCTATTTATAGATATGACGAAATCGAATGAGGAGTTAATCTGCCTAATAGATAAATTTTCTAGTCGCGAAACAGCATAATGCGTCATAGACAAGAAAGAGTAATGTTGACAAAATTGCCCAAGCGACTAAATTTAAACGTTCTCGTATAATTTTAGACGGCGACAAAAATAATACTAATGATTCACGAATCGTGAATAAATACTTAACACTTTAAGCGTCAATAGCCTAATGGTTTAGGGTACGGCTAGGTTTTAGGGAACCATGTCCTAGCACAAGCTTAAGCTTAGTTGGAATGGTTAACAAGATTGTTAGCGATATTTCTAAAAAAAAAAAAAGAAATATTGCTGGCTTTCTTTAAAAAAAAAAAAGAAATTAAAATTAACTTTACAGGATTATGAAAAAAGCTCTAGTCGGAATATCCCCTTTTCAAGGAGATACCTTCAGTCAAATCTAGCTGTAAGTGTCAATCAAGCTGTCTGTTTATAAATAAAATATTAAACATTGAAACAATACTAATAATTAGGAAGGCTTCGACAACTCATGTCTTAAAATATCATATACTCTCCCTTCTGTATAACATTCTATTTACACCGTCATATCCATCTTATCTTAAGGAACATTTTCAATTCCTTCACGGTTCCAATTCGTTGAATTTGCGATCATCAGAGAATCTCATGCTAAAAATATCTCCGCATGACACCAACTTTTACAGCAGCTCATTTACTGTACGCGCTGTCCGTCTGTGGAACTCTCTTCCTGTGGCCATTAGGAAATCACAGACGATAAATACTTTTAAAATAAAGTTAAAAAGTTTTACTTAGACAAGTCCACCTAACATCATTTATATATATATATATATATATATATTTATACCTATATTATATGTATGTATGTTTGTAAGTAAATATTTATTATCAGTATTTAAGTACATCTACTTTTTATAAACTCCCACCGCTTCTTTTTATTATTCCTCTCCATCCAAAGGTTGCCTGGAAGAGATCGCTTTTAGCGATAAGGCCGCCCATTGTTTATGTATTTTAATAATATTTTCTTTTTTTTTTTTAATTTTATTTCATAAGTGTAAACAATAAAGAGTTTATAAATAAATAAATAAAATCGCGTGTATCTAAATACTTTCCACTCAACAGTAATTAAAAATACAATAATTTTCATTGTTGAAGTTATTGTATATCTACTCATCCATGTATGATTCCTAAAATGCCATTAACGGCACTACCCTTTGCCTGCTCAACAACCAAAGATTATCTGGAAGAAAAAAAACGCTAAATATCTTTTTTTTAATATTTTTTCTAAGCAAGTGCTTGACTACGATCCCACCTGATGTTAAGTGGAAATGCAGTCCTGGATGGTAAGGCGCACTAGCTTAGTAAATGCCTATTCACTCTACTCTTGAAAATACCCACATTGTAATCGGAAGGAAAGACAGACGCGGGCAAATTATTTCAGTCCTTTGCTGTACGAAGAATGAAAGACGAAGCAAATCGCTTCGTTCGGGTTTGAGGGATGTTCACAACAAAAGGATGAAATCCCGAAAGGATGAATATCTAGCTAATACTTGATAAGAAATATACTTTTTTTGCATACACGCCTTTGAAACTATTGATTGATGAAATTTCTTCTTGAATCTGGTACAATAGTTATCTTAATCAACTCAACACAAGAGACTAAGTGAGATTTATAAGACATTATACCGTCTGCATCGTAAACTCGAGTACCAGGAGTGCAGTAACAATCAGAAGGTTTGGCGCTTGTCCAACGGTCGCTCCAACATCACACACGTCGTTTTACGCGCGTCTCGTCCAATTCATTACCGACTATCATCCCGTTATAATACCATTATCATGCTTCCAAGTAACAAAGAACTTTGTAATTTATATCAAATAGTAAAGGAGCGGTATTTTATTCAATGAAAAGTATTCATGGAAGATCATCAGAAGAGAATTAAGGCTTTTTCAACCGACTTCAAAATAAGAGGTTCTTAATTCGGCTGTATGTTTTTTTTTTACATTTGTTACCTAATAACTTTCGACTGGGTGAGCCGATTTTGATGATTCTTGTTTTATTAAAAAGCTGGTGCACTCCATGTTTCTATAATTATAGCAATGGAATCCACGAGAAAACCATCTAAAACTTTTTTTTTTGTTGACGGGGAGGAAATCTTTACAAAGATACCCCGCCTTCTGGGGGGGGGGGAAGCGGTTATGTGGTCGGTGCATGACGTGGGGCTCCGGGATCTCACGTGGAACGCACCGGAGCTCGTCTGCACTGTGCTCAAGGAAAGCACGTCCCGGGAGGTTACTCCCTCCCCTATGCCCTCGCAGCGCAAGGCGACACGGGCTAGTCGATGTCGCCATCTTCCCGGGTCCACTTTGGTGGACGACGCAGGCCCCCACCCTTGTCGCCCAGTGAACCCGAGGCCCCTTTTAGTCGCCTTGTACGACAGGCAGGGGATACCGTAGTCTTATTCTTGAGAGCCCAGAACTACAGGGCTGAACCATCTGAAA
The DNA here is from genome assembly GCA_029286785.1 of Meandrusa payeni. Taxonomy (NCBI): domain Eukaryota; kingdom Metazoa; phylum Arthropoda; class Insecta; order Lepidoptera; family Papilionidae; genus Meandrusa; species Meandrusa payeni. The sequence continues at coordinate 2,763,463 of JAGSMX010000032.1, forward strand.
CTTGCGTTAAGTGTGTGCGCAACAAACGGGCGAATAACTCAATGTAACGCCAACCGATTTCGATTATTTATTTTTTATAGGAAATATACTCCAAATGCAGTTTGATGAGAGCTGAATATATTTTTTATATATTCAAATATAATTTTAATATTATTTTTATTCTGTGCAAGATTAAATAAACAAAAAATGGTTGCTGCAGACACTAGGACTACGAGTAACGGTTATTATGGTAGCAGACAGTTACGTTTATAAATCATCTTATCAAGTTAACCGGGTCACGTTTTCGAAGGCAGGCGACAGTAACGCTCGCGTATAATAAACGATCACGGGCCACCGTTTAACCACTACAATGGTGATTCGTCACGGGAGCGTCTCGGACGGGTCGAGATGCAGATTGAATAATGGACGCTAAGTGGTGTTAGCGATAGGGGCTAAGGTTACCTTTTGAATGAGACGCGAACTTAGACAGTAACAAATACACTTACAGATATTACTTAGATATTATATTTTTAGACGAAAATTTCTGTCCATACAAAGGTTGTCTGTAAGAGATCGCTCTTAGCGATAAGACCGCCCATTGCGCATGCAATGACCTTGTCTAATGTGGAAATTGTAGTTACTATTTCTGTGATGTATTTTGTTTTCAATTGTTGCGAAATAAAGAATATTCATTCATACATTCATTCATATTTTAGCGACAATTTTTTTTCATACAAGAAATGGGTCGTAAAAACTAGGGCAACTTAGTCTGCTATTGTCACTAAATTTCTACAATAGAAACTATACCAAAACAATTCAATCGTCATAGTGTCAAAAACGATAATCTAATAATTTTATATTAATCTACCATTCTTCGATCAGATGCAATGTCATATATAATCAAATGTAACGGGAAATTTACAAGAGATTTTCAATTTTAATTTCCTTAATGTCTTAACTTTATAATCAAATTTACGAAATGAAAAACCTGCGTTTCTATATAATTTTTCATCTATATACTTATAATATTTCAATAGTAGACTGTATATTTACTAAGCTAGTGCCATTTACCTTCCAGGATTGTATTTCCACTTAACATTAGGCGGGATTGTGTTATAGCTTTTAAAACGCAAAAAAGAAATGTTAATTTATTGCGGTTAGTACAATTATCGAGAGTATCTATATAAAATATCGCAATTGTCTGAACATTTCAATAACAGAAAAATGATAAAAAAAAATAATTTATTTGAAGCGTCAATAGCCTGATGGTTTAGGGTATGGTCTGCGAATCGTAAGGTCGTGGGTTCGAATCCATCATTGGACTATTGCCGTGAACCATGTCCTAGCACAAGCTTAAGCTTAGTTGGAATGATTAACAAGATTGTTAGTAAACTTTCTGAAAAAAAAAAAAGAAATTTTGCTAGCTTTCTTTTTAAAAAAGAAAAAAAAGAATAATAATAAATATTAAAAAAACAATAAGTTTTGTATAATATATAATTTATATTATTGTATGTATTGGTTATGTTAAATTCTAATATCAATAGAGCTCTATCCTTATTACAAATAATTCTTCCTGTTATTTATATCTTGATTTTTGATTATTACTTCATTGATTTGACTTTTTCTTATTACCCTATAATTATATATGTATTTATTTTGCCTCACCTGTCCTACAGGTGAATACCTGGAAGAACTTGCTCATAGCTATAAGCCTAAGCCCTTTCCCACTTTAAGATTTAACTTTGAAATTGAATTGAAATTGAAAAACATTTATTCGGCACAAGAACACAGAAACAACAGGTAAAACAAGACAAAAACAACATAAACAAAAGTAAACAGAAACAACAGGTAAAACAAGACAAAAACAACATAAACAAAAGTAAACAGAAACAACAGGTAAAACAAGACAAAAACAACATAAACAAAAGTAAACAGAAACAACATAAAAAGAACAAAATAGAAATTGTGCCGAAAAGGGGTTGGCTCAGCATGTGCTGTGCTCACACATGTACTCGTAGCACAGCGCTGGTTTTCAGCCAAAACCTGTGAAGACTAAGGCGGACACCATTCGGTTGTGTATTATTATAGTGTACAATACATAAACTTTCATAAATATTATATATAAATATATACTTTCTTTATATATATATATATATATATATATAAACAAATTACATAATGAATAACATAAATATAGTGTTATATAAACGATTCTTCCTGTTATTTATATCTTGATTTTGATTATTACTTCATTGATTTGACTTTTTCTTATTACCCTATAATTATATGTGTATTTATTTTGCCTCACCTGTCCTACAGGTGAATACCTGGAAGAACTTGCTCATAGCTATAAGGGCGCCCTTTCCCACTTTAAGATTTAACTTTGAAATTGAATTGAAATTGAAAAAAACTTCGTCTTGTTTCAACTGTTTTTGTTTTTGCTTATTGAACTGATTGGAGGAATTCTTGCCATTGCATTTTCAAACAAATTAGGCAATTATTTCGTCGTCCACTGTTCTTTTATGCCTGCCTGGCCTGCAGACCTCTAAATCCGGCCCTGTAAGCTTGAAGGTCCACAGAGTATATAGGTTTGTAAACTTTAATTGGTAGGGTAATCTATAATTGGTCTGTTCACCGCGGGTTGTATACCACAAGTTGTTGGTTCGTGGAAATAACATGAAAAACGTAAAGTTATAGAGCGCCAATAAGATGGTGTCGATGGTCTATCCATTACCGCACGTAATGGATAGAAAAAGATACAAGAAAACGTGTAACATCACCTATAATTCTTTCTTAACACATGTGGTTTGTTGCCGGTTTACGTTTTACGGTTGGCTAACGTGAAACTGCATCTTTATTTATAGCGCGTACGGCCCCTTACATTTGAAATTGAGAGGAATAAAACTTTAACTTTGTTAAATGTTACACCGCATAATACCTAGTACATACATACATAGACCCTTTAGAGATTGATTCCTAGCCTTACTCGAGTGATTGGACCACCTTTTTGTTTCAAAATTCGTGATCTATGTTTAATGGATGAAATACCATTGTTCTACCAACCCAATAAGTCTAAAAATAAACATATTATTATTATTCATTTATTAAAATAAGTAACTAAGACTCATCATTATTTTAAATAACTATTAAATAACAACCTTAGACTAAATTATAAGATTATAATATAAAATAAAAAAAAAGTTTGTTTCAACCCTTATTTGGGGGGATAGACAGAGACGTAATCACCATGCTTATTAGAACCCATATGTGACAGAAGGTTGCTAAAATTTATAATAAGAAACCGTAAAACAGAAACTCATTTTACTGGCCTGCTAGACTTGAAATTAAAAACAAAACTTCCAGTAAAAAAAATATTTTATATACAAATTTTTACCGAATTAAAAAGGAGGAGGTTATCAATTTGTCTATAAAAATTTTAACCGAATTTCGAAAAGGTTATCAATTAGTCTGTATTGTTTTATTTTTGTACACGCATAGCCCCCATTCATTTTTGTTACTTGAAAGGGCGATCACCGTCACCCTTGTCTCTCCAAACATCAGAAGAGATTGCGGACCTTTGAGAAAGGAGAAAACTCGCAGCAGGGCCGGATCTAGGGGGATCTCCACGAGAGAGGGCCCCTCACAAAAGAGTCTTCAAAACTTCAAAAAATGAAAAAAAAATTGAAAAAAACCTCCAACAGTGCACAACTGTTGGAGTTTGTTTCAACTGTTTTTGTTTTTGCTTATTGAACTGATTGGAGGAATTCTTGCCATTGCATTTTCAAATTATTTTGTCGTCCACTCGTCTTTTATGCCCCGAGCCTGCAGACCTCTAAATCCGGCCCTGTAAGCTCATTTCTTAAAGGTCCATAGAGTAGTATAGGTTTGTAATTTTACTAACTTTAATTGGTAGGGTAATCTATAATTGGTCTGTTCACCGCGGGTTGTATACCACAAGTTGTTGGTTCGTGGAAATAACATGAAAAACGTAAAGTTATAGAACGCCAATAACATGGTGTCGATGGAAATTGGATATCTCCAACGATTTTCTATCCATTACCGCACGTAATGGATAGAAAAAGATACAAGAAAACGTGTAACAACACCTATAATTCTTTCTTAACACATGTGGTTTGTTGCCGGTTTACGTTTTACGGTTGGCTAACGTGAAACTGCATCTTTATTTATAGCGCGTACGGCCCATTACATTTGGAATTGAGAGGAATAAAACTTTGTTAAATATTACACCGCATAATCCATAGTACATACATACATCGACCCTTTGGTGATTGATTCCTAGCCTTATTCGAGTGATTGGACCACCTCTTTGTGTCAAAATTCGTGATCTATGTTTAATGGATGATATATCATTGTTCTACCAACCCAATAAATCTAAAAATAAACATATTATTATTATTATTCATTTATTTAAATAAGTAACTAAGACTCGTCATTATTTTAAATAACAACCTTAGACTAAATTATAAGATTATAATATAAAATAAAAAATATAATATAATATTATACTAAAGATCTTATATTATATTAAATTACATCCGAACACTATGTCTTTTTGACGTTATTGACTACTTTATTGCTAAGCAACCATATGAAACACGTATTTTATAATTAATTTGTGAAAACAATTTGTTTTTTTGTTCTAACAAACTAAACGCTCATTCGTAATCCGACTTTAATCCAGAAATGGTAGCATTGAAATCAATATTATATATTATCTATCTGTTCACGACTCGGTCGGTAGCTATTTCACAGATAATCTAAGGGACATTCAAAGAGCTAAACGAACTTTGAGTGCCACTTCCGGAACCGTTGGCGCTGGGAGAAGAAGTGGCCGAAGAAATTCCAGCAACGCTCCTAACATCTAAGTGGTGAGGCCTGCCCTTAAAATAGCGGTAACGCGCGAGGATTATTCGCAACCTCCGACGGTCGCGAATGGACGCTTTGTGGATTTGTAAAGATCTAGCCTGTGCAATGGTTATCGCGTCGCCCGGATCGTCAAGAACGCGTCTCGGCCTCCGGGCGACGCGACGGAATTTATAATCACTTACAAGAAGTTTGCTAGAATGTTTGGTGGCAGTCGAGATTGAAAAACCGTCGAGGCCTGCTTAAGGAATTGAGATTACCCATCTGTCATTAATTATTTATTAACGTTACATAACCGTTGACAAGCAACCATATAAAAACAATTTGTATATATATCAAACGCATTCTAGTGTTCGTATTTTTTGTTGTTTAAATGCATTTTTTGAGCATTATTTAAAAAAAATATTAGCACTTCTCTATTGGGAAAAGGAAGAAATTTCATACTCCTCTGTCCGCACAATTTCCGTAAGGGTACAAACTTTTGCTTCACGTATTAATATAATCTATGCAAATAAATAAAATAACAGCTTTTTACTACACGTAAATACAATACGATACGATGTACCAAAATAACATTTTTTACAATTTTTGTCTGTCTATAACGGCTAATCTCGGGAACGGATGGACCAATTTGACTGGACTTTGACTGGTAGATATTTGATGTACTAAGAAGTAACATAGGCTGTCTTTTCTTTTAAATAAATATTTTTTAGGTACGGGTAAAACCGCGGGGCGTAGCTAGTGATATAATATTATGCAACTGATACGCATGCAATTGATAATGAAAATTTGCCATTGTAACACTTGCAGATATGAAACAAACACACGATATAAGCTCTCCAAATAATGAGTTGGCATTATTTGGAGATCGTGCATTTAACACGAAAAATCTTGCGAGAGTGGCGAACTGAATGACAAGTAAATACAAGGAAAACCGTAGTGACCTCGTGTAAGGTCACAAGCGAAGCGTGGTGATGAAAAAGTGCCTTAGTGTTGGAATAATGGTAGCGACGTGATTTCTGGTGTCGACTCGAAAGGTATTGACTTCAATGCTATTAGATAGATTTTTTGTGATGAACCTTCGGTGATTTACCACGGAAGCAAACCGCAACAGTTTTACCAGATTTGTAAGGAGACAGAGCTTTTAGGTCACTTAGCCTGAACCTATATTGTGAGAGCAACACGGCGTAAGAGTGCCAAAGAGGAGATCTCGGCTTGGACGGTAAACTGGTATCGTATATACATTCATATGCATGTAGTAAAAGCGTAATTCATCTATTTGTGACGTACATACTTGATGTAAATTTTTGACTTATATGGTTTTCTCATGGATCCCATTGTAAGAATTGGACCAAATTTAAATGGGACCACACGAGAAGCACGAATAAAAAGAATAATCAAAGCAAAATCACCCAGTCCAAAGTTATGGGGTAACACAAACATATAAAAAAAATAGACGAATCGAGAAATCGGTTAAATTTAAATAACCACTATTTACTGCATGCATATGAATGTATATACGATATACCAAAATAAAATTTCTTACAATTTTTGTTTGTCTGTTTGTTCTAGCCGGAACAAACAGACAAACAAAAATTGTAATAATAAAGAGCAACAAAGGCAAGTAGCCTTAACGTCTTATTTTCAGCGAAGCGAGCGGAATCAGATAGTATTATATAGAAATAATGTCTCAAGACCTATTCCTTGGTCACGCTTTTGACTTAGATATACGAAAGCTTACACGAGACTCCAACATGACAAATGACAATTTTTCACAAACGGAGCGTCGATAATTTGCAATAGTTCACATAATTAAGCGCCCAGTGTAATTACTATGTTTCTCTGTTTTGATTGTTCGATATCGAAAGTTGCCGTTTTGGTCGGAACGTGGGCGACCAAGGCCATTGCTGATGGAATTTACGTCACTTGTTCGGTTTCCCATTACTTTGTCGTATTTCTGTTCAGTCTATGCTGTTTTTATGACCGACAATTCTATTATCAAATTGACCTTTTTAAACGAAAAGGTCACAGGAATTTTATCGCAAGTTTAATTACCTTTGAACGAGTACCAAACAAAGTACAATTACCATTAAGATAACGCAGGACATTCCACAGAATGTATTGAGAAAGAAAAATTAACGACCAGCATAAGCCATGAAACCCTTTTGGGGGCCCTTATGCCGACAGGTTTCCTGGCAGCTGCTCTAGTCGTCTACAACCCTGTTCAACTTAAATCATTCCAAAAATCGGCAACCTAATAGTTCGTAAATATAATTCAAATATATTTACGAGTAAAAACAAAAACTGTGATAACGAACAAAAAATACATGAGATTTGGGAAGCTGCTCCTTTTGAAGTCGATTATAAATGTAAATAACACGACTCTCTTTCTCCGAGTTTCTATGCCATTTATATAAAAATTCGTGGACATAATTATGAGCACTAAGATGATTTTAGGAGCATTGCTGGAGTTTCGTCGGCTACCGCTTCTCATATCGCCAACGCTTCCCGGAATGGTATTTAAAACTATTTACATTCCAAAGGAAAGCTCTCGAAAAGCTGTTCCTGTCCTCCCGGGCGTCAAGTAGTACTTATAGGGAGTCAAGAAGGTGTGTGTGAGGCCACACGACAAGACCACGCATACCCTCTCGCGTTTCGGCCCATATAACCGCGAGGTTGATGGGGCCATGGGAGGCGGTGGGTATGCCCTCCCGGGCGAGGTCCGGTGGCCGTAGTTGTTTCCAATAGAGATTCAAACTAAGCGACCTAAAAGCCCCGCCACATCGAATCTGGTGAAACAGTTACGGTAACGTTTTCTGGCCAATTAGCGTTGACAGCTAATCTACTTCATGACACAAAGTTGCTGTAACCGAATGCCGATGTTAGTTCAGAAACTTCATTGAGTTGAGGTGGCAACTTTTATAGCGTTTAATCTGAATTTATAACAGGAGTAAACGGTGCAAGGGCTTAGAGGGTACGATTCGGACCGTTAACTGTGACTCAGACTCGAGAGTGGTGTAATCACGACTCTCTAGAGATTTGTGAAAATTCTAGTAACATTACTACCTCTTCTTACCGCGTTGGCGCAGAGAATAGATAGAAGCAGGTATTTTTTCGTTCTCATCCTGTAGTGTCTTCACCGTATTGGTCGAGCTGTCTCCAGAAGTAGCTTCAGATGCGTTTTAACCATTAATACATATTCCGATTGTTCTCAATTTCGTCACGTGGTAAGATAAGATCAATTTCGGCGACGCGCGCAGCTTCGTCTCGTGGGGGAGCGTATGGCGGATGCGGTAGTCGCTTTGCTAAATTTGAATTTATGCGTCCGGTCGACGTTCACAAAACGACCGGCAGAGTGGTCAAATAATGGAGTAAATATTTGTGCCTATACTATGTACATATCACGTGTCCTATATAATATATAAAATACCGGTGTACAAGTCCCATAATACAAATATATACAGGATTATTGACTATTCGACCGTACATCGATTAGGAGATAGGGGTATACACAGTAACCCCGTGTATCCAGGCATTATGCAGAAGTGAACGATTTTTGAGTTACCATGTTTTTAGCTATTTTCGAAATAAGAAAAACACCTTTAAAAATTTATAAAAAAAATATTAATATAAATAACTTTTTCTTCTAAAAAAAAAACGATTAAACACTGGTTATTTATCAAAATTAAAACAACAATTATCGTTCTAAATTTAAAAATGTGAAATCAAAAACAGTACCTTTTTGTGATTCATGTCCACTGAAAACATAACGTCTTCTTAGCTCTCCAATAATGTATAATAACAACTGGGGACTTATTCTCAAAGGAAGCAGGGAAATAGTAATCGAACTAAACCTATGCTTGTTGTTTAAACTTTCCATAAAATTAATTAAAAACAACACCCAATGTAACCAAAAAAAAAACAAAAAATCCAAAATTCAATAAAAAAAAAATATCGCACGTATTCACCTGTAAATGAAATAATGCGTTCAGAAGTGGAAATAGCTTAAAAAACGCTCTTATGTTTTTCAATAATAAATTAATCATAATGGTGGCTGATTACACACAGAACGATTAAAAAGTCACGACGGCTGAGAACCAAAAGTGCCTTATATGTAATGACTTAAGCTACCTACAAATTTTAAATAGGAATTTATAGGTAGATCGAAATTTTCAAAGTATATATAATCTGTATAATACCTGCGACTATTTTTTTTAAATCTCGAATCATTGATTAGAAATCTTTGGTGAATGATAAAAGGATACCACACCTCCAGATTATATTAGATTGAAAATCGAACAATTTAAGTTTTGCTCTAGCCCTAAACCATAACGCCATTGAAGCTATTAAACATATAAATACACAAACACGAATGTTCTACAGCGTGTTCATTTTTACTGTAGGCTTATTTACGTGCTCAGTCTAACTTTACGACCGGTACCGCCCTATCAAGTAAACGGTTGCCTATAAATAATACTGCCGCGGAAACCAGCTACATCTAAGCATAATAAAATAACTTACATGCTACCCTATAACGGGAATTGGATTTTCCTCACCTTTATTTGACCGTATGACTAATGTAAAATAAATTGTTGAAGGTACTACGAAAAAATGTCTGCCATATTTTTTTATTATTACATCACGGACAAAATAGCTTTTGACATAATAACACTGGCAACTTTAACTCATCATAACAACCCGTTACTGATTTGATCGTGTTTTTATTTCTTAAATATAATAGTTATATTACGAAGTTTAAGCGCCAACATAGTCTTCCACATTGTTGCACGTTATTGTATTTATTAAAAAAAAGAAATTTAGCAATATTTCTTTTTTTTTTCAGATAATATTACTATCATTCTTGTTAACCATTCCTACTAAGCTTAAGCTTGTGCTAGATGGTTCACGTCAATAGTCGAATGGTGGATTCGAACCCACAACTTTACGATTCGCAGACCGTACCCTAAACCTAGGCTATCGATCTTTTGTAACAAACCTAGTAATATTCAATAACAAAGCATCCTTCCAAACGATCTTTACAAGTTCCCTGGTATATCTTCGGAGCCCGAGATCTTATGCTAACAAAATTGATATGGGACTAATTGAAACCAAATCATAAATGACAGCACGGGGAGTGCACAAATATCCACTTGTACATAAAATCTTCATTACAAAAAGTGGAAAGATCATTGAACTATCGAGCCCAAATAGTCACAAAAATTGTATTCCAACGAATTTTGTACATAATAAAAAAAAAAAAAATTGTGTAAATTAGATTCAATTGCAATGCAGTAGCTATCAAATCGAAGTTATGACAGCAATATAAATTCCATCCGATATCACTTCATTAAATTTTTCGGCATCTCGCCAATACAAATCCGAGCTCGCGTAAAGTCTAGCCAAATTAAAATCCGCTCAAGCAAGCGTAAAACCTGTTTATATCAATAATACTTAAGTTACACAAACGTTCGAAAAGTAAACAAATACGTTTTCTTTATTGACATATTACAAATAAAATCTGAAATAGAATAAAAAAGAAAAATTTTGAACAAAGAAAGAACGGACATGTACATGATGCCAACATTGGACACCGTCTCAGCATGTGCTATCGCAAGGCTGCCACAGCGCTGATTTTCAGCAGTGCCCAGGACTACCCAATGTCGTGCTGAATTACTATTTTTATATGGAATTTAAACTAATTTAAATTTTAACTAATTTAAATAACAAGTATATTTACGAGTTAAAACAAAAATCGACTTACGTTATACATTATTACTATTAGAATTTAACAAACTTTCATCAAACTACTCTTAAAGTACATCCTTTCCAATAAAAAATTAATCGTCGAAATCCGTTGGCGTGATAATGAGTTATTCGTCCATTTGAGGCGCACAAACTTGATGACATTTTAAATGAATTGTTGAGAAGCAGTTTATTCAGATCGAACCTAGGTAAGAATGCGCCCTTAAATAGAATTAGTATAGAATTCAACTCTTTTTCAAAAACGGACGATATCGACCTCTTTTTTCCTAGTATAAGTATGTATAAACAATCACTAATCTACAAATAGTTTTTTTATTAGTTAATTTTTAATTTCAAATTTAGTTTTATTTTTACTTTTGTGTTCTTTTTATTTTTATCTTAACATTGTCACTCGCCAATTAATTGCTTGCAGTCTACGCCTATAACTGCGATGGCATTAACTTCACAACTTTTCACTGTTTTATGTATTGTTTGTTAAAAATGTTCATTGTGTTGGTGTAATAAATAAATAAATAAATAATGAAATTTAAGACTTTTATAGTTTTCCTATGAATTCCACTGTTGGAGTTGGACCAATTTTAAATGGGACCACACGAGAAGCGCCAGAAATAAAAAAAAACAATAATAAAAATCGTTTCACCTAGTGAAACGTTACCAACAAACAAGAACCTTTTTTGAAGTGAAGTGAAGTGTAGAAGAAAAGGGTTTTATTGAATAAAACTATTTATCGCGTTCAATCTTTTAAATGCGTATTTTTTTTAATTCTTTCAAAGCAAGTGCTATCAGCCTTACAAGGAATCAACGTTTTTAGCTAATTTATGGTAGTAAGTAGCGAATTTATATTTAGAGAGTATACGTAGTATTTAGACGAGGGTGAATGTGCCCTCCACAGTACACTGCAAACACTCCCCCCCGGTCTGAAAGCGAAATGCGCTAATCAAAGGGTGGGCGGCCTTTAATTGGACGTTGCAGGCTTAGCTCAAGTTGCCATGGCAACGGTTTCAACCCGCTAGACTGTTATAATCGCATAACGTTATATTAATCACACACCGAAGCTTGCTTTGATTATACAAAATCTATAATATACTAGCAGTACCCTGACAACGTGTACAGATCTTTTGGAGTTTTTTAGTGCTGCAATTTATGGTGCTGATTCACCACGCGCTCGGCGGTGAAGGAAAACATCGTAAAAATCTACTTCACACGTCTAAGACAAGTTTCTAAGACATGTAAAGTCTGCCAAACCACACTAGGTGTGTGTGCCGGCCTAAACCCTTATACTCTATTTACAGGGAAACCTAACGGTGGGACTTATATGAATGTTTTACTTCTATGAGTAAAGTATTTGTAACATTAAGTAAATATCTCTATACCCCAACGTGAGAGCTTTATATGCCTTTCCAAGTATTTATTGACATATGAAAAAATTCCACTACTTACGCTGTGCGGGACAAACACGACTCCTGTTTCAAAGAGATAAATGATGAAGTCCAAACTTGGCCGTATGCTTAATTAAACAAGATTGTAAATTTAACATTTAACTGCTGTGTGACTTTGTAAATAAATAAATAGAAAGAGAGTTATGTTTCGTATGTTATTGTAGGGGAAAGAGCCCCTTCTCTTGATGTGCGAGCACACATTTCTTTCTCTTTTTTTTTTCAATAACGAACTACACAGATTGGCCAGAGAAGCTGGCCTTGACTGCTTCACTGGATTGAGAGGTGGCATAGCTCTTAGGTCGCTTAGCCTGAACCTCTATCGCTAGTAACTTAACACAAGGGTCCCCCCGGTGGGGGGTAACCTCGACTTGGACGGTTACTACGTTACGCGTAAGCATTCCGATCCGAGGGCGCCCGAGAGACCGGTCCACGACTCGGTCGGTGTTTCTTTCTCTCTTTAATTAACCTCGTTGTCTTTTCTCCTCTTTCTGTTTTAAATTATTTTCTTTCTCTCAACTAATAAATTTAAATATTACATGACATATAGAGTAGTTTTTGTCTTATTATTTATTTTCTCACCAGGTGTTAAGAGTCCACCTCCCAACAGCGCAGAAGTTACTAGATTTAATCGTATGCACATTGTAATGTGGTTATAAATGACGGTAAGCTGGGCCACGTTATTGCATCTCATACAATTCAAATGAGATTTACTGAAGCAAATTTTATGCGACTTTCGATGACATTGTTTAAAGCCACGTGAACTGTGTACAGCGTGCTGAAAAAGTGATAGATGGCATATCCCAACTGATATTAAGTGGAATATAAAAATAATTCACGCAAGGTCTTCCGCACCTTAGTGTTAAAAATTGTGCAGTGATTTTGGCTAATTTAATTAATTTAGTAGTTATATTCCTATTACTTTATCATTTATTAAAATATTTTTGTAAGTATTAATAATAAAATCGTTACGTTTCTTTATATCGAATGTTGTGTACACCTGTAATTGGCATACACAACAGGACTTAGTGTGTAAACTTGATTATTACAACAATGTATGCTTGTGTAATGCTGTTGGTGTATCATATTAAATAAATAAATAAAGGTGGTAAGACGCACTAGCTTAGTAAATGTCTAGTCGCTCTAGCTTCGAAGTTATGTATGAACTATGATTATTTTATTTTAATTGGAACAACAAACGAATACATATTAAAAGCTTAAGATAAAAAATACATTAATTATAAAGAGTTATAAATATGTAAACAACGCCGTTATCCACATAGTAATAATAATGTCCAAAAATGTCTGTAGCACTACACACACTTTATATTTGTATTAATATCTAAGGCGGGAGGTTACTCCCTCCCCCTCTGCCCTCGCAGTGCAAGGCGACTCGGGCCAGCCGATGTCGCCTTCTTCAGGTCCACCTTGGCGGACGACAAAGGCCCCCACCCTTGTCGCCCAGTGAACCCGAGGCCCCTTTAGTCGCCTTCTACGACAGGCAGGGGATACCGTAGTCTTATTCTTAAGAGTCCAGAACTACAGGGCTGTGCTTCATAATCCTAGTCAATGGAACGCGTACACCGGCGTTGGTTCTTGTAATAATGGGAGAAAACATTTTGTGAGTGTATGTATCACGAATGCGCTGAGAACTGCTAGGAACACGAAAGTATATATTATTAATTAGCTCTGTACAATCGAATTTATTGTGGCAGATTTTGTACAGAAAAATTTGATCATGGTATATTGTACCTTCTAACTTTCAAAGAATGTAAATTGAATTTTTCTAAAAGAACACAATAAGAAGAGTGTTGATGAAAGCATCTATAGTTGATAAGACGAAGAAATTTTGTTTGTACAGATTCAAGAAGTTTGCTGTATTTCTGATAATGAGGATTCCATACTGGTGACGCATATTCAAGCTGTGATCTGATGAGTGATTTAAAAAGAAGTAAATAAATAAAAGATTGTTTAAATGAACCACAAGTTCAATTTGAAAGGCCTTGTTCAAAATTATATTACGACATATGTATTATCTATATAATTATCGTTATCCATGCATCTGCAAACAGTTGTACATAAGTTACTAACTGTGCTAGGACCACTGTACCAAAAGTAAAATACCACCGTGAAGCGATACTGTATTGCTTTTGCATTTTAAACTTCAATGATCCTGTATATAAAATTTCTGACGTAAATCGTCGCCTGTCCATACATCCGGTTGAGACAAGCGAAGTATTACAATTTAAAATGACCACAGTGGAGTCCAAGAAACTAAATAAAATCACATTGCATATACATTTGATTTCGAACCATGGGTAGTATTGAATATATGAATTTAAAATCATGAACAAATCGATCCAGACATGATAATGATATAACTAAAGCGCAGTACCTATTTCAGACAATACATTATACATGAATTTATACAAGAGTCAGCTGTGAGATATTTTAAATCGCAAATAGGTTATGCAACAAATTAATAGCAGTATGGAGACTGTTGTATACAATGAATACAAACAGGTCTTTTTTTTTTAATGACGAACTACACAGATTGGCCTTGACTGTTTCACCGGATTAAGAGCCATAGTTCTTAGGTCGCTTAGCCTGAACCTCTTTCGCTAGTAACTAAGCTTGGGCGGTTACTATGTTACGCGTAAGCATTCCGATCCGTGGGCGCCCAAGAGGCCCGAACCACATAAACATACACCATCTTCCTCGAACGTGCTGCGCCTTTCTTTCAAATGAAAGTTTCAAGAAATAATTTATAGCGTAGTAACATTTGGATATCGGAGCGGCGTTATAAGTACACACCCAGCCCGAATACGTATATGTACGGCTATGTACGGCTATGTACGGCTACAATGCACATCGCAACCATAACTCAAAAGCAACGTAGAGGACTCTATTGCTTACATTTTAAATTAATTAAAGTAAAAACTAAATTACTATTTATATTTAAAATAACCATAAACAATACATACAAAAATATACACTTACATTATATATATAATATTAATATACATATATATTATATGTATTATATTTATATATTTTTGCGATTGCGGGTATTTTTTGCTTATGGTCGCGATGTGCATAGTTTTCGCGGACGTGAGTTACCGTCTAATGTTCTTCTTTAATTTTCGTAATGCGCATCGCGAATAAAACGTGGCGCAGTAAGCTGGCCGTACATTACGAGTTATGGCGTATTCGGGCTGGGTGTGTACTTATAACGCCGCTCCGATATCCAAATGTTACTACGCTAAAAATTATTTTTTGAAGCTTTCCCTTATTTGAAAGAAAGGCGCAACACGTTCGAGGAAGATGGTGAATGTTTATGTGGTTCTGGGATAACTTGTGTAATTAAACGAATAAATTTAGCGGTCGACTTTGTTCAGAAGATAGGTATGCCACCTTAGAAATCTAATCTTCTCGAATATTCACTTGGTAGACCATTCCACAAGCACGAAGCCTTCACAACGAAATCTCTAAAGTAACGTAATCGTAATCATTGCAATTCGGGCATGATTCAGATCGGGGATTACATGTCAGGCAGGGGGAAGGCAGGTAGGTGTACCCTACACATTAGTGCCGCCTTGCTCTAAGTCGAAGCACGGAGAAAAATTTCATTTCTCGATAACTCAGTCTTTTCACCTGCCCAGGTCATCTTTACCGACGAAAACACCATTAGAGCCTATGGTATTAATTCTCAACTTTTTTTGTTGCGGTATGCCTTTAAAGATTTCAAATTTGACCGCATTCAAATGAAAAGATAAGTTTAAAAATGATTTACTAGTAAATACAAAAACCGACTTTCAAAATCAAATCATTGATGCTTTTAACATTAGAGGGTACAACATAACCGATTATTTTATGTCAGTGTCACAATTGGACCAAATTCAAAGTCCAAAGTCAAGGGTCTACACGGGAAGAACCAGCTTTCTTTTCTTACCGTCAAAAGGTCTGAAGGAACAAACATAAAAAATACAGTAGATTTGAGTACCTTTTTGAAGTCGTTTAAAAATATAAACAGAACGGAAGCTATCACTAGTCAGTGATGCCACTACCAATGCAGCCAACATTGCTTATTTAGTCAATAGAGTGTGGGAGGCCTTGACTATTGTCGATATTTGCGGGAAGAATAACACTCGGAGTCCAGATTTGTAATGTTTTGTATTTTATAATTTCTTAACTATATACACAACTTATGTGCTACGTCCTTACTGGCACTAATTAGAAGCTACGTTTGTCGACCAATCCGGAAGGGACACTGATTAATAGTTATTTACAATGAGAGTGAGCGAGAGGTGATTTTCTCTGTCACACATCTTGCGCGTTCTGCACAGAGATAGCGATATGCTGTTTAAGACCCCCGATAAGAGCAACTAATTAATTTAAGCATAATAATGACATAAATTCAAAAAAAATGTAAACCAGAAATATTATCGAACCATGTAACCATGGCACGGTTCACAACCACAAGGCTTCCGAAGTTTTATCAAAGAATAAAATACAACTGAATCACGTACATGTTTCAAAGAAAAATGAAAAAAATAATAGAAGGGAAGTAAAAGAGCGAAGTGAAGAAAAGCTACAATGGAAATCATAATACTAGCACGAATGTCTGTCTCTGTCGAGATAATGGATCACTTACTTTGTCGTTGTTGTTTGTACATTGTGTAGCATAACATAGAGGAAATCTAGATTTGCTATCAGCGAATCGCATAGGAATACAGTACGAAACTATCCTACCTAGATTCTTTTCATAATCATCCCACATACAAATGAATAAAATTGCAGTATCTGTATCTAATATTAAAATAACCGCTTTTGTAGTACATGAATAAGAACATGAAATTAACTAATGAATCTCTGAAACGCCTTTACTGATTTTGACGGGACTTTCACTAGCAGAGAGTTAATGTAATAAGGAATAACGGGGGAAGATCAGCTAGTTAAAATTAAAACAACGGTCAACTATGCGACGAATCACCAAAAAAGTTCCAATGACGTAGAGAAACAAATAGCGTTATAGCGTAAAGCAAACATGAGCTAATTTAAGCGTCATTAAATCCCTGTATCCGCGGCATTGACTTAAAATAGCTGATAGCTATTTACGCGAAACGAGCGACATTTGTTTGCTCTCCGAACGGAAATAGCATGCGAATTATAAAAGCTAAATTTATTCGTATCAGTAACGTTTGCGTTTCCGTAACATATTAATAGGCGTTGGGAGAGTCGCGCGTATATAGTTTGATTAAAAATAGGAGAGATAGCGTCGAGATGCGTGGGTAAGATTAGATAGGAATAGAACAAATGGGAATCATTAATAATATACTAAAAAATAAATTGGAATAATAATGGACAAATATGTAAATCAGTATGGGACCAAGGAAATAGACGAATTGTTACGTTATATTATATAAATGTTCTGTATATAATGCCGAAGAGTTCGTTTTACGCGCAAATCACAGAAACTATCGAACCAATTTCAACAATTCTTATCGTGTTAGATAGTTCATTTGTTGGGGTAGGTTATAGGTACGACAAATCACGGGAGTGATCTCACATGTCAACAAATCGAGAAGAATTAAAAATAATTAGTGTAAAATTGAAATAATGTTTACAAAAAAATTGTCGCGAATGAAACAGACGATGCTAGTATTACATAAATCGTTGTTAAATTCGTTTCTTATAAATGTATTATTTTACCATATTCATCATGGATTTTATGATTCCTAAGTTGTTTCATTTTACATCACATGTTTTACTTTATGAATCCTAACTTTCAGCGGTTTCGGACCTTCGAGTCTGATTTGACGTATTGATTTTTGACCCAGTTAGATATAATTAATATATATCCATAGGTCGCTGAATCCGGTGACATCCGCTGACTATTGAGCAAAACGTTTGCCTATATTGTTGACAAACATAATATAACTACACGAGTAAAATGAAACATTAGACTCGACATCAGTATAGCTAGACAGATTGCTAAGATATTATCACAGACAAATCAATAATATTATCGCATAGAATGTCTACTGAATTGGCAAGGAAGGTATCAGAATCAATGGAGTCGTCTTGTGTGAGAAATATATTCTAACAATCGCATCGGAGCGAACAAAGGTAAATGTTGTGTACATTTAAGCAGAGAGGCTTTCTCAAGCTTAAACGATTTTTGAATAAAATTTATGTGACAGAAATGATAAGAGTGAAGCTTCAGATCTAGATTCAGAGACAAATAAATACCTTCAATGATGGAGAAGTACGTACAGTAGAAGAAATGAATCAGCATATTTTGAATGTAATGTAAGAGATTAAAGAAGAACTGAAACAATATTCGAGTGTCATTGCTGCACTATTGGAAAATCATAGTGACATAACTGAACTAACAGATTACCACTTAACTAAACTAGCAAAAACTGTAATGTTATTTTGGCACAATTGGTTTAGCAGACTCAGGACCCTGGTCAATTCAAGCAACCAGCTAGCCGGTTGACCCATGTTGGGCGACAAGGGTGGGGGCCTCTGTCGTCCGCTAAGGTGGACCCGGGAAGAAGGCGACATCGGCTGGCCCGTGTAGCCTTGCACTATGAGGGCACAGGGGGGGAGGGAGAATCCTCCCCCCCGGGACGTGCTCTCCTTGAGCACAGTGCAGAGGGGCTCCGGTGCGTTCCACTGGAGATCCCGGAGCCCCTCGTCATGCACCGAGGAAAGGGCCACCGGGGAGGTTTTAGTGGGTAAAAACCCTACATAACCGCCGCCTTCCCCCCAGAAGGCGGGGTATCTTTTTGAAAATTTCCTCCCCGTTAACAAAAAAAAAAAATGTTGGAAACCAACAGGTGCAGTAATTAGTTATTGACATAAAGAAGTCTCATGTACAAATTAAAATAGATACCTATAGAACGATACGTAAAACATTAATAGAATTCTTCAACGAATACCAGTTCAAGAACGTTATCGTCAAGTAAATAAAAATGAAAAAAAAAACAGTGACCATAAACAGGTATAGACTTACCTGTATGGACCGGTCTTGCGACCTTGTGGGCACGCAAAACATAGATTATTTTGTATTAACGGCGAAAGAAAACACTATGTTCTAAAATTAATGTGTTTATTAGGTGTATTGCCCAAAATAATACATACTTCGGGCCCCGTAAGAGGTTATATAAAAAAGTTAAAGTTACAGCCTATATATGTCCTACTGTTGGACACAAGGTTTCTCTCTCCTAGTGCGGATTGGCACTCTTCACATGTCTTAGAAAATTTTCTAGATTTCTTCAGGATGTTTTTCTTCAAATACGCGTGGTAGATCAGCACTTAAAATTTACGATAAACAACTTATGATAATATTGGGTTTGCTATTTTGCTTGCTAGAAAAGCTTAAGCTAATTTTGTCATGTTCATTTATTTTTGAAGTAAAAATTCTTGACGCACGCTTGACTTGGAATGTAAGCTATATTATATCTTGTGTATACATTATACAAATACATATAAGTTGGGGCTAAAGAAGTTTTACTTCAGTCGTGTGTCTCAAGCACACTATTTTTTTTTAATTTTGTCTGACGTTACACAAGTTAACGGCCAGGAAGGCTCAATTTGACGGAATAACAAGCAATCATTGGATTACATAAGGCGGAGGCAAGAAGCGTAATGGACGGCTCGACAAACCTCGTTAGGAAACGTCTATTATCCTATTACTAACATAGGATTTGTTACAAATGAGCGACATCGTGACAGTCCCCCTGTATAAATGTTTCTAATACTATCAATCTGTTTGCACACATTTTTTTAGGAATTCTATAGTATACATTTTATGACATACTAAACGAGACACACTACACTATGAGTACACAAACATTTAAAAAATACCGAACTACAAGGCAATGGTAAAATTGAAGAGAATGCTTTCTGGCAATAAGCCCGTCTTTTATTTTGTGCATTAGTTCCCAAAGTAAAACCTAAACCAGGTTACATCTAGAGACATACTACATCCGGGGACTTGACGGAGTTCTATGTTCTACAAAAAATTGGGTTCACTTTCGATAGTGAAGAACTAAAAGTTGGCTTGATCTTTTATCGACGAACTACACAGATTGCCTAGAGAAATTGGCCTTGACTGCTTCACCGGATTGAGAGGTAGCATAGCTCTTAGGTCGCTTAGACTGAACCTCTATTACTAGTAACTCAACACAAGGGTCCCCACCGGTGAGGAGTAACCTCGGCGTGAACGGTTACCTTCTAGTTGATTTCACCTACCAATGTAGGCATATAATATGATAAGACTGTTACTTGTAAAAACTTGCATATTCTAGAAGAGAGAGGACGAGTTTTGTGTATATGGTAGAAATATAGCTGCAAGGGGTCCACCGAATCGCTTGTGCCTATGTGTAGAAAAGAAAGTTACGTAGGAAAGTCGTGAACGATGGATTTTGGCATTCTGCCGTGATGTACGGTAATGGAAATCGGTAGCTGGGATGATTGCGAACACTCACTATGGTTAATGCGATAGAGAATACTTCAATCGTCGACAGATCCATGAGCTCTACGTTGTGAGCTACAATCAGTGAAAGTTAGTTTTGCAGACCGTCCTCCAACCCATTAGGCTATTATCTAACGTGTGTATTGGACCGTAGGCTACAAATCCAGGACACATTGCCGACCTTTGCTCTTTAGACGTGAACGAATGCTAATAGGTACATATACGATGCGGCTAGAACTAAATTAGTACCCATCGTAATAACATTTGACATTTAAAGCGTGCCGCGTGCCGGGACATCTACAAGTTTCAATGAACCCTAAAGGTACGGGGTTATTTATTAACTTAGGGTAATGACCCTTTACCCGGGTATCAATACCGTTGAAGACGGATTTTCAGGAATAACAATTTTAACGTCGAGGCTAATCCCCAAAAGCGTTAGCCACCACGAATCTATCCTCGAGGTAAGCTCGCACCTCTCGTTTCCAGCTGAGACCGAATAAGCTAAGATAAGGCTTGATTACATAAGGTTATATTGCACCAGCCCTGTAGTTCTGGGCTCGCAAGAATAAGACTACGGTATCCCCTGCCTGTCGTACAAGGCGACTAAAAGTGGCCTCGGGTTCACTGGGCGACAAGGGTGGGGGCTTGCGTCGTCCACCAAAGTGGACCCGGAAAGAAGGCGACATCGGTTAACCTCCTTCCCCGGGACGTGCTCTCCTTGAGCACAGTGCAGAGGGGCTCCGATGCGTTCCACGTTGAAATCCCGGAGCCCCTCGTCATGCACCGAGGAAAGGGCCACCGGGGAGGTTTTAGTAGGTAAGAACCCGACAAAACCGCCGCCTTCCCCGTAGAAGGCGACTAAAAGTGGCCTCGGGTTCACTGGGCGACAAGGGTGGGGCTTGCGTCGTCCACCTAAGTGGACCCGGAAAGAAGGCGACATCGGTTAACCTCCTTCCCCGGGACGTGCTCTCCTTGAGCACAGTGCAGAGGGGTCTGATGCGTTCCACGTTGAAATCCCGGAGCCCCTCGTCATGCACCGAGGAAAGGGCCACCGGGGAGGTTTTAGTAGGTAAGAACCCGACAAAACCGCCGCCTTCCCCGTAGAAGGCGACTAAAAGTGGCCTCGGGTTCACTGGGCGACAAGGGTGGGGCTTGCGTCGTCCACCTAAGTGGACCCGGAAAGAAGGCGACATCGGTTAACCTCCTTCCCCGGGACGTGCTCTCCTTGAGCACAGTGCAGAGGGGTCTGATGCGTTCCACGTTGAAATCCCGGAGCCCCTCGTCATGCACCGAGGAAAGGGCCACCGGGGAGGTTTTAGTAGGTAAGAACCCGACAAAACCGCCGCCTTCCCCGTAGAAGGCGACTAAAAGTGGCCTCGGGTTCACTGGGCGACAAGGGTGGGGCTTGCGTCGTCCACCTAAGTGGACCCGGAAAGAAGGCGACATCGGTTAACCTCCTTCCCCGGGACGTGCTCTCCTTGAGCACAGTGCAGAGGGGTCTGATGCGTTCCACGTTGAAATCCCGGAGCCCCTCGTCATGCACCGAGGAAAGGGCCACCGGGGAGGTTTTAGTAGGTAAGAACCCGACAAAACCGCCGCCTTCCCCGTAGAAGGCGACTAAAAGTGGCCTCGGGTTCACTGGGCGACAAGGGTGGGGCTTGCGTCGTCCACCTAAGTGGACCCGGAAAGAAGGCGACATCGGTTAACCTCCTTCCCCGGGACGTGCTCTCCTTGAGCACAGTGCAGAGGGCTCCGATGCGTTCCACGTTGAAATCCCGGAGCCCCTCGTCATGCACCGAGGAAAGGGCCACCGGGGAGGTTTTAGTAGGTAAGAACCCGACAAAACCGCCGCCTTCCCCGTAGAAGGCGACTAAAAGTGGCCTCGGGTTCACTGGGCGACAAGGGTGGGGCTTGCGTCGTCCACCTAAGTGGACCCGGAAAGAAGGCGACATCGGTTAACCTCCTTCCCCGGGACGTGCTCTCCTTGAGCACAGTGCAGAGGGCTCCGATGCGTTCCACGTTGAAATCCCGGAGCCCCTCGTCATGCACCGAGGAAAGGGCCACCGGGGAGGTTTTAGTAGGTAAGAACCCGACAAAACCGCCGCCTTCCCCGTAGAAGGCGACTAAAAGTGGCCTCGGGTTCACTGGGCGACAAGGGTGGGGCTTGCGTCGTCCACCTAAGTGGACCCGGAAAGAAGGCGACATCGGTTAACCTCCTTCCCCGGGACGTGCTCTCCTTGAGCACAGTGCAGAGGGCTCCGATGCGTTCCACGTTGAAATCCCGGAGCCCCTCGTCATGCACCGAGGAAAGGGCCACCGGGGAGGTTTTAGTAGGTAAGAACCCGACAAAACCGCCGCCTTCCCCGTAGAAGGCGACTAAAAGTGGCCTCGGGTTCACTGGGCGACAAGGGTGGGGCTTGCGTCGTCCACCTAAGTGGACCCGGAAAGAAGGCGACATCGGTTAACCTCCTTCCCCGGGACGTGCTCTCCTTGAGCACAGTGCAGAGGGGTCTGATGCGTTCCACGTTGAAATCCCGGAGCCCCTCGTCATGCACCGAGGAAAGGGCCACCGGGGAGGTTTTAGTAGGTAAGAACCCGACAAAACCGCCGCCTTCCCCGTAGAAGGCGACTAAAAGTGGCCTCGGGTTCACTGGGCGACAAGGGTGGGGCTTGCGTCGTCCACCTAAGTGGACCCGGAAAGAAGGCGACATCGGTTAACCTCATTTTTCTATTTATTAGACGATTTGAAACAAGACTTTCATAATGAAAATTCATTACCTTTTACGAGGGTGAATCAAACAGTTCTTAGAAGTGCATATATATGAAACCTTTTTGGATCAAGTTCGATATTCAAATTAAAGAGTGTCTATCACACTATATTTATGCAGACTGTCACTTGTTTTTGTCAGTTCGTTCGCATGTAATAAATTTTTTTGTGCAACGAGTTGCTAAAAAGTCAAAATTATGGATAAAAGTGAGTTACGTGCGGTGATAAAATATCTCAGTTTGAAAAAAATGTCTACGAAGGAAATTTTTTTGGACATTCAGCAGACATTAGGAGGTGATGCTGTACCCTATTCTACGATTGCAGGGTGGTAAATCATTCATCTAGCTTAGAATTTATTTTAGAAAATACCGTTTTATTCGCGTATACCCTGTTATTAGTTAAAGGGCGTTGCTAAGCAACAGTAAGTCAATGTTTGGTTTGACGTGAGACCAATAAAATTATGTGTTAGATGGTTGTATAGTAATGAATATATAAAGTATATGGCCAATATATACGGCATAAATACGAGATAAGTCTTGTTTGGTGGCAACAGACAACGATAGAACATACATAAGAAATAGAAAACAAATTTTTAAACAAGCAGATGGTGCAGTCACACGGTTAAGGCTAGGAATCACTAATGAGTTAACGAGCCAGCTGAATCTAGAGTTAGATGAGCCATATGATATAAAAAAAAACACCCAGCAAAGCTACTCTACGGTCATCCAGGTTATTTAAGTAACTATTTAAGTTAAATAAGAAGAAAAGTTAACAAACGAAGTCACCCTTTCCCCTTCTCGGGGACCCTTGCACCGTATTAATCCCCAAAAGAGCTAAGTTCACGTTAAGGTTGGTGGCAACAGTCAATGATAGAACATACATAATAAAAAGGTAACAATCTTTGAAACAAAAAGATGCTACGGTTAAGGAATCACTAACGGGTTTGACGAGCCAGCTGAATCTAGATGTAGACGAGCCATAGAACGATTTTAGTTACTAAACGAAGATAACAATTTGACATTAAATTCCTAAAGACTTAAGGAAATTATAAATCTTCGATTACCTACGCGTTATCCTTGTGGGTAATCGAAGATTTATCAAATACGCCTGTGTGCAATAGATAGTTCAATCTTCAGATTCGTTGAATACACATGTTTGATTTCATGATGTCATTACACATTTACGCAAACATTTCTGTAATATTGACCCAAGTAATCATATGATTATCGTTGTGCAATTATTTATACAAATAAATAAAATTGGTTTGTGTCCTTTTTACTACATGCATATGAATGTATGTACAGATATAAGCTACGTATACCAAAATAACATTTTTTTAAATTTTATGTCTGTTTGTCTGGAACCTCTGTACCGATTTTGACGAAACTTTCACTGAGAGATTTTTCAGATAGCTGATGTAATAAGGAGTAACTTATGCTACTTTTATTTACGAAAAATTTAAATAAATAGTTTTTAATCGCATCAATTATGCAGTACAGAAGGTTTAGATATCATAATATACTACAAGATGCAGCGTTTTTTGTATAGTAGTGATAAGCCTTAAGACTAAGCGGTTCAATTTAAGATCTCAGGAGCATAGGAAAATGACATTTTCACGTTTTGTAATGACTGCGTAATTCACTGTATCTTTTGGAAAGTAAAATTTTTGCCGACAGCCCTTTTTTTATAAAAGGGCTATATAGCTTTGTTTCGATGCTTTTTTATGGTGTTGTCTCTTTGTTTTGTTAAAAAGAGAGCTATCTCTAGTGTTACAGTGCTTTATTGTTATTTTTATTATTTATCCCTGATTTTGGAATGTAGTGTTGGTAGTGCTGAGGTTCATGCGTCGTAGACATCCCGTTGCATTGTTATTAGTATCTGCGCGACCGTTGCGTCCCTGTTTCTCATGGCCATTTTTAAGTTGTAATCTATTATTTTTTTCTTTTGATGCGGACATTGCCCTTGTCACCAGTCTTCCTGTGGCGTGTCATCTGTGTCTATTACACGGCGATATCACCACTATATATCTACTTGGGGCCCTTGGGTCGAGATACTCCCAAATAGAGATTGAAGCTTATCGACCTAAGAGCTTTGCCATCTCTCATCCGGTGAAACAGTACAGGACAGCTTCACTGGCTAATCTGTACAATCAGAATAATATATATGTCACCAAAAAAAAGATGACTATTAATAAATTGACAGTACCAACTCACAAATATTGTTATGATCACAATCTCAATTCCGTCATGAATCAATAATAGTCACTTATAATGGTCCCCATAATAAATTCTATAATGGATGTAGTCACTTACAAAGGAATGAAATGTCAAGGACAAGGAAAAAAATTCCGACATATGTTCTCATTCGGTGCACCATGATGATAATTTGAATTTAATGACAATAGACGATTTTACTATATGACGAGATTAGTATGGACATTAAACTTTATTGTTTAAAACGAAACGTTAACAAATAAATAAAGGCAGGTGGGTGCTTTTACAAAATAGGCGAATTACATATTACTTAACGATAACGAATATCTGCTTATTGCAATACGAAACCAAAAAATAACTTTAATAAAGGGACCAATATACTTTAATAGAGGGTATATATATTTACACATATGTATATATATATGTAATAAAAAATGTGTACGGCGAGCGCACGGCAAGATACATCGTGCCTAGATTAATTAATGAACTACCCTCAGATATAAGGAATTGTATAACTAACAAAAACATTAATAGTATATTAAAAAGTTATTTAGGAACGCAAGACGGACGCTTTGGCGCTAGTGACAAACCACTGCGGTTTATATAGCGTTAAGTTATATGTATATTCTTTTACTGTAAAATTTTATTTGAAATAAATTAAAAAAAAATATATATATATATATATATATATATATAATAAAGGTAGCTTCGTTTTGAACCTCTAATGGCATAATCCACGCAAGTTTTCCCGAGAAGCGTATGTACGTGTGCAATTATATTTTACTGTATAATGTAAGCAAATGTTAATAGCAAAATACTTTAGTAGTATTTCAATATCCATGTGGTAGCAATACATTGCATAGTGCACTAGCAACCCGAGTACTATCCCCGGCATCGGCACTAAAGAAGTTGTTGATTTGTAAGTACTTATTTACCGTACTCAACAATATAGATAATATGAGAAAACCTACACGTTTTAGCAGAAAATTCCTGTGCCTAGCAGTGGGGCATAT
Organism: Meandrusa payeni; assembly: GCA_029286785.1. NCBI lineage: Eukaryota > Metazoa > Arthropoda > Insecta > Lepidoptera > Papilionidae > Meandrusa > Meandrusa payeni. The sequence goes on from JAGSMX010000032.1 coordinate 2,790,003, forward strand.
CCATCAGCAATTTTATAGTTTCAGTGTGTCAAAACGTGATAACTTTTATATTTCAATTACTTATATAATTTCAATTGCAATAAATAGTTAATTTATTCATGACAAATACAATATATTTTTTACCCTTAGTTTATATTTTTTAATGTTTTTTTTTTATGTTAGCGGAATAGGCACCTAATTCGAGAGCCTAATATATATTGTTGATGTCAATATATAGGCTGTCACTTCTACTATAGCAGAGATTAAACTTATAACCTTGAGATAATTACCTTCATTCCATCTACTCCAATTTACCTTAAAGAACGTTTTGAATTTATCCACCTATCCGATCCTCTATCCTTACGATCCTCTGAAACCTTTAAACTTAAAACCCCTACTCATTCCTCAAACTTTTATGGGAAGTCATTCACATTGCGGGCTACTAGACTGTGGAATGCCCTTCCAAATTCCATTCGGCTTGCTAAATCCTACCTGCTTTTAAAATTTGCTAGCGCAACATTATCAATCGATTTCGTCGGAACTATGATATATGTATATTTTATGTATTACTATATTTAATCATAAATTATTTATGTATGTATATTTAGTGTAGGTTGTCAATTATATGTATAGATTTGTTATCTTATTTGTATTTCTAACGCCATCGTCCTGTTTTGTTCATATGTTTCCTGTCCATACACAGGTTGCCTGGAAGAGATCGCTCTCAGCGATAAGGTCGCCCATTGTACAACAAACTGTAACACCTTACTTATGTAATGCCTTTTGTTTGATTTTGGTGTACAATAAAGTTATATCTATCTATCTATAATTGCGAATAAAGAAGTTGACGGATCAGAGCATAAAAATCATCAGATTACCAGACCAAGTCTTCAACACATACAAACATATCAAGTTTCACAACACTTCGAACGGAAGCACAAATTAATTCGTTAATGAATATCTCCTTCAAAACTGTAAGACGAAGTCAAGTGACGACAAAGTGGCAATTCATTAGAATACGAGTTACAAGAGTCACATGATATGTGGCTCCGTCCTCATCTTCAGTATATAAGCACAATTAAAAATCTACAAGAAAGAGTTCCATTTTTTTGTGACGAACCTACGTCAATCGTCAGAAAAGTTGACTGCAAAGTTTTTTTTTTATAATGGGACAAATAGGCAAACGAATTTATGGCTCACCTTAAGTGATCACCGTCGTCCATAAACATCCAAAGCACCAGACGAGCTGCAGGTGCGTTGCCTTTGATAGGAATAAGCGTATTTCTCGAAGGACCCCAAATCGTAAAGGTTCGGAACCACCGCTGGTGACAGTTGATTCCACGGGTCGATAGTGCGTGGAAGAAAGTTACGCGAGATACGTACAGTCGTGGAACGCCAACCATCAAGATGGTGTCGATGGAATTTGGAAATCAGTGTCACCAGTGTGAGAGGTGGCATATTTATTAAGTAGCTTAGATTTAACCTCTTTAGAGAGTAACTCAGCGCAATGGCACCACGGCTTGGACGGTTATTCTACTCGCGACAGCATTGCGAACCGAGGAAACCGAACTGAGATGGCCAAACCACGACTCGGACGGTAAGCTATCCGAAAAGTATCAAGATATTCAATAGCTAACTAGATTTAAGTGGCATTCGTTGTTAAGCAGTAATTGGACGAATATCAGAGACATGTCAGTGTATAAAAACGACGAGAAAACTAGAAAATCTCATTATGAATACTGGTGTACCTCTGTATCCACATCCGTAAACACACTTGGCCTACTATATGAAATGAGGGTTATTTCAGAATTGGCACAAACAACTCGTACAGGCAACAATTCCATTAGGCCCCGCGCAAACACACTTTCGGCCATTAGTCATTTTAATGAAAACATTTGTGTAGAAATGAACGTTCATTGGTATCACAGTCGATTTTCGATAGTTTTTGGAGTCTTTAATTTATTGGTGCCAAAATTAATTGTGTTTGTTAGTATTTGACGTATGTATTCAGTAATGACATTGGGCGACAAGGGTAGGGGCCTTTGTCGTCCGCCAAGGTGGACCCGGGAAGAAGGCGACATCGGCTGGCCCGTGTCGCCTTGCACTGCACAGGGGGGAGGAGTAACCTCCCCGGGAAGTGCTCTCTATGAGCACAGTACAGAGAGGCTCCGGTGCGTTCCACTGTAGATCCCGGAGCCCCTCACCATGCACCGAGGAAGGGCCACCGGGGAGGTTTTAGTGGGTAAAAACCCCACATAACCGCCGCCTTCCCCCCAGAAGGCGGGGTATCTTTCTGAAGATTTCCTCCTCGTTAAAAAAAAATGTATTCAGTAATGAAGGAATGAAAATTAATATGATTATAATAAAGTTTTTTAGGTTTGTTAAGCTAATTATTCGATATATGGAAAATATCGATATATTTATACAATACATCGTATAGTATCAATTCAACGTTACTATATATTATATTGAAAAATATATCGATAAATATTTGCATGAACGTCCCTAGTCTATCCGTCCATTCATTGCGGGCGCGGCTTAAATGAAACTGGATTCCCGCCACAAACTCGCGTATTGTCCGAGACCGTAGGAAAAAATACTACTGTATTTGAGAAGTTTTGTTATTAAAAACACAATGAACCCCCGTCTGTAACAGATGCAAGTATAATGGAAATATTTTCCGTTGAATTTACTCACTGGAAATAAGTTAAGGGAACTATTCACAACTTCTGCTATAATACCGATGAAAATATTTGCAACACATTTTTCTACTAGTTTGCATAGTACGCTTGCAATCCGAGTTCGATCCTCGGTGCCGGCACCAATGAATTTGTTGTTTCGTCGTGAGGATTTTGTAGGAGACAAAGACATGTGAAGTCTGCCAATGCGCACTAGGGCCGCGTGGCGAACGATACCCTTACACTCTCTTTATAGAGAAGGCCTGTACCCAACAGTGGGATATATATATAAATATATCGTCGTCCACCAATGTGGACCTTGGTAGAAGGCGACATCGGCTGGCCCGTGTCGTTTCTCCCCCGTCATGCACCGAGGAAAGGGCAGCCGGGGAGGTTTTAGTGGGTAAGAACCCCATATAACCGCCGCCTCCCCCCCAGAAGGCGGGGTATCTTTCTGAAGATTTCCCTTCCGTCAACAAAAAAAAAGAGATGGTTCACATTCACCCCTACTCAGAGATGAGGTTCTTAAGAGCCAATGCCGTCGAAGCGACGGAAGTGTGCTAAAGCGTCCCCGTTGTTGTGCCTATAGGCATAGGGGTGAACACCGTGGAGGTTTTAGTCGGTGCGAGTCCGACATAGTCCATGCTTGTATCTATAAGGGTGGATATGCGTCGGTATTACCCCACGTAAAAAAAAAAAAAAGAGATGGTTCACGTCAATAGTCGAATGGTGGATTCGAAACTTACGTTTCTCAGACCGTATATAACAAATAATTAGACTTATATTACATTTAAAAAATAATCTAAAATGGAAATAAGAAAGAAGAACCGGGATTCAGTTTGGAAAATTTAAATATGTGGGAAAGTTTTTTTGTAATAACAAGATTGATTTCGTTTACAAAACTACTTTCGTATGTATGCACGTATTTCGTGAACTACGAATCTTGTTTTATCTCGTCTAGTCATCTGTTGTCTGTATCAACATAAGTAAATAAAGCTTGGAACTGTAAACGAAACGAGAACAGACGCGGCGGTAATCCCGAATCAGACGAGACCCGAACAACGGCAACCGAGTGAAAAATCAATACCAACAGAGGAGACGTACTTGTACAAATGTAGCTTGCACCGCGTTCGGAGAGCTTAATAATTCAGACCGACGGCCCGAATATAGGAGAAGGTTTCTTCGCCGATTCCATTCCAACTCGCACGTAATACGGAACCGAACATGGAACACTGAATAAATGAGAACGTAAGCTTGTTTATAGACTACGGTATACAAACTGCCGCAATTAATTTTTATCTTCATTTTTCATAGTAACCGTCCAAGCCGAGGTTAGCCCTCACCGGGGGACCCTTGTTTTGGCAATAACATTTCACTATGAATTTTCCTTCCTATCGGTTTCCTCAATGCCGATGGTCGTGTCCATCTCGTGGGAACAGCCTGTTGGTTATACGCCACATTCCCCTATCCGCAGCCATGTGCGAAGCATTGCTAATTAAGGTACCGATAGTGGTGCTGATCTGATCAGTCCGACCGCTAGGTTTATATATCGATTTCGGCTGTGACAACCAGCTTTTCCAAGTTGTCACTATTTCTTACGTAGGCATATGGTGGACAGCCTAACTTTGTTCTTAAAATCACTCAGGAGAGTGTGTGTGACAGACATACGTTGGTAGGTACTGTCCATATAATCTAAAAACTCAGCAAGACTCGGAAAAAAAGATGTTATATCTTTTTTTTTCGAGTCTTGCTGCTCGACGCCGGGTTGTAAAGCTCGGTCTATGCAGTCTTGGTTGGAAACGAACGCTGAATTATGGTTAACGATCTGTTTTAGAGAGTACGGCTTACTCTAAACGACATGATAATTTGGAGCTAAAGACTCCAAATTATCATGGCGTTTGCTACACTAGTAACTACCATTGGTAACATTGCTAACAATCCGTACGATTGGCATCAATGAAATTTCAAATGGACAGAGCGCGTGCTTCTTTTGGTAACTGACTTCAACAAGGAGCAGCCAATGGTCTCCATAATTCTCCATCCCAATCTCCAACTCCATTCAAATAAGCTCGTTTTATATATTTGTAATAAACTAACACACTGTAAAAATAGTGAATGTTATTTGCAATATTTTTTTTGTTTCACTATGTATGGCAAGGCTATGTATATATTCAATTATAATCTCTAATTGTATAATATTGTATATAATTATAGCGAAATGTTGTCAAGGAAAACACAGTATTTGCATGATCAATAGTAACAAGATCTTCAGAACTCCTATGTAAAAAAAACAATCCATCATTACCAAATATGTGAAATACTAACTGTTTACAATTACCCATCAGATCCTTCAATCGGTTTAGCCAGTTTACCTAGCCTTCGAGATAAGGGCCTATTTTTAAACCTGGAAATTGGCGCTGAGAATTACTGGTTCCTTTGCCTCAGTCATATCTAGCCAACTGCCTAATGATTTCAATACAATTAATTTAAAACTCATCTGCATACCATTCTTACTTTCAGTAAAACCATTAAGAGAAGCCATTAATCTTCATTACCCTCGAGCGATTCCCGAGCATCGTGTTTCGTACTCCGCACCGTTTGTGCCGGGTTAACGAATTCACGTCACCAAAGTAAAACGAAGGTCGGTATCAACTTCTGCCTGAGGGCTGATCGAAAGGGCGCGCCGTTTAAGTTATTAAATACGAATATTAAAGCATTAAATCATTTGCTACCAAGTTCGACAACGATCACAGCTCATACAATGTGTACAGTGGATTTATTCATACAGTCAAGTAAATAGAAAAACCAACTTCAAATCGATGACGGCTTGTCAGAAAGGCAGGTGGCAGTCAGAAACATTTACAATCTAGGGAATCGTGATTCCTTCAGAGAGAAATTTAAGGACATAAAATTCTAACTGTCGCTTCTCAATATATATATATATATATAAAATTTTAAAATATTAAAATGTGTTGTATGTGCATAAAAATCAAAATGAATTTAAAAAGAAGCGACATACATAATATTAACACTAATAAATAATAAATAAATAATAAATAAATAATAAATAAAATTTATTTGGACAAAAGAAAAGAAATACCACAATACAGAACGTACGTAAACTGCTACAGTAGTTGTGTGGTGTAGGAGCGTAAAGGTGACGTAGCAATTAAACACTTGACTCTTTGACAGCTGGTTTATTACTAACCAATATGTCCGCGCGCAGCCTCGAAGCACCTGCCACACACATATACATCATTCCCCACGTCATTTTGAGGTCCTGGTGTAAACAAACATTACAAAATTAACAATGTGTATCTTATGAAAATAAAAAACAATAACAATCGACAAAGAAAAACAAGAAAAAACTTAAATCTAAAATAACATTTTTCTAAAAAACTTCTTATAATCAATTATTTTCTAGGCCTCAACATTTTCTGGCCAACCGTGTCTACTTGCTCTCTAGAACTGACCGGGGATCTTATTGCGCTCGCTTCAGGCGAAGGTTGAACAGATCCTTCGGCCGACGAAGTGGGCAAGTCCCCATTTCCTTCACAGACCTCGACCTCACTATTATTTTGTGACAAAACAGACTCCACTGATGGACTAAGTTCTCTGATATTCTCAGACTCTAATCGTTGAGGTGAGGGCGACGTCTGTGAGAGCTGTCCTGACTGAGTCGCTGATACAGTCACCGGTGTCGTTGAGGTGTCACTTACAATCTGCGATGTTAACGACTCATGAAATTAACTTTTCTTTATTTTTTTTATCTGGTGAAACCTCATTTCCATCTAGACATTTGATAATCTGATCTATGTGTCTATTACAAATTACGTTAAAATTAACAAAATGTATTTTAAACATTCTTGTTCCTAAGGTTCCAATAACTTTACCCCTTGACCATATATATTTCCTACCTGTAAACCATTTAGCCAATACAACTTCGTTTACATGAAAACGCCTACTAGGTGGTAAGGGTCTGCTTTGATCGGTGCTATTTCCCACTTCCGATGGCAACACCATATCTAATCGACCTGTTAACTTCCGGCCGAACATTAATTGAGCGGGTGTGTTACCGGTTGAACAATGTATAGTGTTTCGATATTGAAAAGAAAATCTAATAATTTTCCTCGATTTCTATTTTATTTATTATTTCGTTAGCGAGGATCGATTTAATCATTTTTTTACATGTTTTAACTGAATTCTCCGCTTGGCCGTTACTACAAGGATGATACACAGGTGATGTCAAATATAGAATTCCATTATTTTTACAAAATAAATTAAATTCATTTGAACAAATTTTGCGTCATTATCAGAGACTATTACTTTGGGAATACCGAAATAAGAGATTAAAACTTTAGTTTCGTAATGAGCGCTCTCGTCGAAGTGCCACGGTTCATTTGTATACATTCAAGCCACTTACTAAATGCGTCGATAACTATTAAATATGTCGTTTGGCCGATCGACATGTAGTCTAGGTGCACGCGGTGCCAGGGCGCGGGGGCGCGGCCAGGCGGCGGGCGGCGCGCGCGGCGGCGCAGCGCGCGTTTTGCTGCACACAGGGCACGCACCTATCAACGTTCGATGTCGCCGTCTATGCCGGCCCACCACATTCTACTACGAGCATTGCTTTTAGTTTTAATAATTCCGAAATGCGCGGAATGCAACTCCTCTAACATTCGCCGCTTATACATCTCCGGTATAACTATCCGGTGCCCCTAAAAGACATCCATCATTAATTTCGAAGTCTCCTTGCAGTTAAAATACGGTTGTATTTCTTTACATTTTATTTTTCGCGGCCAACCGTTATTCATATATTTTATGACGGTTTGAAGGATCCTATCATTAGCTGTAGCCTGACGTATGTGTTTGAAAGAAATCGGTTCAACATTATCATTTAGAAATAAAAAGAAGCGACTGCTATCTTCTTCGCAAGCACTACCCATTGAAGGTAAGGGAGCTCGCGAAAAATAGTCCGCTACTGCATTATTTTTGCTGTTTACATATTGAACCGTGTAATTGTATGCCGAGAGTATGATCGCATATCTTTGTAATCGCATCGCGGCCGTTACCGAGATACTGTTCTTTTACCAAATATAGATAAAGTGGCCTGTGATCCGTTTTCAATATGAAAGGCGTTTGCCGACCGTACAGATATTGGTGGAATTTTTAACACCAAAATTATAGCGGTGGCTTCTTTCTGAATTTGGCTATAATTCTTTTCGCTAGTTGACAGCGAGCGAGAGGCGAAAGCGATCGGGCGCTCGCGGCCGTCGTCACCGGTGTGCGCAAACTGCGCCCAACCCTCCGGGCCCGCGTCTACGTTTAACACTAGCGGCGCACTGGGCGAGAAGTGAGACAGCACACGCTCGCCGCTCAGCTCCTCCTTACCGTCGAACGCTTCACGCTGCCGCGTGCCCCACACCCACTGCGCATCATTGCGCAGCAGTTCATGTAAGGGGTGTAGCAGGGACGAAGCGTTCGGTATAAAACAACGATAATAGTTGACCAAACCCAGGAATCTTTTAACTTCTTTAACATTTTTAGGCATTGGTGCTTTTAGGATAGCCTCAACCTTCTTCGGACACGTTCGCAGCCCGCTTTTATCTATTACGTACCCTAAATATGTTACGTCATCTCGGAAAAGACACACTTTTCTTTATGTAGTCTTAAACCCGCATCTTGTAGCCGCCGAAGTATTTCTCTTAATCTGGACATGTGGATTTCCTTAGTGGGGCCTGTACAACACACGTCGTCGAGCCAAATACTCACGCCTTCGATGCCCGACAGCAATGTTTCCATAGCGCGTTGGCAAATCGCAGGCCCATTGGATAAACCGTAAACTAATCGCGTGTATTTAAATAGCCCTATAGGCGTATTAATGGTTGTAAGATCTTGGGATGATTTTGATAGCAGACTGATTATAAGCATTGCTTAAATCTATTTTGAAAAATGTTGACCACCGCTTAACTTTGAAAATACTTCCTCTATGTGTGGTAATGGGTATTTTTCGATTTTAAGATCTTTATTCAATGTGCACGAATAATCTCCGGCTATTTTAACTGTACCGTCCCCTTTTAGGACTGGCACTATGGGTGTTGCGTATTCTGAGAATTCCACAGGAACCAAGATACCTAAACTGACTAGCCTATTCAACTCATCGCTGACCTTACTTTTAATGCAAACGGTACAACGCGTGGCTTGAAAAATTTAGGTTTGGCATTTTCATTTAACACCAGATTTACCTCGAATTTGTTAAAATTTCCTAAGTCATTTTCCAAAGGTCTGGAAATTCGTTGAGCAACCGTTGCACTTCGCCGTAGCCCTCGCCATTCGTTGTGATATTATTGTTACGAGTAGAAAAAATATATTAAATTTTCTCATGAAATCTCGTCCCAACAGAGGTGGACCCCGTTTTTAACAACAAAATTTTGATGTCATGCGATGTGTTTTCATATGAGGCTTTTGTTACAAAATAACCTACAGGACTTATTTTATGACCGTTATACAAACACATTTTTAATTCGCTCTTATTAAGAGGTATACTAGAAAAATAATTTAAATATGTTGTCTCAGATATAACGTTCCTACCTGACCCTGTATCGAGTTCCATTTTCATCTTATGATTATTTATTTCTACTTCTAATTCTAATGGGTCATGAGTAACATACCTGAGGTTAAACAGATCGCAGTCCGCGCACTCTGATTGACTCTGCGAATCACTGTCCAGACTATACAATTTAGACTTTTTTTTCTCTGCACATTTTTCTCAAATGACCTTTTTTTCCACACATTTGACACGTATAATTTTTAAAACGGCACTTGTTCGATGTATGATTTTTTAGACCACAAACTGAACATGCACTTAATTCTTGCTGCTGGCGTGGTGATGATGCGGCGCCCTTACGCCGCCCATTGTCGTTGACCTTGAATACGGGCTCCTGCTTCGTCCAAAGACTCGTGTCTGCGATGGTCACACGCGCCTGTCGCGCACATGCAGTCTGCTGGGCTATCTCTAGAGCCTTCGCGAACGTTAGTTTTTTAATTTCTTGTTCACAAAGACGATCGCGTTCAGGGCCTGCTGGAAATCCTAATACAAATCGGTCACGCAGTAAGGTTTCCAGCTCCATGCCAAATTCGCAGTACGCAGCCAGTCCCCTAAGCCGTGCTGCCCACTCCTCCGCAGTTTCGCCATCTATTTTATTGGCTTCGTAAAATTTTGCCCTATCGGCAAATGATGACCTCTTCGGCGTGAAATGGGCGTCGAGTACGTCAACCAGCTCGTCGAATTGCACCTCTTCGATATTTCGTGGGAATAATAGATTGCGCACCAGACGGTAGGATTCATCCGAAAGATGCGTTAATAAAACCGCGTTTTCATTTCCTACGAATGCTGCACTGTTAATCTTCAGATACATCTTGATTCGACTTCTAAATATTTGCCATTCTTGGCTTTTATAGTCGAAAACTCCTAAATTTCCAACGTGTGAAGACATTTTAGAAGAAAAAAAAAAACTTGAGGGTAAATAAAAATCCTCGTCGCCAGTTGTGGTGTAGGAGCGTAAAGGTGACGTAGCAATTAAACACTTGACTCTTTGACAGCTGGTTTATTACTAACCAATATGTCCGCGCGCAGCCTCAGCACCTACACACATATACATCAAGTTGGCAACTGTGTCGCAGCAGTTTACGCCACCTCGAGACACAAACAATACAAATACAAATTAAACTTACGAGTATAATTATGTACATAATATTAGAGGAAAAAGATATAGATACAATATTGTGCATATGTGTGTGTGCGTGTGTGTGTATATGTGTGTGTGTGAGTATGTGTGTGCATCACAAGCATCCAGACAGAATTGCTTCAGTGTCATTATAAGTTAAATTTTGCAAGTAGTTGGTGATTTTGGTTTTACATTCCCGGTGCGAGAGGATACAAATTCAATACTTTACACACTAGAAATAAAAATTAAAAATAGGTCTTAAAATAACAGTAGTAAAGCCGTAGGATAATAAAACGAATGCTTAACAAGCAATAACAGCGTACATACATAAGTACGTTAGATCAACACTGCAACACTATTGAATCGTAACATTGCGTCATCATAAAGTTATGTTTAAATACATGACCGCTACGTGGAAACTTCCTCGGTCGGTGGCTGACAAACAAACTGGAGGAATACCGCCTTTTGCACACCACCTGCGCATATTTACCTCAACTATTAAAAGTATTTACTACAGTATATGTGTGTATAAAAATACTTTTTTAAAGGTCAAAGCTGCAGACTGAACTACATCAGACACTATATACAAGCTTGAGGTCCTGAGGAAATGATAGCCGGTCTCCGATTGAAGAAGACACCTTAATAAGGAGTTGAATTTATGAACTGATGCTCGTAAACCCTATGAGACAAGGGTGGGTGCTCTAATAAAAGTGGACTCGGGAGAAACAACACGAAGTGATCCACTGCGATAGTGCTTGGAAAGACTTTTCCTCTGGGATATGCTACGGTCCAGTACATAGCCCCTTATCATGCACTGAGGATGGCCACCGTTGCGTTTTAACCAGTCAAATCTCAAATAAGTTCTTCACCCCGGGAGGCCCCATCTTTTGTACAATTACCCTTCGAAAAAAAAAATGTTCACCAGGAGTGAACGATGTATATCGCTTCAATCCTACCGTACGTACCCTAATTAGGGTACGGCCTGCGAATCGTAAGGTTGTGGGTTCGAATCCACCATTCGACTATTGCCGTGAACCATGGCCTAGCACAAGCTTAAGCTTAGTTGGAATGGTTAACAAGATTGTTAGTAATATTTCTCAAAAAAAAAAATAAGAAATATTACCAGCTTTCTTTAAAAAAAAAAAAAAAAAAATCCGGTATTATCGAATCATCAAATATAGACATATTTCATCCCATAACCATATTTCGTTGTATGTTACTACACTCTTACTCTCCTCGATGGCAGTAGTCGACGTGTCAATTTTATAATCTGTACCTCTGTTGTTTTTTAAGTTACTTAAAATATTCAAACGATACGATATACGAAAAAATCGATATATTTATATAATATCAAATTATTTTTTGAATAAGCATTTCTAATTGTCACTTCAAGAAATAAACAAACAGATGAAGCACAACACCCAGTGAAATTGATTGGACATTTTCATTAATGTCATATCGCACAGTCAGACGCAAATGGGAGTGGCAGCATCGTTAATATATCAATGCCTGTCAACGTGATGTTTGTTAAGACGTACTGATGCTATGCAAATTTAGGAAGGAAAATCGATACGTTAACGAAATAGCTACGATAAGATGACCAATCTATAAGTCTGTTTAATGAATTTAATCTCAAGTTATACAAAAACACCAATGCCTGCAGGGGTAGGTAGAGGTCACAAGCTTCTTCTTAGTAAAATCCTGACTGACACACGTCTTTCGCTTCATTCCTAAGATCTGCACATTATGTCCTTTTATTAAGGGTACTCCTCACCTGCCTCTTTTTGAAATAAAACTTCTTTACGCACGGCTCGACTTGGGGAGTAAACTGAAGCGTTACGAAAAGTGTGAACGAGCGACGCGAATGGAAATCGAAGTCGTTACGTATGATGTAGGACACAGTGCAGGCCTACTGCAGGAGCAAGAGAACAAACACATTCTCTTTTTAAGAATCGTGTATATATTAATTATCTTCTTCTTCTATAAGCTCTACAGCCCTTTGTGAGCCTTGGCTTGGTCAAGCAACATCCTCCACCTCGGTCTATCTATGGCCGCAGTCCTCCAGGTTCCTATGCCAATTTCTTTGGCGTCTCGATTTACACCGTCTATCCAGCGGAGCTTTGGTCTTCCCCGACCTCTTCGACCTTCGGGGTCGGGGGTATATATTAAATATATTTTATGTATATATTACAAATAACTACATATACATGGAGTTAAAGTTATTTTACTTCAGTCATGTAGTCTGAATCACAACCGTTTATTTTTAATATATCGCCAATCTGGTCGATATACTTTTTAGGACGACCTCTCTAGTGTAAATTTTCTTTGTCATTTTTCCTCATTCGCCCTTTCTATAAATCCGCAACAGCGAACCATACGAACGAGACTTTTAAATTACATAATAAATAAATAAAATTTGATTCAAGTACAACTAAACTATTTCTATCTCGCAATTCTATAATCTCGTTTATCGATATTATAATAATTAATACGCGGCCAACACTAGAGGCACAATATCGTCCTACACATACGTACGCGTGCGTTGGCTGATTTAAAATTCAACAATGACGACAGAGATAAACCTGCAACTTCATTCGTACTTGCATGAAGGTCGATTTGAATCATAATAAACAGTCTGTGCATAAAATTGGAATTAAGTAATATTTTAGCAACATACAAATTGCTTGTTGTGTGAAAACTTTTTCAAATTAAAAAAAAAAAACTTTTTTTATCATGACACATAAAACTGGAAGTAATACTCTTCATATTTCTCCCTCTCACGATGATTCCTTACACAATCACAATTTTAACCGACTTAAAAAAGGAGGAGGTTCTTAATTCGTCTGTATGTTTTTAATAATGGCCGGGGCTCCCCAATACCAACTTCTTCCGTTTGACCGTGTACAACGTAGAGCTGCTCGAATAGTCGACGATCAGGGTCTTTCCGATCGACTCGACCCTCTGAGTCTGCGAAGAGATGTCGGTTCTCTTTGCATCCTGTATCGCATTTACCATGGGGAGTGTTCTGAGGAATTGTTCGGAATCATCCCAGCTACCGATTTCCATTACCGTACATCTCGGCAGAATTCCAAATTCCACCGCCACCATCTTGATGGTTGGCGTTCAACGACTGTACGTTTTCGCGTAACTTTCTCCCACGCACTGTCAACTTGTGGAATCAACTGTCGCCAGCGGTGTTTCCGAAAGTTTACGATTTAGGGACCTTCAAGAAACGAGCCTATTCCTATCTCAAAGGTCGGCAACCCACCTACAGCTCCTCTGGTGCTGTGGATGTTCATGGGCGACGGTGATCACTTAAGATCAGGTGAGCCGTATGCTCGTTTGCCACTTTTCATATAAAAAAAAATAATGTTAGTTTTAACCGATTTTGATGATTCTTTTTTTATTTGAAAGCCAGGCGCTTCGTTCGTTCCAGTTTCGTCCAATTCTGATGATGGCATCCATGAGAAAAACATTAAAGTCTTATATTGGCTTTAAGTATATGAGCGACAAATAGACCAACAACCACACCAACCGATTTCGATGCTTCATTATTTTTTTTTTCAATAAAGCGCAACCATAGACTTGTGTCCGTGTTCCTTTCTAATGAACTTTAATTGTTTACTTTGTTTTGTTAATAAGATTGCTACCTCTATAGTTACTACAATTTTTTTTGATGCCTGATTTTGGGAGGTGGTGTTGGAGAATGGTCTGGTTCACGGGTCGTAGACACCCCGTTGCATTAGTTTCTCCGAGGCCGCTGCGTCCCTGTTTCTCATGGCCATTTTTAGGTTGTAGTCTATTTTAATGAGAATTTGATTAGGTCCTGATTAATTCAGTTTTGTAATATTCTCATTTGATTTTAAGTCTGTTTTTGTTTTTACTAATAAATATACTTTTAACGAAATAAGATTCTGGAATCTACACCCTACAACTATGTAGTTATATATATATATATATATATATATATATATATATATATATATATATATATATATATATATATATATATATATATATATATATATATATATATTGTTTCTTATAATTATAGTAGTTATTTTAAATAAGTCTTTATTTTGTGCAAATATAGATTAAGCAAATAAATAAATAAAATGAAACCGGCATAGACTAGAAAATATAAAACAATAAATTTTACACACTATAAAAAATGAAATATAATTAAAACTCATATTCTCAAAGTAAATAGTAAAATAAAAAAATAATGTTAGTTTTAACCGATTTTGATGATTCTTTTTTTATTTGAAAGCTGGGCGCTTCCCAGTGTGGTCTTCGTTCCAATTTCGTCCAATTCTGATGATGGCATCCATGAGAAAAACATTAAAGTCTTATATTGGCTTTAAGTATATGAGCGACAAATAGACCAACAACCACACCAACCGATTTCGATGCTTCATTATTTTTTTTTTCAATAAAGCGCAACCATAGACTTGTGTCCGTGTTCCTTTCTAATGAACTTTAATTGTTTACTTTGTTTTGTTAATAAGATTGCTACCTCTATAGTTACTACAATTTTTTGATGCCTGATTTTGGGAGGTGGTGTTGAAGAATGGTCTGGTTCACGGGTCGTAGACACCCGTTGCATTGTTATTAGTTTCTCCGAGGCCGCTGCGTCCCTGTTTCTCATGGCCATTTTAGGTTGTAGTCTATTTTAATGAGAATTTGGTTAGGTCCTGATTAATTCAGTTTTGTAATATTCTTATTTGAAGTCAGTTTTGTTTTAACTAATAAATATATTTTTAACGAAATAAGATTCTGAAATGTACACCCTACAACTATGTAGTTATATATATATATATATATATATATATATATATATATATATATATATATATATATATATATATATATATATATATATATATATATATATATATATATATTGTTTCTTATAATTATTATAGTTATTTTAAATAAGTCTTTATTTTGTGCAAATATAGATTAAGCAAATAAATAAATAAAATGAAACCGGCATAGACTAGAAAATAAAAAACAATAAATTTTACACACTATAAAAAATTAAATATAAATAAAAACTCATATTCTCAAAAGTAAATAATAAAAATAAAAAAAAAATTAAGAAGGGAGTTTACCATTTGTCTAATCAGCTTTTACAACAGCCTTTGTAGCATCGGTAAGTACGAAAACTATCAATTAAATTTCCCTTTGCTACTTTCTAAGGGTGGGTACTGACCAACGTTACGAGGTGTAATGTAACGTGTTACACCGCGAGCATTCGTGCAGTCAGTACGTCGTGTTACGGGGAAACCAGCGAGCAACGGGCCGCTCGTTGCTCGCTTTGAGTGCTCCACCCGGCTGTCGGTTTTTGGCGAATCCTTTGAGTGTTACGCGGTTCGGTCAGTACGCTCTTGCAAGTCGTCCCGAAAGCGGAGCACAGAGTTACATTACACCTCGTAACGTTGGTCAGTACCCACCCTAAGAGGATTCGCGTAACAAACAAACTTATAAAACAAAAGAAAATGATCTTTAACGTATTATATTCTATTAAATCACGCGACGACATTGACTACAAATTATTTTACCTGATGTTTTAACATGTATTTTCGACACGATCAGGGAAAAACAACGACCTTGCAAGGTCAGAGTGGATGTGACATGTTTGTACAACCTATACGTTGACCCTTAAGTAACTGTTTTGTCCTTGCTTAAAACCCTTCAAAGTTCAAAGTACTTGACAAGGCACATGCTATCTCTATAAGGGATAGACCGCCCTAGTGCGGAATGAGGGAATATCTTCTAACACATGTAGGTTTTCTAACAATGTTTTCCTTCACCGCGCGCTACGTAAATCAGCAATTAAATTTTAATAAACAAACTAATTGTTGCTGGCACTGAAGATCGAACTCGGCTTGCTAACGTACTGTGCAACTAGAGACGACAGCCGTTCACTAAACTACCACCACTCAAAATTAAACAATTACTTTTAAGCGAACGCTTGATGACAATTTTTTTTTATGAACAATAAAGGCTCACACGACATCGACACGGTGTAAGCAGAGGTTACGGATTTCCAGTATGCACAATCACACTAGCACACTTCCTTTGCTTCTGGTATAAGCACACATTTTTGAATACTATATGTACTACGGTTTCCTCAGAATACCAGCGCTGATTTAACCTCCTTGGTTAGTCAGTATTATGCTGAGCAGTGAACCCCGTCGGTTCGGCGTCGCAACGCATAGCTTTAGTATTTGACCCTTTGGGTTTATAATGTTATTTTTTCTTTTTTTATATTATCGAATTTTTAACTGTGTGCCCAATTTATGTGTTGTAAACTGCCTAACCGATTAAATGATGTTCATAACTAAATATTACATAATTAAATGTTGTATTTCCTCTTTTAAGTAGGTGAAAATGTACAGGCTGAAGCCAAGTACTTGTAATGTATTTAAAATTAGGTATTGACGGAATTGAGGAATTTACGTGTAAGACGGTATGTAATGTAATTTTTTAATAAAAGTCAAAAATGTAGAAAATAAATTCCTAACCACCAAATCTTCAATCAATAAATCATCTTAAGATGTAGTATTTAGAACGTGTAGTTCTTAGTAATTAATAATTATGTAAAAAAACTACGTTGCAAGGAATACAAAATATAAATACAATTTACCACTAGTAAAATTTAATCTATACAAAAAAATAAAATTGGAGTGTCTGTTTGCAATATCAAAATAAAGGCGAGCTCGAGAGGGTACCTTTATACCCAATACCGTATCCTACTAAAGTAAACCTTTAGATAAAACAGTGGTTTTTAATTATATACCATTTGTATACAGAATTAAAGATCACTAATGTAACAAAGTGTCAGACCCTAGACCATAGAGCCGACAGTGGCCAATTAAATCAAGACACGTGCATACTATCCTATGGCCACCATAACCGGCCAGTTATCTATTATACATTCCACACAGCGGACTGTATCAATCCGCCATATTGCCTACTCGACGTATAAGTCTTACTAGTTTTTCTAGCCACGATTGATTACAATAATGATTTATAAATAGATACTATATGAAGAGTCGTGGTCCGCTCGAGTCAAGTTGCATAGTACATTAGCCTTGTAGTTCTGGGCTCGTAGAATAACACTACGGTATCCCCTGCCTGTCATAGAAGGCGACTAAAAGGGGCCTCGGGTTCATTGGGCGACAAGGGTCCTTTGTCGTCTGCGAAGGTGGACCCGGGCCGACATCGGCAGGTCCGTTTCACCTTGCAATGCGAGGGCACAGGGGGTTCGTTCCGGTGGGTTCCTCTGGGGATCCCGGAGGCCCTCACCATGCACCGAGGAAGGGCCGCCGGGGAGGTTTTATTGGGTAAAAACCCCATATAATCGCCGGGGTATATTTTAAAGATTTCCTCCCAGATAACAAAAAAAAGTTGCGTAGTACATTCAGCCCTGTAGTACTGGCTAGCCTGTCGTAGACGGCAACTAAAAGCAGTATCAACATACAAATACAGTATCGATTAAATAATCAAATCAAATCAAAATAACTAAGTAAAAACACCCACAACGTTATTAATTAATAATCGAATTGTTAAAAAAAAATATTTGTTATCCTGTCTATGCTAACACGATGCTGCTGCTGTACTCTAACCGTCCAAGCCGGTACCAGGGGACCCTTGTGTAGAGTTACTAGCGATAGAGGTTCAGGCAAAGCAAC
The DNA here is from genome assembly GCA_029286785.1 of Meandrusa payeni. Taxonomy (NCBI): domain Eukaryota; kingdom Metazoa; phylum Arthropoda; class Insecta; order Lepidoptera; family Papilionidae; genus Meandrusa; species Meandrusa payeni. The sequence goes on from JAGSMX010000032.1 coordinate 2,808,087, forward strand.
CTAAGAGCTATGCCAACTCTCAATCCAGTGAAGCAGTCAAGGCCAGCTTCTCTGGCCAATCTGTGTAGTTCGTTATTAAAAAAAAGCTGGTGTACTGTAACGATGATTTTCGAAAAACAACTTGAAGGAAACATTTGTAATAATTTTTGTATGCCGTAATTGTTAAAATATGCCTGTTATCTTGTGTTTCTGTTCGTCTCCAATAGATAGATAAATCAAAACCAAAATACACATTATGAGAGAAAATCGACTTGTTATAGAAGTTTAGAACGATCTAGAATTGTACGCTGTAATAATATTACATTACACATCTGCTAATAGGCTTCTGTCTGTGATAGGCTTCATTGCAATTAAACGCTACATATCAAATAATAGCTTAAGTACATCGAGGTAATTTTTATTGTTTTTAATAGAAAATTAAAATAAGCAATAATTAAAAATAAACGGAAAATATATTAAAAATTAAATGATCAGCTATATTCTACAAGTACCCCCCTTACGATCACAAACACAATGTCTAACAAACTCACAAACACATAATTACATACTCATACACACACTAAAAACTATCAAGTATTACTCCACATGATTATAATAATAATATAATAAAGCCTTGTTTATTTCCATATGTAGCAGTATTTTGTAACTTTTTAAATTTTAACAGTGTTAGTGTTTACTTACATTTATGTTACTATTGTTAAATTTAGCAGCTAGATATGGGCCCCACTTTGGGTAAAGGCCTCCTCCTTCTTTTTCCAGTTTTCCCTGTTCCTGCCTAGAGTCATCCATTTACTTCATCTTTTATGTCATCAGACCACCGCTTATAGGGTCTGATGATTCTTTTTCCAATTGGCCCTTTCCATTGTGTTGCCAGTTTGGTCCAGCGTGAGTCGGTGTAGCGTGCTACGTGTCCAGCCCATTGCCATTTTAATTTAAGTGCGTGTGTTAACGCGTCGGTTATTTTTGAAAATCCAAAAAGTAACAAGCGCTAAAATCAAGGAAAAAAACAAAATAATATTTTTTTTGACAAACTAACACAGTTGGCACAGAGAAGCTGGCCTTTACTGCTTCACCGGATTTGAGAGGTGGCACAGCTCTTAGGTCGCTTAGCTTGAACCTCTATTAGATGGTAACTCGACACAAGGGTCCCCGGCGCGGGGTAACCTCGGCGGACGGTTACCATTATTACGCGTTAGCACTCCGATCCGAGGCGCCCGAGAGGGCTGAACCACGACTCGGTCGGTAGCTATTTTATTAACAAAAATCTATTGGGACAATCTAAGCTAAACTAACTTATATGCCACTTCGGGAAGCGTTAGCGCTGGGAGAAGAAGTGGCCGAAGAAACTCCAGCAACGCTCCTAATCTTATCAAGGGGGTGGGGTTTTCCCATAAAGTACTTGTACCACACGATTATATACTTATCTAAATTAATACGTTGTGTGGTGCGGTGTTTTAATTAGCTATGTACACTACTTTTGATAATGTAATGGGGCTCCACCCCATTACTTGAGACAATTCATACTAGTTCTAGTGTCATTCCACCATAAACTTTCTGTTAATATGTCTTTTGTTCCAAATGAGTATATGTATTTAATTATATGATTATCTTACGTAACTACTGTGGATTATGGTGAGGAATATTATTAATGATATCTCACTTGATGTTTATTTAGTAAGGTTGAAAATGCCACTGAGACATTAAGCCCTCCTTTGTGAAACATTAGTCAAAGTTGTTACTATAATTGTAAATAAATAAACAAAACAATCACGCCCTTGACCTGGAGGTGTGCGTAGATGTTTAAGTATTTCGCACGAGGTATGCCAGGGTCGTGCCTGGCATACCTCTCTCGATTTTTTGCACACCCATATATCTTAGATTATAAATTCGCCCGTTTGAGTGGTTTTAACGTTGACCTTCTTCGACATCATCAGTCAGTCATAATACATTCGCCTAATGCAAGGGTCGGCTATATGTGGCTCTTAGGATGTGACACTACCTACGGCTCTTTAGTACCAACTTTATTAATGCAAGTACTGTATATTGTTGGCATGAAAAAATTGTGGGTATTTTAAAACTTAGAAATTTTGTTAATTGTAATTTTTGGCTCTTTCAACTTAAAAGGTTTCCCGACCCCTGGCCCAACGGAAGCCAAATTTCATCGATCGACTCTATCGGTTTTGTATTTAGTAGATTATGAAGCTTATTTCAAAAATGTATATAATACGTTGGTGAAAAAAGAACATCGAAATCTGTCTACCTAACTTACCGGGGTTGAAACGACTAAAGAATTTATCTATACCTACAAATAAATAAAATTACTGTTTGTGTGTGTGATATTAAATTTTGACTTGGTGAAGCGATTTGGATGATTCTTTTTTTTTAATTTGAATGCTGCTGCTTCCGATGTGGATGCATTACAATTTGGTCTAATTCTGACATTAATTTCTTTGAGAAAACCATGTAAGTCTTAAATTTGCATTAACTATGTGCGCCACACATGGACGAATAACTCAATATCACGCCAACCGATTTCGATGATTCATTATTTATTGGAAAGGATGTACTTTAAACGTAATTTGATGAGTTTGGTTAGGTTCTGATTAATTCTATTTCGTAATACTCCCATGAAAATTCAGAAATACAAAGAGGGCATCCGCGCGTGATAACCTTTAAATCTCGAAAAGCTGGACCGATTTTGACGGAACTTTCACCGACAGATAACTGATTTTTTTAAATGACGAACTACACAGATTGGCCAGAGAAGCTGGCCTTGAAGTAGCATAGCTTAGCCTGAACCTCTATCACTAGTAACTTGACACAAGGGTCCCCCCGGTGTGGGGTAACCTCGGTTTGGACGGTTACTGTGTTACGCGTAAGCATTCCAAACGGAGTGTGACACACCACAACTCGGTCGGTTGCTATTTCACGGATAATCTAAGGGACATTTAATAACTCATGTAATGAAGAGTAACAAGTTTACTTTTATTTTAGAAACATTTTAATAAATAGTTTTTAATGACGGCTAACACTGCGTTTATAATAATAAAGAAAGGCCAGCGTTCTGGAACGCACACACACACTATCTTTTTCATACCATTCGATTTTTCCAAGCTTCTCCTACGACAACAAGGGTGAAGTGTGTGTACCTTCCGCTATTGCAACACGGCTTAAATAAACATCCCGATATGTATTATTAACGATAATTATTTCAATGTCTTGTTAGTTAAATATTGTTGTTAAACATGTTATCATAACGTAGATGATATTTCTAAATTTAGTATACCGTTACAAGTTTGTTAAGTATATAGACTTAGATATAACTTTCTTATACACTAAAATCAAACCAGAAGCAAATTACAGAACTAAGTCATTTAACATATTATCGCTAATAGCGATCTCGTCCAGCCAACCTGTATATGGACAGGAAATATTCACACAAAACAGGACGATGGTGTACAGATACTGTTATAATATTACAACTAACCTATACATCATCATCAGCCTGTGTCTATCCACTGGAAATAGGCCTTCCCCAATGCCTTCCCCACATACGATCCTACGCTTTCCGCATCCAGCCAATGCCGGCTATCCTTATAAAGTCGTCGGTCCATCTAGACGGAGGGTGCTCCACGCTTCTCCGGGCTATGCCTCCATTCCAAGGCATTCTTCCCTCATCTACCGTCACTGACTCAGCAGATGTGGCCGGTCTACTATCTTGTGTCGACTATCTTTGTTCTCCGTCGAATTTCTTCGTTTCGAATTCTATCCCTTAGGGAAATGCCGAGCATAGCTCTTTCCATCGCTAGTTGTGCGACTTTCAGCTTGTGGACCAGGCCAACGGTCAGCGTGCAAGTCTCTGCACCGTCACGGCTGGGACGACGCACTGGTTGAAGACTTGTCTTCAGGCATTATCTATTTTACATTAACTTACACATATACTAAATGAACTAAATATACCTGCATAAATAAGTTATTAATAAATATACTAATATATGCATTTGTCGTAGTTCCGATGAATTTGATTGATAGCGCGGCGTTAACACATTTTTAAAAGCAGATAGGGACTTAGCGAGTCGAAGAGAATTTGGGAGGGCATAGGCACAAGGACACAGCCTAGAAGCCTAGAACGTGAACGACTTCCCATAAATTGCATTAAGAGATATTCAAAATCCAAAAACTTATACAACTTAAATATTCACGTGAATAAGTCTTAAGAGCGTTTTTATAACTGGGTCAAAGATATTTACGAACCGATCCGATTTTTCATTTAGAACTCATGTCACGTCTCATTAGATTATAGGCGAACGGAACTTATAAATAAAATTCTATAGTATTAAATTTTAATTACGTTCGTAGACATGAAAATTAATTATTAGATTGCGAACACATAAATTAACATTGGAACACGTATCGAGAAACGAAACCATTATTCATTAACATCCGCACAAACCAAACCGGTCCGACTCAAAAACAATTTATAATACGAACCACGTGAATTCTTAAACAATGTATCTCGATTTTGAGGTATGCAACACTGGCCACTCTGGGATGCAATCTCAAGAAGAGACCGATAGAGCTTACAGCACTGGCACACAATAAAAAAACAATAAACAAATCACTCAAACACCGATTCGAACGGCACGTGCGATTCGAAATTTGAATTTGTTTAGAGGAACGTGCAGCACACCGGCGTGGCAGTACGCGACTGCCGCAGCCCGCGCGCGGTCGTTAAGGCGGCGTAGATCCGAGCGATACCTCCACATTGAAAAATCAACGTGTCCGTTGTACACGAGTAGAAGGATACTCGTGAAGATTTAATTTTGCTAGCTTTAAAGTAAAACTCTCTACGCAGGCTTTACTTGGTGAGTAAACTGGTGGTTGCGTTACAGAGTTGAGAGTGAGAGAGATATATGTAAGTTGATGAAGAAAACAAGAGAGAGAAAACATAGTGCAAGTTTATTTGTATTATTTATATATATATTGACTGTATTTATCTGTATCACACAATTACAGTTTGATACAGACTGAAGTGTGATTTTGTATGTAAATAACACTACAAAATACATATATATATGTATATATATATAGTGGTGTGATCTAAAGCTCACTCGTTTTTTTTTTAAATTCAGTCGATTACTTAGTAGTACTGTCAAATCTGTAAAGAACGGAAATGCAGAATTATATGAGAATATAACTCCACCTCAAGCAAAAATACTCTAGGTATTTAGTGTCATAAACAGAAGTGAAAACGATACAGATATAGCGTCAATATCCTTAAACGGTGGTCGGCTAACTTATTAGCCTAAGAGCCAAATATGAACATTTGAACACAACACATGAACATTACGTACAATTATAGATGAACAAAATATTTTCATAAACAAATATATTATTAAATTAAAAAAAAAACTAAACCTATACAGTTTATGTCATATATTGAAATTATAAAAATACTGGAAACAACAAGTCACCGATACCAAGGGAATATTATCTCTTTGTATCTTTAAAAATCGGGTGTTTTAAATGTATTAGCCAAGTTACACCTTATAAGCTAGTTCCTTGCCAGTGGAAGTCCCATCAAAATTAACGACTACTCTAGCGTATCTGTATAGCTACGTCAACAATTTTTTTTTTAATAATATATGCGCCTAGTATTAACGTGTTCATTGTTTTTTAATCGTATATCTTTCTTTCTACCAAACAGCATAAGCAACTGTCTACCGCTAAATCACACTCTTTCAATCCATCAAAACTCTTTCCGCAATAAACGATATTCTAATCGAGTAACATAGGTAATAACTTGTGGGTCTTGTGGAATGAAATAGTCCAATAACTAATACATTCACTACATTGAGACGGCGTAGCGTTGTACAAGGAATTATTTTAACGAATACCGTCACAACTACGCGCCCTCGCAATTCTTATACAAAATTAATTGGAAGTCAGATTACGAACTAATAAAGTTAAATTATTGTTAACAATTACAAGTTAATATGATGACTAACTAAATTATTTAATTATGAACTAAAGATACAATAAGTTTAAGTAAATCACTAAGATATCATTGGAAGTAGTTATTATGCATAACAATAGCTGGGTGCCATGTGTTGCCAGCTAACATATACCAACTCAATGAGTTCATAGCTAATAGGGGAAATTAACCATCCAATTTAAATGGGGCATCGAACTGCAAACTCGATGCGAACGAGGGTGCGCCAATTGAACTGCAAATGGGTTCAGACCACGCCCAGGGCGGAATAGCTACAGGTTATATTTTTTTACTATAGGTTGTTACAAACAAAAAAGATAGATGATACCGTTAAAACATACCGTCATAAAATACCAATTTAAGAATCGCTTTCAAAGAACCGTAAAAGTCGTATCTTTCAATAGCCACTGAGATCCTGTTGGGACGGTCGGGGACAGACAGTGATTACACAAATATAAAGGTAACCGTTATAAACAAGTTACTTTATTTTATTATCACAAAGGTTACAATTGAAAATTACATTATATTACACAATATGTAAGACTCCTTTCATCATATATGTATAGGTTAGTTGTAATATCAGTCGAATGGTGGATTCGAACCTACGACCTTACGATTCGCAGACTGTACCATAAACCTTAGGATACATTTTACATTAGAGATCGCTTCCTATTTTTTTACTATAGGTTGTTACAAACAAAAGATAGATGATACCGTTAAAACATACCGTCATAAAATACCAATTTAAGAATCGCTTTCAAAGAACCGTAAAAGTCGTATCTTTCAATAGCCACTGAGATCCTGTTGGGACGGTCGGGGACAGACAGTGATTACACAAATATAAAGGTAACCGTTATAAACAAGTTACTTTATTTTTACTATCACAAAGGTTACAATTGAAAATTACATAATATTACACAATATGTAAGACTCCTTTCATCATTTTTCTCTGTATAGGTTAGTTGTAATATCAGTCGAATGGGGGATTCGAACCTACGACCTTACGATTCGCAGACCGTACCATAAACCACTAGGATACATTTTACATTAGAGATCGCTTCATATTTTTTTACTATAGGTTGTTACAAACAAAAGATAGATGATACCGTTAAAACATACCGTCATAAAATACCAATTTAAGAATCGCTTTCAAAGAACCGTAAAAGTCGTATCTTTCAATAGCCACTGTGATCCTGTTGGGACGGTCGAGGACAGACAGTTTTTTTTTTATGACGAACTACACAGATTGGCCAGAGAAGCTGGCCTTGACTGCTTCACCGGATTGAGCCACCTGCATAGCTCTTAGGTCGCTTAGCCTGAACCTCTATTGCTAGTAACTCGACACAAGGGTCCCCCCGGTGAGGGGTAACCTCGGCTTGGACGGTTACTATGTTACGTGTAAGCATGCCGATCCGAGGGCGCCCGAGAGGGCCGAGGACAGACAGTGATTACACAAATATAAAGGTAACCGTTATAAACAAGTTACTTTATTTTTATTATCACAAAGGTTACAATTGAAAATTACATTATATTACACAATATGTAAGACTCTTTTCATCATATATGTATAGGTTAGTTGTAATATCAGTCGAATGGTGGATTCGAACCTACGACCTTACGATTCGCAGACCGTACCATAAACCCTAGGACACATTTTACATTAGAGATCGCTTCCTATTTTTTTACTATAGGTTGTTACAAACAAAAGATAGATGATACCGTTAAAACATACCGTCATAAAATACCAATTTAAGAATCGCTTTCAAAGAACCGTAAAGTCGTATCTTTCAATAGCCACTGTGATCCTGTTGGGACGGTCGAGGACAGACAGTGGTTACACAAATATAAAGGTAACCGTTATAAACAAGTTACTTTATTTTATTATCACAAAGGTTACAATTGAAAATTACATTATATTACACAATATGTAAGACTCCTTTCATCATATATGTATAGGTTAGTTGTAATATCAGTCGAATGGTGGATTCGAACCTACGACCTTACGATTCGCAGACTGTACCATAAACCTTAGGATACATTTTACATTAGAGATCGCTTCATATTTTTTTACTATAGGTTGTTACAAACAAAAGATAGATGATACCGTTAAAACATACCGTCATAAAATACCAATTTAAGAATCGCTTTCAAAGAACCGTAAAGTCGTATCTTTCAATAGCCACTGAGATCCTGTTGGGACGGTCGGGGACAGACAGTGATTACACAAATATAAAGGTAACCGTTATAAACAAGTTACTTTATTTTTATTATCACAAAGGTTACAATTGAAAATTACATTATATTACACAATATGTAAGACTCCTTTCATCATATATGTATAGGTTGACAGTTTATTACAGACTGGCAGTGTCTCTCACTGCCGCTGGGTTCTACTTAATGTGTGAATACCCTACATTACGCACGATTGTTCTGAAGAGTAAACTATGCGTTACGAAAAGTGTTATCAGAGGAGGCGAAAGGAAATTGAGAGGGAGAAGTTAAAGAAGATGTCAGCATGTCAGTTAGCTTACACTACACCGCTACAGCTGCAGATCTTCCGGTGCCGGTCTTTGAGAAAGGGTTAGGTTTCTTGAAGGTCACCGAATCGTACAGGTTCTGCTGGTGACAGATAAACATAGATTGACAGTGCATGGAAGTTAGGCGAAAAACGTACGATCGTGGAACGCCAACCATCAAAATGGTTTGAATTTGGAATTATGTCGAGATGTGAGGTAATGTCGGTAGCTGGGATGATTTCGAATTCCTCAGAACACAGGTTATGCATTAAGTTGTCAATAATATGTATTTGTATATGTTATGTGTAGTTTGGCCACCCTCGGTTTGGCAGATTTCACATGTAATAGACTTCAACGCCGAGTTCGTGGTAAAAGTTAAAGTGCCGCCTTTGTGTCCTCATGCTGGGCACAAGCTTTATAAATAGAGTATAAGGTTCAGACTTCAACATGTCTTAGAATTTTTTTTCTAGGACATGTAGGTTTCCTCACGATGTTTTCTTTCACCGCCGAGCGGCAAGCACATAAAATTGCAATAACAAATTTATTAATAAAACTTATACACAACCTGTGTGTGTGGTAAATCACCATATAAAACTTCAACTAACAATTTCGTTGGCGCTAATATCGGGTCGTTAGCGTGTTATGTCACTTGAGATTACCGGCCAGACCCTTAGCTACTACGACTCAACGTATTTTATAACTATTGATTTATCCAAATAAATAAAACAAAAATACAATTTTGGGTCTAATTGAGTTGGTCACCCCTGCATTAGGCTATCGGACATTTGGGCAGCGCAGCGCCATGACATGGTATCTGCCATCGGTGGTGTAGACCTGTCGCTTCCGAGCCTCGCTCTTGCGATGGTCTCGAGCGACAGGTCTTGGACGGCGGTCGCCTCCTTCTGTGAGACGGTCATGTCCCAGAAGGAGGCTGACGAACGGGTCAGGGAGGGGAGTGCAGAGGCTCCCCCCCTCCGCAGGCGACGTATCGGGGTGCGCAGGAGACGTTTCGAACGCCTCTTGCCGCCCCCGTAATCCGAAGCGGGGCCAGGATGGGTACCTGGCCCCAGCATGCTTCGGCGTCATCGGGACTTCTCTGAGTGCCGGAGAAGTCCCCTTTGAGGATGAAGTCCGGTCTTTGCCGGGACCGGCCGGTCGTTGGGGTGTCCTGTCGCTGACAGATCCGGGGCACCTCGCTCATAACGGCTGATGGCATTTGCGGAAGGTTTAGTGGGTAGGGGCTGCCCAGGCCGAGTCCCACACATCCCTCCGGGCCCACCCAGGGTACCGGAGGATGGTCTAAAAAAAAGGCTATCGGACATTTATGAGAATGAATCTTCATTGACCTATATAACATCAGCTGAGATTGTGCTAGAACATTGGCACATAATAAAAGTATTTAATTGACCCTCGTAGAAACGCATATTGCGAAGTAGCCTTCTAACGATACGAGAAGGCCTTGAGAAGATAGCATATAAATTAATCTATTCGCGCGGTCGAGGACTAGGTTTCTAAGGCCACTCCTTGAATATAATGACTTCTGACCATGACTACATTATCTGGTATAACGCTTTCACAATATTTTCCCTTATTTAATAATTAAATAATAAATAAATAAATCATTTATTCCTCACCATAATCCACAGTAGTTACTTAAGATAATTATATAATTAAGAACATATACACATTTGGAACAAGAGACATAATAACAGAAGATTATGGTGGATTGACACTTGAACTAGGACGGATCCTGTCAGCCACCGAGGAAAGGGCCACCGGGGAGGTTTTAGTGGGTAAGAACCCATAACCGCCGCCTTCCCCGAAGGCGGGGTATGTTTCTGAAGATTTCCTCCCCGTCAACAAAAAAAGGACGGATCCTGTGTCTCAAGTAATCAACCCTCCACCCTTTACATAATCAAAGTAGTGTACATAGCTAAATAAAACACAATTTTAAGCTAATTGGTTTTGGTGAAGTATGAGTTTATATGTGTATATAAACATGTAACAGGAATATATGATAGTTTTGTAGTGTGCGTATGTGACTTTGTGTGTGCGTGTGTGGTGTGTGTGTGCGTATTGTATGTAGATGTGTAGAATATTGCTAATTATTTAATTTTTAATATATTTTCAGTTTCAAAGTAACCAAGTTTCATCAAACCTTTTCTGATTACTATTTTTAGTTGCCTTCTATTTAGTTTAAGGATTTGATTTAAATCGTTGAAATATCTGTATAAGAATGGTGACATGTAAAATGAATGGTGACATTGTGTGACTTATAAGTGTATATACCTATCGGAAGTGGCACTAATTCATCTTTGATCTATCTACAGGCTGATCATAAATTCAGTGTCGAGTCCCTTGTTCGATGATCGACACGTAGAACAATGATGTGAAATTAAAACTGCCTTCTTATTGTGTGTATTTAGTTTTACGACAGTTTGTGACAATGCAAAATTCATCCTGTCCAACAGTGGAGTCGCGATCGTGCACGTGGTGAGCCTATCAACCGACCGATCCTTCAATAGGGCAATATTCATCGCCGATTGTTGGTAACAATACCGTACATTCAGTTTCGAACTTTATAAGTCTTGACACTCATATGTCCTAGGTTAGTCATCTTCTATAGTGCTGGGAGAACTCATTTTTAATGAAAAAACAGATAGAAATAAATACTTATACAATAACATACGTTGTGTTAGTTTGGTTTAAAAAAATAAACTTTCTATAACGGATTCGATCCATTCTTACATCACACTTGACAGACTGCCTTTGAATGTTATCGTTTATTAACCAATTTAAAAATTGTCATTTACTTCATTCACGTAAAACAAACTAGAATAAACTAGTAGAAGAAACGAGAGCGGATCTCCTATTTGACAAGACAACGGCCAGTATACAACAATATTTTTATACGAGGGTGAGTTTTTAAGTTCGCGGAATGAGAGGGATGGAGGGGGGTGATTATGCTCATTAGGACCGTAACGTGTTCAGTGACTCATAATTAGTATATATACGAGCTTTCATTGTTATAAGATTTTAAGTTTTTGAGTTATCGTCAACCAAGCAACATAATCCGGAGTGAAAAGTGAAAAATGGAAAAAATTGAATATCGTGCCGTTATAAAGTTCCTTACCAAGCAAGGAAAATCAGTTCCGAAATTTTCCACCGATGATGAAGTCTGATGAAGATGAAGAAAGATGAAACATTTTTTATGAGGGTATAAATAAATTAATAGAAAGATCTGAAAAATGTATCCGTCTTGCAGGTGAATATATTGAAAAGGAAAAATAATTTGGTTTTTTTATTTGGACCCTTTGCCCCCCATTCCGCGAATATAAAAACGCTCCCTCGTATACATAAATTTAGAAACATTCAGCCAGAAAGAATACTTAACAATATATGCCTAAAGTAAACTTGAAGTATGTGACTTTAAGGCATACTTGCCGACCCTCGTGCCTTAGAGAGTTGTTAAGTTTGACATTCTTCATGCTTAGAGCTATTTTTTCTCTCTTTTCGACCGCCTGCGCCGCACAACGTACGTGCTCGAAATATTTCTCCCTGGAGCTTTACTTTTATTTTGATGTATTCTATAGAAAACATTTTATATTATTCTAACCGACTTCACAAATGGAAGAGCTTTTCAATTCGTGACATAGTTGAAGTATATTTTACAATTCGTTGTACAATGCGTGTACTTATCGCTAACAGCGATCTCGTCCAGCCAACCTTTTACCCCCTTGTGTCGAGTTACTAGCGATAGAGGTTCAGGCTAGACGACCTAAGAGCTATGCCACCTCTGCAGCAAGGCAGGTAGGGACTTAGAAAGTCAAACATAATTAGTATATATACGAGCTTTCATTGTTATAAGATTTTAAGTTTTGAGTTATCGTCAACCAAGCAACATAATCCGGAGTGAAAAGTGAAAAATGGAAAAAATTGAATATCGTGCCGTTATAAAGTTCCTTACCAAGCAAGGAAAATCAGTTCGAAATTTTCCACAGATGATGAAGTCTGATGAAGATGAAGAAAGATGAAACATTTTTTATGAGGGTATAAATAAATTAATAGAAAGATCTGAAAAATGTATCCGTCTTGCAGGTGAATATATTGAAAAGGAAAAATAATTTGGTTTTTTTATTTGGACCCTTTGCCCCCCATTCCGCGAATATAAAAACGCTCCCTCGTATACATAAATTTAGAAACATTCAGCCAGAAAGAATACTGAACAATATATGCCTAAAGTAAACTTGAAGTATGTGACTTTAAGGCATACTTGCCGACCCTCGTGCCTTAGAGAGTTGTTAAATTTGACATTCTTCATACTTAGAGCTATTTTTTCTCTCTTTTCGACCGCCTGCGCCGCACAACGTACGTGCTCGAAATATTTCTCCCTGGAGCTTTACTTTTATTTTGATGTATTGTATAGAAAACATTTTATATTATTCTAACCGACTTCACAAATGGAAGAGCTTTTCAATTCGTGACATAGTTGAAGTAAGTATATTTTACAATTCGTTGTACAATGCGTGTACTTATCGCTAACAGCGATCTCGTCCAGCCAACCTTTTACCCCCTTGTGTCGAGTTACTAGCGATAGAGGTTCAGGCTAGACGACCTAAGAGCTATGCCACCTCTCAATCCGGTCAAGCAGTCAAGGCCAGCTTCTCTGGCCAATCTGTGTAGATCGTCATTAAAAACCAACCTGTGGACGGACAGGAAATATATGAACAAAACAGAACGATGGCATACAAATACTATTATAATATTACAACTTACCTATACATATACCAAATAATTCACATCAAATATATCTACATAAATAAGTTATCAATGAATACACTAATACATATTGATGGAAAATCCCGCGATAACGGATTATTTAAAGGCAGGTAGGGACTTAGAAAGTCAAACAGAATTAGTCCACGGTCTAGTAACCTGCAACGTAAACGACTTCTCATAAAAATCAGTCCTATTGCTTTATATTTGTGCATTAACAGCTCCGTCAGTAATAAACCGTTGACATTTTTCTGGTCCTAAAAAGCTTGGTGCTAAACGGACAGCAAAGGTCTTTGTCCTGACACCTATGGATATGAGACATGGATACTACTAGCTAAAGGATAAAAGAAATTGGCGACTTTCGAAAGTGTTTAGACCCCTCAGAGATGCCTCCTCGAGCTCGACAGATTGATCGAGGTTAGAAGACTGTCAGCCCTGTAGTTCTGGGCTCTCAAGAATAAGACTACGGTATCCCCTGCCTGTCATACAAGGCGACTAAAAGGGGCCTCGGATTCACTGGGCGACAAGGGTGGGGGGGGCCTGCGTCGTCCACCAAAGTGGACCCGGGAAGAAGGCGACATCGGCTGGCCCGTGTCGCCTTTCGCTGCGAGGGCACAGGGGAGGTTTTAGTGGGTAAGATCCCCACATAACCGCCGCCTTCCCCCCAGAAGGCGGGGTATCTTTGTGAAGATTTCCTCCCCGTCAACAAAAAAAAAAAGTTTAGAAGACTGTAGAGCAACCTAGGTGGAAGACGCAACAGAAAAGACCAAGAAGGGCAAGGACCAAGCCGAAGCTGAAAACATCGATAGCGTCGAGATTCGTTCGTTCGGTCGAGCTATTGGATAGATATCCACTTAGAGAAAGAAAGCCGAGGACGGGGTCATAAGAGATTATAGCACCGAAGAAATTAACGAGCGCGTCTGTCTACCCAGCGCGGCGTATTGCTAATAACTACCAGGCTCGCATAAAACTCTGGAGTTCGCAGACGACGTCACTCGAACAAGGACTGTGGCACCGGACAGCGGCTATTATCTCCGGTCACGGCATCGCCTCGTGACCGCTAGATTGAGGATGTGACAGTTGGGCGGTATTGGCTCGTACTTTGGTCGGTTTGATCTCTAACCACTTTACCGATCTAATAATAGAAACATCGGCTTCAATAGATGAGTAGTTAAGTTGATTGGATAATTACAAAACAGGTAAAGAAAGGAACATAAAGGTCATCGAATTTATCACGGTTTTATACACCCATGATACATAAGCGTCAATAGTCTATTGGTAAAGGGTCTGCGACTCGTAAGGTCGTATGTTCCCCCATTCGACCATTGACGTGAACAATCTCTTGGCACAAACTTAAGCTTAGTTAGAATGTTTAACAAGAATTTTAGTAACATTTGTGAAAAAAATATTGTTAGCAATCTTTAAAAAAGCGTGTTCAAATCCTCGGGAGTTAAACTATAAACAAGTATATTGACGACTAAAAAGCAAAAATCATTTTTTTTATTTATTACAAATAAAATTTTACAGTATAGGGAATATACATATACTCGTAACTTAACGCTATATAAACCGCAATGGTTTGTCACTAGCGCCAAAGTGTCCGTCTTTCGTTCCTAAATAAGTTTTTAATATACTTTTTATATATTTATATAATCAAACGTTAATAACCCGGTTAAAAAATTTAAACGGTTAAGGGTTCAATTCGTCTTGGCTTCATCAAACAATTTGGAATTATTCGTTCATTTGTCGCACACATATATAATGCAAATTTAAGACTTATATGGTATTCTCATGAATGCCATTGTAACAACTGGCCTAAATTGGTACACACGGGAAGCACCAGCTTTTAAGTAAAAAAAAAATACAGACGAATTGAGTACCTCCTCCTTTTTTGAAGTCGGTTAACCCTAAACATAGCAATGTATAGCATAATATGCATGTAAAGTACAGATAGAAAATCTATTTAGTTAAATTTATTCTTTAATTGTATTTTATAATAATTATTCAAATGTTTAATGTCACAATTGTCGGTGTCGTGACATTTATAATTATAAAAGAGATGGAGTTGGAATAAGGACTCTTTTATTTAGAATGCTAACAATATTTTTTTTCGCAAATATATTTAAAATTCTTGTTAACCATTCCAAATAAGCTTAGGCTTGTTAGTACGTACGTTACGTACTTAGTACGTATAGCACTGTATAGAATAGTGTACATCTTGGTTTTCCAAAATACGTATTTTTATCACGTGTATTAATATCACGATTTTTTAATATATTTTTTGATATTTTTTTACTGTTCTTCAAAAAACAATCTTGCCACGATAAAAGTTAAAAATTAGTTCAATATTAGGATACCAGTTTCAATGATATCTTTTGTAAATTTTTATTGTAATCTCACATAAATACACACACTGACACACACACACACACACACACACATACATATAATTATTTTAAATTAATTAACTATAAAACAAAAAAAAATAGATGATATGGTTAAGGAAGAGCTGGATCTACTGGCACAAGTATATTTTATACTTAAAAGAAGATCCAAACATTGTATACTTGCTTTATATGTTTTTTGTTTTTGAAAATAAAGATTTTATTATTTATTATTATTATTATATATCATTCGCGTTTAGAGTAAGTCCTGTATGCTATTTGTGCTAGTTGATTAGCTCTGTATCGCTGTCGACCAAGCTTTATAATTTTGAAATTAAGTATGAAGCAAGATCGTTTACTAATTACGCATTCAAGGGTAAGCTAGAAAAGTTTCCCCTCCCCAACCACCTTTCCTTTCCCCCGGGCCATCTGCACTAATTAGCGACGTCGGGCTCCAGTACGAGCGCCGTGATGATGCGCAAATAAGTGTAAGCCTAAGTATTCAGCGTACGTGCCAAGTCTATTTCTAGACAACGGACCCTAGCTAACCTTGGTGACGTCGTACCAGAACGTTAGGGTTGGCAGATTTCTTTTATTACAAGTTTATTTAAAATCGAATCAAATGTAAAATGCTATCACGGTCGGACGCACTTTTCATATCTCCGAATTATCGAAAACTCTCTTCAAACTACTCTTAAAGTACATTATTTCCAATACAAAATGAATAGATAGATAAATACTTTATTGCACCAAAGAATATGTACAAAGGCGAACTTAATGCTATTTAGCATTTTCTTCCAGCTAACATTTAGTGGTTAAGAGCGGGCTAAGGGTAGTGCCGCTAAAATATATATACTATATGTGTCGAATGAAATGAAACTGTTATAAATAAAGAGTAACTGGCAACTGCATTTGACATACATATAATCTAAACCTCGGAAACGAATCATTCGATAGTCAAAGGAGCAACTATACTACAATTATCTCACGCGTGCATAATATCGTCTGTCCACCGGACAGCTTCGTCAACTAATGTCTTTAAATCGCATGGATATGAGATAGATAGATAAATCCTTTATTGTACAAAGGCGAACTTAATGCTAATTAGCATTTTCTTCCAGCTAACCTTTAGTAGTTAAGAGCAGACTAAGGGTAGTGCCGCTAAAATATATATACTATATGTGTCGAATGAAATGAAACTGTTATTAATAAAGAGTAACTGGCAACTGCATTTGACATACATATAATCTAAACATCGGAAACGAATCATTCGATAGTCAAAGGAGCAACTATACTACAATTATCTCACGCGTGCATGATATCGTCTGTCCACCGGGCAGCTTCGTCAACTAATGTCTTTAAATCGAATGGTATATATATGAGATAGATAGATAAATCCTTTATTGTACAAAGGCGAACTTAATGCTAATTAGCATTTTCTTCCAGCTAACCTTTAGTGGTTAAGAGCAGGCTAAGGGTAGTGCTGCTAAAAATAGCGTTTTAAAACTATTATATAGATAAATAAATATACATTTACATATACATAAATAGATACTTCTATATAAATATAATAATATACATACACATGGAATATATATAACGACAATAAATATACCAGTTTATAATTTTTCATTGTTTGAGTAGAAAGTATTCAGATACACGCGATTTAAAGACATTCATCTCCCTAATCTCAATCGGCAAACTATTCCATAGTTTTATGGCTGTACAGGTAAAAGAATTGCCGTAGAAATTCATGTGATATTCGGGGAATGTTAAAAATTTGTTATAGAAGGTTCGCGGTTCGCGGCCGACGAACTGTTTGAGTACAAAGCGCTCACGAAGACATTCTGGAGACCAAGTGTTATGAATTATGTTATATAACATGGTAAGTGTGTGTACATCTCGCCTGTTGTGGATGTTGAGCCACTTCAGTTGAGAATCATCGAAATCGGTTGGCGTGATATTGAGGTATTCGTTCATTTGTCGCGCACATACTTGATGCAAATTTAACACTTTTATGGTTTTCTTACGTTCATCAAAATCGGTTCATCCAATCAAAAGTTATGCGGTTACAAAAAAAAAAAACATACAGACGATTTGAGAACCTTTTTTATTGGTTGAAAATGGATCTGTAATGAAGAATTAATTAACCAACTTCAAAAAAGGCATAGCTCCGATATTGATTGTGTTTTTTTTTTGTTGACAGTGTGTTTTTCATTGTCTCCTAGGTTCTGAAGATATACCTGCGCAAAGCACTCACTCGCTTAGAAGTTCCACATTAATATTAAAATTCAGGTGGGACGTATTGAATGTAAACACCTCCAAATTCAACCTTGACAAACAAAATCATAAATAACGGACATATGAATGCACAAATATTAAAAAACAACTAGAACTCCTCCGATTTACAAGCCGGTTAAACAAGGCGGGTAAAAGTACTCGTCAGCTAGTAATATGTATTTTTTTACACTTTCTGAGCAAGTGCTTGACTGCGATCCCACCTGGTGTTAAGTGGAAATGCATTCCTGTATGCTAAGGCGTACTATAACTTAGTAAATGTCTATTCACTCTACTCTTGAAAATACCCACGTTGTAGTCGGAGAGAAAGACAGACGCGGGCAAACTATTCCAATCCTTTGCCGTACGAATAATGAAAGACGATGCAAAGCGTTGCAGATATTATGGATCGAATACAGACTTGTGTCACTGAGGAAGGAGGAGGCACTGGAGGTGCGTGATAACCAATACTTACCCCTCTGGCTGACGGGCGTGAGTGTTTACGTCACGTTCGGTCCGCCGGCACCTGTATCTGGTCCACACATGAGCGACGTGAACGTCTCGTTACTCGTATTTGCCGCGATAACGCTGTTTACACGATGCCTCTTGGAAAATTCCCATTTACAGTATCGAGGCTGGTCTATACGTTAACGCGAATAACTCAACTTTCATAACAAGTTGTTATTCGCTCTTAATCTGGGTTTGAGTCTGCTAAATGCCAGTGACGTTTCATTATGAAACCAATCTTTTACAATAATATCAATTATCAACCTATCATACACGCGATTGGCGTGCCAGTGGTGTACCAACGTTAAAGCAGTGACTTTAATGAATTAAAAGAATAAATCCACCAAATATTGACCACTATAATTCCAATGAACGTTCATATTGTACACAACAAGCGTCAATAGCCTAAAGGATAATTGCTCGGGTACCGTCTGCGAATCGTAAGGTCTTAGGTTTGCATCTTCCATTCGACTAGTGACACGAACCATCTCCTAGCACAAGCTTAAGCTAAGTTGGAATGGTTAACAAGAATGTTAGTAATTTTATAGGAAAAAATATGTCTTTTATTTATTAAAAATGAGAACAAGAGCCCCGGTAGCCCAGTGCCGGTGGCACCAATAAATTTGTGGTTGCAATATATAATATAGAAAATTTTTCTAGGCCATATAGGTTTCCTCACGATGTTTTACCGTCGAGCGCGTGGTAAATCAGCACATAAAATTGCAACAGCAAATTTATTGGTGCCGGCACCGGGAATCGAACTCGGGTTGCTAGCGTACCATGCAACTTGAGGCGACCGCCCCGACGTTGAGCTACCACGGCTCTAAAGCGGCTCTCGCAGCCTTTTATATTATATTTATATAATAAATAAAAAGTATAAATTTTTGTTTGGAGTCTCAACAAATGTGAAAACAAGATTGACGTTGATAATTTTAATCACAACGTGTACAACTTATAATTTGCGTTTAACATTAGATTATTGACGTCAAAATGTGTTGACCTTAATTTTAAATCTGGTACCATTATGTACCTTTGACATCTAAAAATCAGCGCTGTCGGATCCTTGCGACAGCATATGCTGAGACCGTGTCCGATATTGGCATCATATGTTTTGTATTATTTGTCCGTGTAACTTTAACTATGTTTTGTCTATTTTTCATTATTTTCTAATGTGTGTTATATTCTGTCTGTGATGTGTTTTGTATTGTGATGCCAATAAATAAATGTCTATGTCTATGTCTAAAAGTCTGACGCTGAAGTTTGCTAGATGTAAGTACATTGAATATAAACGTAACAGATGCGTAAGACGAGTGGCGAATCGATCGGGAACCGTTTC
The DNA here is from genome assembly GCA_029286785.1 of Meandrusa payeni. Lineage (NCBI taxonomy): Eukaryota > Metazoa > Arthropoda > Insecta > Lepidoptera > Papilionidae > Meandrusa > Meandrusa payeni. Next base: position 2,827,875 of record JAGSMX010000032.1, read on the forward strand.
GGGAGACGGGTTCGTTGACCGGGCGCGGTTTAATTGCATCGTACAGGAGTCCGGAATCATTTCCGACAGCGCGCTCGGACGTATCAGGATTAAAAGGAAACATTACGCGTATAGTTTGTACTATTTTGTTAAGTTCACGTATTCTAAGATTTTTTATGACGAAGCTTTCAGTCAGGAAATATGGCCGCATTTCAAGTCCGTATAATGGCATGTAGAGATTATAGCCTAATGGTTTTAGATTCGGTCTGCGTAAACCTAAGGTCGCAGGTTCAAATCCACCATTCAACTATTAACGTGACGTCCTCTGTACAAGTTATATTCAAAAATACATATTAACGTTTTTATAAGTATGTCAAAGATTTTATTTTTTACTTATTTATCTAAGGCTTATTTGATAAAGGCAAGCTTAATAGTGTACTTTACATAAAATTGTTTCTCACTATTGCAAAGCATTACATTTTAATAGTGTTTTGTCTATATTTGGTTCTTTAGGACGAAAAGGTTGCCGACAGGTATAGAAGAATGAAGAATTTAAGTCAGTTGTTAATATTTACTTGTTTATATACATGTTTAAAGCTGTTGATGGTTTGCGATAGCCCTGTAAGGCATTAAGAAACATAAATCATTTCCCTCACACCAAACTACAATTTCGTCCAAGGCACATTGCCTTGTAACACATATCGGCGACAGCTACGTCCGCCGTTCAATTATATTACTATATATTACTATATATTACTGTTGGACATGCAAATTATCTCACGTTATGTCATTTTTATTCAATTATTAACGTGTGTTGACTTTTTTTACGACCTTAATTCTATACAAAAAAATACGTCAGCTTATGATATATATTAGAAATTGAAGTAGCTCATGTTAGCTGGCAACACATGACACCCAGCGATTGTTATGCATAATAACTACTTCCAATGATATCTTAATGATTTACCTGAACCTTATTGTATCTTTAATTCATAATTGATAATTTAGTTGATTGTCACATGAACTTGGCATTGTAAACAATAGTTTAACTTTATTAGTTCCTAATCTGACTTCTAATTAATTTTGTATAAAGATTGTGAGGACGCGCAATTGTCACGTTACTCGTTATAAATAATTCTTGTACAACATTACGCTGTCTCAATAAAGCGAGTGTATTAGTTGTTGGACTATTTTAGTCTACGAGACCTACAAATTATAACACTCATTATACTGTTATATTTTCTTGGATCATTTTGAAGCATAAAAAAGGAAAAGTAAAATGTCCTTTGATCCATTATCTAAGACGCTTATAATTGCTTCATCCGTATGCTTGTTTATACGTAACAGACTACTTTGAACTTAATTTGAAAATCACTTTCATTCATAAAAAAAAATAACTTAAATTTGTGCACTCATCAAGAACCGGTAAGAATTAATAAATTTGTCCCATTCCCCTGATCAGGATCGCCAGCATTCAATAATTAAAATTTCATTTATCAGCGCCATCTATGGATAAAATTCGAAATGGGATATAAATACGAAAAAGGAAACACCACGCTTTTTCACAACACTCTAATACTTTTCGTTCTATATTTTTAATCTACCTATATTAAGAATTATTTTTCACTTTTTAATTCGATGTGTTATAAAAGCGTGTTTTTTAGTAGTGGATAACAAAGAAAGCAATGGCGGTCCGCTTTTAACGAATCTCATCAACATCTGCCTACTCCTCAGCGACGCAACGTCATAGCGCGTAGTCCAACCTTGACACGATCATCGGACCATTCCCGCGCAATCATCCAATTGGCGGGAAAACCGACAAGATGGCCGACATCGGCGTCAACAACCATCCTGAAGTGTAGATTAGGACTGATTGCAAGTGATATAATAAAAAAAGTTTACTTAAATTACACTATTTCTACAGTTTTTTCGCTGTGTTCATGACCGCTGTAGTGTTCGTAATCGGCCCTCACAAGCGCCCTGAATTCGCACAACATACACTCACGGACACACAATCCAATAAACATTGGAATAAACCCAACCTAACAGTAAAACAAAATGAGATAATATAGATAGATTGATAAAACTATATTTTACCAATTTACCAAAATCAAATAAGAAGCAAATTACAGAACTAAGGTTCGTTTCACAAAAACAGGACTATTGCATACAGGTACAAATATTATAACCAAACTATACATACTATAATAAAGCTTCTACATATATGGTTCGGTAAACACGGAGGACTCGCAATACAATCAATATTTTATTGGCTTGATAATGTAACAGTACTCGTGGCGCCATCTATCATACAGTAGCGGGACTACTTGGAAGCGGTATGCAAGTAACATGGAGATTCAACTTTCGAACACTGCACGGCGCTTCGTCGCGTTAGAATTTTATAGTTGTACATGAATGAAATGTGCCTGCGAAATGTTGAAAGGTCAGTGAAGTAACAATTAACGTATTAATACAATATTATTGCAAATCTTTTCATTGTTTACACAAAGTAATTCTATTTATAGCATTCAAATGTACAAACAGGCGTTATGAAATTAATTATAATAATATTAATGGTAACAGTACATTTAATAACAAAAACCTATTATTTATAATAGAATACAACAGAACGTAACCAAACTCTCATCAAATTACTCTTGCAGTACATCGGCATCAGTTGGCGTATTAATGAGTTATTCGTATATTTGTGGGCACATAATTGATGCAAATTTAAGACAAATAGTTTTCTCATAGATGCCACTGTCCGAATTGGACCAAATGGGACCACAGGCATTCAAATATTGACTTCAGGTTCACCCAGTCGAGTTATGAGGTAACTAACATAAAAAAACATACCGACGAATTGAGAACGTCTTTGAAGTCGACAATACTACTTATTGATGCATATGAGAGAGAAATGTGGGGTGGACAGATTTTTTAACCAACTACTCAGGTATAGTTATAAGCAAACGAACGTTTTTTTTTTAATTTTCAAGGCAAGTACTTCACTGCGATCCCACCTAACGTTAAGTGGAAGTTATCAAAAAAGAAAAATCATTAAGATACGAAGATAAATACATAACAGTTTGAACAATCTCTGATCCCCCTCTAGTCAGAGAAACAAATAGAAATTCGGAATCCCATTCTACCTTCGGACGTTTAGACACTCGGCGGGTCTTCACCCTTTATAGTTGATGTTCCGCGTCCGAACGAAGCGATTTGAGTCATCGTTCATCGTGCGTACGGCAAAGGAGTGGAATAAGTTGCCGGCGTCAGTCTTTCCGTCCAATTACGACGTGGGAGCCTTCAAGAGTAGAGTGAATAGGCACTTACTAAACTAGCGCGTACTATCTTTCGACTATATCACCACTTAACACCAGGTGGGATCATGGTCAAGCGCCAGTTTACACGCATAAAAAAAAAAAACGTTAAGTGGAAATTCAGTCCAGTAAATGCCTACTCACTACTCATGGAAACAAACACCCACATTATAATAAGAGGGAAAGACACGGGCAATCCATTCCAGTATTTTGCTGTACGAATAATGAAAGAGGTTACATAAGAAATTGAAACAATCCCGATAACATGTGAATAAATTCTGGAATAATTAATTTCACGCTTCGTTTACGATGTAAAACGTGCAAAAAATCGAGTTTTGTTTGTTTGAATATTAAAGCGTCAATAGTCTGAAGTCAAAGTGTAGTAGGATCGTAGATTCGATTTCACCATTCGACTGTTGACGTGCAACCATCTCCTAGCACAAATTTAAGCTTAGTTAAAAGAAAGCAATACATGAAAAAAGAAATAATTTGTTTTTTTTTTATTTTAAAATGCGTTCGATTTTAAAGTGACAAAGGAAGGCGATTATTATTGTAATTATTCCGAATGTATAGGTTGTCAAATATCTCCCTTCCGCCTTTTGTCTTTTGAATTTCGCGGCTATGTACAAAGCGCTACAGAGCTCGTATCTAGCAATACTATACATAATTTGAAAGGTCTTGACATAACCTACAAAACGACGCTATGCATAATTAGTTTGGATATTGCGTTCAACAGTTATAGACGTGTAAACGTGGACTTCACTAACGCCGAAATTCGCGCTATTTTAAAGTTTTCCTTCGTTAAAGACAAATCCGCTAGAGAAACGTTCCGTGAGATTAATGGTGTTTTGGGGGATGGTACTCTATCACTTCGAACCACGGAGGAATGGTTTCGACGATTCAGAGCCGGTGAAAACGACACCATGGATAAGCCAGCCGGCGGAAGACCTGTGACGACAAATACCGATCAAATCATGGACTACATCGAGTTAGACCGGCATGTGGCATCTCGTGACATCGCCCAGGAGATGGGAGTTAGTCACCAAACCATTTTATTACCATTTAAACCATCTGCAGAAGGCTGGATACAAAAAGCTTGATGTTTGGGTGCCGCATGACACAAAAGGCGGAAGGGAGATATTTGACAACCTATTATTTATGCATCTAAAACCATCGTTAAAATAAAATTTGCTTTAGCGACTTACCTCGAAGAAATTCAACGCTACTTCATTGAATAACTGTCACTTCATTTAATAATCCGCTAACATCGTCGTACGCCGCATTTTACTAGATAAATATTCCTCAAGGAACGAAATTGTAAAACGGAAATATACTTTGAAAAGGATATCGATTTGTCTTGCCTGATATATGAAGATATGCGCGTGAGATTGTTAAATGGTCTAACACGTGAAAGTCCGGGTCCGGTCTACTTCTGTGATCTTTCCCCGTAGTCCTGGCCTTATAGAATAAGGCTACGGTATCCCCAGCCTGTCGCAAGAATCGACTAAAAGGAACCTATGTCGTCTGCTACATAGCACAGTGCAGAGAGCATCATGTGCGTTCCAGTGGATATTCCGGAGCCTCTCACATATAGATATTTAAATAAATAAAAACATACATGACATGGATATTGACTGCTTCATTGGTACGATGCTAAGAAACTGCTCTTCTTATTAAAAAAAAAACAAATAAACGAAAGTCTATCTTGTGTAGGCGTGTATTGTTTCCCACTGATCTATCCGAGCCTATTTGTACTGGGCATGGTCGGGTACAGAACTCCAGGTGAGGAGAGATGTCGCACTGGTAAAATATATGTGGAGGGTGCTGCGGGGCTGGATTCATCACCCGCGGTACAGCCGCAGACGCCTGACAGTTACGTGTACATGCGCCGTCGTCCGCCATTGTTCCTACTTGCCTGTCTCCAGGACTAACTTGTCCAGGAATTCTCCGCTGTCGCGCGCGGTTGGGTTTGTTAATACCATCTCACTGCACATTGATATATTTTGTTACCCTCAGTCGGTTTTTATCAAAGCTGCCTACAAATTTTAATTTGTTTTAATTTTAATAATACATATTTAACCAAGTTTTATAACATCATATTGAATTATCTGTAATGGTGTTATAATTTTTGTTGATTTAAATAAATAAATAAATAAATCTTCATCTTCCTTTTTTTACAATTTAAACTAACATAAAACGTGACTAAAACGCCCACTTCTAGTGTTATACGAGTAAGAAAGAGCTCCAGATATGCCTCCATCTCGTCTAACTCGAGATTAAACTGATATAATATAAATATTTAAAACAGTGTGTATATTATATTTTGTGTATATTATATACATACAGAGCCGTGGTAGACAGCACAGCACAGTGTCGGGGCGGTTGGCTCAAGTTGCATAATACGCTAGCAACCTGAGTTCGATCCCCGGTGCCGGCACCAATAAATTTGCTGTAGCAATTTTATGTGCTGATTTACCACGCGCTCGGCGTTGAAGGAAAACATCGTGAGGAAAACCTACTAGACATAGACATTTATTCATTGGCATCACAATACAAAAACACATCACAGACAGAATATAATACGCATTAAAAAATAATGAAAAATAGACAAAACACAGAGTTACAAGGACAAATAATACAAAACATATGATGCCAATATCGGACACCATTTCAGCATATGCCGTCGCAAGGATGCGACAGCGGTGCCCGGGACTTCCTAAAGACGTGCGCGCGCAATACTACTTTTATATGGAATTTATACAAACGATAAGAGTATAATAAATATGATACATAAATAAAACAGTTATGAGATTAAAATATATTTTATACGATAAAATATACTACTAAACCTACTAGAAAAATTTTCTAAGGCATGTGAAGTCTGTTAATTCGCACTAGGGCCGCGTGGTGGACTATGCCCTTATACTCTCTTTACAGAAAAGGCCTGCGCCCAATATAAAGTTACAGCTTTTATTTTTATATATATATGGTAAAGATACAAAAAGATAATATCCCCGCGACATCGGTGGCTTGTTGTTTCCAATATTTTCAATATTTTATTATATAATTTAAACTTTATACGTTTAATTATCATATTATTTATTTTAGTTTATTTTTGACAATAATATTTATGAATTTTTTTCATCTATTATTTTATTGTATAAAATATATTTTAATCTCATAACTGTCTCATTCATGTATCATATTTATTATACTCTTACTGTCTGTATAAATTCCATATAAAGGTAGTATTGTGCGCGCACGTCTTTAGGTAGTCCCGGGCACCGCTGAAAATCAGCGCTGTCGCATCCTTGTGACAGCATATGCTGAGACGGTGTCCGATATTTGCGTCATATGTTTTGTATTATTTGTCCGTGTAACTTTAACTATGTTTTGTCTATTTTTCATTATTTTTTAATGTGTGTTATATTCTGTCTGTGATGTGTTTTTGTATTGTGATGCCAATAAATAAATGTCTATGTCTATATATAGATGAAGTTAAAGAACGTCAGTTGTGTGGTCTAAAGCACACTAGTATAATTGGTATGTATTGTATATTGGTAGCCCGCAGCAACTAGGTTTTGTGAGCCCCGAGCTCTCTCCCGTCTTATTGTAAGCGGCGTGCCCGCGGCTACATTTTATCTAATATTAAAATAAGTTTACTGTTCAACCAATATTTACAAGTTCGACGTCTAGCTGAAGGCAAGGTAACTCGATTATACCTAACTAGTTTTCTTCGCTGCTTCACGGCGCAAATCTAATTGTACATTCTAGTCGTAGGATTTTCATTTCAAAGTTCTACGATGCTTTGAGTTATGAATAGTTAACTAACATTTTTTATATAAAATATTATTGACACTCTTGTCAACCATTCCAAATAAACTTTTGTTAACGAGGAGGAAATCTTCAAAAAGATACTCCGCCTTCTGGGGGGGAAGGCGGCGGTTATGTGGGGTTTTTACCCACTAAAACCTCCCCGGTGGCCCTTCCTCGGTACATGGTGAGGGGCTCCGGGATCTCCAGTGGAACGCACCGGAGCCCCTCTGCACTGTACTCAAGGAGAGCTCTTCCCGGGGGGAAGGTTACTCCCTCCCCCCCTCTGCCCTCGCAGTGTAAGGCGACACGGGCCAGCCGATGTCGCCTTCTTCCCGGGTCTACCTTGGCGGACGACAAAGGCCCCCACCCTTGTCGCCCAGTGAACCCGAGGCCCCTTTTAGTCGCCTTCTACGACAGGCAGGGGATACCGTAGTCTTATTCTTGAGAGCCCAGAACTAGAGGTCTGATTCCAAATAAACTTAAGCTTGTGTTAGGAGATGGTTCACGTCAATAGTCGAATGGTAGATTTGAACATTTGAACCCACGACTTTACGATTCGCAGACCGTACCCTGTTGACGCTTTTGAACATTAATTGAACTTGGATTACATACAGAAGAGTGAAAGAACTTACTTTTCAACCGACTTCAAAGAAGGTGGTTCTCAATTCGTCTGTTTTTTTGTGTTTGTCACCACATCAACTTTCGACTGGGGAACCGATTTCGATTGAAAGCTGGTGCTATCTGTGTGGTCCCATTTAAATATGGTCCAATTCTGACAATGGGATCCTTAATAAAACAATATATGTCTTAAATTTGCATCAAGTAAGCACCACAAATTGAATAACCCAATATCACGCCAACCGATTTCGTTGATTCATTTTTAACGGAAAGGAGTAAGAGAAGTTTGATGAGAGTTTGGTTAGGTTTTGATTAAAAATAATATCCAATAATTTGGAAATGATGATGATGATGATGTCCTGCCGATATCGGCTACGGCGACGCTTCGGGACTGTCATGTCATGAGCCAGGTCACGCGGCTCTTGAGTGTGCCCTCATGTGGCTTGCATATCCACTCTTCCTTGTAAAAGTGCGCCCGCATTGGGAGCACGTAAGCACGTAATTTTGAAATACCATCATCCCAGCTACCGATTTCCATTACCGCACAAATCGGCAGAATTCCAAATTCCACCGCCACCATCTTGATGGTTGGCGTTCCACGACTGTACGTTTCTCGAGTAACTTTCTTCCACGCACTGTCAACCTGTGGAATCAACTGTCAATCCGAACGTTTACGATTTGGGGACCTTCAAGAAACGAGCCTACTACTCAAAGGCCGGCAAGGCACCTGCAGCTTCTCTGTAGCCATGGATGTTCATGTACGACGGTGATCACTTAAGATCAGGTGAATTGAGATCAACACTATAGGGCATATTGTAGTTGATATTGTATACCTGCATAGAACTAAGGCGAAGGTTCCCTCTTGGGGATCATTGCACTAAGTTTTTCTTTATATTTTCATGGTCTAACAAACCAAACACTGATTAGCTTAGCTTTGCTTACCATCTTATCTACTGAAGTACCTTTAGTGTAAATAATGATAAAACGGCATTTTCTACAAATTAATCTAGCTAGATCGATTTATCGCCCCTCTGCAAACAATCAAAAAATCGTTGAAGCGGTATCCGAGATTCCGTTTATTATATACAAGATTTGCTTGTTTAACGGCATAGAGGATAATATTATATTTATTTAAGACTAGTCTTGTTATATAATTAGTAAAATTCCGTATCTCAAAGACTCGTAGGTTGGCGACCTAGTTCAAAAAAAAAATATTGCTAGCTTTCTTTTTAAATAAAAAAATGGTCGGGGAAGGATATAATCAAATCGTGTCAATTCTAGAATTTGTTTAGCGTCTCTCTTGAAGTTAGCCTTACCGAGTTTGTGTATAGTGATATATTAAGGAAATCTAACAATTCCAGCGTGCTACCTTCCGTGGAATGCGCGTGCGCCGGTGACGTCACCGCGGAAGCTAAGGACGTGTGCCGCCGGGTGAGTAACCCGCCGGTCGTGGGTTGGAAGCTAATGATGCTTGTACCGTCGTATCGTTTTGTTATACAGCTAGTTACCAAGAATTGCAGTTTAACAGATACAAATTTGGTGCTTCTAGTGTTATAGGTCTTCTTTTTTATACTTTTTAAAGTAAAACTTTACGAGCGTTACAAAAAGTGTGATCGGGCGAGGCAAATCAGGGTTTAGCGGAAGATAGAAAGAGAAAAAGTTACGTTTCGTAAATCTAAAACGCAGTGCAGACCTATTGTCTGTATCACGCCGTAGGAGAAAGAGAGAGCAGCGTGCTCACATTTTCTTTCTCTTTTGAATAATTTTTTTTGATGACGTACAAAGATTGGCCAGAGTGCTCAACGCGTCTAAAGAAGTTCTCACTTCACGCAGGTTTTACAATTTCCACGATGCTAACTATTGTAGATTTAACAGTTTGCGTTGCGTTAATATACAAACGTATAACACTTATCATAACCGCAACGGGTTAATTTAATTGACACCAAAGAACATATAGTATATTAGAACAAATTGTATCCTACATATAATTCCTGGGATGACACATCGAGTGTAAAGGCGGTGGTACACGGAAAGAGAAGCTATCTAATTTTATTTACAACGGAAGACGAGTCGCGGTCGCTGCGGGCAAGGCGAAGTGTGCATTCGGGTTGGCCGTAAGCCAGGGAACATGTCCGCTGTAACAACGCATTTCACTCGGTGACGTGAGGAGCGGATAATGTATTATTAATATTTAAAATGAACTTAATAAATAGATGAATATTAAAATTATTTTTTGAGGTGACAACACGTCTTATAAATGGATACTGGATGTCATTCACGCAAAATGTCCCGTTACGCTCGAGCCGAGAGTGCCCGAGAATTGGCGATAGTGCACGTTCAAAGTGTGTAAGCGGGAGCGCGGTATGAGAGAGATAGAGAACGCAAATTTGTGCTCAGTGAGTAGAAACAAATACTTCAATTTTGTTGGAATAACGTGTGTACCTAGGATACTTTGTCACGAATTTAACGTACGAGCGTCTAACGACCTGGGATTTTTTGGCCAAAATATATAGAAGTAGGCTGTGCGTGTCAAAGTGTCACGAAAAAGGAGGTGTTTAGAAGCCTGACTGCTGAAGAAGGCTTACCTTTGAATTATTTACTTTAAAGCGATATGTTGGCAGTAGGCAGAGCGCGACAGACAGACGCCAGATTAGAATATTCGTTCGTCTTTTATTATACTTTCTTAACAAGTTTTTTTTACAACAATACCACCTTACGATTAGTCGAAAACAGTTCTAGATGGTTAGTTGATATTGACATCTTTGAACAAAAACTTGTATAACGCCATATACCCGATTATTTAAACGTGCTTTGGAAAACTACGTACCTAGGTAGTAGTACCTAATAACTTGTTTCAAACAGTCGTAATCATTGGAACAATTTTATACTACATACACCAATAAATGGTACCTAAATTTTAATATGTTAATTTGGATAAACGTCGTAAAGATAAAATTTGCTGTATTCCAGCAGTAATTGCGGACCGCAAAAAGATTTAATTACTACCTGGGGCCATACCTTTATAATAAAGTTAACTTTATGTGCCTTTTCATAGTTTATCCCAATATAAGTGTAAAAAACTACTTTACTCGTTTCTCCATAATTTCACCTACGAAGAGACTGAAAAATTTCTGCATAGCATAAAATAAGTTATCCTCACTCTTATGTACTCACTCGCACACACACTCTCACATGCACCCACGCACACTACTCTTTGCAAAAACACACGAATACTCAAAAGCTATATAACAAACTTTATAAACTCGGACTTAGGTACAACATCTCCCTAATACAGGCTATAAATTAGTCTAGCAGGGAGATGTGTACCGAAGGACGAAAACTACGTAAGAAAATGTTTGTAGAATTTGTTATATAATATGTATAATAACATTTGATAATATGTATACAATATTTTGTGTGCATGCCGGTAATTTAAAATGTAAGTGTGTGTAAAAAGTTGAATAAATATTTCATTTCATTTCAATTCCGAGTGGTCATCTGAGTAATTGATTTCAATTAGGAATTTTTGTTTTGTTACTTACTGTCTATATTCTCTGTACCGTTAAGTTAGTATAATGTAACTCATGATGATAAATAAATATTTATCCCTTAGAAGGGTACGACAACTCGCAATTGAATATAAAATATATTTAGTATGTTATGAAAGATATTGTCAACCGCTCCTCTCATTTATGTGCTCTGGGCTTTAGGCCACTCCACGGTGAGCGCGTCGGGCCGCGATTCGATATGTCAATCGTAAACAGGTTTACGTAACGACGGCGGGGCGGCGTCTGCTTAATGGCGGTCGGCTGTGATACGCTACTGTTTATGCTTCTTGTACGTTATGCGCCTCCGCTTACATCATAGTACGTATGATTCTTATACATACGAATATTATATCGTCGATTAAATAGAAAAATTACATTTCTCAAAATTCTAAAATTAATTGATTACCTAAAAAGAACCTACTGCTAACAACGTTTTTAAATGGATTCATATGGATCTCGGCACGTTGGTAAGCGATGCTCTGCGCACGGCTGCAGACAGAGGAAAATGACGACGGATCATGAAAAACAAACTGTTCCCTCGAGATGGTCACGGCATTGAGGAAACCAACGCTAGGAGGAGGAGGAAAAGACATCTATGTGACATCTAGTGAGCTTCACGTTTAATTTCTTAAAGGGTATATTATATAAAATATCCATATAAAAACACTGCCAGCAGTAGGTTCTTTTTTTGTTAGCAATAATCTAATTTCCCATAATTTTTTTTTTTTTTTAAATGACACTTTTCTATTTAATCAACGTTAAAATCATAATATTAATACATGAAGAGAAAACTTTGTACCACTTACGAAAATTGCGCGGATGGTGGAGCAAAAAATATTCCCACAATTATGAGGGTGGGCTATGTAGCGTCTTACATTTGAAATACTGGTTTTATGTTGCCAGATGGACTAAATATATTATTACTTTTGACAATAATTAAGATTAATAACAGACGTTTTCAGCATGGTACATTATTCGCTTGATCAGAAGTGGGGAATATTGAAAAAATATTTGCAATCTCTGACACAAACTCAACGATATCTGTATAAAAAAATCCCCATCTCTAGCAGCATGATGTGAGCGTACTTTGGTTTCAACAGAATGGGACTACATGCCATACAGCCCATGTGACAATCGAATTACTGGCTACCCTTCACCGGGGGGACCATTGAGTTCAGGCTAAGCGACCTAAGAGCTATGTCACCTCTCGATCCGGTGAAACAGTCAAGGCCAGCTTCTCTTGCCAATCTGTGTAGTTCGTCAGAAAAAATCGAAATACTGCGCAATACATCAAAAAGTTATCAATTTGTATGTATTGTCATAAAATCTATAAACCAAACACATTATACTAGGTGATCGTGACCAAAGCTAACCATGTGACTTCAATTCTACATTATCCATGAGATTAGAATAACAATCGGTCACGAATCAGCATTTTAAAACATACATTGCAATGCTCATTTTTCTCATTTGCAAAACGTTTTAAACACAATATACTTCTTGTTAGCTGGCAACACCTGACACCCAGCGATTGTTATACATAATAACTACTTCCAATGATATCTTAATAATTTACCTGAACCTTATTGTATCTTTAATTCATAATTAATAATTTAGTTGATCGTCACATGAACTTGGCATTGTAATATTTAATAGTTTAACCTTATTAGTTCCTAATCTGACTTCTAATTAATTTTGTATAAAGATGGCGAGGACGCGCAGTGGTGACGTTTTGACTCGATATAAATAATTCTTTGTACAACGTTACGCTGTCTCAATAAAGCGAGTGTATTAGTTGTTGGACTATTTTATTCTACGAGACCTACAGATTATAACATTCTCTAACGTAATCTTATCATATCGCCTTTTTATGGGAAGGCCCGATCCGTAACAAATTAGGAGCGTTGCTGGAGTTTCTTCGGCCTCTTCTCCCATTGCCAACACTTGTCGAAGTTTCACTTATAGCTAGTAAGTAAGCTATTGAATGTTCTGAATTTTTTTAGACACTATGACAAGCCGGTGCCTTTTCGACGAGCCGTGTATAATTTATAAGGGGCTATTGAAGATAATTTCAAGCGGTAGGGCGACATTTTTATTTAAATTTAGTAAGATAATACGTTGTTAAGTGAAATGTAGTCCTGGATGGTAAGGAGCATTAGCTTAGTAAATTTAGTTATTTATTTAATAAGATACACCAACAGCATTACACAAGCATACATTGTTGTAATAATCAAATTTACAAACTAAGTCGTGTTGTGTATGCCAATTACAGGTGTACACAATATTCGCTAAAAAGAAACGTAACGATTTAATAATTAACAGTTACAAAAATATTTATAAAATTATAAAGAAATAGAAAAATCAATGCCTATTCACTGGTCTATTGAAACTCTCATATGTTATAATTTGTAGGTCTCGTAGAATAAAATAGTCCAACAACTAATACACTCGCTTTATTGAGACAGCGTAACGTTGTACAAAGAATTATTTATATCGAGTAAAACGTCACAACTGCGCGTCCTCGCCATCTTTTACAAAATTAATTAGAAGTCAGATTAGGAACTAATAAGGTTAAACTATTGTTTACAATGCCAAGTTCATGTGACGATCAACTAAATTATTAATTATGAGTTAAAGATACAATAAGGTTCAGGTAAATTATTAAGATATCATTGGAAGTAGTTATTATGTATAACAATCGCTGGGTGTCAGGTGTTGCCAGCTAACACATATTATAATCGAAGGGAAACACATCACGGGTACACAATTCAAGTCCTTTGCTGTACGAATAGTGAAAGACGAAGCAATGCGCTTCATTAAGGTTTGATCGACGTCCCTTAAAAAAAAGGATGAAATCCAGCAATGCGTCTACGTCCGATAGTGGTACGGAAATGTTTGAATTAGATCAATTTCTGAGTATATACTGTAATAGATTAATAAATACTTCAAGTAATATTAAAGCTCATCATCACAGCTCTCAAACACTAATAAGTAAACAAGAAATGTTATCTGTGAGTTAAAACAAAAACCGACTTGAAATCTAATCAGACGTTAAACGGTGTTACGCACAGACGCCCTAAATTTCCAAAGTGTTAAAGTATATTGGAACTGTCAGCTTGGTTAGAGACTCTTAATTACAATGATACTGAAAACCTTCTAGATAAGTGGTGTGCAAACTTTTTGGTTGGCGGGCCACACGTTGTAAGAAATACTTTAAAAGGGGGCAAAATTTGACCGGAAAAAATATTTATAAGATCTACTTAAAATAATTACAAGCTAATTAAGCAAATTACACAAATTGTTGATGGCAATTATTTTTTTTTTGGCTTTTTACGTAAAAATTTAAGATGTTATAATTTTTTTTAAGGTTTTAAACCATATAAACACTACTGATGTAAATAAAACAGAAACAATTTTACAATAACACATCAAAAATATTAACAAAACAAAGTCTTGGCGGGCCGGATGAAATGCTTTAACGGGCCAGATTTGGCCCGCGGGGCGTAGTTTGCCCAACACTGTTCTAGATCTTCTTCTCAGTCGTCTCCTTCATTGCTGAAGGTCGTGTCTAGCACAAAGTGTTGATCGCTCGCTTAACGGTTAACTTTCACGTGTCCCTGTCCTCGGCGGTCTTCATTGCTTTGGTTATTGGCAGGCCTGTGAGCGTCCTAACTGCGTCTGCCCACTGTGTGGGTGAGCGACCGCGTGCTCTTTTTACGTCCACCTGGGCAACAACCTTCTAGATACAATATCCTAATTCTGAAACACCCACACACATAGAAGGCAAACACCATTCTGATTCTGATTTATTTCTTCTACATTCAAGTAACTAGCTTTATTTATTTAACCACATAAACTAAATATAAGTATTACGCGCGGCAGAGGGCCTGGTATTCTATCTGACAGGGTAACCTAGTACAGATACCAGTCTCTCACAAAGGAGGCTTAATAATGTATTTTATATAATGTAACTCAATATGTAACCTTTGTGGAAGCATAATAAATAACTATATTATTATATTATATTACGAAGTTCTGGCGCCTACACTATTTCTCTACTTACACATTAGTGCTCGTTGTCGTGATTAATTCCACCCCTTAGGTGTTAGGAACGTTGCTGGAGTTTCTTCGACCATGCGTTCACCGTATAAAGCGCAGTTACAATTGCCAAACTTGCGTAAAGCCAACGCGCTCTCATTGTCGCCGCGTCGCTTTACGTAACAAGCCGTCGCGGTGCTGCGTTTCTCTCGTCTGTTCGCCGAGGTGTGGCGCTCACTTTATGTGCTAATTCTTTACATTGTAAGTATTCACAGGAGAAGTAACGCTGGACTAAGTGACCACCACTCTCTGTACCTCGGTTAGTAACAAGGCTGCGAAAGAAAAAAACCGGCAACAGACCAATGACAGACTATTCCCACGATACGGTCACCACCGGAGTAAACCAACCCGAGGAGTAAGCTTCACCGAGTACCAATGAGTTATCTCTTTCTAACATAAAACAATTATATTTACAATTAAATACAAAACAAACTTCAAATCGAATCAAATTTTAAACGCTATTACGCGCACACGCCCTCTTTGTATTTCAGAATTATCGTAATCGTAATATTACGAAATAGAACTAATCAGAACCTAACCAAACCCTCATCAAACTAGACTTAAATCCTTTGTAATCATTCAAATCGGTTGACGAGATATTGATTTATTCGTTTGTCGCGCATATACTTAACGAAAATTAAAGATTTTACGGTTTTCTCATGGATTCCATTGTCAGAGCTGAGCCAGAAAAGGGTAGCACCAACTTCCAAATAAAAAAATCATCAAAATCGGTTCACCCAGGCGAAAGTTGTGAGGTGGAAAAATAAAAAATACAAACCTCCCCTTTTTTAAGTCGGTTGAAAAGTCAGTGAACCCTGCATCACAATCTATTAGCACTTACCAAAGCTTTACTCGAACATACAAACAGACGAGTTCAAGCGTCAGAGACATGAAATTCTTTAATTATAAAAGTATACATTTTAACTTAAAAACTTCCAGCCAGTCTTGGTAGGTTTACGAAATGTATTCAATTAATTCAATCGCTTACGGAAAATGATTACAACTTGGGATACTAATTAGGGTACAGCTTTTAAAATAATTTTAAACTATAGTGTTATTTATAAACAATTTAAAAAGTATATTTACGAGTAAAAGCAAACAAACAGACTTTAACTCCTACGCCATAATAGTGTACAACCCGAGTGCGACCCCGACTCCGGCACTAATTTTTATTTATTGCAATTTTAAGTGCTGATTTATCAATCACTTAGCGTAGAAGGGAAATATCTCGAGTGTACATGCCTCAAATTTTTCTAAAATATGTGAAGTCTGCCAATCCGCATTAAACTTTAACTTTTGAATAAGAATTAGATATCCATCAATCAATCAACCAGTATCTTCCCACTGCTGGGTATAGGCCTCCTTTTTAGCGCCAGTCAATTCAATCCTGTTCTGACCGAAATCATTGCGGCACTGCCCTGATGATGTCGTCCGACCAGCGGGCTGGTGGTCTGCCACTAATCGGCGTCCCTGTCTTGGCCGCCCGAATCAGATACTAGTTGATAAATAGACTCTTTATTGCTCGCATTAAAATAATTACAATCAATTATAGTTAAGTATATTTACGAGTAAAATAAAACTGACTTTAATGAAAATTAAACGTAATTGAAACAAACGTTAAACGAAGGAACCCAGTTCGGGCAGAACTAAAATCTCCTATACGCTACGGTTTCTTCAATGCTGAAGATATTGGCGATCTTATGGGGGCAGTCCGTATCCCGCATCGTGAGTCCCACCGCTTAGCCACTAGGCTATAAATACACAATGAATACAAATGTTCCACTTACAAACACATCCTAGTGTGTACACACCTTTACGTGACGCAATCGGCTAATCATCAAAAACTGGCAGCTAAGCGAACGCTAACAACAATTAGGCGTTCGGCTATTTTTAACCGGGTCGGTTTAGATCACTAACTACGGTTTTGTGTTACACCCATTAACGTTTCGAAGCATAACTATATGCTATGAACGGTGAAATAATAACAATTTCACGTATAACTACATTGCTTCTGGTGCCTATGTAATGTTTTACGTCGAATTATAATTACACTGACGACTTTCATCCAATATGAGCAGAATACTATCACATATAATCATCATTTCAGCCGCAAAACATCCACTGCTGGGCATAGGCCTCCCCCAATGATTTCCAAAAGGACCGGTTGTAAGCTTGCACCCAGAGGCGTCCTGCGGCCTTTATGAGGTCGTCAGACCACCTTGCGGGTGGACGTCCTACGCGGCGCTTGCCGGTCCGTGGTCTCCAATCGAGAACTTTTCGTTTAAGTACTTGGTGATACTTTTCATTGTCGTCCTTCACGAGCAGCACCGTCCGTCAAGCTGATCGATCTTTCAGTACAATAACAGATTTATTTGCTACAATAGCCCTGCTGTCTGTAATGACAGACAGCCCTAATAGAGCGTAAAATGACTATTTTTTCATATTATTATTTCTCGAAGAGAAAGAACGTAGATAAAGGCTTTTCAATTTAAAAAAAGCGGCAACAGACCAATGACAGACTATTCCCACGATACGGTCACCACCTTGAGCGTGCTTGAGAATGAATGAATGAATCATCGGAATCGGTTGGCGTGATATTAAGTTATTCGTCCATTTCGTAAACATACTTAATGCAAATTTAAGACTTATATGTTTTTCTCATGGGTAACACCAGTTTTCAAAAAGAAAAAGAATCATTAAAACCATTCCAACCAGTCGAAAGTTATCGAGGTAAACATACAGACGAATTGAGAACCTCCTTATTTGAAGTCGGTTGAAAACTAAACATGGCCAAAACAAGGGCAGCCTCATGAGCGATCTCTGGTAGGACAGGAGAGGTTAAATAATGTTGGCTTGGTTTGAACTCCGGCCAGTCAAATCGCGAGTCGACTATCAAGCTAATGGCCGCAGAGCTATAAAACCGTTGGACAAACAAACAGACAGACTGCCGGCAACGTTTGCCGCACACCCACGCAATTCACGCCGCTTGAACTTGACCGATGACTCACGCAATGTTTCTTATTAGAACATACACGAGTTCGATACGCGACGCTACTTACGCAACTTTTGCTTTACGCCTAATGACTTAAAGTAATAAAAAAAAATACATAAATTTAAAAAACTAATTATATACGAATTATATTTTTTATAATATATATTCTTATTAGACTTAGATATACTTACGATGTTGCAACCTCATGTACATTACATATGTACATTGCAACACTATAACTTGAAAATGTAATCTAATTTAAAAGGTTCCACACGACCTCGCCTACCTAATAACAAAATGTTTAATTAATACACTTTGCAATTATATAGCGGGTAACATTAATTAATAAGGTTGCGCCCACACTGGGCATGATACGACAAACATGTTTGAGTTTTAACGCACTTTACTGCACGACAGCGTCCAAAATGCTGTAGTGGCGATATCCCAACACACAGTCAGCTATGTCTATTACACAGATGAGGAAGACTGGTGACAAGGGCAACGGCCGCATCAAAAGAGAAAATTAGACTACAACATAGAAATGGCCATGAGAAACAGGGACGCAGCGGTCGCGGGGAAACTAATAACAATGCAACGGGGTGTCTACGACAGGTGAACCACAGCACTCTCCAACGCCACCTTTGAAAAACAGGCATTATAAAAAAAATGTATTAACTGTAGAAGTAGCACTCTTATTAATAAAACCAAAGTAACCAATTAAAGTACATTAGAAAAGAACACGGACACATCTCTGTTCTATCCGTGAAATAGCAACCGACCGAGTCGTGGTTCTGCCCTCTCGGGCGCCCTCGGATCGGAATGCTTACGCGTAACATAGTAACCGTCCAAGCCAAGGTTACCCCACACTGGGTGGACCCTTGTGTCGAGTTACTAGCAATAGAGGTTCAGGCTAAGCGACCTAAGAGCTATGGTACCTCTCAATCCGGTGAAGCAGTCAAGGCCAGCGACTCTGGCCAATCTGTGTAATTCCTCATTAAAAAAAAAAAACATCTCTGTGGTTGCGCTTTATTAAAAAAAATGCACTTGATATTATGTGGACTTAACATTTTTGAAATGGTTTGATAAGAAGTATAGATTAGAAATAGCAATTAAAAAACATAAAGTATATTTACGAGCAAAACAAAAATTGACTTTAATGAAAATTAAACGTAATTGAATCAAACGTTAAACGAGGGAACCCAGTTCGGGCAGAACTAAAATCTCCTATACGCTACGGTTTCTTCAATGCTGAAGATATTGGCGATCTTATGGGGGCAGTCCGTATCCCGCATCGTGAGTCCCACCGCTTAGCCACTAGGCTATAAATACACAATGCATACAAATGTACCACTTACAAACACCCTCTAGTGTGTACACACCTTTACGTGACGCAATCGGCTAATCATCAAAAACTGGCAGCTAAGCGAACGCTAACAACAATTAGGCGTTCGGCTATTTTTAACCGGGTCGGTTTAGATCACTAACTACGGTTTTGTGTTACACCCATTAACGTTTCGAAGCATAACTATATGCTATGAACGGTGAAATAATAACAATTTCACGTATTCTATAACAATTTAACTACATTGCTTCTGGTGCCTATGTAATGTTTTACGCCGAATTACAATTACACTGACGACTTTCATCCAAAATTAGCAGAATACTATCACATATAATCATCATTTCAACCGCAAAACATCCACTGCTGGACATAGGCCTCCCCCAAAGATTTCCAAAAGGACCGGTTGTAAGCGGCTTGCACCCAGCGGCGTCCTGCGGCCTTTATGAGGTCGTCAGACCACCTTGCGAGTGGACGTCCTACGCGGCGCTTGCCGGTCCGTGGTCTCCAATCGAGAACTTTTCGTTTAAGTACTTGGTGATATTTTTCATTGTCGTCCTTCACGAGCATCTCATGGTCATGTGGGATTGTATTTTCCACGAGCACCGTCTGTCAAGCTGATCGATCTTTCAGTACAATAACAGATTTATTTGCTACAATAGCCCTGCTGTCTGTAATGACAGACAGCCCTAATAGAGCGTAAAATGACCATTTTTCATTATGCATATTATTATTTCTCGAAGAGAAGAGAAAGAACGTAGATAAAGGCTTTTTCAATTAAAAAAAACCGGTTCGACGTCGCCAGTTCAATAAATATGAATAAATACACTATCATGTTACACTGGTGTGAAGCAGAGGCGACTCTCTCCGCAGAACCCTAAAAGGACAAATCAAAACGGGCCCAGTTTATGTCTTACGACTTTTTATAAAGCTTTCCAGTTCGCTCACACGGGTCCAGATTAATACGGGCCGATTTCTTTGCATCTTACTGTCGAATAAGACTACTTTTATCGAAACTTATTTTTGAATTACCCACGGTAAAATTATAACAAGGTCGTAGGTTTGAATCCACTATACGACTATTGTCGTGATCCATGTCCTAATACAAGCCTTATTTAGAATGGTTAACAAGAATGGGTTTAATATTTGTAAAAAAAAATATTGTTAGAAAAATAAACCGATAATAGCATCTGCGGAACCGAAGGTCATATGCCAACAAAATAATAACAATTAGTGTCAAGAATAAGATAGATATATTTTTAAGGTTCTGTAGATATGTAGCGAAAAAAGTAATTGATAGAAACAAAACGTAATGTAAATAGATATTAAAATTAGATATCAAATCAGAATTGTATTAATATAGAAATAATAGATATAATAAGGAAAATGTATAAGTAGATATAAGAAGTTTAGAAATTAGTATTATATAAAGTAGATAAACTATAAGTAGTAAATTAATGTAAAGATAAAAATACCCCCCAGCCAAACATGCTGGGGAACAAAACATAGAAATAAAACATCAATCAAAAAAAAAAAACAAAATAATAACCTTATTAAAATATTCTTTCGAACAAAATAATATTATTTTAATGCGTGCAACATCACAATACGAACTGGGCATCTCCATTTTTGTAGGGTAAAAATTACGTACGCGATACTTGTCCCTTTCGACGACGCCCAAATACTACAACGGATATGATGCCCGCGAACCAATGAATACAGATTTGGTAAAGTGAAATGCAAAGTATAGTATCACAATACACGGCTTTATTAATTGTGGGTTTATCAATGCTCCTATAATGTTTTACTTAATACGAGCATACGCATTTTCTTTGTTAATATTAATAAGAAAAATATTAAATAATGATATCCGTATACAAATAACTTTTACGTAAAAAACACAAAACATAAAATGAAACTTAGGCGAAGCCATGAACTCCGGCTTCACACACCACGCACTAACTACGGAAAAAAATTATGTACGAAGGTTCTCAAATTTATAACAAATTACCAAAATATTTAAGAGAATCTAAATCAATACAAGAATTTAAAAAATTACTAAAAAAATATCTAATAAGCGACGTTATGCCATATCCAAATCAAAATTTAACAATTCCTTAAACAATTTAGAATCCTATCCGCGCTTTAAATGACGTCAATAGCCTAATGGTTTAGTTAGGTTTATTTTTTAAGTAGTCTAATTACCGAATCACAGTCCTAGAATGTGAATGACAAGACGCACATGTACTATGCACTGAGCAGATACCAATCCTATGACCTAAGCATTACTCAAAAACCAGTCTCGGAACGCATTGAAATACGACTTAAAAATAGATTCCAGCATGAGATCTGTTCAACTCAGTTGCCGCGTGAATTCTAATTACTTCATTGCAAACATTGCAGTGAAAAAGCATTAACTGAAGCGATTAAATACTTCTTGGTAAAACACTATCGTGTACACGGGTTGCAATTTTCTTTAAATAATAAAAATAATCTTGGCAGTCAAAATTTCGTGAAAAAAAAATACTACTTCTATATCGTTGTTTTATGGGGTATAAACTAGTGCTTGACCACGATCCCACCTGATGTTATGTGGTGATATAGTGAAAAGATGGTACGGGCTAGTTTAGTAAGTGTATTCACTCTACTCTTGAAGGCTCCCACGTTACAGTCGGACGGAAAGACTGACGCCGGCAACTTGTTCCACTCCTTTGCTGTACGCATGATGAACGAACACGAACACTTGTATGAGAAAATGCTTTTCAATAGAGAAGATGGCTAGACACTACTGAGAGACTTCGAGATACTGTAAACTCAATTGAAATTGACAACATAAATAGGTAGCTATGACTGTAGATGTCAAATGCCTCAAAGAGAAGAGCCTAGAAGTGGTCTAGCTTTGACACTATTATTGTCATCTTAACTATCTCAAGATATCTATGAGGTCGTGTAAATTCTTCAATAAAGATCCGAAACCATTATAAGACCTATTCTACGCCTAGTTGGGATTTTTTCAATAATAAAGCGGCCGGTTACAGCGTCACAATGTGTGCGCAACCGACCGTTATGTTAATTTTGAACTGCGAAGACATCGAGGGAAGCCGTAGTTGGTATCGGTCAATACCGGCTAAACTTGGCACACTTCGCATTACTTTTGCGGGCAGTGTCCAAGTATACTGCTATCTTGATGCTTTATAATATAAGGTTATACACTCGAGTGTATATACAACAAGTATATTTGGAGAGACAAAAATAATAGAATACATTTTAAATCGCCATGTTAATCAGGGACGCAGCGGTCGCGGATAATAACAATGCAACGAGGCGTCTACGCGTGAACCAGAGCATTCTCCAACACCACCTTGGAAAATCAGGCATTATAAAAAAAATTACATGAAAGCACTTTAGTACCCCATATAACCGCCGCCTTTCCGCCGCAGAAGGCGGGGTATCTTTTGAAGATTCCCCCCGTCAACAAAAAAAAAGGAAGTGTCAAACTATTCCTTTCTCAGGTAAAGCTTTCATAGTAACTAGAAATTACGATAAGAGATAATAAAAAAAGTATTAAGATGTATTTTCTCACAAACCTACTCATATCCTAATCAATAAACATTCTTTCGTAAATTTTTTAAAATTTCCCTTCGTCTTCGTATGGTTAAATATGCCGGGTGGTAGTATTTCGTTAACGTTATGAGCGTTTCATGGTATACTAGGATACATAAGCTGTTGTCGCCATAACGTTGCAATTTTATTGTTTTTTAATACGAAGTACATCCTTAGTTAACACTGAAAAAAAAATGTTTTATATAATGTAAATCTATAAAGGCTCAGATCCTAAATTCGTGACCGAAATATCTATTATAACTCATAAGCTGTTGATTTTGTGAAATAATAAATAAATAAATATATGTGGTCTTAGGCCGAGAATCGATACCGGTGTCAATATCAACATGTTTCACGGTAAGACGGTAAACGGTCTGTTTATTGAACCCGTCCCGACAACAATAATGCTACATCGTGCCAACGGTAAAATGGTGACGTCAACGGGTGACACGAGCACGCTCAAAATCACCCCCCTCCCCGCGATTTGGTCGATACGTATCAAATACCTTGTCGATGTAAGAGTTAAACGACAGAAGGGTTATTATTAATTTCGTTACTTTGTAACATATGCTTCAGATTCGAATTAATTTCATTACGGTTGACTTTATGGGGCCCTGAGTCTGCCAATGACATTACACTATTACAATTCAATTGTGATAAAAACCGTAATCTATTGATTGAATTATTTGATATTGATTAATTGATAATATAATAGGTATTTTACAAGATATTTACAAAAAATATAACTGTGCCAAACCGTCGTCGCTTGGCAGCGTGCCCAGAAGGCTGGTAGCGTTGCCACATTGTATGGCAATGCTTAGCCTCTGTGCAAGGTAGTCGACTATCACATTAAAAAGATGGTGTGCACTAGGACCTCACGGACCCAAAGCTTCTACTCCAAACGGCTCAAATAAAAAACCTCTATCGAGGTTCTTCTGCAGTTACAGCGGCCGCTCCAGCCTCAACAGAAGATTCTGGAATATGTGACGGCACCGAAGTATCGACGCATGTGGCAACCCATACTAAAGACCGTCCCATCTTCCAGGGTATAAGATTCATACCGTCTGGTCTCCTACCATCACTACGCATTAGTCCATTTGGCTCCAAAGTTGGAGGATGACGGAAAATGCGCCCTGCACTACGCTGGCATGAAAGTCCGTGGTGTCCCAATTCAAATGTATTGGCATATTTGGATGACGTCATTAACCTAAATTACCTACAATGGAAACGCCGCGGTAGCTCAGTGTTGTTTCATAGTACGCTAATAACTTGAGTTCGATCCTCAATGCCGGCACCAATGAAATTGTTGGTTGCAATTTAAAGTATTGATTTACCACGCGCTCGGCGGTGTACAAGTGTTAGAAAATGTTCTAAGACGTGTGAAGTCTGCCAATTCGCACTAGGTATTCGTGGCGAATTATGCCCCTACTCTCTTTACTCTACAGAGTGGCCTCTGCCCAACAGTGGGACATATATATATAGGCTGTAACTTTAACTTAAACCTGTGGCACAATTTAACTAGTATATTTAGACAACCGTGATGCCACTGTACGTTAATCTTGACCCATTTGGTTTAGCAGAATAAATGATAGAGCAGAAATTAATTCATCTCCGTTATTATTTTTAACTTCGCTTTAACTTAGAAACTGATTTATACAAAACCGTAGAGAAATACACTTCGGACGAATAAATTCCTTCTAACTTAGTAAATACCCAGGGGTCCTATGAAACCGTAATTCTACAATGAAAATGAAATACAACAATTTATACCAGACTTCTGTATATATGCTTACATAGATGAAGCATCAATAGCCTAATGGTTTAGGGTACGGTCTGCGATTCGGAAGTTTGTGGGTTCGAATCCACCATTCGACTATTGAACCATCTCCTAGCACAAGCTTAAGCTTAGTTAGAATGGTTAACAAGAATGTTAGTAATATATATCAAAAGAAGAAATATTTTCAAAAAAGAATTACTTTCTTTTTTTTAAATAGAAAAATATATTCATAATACTACATTTCTATATCGTCTTTCATTATTCGTACAGCAAAGAACTGGAGAAAAAAAATGGCGCGGGGACTCATGGGGGGAGGGGGGATCATCTAACTTACATTTTCATCTTAGACGTAAGAAATATGTGTATGTGTTTTAAAAAAGACTTGGCTTAAACGTCTTGTTACCAAGCCATAAAATATTCATCATCAAAAAAAAATCAAAGAACTGGAATAGTTTGCCCGCGTCTGTTTTTCCCTCCGATTACAATGTGGATATTTTCAAGAGTAGAGTGAATAGACATTTAGTAAGCTAGTGCATGTTACTATCCAGGACTTTATTTTCACTTTAAATCAAGTGGGATAACACCACTTCCTTAGAAGGTATAAAAAAAGGATTATGGTCAAGCATTAGCCCTGACAGTATAAAAACAGGTCAATATATTTATTCGTAAACTGTCTAGATCTAAGGATTACGATTGGTAAACAAATAAATTTTGGTTTATTTATATAAATTAGTTACAGAATAGATCGAATTCTATAATTCTTGTTACAAATTATCTAATGTTGTAAAATATCAATCTACCCGCAATGCACGAACTTACAAACACATTCTCGGAGTGAGATCTATGTACTTTAGAGATTATTTCGCTGTGAAGGTTTCGCACCTGTGTAATGGTGTACCACGTGACATTAGAAAGACAAAGTCCCTTGCTATTTTTAAATCTAAGCTGCATAGCCAACTTCTAAACATAAACGAGCGCTAATTTACTTTCTTCTTTATTTAAATAAAAATACCGTTATATTTATGTATAATGGAAGTTTATGTGATATGTAACTTTATATTATTGTATGTTTACTTGTAATATATATATTTTAATCATTTTGCTGTTATTTATTCATTCTTCTCTTTTTCTTCGTATCCTATTCCGTTCCGTTTTGTAAATTTGCCAAGTGTTAGCGACAGTTGGTCCTACTAAATACCAATTTACTTTTAAATATTATTGTTAGCGACAGTTGGTCCTACTGAATATTATAATCTATAAAGTTAATGGACTGACTATAAAAGTACTTTAGTTTAGTCAACTAAAGTACTTTTATCGGTTGTCGGCAACCAAGGCCGTTTCCGCTTCCGTCTTTGAAAGAGATGCATATACTAGAAATTTAGGATAATAAGGAGAGGACTCTCTCTGTAGACGAGCAGTGTACTGTTTAGAACAAGTGAGTTATGCTGGAGGAAAAGCCCTTTAAAAGTGAATCTCTGAAGTCCGTAAGTCTTTAATAAATTACCTCTAACGCTCTTGATGTATTGCTGTTAGTAATATGATAAAATATAAATTATGTTGTGTACGATGTTGGGCAAGGTAGCTCACACAAGTTTTTGGAAGAAATGATAACTTAATTAATTTTATCGAAGGCTTTAAAATTCATAGAATTCATTTATTACTCTCAAGAGAACTGTTCAATATTAACTTGTTTCCGTAGCCTATTTTATATTGACCTACGACTAAGAAAGGGCAAGAATGCTGTATAAAACACAGCTATGAAACAAATTGGCATTATATAGCCGTGAGAAAAAATAAAGGGTCAGTTAAAGTTTGAATAACTCGGAAGATAAAGACGCTAGCTGACGGAAATAAATTGTGCATGATAGACAATTAAATATCCTTAAACTAAAATAAAATATTTTAATTAATTTATTTATATTTCATTAAAAAACATACGAAAATAAAAAGGATATCTTACGTAAACTTGGATAATAATTTTTCATTAAATTTTATTTTAATTTAAATTTTGCCGCCACATGAAGGCAACACTAAGTACTAAAATTTAAATAAAAATATGATGATGATTTTCTCATGGATTCGATATGTCAGAATTAGGAAACATGGCAAGTACCATCTTTCAAATAAAAAAAAAACATCAAAATCGGTGTACCCAGTCGAAAGTTGTGAGGTTAAGATTATTATTATTGAGTTAGATTTTTTATATTATATATAAAACACATACAGACAATTGAGAACCTCCTCTGTTTTTGAAGTCGGTTGAAAAAAGACTTCGTCAAAGTTTACTAGAATAAGTAATAGAAAGAGACTAGTAACCATACCTTTAACCGGCGAGAATTTCTGTCTAATTCCTTTACAAATATAATTTTCGTCTTCACACTAAACATTTTCACGGTAACAACACTCCCGGACTGAATTACTGAACATCAGCGTCACAATAACACACAAAAAAGCACCGTTCACATAATTTCAACAAATTTATAATACGAAATTTACTACAATGATTTATATGCGGTTCTGAATGCTAGCTGCATGTCAATCCATTGTTACGTATAGACAGAAACTGCGAGTAACACAGAGCGTGTTGCTAAATATCAAATTACCCTTTACGATATATCTATTAGGCGTGAGAAACTCTTTAAACGACACTCACTGATCCGAATCATTCAAGTGTTCCAAAAGATTCGAACGGTAACGACATTTTAAATGCATCATTTCACTCATTTGGAACTGAAAAAACTGCTCGACGCAAACAAGCGATGATCCAAAGTTATTCTGCTCTTTCTAACTGAGCAAATTGCGTATTTAATGTCTCCCTCGCTCGGTATTTCGTCACAGGCGACTTATGAGAGAGATAAAATATGAAGAAAATAGTACTGAGCTGTAGTGAGAAAGAGACACTATATAAATTAATTAATGATGAATATTTTTTTATGCATCGTAAAATAAATATTATTATTAAATTGGCCGTTTTATGATCGAATTTACTATTTTAAATTAAACAATTTTAAAGTATTTAGTGCGGTTTCTTTTTAAATTATGAGTGAATTAGACGTTTCGACCGCTTTATTATAATAGACTATATTATTATAGACCGCGATCAGTATTACGCGTAAGATCACCCCGCCTGTACAATGAAATTTTCAGTGATATAGTGTATTTTTCATCTATCATAAAGTAACTTTAAAAATAAAATCACCTATGTCTTATTTAATTTAAATAAACACTAGAATGTATAAGAACGTAATAATGTTTGATGCTTCAAAATTTAAGTACATATCTAACTTAGTAAACTTAACTTTCATAAATAAAATAGAATTAGTACAGAATTCAACTCTTTCAAAAACGGACGATATCGACCTCTTTTTTCCTAGTATAAGTATATATAAACATTCACTAAACTACAAATAGTTTTTTTTTTTATTAGTTAATTTTAAATTTCAAATTTAGTTTTATTTTTACTTTTGTGTTAATTTTATTTTTATCTTACATTGTCACTCGCCAATTAATTGCTTGCAGTCTACGCCTATAACTGCGATGGCATTAACTTCACAACTTTTCACTGTTTTATGTATTGTTTGTTAAAAGTGTTATTTGTGTTGGTGTAATAAATAAATAAATAAATTGTCTCTAATAATGTAGTTATACACTTGTTGGCTAATTTATCGGTTTCGTGTCTACTTGTTATATATTTTCCTATGTAACCGTGTAATTAAATTATCTGTTGTGTATACAATTATAAATAAATAAATAAAAAAAAATACACCTATTTCATATCCAGTGCACCGATGTACCAAATGTTTGAGAGTGTGCTCATTCGTGAGGAATGATCAGAAAGAATGATCTAATTCCCCCATCCCCGTTCCACCATCATACTTCAAGACGCACAGCAGCATTTCATCCTTTTGTTGTGAACATCCCTCAAACCCGAACGAAGCGCTTTGCTACCTCTTTCATTATTCGTACAGCAAATGACTGGAATAGTTTGCCTGCTTCTGTCTTTCCCTTCGATTACAATGTCGGTGAATAGGCATTTATTAAGCTTGTACGCCTTACCATCCAGGACTGCATTTCCACTTAACATTAGGTGGGATCGTAGTCAAGCACTGGCTTAGAAAGTAAAAAAAATGTTCCAAATTATACACATCAGTGATTCGAAACACTTTGGTATTTCAGATGCAATTGTTCCTATACCATAGATGTTACATTTAGCTCACGTCTATTCTATGACTAGTGTAAATGACGCGCGGTAAACACTGCACGAAAAGTTACGTACGCGCTTGTCAAACTACTCCGTCGCACTTTAAAATTGGAACTAACCACAAACTAGTGTCGTTTTTGTGACAAACCTACGCCGATTGGTAAGAGAAGCTGACCCGGCAACAGTTTCGTCGAATTTGAGAGATTTTTTTTATGACGAACTACACAGATCGGTCAACGAAGCTGGCTTTGATTGCCTCACCGGATTGAGAGGTGACATAGCTCTAAGGTCGCTTAGCCTGAACCTCTATTGGGATGACAGATCTATGATGTCAGATCTGTGTCTGTGATGACAGATCGATCCCAATAGCGCGTTGCATGACTATTTTCGAGAACTGGTGCCAGTGTGTACTCCACAAGACCATCGAAGAGCAATTTGCTGGTGAATAATTCTGGCTACGAGATTATGTCTGTGCAAGTATTCACCATTAGTTAGATGAGAACAACCGGAAATAATATGCCCGAGTGATTTTCCGAGACGGCGAAATGCCCGGCAAATG
Source organism: Meandrusa payeni (assembly GCA_029286785.1). Classification (NCBI taxonomy): domain Eukaryota; kingdom Metazoa; phylum Arthropoda; class Insecta; order Lepidoptera; family Papilionidae; genus Meandrusa; species Meandrusa payeni. Next base: position 2,857,725 of record JAGSMX010000032.1, read on the forward strand.
TCGACAGTTCCGTCCCTAAGGATATATTTCCTATAGTTGTTCGTCTTCATAACCTCGTCTTGATTATTATTATAGCTGTCTAAAATCGGTATTAGATACAAAATCATTATATCTAGGCGAAGCATCATGCACTAAACGTTTACATCACGGGATGCACAAACTAATTTTAACACGTAGCGGGGAAACCGCGTGGGCGCACGCTTGTCAGGAATACGGGACGAACGGGAGAAATGCTGCGTTAGTTGTCGCGTTTCGGCGGTCTAGAAATAGATCTTAAGGTGCTTACACATTGAGGCGTTGATGGTCGGTCCGTCATTCGGCTAGTGAGGCTGTGGGGTCTATGAACTCGGTGTAGTGCGATATTTGTTATAAAATGAATAGAGTAACTAAAATCGCATGATAATTTATTTACTGATTTTTCTTATATTTTTTAATGGATTTTATGTCCTGTTTGCAGAGATCTTTAAGTTACGTCGTTGTCGTTATTAGATGGTATAAAGTTCACTGTAAAGGTTTTTTCTCAAATCCTTTTCTTAAATAGATTTCACCGTGTTTTTGAAAATTTGTAAAGGGGTTTGTGAGTATTCATGATGATTTTTCTTATACACTATAGGTCAGTGGTGGGCAAACTACGGCCCGCTAACCAAATATGGCCAGTTAAAGAATTTCATCCGGCCGGCCAATAGTTTTTTTTAGTTAATAGTTTTGATGTGTTACAAATGGTATTGTAATTTTTTCTGTGTTTATTTCCATCAGTAGTGTTGATAAGATTTAAAACCTTTAAAAAATTTTTACTTTCTAAAAAAAAAATATAATGTCGAAAATTTTTACGTAAAAAGCCGAAAAAATTGCCTTTAAATTTTTTTAACTTTTTTTATAAATCAAAAGCTTTTTCTTCGGCCAAATTTTGTCCAGTATACATTTTTTTTTTACAATTTGTGGTCAAACAAAAGGTTTGGCGACCACCGCTATAGTCCATCACTGCTAAACCGTATCGATGCGTTTAAATTGATAACAATGATAAAAGCGTCAATAGCCTAATGGTTTAGGGTACGGGCTGCGAATCGTAAGGTCGTGGGTTCGAATCCACCATTCGACTATTGACGTGAACCATGTCCTAGCACAAGCTTAAGCTTAGTTGGAATGATTAACAAGATTGTTAGTAATATTTCTGAAAAAAAAAGAAGTATTGCTAGCTTTCTTTATATAAAAAAAATGATGAGATTTTGACAGTGATAAAAGCTCTCACCTCCTAAGGGGGGTGGACAGAGACAATTTTCGCAGGCAGCTATTCACCAAATTAGGCCCTATATGGGACAGACAGTGACCCCATCGCCATACACCGGGTACAAATTTTTAGCTGTTGGATTTTTTATAAATAAAAAAAGAAGTTATGAATAGAAAAATATTTATGTGTGTAATAATTTAATTCGTGATTTTTTTTTACACAATTACACAAGTTGTTTTATTCATCAATTATATTATTTGTGTACCTAATTTGAGGTAGTTTCGAGAATTTAGTTTTCGAAATTATTCGAGGCTCGAATACCGACTTTGCGCCGGTACATATATAAACAATAATATAAATGATCTTTCCATTTACAAAGCAAAACTACGCTCCTCTAGGATTGTCAGGATTTTGCCGTAGGGTTACAGAGAATGACGGCGCTGCATTGCTTCAGGAATTAGGAAAAAGTGTGTGCGCGGTTGCAAAAGCCACCTAGGTATATCGACAGACTTTTCTGCTGGATTTCAAACCTAACAAACTTGGTAAATATGTGATGCAACCAAAGTCTAACACCTAGAGGCATTCTACCATTCAATCCTGGGAAAGACAGAAAATATTAGAATTGAAATAATCAACCAAACTAAAATTATTGTTATAATATTAAAGATCATTTATATTATTATGTATGATACATATAATACAACGGTAGCAATAAATAAATATGATGTATAGTTTTGTTTTCCTGTTTGTTGATGTCAAATAATCAGGATGTACAACTGTGTATTAGTTTTTGAGTTATTTGTGGCTTGCTCAACAAATGGCTTAAAAAACTGTTCTTGTAGTTACTATACAAAACAATCGCTGGGTGCCGTGTGTTGCTGGCTAACATAAATCATAGAAATAAACAAAATAAAAAGAGAAAACAGAAGCAAAACGCTGGGGAAATAGCCACTAAGAAATCATTATAAAAAAAATAGCATACGTCAAAAAAAACTATAAATTTGAATTAACAAACATTACACGCATATGAGCCGTGGTAGCTCAGTGTCGGGGCGGTTGGCTCAGGTTGCATAGTACGCTAGCAACCCGAGTTCGATCCCCGGTGCCGGCACTAATAAATTTGTTGTTGCAATTTTATGTGCTGATTAACCACGCGCTCGGCGGTGAAGGAAAAACATCGTGAGGAAACGTACATGTCTTAGAAAAAATTTCTACGACATGTGAAGTCTGCCAATCCGCATTAGGGCCGCGTGGCAGACTATGCCCTTATACTCTCTTTACAGAGAAGGCCTCCGCCCAGCAGTGGGACATATATATTATATATATAAAGGCTGTAACTTTAACTTTAACACGCATGTGATACCTAATGTAGGGTTATTCACCTAGATACATTTCAATGCACCATCTGTTTGTAAATTGGTGTATAGGCGGCATCATCACAAAAGAGAGTTGCTTAGACGATGACGTCATCCTACATATATGTATCCTCCTATTTCATTAAATGCATCGATAGCTGATGAACCTATTTGATAGAGAACCAGGCAGCACCGGTCCCTAGTCAGATGAGGGCGTCTATCCGCCCAATCCTTCATATATCGGCACCTTTGATAAAGTTTTTACTTGCTACATCCCACCGCTAGAGTTCTGAGATATCTAAAAGAAATCTTTGAGAGAAGTATTTCAAACTCATTCATAAATATACATCAAAGCATTCAAACAATTTAACTATATTAGATGTGACAATAGGAGAAGTGATTATGACCATTACTATTTTTCTACCTTTCATCATTGGAACATACAATTATTTATGAACAGCTGACATCATAGGACTAGCACAAACAACAAAGGATATTCGAATTGTTTTAAATTTATAGATAAGACGTTAAATATGCTAGAATTTGTTTACGGAAATTTCAATAAGACATTCCGAGCCCATTGAAGTTAGTATTGTACGATTATGATTTTTTAGGGTTCATGCTGCTTGTTCATGTTCCTGAATGTGCCAATTCCTTCATACATAATAAGAAGACGCTGTAGTAGCCTTCGTACATACGGGTAAAATATCTTAAAGAAGCTGATTCAAATTCAGATTTTATTGGTAATATAATAAATTACAAGTCAATTATTTACTACAAATTATATTAGATAATTAAATAGAAAAAAAAAAAATGAAAAAATAGTACATCGAAGAAATAAAATGATTTTAATTTGTAATTTCATTTGTTAATTCCTCCACACTATAAAATGCCCTCTCAACCAGCCATGACTTCAACCTATTTTTAAACATTGCTAGACTGAGAGCTTCAGTTACATGCTGTACTAGGTAGTGTAGTAAACTAATCATATAATCCATTAACCCTCATCGTGGCAAGATTGTTTTTTTGAAGAACAGTAAAAAAATATATATTGAAAAAATATATTAAAAAATCGTGATATTAATACACGTGATAAAAATACGTATTTTGGAAAACCAAGATGTACACTATTCTATACAGTGCAATACGTACTAAGTACGTATCGTACACGTAGCACGAAGTTTTGGAATTAGGCCTAAAAAGAAAATTTTATGTCTAAAATCATTGATAACTTGTTTGAAGTTGCTATCTATTATAGATTCTTACTGTTTACGCAAATACTAGAAACTTGTATTATTTAGATTAAATAAGGCTACGGCAGATGATTTATTTATTATTTATGTAAAATAAATCATCAAAAATATTATATGAATTCAATTTACATAGTAATTACCTTGTAACAATCAGGCTACAATAGTTAATAAAAATAATATACAGATTGAGAATACAGAATCTTGTTTTGAATAATATTCTATTCAAATTAATTATAGTAGAATGTAAAGAGTCTTAGTCATCGGGACATACATAATGTGTGCTTGTAGAAATTTTGGAGATTTGCCCAACATTTTTCAATACAACAAAAACATGAAAACTGTACATAGATTACTCAATGCTTTATAAATATCTTCCTCTTAGATAATAAGCGGACAATGAAATAAGTTTTAAGACCCACAACACACACAGAAAACATGTAAAATTCTTGTACAACAACAAATCGGCTGAAAGCAAACATAGAGCAAAAATAGTTTCCTGGTCTTTAATCAAATAAATTATGTTGGAAAAATGATGAGATGGAAATATTAACAAATGTTTCAGCTAGACAGTTGGTTTATGGAACAAGCTCTTACAATTGTACTATGCTAAACTCAGGGTATAAGTGGAACCAATGTTACAGGTGTTCAGTGTTAAATGCCATCTTAACAGTCCAATCAACAATACATTTTATGAAAATCATTAGTATTTGATTAAGCCACAAAGTTTCTATAAACAATTATATACTATTTAAGTATTTCAATTTAATTTTTAATAATAGGGTATCTAATCCTAGCTTTTTAAAAAATTTAATAAATCATAAAATAAAACAAAATATTTATTAAATTAAAATTTCACCAAATAATTCAATTTTTAATTTTTATTAATTAAGTACATACTGATAAAATTTAAATTATTTTTTGTATAACCACAACTGCTGGCACAAAATTTATTAGTAATAAATTAATATTACTAAATCTTAATCTGTTAAATTTTTAATTGTAATTACTATTAATTATAATTTTAAAAATTATTAAAATAATTAAATGCACAAAATTCTTGTCTGGCTCAACTTAGTACCTTAGTATCTTTCTTCATGAATTTATTTTACATATTGTATGAATATATATACTTAGGTATCTGTTGTATATTTGGCATATTATATTTATATATGTACACAGTGCATGGAAAGGTAATTCAGTCTATATGCTCTGGGCACTTACTAAACAACAACAATACAAATTGATAAACTCTCATTATTAAGATATTGAAAGAAAAACCCGGATACTCTTCCAACAGCCACTAAACTAGGAATTAAAACTAAAAATATGTACTGTCGCATAATCACATAGTTGTCACAACTCAATAAATATTTAATTATATGATAACTATGCCAGGTGAAAATAAATTCAAAGTTATAAGATCTGAGAACACTGGTAGCTCAGTGTAGGGGTGATTGACTCAAGTTGCATAATTATGATAGCAACCCAAGATTTCGGACTAAAGCAATGTGGGCCTACTAAACCCTTGTCTCTCTTTTTACAAAGAAGACCTGTGCCCAAAATTGGGACTATTATATACACTGTACCTTACCTACATTTAATGATTATCCAAAAAGTGTATAAAATCACCAACTACTTGCAAAATTTAACTTATAAAGACATTGAAGCAATTATGTCTGGATGCTTGTGATGCACACACATACTCACACACACCCATATATACACACACGCACACACACACATATATGCACAATAATGTATCTATATCTTTTTTCTTCTAAAATTATATACATAATTATAAGTTTAATTTGTATTTATATTGTTTGTGTCTCGAGGTGGGCGTAAACTGCTGCGACACAGTTGCCAACTACTGTAGCAGTTTACGTACGTTCTGTATTGTAATATTTCTTTTCTTTTGTCCAAATAAAATTTTATTTATTATTAATTATTTATGTTAAGATTGTAAAAACTCTTTCCCAATAGAATGATATAAGTTGTGCAACACTCTTTTTGAAAAAAATTACTGATAAGAAATACAACAAATGACAAATAAAGTCCATAAAGATATACAATAATGATACATATGTGTCACACAGTTTATCTGTCACACATCTGGTTAGAAACATCTGTGTTTAAAAACATTATTTAGCTGTTACACACTGAATTAGTTAAATATAAAAGATATGGAAATGTTAATGGCCAATTCTTGTTGATGATTCTAAATGATTTCATGTGATATCCTCCAATTGGAGAGTGTTATACGACTCATGACTAACATTCTATTGTCATTTAAAACTATTTGCAGCCTAATATGCATTTGAATATATATACCAACTATACATACTATCGGGATACATTTGATATGCTTATATGTATAATCAAACTTTAGTAAATATGTAAATTTCTGAATTCTCTTCTTCTTCTCTTCATATTTCGTGCCAAAACAACTCATAAGCATAAGCTTTTACTGGATGCAAGTAGTATTGCAAATGGGTATATGATGGTGTATATAGCGCCGCTTAAAAGCAAAAACGTAGTAAGTGACACATATTTTGACTTTTTTACGTTGTTGAAATCAGAAAAAAAGGACGCGTCGAATGATATATGACTTGTAACTATTATATGAAAAATAGCAAAATAGGATCTTCAAAATTGACACTTTATTTTTTGTACCGTAAAACGATTTTTTTTTGACAACTCTAGGTTAATGCCGTGGTACAATACTTATCCCGCAAAAAATAATAAATATTGTTTCCAAAAACGCGAAAGTATAATTTTTTTTTAAGTTTAAATGTTTTCTGCTTTGGTGAACAATTTCATTTTTGTTGGTTACTACATTTTTGTTTTCCAACGTTGATGTATACAATATTCATTACTTGAATTTTACCAACTACATGTTAGCACATAAGTTAGGCCATTCAAGTAAACTATCATTGAAAAAATTGTTTTGCACTCACACCCTTTACTAAGAGGGGTAGAAAATGATTAAGTAGTAGTTCAAAGTACTTTTTACAAATAATAAACACTTATAAGAAGCCTTGTGAAAATGTTCATATAAAATAATTATATATAAAGTTATTTTCCTTCTCACTATGCATAATATGTAAGCAATTGATCAAGTATACAACAGTTGGCCATTTGAATCTCAACTCGTTTGTGCTAATGAGATTTGTTGGGTACAAAAAAAAATGTGCCTAAATTTGTCTCTTTTACATTTAGGTATTTGTAAACTAAATAGAGAAACAGCAATATTTCAAGATATGATTAATGCTAGAGTTAATAGGATTTTAGAGTATATTTAACCTAAACTAAGCAACCCTTCTTAACAAGTTTCAATTATCTAATTATTTTTACATATACCTGTTACACCAGATTTGAAAGGATGCATAGCTGTTATTTTACTAAACCTTAACATCCACTACACAATTATATAAATCCTGGCATCTAGCATATTGCATGACTTACTAAAATTAATACTAACATAAAAAAGAGGACATAAGACTGTATTTTTAGTTGTTAATAAAAACATCTTAGATTTCATGTAAGAAATAAAACAAGAAACGAAACAATAGAGTTATCCCAATTCTAAAATATTTAATTAATAATATTTTCTTTTTCATTTATTTAGTGATATTTAAAATAATTATATAACACAAGAACTGGTTTCTGTAACCAGTTCTAGACAATAAAGCACTAAAAACTTGTTTCATAGTTTTACAAACAAACAACTCTTACAAGTCCAGTCACCTTTCCATTAAATTCAATTCTATTTGGTTACCTATCAAAAATTAACCCAGTTTTATATTATAGTTAACAAAATAATCTTTCTTGATGAATCAACCATCTTTATATATAAATAAATTTATGTATGCAGAAATATTATGTAATGTTGTTTGCACAATTCCAAACACAAGTAGCCTACTTGGTGGTAATCAGTGCAATTTGAAAGTACACTTAGTTTTTTGATATTTCACAGCCATAACATACTTTTTATGAGTGACCAAACATATTTTTATATTAAATAGCTGTTACTTATTTGATTTTTAATAAATTTTCATTCAAAATTATTAAAATAAATACATTTGATTATTTATATAATATGAAAAATCACTTTTTATAATTTGAAAATATACGGTTGATAGGAACAATTTTCAAATATGCTTATTGGTACTCAATATTTAGAGTTCAATATAATATTGGTTTACTTGGTTATTTGGCCACAACAAAAACATAACAGATATGACAGAAAATGAAAGAATGATAAGTATAGTTTTATTTCTTTTTTTGTAAAATCCAAAGACCAGCTTAGTTTTGACTAATTCAGCGTGTAAAGACCAGGAAACTACGAATAGGAATAAATTACTTACCTTAAACATAGGCCGGGGATGCCGTGGCTGAGACGGAGCGGTGGCCGTAGCTGGTACCGCGGGCGCCGGTGATGGCGACGTCACGTGGTCCGCCGGCAGCGACTCCGGCACAGTCTGAAGGGTTGGCCGCATAGTCGTCGACATCTCTACACCAGTTCGGACACTTTTCACCTCGCTAACACACCCTCACTGCTCGCATCCTCTGCGGCCGCCGCCCACTCAGCCAGCCCGGTTGGCCCAGGCCTTCACCAGCACGGTGACGCTGCCTCCGAATCAACTTTACCGATCGCCGAACAACAACGCCCATCTAACCGCATTTTTGACCGTAAAAATACATAGTTAAGACCTATTAGGATAGCTGGGACAAAATACGCATACCTATTTCACTTTCACGTAAATGCTAACGTTCGTCGAGATGGAAAACGGAAATAGACACGCAAAAAACTATTAGAAAGCTTACAGTGTCGTCTCCTGTCACATAAACACTACGAAAGAATTCGGCGTTTCAGATAAATGCCGACGCGTAACGCGTTTTCTCTAACGAGAACCGCCCGTGTAACCGTTACAAAATCGTTTATTGGTTAAATGTTCGTCAATTTAATAACAAATTTACTAAATATATTCACTTAATTCCGATAAAAGTCCGTATATTCTTGAATTCACTCTCAAGATGGCGGATTTTACCTACTCCTCGTAAATGGGCACAAGGCTGACACGAAAACATCAACCGGCTCTCTATCAATCCCTTTCTTTTGATACCGTATGAAATGAGATAGTAATATGTGACTAACTTCAACCAGGTTTTACAAAACGTCGAGGATACGTCATAGAAAATCTGCCAATAGAGCATACGTGAATGTAGCTATGTTTTAAACTGAATGCAGCCGAAGACGTTTCGTTTTTACAAAACGTAAATACATTTTCTTGTTTCCTAAAACAATTAAAGAATCAACTTTAATTGTTAGTCAAACTACTGACTCCAAACCAATATGTTTAATTGTTTTTTCATAGGAAATTGAAAAAAAACTTACGTAACTCCCCTGAGTTACGAACATGTTCACATTTTACAAGGTTTAAAACATAATATAACATATTATAAGCTGAAGTCACAAATTTTTATGCGCAAATGAGGTGCTACAATTTCTGTGGGTGTACTACCCAATCCCGATCTCGTTTCTCATAGACATAGCACTTACCATCAAGGTCAATGTCCTGCTAGTTCGAGTCTTTAGTTATAGTCTTAAACAACTATACGGTCCATAATGATGTATCTTTACGCCTTTTATTTCAACATTAGTCCGCTTTTAATGAAAGTAACCAAATCATTACCTAACTTCTTACAGCAATAAAGTAATTATATTAATGTTAATGCTTCAGAATTTAATTCTTCTTTTTAATTATTAATATTTATTATACATCTTGGTAAGTACATGTGAAATAAAATATAAAAAAAGCCCTCATGTCCTCTTAATTTCTTTTGGCGGGGTAGGCAAAGCAAGCTATTGCCCCTCTTTATTTTCTTACCTTTAAAATCATTAATTAAGGTTCATTTCCAGCTATGGGCTGTTCAGCTTTTGTAATTATAACATAAGACCTTAACCTAATAAGCTTGTTAAAAAGCGGGCAATAAATAAAATTTAAAATCATATAAATTATGAAATATCCGAACATTTAAATTAATAATAAATTATTATCGTAAATATTATTCTTAATATTAAAAAAATATATCGCATTAATAATATAATATAATAATAATAATGAGTGAACAAAAAATATTTTCATAACACTTTTCTTTCATTTTTTTTAATGCTAAAACACCTTGTACCATTTATCAAAAAATCAAATATGGCTGCCTTGTTGTTGGCGACTGGTGGGCGCTTGTTTAGGGATTAAATGTTTGTTTCTTTATTTTGTTGTGCATTCTAATAAATACATGTATAATGCTTAGCAAAGTGCAATAAGTTGCATGGTAAGTAAAAATATGTTTTCTTCTACCGTATTTAAGAAATCGTTAACGTAATTGTTGGGCGCAACGTGAGCTTTTTGTGCGTAATCATAATCGTGTCATTTAATATATTATTACTTACCTTCATAAACATCTTATAGAGAAGTTGTAAATGTATGAAAAATACAGTTTAATTGATAATTTTGTGACACGTACAAGTAGTGACCTTAACTCAGTGATTACAGAACAATAAACCGTAAGGACAGCGCAATGCCACATTGATGTTCTTTTATGTTCGTTGATCTTTTTCTTGAGTAAACTCTGAAAGTACTTTCGATAAATATAATATCAATAAGACATATCAATGCAAAACAAGTTCGAGGTGAATGAACCTTGCAATCTGGACGAGTAGATTCATTTCCATGATGTTTACGAGCTGAGCTCTCATTGTTTTGCATATCGCAGGTTTTCTCAGTGTGTGTTGAATGTTATTAATTTAAATTTAATAGGACTTAGTTACATTAAACGTAAACTAAAAGTTGTAAAATCATAATTTACTAGAAAGTTTTTGTAAAATAAGGTCTCTCATCTTTTGTTAGTCAAAATAGCCAAGGTAAGCCAACAGACAAAGTAGAAAAACAATCCTCCTTCTGCAGATCTTATACCAATAAAATCTGATATATGAGTATTCGTGAATGTAAAAATGGTTTAATTATTGATGAAATAATGTGTTGTTTATTGGAAAAACAACGGTCAGTTAAGATCCAAAACTGTGATCATTAAGTAAAGTAGATATAAAAGATATTTAAGTATAATTCTGAAAAGAGAAATATTTGCAGTATAATTCTTATTTTTCAGGTTGTTCATGCAACAGTTGTATATAAATCATTTAACCAATGGTAACAAAAGATTCCCACCTCCGTAACCATAAGTATATAATTATAATAGCACTTGCAAATTTGACTAAGAATAGAATTGTGTAAAATGTCTAAAATGTGGCCGCAATCGCAATATTCGCACACAAATACACCTTACCAGACCAACACAACGAAGACTAATGAACATCAAAATCAGCAAAATTTAAAGACATTGGGAATGACATCTGCTATATCTATGGCAGGTTGGTAACACTTCTATCTTTATTTAGCTTGATGCTTGACTTGGGATGTAAGCTGGAGAATTTGGGAATCTATCTTTAGGAATTTGGGAGATCTAAGTTAATGAAGATAGATAGAGAGAGAGTTATGTTTCATATATTAATTTAGGGGCAAGACAGAGAGGTGTGAGCTCACAATTTCCATCTCTCTTTCTCTTTTAACCTCTTATGGTTATGTTTCATTGTTTTTGTATATAATGACTATATTTAAACTTTGTTAATTATACCTTTGACTACAACAATATTTTCGGATTCTCGACAATGGCCGTCATTATTTTTTTACAGTTAATTGTATAGATTATATTACAAAGCCATAGTATATGTCCCAAAATTTTGCACAAAAGAAGAAATTATGCTTTTTGCGCAGAATGAACAGCAATTGATGATTTTTGGGAAATAATAATTACATTAGTAAATATTGCAAGTCATTATGCGAAACTTGAAGGGTGCCTCCAATGTAAACACAAAGATGATTGGCAATCCATAACAAATGGTTGAATGCTAAAATCAATATACAGCATTTACATTTCATATTATAATGAATAGTAGACTTAAGATAAAGGGTTATCCATAGACAGGTTAGACTGCAAAAGATGAACTGATTCATAAGGGAAATAATTATGAAATCAATTTGTACAATAAGGAATCATATTAAATATTGATGATTGGCTGTCAACTTTGTGTATGGTATTACTATATTAGTACTAAAATTAAAAAAGCAATATTTGAGAATTATTAATAAGTTTTCTTTGGTAGAAGAGCATCATAAAAGTTGCAATAACAAACCTTTGATATTTATAACCCTTAAAAATATGAACTAACTTAACTAAAATGTCAGCTTCAAGTTCTATCAACATGTAATCATTCTGCTAAACCTTTTCAGGCCCCAAGCCAATTGACATAGAAAAGACAACTGATTTGAAGGAATCACTTGTGCCATTTGGTGTTTTTGAATCTGAGGCTGAAATGCATCACCGTATGGAAGTGTTAGGCTCATTGCACCGCCTCGTCAGGCAGTGGATACGGGATGAGTCACTCAGAAAGAACATGCCGCTTAGTGTGGCTGAGACTGTTGGAGGGAATATTTACACATTTGGATCTTATAGACTTGGGGTAAGTGTAAATTGCCTAGTAAACCTTTCCTAACCTTTTTATCGTCTAATTATTCACACGATTTCATAGAGGACTTTAAAAAAGATGAGTTTTGAATTTGTTTCTTTGAGCTCTCATAGTGCAATGATTTATGAAACAATTTCAATATTGTCATAGGACCTTAGATATGTTGTCATAGGACTTTGGATTCCAAGGATATACCAGGAATACAAAGTTAATATCGACGCTGGAAAATAAAAATGTAGTAACACACAAAAATGAAATTTTTCACTAGAATCGAAAAACATTTAAACTTATAAAAAAAATAATAACTTTCGTGTTTGTAGACCTAGAGCTGTCGTTTTTGGACACAATATTTACTATTTTTTGCTGAATAAGTATTGTACCGTGGAATCTAGAGTTTTCCTAAAAGAAAATTGTTTTATGGTACAAAAATACAAGTGTTAATCTTGAAAATCCTATTTTCGCTATTTTTCATCTAATTGCTACAAATCATATAACGTTCGACGCGTCTTTTTTTTTCTCATTCCAACGACGTAAAAAAGTAAAAATGTGTCATTTACTACGTTTTTGTTTTCCAGCGTCAATATGTTGGCAATAAAAGATAGCATTCATGTATAGAAACATTTAACCTGCCACCAACAAATTTTTATAACTTTTATAATAATACTTTTCTTTACTTGTTATTATTTTTATTATTTACAAATAATATATGATATGAAAAACAATGTCATGTAAATTTTTTTAAGATAACAGACTTGACAGATACATCAATCATTGTTGTTTATGAATAGTTTATGGCTTGGTAACAAGAAGCCAAGTCTTTTTTAAAACACATACACTTATTTCTTACGTCTAAGATGAAAATGTAAGTTAGATGATCCCCCTCATGAGTCCCCGCGCCATATTTTTTCTGTCATACAGAATCATTATCTCCAAGGTCATGTATCTGACAGAGGGTGACCAAACAACAATCGCACATTTCATCAAGTGGTTTTTGAGGAATTATGGAAAACGGGATGTTATTGGTACCAGCAGATTGGGATTCAAACAATAAGACTCCCAAGTGGCACCCAAAGTTAGTTTAGCTTATGAATGTCCCTTAGGTTATCCGTGGCATAGCAACCGACCGAGTCGTGGTTCGGCCCTCTCGGGCGCCCTCAGATCCGAATGCTTACGCGTAACATAGTAACCGTCCAAGCCGAGGTTACTTCACCGGGGAGCATTGTGTTGAGTTACTAGCGATAGAGGTTCAGGCTAAGCAACCTAAGAGCTATGCCACCTCTCAAGCTGGTGCAGCAGTCAAGGCCAGTTTCTCTGGCCAATCTGCGTAGTTCGTCATTAATATTCATATTATTATATATTATATAAAATTTATAAATCGAACAATAAGGCAATAATAAAATTAAAATAGTATTTTCAACTATTTTAATTTTTACTAACACTATGTATTACCTAATTGACGTTAATATAATTATAGGTGCATCACAGGGGAGCGGATATCGACGCGTTGTGTGTAGCCCCGAGGCATATTGACCGGACTGATTATTTTCAGTCATTCTATGAACTACTGAAGACACAGCCACAGGTACAATACTGTTTGAAAATTAATCTATCATTTGTTCAGTGCTGAGAGTCGTGAAAAAAAAGAGAGCTGCTTATAACCAGCTTTCCCCACTCTCTTCTATTTATGACCAGGTAGTTAGCCTTCTGGAGTTTCAGTCTGGTAACTACTCCAAAAGAGTCCGTTAATCTAGTGGGCCCCCTGTCTCTGCTTCGTATACCAACACCACATTTCGAATGTTTTTCTCTCACATGAGAACATGGAGTCCAGGTTTCAGAAGCTTACAAGATAATGGAGATGTGGGTCTGCATTTGAATTCGTTGGAACATTAATATGTAAGGAATTTTTTTAAGGATGTAAGGATCTCTTGGGTGATGTAAGAATGTCGAAAGGGGTGTAATTAATGAGTCATTAAAACATGTGCAGATATGAAATCACGCACTTCACACTGTATTTGTATCTGATGTAATTTAAAAAATATCTGGCGTGTTTTAATTGTGATTAGGAGTCAAGTAAAATGATGTGAATTATAGGAAAAAATTAACTTTATATAATTTTCTGATGTAAAATTAATCAAACAATGATGGTGTTTCAAGTACTTCAAAACTACAAGTCCTCAAAGGGAGTACTTATAAAATTAATCTAATCTGTGACTAGGCCTTATCGTATTGTATGTGGTGGTATTTACAACCAGGGCTATGTATGGGTTTGCTTCTTAGATAGATAGATAAATCCTTTATTGTACAAAGGCGAACTTAATGCATTTTCTTCCAGCTAACCTTTAGTGGTTAAGAGCAGGCTAAGGGTAGTGCCGCTAAAAATAGCGTTTTAAAACTATTATATAGATAAATAAATATATATTTACATATACATAAATAGATACTTCTATATAAATATAATAATACACATACGCATGGAATATATATAACGACAATAAATATACCAGTTTGTAATTTTTCATTGTTTGAGCAGAGAGTATTCAGATACACGCGATTTAAAGACATTAATCTACCTAATCTCAATCGGCGAACTATTCCATAGTTTTATAGCTGTACAGGTAAAAGAATTGACATAGAAATTCGTGTGACATTCGGGGTATGTTAAAAAATTGTTATAGAAGGTTCGCGGCCGCCGAACTGTTTCAGTACAAAGCGCTCACAAAGATATTCTGGAGACCAAGTGTTATTTAGTATGTTATATAACATGATAAGTCTTCTTCGCCTTTAAAGCCATGTACATTGGCGAGAGACTTAACAGTTACAGTATGTGAACTTTGCAGTTATTTTTTTAAGCCTAGCAGGAGACTTCTATAGGCAACTTTACAATTAACATACACATACACACAGTCCGCGTCTTATATCACATCACACATATAATCTGAACATAACATGCATTCGCAAACTAAGTTTTTTTTAGTCAACTAGACTATGAGTGTGTTGAGAGCTGTTAGTTGTTGCTTGCAAACGCATGTAATACAATTTTTATTTACATGTTTCTTTGTATAATTTTTTAATTTTATTTAATGCTCTAGGCATTCTTCATTAACACTGGAAAAAAAACGTATTTAGAATGTAAATCTGTAAGGGATTCGATCTTGCATACATCAGATTACATATGTAGTATTTTTCATAAGCCATAGATTGTGTGTGAATAATAATAATAAAAAAATATTATCTTTACATGTACTCTTTTACAGGTCAAAGACTTGAGAGCGGTGGAGGACGCCTTTGTGCCTGTCATAAAGATGAATTTTGATGGAATTGAAATTGATTTGCTGTTTGCTAGACTTGCTCTAAAAGAGATACCAGGTAAAGTGTATATTATTTTGTTTACATATTTTGTTAACCATTCCAACTAAGCTTAAGCTTGTACTAGATCGTTCACGTCAATACTCGAATGGTAGTTTCGAACCTCCTACTTTATTCCACAGACCATATCCTAAACCATTAGGCTATTGACACTTTGATGTTTTTGCAATAATAGAAATAATATTTTTATGAGTAATAACTTAACTAACTTGTTCAAAGGTTTCAATAATATCCATATTATTTTTGTTGGCATAGGACTTTCGGATCTGATGGGATACCAAGTAACTTCTTAAAATCGTATGGAAGTATGACATTTTGATCAATTTCTTGCCTTTGCCTGACAATGTTTCTTAAATAATGAACACAGATTGTGCATACTGGTTTAAATCTCAGTTCACAGGGAAATGTTACAAGTCTCAATATATGGCCCTTATTCTATTTTTACTCGTTTCATATTAGATACAGCGACATCTGTCGTCTAGTATAGCAAAATTAAATTATGGCATGATTATGTCAAACACAATGGTTTATGAAAATGAAAGAGAAAAATTGGGAAATTGAAAAAAAGTGTCTATTTATTTATTTATTTATTTATTAAGATACACCAACAGCATTACACAAGCATACATTGTTGTAATAATCAAGTTTACAAACTAAGTCCTGTTGTGTATGTCTATAAAGTGTCGTATATTATATCTAGCTAGTAGATTTCAAGTTGGTTTTAGTTTTCAATCACAAATATACTTGTTTCATCTGCAGACTCCTTTGATCTCCGGGATGACATATTATTAAAGAATTTGGACCAGAAATGTGTAAGATCCCTCAACGGTTGCCGCGTCACTGACGAGATACTGCGGCTCGTGCCGAACATCAACAATTTCAGACTGACCCTACGCGCTATAAAGCTCTGGGCTAAACGTGAGTATGTTTAGATAATTCAGTACTAACTGTTCCCGCAGCTTCGTCTTTTATTTATTTTTTAATGTTTATTGACGAACTACACAGTTGGCCAGAGAGCCTGACCTTTACTGCTTCACCGGATTGAGAGGTGGCATTGCTCTTAGGTCGCTTAGCCTGAGCTAGAGATTCTATCTAACTAGAGGTTAGCTAGTACCTCGACACAAGGGTCTCTCCGGTGAGGGGTAACCTCGTCTTGGACGTTACAGGATTACTCGCCAGGTCAATCTGAAGATTCCCTGAAAGTTTCATTGGAATCGGACCATTCTTTTCGGAGCCTATGTGGAACATACCCACACACTTTCTCTTTTATATATATAGATTTATAATATGTACATGCTCAATAACCTTCTTTTATTTGCTTTATCAGTGAACACTGTTCAGTTTATAAACATAAGTAGTATGACTTTGAGCATTGTATTGAACTGTTTTTTCTTAGGTCATGGCATATACTCTAATACGCTGGGCTACTTGGGCGGTGTATCATGGGCGATGCTGGTGGCTCGCACGTGCCAACTATACCCCAACGCGCTACCGGCGACGCTCGTGCACAAGTTCTTCTTAGTCTTCAGCCAGTGGAAATGGCCCCAGCCGGTTCTGCTCAAGCAGCCAGACGCTGTTAACCTTGGATTTCCTGTTTGGGATCCACGGGTAAGTTTTTTTTTACATACATATGCATTCAACAGCCGTGAGCTGTGTCCGTCCGGCCGGTCGCCTCAAGTTGCGTAGTATGCTAGCAACCCGAGTGCGATGCACGGTGCCGGCACCAATGTATTTAATATTTGGTTGTTGCAATTTTATGTGCTGATTTACCAACCGCTCGGCGGTGAAAGAAAATATCGTGAGGAAACCTGCATGTCTTAGAAAATCTCTAAGACATGTGAAGTCAGCCAATCCACACTAGGTCCTATATACACACTAGGTCCTATTTGTATATAGCATATCGCTTCAAATCGATATTATCGATCGCGTTCATATATCGATATTTTATGAAATCGTGGAAAATCTTCAACAAGATACCCCGCCTTCTGGGAAAGCGGAGTTATGTGGGGTTCTTACCCTTGGCCATACCTCGGAGCATGGTGAGGGGCTCCAGGAACTCCAGTAGAACGCACCGGAGCCCCCCCGCACTGTTCTCTCGGAGAGCACGTCCCGGGGGGCGGAGCCCCTCCGCACTGTTCTCTCGGAGAGCACGTCCCGGGGGGGGGGGGAGGTTAATCCTTCCCTCCCCTGAGCCCTCTTAAGGCGACACGGGCCAGCCGATGTCGCCTTATTCCTGGGTCCACTTTACCCTGGTCGCCCAGTGGACCTGAGACCCTTTTTAGTCGCCTTCTAAGACAAGCAGAAGATACCGTAGTCTTATTCTACGAGCCCAGAACTATAGGGCCGATCGTGTTCTCCTAATTTAAGGCAGCCGAGCTTCAACCTAAAGTTGAGGTAAGTTGACCTCTTCTTCACTAAACCTACTGTTATAATCTATGGAGAAATTGAGAAATAACTCATCAAATTTCATATTACAGGTGAATGTATCGGACCGTTTCCACTTGATGCCGATTATCACACCGGCATATCCACAGCAGAACTCCACTTTCAACGTGTCAGCCTCTACCCGTACCGTCATTATGGAGGAGTTTAGACTTGGTATGTGCTTTTATAGCTTACCAGCTGCGCCTCGCGCTGTTACCCGCCATTAAAAACTATTTATTTAGTTATTTCTAGTCTATTAACCTAAGTTACTCATCAGCTATCTGCTAGTGAAAGTCCCGTCAAAATAGGTCTAGTTCCAGAGATTAACTGCTATAAAAATTCATATGCATGTAAAAAAAGTATACAAACAGACACTCCAATTTTATTTATTTGTGTAGATTAAGATGTTGGTACCACTTATGCGGAATGCTCATTACATAGTATAGGTATCATTATTGTCTATTAGGCAACTGCTGTCTTTTTTATACTAGCATGGTAGACAGAGATAGCTTTCCCTGTACACAAATTATTATTAAGTGGTAGCAATTAATTGGTACAAGCCGACTGGGATTCGAAACCGCGTCCATCAATCGTAATTAACCGTTTAGCTGCTAGGTTATCACTGATTTCTTAAAGAGCTGTAAATAAATATTAATAAGTTTATTTAACAGTTAACATAAGTCGACTTTGTTATATTAGGCCCTAGCCCTCATATTCTGTTTTATATAGTCGTCTTTTAGGACGTATATCCCTAATGAACAAGCATTCCTAACTAGTATGTCATCTGGTCTCTCCAAATTAATGATTTTTGGCAAATTAATTCTCAGGCCTAGCTATAACAGACGAGATAATGCTGAGTAAATGCGGATGGGAGCGTTTATTCGAGGCGCCGAATTTCTTTTCGCGCTACAAGCACTTCATCGTACTTCTAGCATCTTCTGCCTGCCCCGTGGACCAGCTCCAGTGGTGTGGACTCATCGAAAGCCGCATCAGACACCTTATTAGTGAGTGTTTTACACGAATACACACACACTCTCACATACACATATTGTCGCATACACACTGTAGCACACGACCAACAATTATATATATACTATTTATATTTTCTCTGATATTTATAGGTCTGGTGATCCATCTCACAGGTTTATTCCTAGTTTGGACCACAGTCCCTTGCTTCATTTTTTTTATTATAGATTTCAATTTATTTTAGTGAATAATGACATAATTATTGTGGGATAATAATAATTGAGCTATCCTAGTTGTGCTGTCATGGGATTTTAACTGAAGTTTGTCTCTAAGATCATTACTTATTGTTATTCATATCATTCACGTTGTTTCAGCCACCCTGGAGAGGAACCAGCACATAACCATAGCCCACGTCAACCCAGAGTGCTATAACTCTGTGCCGTTGAACTCTAACAATGGACAACCACTCGCCTTGCCTCCTGGTGGGTCTATTTTATATGTTTTTTTTTTTATATTGGATACAAATCAGTTCACTGTGTTAGTGACCACCATCATTCATCAGTGATAGTTGTTGAGAAAGCTTACAGTAAACAGCTTAGATTGGTGTTATCTATATCCAGAACATTAGTATGATAAATTACTTCGCACTTCCTAGTCTAGCCGAGGTAGACAGTGTCAGCTCTAGCTTTCTGTCTTTCACATCCCATTTATCCCTCAAATAAGATCCTATATGTGGCAAGAGGTGAGCCCATTGCCAAACAAGACAACCAAATAAGTTTTTAGCCAT
The DNA here is from genome assembly GCA_029286785.1 of Meandrusa payeni. Classification (NCBI taxonomy): domain Eukaryota; kingdom Metazoa; phylum Arthropoda; class Insecta; order Lepidoptera; family Papilionidae; genus Meandrusa; species Meandrusa payeni. The sequence goes on from JAGSMX010000032.1 coordinate 2,877,691, forward strand.
TGATTTTTTGTATTTACATAAACATATAATGGCAATTCATGATACAAGCAGTTTGGAAATTGTTTTTCTTAAGAACCTATAAATATGACAGTAAACTTCAGCATTTCCAAAATAGAAACAACTTCTTTGAGATAGTGTTAAAGAAAAATAAGATATGTATGAATGTGCGAATTTATGATGTGTAAGAGAAGTAAACACGGTTAATTTTAACAAACAATTGTAAAAGGTAAATGCTGACTACTCGTAAATATACTTGTACTGTAACTAAATGACTATCTTGTTTGAAATGGAGTCTCAATCAATCTCAACATTTTATAATGTAGATACATTAAATCTTTTGTTTCGTCTTCTATAACAAAAATAAATAAATAATTAGGATATTAATCTGCTGATTTTGTCTGTACTATGATGTATTTAAATGTATACAAAATGGCCGGACTACTCAGCTTCTTGTAACTGGTACGGAGGGTAGTTATCTGATCTGAGCCATACATTAACAAAAATACCTGCAAAATAATGTTAATAAATAAAATAGATATTTGCATAGATATAAGAGATTTGTACATTTAGGGCTAAGTTATTGGTGAAATAAAAGATTTTTTTTTTAAATTATAATTTACAATTAGAAATATGGTTTTACAGGCGCTCCAGTGCCAACAGATGCTGGATCTGAAATCAAAAAGAATGAATTGGTAAGTTATCCAAATTATATATATCGTTTTTTTTATATATAACTGTCATTTGCCACATTATTCCTGTACGAAATTTATATTTTTATATATGGAGGAACTACACAGTTAGCCAGAGAGGCTGGCCTTGACTGTTTCACCGGATTGAGAGGTGGCATAGCTCTCAGGTCGCTTAGCCTGAACCTCTATTAGTTAGTAACTAGACACAAGGTCCCCGGTGAAGAACCCTCGGCGGACAGTTACTATTTTACGCGTAAGCTTGTTCCGATCGAGGGCGTCCAGGAGGTTTGCTTAAGTTGCATAGTAAGCTAGCAACATGCGATTGCAATTTTATGTGCCACGCGCTCGGCGGTGAAGGAAATCATCGTGAGGAATGTCTTAGAAAAATTTTCTAAAGCATGTGAAGTCTGCCAATACGCACTAGGTGTGCGTATATATACACACTAGGGCGGACTATACCTTTGTAATCTCTTTACAGAGAAAGTCTGCACCTAACTCCCACTGTTAGGTGCAGCATTTCATATTTATTATATATATATAAAGACTGTAACTTTAACTCTAAGAGAAGTAAACACGGTTAATTTTAACAAACAATTGTAAAAGGTAATTGCTGACTACTCGTCGTAAATATACTTGTACTATAACTGAATGACTATCTTGTTTGAAATCGAGTCTCAATCAATCTCAACATTTTATAATGTAGATACATTAAATCTTTTGTTTCGTCTTCTATAACAAAAATAAATAAATAATTAGGATATTAATCTGCTGATTTTGTCTGTACTATGATGTATTTGAAATATATACAAAATGGCCGGACTACTCAGCTTCTTGTAACTGGTACGGAGGGTAGTTATCTGATCTGAGCCATGCATTAACAAAAATACGTGCAAAATAATGTTAATAGATAAAAGAGATATTTGCGTAGATATAAGAGATTTGTACATTTAGGGCTAAGTTATTGGTGAAATAAAAGATTTTTTTTTTAAATTATAATTTACAATTAGAAATATGGTTTTACAGGCGCTCCAGTGCCAACAGATGCTGGATCTGAAATCAAAAAGAATGAATTGGTAAGTTATCCAAATTATATATATCGTTTTTTTTATATATAACTTCTTTGCCACATTATATTCCTGTACGAAATTTATATTTTTATATATGGAGGAACTACACAGTTAGCCAGAGAGGCTGGCCTTGACTGTTTCACCGGATTGAGAGGTGGCATAGCTCTCAGGTCGCTTAGCCTGAACCTCTATTAGTTAGTAACTCGACACAAGGGTCCTCCCGGTGAGGGGATCCCTCGGCTTGGACGGTTACTATTTTATTGACAAAATCAAAATTAGTTTCGCGTATATTCGATTTAAACCCTCTTAGAGGAGGAAAGGAAAATGTGAAAGGAAGGTGAAGGAAAAAGCTTGTACATAACACGCGAAACAAGTGCGTTTTTCTAACGAATCTACCGTGTTATAGAGGATCACTATATTGGTAGTAGATCTAAGCTGAAAGAGAACAAATTCCACCCGTCTGAGGGGTACCCTTGTGAGCAGGGTTACCTCTCCACAGCCGTATTTCTTACCGGGTCTATCACCAGGGCGAGATACTGAATGGCTAACGCGACCTCATCTCGCCCATCATGGCGGAGGTTGACTCACCATGGAAGGTTTTAGTCGGTACGGGCCTCTTGTAGGCCGAGCCCAACGTAACTCGTATGAGTATGAATAATTTTATACATTATATAGGAAACGATAAATGAGGCGTCAATAGCCTGTCTTACAAATAAAAATGAGTTATAACATTTTTATTCCACCCTTAAACTAAGTTTAGTTAAACCAGGAATAAATTAAGAATAAGTTGAGAATAGTTTACCACAAATAAATCCAAAATAACTATGGTTTATCTATTCTTCCTTTACGTCAAAATGCACGAGTTGGCAACAGCGCAATCAAAGAGAAACCATACTAAAAAAATAATTGCAGTCTATGTAGTAGTGTAGTACTGTATCCGTCAATGTGTGGCGGTTATAAAAATATTCTATAATCTATATATAGATAGAAGATAATCCACTTCCACGCTTGTCCACAGTAAGAGACCTTTCAAATAAATGGTCTAGAAATATTATACTACTTTTAGAAAACTGATATTTTAATCGAAACTAATCATCGACATATAAATCAAAAGGGTTTTCCCATCTTTTAAATATTTTTACTTTTTTTGGAGTCTGAATGATATTTCTTAAGTCATTTACTGTTTCTACTTCCTTAATTCCACAATAAGTTAATATAAATGAGCGAACACAAACACAAATCGTGGTATTTTAAATGTTATACTGGACTTAAACAAGGGTGTACGTCGTTATAACTTCGGAATAACGATTGTATGAACACAAACGTCAACGTTATACCAGGTATAACGTATTCTTGGTATATTAGTACAAATTTTGCTTATTCTTAATTTATTCCTAAGTTTATCTTTATACCACGTTTATTTGTAAGACTGTAATAGTTTAGGGTACGGTCTGCGAATCGTAAGGTCGTAGGTTCGAATCCACCATTCGACTATTGACGTGAACCCTCTTCTAGCACAAGCTTAAGCTTAGGTGGAATGGGTAAAAAGAATGTTAGCAATATTTTTGAAAAAAAAAATAGAAAATGATATTAGCTTTATTTTTTTAAAAAAAAATTAAAAGTAAAATTAATGATTAACATTTAACTAGTTCCATTTGTTTAACTATAATAGCTGGGTGGTGTGCTGAGTAGACAGGTAGGTAATTGGTTATACAGATTGACGCTAATGTTTGTGCATTCCAATCTGATGTGAATAATTCTAATTAAACCATATTAGAATTCTAAATGTTTTGTTGCACTTTCCCTATTTGCTTTATGCATGTCAATTAGTCCGTCGTCATTACTTACAGATGTAGTGAGAAATTGTTATCCTTCGGGAAAGCTCGGATCTTTATCGGAATACGATGACACTAGGGATGTTCATGCCAAAAATATATCATGGGGTTGTGTCGATACTATGCGATATATTGTACAAATATATCGATATATTAAATTTGTTTATAATTATAATTACCGCGTAATAAGTTAAGTACTCGGCGCGTAATTTCTCGCTTCGTATACCAGTCCAGACTATATGATTTAATTTGATTCTGCTAGCAGTACAGAATGCATGCATAGATTATAAAATTTATATAAATATAAAACTTTACAAAATTACGAAGGAAAATCTTTTCCCACTATACCTGTACATGTATTTATTTACCTCTCTATATACTTATCTACCTATTAATAGATATGATTATATATAATACTGCATATGTATTTATGTATAAATGTCGTGCATGTATATGTATAAGTATTTATTTTTATATTTCGTCATGTTTCCTGTCCCTTTCTTGATGATAATTACAATGTTTTTCTAAACTAAAGACAATCGTCTGTTATTACATTTAAATCATTATTGTAATATTTGAAACTGACAATTCAAATGTGACAAGTGTTGCCTGCCATTACTTACATATTCAACCTCCAACAGTAATATTTGTGAAAAAAAAATTGTTAGTATTCTGTTATATATAAAGCAAACCCAGCCCGCATCACGGGGCTAGATTTTGCTTAATTTTGTTTAAACAATAAACTTACATCATTAAATATTTAATTTAACTCTCACAACATATTAAATTATTCATTTCGCTCCATATACATTCTCTTCTCGAGCGGGTGAAGATTATTATCTACACCCATGTACATATCAGTAAATACAATATCATTCTTATCATTTAGGAATATACTTCTTTACACTTTAATTCCATTGCTTCCATTCTATTGTACTTCAATAGGGTTCCTAATGATATAAATATACACAACGCATGTGTCATTACAAAATTCGGTTATAAAATAATAGAATATTATCATAGTAAATAAAAGTTGTATTTGACAGTTCAAAAAGAGAAGTGCTCCGATCACCAAACTTTACAGGATTACTCGCCAGGATAATCTGAAGATTCCCTGAAAGTTTCATTGAAATCGGTCCAGCCGTTTCGGAGCCCTATACGGATCAAACACACACACATTCTCTTTTATATACATATATAATTTTTTGTATTGTTTGTACAGTGGTATAAGATTAGGTCGCATCCTATTCAGTTCATAGCAACTTCCGTAAGATGTCGCTGTAGTCCAATCTTGTGTTACAGGGAGAGGTGATAGCTAATCACTGCTCTATGTGGTTCATCGGGCTGGTGTTTGAGAAAACCAATGTCAATGTGGACCTCACCTATGATATATCGTCGTTCACCAAGGCGGTCCACTACCAAGCTGAGAACACTAGTATGCTCCGGGACGGCATGTCTATCGAGGTAAGGTTTCTTTAGCACGACCCGAAGCGTGTTGGTTTATAATATTTGCGCCTAATGAAGTAGACAGAGACAACTTTCACTGTCTCATTTCACAAAGCGTGTTAGGTCCCATATGTGATCTGACGATGGGGCCCACTCACAAAAAGTGATTTTTTGGACTGAAAAATCTCTCGCGATCACATATAGAAGCTAATAAACTTGTTGCAAAACGGATATTGAAAGTTGTCTCTGTCTACACCCCATAGGATTAAAAGACGTCAGAGCCTATTATTGTTTCCAATGTCAAAAAAATCATACTTCTTTGGCATCATTAAAAATAGTTTTTAATAGTGTGTACAATTACACTATGCTAATTTAGTGCACACAGTATTCACAAATACATACAACTAAAACATTACAATCTTAATTCTTAAAATACTATAACTAGAAAATATAGCTTAACTATACATATAAAACAATACATAATACTAACTAAAAGAAATGTCTAATGGGCAGGCCCCATCCCTTAGATGTTAGGAGCGTTGCTGGAGTTTCTTCGGCCACTTCTTCTCCCAGCGCCAACGGTTCCGGAAGTGGCACTTAAAGTTAGTTTAGCTTTTGAATGTCCCTTCGATTATCCGTGAAATAGCAACCGACCGAGTCGTGGTTCGGCCCTCTCGGGTGCACTCGGATTGGAATACTTACGCGTAACATATTAACCGTCTTTTTTTTTTTTTTTTGTTGACGGGGAGGAAATCTTCACAAAGATACCCCGCCTTCTGGGGGGAAGGCGGCGGTTATGTGGGGATCTTACCCACTAAAACCTCCCCGGTGGCCCTTTCCTCGGTGCATGACGAGGGGCTCCGGGATCTCACGTGGAACGCACCGGAGCCCCTCTGCACTGTGCTCAAGGAGAGCACGTCCCGGGGGGAGGTTACTCCCTCCCACCTGTGCCCTCGCAGCGAAAGGCGACACGGGCCAGCCGATGTCGCCTTCTTCCCGGGTCCACTTTGGTGGACGACGCAGGCCCCCACCCTTGTCGCCCAGTGAAGCCGAGGCCCCTTTTAGTCGCCTTGTACGACAGGCAGGGGATACCGTAGTCTTATTCTTGAGAGCCCAGAACTACAGGGCTGAACATATTAACCGTCTAAGCCAAGGTTACCCCTCACCGAGGAGACCCTTGTGAAGAGTTAGTAGTGATAGAGGTTCAGGTTAAGCAACCTAAGAGCTATGCCACCTCTCCATCCGGTAAATAGGTCAAGGCCAGCTTCTCTGGCCAATCTGTGTTGTCATTAAAATAAAGTATGTTGCATTGGTGTGGTTGTATCGCAGGCGCGCCACGTGCGCCGCAAGCAGCTGCATCAGTACCTGTCTCCGTCACTGCTGAAGCGCGAGCGCACCATGTCGGGCGCCAAGCGGCGACCGCCCGAGCTGGCGCCGCCCACCGCCGCCCCCCACAAGCGCACGCGCCGCCTCTCCGAAAGTAGCGTGAGTCTTACTAGCACTGAACTTCAATGGTAAAAAAAAACAAAAAATGTGAGTGCGTGTGATTGTGGACAGGAGGCAGAAGAACGCCACCATGTGCTCTGGTCATGTCTACTGTATTATGATTTGCGCGCTAGGCTACTAAATGGTCTGACACGTACGTGTCCGGGTCCGGTCTACTTCCGCGATCTGATCTCCTCGGAGGGCAACTTAATCAAGTTCAGGGAATTTGCACACGTTTGGCACAAAAGAAGGACCCGCTAAAAAGTCGCCTGGCGCCGTTGAGTGAGCCGTTATGTTGCGTGTCGTAGAGTTCCTTAAGGAGGTGAGCTCCTAATGGTGAAGAAAGGATTGATAAAGAACTGGAGTCAAGAAGGTGCGCGTGGGGCCACACGGCCAGACCACCCGTACCCTCCCGCATTTCGGCCCATATTCAATGCTAACGGTTACCAGCCAATGACCATTAAAGTTACAAACTATATGTCCCACTCTTGGGTATAGAGAGTATAAAGCCATAGTCCGCCACACACGTACCGTGTAGTTTGGAAGACCTCACATGCCATAGAAAATTTTCTATCATATGTTCTTCTTCTTCCCTTCGTGTGCCTTGGCTTGTTGACCAAGCCAACTTCCTCCACCTCGATCTATCCGTGGCCGCAGTCCTCCAGGTTTCTATTTCCTTGTTTTGGTCTTCCTTGACCTCTTCGAATTTCTATCACATGTAGGTAGCCGTAAATCAGCACTAAACATTGTAGCAAACAAATTCATTGGTGCCTGCACTGACTATCGAACTCGTTGTTAGCGACTATACAACTTGAGACGACCGCCTGGCCACTAAGTTGAACTCAAAAAGGTGAACTTAATATGCCTTAGTGGCATCCCTGGGTGAGAGAGAAAAACTCATTGCCGATTTCGAAGCATCAATAACCTAAGGGTTTAGGGTCTGCGAATCGTTAGATTGGAGTCCACCATTCAGCTATTGATGTCATTCCTTTTTTTTTGACGGGCGGGAAGTCTTCGGGGTTATGTGGGATTTTTACCCACTAAAACCCCCCCGGTGGTGGCCCGTCCTCGGTGCGTGGTGAGGGACACCGGGATCTCCAGAGGAACGCACCGGAGCCTCTGCACTGTGCTCTTTGGAGAGCACGTCCCGGGGGAGAGGTTACTCCCTCCCCCTTGTGCCCTCGCAGTGCAAGGCGACACAGATCACCCGATGTCGCCTTCTTCCCGGGTTCACTTTGGCGCCCATTGAACCCGAGGCCCCTTTTATTCGCCTTCTACGATACGCTGGGGATACCGTAGTCTTATTCTACGAGCCCAGAACTACAGGGCTGGTGATCCATCTCCTAACACAAGCTTATTTGGTATGGTTAACAGGAACGTTTATAATCATCATTGTCATGTACCAATGACCTTTGTGTTCTGTTATCACCAGCTTTAAATACAGTTAGTTTCGCGTAATACCATTATTCATTATGAATGTTAGATTCAGTTTCTTCTTTTAAAATACTACTAATTTAAAATACTTTTCTATCCCAGACGGATGAGGTAAGCGTATTGTCCTACAACGAAGATTCAAACTCATCAAACATGTACGAGGTGAACATACAGAACGGAACTGCAACGGTGGCACTAACACCCGAACAAATGGAACAAAGAAACAAGACGGAGAAACAGATCCCCACAGAGCCCCCGTCCACGTCGAACAGCATTGTCTGTACGTAGCAGTACGAACAATGGCGTACTCGGTTCATTTACGGAACCAGTAACGTCAAGAAATATAAAGTGAAACGTGTTTAACCGTTTTAGTGACAAATGTGAACACATCAGTGGTGGATTATTGTGAGTGCATTGTGATTCTAGTATAAGGAAGTGACACTTGGTGCATTGGTAGACCCTCGCCGCTGGATTTTGGTAAGTCGGTTGATAAGCCTTTGTAAATTTGACAGAGAGCTAGAAAATTTGATACCCGTTATCAATACTAACCTATATATAATCTTTATTAAGGAGAGAGCTTGTGGCTTTCTCTTATCAAAAATTGCAGTTGAATTAGTTTCCTTCGATCTCATTCGCTATTTTACTGTAGGGATGTGCGTTAGCATTGGGTATTTGTGAAGATCAAACTTTAACAAAAGACGTGGACCACATCTAAGACTCAGAGACACACCTCTATCACTCCACTAACACACAGACATACAATCAAATTTGTGGACTAAAATTTCTTATATATCATTAAACAAATCAATCAGCCCATATCTTTCCACTGCTGGGTATAGGCCTCCCTTTTTTCACGCCATTCACTTCGATCCTCTGCGTTGCGGTCCTGCTGCCCTGACGATGTCATCCTACCAGCGGGCTGGAGGTCTGTCCACTGATCGGCGTCCCAGTCTTGGCTACCATTCGGTTACTGCCCTGGTCCATTTACCATTATGTTAATAAAATATGTCACCAATATATACTCAGTCTTGGTTTCCAACTACATTCTAGTGATACCTGGTTCATAGAACTATTTAAATGCATACCCCTCAGTAATTGTGGAATTGGTTTATTTACAATGCAACATGCTATTCAATTGAAGTGTAACATGTATTTAGCCGCCCAGATCATATGACAAAAAAAACACTTTTATTGGTTTTCTTACTTTGTTAATAAAAAATAATTATATAATATTGCATATTGACGCTGGAAAACAAAAACGTAGTAACCCACAAAAATGAATTTGTTAACCAGGCCCGAAAAAGATTTCAACTTTTAAAAAAATTATATCATTAGTGTTAGTGGACCTAGAGCTGTCGTATTTGGGCACAATATTTATTATTTTATGCTGAATAAGTATTGTACCAAGGCATTAAACTAGAGTTTTCCTAAAAGAAAATCGTTTTACGGTACAAAAAATAAAAAAGAAGTGTCAATCTGGAAAATCCTATTTTCGTTATTTTTCATCTAATTGTTACTAAGTCATATATCATTCTTTTTTATTTTTTTTTCTAATTCCAACGACGTAAAAAATGGCCATATGTTTCACTTACTACGTTTTTGCTTTCCAGTGTCGATATGTTAAGCGAATTTGTAATGCATATGTCACTTGCCACTTGATTGTGTTGATTCTGTTTTTGCAGATTTTACAGTGTCATGAAGGAGACCAAAAGTAGTTTTATTAACCTTCATTGTCATATGATGGAACTTATTGGGTAGCATTTGCATATGATCTGATGATATAGTCGACAGGGATTTACTGTTTACAATTTTGGTTGCGTTTTTGGTGAAATCTAATTAAAATGCAAGTTCTAAAGAAGAGCTGATTGGTTGCCCTTATTTGTGTATGGTTTTCCATACTTAGACGATTGCAGTAAACGTATAACGTAAGTTTTTATTTAGATATATGACTAAATCTTTAGACTAAATTGTATCAATGATGGTCTTATCGCTTGTTAGATCGAGTCACGTAGACATCGTTTCAAATAATCGTGCATCCCTACGCTAAATAGGTGGTATTCAACCAGCATTTTAGATTATTATTGAAATGATTCATATAACGGGGGTAGAAATGGAATTTTTATATTTTTATTTATTCTTATTGTTGCCAGATGTCGCAAGTCGGCAACATTACTACGTATATAGTTAGTGTAATTCGCGAAAAAAAAAGTCTAGATTTGATAAGTGTATTTTGTAATTTGACTTTGGAAAGACGTGTGGTTTTTACGTTTAATTGCAGGTCGTCAACGGACGGATGCAGTCGCAAGAAAGTTTTGTTCACTAACTCGTAGGATGATATTTTTAATAGACCTTTACAGGGAAAATGTTGATTATTATGTTCCAATGTACCTTGTAATATGTGCTCCAGCTAACTATATAAAAAGTTTTATGATTAAAAAGAAAAGAAACAATGATTCTTCCCTGCATAAGGTTGATTCAGTACAAAGTGGAAGATAAACTATTTTCTGTGTGTCGTGTTGTATATAGTTTTAATGTGTTGTAGTCCAAATGCTGAATACTTATTACAAATGTTAAAAAAAAATTGCATTTCTGGTTTCCGAAAATGTTTTTATTCTAATTACTAGCTTATCGATGTTGCCTCATATATACTCTAGTATTAATGAACAATTTGCACATAAAATTGTTTTATAAGACACATTTCTTGTATACACAAATAGAAAAATAACAATTTTAATACACACTTATTAAAAATAGACCATGGTATAATAATTTGAAGTTTTCTAATAATACAAAATGAATCCTCACTTTGCAAAGAGCTCAATGTCTGAAGACGAAAGTCTTCAACCAGTGCGACTTCGACCTATGAATTACGATGCAGAGACTTGGACTGTGACTGTTAGGCTGATCTACAAGAAAGTCGCAAAATAGGCGATAGAAAGAGCGGTACCTTGCTCGGCATTTCTCTAAGGGATAGAATCCGATATTCGAAATTCGAAGGAGAACAAAGGTAGTGGACATAGTTCTTAGAGGCAACAAATTGAAGTGGTAGTAGACCAGCATCATCTGACGACGACTCAGTGACGGCAGATGTGGAAGAAAATCTTGGAATGGGACCCATGGGTTGGAGAAGCGTAGTGCGTAGCTCCAGATTGACCGAAGTGGCTGGATACGGAAGAATCGTATATACGATCGGTGAAAGACCTTGAAGGTCAATTCCCAGCAGTGCAAAATTCATACATCAGTTTGGTCCTATTATCTCCAAAGCATACAATAGATAATTCATGTACAGCAGGGACTTAGATGTAAACGGAACATAATATAGAGAAAGCAATAGCTAATAAATATCAAGAAAAATGCGTGAATACCAAAATTCCCAAACACCAAAGTTTTAAATAAAAATCAGTGTATACATGATCGTGAGAAATGGACGCTGATAAACATACTGATGCGTAACATACTGATATAGGAACAGACTACAGTCTTTTGTGATGTAGTGTTGATGAATTGTTCATGCTGTTCAAAAACCAGAGTGTCTGCGGTTTCGAACGCACGTTAATAACCACAAACAATAAATCGTTATGGAAAGAAACTGTTTACATTTTGTTATGCGGGTAGATTTTCGCGATGTTTCAAATTTGAATGTGGTGAGTGATCGTGTTATATATTTTATTGGAAAACATAGTTTCTAAGTTCGAGTGCCTAATAAAATAATTTTCTAATTCAACAAGTTACTCCAATAGAGGGTCAGCCAAGCGAACCTACACATTTCACTAGAACCGGCAACGCATTTATTGTTGTGATGTTGTTGGTGGCGGTCATCACCAGATGCAGCCGTAAACTCTCTTGCCCCTTTTCCAATTATAACATACATTTTTGGAACGAAGTTCCTTACGGCAGGCTCCTCCATGATAGACCTAACTGAAATGTCAGACTAAAACTGTAAGAAAAATATTAAGGGAAGTGCTATAGTCGTATATAGGGCGATAGCGTGACTATTAAGCGTGTAGTTCAACTCTCTGATCACAGGTGGCGCTGTAACAAATACTGCCTAGCCGTATTACAAATAAAAATTATGGTAACATTCCATATTTTTAAAATAAAAGTAAGTAATTTTTTTGCAAATTGTGTTGCTTCTATATTATCCTAAGGAACTTTGTTCCTACTTGGTGTCCACACCACATCATATCTTTTTTTTTGTAATAATTTTTTTCTGATATACATAGAATGAGCTCATAGTTGTGAATTTGTTTAATTAATCTATATGACTGAAAAAAAATTGTTTCGATGAAATATCGTTTTTCACCATATTCAAATGTTCTTCAAGAAAATGCCTGTCCGACACTGAGACACCTATATTTTTATGTGTAAAATTATTTTCTATTGAATTAACATCGGATATTATAGAATTTTTAGAACATTGAGACGACCAAAATAATGCAATAATTTCATGTACATATCATTGACATTTATCTAAAAATATCGAGTGCAAATTGTACATAATACGAGTTTACCTCAACAACCAAAGCTATGAACAAACCACGAGGCAATGTATATAGGCTATGTCATACAATATAATATACAACATGTTTTCTTTGCTCGAAATTTGATGTAAATATTCGAAACTTTGCTAAAAGCTTTTCATATAAATTTTTTTGCACAATAATTGACAAATTTGTGACACCAATAATAAATTTTACATATTGACATAATCGCATGCGCAATGGGCGGTCTTATCGTTAACAGCCATCTCTTTCAAACAAGCTTTAGATAGACAGAGAATTGTTTCTAAAAAGGTTTTAAGTGGGTCTGTGATTATATCTAATTTTAGTTGATAATAGAAAATAAAACATTTTTATGCTTCAATTTATATTGTGCCATTATACAATTGTAATTTTAAACCAAATTAGTGTTTGTATTAAATACCTTATTATTTTTCTATACACGGTATCAGGAGACCGCTTCCGAAAACAGAGACCGACGATAGTACTAATAACAAAAAGAAGCGGCAAGAATTCTTTTCCCCCGGCGTTCGTTGACCCGAACATCAGCTGTTGATTGACTTTGTGTTTCATTGCTGTTTTTTAAACATAGGATGTTTTTTAATCAGGATCGTTTTTTTCGTCCCATCTTCAAACGTGTCATTAGTGCTATCGTCTGTCTTCGGTTTTCGGAAGTGGTCTCCTAATACCCTGTATAGTTTAAGCAAAGCACTTTAGAAGCTTTATTTGAGGAAGGTATTTGGTTAAAACATAATTAGTTAAATTCTTATATTTTAACCAACAATTTGTTTATTTATTTATTTATTACACCAACACAATGAACATTTTTAATAAACAATACATAAAACAGTGAAAAGTTGTGAAGTTAATGCCATCGCAGTTATAGGCGTAGATTGCAAGCAATTAATTGGCGAGTGACAATGTGAGATAAAATAAAATTAACACACATGTTATGTGTTGATTTCTTGTGTAAAATGTAGTTTCAGTGATATTTTAGCACATGTGTATACAGTGCAGAATATGGCCTGAGTTATCTTAAGCTTTTTATCTCTCTAGTGTCGGTCCCTCATGTCAGGATCGTGGTCATCCTGTGGTCGTGGTCTGCCTTCACCGTCTTCTATAGAAAATCATATTACCCCGTTACTAAAGCTATATAACATCTTGTTGTAAATTCAAAGTACCCTTTTTTTGTTGACGGGGGGAAAATCTTTAACAAGATATCTGGTAGGCGGAGTTAAGTGAAGTCTGCAATTTGCCAGTGAAGTTTTTATGACAGATTTAGTAATAAACCATATCAATTATCTTTCTATCATTACCAAATATGTCAAATACTAACACACAAACGATTGGTGCCAGTGGTACGCCTACGGTTAACCATAGTGCATATAGATATAGCAATTTTCGACTAATGTGCTTTCATTTTGCAAACAATTGGTCAAGCAGACTCGGGGCCCTGGTTGCCCATACGTCATTTGGTGTTTAGTTAATACTTAATCTATACAAATAACCGCTTCTTACTACATGAATGCGTTTATTTACGGTACATATACCATTTTTTTAAATTTTTGTTTGTTTGTTTCGGCTTACCTTTGGAAAGGTTGGACCGATTTTGACAGGACTTTCACTGGCACATAGCTGATGTAATAACGAGTAACTTTTATTATTGAAAAATTACATAGTTTTAAATGGCGGCTAACATCGCGGGGCGCAGCTAGTATTATACTAATAAAACACTATTTTTATCACTATATCATATTAAATTTTACACTTGTAAATTTCCTTTTATTATTGTGGTGCTCATTGTCTACCTGCCTTAATAATCAACCCATAGAAAACAAATCATTTTGCACACACTCTCCCACTGAGCAGTCTCACCAACTTGGTGATAAATTCCTTTAATGGTATATAAGTGTATCTTTAGATGTTGATTCCCTCAGTGACTGCAGTCTGCTTGAAGTATAATTTTGGTATGTAATAAACCGGTCTACAGTGTGTTATGTCAAGTCTTATAACGTGAAATAAATTTATTATATTTGTTATATAATAAAAGAAAACGATGTATTGACATCTTCTATAGTTTGAATTGAATGATGTGTATTGGTATGTATTATTCTTAACTATAGTGGTGCCGTGGAGCCGTGGTAGCTCAGTGTCCGGACGGTCACATCAAGTTGCATAGTACGCTACCAACCCGAGTTCGATCTCCGGTGCCGGCACCAATAATTTGCTGTTGCAATTTTATGTGCGGATTTACTACGCACTCGGCGATGAAGGAAAACATCGTGAGGAAACCTACATGTCTGAGAAAATTTTTCTAAGACCTGTGAAGTCTGCCAATCCTCACTAGGTGTGCGTGGCGGACTACGCCCTTATACTCTCTTTACAGAGAAGGCCTGTGCCAAACAGTGGGACATATATAAAGGCTGTAACTTTTTAACTTTAACAGTGGTACCTCAATATGCGACCCGCCGAACGGGCGATATTTTGAGATGAGAGCAAGTTTTGAGATACTAGGAATCGCAAACTACACCGTTCTGATAGTATCCCACCTTAGACTAGGCCTGCCTGTCGCAGAAGGCGACTAAAAGGGGCCTCGGGTTCACTGGGCGACAAGGGTGGGGACCTTTGTCGTCCGCTAAAGTGGACCCGGGAAGAAGGCGACATCGGTTGGCCCGTGTCGCCTTGCACTGCGAGGGCTAAGGGGGGGAGGTTGTAACCTTCCTCCGGGACGTGCTCTCCTTGAGCACAGTGCAGAGGGGCTCCGGTGCGTTCCACTGAAGATCCCAGAGCCCCTCGTCACAAAGGGCCACCGGGGAGGTTTTAGTGGGTAAAAACCCCAGATAACCGACGCCTTCCCTCCAGAAGGAGAGGTATCTTTTTGAAGATTTCCTCCCCGTTAACAAAAAAAAAGACCTGAGTCGGTGTGCTTGTTACATCGTTGTTCAAGCATTTTTAAAAAATTGTGTTCGCTTTTTTTGTATACAACATGCGTGGCAATGACCATTTCAATAGGGAAAATTGCAAAAACGAGCAAGTTTACGGAACGATTTGCTTTAAATTATAAATACTATTTTACAATAAAGAAAATATATATAAATGAACGCTATATAAATGGCAGTGATTTGTCACTAGCGCTGAAGTGTCCGTATTACGTATGTAAAATAATGTTTTTTTGCTAACGTGCTTAATGTTTTAATTAAACTCGCATGTATGAGGTACGACTGTACTTGGCCTATTGTTTTAATACAAATATTGAACACAATTAACTATCAATTGTGAGAAATGATAATACAAGGATTTAGGACCATACAAACTACAAACCAGACGATTTTTATCTATATGCTTGTAGAAATTATCAACAACCCATATTGGAAACAATTTAACCCTTATCGTGGCAAGATTGTTTTTTGAAGAACAGTAAAAAAAATGTATATTCAAAAAATATATTAAAAAATCGTGATATTAATACACGTGATAAAAATACGTATTTTGGAAAACCAAGATGTAAACTATTCTATACAGCGCTATACGTATTAAGTACGTAACATACGTACTAACAAGCATAAGCTTATTTGGAATGGTTAACAAGAATTTTAAATATATTTGCGAAAAAAAAATTAATAAAAGAGTCCTTATTCCAACTCCATCTCTTTTATAATTATAAATGTCACGACACCGACAATTGTGACATTAAACATTTGAATAATTATTATAAAATACAATTAACGAATAAATTTGAGTAAATAGATTTTCTATCTGTACTTTACATGCATATTATGCTATACATTGCTATGTTTAGGGTTAGTATAACTAAATACAGTACTAACATATTATAACTAAATTTATGTACTTTATTTCACTGCACCAAAATTACTGCGCACATTGTGCACTAAAATATTCAGCTTTAAATTACCCTGCTAGCTTTTCATCATATAGCATCACTTATTTCATGAAGCAAAGAAAACAAGTTGGTACTTAAATATGCCAGAATTCAATATTGTCATTTGAATTAATTTAAAATGAACGAAATGATTCCACCTAGGTAATAAGACTCAAGTGTAGTTGTTGTAAGAACCTTTTAAATTAACTTTTAAGTTGTATATACAATAGACAATTGACTATAATTATATATTATATGAGAATATACCTGAAAAATAATTACTTAAAATTGAAAAAAAAATGAAATAAATGTATATACAGGAGAATATTGTTTCATTGCACCCCTCATATAAAATAAAATATACATTGTTCGGTAATTTGATTATAATTGTTTTCATAATTTTTTTTAAAAAATACTAAGTTTTTTTTTTTTATTATTCTTATATAGCAACCACAGACTGTGTCCTTGCTCTTTTCCAATACACTTAAATTGTTTACTCTGCATTTGTTAAAAAGTGCCACTTCTACAGTTACTATTTTCCTTATATTTTTTTTTCTTTTTTTTTATATATATATTGTATAATGCCTGAATTTGGAGGTGGCCAGAGATTTGGGTTCACGCGTCGCAGACGCCCCGCTGCATTGCTATTAGCTTCTCCGCGACCGCTGTGTCCCTGCTTCTCATGGCCATTTTCAGGTTGTAGTCCACTATCCCCTCCCTTGATGCGGCCATTGCCTTTGTCATCAGTCTTCCTGTGGCGTCGTCCCAGTCATCTGTATAATAGACACAGCTGACGGTGTGTCGGGATATCGCCACTACAGCATGTTGGACGCTGTCATGCAGTTGCAGTTTTTTCGTCACTGTTCTGATGACCACCACTGACCCGTACGTGAGGCCTTGGGCCTCGTGCACGGTAAGGATGCGCGAACCTGACCCCGATCCGTATCCCTGGTTGGAAAGGGATTCTTTTTCCGTCTGGGTGTATACCAGGTATAGTGTGTCGGGGAGGGTTGGTATTATATTAGCGCCTTTGTAATTAGCTCTTTTCAGAGAGTGCACTGCAGGTCTGGATGAGTATATGCCACTGTACACTTCGTTGAGGGCATATGCTACATCCATTGGATTCCTGTGAGTGCACAGTAATTCCTGGCTGATGGTGGTCACAAGACTTGGTCGAGTGTACTGCATTGGGAAGAGATTCTCGCTACGTTTGTTGTAGTCGCTTCTGCGGCGTAGGCCTATCATTCCAAATATTTCTTTCTCGTGTGTTATAAATTTGTAGGTCTTGTAAAATAAAATATATAATACACTCGCTTTATTGAGACAGCGTAATGTTGTACAATGAATTATTTATAATGAATACCGTGACAGCTACGCGTCCTCACAATCTTTATACAAAATTAATTAGAAGTCAGATTAGGAACTAATAAAGTTACAGCTATTGTTTACAATACCAAGTTCATGTGACGATCAACTAAATTATTAATTATGAATTCAAGATACAATAAGGTTCAGGTAAATCATTAAGATATTATAGGAAGTAGTTATTATGCATAACAATCGCTGGGTGTCATGTGTAGCCAGCTAACACGTGCTACTTGCATCCAACAAGATCCACATTTCTGTTTGAAAATGTCTCTCCATCTTTTACTTGATCTTCGTTTTTCTCTTTGTCTCCACTCTGTTATACTTATTGTCCGTCGGTTGTTGTTCATTCTACATATGTGCCCTGCCCAGGGCAGCCTTCATATAAATTAACAGTAAAATAAAATTGGGAAAGACTGCACTGAACGAAATCTTATTTTAACGAAAAAAAAATCGTGCCTACATACCTAATAGTACAGCAAAGGATTGGAACAAGTTGCCGGCGTCAGTCTTTCTGTCCAACTACAACGTGGGACCCTTCAAGAGTAGAATGAATAGGCACTTACTAAACTAGCGCATACCATCTTTCGATTATATCACCACTTAACATCAGGTGGGGTCGTGGTCAAGCACTAGTTTGTATAAACTAGTTATGAAAAAAAATATTATTCCCGTAGAACAAATAATGATTGTTTATAATTGATATTTAACTTCAGGACCAATAATATTATATAACTTAAAAAAATATTAGATTTTTTAAATTTTATTTAAAACCAGTATAGTCTCCAACTCTCAACCAGTATAATGATGTTTGTTTTGCAGTCAGTAGTGTAGTTAACTCTTGTGGGATATATTTTGTTTGATAATTAGTGTGCAGTGATTACAACAAATTATCAAGATTAGTCACTGTATATAAGAGAAAGTGTGTGGGTATGTTCCATATAGGCTCCGAAACGGCTGGACCGATTTCAATAAAACATTCAGGGAACCTTCAGATTGACCTGGAGAGTAAACCTGCAAGGTTTGATGACGATCGGAGCACTCCTATTTTTGAACTCAAACAAGCCGTACGTCGTACTTTTATTTCTGACATTAAATTGAGCCCGATATGTTATTGTATAAATGATAAGAATGATATTGTATTTACTCATATGAACATAGGTGTACGTAATGATCTTCACATGCTTGAGAAGAGAATGAATACGGAGAGAAATGAATAATTTAATTTAACGTGAGAGTTAAATTAAATATTTAATGATGTAAGTTTATTTTTTATAATATAGTTAATAAAATAAGGCAAAATCTAGCCCGGCGAAGCGGCCTGGGCAAGCCGGTATTGTATATAAATTTATTTAGTTTTATATATTTTGATATATGAGAAATAACTCCAAAATATGACTATGAATTTCAGAAATAAAACAGTGTTCATTCATAGAATCGTTTATTGTTGAACCGTTACATTAGAAATCAGTAAATATACTTGTTTTTTTCTGTTATTTCCGACTAAGCTTAAGCTCGTTAGGAGCTGGCTCACGTCTGTAGTCGGATGGTGGATACGAATCTACGACCTTACAATTCAAAGCGTATCCTATACCATTAGGCTATTGATACCTTGAAAGATGTAGTTCCTTATACTAGGATGGGAATGAATCTTAGGTAATCCGAAAAGAACTCCACGGCCCTTTTATAGAAATAATTTACTAGCTTTTGCTTTAAGTCCCAACTGCATTTTGTATGGACAGGCCGCGTGCGATGTCCCTCACTGTAAACAAGAATTTGTTACGGTTAGCTAGTTCAATTAAAGGAAACTATATCGGTTATTAACTACAATTTTTGCTGGTTAACTATAGGCAATGGAAACACTTGTTTGTGTGTGGTGTACAAAGGTGTAGACAGAAATCACGGACTTCCATTTAGTACGATTGTGATATACCTCTTTCACTAAGCACATTCTTACATCCATAGGCAATTTCTCCATAATGTTAAGAGTTTCCTCAGATCTCCCAGAGCCAACACTTCACAAAATAGTATTCAAAGATAGCTATTGAACGTCATATTGGTTCGGCCCTCTGGTTCTCTGCTAACGCATTACAGTACCCGACCAAGGCGAGACACTTCAAGGGCTTATGCCGAATTACTTCAGAAATAATAATAGTAATATTTTTATTTTGAACAGAAAATGCATATATGTATAAATTACTTCGATAATAACCACAGTAGTAGAAACTTTGTCGCAGCCATTAACGTTATTAACGCCCATCTTCCAAGGATTTTTTTTTATGACGAACTACACAGATTGGCCAGAGAAGCTGGCCTTGACTGCTTCACCGGATTGA
This sequence comes from Meandrusa payeni, assembly GCA_029286785.1. Lineage (NCBI taxonomy): Eukaryota > Metazoa > Arthropoda > Insecta > Lepidoptera > Papilionidae > Meandrusa > Meandrusa payeni. The sequence goes on from JAGSMX010000032.1 coordinate 2,897,727, forward strand.
GAGGTGGCATAGCTCTTAGGTCGCATAGCCTGAACCTCTATTGCTAGTAACTCGACACAAGGGTCCCCCCGGTGAGGGGTAACCTCGGCTTGGACGGTTACTATGTTACGCGTAAGCATTCCGATCCGAGGGCGCCCGAGAGGGCCGAACCACGACTCGGTCGGTAGCTATTTTATTAACGAAATCTATTGGGACAATCTAAGCTAAACTAACTTTGAGTGCCACTTCGGGAAGCGTTAGCGCTGGGAGAAGAAGTGGCCTAAGAAACTCCAGCAACACTCCTAACATATAAGTGGTGAGGCCTGCCCATAAAATAGCGGTAACGCGCAAGGATTATTCGCAACCTCCGACGGTCGCGAATGGACGCTTTGTGGATTTGTAGAGATCTAGCCTGTGCAATGGTAATCCCGTCGTCCGGATCGTCAAGAACGTGTCTCGGCCTCCGGGCGACGCGACGGAATTTATTGTAGGAAGGCTTATAAGTGGCGGCACTTACAAGAAGTTTGTTAGAATGTTTGGTAGCAGTCTCGAAAAACCGTCGAGATGCCTGCTTAAAGAATCTTCCAAGGAGTATATACAAAGTTTCATATTAACTAAAACTAGAACAAACAAATCAAACATAGTACATACATAGTAGGAAGGAAAGTTACGAAAAAAATAATTATGTAGTCTGCTAGGTTGTGTGTAAGAGTGTATGGGTGTGTATTTGGGTGGTAAAATATGTGTAAGAATGAGCACTTAGGGGGGAAAGGTCTGGTATCTTCCTTATTGTCCCAGCAGAGCCATTAAATTCCGGTTAAACTAGGTTTATTACTACATCAGCCCTGTAGTTCTGGGCTCTCAAGAATAAGACTACGGTATCCCCTGCCTGTCGTGCAAGGCCTCGGGTTCACTGGGCGACAAGGGTGGGGGCCTGAGTCCTCCCCCGCCGGGACTTGCTACTACATTAGTGGAAACCTTTTTAACCTTTTTTTGTGATGAACTTGCACAGATTAGCCAGAGAAGCTGACTTTCACTACTTCACTGGATTGAGCTGGTGACATAGCTTTTAGGTCGCTTAGCCTGAACCTCTGGTCCTAGTTACACAAGGGTACCCTCAACCAGACGGTTACTATGTTGCGAGCATTCCAATCCGAGGGCGCCAGAGAGGGCCGAACCACTGCTCGGTTGGTTGCTATACGGATAAATTACCCATTTGTTACCACCGGCGTTGTTCTGCTGAGCCGCTTGCAGCTCCAATATCTCGCTCTGTATGGTGACGCTCAGCTCCTGTATGGGCACGGGCTCTGTGCGCCAGAATACGTTCTGGTGCTTGGTGGCTCGGTTCCGACGCTTGTGCTCTTTCAGGTGCACCTGTTATATTGTCAATACATGAACGAGTGTGACAATCTTATGTACAACACGAGTAACAAGTATATTTACGAACAAAAACCGAATCAAACACTAAATGATACTACACGCGGACGCCCTCTGTATACCTGAATTATCGTGGTAAAATTACGAAATAAAATTATTCAGAACGTGACCAAAATTTTATCAAACTAATCATAAATTATATCCTTTCCAATAAAAAATGAATCATCGAAATCGGTCGGCTTATGCTATCGTTATTCAGTCATTCTTCCGTTTGTCGCACACATTATACAAATTAAAGACTGGTTTTATCAACGTTGCCATTGTCAAAATTGGACTAAATGGAAAGCACCAGCTTTCAAAAGTTCGATGCGAAAGGTTTAAAATTAAAACAGTCTTTTTTGAAGTCGGTTGAAAAAAACCCTACCGACTTTTTTTTAAGTCGGTTAATAAAATTGGCATAAATCATACCTGCCGATTCTGTGACGGCAGATATGGGTAAGGAATGTTTTGGAAATGAGGCCGCCCTCTTTCAAGATGGTCAACGACCTTATAAGGAAAGTCGTGATATCCTAGTTTGTTGTTACCTTTTTAACGTGCGTGTTGACCATGGAGCGCAGGTGGAAGAGCGCGGGGCAGAGCGGGCAGCGGCGCGCGGGGGCGGTGTGCGCGCAGACCGCGTGCTGGTTGCGTCTGTTCAGCGACACGAAGCCACGCCCACACACCTGCAACGTACGCCGCTATTGTCTCCACGTATAACACCCTGTATAAGTTCCACGGTTGGGAACAAGTCTCTGGTAAAGTCAAAGATATACGAAGTTCCTTACGGCATGCTTGGAGGTGATAGGGGTCTTGCTGCCCGAACTGAAAAATGTGGGACTAAAGCCGTAAGAAAATTATATAACGGAAGTGCTACAGTCGTATATTCGAGCTATTAGCCATGTAGTTTAACTCTGATCACAGGTGGCGCTTTAACGATTTATTATTAAGTATTTATTAATACTTTATGTACTTAAATATTTTTTTTGTGTTTTGTTTTGTGACAAACTACACAAATAAGCTAGAGAAGCTGACGTTTACAGCTTCACCGGATTGAGAGGTGGCACAGCTCATAGGTCGCTTAGCTTGAATCTCTATTGCTAATAAATCGACACAAGCAAATTATGTTGCTTATAGAAGGAACTGCGTTCTTACTTTGTGTCTCAGGACACCCATTTCTTTTTTGTACATCCATCCCACAGGGCTGAGGGTCGAGACCACTCGTTACCAATTAACGTCTTAGCCCGCCTTTCCGCCGAGTTTTGGCTTTTAAAAATATTACTAATAAAAAATCTTACATCACAGATGTACGGTCTCTCATTTGTGTGTAGACGCTGGTGCCACATCAGCGATCTCTCATCCACACATTCCCTCCCGCACGTCCCGCAGATGAACTTCTTTTTCTTCGTTGCCTCCCGCTCGCTTTCGTCTCCGGTGTTTTTGTCTCTCTGTCTCCTTTCCGGTTCTCTTATAAGTTCAAATATAATGAAATGATAAGATTAGATTCGGAATTAGAAGCAAAAAAAGGTTGTGATAGATATCATCCGCTATAGTGGACCCGGGAAGAAGGCGATATTGGCTGGACCAAATCGCCTTGCACTGCGAGGGTGCCGGGTGATGAAATAACTTCGGCAAAAAAACAGGGACGTATTGTTAAGTATAGTGCAGAGGGGCTCCAGTGCGTTCCAATGGAGATATCGGAACCCTCACCATCACCGAGGAAGAGCCACTGGAGGGGTTTTAGTGAGTAAAAACCTCTCATAACCCCGCCTTCCCGCCTCAGTAGGCCGGGAATCATCTCGTTGAAGGTTAAGACTTATGTGGTTTTCTCAAGGATGCCATTATCAGAATTGGACCACAAGGAAGCAACAGCTTTCAAATAAAGAAAGAATCAGCAAAATCGGATCACCCAGTGGAAAGTTATGAGGTAAAAAACATACAGACGAATTGAACTTCCTCCTTTTTTGAAGTCGGTAGAAAATTAACATTGGATCTAATTGAAACTAAACCCTTTCGACCAATTGTCCATAAATGACGGAGCTATGTGTGCTGAAACATAAAAACTACAAGCAAATTGACCCTTCTTTGTCAGTTTTATACTTACTTAGTTTCTCCCCTCAGATGCATTTCATGTTTCCTGATATGAATCTCAAAGCTGCTCTCCAACTTATACATCCGTCCGCAATAGTAACACGTGTATTTCTTCACGTGCTTCTTATTGTTGTGATCTTTCAATTGCTCCTCATCCATCAGCACTAAGCCGCACACCTCACAAATGTGTGCCATCTCAGCTCCATTCGCATTTTCTATTGTATCATGCCACTTCAGATGCGTGATGATGCTCTCCCTGTTCCTGAACACCATGTTGCACTTTGCACATTTGTGTATGTTCGAATGTGTACTTAGATGTTTGTTATATTCATCTTCATCCTCGATGATTACTTTACAAACCTGAAAGCAATGATTATAATCACCAGAACCATATGAAGGTCGAAAAGAAAACAAGACTGTATTAAAAATAAAAACAAATTAATTATTAAACATCAGAGTATCAGCTCGCTGCCAGCCAGACAGCCTAGAAAAATTACTGCTGGTTGGCTGCGTCGAAGGAAGAAGAAGCAGAGGCAAGGTGCCCACTAGATGGACGGACTCTATTGGAAGAGCTACCTGGCCCAAAAATAAGAAGAGAGTGGCAAATGCTCGTTCAAAGCAGCTCTCTTGGTGGTCACGACTCTTAACTCTGAGGAGAAGATAATGAAGAAGAAAAAGTATCAAAAGGGCAATGGTAGCTCAATATCCGAGCGGTCGCCTCAATTATATAGTATGCTCTAGCAACCCAAGTTCGATCCCCGGTGTTGGCACCAATAAATTTGTTGCTGCAATTTTATGTGCCGATTTACAATGCACTCGGCGGTGAAGGAAAACATAGTGAGGACACCTACATGTCTTAAAACATTTTTCTAAGACTTGTGATGTCTGCCAATCCACACTAGGGCTGTGTGACGGACTATGCCCTTATACTCTGAAGAAGGCCTGTTTCCAACAGTGGGACATATATAAAAAGCTGTATCTAACAGAGTATTATCATCAGTATGCATTAGTTGAATTATATTTGGGCACATAGAGTCCTATGGAAAAGTAATTTAAAACAATAAATTGGTACTGAAACGATGGTGCTTTGAGTGCACAAATATTAAAAAGGACAGACAAATTGAAAACCTTCTCTTTTCTGAAGTAAAATTGTATGTATGTTAAAAGAAATAATATAACACTTACCGAACATACAAACAAATCAATATTATGCTCAATCTTCATATGCTCCTTCAATTTAGTAACAAACTTATAACGCACAGGACACTTACTGCACATAACATAGCTCATAGGGTTGCGCCGTCTCCGTTGTACTCTCTTATTTTTCACTAATGATTTCTTAAATATTTTACTCATCTCTCTTTTTCCATTATCGTCTACAGGGACAAAAGAGCCATTTTTTTCCTTGTAAAATGTCGGCTCTCCGTTATCATAGGAAATAATAACTATATCACTACTATCTTCAGTCTCAAACATATCCTGATCATCTTCAGGGGGTACATGATCGGGGGTTTTGCTTGTTTTATCACTGCTATCAACATCGTCGTATTTCATGATATTTTCAGTGACAATAGCAGTTAAATCATAATCAAAGATTTCTGTTTCCGGTTTGAATGATTCCAGCGTTATACAAAAAGAGTCTAAAGGTATTTGATGGGACAGGTCAATGAGATCAATGTGCTGTTCTAATAGACTAACATAAAAGTGGAGAATCTCTTCGCTCCTTTTTGTTAATAAGTAAAATTTATAAGCAGCTGAAGCAGCTATAAAACATTCAGAACATATCCTAAATTTATCCTCCTCAAAGATCTGAAATGTAATCATATACATATATATACTTATTTTTAATGGACTATGCAAATCAGGCAGGTTTTTTAGAGAGAAATATACCTCTTGCTCTTAAATTGCTTAGACTAAACCTTAGGAAGTAACTGGGCGCAAGGGCAGTTGCTCTGTAATGTGATAGCATTCCAATCAGAGGGCGCCCGAGTTGGCCGAACCACAACTCAGTTGACATGTAAAAAGTAGATGTAAGAGAATAATATTTACTTTACATGCAAAAAGACCTATTACCCAAATGCAATAAAGGATCTCTATTGGTCAAACTCTTTCACCCCTTTTTCCTATTTATATTAGTGAAATTAAATGATATCTTTGAACCAAACATATTCAGCTGCTCACAATTACTAATTTTTCTTAATTATCAGTTAACTTGCAGAAAATACTACCCAGTATTAAGTCTCAAATGTTTATCAGAAATAATCTTATATTAAAAAAAGGGAAAAACTCATTTTGCGCATAACAGTACTGACCTTAATATCACAAATTCTTTCTAATATGTCTGCTATGCAGTAGTCTTTGCCATTCTTGCAAACCTTAGTAAACATATCCTCGCTTATAGTGTTAAAAGGCAGTAGGCATATGCGGCATAAATTCTCATTAATTGTACCATTTATTAAATGTTTTACAACTTCTTTCATATTTACTACCTTTGCCATTATTTCTAAAACCTCCAGATGCTGCAAATACATTTTCGATATTTAGGAAATAAAAGAAAAAATTAAAGTCAACAAGAGCTACTTCAGTCATAATTATCATAATCAAAATAAATTTAGAATTTACCTCTGTTTACCACCACCTTTTATTGATGCGTTCGAGTGTTACTTATTTGGAAGCGATCAGTATGGCTTGGCTCTGTTCAAGAAATTTATGAAACCATTTTGCTTGACATCTGCCATAGATTACAGTAACAGTTTTTTACATTTAATAAAATACATACTACTACTTCGTAAGAGGCACATTGTTCTCTGGAAAAGATTATTGAATGGATAAATATATTTTATTTTTTTATATATATATCATATACAATATGACTAATACCTGAATGAACTTTTACAAAATTCAATCTGATCCTTAATTTGCAAAACAAGAGATTGAGGAAACATTTGCCTGAGTCATAATTTTAGACTATACAAATTTATTGTGTGTTTAAAAATATTTAGTTAGTGTTTTCAAAATATATAGTTATTCAATATAGGCTGAATGCTGTTACTAAATTATACTGTTAAAAATATATGACTAATATAGGAATAAGTCGCGAGCGAAAAACCTATCGTGCGCGAGCATACCAATACTAAATAGACCTCCTTTACCACACTCCAGCGTCCTTTTTACATGACGCGATTAATACTACGGGTGTGAAGCTTCTCCGGTGGTCGTTGTTAAAATAACAGATTCAACATACAGAAAACATCACTTGAAAAAATTTGTGACCACCAAATGGTTATTTTGAGTAGGAATGTCTTTGTATTTCCCAGATTAAGAAGTTCTATATTTGAAGCTGCTTTTCTATTTTAAGCATCATTGACATAGTATCTGAGCCATCCTATCATCATGTGGTTAGAATACCATATGAATGATGAAAGAGTACGAGTTAGAAATTTAATTCTGGCCGGAAAAACATTTTATTCAAACTAGCTTATGAATACTTTCTAAATTTAGCCACTTCGGGGTTTGTGTAAAATATAGTATGGATTAAAAACTACATGAATCGATTTCTAGCGATTACATTTTGTTACTATTTTTAAAATATTTAGTTCTTCATCATAGGCTGAATGTTAAAAGCCATAACCTTACCTTGACACTTTATAAAATAAAGTAAAAATATAAATAAATATATTATACAGTTGTTGTACACTACAGTAGCTGTCAAAAATTATTATCGGGAGGGTATCGGTCTGCTATTTTATAATTTGTCGTGGAAAATAAACGTAATTATGGCTTGACACGTGCTGATAATGCGTAGAAATTTCCAAGGCTCCCGGAAAAACATTAACTTTGACGTACGTGAATGGTTTTGGCTGATAATATATTTAATTATAATTCAAATGGAATGAGTGTACAAGGTTTTAGGTTCCCGATTTGTTCGTTTCAAGAAACTAATAAGGGATATTTAACTAAATACTGGATTATTTCTGTTCAAAAATATATAAAAGACTATTATAAAGCCAAAAGTTGACCCGCAATATTATGCTAATAGAAAGACATTTACTATTAAGATTAATATAACTAGAGTAAGTTTTTACTATATTCTTCTTGTATTATTATTTTATTCAAGTGCTAGTGTGTATTGTTTTCCAGTACAGAAACTACTATTATATATTTTGAAATTAAAATAGTGTCATAATTGAACATTTGCACCTAAATCAACAATTATTGTGGCACATTATTTTGCCATCACAATCACAGCCGGCTAGATATTACACAATTGAAATTTGACAATATCGTTTATTTTAACAAAGGCTAAATCACAGTTATATATATTTGAAATAAATTCTTTCTTATTATTGATAAATAATATTTAATGATAAACTAAATTGAACTCCTGGAACTCAATGACAAATAATTTCAGTTCAGACCCAGAAATGGCAGTACAAAGTAATTTGCAGCATGACAGCAATCTTTCAGAAGAACATTTATGCGACATAAGTGTAAAACAAGAGGTTTGTTCAGAAGTCAATGAAGACATTCATGTTAAACATGAATTAGATTATAATGAAGATCATGCAATGGTTGATAATCGTTTTAAAAATATACAATTGGAAGTTAAACAAGAATATGTACCATCTCCAAATGTTGACAAGCAGATGACTTATCAAATAAATGAAAATTATGAAATACCTATTGAGAAAGATAAAAGTGAAAATAATACAGTGGGACATTCATTTATAACAGAGGTTGATGAACACAAAGTTAGAGAAGAGACAACTAACATATTTGATGAAAATATGGAAATTAAACAAGAAGACAGTATAGCAGATAGCATTCATGATTCAAATTTTGATGATACACAAAGCATGGATAGTGATGAAGCAAAAGCGTTGAATAATGTTGAGGCATGTCTTCAAGATGAAATCAAAATTAAGACAGAGAGTGAGTTGTTTGAGGTGAGTACTTATATTCTATGTCTATGTATCTCTTCAATCTTTTACCTAGATATCTTAGCAGAATGGAGGGAAACACTATTGACTGTCCACTATTCATTAAACTATTAAAGTTTTTTTTTTTATAAAAAGTGTGTGACCCAGAAGCTTCATTTTTTTCCCATGTATAAGTATCATTTATTTATTTATATCAACAAAAATTATAACTCCGTTATAGATAATCCAATATGATGTTATAAAAACTTAGTTAAATATATATTATTAAAATTAAAACAAAATAAAAAGCTGCTTGATGTATTGACAATAAATATATAAATATAATAGAGTCAAACACCTGGGTAAAACACATCATGTGTATCAGCGCCACATTATATATCTATATTAAATATATAATACCTGGTTAAGTAAAAGATATTTTAATAATACAAATAGACACTCCAATTTAATTTATTTGTATAAATAATTACTACTAATTTCTGAATCTGACTTAATAAAGTATTTATTTAGATTTTATTTAATAAGCTGACCAATAATTTATTGTATATTTACAGGAAAATGAAAATCATGACATGGATAAAGTAATAAAGGATGAAATTGAAATAACGGTAACGGAAACTCATCTCATATCCAATAAAGTAATTAACACCACATCAACCATAATAAATCCACAAGACGGAATAATAAAATCTCAAACAACAGAGACATTCATGGAAATACTGCCCGTGATACATCCAGGTAAAGTTGGTGACATTGGTAATCCTGAAGAAATATTGTCAACACCATACACAAATAATGAATACAATCTAATGGATTACGACGACACTTTCCAACTCAATTCCATAACTGGAGATGTGATGTCATTAGAGCAAGAAGCATACGGCCTTTTAGAAGCCAAAGGAAAAATAGAAAGATTGGATAGACCATATGTTTGCACTAAATGTCCTAAAGCGTACAAATACGCCTTTAGTTTTAGAAGGCATAAAAGTGTTCATGATAGTATTGAAAAACGTGCAATGGGATTTCTAAAAGGACAAAAGACAAAAATGGCGAATATAAAGAAAAAGAGGAAAGAGGAGGACAAAAAATATACTGCAAAGGTAAAGAAACAAGTAAAAGTTGAAACTGTAGTAGTAACCCCCGTAGTTGATAATGTGAAAAAGGAAGGATATGAATGTACGTGTGGGAAAGTTTTCCGACGCAGAAGTCGAATGGAGACCTGCTTACGTTCCCACAATATGTCCTCAGATCCTAATTCTTATTTCCCATGTGTTACATGCTGCAAGCAATCAAAATAAATTTAGAATTTACCTCTGTTTACCACCACCTTTTATTGATGCGTTCGAGTGTTACTTATTTGGAAGCGATCAGTATGGCTTGGCTCTGTTCAAGAAATTTATGAAACCATTTTGCTTGACATCTGCCATAGATTACAGTAACAGTTTTTTACATTACATAAAATACATACTACTACTTCGTAAGAGGCACATTGTTCTCTGGAAAAGATTATTGAATGGATAAATATATTTTATTTTTTTGTATATATATCATATACAATATGACTAATACCTGAATGAACTTTTACAAAATCCAATCTGATCCTTAATTTGCAAAACAAGAGATTGAGTAAACATTTGCCTGAGTCATAATTTTAGACTAAACAAATTTATTGTGTGTTTAAAAATATTTAGTTAGTGTTTTCAAAATATATAGTTATTCAATATAGGCTGAATGCTGTTACTAAATTATATTTATTTATTTATTTATAAACTATTGTTTACACTTATGAACTAAAATAAAAAAAAAAAAGAAAATATAATTAAAAAACATAAACAATGGGCGGCCTTATCGCTAAAAGCGATCTCTTCTAGGCAACCTTTGGATGGAGAGGAATAATAAAAAGAAGCGGCGGGAGTTTATAAAAGTAGATATACTAAAATACTGATAATAAATATTTACATACAAACATACATCCATACATATAGGTATAAATATATACATATATATATATATTATGAAGAGACAAAACGTGTGTAAAAAGTATTACATATAATATATTTACATATATATCGTAACAGTATAAATGATGTTAGGTGGACTTATCTAAGTAAAACTTTTTAACTTTGATTTTAAAAGTATTTATTGTCTGTGATTTCCTAATGGCCACAGGAAGAGAGTTCCACAGACGGACAGTAAACGAGTTACTGTAAAAGTTGGTGTCATGCGGAGATATTTTTAGCATGAGATTCTCTGATGATCGCAAATTCAACGAATTCGAACCGTGAAGGAATTGAAAACGTTCCTTCAGATAAGATGGATATGACGGTGTAAATAGAATGTTATAAAGAAGGGAGAGTATATGAGAGTTCCGGCGAAGTCTAATGGGAAGCCACTTGAGCTTATACCGAAACTGGGAAATATGGTCGTACTTACGCAAGCCAAAGATAAATCTGATACAAAAGTTTTGTAAACGCTCAAGCTTATTTAGCTGGTCCTCGGTGAGATCTAGATAGCAGGCGTCAGCATAGTCAAGAATGGGAAGCAAAGAGATTGTGCAAGCGCAGTCTTAGTGGTAGTAGGAAGAAAATTACGCATCCTCATCAAGGAACCTGCAGCAGCATACAGCTTGCGGCTGGTAACCTGTAGATGAGGAGCCCAGCTCAAGTGCCGATCCATGGTTAGGCCCAAATTTTTAACTGTGTCGCTGAATGGGATGTTAGTTCCGTTAAATAAAACTTGGGGTAGCGAAGTCCAGTCCACTCTAAATAGTAATCGTGAACTACCTATTGCAATGACCTGCGTCTTAGCCGGATTCACTTTTAAGCCAAAAGACTTACACCATGCAGAGATACGATCCAAGTCCGAGTTTATAGTACAGATGGCATAAGATAGACTGTTGTGTGTGGCTTGGGTGTAGATCTGTAAGTCGTCAGCATACAGGTGGTAAGAAGAAGAGAAATTTTGAGAAATGGAATTGATGAAAATAGCGAAAAGGAGTGGGGATATAACCCCGCCCTGTGGGACACCGGCAGACGTAACACACCATGACGAGAAACGCTCATCAAGGCTAATTCGCTGCCTGCGCCCGCATAGATAGCTGTGAAACCAATCCACCGCCATTGAAGAAAAGTTAATAGAGCGTAGAAGAGCTAAAAGTATTTCAAAATCCACAGTGTTAAAGGCATTGCTAAAGTCTAGCAGTGTTAGCAAAGTTATATTTCCCTTGTCCATCGCGAAACGAATGTCATCAGTAATTTTAACTAAGGTGCTAACGGTGCTATGACCAGGACGGAAGCCGGATTGGAAGGGATTGAGTAGATCGTGACAGGTAAGAAATTTGCTAATTTGCGTGTGAATAAGACGCTCGAGAACCTTGGAAAGGAAAGGGAGAATAGATATAGGTCTGTATTCAGTAAAAGTTTTTGGATTGGGTTTCTTTGGAAGGGGTATAATTTGTGCGTCTTTCCATATGGTAGGGAATACTCCATTTTCTAAAGAGTTGTTAAAGAGGAAACAGAGGGTTGGAAGTATTAAGTCTAGGACAGGGACTATCATGTTGCGGCTTATTCCGTCAGCGCCCACTGCATTGGAGGTGATAGACAGAACGCTCTTTTCAACATCGGAAGCAGTTAATCGACTGAAGGCAAATGGGGAATAATCGGATTTAGGAACAGTTGAAAGGTATTGCAAACAGTTATATTTATGCTCAGAATTAATATTAGATGCAGATGAAAAATGAGCGTTTAGAGAGTCAAGGTTAATATTTTTTGATGTAAGATCCTGACGAGCCTTACCAATGCCAATAGAACGAAGGAAGCTCCAGGCCTTGGAAGTATCCACATTTTCGATGGATTTATGAATATGGCGACGCAAAGCGTCCCTGCAAGCCATGTTGCAGCGATTCCTAGCCTGTATGTACTATAGTATTATACTGTTACATGTACAGTAAAATTTAGTGCATTTGTAAGTTTGATTAAATATTGTTTCATGAATCTAACGTTTTTATTTCTATTTAATGATATTCTATCTACAAATACATATATAGATTGACATTAATAGCGCAATGAAAAATATATGACTAATATAGGAATAAGTCGCGAGCGAAAAACCTATCGTGGGCGAGCATACCAATACAAAACAGACCCCCTTTACCTCACTCCAGCGTCCTTTTTACATGACGCGATTCATACTGCGGGTGTGAAGTTTCTCCGGTGGTCGTTGTTAAAATAACAGATTCAACATACAGAAACCATCACTTTGTGACCAGCAAATGGTTATTTTGAGTAGGAACGTCCACTTATATCGTCAGAACTATCGTTGTATTTCCCAGATTAAGAAATTCTATATTTGAAGCTGCTTTTCTATTTTAAGCATCATTGACATAGTATCTGAGCCATCCTATCATGTGGTTAGAATACGATATGAATGATGAAAGAGTATGAGTTAGAAATTTAATTTTGGTCGCAAAAACATTTTATTCAAACTAGCTGATGAATACTTTCTAAATTTAGCCACTTTGGGGTTTGTGTAAAATATAGTATGGATTAAAAACTACATGAATCGATTTCTAGCGATTACATTTTGTTACTATTTTTAAAATATTTAGTTCTTCATCATAGGCTGAATGTTAAAAGCCATAACCTTACCTTGACACTTTATAAAATAAAGTAAAAATATAAATAAATATATTATACAGTTGTTGTACACTACAGTAGCTGTCAAAAAATTATTATCGGGAGGGTATCGGTCTGCTATTTTATAATTTGTCGTGGAAAATAAACGTAATTATGGCTTGACACGTGCTGATAATGCGTAGAGAAATTTCCAAGGCTCCCGGAAAACATTAACTTTGACGTACGTGAATGGTTTTGGCTGATAATATATTTAATTATAATTCAAATGGAATGAGTGTACAAGGTTTTAGGTTCCCGATTTGTTCGTTTCAAGAAACTAATAAGGGATATTTAACTAAATACTGGATTATTTCTGTTCAAAAATATATAAAAGACTATTATAAAGCCAAAAGTTGACCCGCAATATTATGCTAATAGAAAGACATTTACTATTAAGATTAATATAACTAGAGTAAGTTTTTACTATATTCTTCTTGTATTATTATTTTATTCAAGTGCTAGTGTGTATTGTTTTCCAGTACAGAAACTACTATTATATATTTTGAAATTAAAATAGTGTCATAATTGAACATTTGCACCTAAATCAACAATTATTGTGGCACATTATTTTGCCATCACAATCACAGCCGGCTAGATATTACACAATTGAAATTTGACAATATCGTTTATTTTAACAAAGGCTAAATCACAGTTATATATATTTGAAATAAATTCTTTCTTATTATTGATAAATAATATTTAATGATAAACTAAATTGAACTCCTGGAACTCAATGATAAATAATTTCAGTTCAGACCCAGAAATGGCATTACAAAGTAATTTGCAGCATGACAGCAATCTTTCAGAAGAACATTTATGCGACATAAGTGTAAAACAAGAGGTTTGTTCAGAAGTCAATGAAGACATTCATGTTAAACATGAATTAGATTATACTGAAGATCATGCAATGGTTGATAATCCTTTTAAAAATATACAATTGGAAGTTAAACAAGAATATGTACCATCTCCAAATGTTGACAAGCAGATGACTTATCAAATAAATGAAAATTATGAAATACCTATTGAGAAAGATAAAAGTGAAAATAATACAGTGGGACATTCATTTATAACAGAGGTTGATGAGCACAAAGTTAGAGAAGAGACAACTAACATATTTGATGAAAATATGGAAATTAAACAAGAAGACAGTATAGCAGATAGCATTCATGATTCAAATTTTGATGATACACAAAGCATGGATAGTGATGAAGCAAAAGCGTTGAATAATGTTGAGGCATGTCTTCAAGATGAAATCAAAATTAAGACAGAGAGTGAGTTGTTTGAGGTGAGTACTTATTGTCTATGTCTATGTATCTCTTCAATCTTTTACCTAGATATCTTAGCAGAATGGAGGGAAACACTATTGACTGTCCACTATTCATTAAACTATTAAAGTTTTTTTTTTTATAAAAAGTGAACCCAGAAGCTTCAATTTTTTCCCATGTATAAGTATCATTTATTTATTTATATCAACAAAAATTATAACTCCGTTATAGATAATCCAATATGATGTTATAAAAACTTAGTTAAATATATATTATTAAAATTAAAACAAAATAAAAAGCTGCTTGATGTATTGACAATAAATATATAAATATAATAGAGTCAAACACCTGGGTAAAACACATCATGTGTATCAGCGCCACATTATATATCTATATTAAATATATAATACCTGGTTAAGTAAAAGATATTTTAATAATACAAATAGACACTCCAATTTAATTTATTTGTATAAATAATAACTACTAATTTCTGAATCTGACTTAATAAAGTATTTATTTAGATTTTATTTAATAAGCTGAGCAATAACTTATTGTATATTTACAGGAAAATGAAAATCATGACATGGATAAAGTAAATATAAAGGATGAAATTGAAATAACAGTAACGGAAACTCATCTCATATCCAATAAAGTAATTAACACCACATCAACCATAACAAATCCACAAGACGGAATAATAAAATCTCAAACAACAGAGACATTCATGGAAATACTGCCCGTGATACATCCAGGTAAAGTTGGTGACATTGGTAATCCTGAAGAAATATTGTCAACACCATACACAAATAATGAATACAATCTAATGGATTACGACGACACTTTCCAACTCAATTCCATAACTGGAGATGTGATGTCATTAGAGCAAGAAGCATATGGCCTTTTAGAAGCCAAAGGCAAAATAGAAAGATTGGATAGACCTTATGTTTGCACTAAATGTCCTAAAGCGTACAAATCCGCCTCTAGTTTTAGAAGGCATAAAAGTGTTCATGATAGTATTGAAAAACGTGCAATGGGAATTCTAAAAGGACAAAAGACAAGAATGGCGAATATAAAGAAAAAGAGGAAAGAGGAGGACAAAAAATATACTGCAAAGGTAAAGAAACAAGTTAAAGTTGAAACTGTAGTAGTAACCCCCGTAGTTGATAATGTGAAAAAGGAAGGATATGAATGTACGTGTGGGAAAGTTTTCCGACGCAGAAGTCGAATGGAGACCTGCTTACGTTCCCACAATATGTCCTCAGATCCTAATTCTTATTTCCCATGTGTTACATGCTGTAAGCATTTCAAAGACAAAGAAGAATTGGCGTTGCATCGCAAAAGATTACACAGAAAGCGGTTTCCGTGCAAATTTTGCCCCACAGATTATAACACACGAAAAGAACTCTTTAAGCATTTGCAAATACATCAGAAAGTTCAAGTCATGGAATACAAAGTATTATCAGAAATTGCCGAGGGTAAGCAGAAGTTGAAATGTTTCATGTGTGCGAAAACGTGCACGGAACTGTCAGAGTTAAAGTCCCACGTGATGGACGATCACAAGGAACCGTATATTTGTCCACATTGCAACGGTACCTTCTCGAAAATAATAGATTTCGGTAATCATACGAAAACTGATCACCCAGAAGTAGAAGGGCAATCGGTATTGGACGTTCTGGAAGCATTCTCAAAACTGGTGAAGGCTTGGAAATGCGAGGAATGCGAAGTGCAATTTCACGAAGCGGATAAACTGGCGTTACATCAGATAGAGAAACACAGTCCCGATGTAAAAATCGAGCCACAGTTCCAATGCATAGATTGTCGGAGGGTTTTCATAACTCAGAAGGGTTTGACGTCTCACAGACGCGTCCACCACAGTACGGAAAGCACGGAGGTGTCTGAAACGGTTGATAAAGGTGTCATGTGTGTTGAATGTAGAAAGGTTTGTAAGGATATGAACGCGCTAACCTCTCACATGCGTCTGCATTCAACGGAGCGAAAGTATCCGTGCAAATTTTGCGATTTTAGATTCGCGACGCCCGAAAAGAGAAAAGCCCACGCGGAACTGCATACAGGGGATATGAAATATGTATGTTTTATATGTGAATATCAATGCAGCTCGGAGAATCGGTTGAAACAGCACAAGACGTCGGCAAAACATCTCAGCATGAAAGACTTTTTGGCAACGGGGAAACAGGTATTGGATCGGGAGCAATCAACGTCCAAAAAGTCGAAAACTGAAAAGGCAGATGAGAAAGAAGAATGGGTCGTGGTGAAAGAAAAAGACACGGAAGAAGACAGCGGCGACGATACTCCTAACGCTGACAGGGCAGCGACTTGTGAGATCTGTGGTAAGACTTTTAAAACTGAATCGAAAATGTTGAAGCATCAAAAAATCCATCCGTTTATAGAAATACCAAGCGACGATAAGCCCACCAGGATATTTTTTAAATAACATTGCCATTGGACGAGAATTATCTCGTATAACATACTTATACAGCTAGAAATTAGATGCATTGTTAATCCGTTAAAATTTGCTGGATGACACTGGACGCAGCTGGTCTGTGACCGTAGCTTCTAGCAAGCCTATGTTTATCTGTGGTTTTGTGATGAGTTTGGTATATGGCCACTATGATGTCACTCTTGCCTATTCATGTTTTAGATAAGCGAACAAAACAACAAAATTAAAAGTCAGTGTTTCTCAATCTGTACGCCTCAAGCGTTGATCGATAATTATTCGTAATGTTTTTATAATTTTATCAAAGAATGTGCAACAAGGCAGTTTCGAACGACTTAATTGTCCAACTCGGTGAACGGAGTACCTTAACTTTGGATGGAAGTAAAATAAAAATAGTATTACTTTTTTAACAGAGGTTTGAATGTTTGTGTTCTATTGGACGCGTCAAATATCTTTGTATAGATATAGTGTGAAAAGATTTTGCTTCGTAATTTTTCGGAAAGTTCGTCTTTATCGTGCTGTCCCAAATATGGTAATAGATATGAAAATGTCACTCATTTAATACGATCATTCATTGACGTCCTACACTGCGCTTGCTAGTCTATGGTCTCCAATCGGAAACTTTTCGACCCCATCGGCCATCTGTTCTACGCGCTATACGCCCTGCCCATTGCCACTTCAACTTGCTTACCCGGCGAGCTATGTCACCTTCGTTCGTCTACGGATCTCCTCATTCCTGATTTGACCTCTTGGAGATACTCCGCATAGCCCTCTCCACGCAGCTGAATGCGGGCTTACAACCGATCCTTTTGGAAATCGCTAGGCCTATGTCCACGTATGTGTGGATGTTTTACGTAAATGATGATGATGAATGATGATTCGTTGACAGTTCGGGTGTCATAGTATTCCGAGTTTTCCCGAAGGAAAGTAATTTCTCACACCTATACCGGATTATGCCTGCATTAGGTTTTACAGTATATAGAAAGGCATTGGACAAGACCGCATAGCATCCTAACTGTCCAGTCTGTTATGTCTCAGATGATTGTTTAGGAACTTTGTGAAGAAAACGGTTTAAAAAAGCACGTCATAAAATGATTATTGCCCGATGATTAAGTTATTTTGTCGTCATCGTTATACGCTTTAAATGGTAGCATAACCTTAGGTATTGAAAGATAAAACCTATATGTATAACATAAAAGTAATGGCGCATTCCATCGCCATTACCAGATGAATGTAAGATAGAAAAAAATAAGAAAGAAAAGGAAAATTAATAGATAAAAGATAGACATAGGTAAAATATTAAAGTAACACTAATGGAGCGACAAACAAAAAGCCTTTTATTCTTTATATAACCGGCCTTCGACCACGACCGTTTTCGCTTGATATTGTCGTATGTGATCCATTTTTCGTCGCCAGTCACCGTCCGCTTCAAGAATGGGTCGAGTTCGTTCCGTTTCAGCAGCATATCGCAGGCGTTGATTCGGTCCAGAAGGTTTTTTTGCGTCAAATCATGCGGCACCCAAACATCAAGCTTTTTTTTGTATCCAGCCTTCTGCAGATGGTTTAAAATGGTTTGGTGACTAACTCCCATGTCCTGGGCGATGTCACGAGATGCCACATGCCGGTCTAACTCGATGTAGTCCATGATTTGATCGGTATTTGTCGTCACAGGTCTTCCGCCGGCTGGCTTATCCATGGTGTCGTTTTCACCGGCTCTGAATCGTCGAAACCATTCCTCCGTGGTTCGAAGTGATAGAGTACCATCCCCCAAAACACCATTAATCTCACGGAACGTTTCTCTAGCGGATTTGCCTTTAACGAAGGCAAACTTTAAAATAGCGCGAATTTCGGCGTTAGTGAACTCCATGTTTACACGTCTATAACTGTTGAACGCAATATCCAAACTAATTATGCATAGCGTCGTTTTGTAGGTTATGTCAAGACCTTTCAAATTATGTATAGTATTGCTAGATACGAGCTCTGTAGCGCTTTGTATATAGCCGCGAAATTCAAAAGACAAAAAGGCGGAAGGGAGATAGTTGACAACCTATTATTAGAATAATTATTTAATGTACAAAATAGGATTTATAAAAAAAATAAGATATTATAAAACCTAAAATAATGGCACGAAATCTCATCCGTTAGGTGAGAGTTTGTATTGAAGATACAAAAGACACAATTGAATATTTCTTAGTACAATTTATTGATGGGTGCTTGATATTATATATTTATAATGAAACAATAACTTGCTAAAATTCATGTCTGGTACATAGCGATGGGCTCACGTCATGCTAATTATGGCAGGGGTCATGTCATATCCCTAGAGAGCTCAGTGATATTATATATTTTACGGCATAGGGGTCATGTCATAT
The DNA here is from genome assembly GCA_029286785.1 of Meandrusa payeni. Taxonomy (NCBI): domain Eukaryota; kingdom Metazoa; phylum Arthropoda; class Insecta; order Lepidoptera; family Papilionidae; genus Meandrusa; species Meandrusa payeni. Next base: position 2,916,915 of record JAGSMX010000032.1, read on the forward strand.
ATGGGACCTAATAAGCTTGCTGAAAAGCGGACAGCGAATGTCTCTGTCTATCCCGCTAGGGAGAAAATGCTAAAGCTTTTATATACATAGCTCTTATAGACCATTGTTTTTAGTTTCGTTTGTCCAAAAAACCAACATCCAATTGGTTGCAACCGACCAAGCCCTCGTGGATCGGAATGCTAACGTATAACATAGTAACCGTCCAAGCCGAGGGAGACCCATGTGTCGAGTTCATAGAGGTTCAGGCTAAGCCACCTAAGAGCTATGCCACCTCTCAATCCGGTGAAGCAGTAAAAGTCAGCTTCTCTGGTTTTCTGTGTAATTTGTCATAAAAAAAGTCCGATTGGTCTTTAAATGGGGTATTCAGTATTGTTTCTACAAGGTACAACAATCCGGTGAAGCAGTAAAAGTCAGCTTCTCTGGTTTTCTGTGTAATTTGTCATAAAAAAAGTCCGATTGGTCTTTAAATGGGGTATTCAGTATTGTTTCTACAAGGTACAAGTTTGGTCTTGAATAGAGGGGCTAGGGCTCTCCAATGCCATATCGTAACCTAATAGAAGGTATGTACTTTTTTTTAAAATTGATTATACATAAATATATTCAAAAACATTTAGTTAAATTATTTCGCCAAACTGCCAGGGCAGTTTATTGGCGAAAACTGCACCCATAAATCTATACACTAATTTATTTACAATATTCGGCAGCGTAGGGGGCCGTCCATAAATTACGTCATCGATTTTTTCAGACTTTAGACCTCCCCCCCCCCTACAATCATCCTATCGTCATTTCTTAATGACCCCTTCTCCCAAAATTGACGTCATTACCAGTTTGACGAAATTAAAACATTGCAGATTTGAGAAAATAGGGTATTATATGATTAAAACACTTGGTTATACCTTACCTTTATTATTTTACTTTGGCAATAATCATTGATAAATATAATATAAAACTAAAAAATAGGGAATAATAATGTATAATATTATTATTCCCTATTTTTTACTTTTCTTTGGATAACTCCCACGGAGTTTTCACACATTCTTTTAAAGTATAAATAAATAATATTATCATATAAATAATAATAAATAATAAACTATAAATAAATAAATAAGAATGACGTCAATTTCGAAACATGGGGGATGTTCCCCTCCTATCTATCATTTACCGTCATCCGCAGACCAACCCCCCCCCCTAATTTAGAATGACGTAATATATGGACGGCCCCTAGGTACTTAGTAGCTGCGTTTTAAATTTTTTCTTATTGTTGTTTTTCTGCAGGTAGTCTTCTGCTAGTTTATATGAATTGTATATTCGCGGTACTAAGTACCTACGCGTCCGTTCCTCAAAGTAGTTTATCGCGCTTGGTTCGTCGTAAATATTACGTGCTGTTTTTCTTAAATTTCCATAAACATATTTTTTAACAAGAAAATCATTTAAATCTTAAATTATCTCATTTAAAACTTAAAAGTTGGAGTCAGGCTTTAAAAAATATAGGCCGACAATACAATTGAGTGGCCACATTAAATTATTTTAAACCAAATTCTGTCTTCTTGTACGGCTGTAATCCAAATCTCATTTTAAATCCACCATCCCTGACAAGCATCATCGTGACATGCCTATACCGTTGTTAGTAAGTAATAATCTAAAGTATTACTGTCGGTTATAACGTATATATTCAAAAACTTGTGTCTTATTGGTCAAAAGGTTGAGAACCGCTGCCTTAAATATAATGTCATCTACGCCATTTTTACGTGATACAATTCACACTTATTATTAAAGCTTTAATAATTGTTATGCTCCATTTGTTTTAAGATCTCAAATGTATAAAAAAATTAGTAAATTCCGTAAACAATAGTCCGGTTATATAGTAAATATAACGCATATATAGGTTTTATTATGTTTTATAAGTGTTGTGAATTTTGTAAATAAGGCTGTACATATTGTAAACAAAACCGTTATATAAATTATGTTAGTCCATTCCATTTCAACAGTCCTTTGTTCTAACATAAATATGTTTTATTGTAATATCGGCTTAATTTTTTTATTCTTTCAAGGCAAATGCTTGCGGGGATGTAACAAACTATATATCTTCTTCTTAAAGTGCCTCTCCGACTAGCGAAGGTTAGCAGTCAGTTCACCATATCTCTTTCTGTCTCTTGCGAGGCGAAACCGGTCCACTCTCTAATGTTCCGCAACCATGACTTCTTTCTACGACCAACACTTCTTTTGCCAGCGACTTTGCCCATCAAAATAAGTTGAAGAAGGTCGTATCTCTCGTGTTAGCTGGCAACACATGACACCCAGCGATTGTTATGCATAATAACTACTTCCAATGATATCTTAGTGATTTACCTGAACCTTACTGTATCTTTAATTCATAATTAATAATTTAGTTGATCGTCACATGAACTTGTCATTGTAAACAATCGTTGTAACTTTATTAGTTCGTAATCTGACTTCTAATTAATTTTGTATAAAGGTTGTGAGGACGCGCAGTTGTGACGGTATTCGTTATAAATAATTCTTTGTACAACGTTACGCTGTCTCAATAAAGCGAGTGTATTAGTTGTTGGACTATTTTATTCCACGAGACCTACAAATTATAACACTCGTGCGTGACCGAGATACGACACTTTTCTTATCTTGATGGTCTGCAATAGTTTGCGCTTCTCGTTGAGACGTAGTAGAACCTCCACATTTGTTACTTTTGAAGTCCATCCAATACCCAACATGCGCCTATAAGCCCACATCTCGAACCCTTCAATACGTTTCCCAAGGTCGTTTAAAGTCCACGCCTCGCATCCATAAATATAAAACTATATATATAAAACCGTAATTGACTATAAAAATTATTAAAATAAAACTTTTTTTACATTAGTGATTAAATGAAGAGTATAAAATTCGGTTCCTTTATCTTAGAATTAATGTAATTTTTTTATCTTTATCTTGCAATCAGTCAGCTAGACTAGGGCTAGAGATAGATTCTTAACATGATTTACTGAAAAAAACTCTGTCATAGATATATATGCTTTAGTATATAGTATGCCTGTAACCATGAATATGTTTTTTTTATAATTTTCTCTCCGTTACTTTGTATACAACCCCGAGGAAGACTGGCAGATAATGTCTTCTGTCATTAAGTGCTTTTTTGTACTTATTTTATCGAATGTATAAATATGGTATATTCTTGCATACCCGAAATATACACAAATACACTCACATATTTGTTACTATTACTTTGGTTATTTTTTTTTATGCGAAATGCATTTTGGTTAACACTGAAAAAAAAAATAAATGTTTTATTAAATGTAAATCTATACTAACATCTTGAATTCGTGACAGAAATATTTATTATAATTCATAAGCTGTTGATTTTTTAAAATAATAACTAAATAAATATGGTTATAATAATTTTCTAATCGAAACCGTTGCTATGGTAACAATGCAATATCAATAACCATGGAACAGTAAAATTATATTTATTAAATATCTGTCTTGTCTATTTGTGGTTTTTATACAGAATTATTGTTCTGTGCTCAGCGAAGCGACAATCTACAGAGGTTGGCAACCTTTAGGATCAAAATCGGAAAATTCAAAAATTACTATTTAAGAAATTTCAAAGTTTTTAAGGAAGCACACTTTTTTATCTTGCCAACAATAATAGAGCCGCAGGTTGACGACTCTTTTTTTTTGTTAACGGGGAGGAAATCTTCAGAAAGATACCCCGCCTTCTGGGGGGAAGGCGGCGGTTATGTGGGGTTCTTACCCACTAAAACCTCCCCGGTGGCCCTTTCCTCGGTGCATGACGAGGGGCTCCGGGATCTCAACGTGGAACGCACCGGAGCTCCTCTGCACTGTGCTAAAGGAGAGCACGTCCCGGGGGGGAGGTTACTCCTTCCCCCCGTGTGCCATCGCAGCGCAAGGCGACACGTGCCAGCCGATGTCGCCTTCTTCCCGGGTCCTCCTTGGTGGACGACTCAGAGGGTTAACGACCCCTGAGCTAAGTATTAAGAATAATTGGAAGAAGCCTGCTTGTTCCATTCTGTTTTAGTGCTTAGAGCCTGGTGTAATTGACGTCTCTGATTACACTTCCAACCTTCACATATACGAGTCTAATATGTTATGAAATATATTTATAAGTCCTTGTTGAAGACTTCATTTTAGTATAATCATTTATTTATGCGTAGTTATACCGACCTAGTCGCGGTGTAGCCCTCCCAGGCGCCACAAAAAAATAATGAAACTTATTAGTCAGATAAGACTACGTAATAGAAAAACATAAGCTCGTTAATCCAGACTTCTACGTATAAGATTTTTCAGATCGTTTTTACTAATTCTAATTATTTGTTATTTATTGTAAGTAACAGTATAATAGGTAAATGTCATTAGGAACCTATATCAGTGGTACGCCGTCGGAAAACCATAATGGCACATCTGAACTGGCAGGATACCGTAACTAGCAAATATACAACTGTAATGTCACTGGATGTTCATTTTGACACAATTGGTTTAGCACACTCGGGGACCTGTTAGTTCATTATAACCATCGATGTTATTATACTAATGTTGAACGGTTATATGTAATGTTAATTTCAGAGTATTTCGACACAATATAAATAATTTGTGTCATATTACGTGACCTTAAATTATCTTTTTAATGTAATTTATTATAATAGTTTATTTATAAATAATTATTAAACTCCCTACTTGTAGAAGCTTTTTTTAATATAATATAAATATTTTTTTATTTGTAATAAGTTTCCAAGTGTGATCATAAATGTGATAAATTAATGATTGATTTGGATTTATAATTATATCAGGTAGTTTAGGTTATTCGAAGCATAGAAAACTGTGGGGTGAACAGAAAGACTTATTACAATGATAAATTTAATCGAAAAAAACCAACATATTTTTTACACATACACATAAATCTTACATACACATACGCATTTGCATTATAAATTAAAACACTACAACACTGATGACCATAAACAAATATTTTAATATTTAGTATTATATAAAAAGGAAAAACTCATTCTCCAACTTTATGGTAAACAGTTGTTATATAAAAGTTAAAAAACCACTTGCCATGTTTTTCTAGGTTTTTTAGTTGAATTCAGTAAATACACTAGTTATAGTAATCTTTATGTAAGAACACAGTGTGTCGCCCTAAACGATCCTTGCAATTACCTAATCATTATGTTTTAAAATTAAGTATTCTCTATTGCACTATTATTTATCGCTTTTAGTGTTGCCACCATTTACCAACATATAAAATTGTAGACATTTAAAGCAAATGGAGTACCGGCGGATTTAAGATCTTAAATTTTATTTTATAAATTTAAATTTTTAATATTCTTGTATATTAACTAAATATAAATATAGTTAAAACCACTGTTTATATCGCCTGTGTTAATGCTAGTCTTAATGTATGTACATTGTTTGTGAATTTTGAGTACTGTTAAAACTTAAGTGTTTGCAAAAATATATAATGGCAACTTATTGTTATCTGTAAGTATTAAAAGGGTGCGATGATGGAATAAATAAAATGTATGTGAATATTGAAAAAATCTATTTTATTATCACAAGACATGATAAAAAGTACATCCCGTTCACACGTAAGACCAGTGTCCATTCAGTTGCCATATATCGAAATTAATTAACTAAATTTTTGCATGTGTCAACACTGAATGAACACTTCTTAAGACTCCAACACACAATGTTTATTATGAAATACCTGATTTATTTTACTATTATACTTAACATTATACGAAGTTACAATTAGGTCTATAAAATTTCACCGGGTTTTGTGAGATGGCCAAGCCCTTAGGTTAACCTGAAACCTTTTCGGGTGTAACTCAAGAGTATTTGAGAAGGGATCTCTGTTGGAGTGGTTAGTTAATATTACATTTTATTGTTCGTAATAAAAGATAATTATTTCTTGTATAGTCTTAATTAATGTTAAAGAATTAAAATGACTTTCTTCTGGGCTCTATCCGAGATTTAATAGTGGCGGAGGTGAAGTAATTAAAAGCGTTGATACTTCAAATAATTGTATTTACTTCAAAACAGAGCAAAAAAAAAATTGTAATGTCATCATTAAAATAATCAAAAATTATATTCTCATATTAAAAAAAGTCATAACTTTGTACAACCGAAGAAGTTTTGACCAGTTTTTTTATATTCCTATGCATAATATTATTTAGGACGATGGTAAAATTGTAAAACACGTGTGTTGGGTTCCTTAATAGAGTACATATATGTGATTACATTGGTTTTTTATTCTAAAATACATTGTAACATCAATGGTTTAAATTTTAAAAACTTTCCATGTGAATATAAAATTACTTACAGCTATCTGTACTACATTCCGCTTAGTACTAAGCCCCGCGTCTTAATATCCTATGATACTGATTAACAGTGTTGCCATGTGTGTGAATTATCAATTAACCAAAAAATCTACCCAGGTGTCTGGGCGCAAGGCGTTTTTAAATTCGTGACAACAAATCCTAGGTACACACGTTATTACAAGAAAATTGAAGTATTTATTATATGTATTCACTGACTTTTCTATCCGTGCTCTCGGTTACACGATCGCCAAATCTCGGGGACTCTCAGCTCGAGCGTAACGGGACATTTTGCGAGAGTATCCAGTATTCATCAATTTATAAGACGTTGTCACGTCAAAAAAAAATGAGAAAGGTAATCTTATTAACATTATCGATATTATTACAGACACCATACTTGATCCGGGGCACCCCGCTCATAACGGCTGATGGCATTCGCGGAAGGTTTAGTGGGTAGGGGCTGCCCAGGTCGAGTCCCACACATCCCTCCGGGCCCACCCAGGGTACCGGAGGATGGTCTATAAAAAGATTCCCCGCGTGAACAAAAAAAAAAAGACACCATACTTGTATAATTTGCATCTGTTATCCTTCCTATATGAATCCACTGAAGAATGAATACTCTTTCATAATTCGTAATATCCAATTTCCACATTTGCCTTATTACGACAGAATAGCAATAGATAAATCTGTTATAATGTAGGAATGTGATCCCTAAAGTGTTTTATGTAATACAGCACAAAAGTATACAAAGAATAATTCCAAATATTGAAATCTATTAAAATTACAAGACATACAGATGTAGTGAGAAATTATTTCCCTTCGGGAAAATTCGGATCTTTATCGGAATACAATGACACCCGAATTGTTAATGAATGATCATATTAAATTAGGGATATTTTCATATCTATTAATATGGAACTTTATTATTTACTGTCAAATGTCAAAATGTCATTGTATAATATAGAGATGTTACAACCATAACAATTGTTACTTAAAACGGGATATTACCGTTACCAGTGTGTTATACGAAATGAGTTCACGATATTTTCAAATAATAATTGTTAAGTTCGTGATCATGTTAGTTTAAAATCAGATAATTATGATACAACCACCTTCTGTAACATTGAAAATACTTAGTTGTATTGTCATTAGTAAACGAAACATTATCTCCACTTTAAAACGTAATTAAAAGTACAACAAAATAAAGCTTATTGGGAGATATTTACAATAATAAAACTCAATACTTGGTTAAATTTTATGTCATTGACGTCCCTCTCGTACCTAAGTAAATAAACTGCGTGTGAGAGGGATGCAATCGAAATCTGATTGTCCAAGCCGAGGTTACCCCTCACCGAGGGGACCCTTGTGTCGAGTTACTAGCAATAGAGGTTCAGGCTATGCGACCTAAGAGCTATGCCACCTCTAAATCCTCTCAAGGCTAGCTTCTCTGGCCAATCTGTGTAGTTCGTCATAAAAAAAAATCGAATTGTGAAAATATATATGATGAAAACTATAGCGAATATTTGAATTGCGTATTACCACTCTATATATATGTTAGTCTGCTGATGCCACTTTGTCCTACAGTTCTAAGGGTATTGAAGCTATTTGCACTTTTCCGAAAAATTACGAAGGAAAAATCTTTTCTTACTACATCTGTGCACAGATTTTCTTACATGGCAACACCAGTTACAACTTCACATTTATTATATATAACACATGAAATGCTTCATTTGTGTAGACAAACATTTGGGATATATAATATTGATACTATTATCACTTTCAAGGGACAGTCACAAATAACGGATATATTGTAAATGGAATAAAGAGTACAATAGGCGATCTAGTGTTGCCATCTCATTTAATGTTGTCCTTATTGATATTTAATTTCACTGCGAAATGTTACAATTAGAATTATAATAAAAAATATTAAATTATACTAAAAAGGAACTGCGGCATTACTGCCATAGTGTGGTGGTCAGAGGTAGAGAAATTTAACAAGCTCAAATAATCTTCCATTAATACATATTTGAAACAATATTAATGCAACACTTTAGTGACAGAACTAAGAAAATGAATGCTTATATAAGACATTCACCGTTTACATGGATTAATTATACTAAAATATTGGCTGCTATTATTGTATATATATATATATATATATATATATATTTAGAGTTATTCACTATTAAGTGTGCATAATGTATTTTTTAGTAGTACCTTCGAATGTAATTCTTTTAAAGCATCTAATTGAGCTATGATTCTTCAAGTAACCTGGGCTTAAAGAGCTAGGACATGGTATCTTGACCGTAAAAGGCCTATAGGGCCCGCCAGATTCACGGGCTCCAAGGGTGGGGGATCTTTTTCTGCTAGAAATCCTGGATCCCCTCACTATACATCCAGGATGGTTGGAAACCGATGAGATGGCTTTATTGAATGAAGATCTCATATTAACATCTCCCCAGAAAGCGAGGTATCTCTTGTAGCTCTTTGATAACAATCAAAAAATTATAATACAGTCTATGTCCCAATTGGTCTTTCGGTTTTGTCTATGGTTATTGATTTAAAATCTTTAGCAATTGTATAATGTGGTCTATGTATGACCAGGCTTTAGTTTAATTTAACTAGGTAACTACACTTCAAAGCGTAGTGCATACCAGTACTTTGTATGAGTGTGTGTGTAACAGCCAGGTCATGGCATCTTGTCTGTCGTAATGTACACACAAATGTGTAGATGTGTGATAACAGTATATGTCAAATATAAGGAAATTTACCTTATAAAGATAGCATGGATTGAAATAGGTGTAAGTGAAGGATATATTTGACCATGCTATCAAAATAGACTGTTTTAATACACAAAATTGTGTGACTTTATGATTGAAGAAACACAAACTTGGTGACCAAATTCTTGGTGAATAAACACTAAGAAAAAGACTAACTAAAGTGCCCGAATCATAACACAATCAAACACTTTAAATGGTACGGTACGGCAATAAATTGTACATTGTTTTTTTAATCACCAATATCTTAGTATAGACACATAAAATCTACATAAAAAGTGTGCTATAGACCACACAACTGAAGTAAAATTACTTTAGCTCCATCTATAAATATATTAATCAAATGTTACTATGAGAAAAACATATGCTTGTACCTCTCTCTTGCCCCAACACTAACCTATAGTTACGAAAATTGTGATCGGACAATTTTCGTAACGCATTAACCAGCTTACTCTCCAAGTAAAGAAGTTTTACACCCTAAAATATCAATGAACAAAGGAAACATTCCTACACCCCATTATTCCATCTACAGCATCCGTTTAAGACAACATCACCTTAATTGGCGAACTCAATGGACCAGTTCTTGGCGACGCTGGCGCTGGGCTTCCGTATTACCAGCACGTCGTTGCCGCGATGCAGCGTCATGTGCAGGGCTACGTTGCGCTCGCCCTGGATTAGCCTGGCCGTCTTTGGCGGTGTCTTGATGCCAGCTATTACGATTCTCTCCACCCACGCGCGGGTCGAGTACTGAGCGCTAGGGTCTACGAGTCTGTGATGAATAATCAAAATTTAATTACAGTGGATATGTTTTTCAACCGACTTCAATGGGAAGTGGTTCTCAATTCTTGTTACTTTCGACCGGGTGAACCTATTTTGATGTTTTTTTTATTTGAAAACTGGTGTATCCCGTGTGCTGGTCTAATTCTGACATTCTGCTATCTATGAGAAAATTATTAAGTTCTATGAGAAAGTTGCTAAGTATTAAATTAGCATCAAGTATGTGCGTCACAAATGGACGAATAACCCAATATTATATATAATTGTTATGTTTATGTTTTCTCACATAGCTTGCACCCGTTACTTTGTCTCTACACAACCCCAAGGTAGACTGGCAGAGAATGCTTTCTGGCATTAAGTCCGCCTATTTGTACCTTTTTTTGTATCGTGTGCAAATAATAAATAAATATATATCAAGCCAATCGATTACTCTTTATATTGGAAGGGATGTACTTCAAGAGTAGTTTGATGAAAGTAATATTCTTACAATAATTTGGAAATACAGAGAGGGCGTCCACGTGTAATAGCGTTTAACGCTTGATTTGATGTGAATTTGGCATAATCCTGTCAGTTATACTGGACCTCTACAGATAGTAACTCTCTCAGGGTCAGGGCTGAACCACGATGTTGTGTTGCTTTACCACTGATTATGTAAAGGACATTCTAAGCTAAAGTATCTTAAATGTCACTCGGGGACGTGTTAGTGATGAGATAAGAATTATTATACTATTCATTTTAAAAATAACTTACGTATATGTCATCTGCTTGGGCTCGTAGACCATCTTCGCGTAAATGTATTTGTTATTTTTATACTCGAAAGTCTCCCCGTCGTCGATGTAAAGGGAACCGCGCGCAGTGTTCTGGAAGAAAAGTAAGTACCGTAATACGATAAGTGTCAAGTCAGACTTGCCATGCATTAAATTAAATTGTAATTAAAGTTTGCTTGTGTCAACACTAAATATAAAAAAACACCTATCGCCTGCCCTCTACATGTTTACACCGTGTATTGAGTTTTAATAACAATCTAGAAAGTTTGCTAGTGATGGGAATGGTCGAAGTAAACAGACTTAGAAGTCCGAAAAGATGGCCGGACCAGATCTTCGAAGAACCAGAATGCCTGAGGACAGGGATTCCGGTCGATGGCCTGTATGTCCATTTTACATTCCGTTCGAGTTAAGAAAAGAGTGAGTTATTATTGAATTTAAAACGAATTAGAAAGCTAAGTTCACAGTGACAAGTTTACGACAGATCTCTTAAATAAACAAATAGAACCGCAATTCATAGTGAAGAATGAAGAATTTACAATGTACTTTAAAATTTGATATTTAATTTTTTTTATCAAATATTATTCACTTTCTTGGTAACCATACCAAATATGGGCACCGCTAAAAATCAGCGCTGTCGCATCCTTGCGACGGCACATGCTGAGACGGTGTCTAATATTGGCACGATATCTTATGTATTTTTTTTCTGTCTTTTGATGTGTTCCAATTTAGTGCCATTAAAAATATGTCTACGTCAATAAGTTAAAGCTTGTGTTAGCAGACGGTTCACGTCAAAAGTCGGATGTTGGATGGAAACCTTACGATTCGCAGATCCTAGACCATTAGGCTGTTGACGCTAAAATGTGACGAAGAGCACAGTAATAAATAATTTTTAAGCCATTGTTGTATAACCTTTACCCTGCAGTTGCACCGCCATAGCCTTTTGGACATGAGGTATCAACTTACGTTAGCGTCTAGCGTCACAACGAGCGTGAAGGGGTCATTGGCCATAAGCGCGGAGGACCGCCTCACGCGCTCCTTACGGGGCACTATGCTGCCGCCGCGCTGGTACACCGGGATCTAGAAATCATTCAACATATTAAAATTTATATTCTATTTCAGAAAATTTCCACTGTACTACACATGTACTATCATCATCAGCCTGTGTCTAGCCACTGCTGGAAATAGGCCTACCCCAATGCCTTCCATCATATAAGATCCTCCGCATCCAGCCACTTCCGGCTAACCTTGTGAGGTCGTCGGTCCATGTGGAGGGAGGGCTCCCCTTCTCCTCCCTTTTTCCTCCCCCATCTGCTGTCACTGACTCGGCAGATGTGGCCGGCCCACGGCTACTTCAACTTGCTGACTCTAAAAGATATGTCAATTAATTTTGTTCTCCGTCGAATTACTTCGTTTCGGATTTTATACCTTAGAGAAATACCGAGCATAGCTCTTTCTATCGCTTATTGTGCGACTTTTAGCTTGTGGACCAGCCTACGGTCAGAGTCCAAGTCTCTGCACCGTAGGTCATACCTGGGAAGACTTTGTACTATAGTAATATAATATTTAGTGTTGTTGAGCTGCTTGATCATAGAAGACTGTCTATCCGATCGGCTCAACCCTCTTGGTCTGCGTAGAGATGTCGAGGCTCTTTACATTTATCACGGGGTGTTTTTCGAATTATTCGGTATCATCCCAGCTACCGATATCCAATACCGCACATCTCGGCAGTATTCCAGCTTCCATGGACACAAACTTGATGGTGTTCGTGGTGTTCCAACCTGTGGAATCAACTGTCACCAGCGGTGAGAAGCAACGCACCTGCAGCTCTTCAGTGCTGTGCATGTATATGGGCGACGGTGATCATTTTGGATCTGGTGTGACGTAAGCTAGTTTGTCCTTTTCCTATACAAAATTTTTGCACTAGGACTGCTGCTAGAAGATTGAGAGGTGGCATACCCATACCTTAGCCTGAACCTCAAAGGCTGCGTAGAACTATCCCCTTATAAACTCTTTAGAGACAAGCCTAACAGTGGGACATATATAAGATAATTGACCGTTTGTGATGCGTTACCTTAGCAATATTGACTTCCTGGTTGAAGTAACCATTGGCTTTGTGCACCTGGTAGGAGTCGACATCGTACCACAGGGTGTTGGTGTCTCGCCCCGGCAGGTATACCTTCACGCTCTTCACGCCGGCTTCGAGAACTGGTCTCACTAGCAGCTTATCGCCTGTTAAAATAAATATCTATATATATATATATATATAGGCCCCGAAACGGCTGGACCGATTTCAATGAAACTTTCAAGGATCTTCAGATTGACCTGGCGAGTAATCCTATAAAGTTTGGTGACGATCGGAGCACTTCTCTGAATTCTTTTGAACTGTCAAACAAGCCATTTGTCGTACTTTTATTTCTGACATTAACTTGAGCCCGATATGTTGTTGTATAAATGATAACAATGATATTGTATTTACCATGTACATGGGTGTAGGTAATGATCTTCACCCGCTCGAGAAGAGAATGAATACGGAGATAAATGAATAATTTAATATATTGTAAGAGTTAAATTAAATATTTAATGATGTTAGTTTATTGTTTAAATAATAAAGCAAAATCTAGCCCGGCGAAGCGGGCTAGGTACGCTAGTATCATTATACTCATCTAACACTACAATTAAAAGAGGTACAAATCGTTTCTAAAGAAACTTACCCAGTAGATACTGATCGTCAATGGTGTACGTTTCCTCCTCTTTGGGATACTCCTGGAAATACGGCCTCGTTACTGGAGTACCGTCTAATGTGTGCTCATAGAATAGAGTGTACCTGAAGATAAGAAATATATTCACGTATTAATAGGAATAACACTTATAGCTCCCTTATTCTTCTCTTCTCTTGATGCCACCTTCTATCGAAGGTTGGCGATTTGGACCCTCTCTACAGCAGCTTGAAATAAAAAACGTGTGCTTTTATTGAACCATTGTCATGTTCTTCTCCTTCCCGGATTTCTTTTCCCTTGTACCTTTCCTGGATTATGAGCTGTAACAAATCGTATTCAGGATTGCGCATTATATGCCGTAGGTATTCCAGCTTTCGTCTTTTAATTGCGTTAAGAACTTCAACCTTCTTTCCAATTCTTTCCAGCACTACTTCGATGCATACTTTGTCTCTCCAGGATATCCTTAACATTCTTCTGTAAGCCCACATTTCGAAAGCTTGAACTTTTTTGCAAGCCTCGGTCGTAGTCCAAGCTTCGACGCCATACAGAAGAATGGAGAATACAAAGCAGCGTGCAAGACGAGTCCGAAGTTTGATGCTCAAGTTTCTGTCACACAGGAGTTTCTTCGGCTTGGTGAAAGGATTTTATAGTAGCATCGTCAGGATACACATTTACTAAGTCCTCGATACACCTTAAATAACTAAACAAGCAGTTCCTCACCAGTAGTCGAGTAGAGCGTATCTCCTCCTCAGAGCGTCCCGCAGTAGAGATGTGGTGGAAGACTCGTACAGCCAGGGCTCGCGGCGTTTCGTCTCTATGTGCGAGTGCGCGCGGAAGAACGCTTGGTATGCTCCAGCCTAATGAATGAATGAATACTTATTGCACAACAATTCATATTATCATGATATAATTAAAATTTATCATGACAGACATAATAAATTTTAAATGTTGATATAATGGGTTGGGGAAAAAGTATTTACGCATTATAGCATGTATGAACTTGTCATAAAATCTCTTTGGCTATACTATTTGTATCTGGCTGGTTTTGGTATCATTGGAAGTTTAAATTTTAAAGAACATAATTCCAAATTCAAATTGGGAAAATGTGTGATTTTCCATTTGTTTTTCGTATTGTCAAGTTGAGTGAATCTAATGAAGAAATTCGAAATTTTAAAAGTTTACTACAAAAAAAGGTAAAAATGCAACGCAAGCCCTGAAAAACAAATTTGCGATGTTTATGGACCTAGTGCAGTGTCTGTGAGAGTAGCAAAAATTTGGTTTAAGCAATTTCAATCCGGAAATTTCTATGTCAAAGATGCATGTAGCTATGGCCGCCCTGTTACATATAAAATGGATGCCATTTTAAAAAGTGGAGCAAGATCGGCATATCAGTAGTTACGTAGCTGAAGAATTCGAAATGAACCACAAAACAGTTTTTGGTGCATGGCACCCAACCTGTAGATCGTACCTTGTAAGATAAAAATGTTGAAAGGTGAGTGATTTCATACCTGGTACCATCTGGTCATCAGCTCAGCTTCCGGATACTTGAAGAAGCCTCCGACATCCGAACCACAGAAGCTCACGCCCGCAGCCGCTAAAGAAAGGCACATCGGCACGGAGGCCTGTAGGAAGCCCCAATCGGCAGCGTTGTCCCCGGTCCAAACAGCCGCGTATCTAACGGAGAACGTACATTCGATTACTAAAAATAATGTTAACATTAATATATCAACGCTGGAAAACAAAAACGTAGTAACCCACAAAAATGAAATTGTTCACCAGAGCCGAAAAACATTTCAACTTTAAAAAATTATACCATTAGTGTTAGTGGACCTAGAGCTGTCGTTTTTGGACACAATATTTATTAGTTTTTGCTGAATAAGGATTATACCACGGCATTAACCTAGTGTTTTCCTGAAAGAAAATCGTTTTACGGTACAAAAATAAAAGAATAGAAGGCTATCACACAAAAGACGCGTCGAATGATATATGACTTGTAACAATTAGATGAAAAATAGCGAAAATAGGAAATTCAAGATTGACACTTCTCTTTTATTTTTAAACATTACTTATATTTAAAAATAAATCGAAATGCTTCTTAACCGAGTCTCAACGTAACCACACCAACATCAATTACGACAAATCGTTTATATAACACTATATTTATGTTATTTATTATGTAATTTGTATATATATATATATATATATTGTGTATATCATTATAAATATTTATGTATAATATAAATAAAAGTGTATGTAATGCCATATTTATACACTATATACACAATACACACTATATACAATACAAGATTCCCCGCCTTCTTCGAGGTTATGTGGGGTTTTACCCACTAAGCCCCTACCCCTTTTTAAATTTTTCACAATTTTAATTAATTTATTTATTTTGTTTTTTGTCTTGCTTCACCTGTTGTTTCTGTGTTCTTGTGTCGAATAAATGTTTATTCTATTCTAATTGCAGTTTCATTATAGAAAGAAAGAGAGATGTCAATAAGTTAAATGTTATTCTACAATATGAAATGTGTGAGCTCATTACCGATGGTCTGAACTCACCTCTGCGTGCCAGCGAACGTGGAGCGGGTGAGTATGAACGGTCTGTACTTGTGGTCCGCGCGCTGCAACATTCCCACGTTGGTCGCGTGAATCTGCCACAGACCGTACTCGTTGTGGACGTGTCTGCAAAACATAAAATACTAGCATAACATTTGCACACAAATGTATCTATTCTCTCCCAGCACGACATAAAGTCCAGATTGTCCACTGCGTGTCTACAGAGCGTACTGTCATATTTCAGGCATATAATGCGTAGAGGGGATGGCAACCTTGAAAAGCTGTTCATCGTTGGCAATACAGAAGGCAAGAGAAGAAGAGGCCGGTCGCCAACACGATGGTCTGACCAAGTAAAAGGTGCCATCTCCTCTCCTAATCTCTACCAGCTGGTGAGGGCTGCCTCGGACCGAAACCGATGAAGGCAGATTGTTCATTTGAGGGGCTCTAGTGACCTCGATCCTCAGAAATGAGGGACCGACAAAGAAGAATAACATTTGCAGTAATTTAAAATAAGATAAATCCCCGATAAAATCAAACAGTTTTGTTCAGTAGTAAAATTACCTTAAATATGAGAAGTCAGTAATATTTATAGTGCCTACAGCGCCCGCGTAAGACAAAGTGAGTATGTATGTTCCATATAGGCTCCGAAACGGTTGCACCGATTTCAATAAAACTTTCAGGGAATCTACACATTGTCCTGGCGAGTAATCCTGTAAAGTTTGGTGACGATCACTCCCCGTTTTGTACTGTCAAACAAGCCATACGTCGTACTTTTATTTCTGAAATTAACTTGAGCCTGATATGTTTTGTATAAATGATAAGAATGGTATTGTATTTACTGATATGTACATGGGTGTAGACAATAATCTTCATCCGCTCGAGAAGAGAATTAATATGGAGAGAAATGAATAATTTAATATCCGAAAAATTGATCTCACGATTTTAATTTCCTTAAGTGGGCGACACAATACTAAGGACCGTGGTTTCAGTTATCGCATGAAACCGCGGGGAACAATTAGTATCATTTAAAAAGACTCAGAGAGTTGCCACATTAGTATAAATTTCACCTGTGTTCCCAATAAGAACCGATTCCGTCTGTCTGACCATCTTGAGGGGGTTTGTAATGTTGACAGTCCTTGGGCATGGTGATTTCCGGACCATTGAAGACCTGCAAATAAATATAGCTTTGAGAGGCAGATACATCAGGAGCCCTTTCGTAAACTACTTAAAACGGAGAGCAGGATAATTGAATAGAATAAACATTTGTTTGGTTACCAATAAAAAGAAAAACAAAAGATTGTAGAAAGAAACAAAACGATAAAGAAGACATTGCGTCCATTCCGTCTCCATTTTCGTTTTGAAACAGAGTAAAGGTACAGAATACAAATATAGTTAATACGCCCTCTTTGTATTTCCGAATTATCGTAGGTATATTACGAAATCGGAATGCACGCGGCTGGCAAACAATGGATAATAACGGCAAAGAACAAAGAGACTCGGAAATCTCTAGGGGAGGCCTTCACCCTCGAGAATGAGGGGTTCTTAACTAGCAGTAGATAATTAAAAGTTAGTCTATATTTGTAATTAGTAAGTAAGAAATATAAGGCTTTTCTATTTTCTATTACAAAATCAAACTTAACCAAATTTTTTTTCAATGAGAAATGAATCGAAATCCTTTGGCGTGATATTCTGTTATTCGTCCATTTGTGGAGCACATACTTGTGATGCAATTTTGAGACTTAAATGGTTTTCTCATGGATCCCATTGTCAGAATAGGGCATCGGCTGGCCCGTGTCGCCTTGCACTGCGAGGGCACAGGAGGAGGGGAGTAACTCCCCCCACTTTGTATGTACAAATTTACAACTCACGCTAGGTTCATTCATGTCATTCCAGAAGTGGACATCTTTACTGGTGCCGGGGAAGTTATCATATGTGTAACGTTCCGTGTAGTACTTGAAGGCAGCAGGGTTGAAGAAATCCAGGTATGAAGACGAACCAGGCCAGCACCAACCTTTAACAAAATAATATAACGATAAAGGTAGTACAAAACGAGCTAGGTGATTCACGTGAATAGTCGATTTGAATCGAAAAATTGTATTTCGCAGTCATAACCACGAACCAATACGCCGACAATTATAAAATAGCTCAGTAATCTATATATATATATATAAGAGAAAATGTGTGGGTTTGTTCCATATAGGCTCCGAAACGGCTGTACCGATTTTAATTAAACTTTCAGGGAATCTTCAGATTGACCTGGCGAGTAATACTGTAAAGTTTGGTGACGATCGGAGCACTCCTTTTTTTGAACTGTCAAACAAGCCATACGTCGTACTTTTATTTCTGACATTAACTTGAGCCCAAGATGTTTTTGTATAAATGATACGAATGGTATTGTATTTACTGATATGAAGATGGGTGTAGATAATAATCTTCACCCGCTCGAGAAGAGAATGAATACAGAGAGAAATGAATAATTTAATATATTGTGAGAGTTAAATCAAATATTTAATGATGTAAGTTTATTGTTTAAATAAAATAAAGCAAAATACACTAGTTTATTATAAAGAGAGTGTTTCCTAGTATCCTTTGATCCGTCACGCTTTGATTCTATTTGGAGTCGTCATTTTTTCTCGTAAATATTCTTGTTAAATTTCTAATCACGTGAGAAATGTAATACCTTCATAAACATTGCCATTCTTGTCTTTTACATATAGACCCTGCTCAGTGGCGTCTTCGTGCACGAAGTAACCAGCCTCCCTTTTGATATGCGGATCTATGATGACAACCAGACGTCTGCCCTTAGCGGTCAGATTCGCCACCATGTCGGATGGATGAGGGAACTTTTCTGGGTCCCATGTGAAGTACCTGTAAGAGATATTATGAGATATATTACGTTGTTATCTGTCCTATATTCTATACAAATAAATTGAATCTTTCTCAGTGGAAGCAGTCCGACTTTGGAATGCTCCTTGACAGTTTTTAAGAACTTAGTACATAGACACTATCTATCTTTATAAATATATTTTTTTATACGGTATTTGTATGAATATATATTTATATATATATACTTAGGTATTTGTTGTATATTTAGCATATTTATTTATATATTATTATTATTAATAGTCTATATATTGATAAATGCGTATGTTTATATATATGTATATTGTTATTTTGTATTAAAATAAATATAATCACAGACCCACTAAAATATTTTTAGACGAAAGTTTCTGTCCATACAAAGATTGTCTGGAAGAAATCGCTCTTAGCGATAAGACCGTCCATTGCGCATGCAATGACCTTGTCTAATGTGAAAATTGTATTTACTATTTCTGTGATGTATTTTTAATTGTTGCGCAATAAAGAATATTCATTCATTCATTCATTCACTTTGTTGGTAATGTGTTTGTATTTTGTGTTGTCAATGTCTATGTTAAAATCAAATCCTTTACTTCTTCCTGTCGGTGTACTCGATGTCCAGCCAGATGACGTCCGCGGGTATGTCGTGCGCGTCAAAGTTCTCGTCCACGCCGCGCACGTCCGCTTCGTCCACGTAGTTCCACCGGGACTGGTGGTAGGCCAAGGAGAATTTCTGCGGGAGACACAGAATCTTGTTACTTTTTCTTTTACGTTAAAGTATATATAAATAGTAATACAAATATTCAAGTAAATAGATGGGATGATAACTTGCCAAGGGAATGGAAAAATACTTCGCAGCAAGGCCCATGTCTAAGGATAATCTGATAAGATTGCTGACAGTATGTATGTGTTATCATAACTTTAGCTGTAACCATTGGCACAGTAGCCAAGTTTAAATAATTAACAGCCTATATATGTCTCACTGTTGGGCACAGGTCACTAGTATAAGTGCATAGTCAGTCACGTAGCCCTAATGCAAATTGGCAGATTTCACATGTCTTAGAGCCGTGGTAGCTCAGTGTCCGGGCGGTGGGCTCTTGTTGCATAGTACGCTAGCAACCCGAGTTCGATCCCCGGTGCCGGCACCAATAAATTTGCTGTTGCAATTTTATGTCCTGATTAACCACGCGCTCGGCGGTGAAGGAAAACATCGTGAGGAAACCTACATGTCTTAGAAAATTCTCTAAGATATTCAGGTTCCCTAATAATGTCTAGAGGTTAAGCGACCTAAGAGCTCTGCCATCTCTGAAATCCGTTGTAACTGCTACCACGGCTCTAGTGGTGATAGATAATAATAAAATGTTTAGTATACTTACAGGCGGTAACGGGGCAACGCCAGTGAGCCTGGTGTACTGCCTGAAGACATCAGCTGGCGTGTCTCCCATCATAACGAATAGATCCACTATACCCGATTCACTCATAAACCTAGCAAGGGAAAGAGACGCACTTTAAATACCAACATAAGCAAATTAAAGTCAAGAAGGCATAAACGAGAATAGACTGTGTTTTAAACTTTTTTTAGACTCGCCCAGGTCTCCAGTAACGGCAATCAATGAGAGAAATAACAAAATAATCAATTTTCAAAATGAACAAACCATAGGGTATGTGAGGGCTTATTTCGTTAATATTTTATTTGTCCGTAACTAAAACTAGAAAATAAAACTTCACTATACAATATATATAAAGGCTGTAACTTTAACTATAACCATTGGCACAGTAGCCAAGTTTAAATAATTATCAGCCTATATATGTCTCACTGTTGGGCACAGGTCACTAGTATAAGTGCATAGTCAGTCACGCAGCCCTAATGCAAATTGGCAGATTTCACATGTCTTAGAAAATTCTCTAAGATATTCAGGTTCCCTAATAATGTCTAGAGGTTAAGCGACCTAAGAGCTCTGCCATCTCTGAAATCCGTTGTAACTGCTACCACGGCTCTAGTGGTGATAGATAATAATAAAATGTTTAGTATACTTACAGGCGGTAACGGGGCAACGCCAGTGAGCCTGGTGTACTGCCTGAAGACATCAGCTGGCGTGTCTCCCATCATAACGAATAGATCCACTATACCCGATTCACTCATAAACCTAGCGAGGGAAAGAGACGCACTTTAAATACCAACATAAGCAAATGAAAGTGAAGAAGGTATAAACGAGAATAGATTGTGTTTTGTAAAACTTTTTTTAGACTCGCCCAGGTCGAAGAACATTACTCCAGTAACGGCAATCAATGAGAGAAATTAGCAAAATAATCAATTTTCAGACTGAACAAACCACAGGGTATGTGAGGGCTTATTTCGTTAATATTTTATTTGTCCGTAACTAAAACTAGAAAATAAAACTTCACTATACAATATATATAAAGGCTGTAACTTTAACTATAACCATTGGCACAGTAGCCAAGTTTAAATAATCATCAGCCTATATATGTCTCACTGTTGGGCACAGGTCACTAGTATAAGTGCATAGTCAGTCACGTAGCCCTAATGCAAATTGGCAGATTTCACATGTCTTAGAAAATTCTCTAATATATTCAGGTTTCCTAATAATGTGTAGAGGTTAAGCGACCTAAGAGCTCTGCCATCCCTGCAATTCGTTGAAACTGCTACCACGGCTCTAGTGGTAATAGATAATAATAAAATGTTTAGTATACTTACAGGCGGTAACGGGGCAACGCCAGTGAGCCTGGTGTACTGCCTGAAGACATCAGCTGGCGTGTCTCCCATCATAACGAATAGATCCACTATACCCGATTCACTCATAAACCTAGCGAGGGAAAGAGACGCACTTTAAATACCAACATAAGCAAATTAAAGTCAAGAAGGTATAAACGAGAATAGACTGTGTTTTGTAAAACTTTTTTTAGACTCGCCCAGGTCTCCAGTAACGGCAATCAATGAGAGAAATTAGCAAAATAATCAATTTTCAGACTGAACAAACCACAGGGTATGTGAGGGCTTATTTCGTTAATATTTTATTTGTCCGTAACTAAAACTAGAAAATAAAACTTCACTATACAATAAATATAAAATAATACATAATACTAATTAAGAAAACGAAATAGGTATTTAACAAAATATTTATAAAAAATATAACTTCTTTTTTTTGTGTATTTATAAAAAATATAACTTCTTTTTTTTGGGTACCAGGAGGAAATCTTCAAAAAGATACCCCGACGTATAGGGGGAAGGCGGCGATTATGTGGGGTTTTTACCCACTAAAACCTCCCCGGTGGCCCTTTCCTCGGTGGATAACGGGAGGCTCCGGGATCTCCAGAGAAACGCACCGGAGCCCCTCTGCACTGTGCTCAAGGAGAGCACGTCCCGGGGGAGGAGGTTATTCCCTTCCCCCTGTGCCATCGCAGTACAAGGCGACACGGGCCAGCCGATGTCGCGTTCTTCCTGGTCCACCGTCCACGGGGATACCGTAGTCTTATTCTTGAGAGCCCAGAACTACAGGGCAGGCGGCCTGGTCTGCCACCGGCCCGCCTGCGCCAAATCCGAAAAGAA
Source organism: Meandrusa payeni (assembly GCA_029286785.1). Classification (NCBI taxonomy): domain Eukaryota; kingdom Metazoa; phylum Arthropoda; class Insecta; order Lepidoptera; family Papilionidae; genus Meandrusa; species Meandrusa payeni. Next base: position 2,939,286 of record JAGSMX010000032.1, read on the forward strand.
TCGGCCCTCTCCCGATCCCGTTCGGCTGTCTCCTTCTGGGCCATTACGGACTCGCAGAAGGAGACCACAAACAAACAAAAAATATAACTGTGCCAAACCGTCGTTGTTGGCAGCGTGCCCATAAGGCTGCTAGCATTGCCACACTGTATGGCAATGCTTAGCCTCTGTGCAAGGTATAAGCTAGCCCTCTGGTCACCAGATGTGTCGACTAACTTCTTAGCTATCACATTAAAAAGATTCTGTGCACTAGGACCCCACGGACCCAAAGTTTCTACCCCAAACGGCTCATAAATGAAACCTCTATCGAGGTTACTATATTTGCTCCGCTTGAGGTTTTCTGCAATACGTACATTTAATAGCAACAGTTACATAAACCAGGGCCCGAGTATACAATTTGCCAATGACATTTCATTATGAAACCAATCTTTTACAATTCAATGGTCATTGTGCCGCAAGCCGTAATCTATTCATTTTTAATTATCATATGATTATTTTGATTAGAGTATAAGCGGAGTCTATCGCCGTTTACCTTGCATCCACGCGTCTCTTTTGCCCACCGGTCACCAAGTTGACCAGTGACGACACGACTGTGCCATCAGCATAATTAACCACATCCACCCAGGTTTCGGCGGAGTTATGCCAAAACACACCTACGGTGCGTTTTTGCCTGGAAATCGGTGTTAACGTTAGTAAAATTTGTGGAAGATATGGCTAATGTTTTGTCATTCTTTTAATATATAGTAATTTTTCACAAATCGTATTTTTTGGAAATCATATTTAAATGATTTCTGGAAGAGTCAATGGCCTAATGGTATAGGGTACGGTCTGCGATACGTAAGGTCGTAGGTTCGAATCCACTTTCACTATTGACGTGAACCATCTCCTAGCACAAGCTTAAGCTAAGAATGGTTAATAAGACTGTGAGTAATATTTCTGAAAAAAATAATATTGGGGACTATTGTGATTTACTAGCTTTGTTTCCATCGACGTTGCGACTTAATAAATATTTTTCTATCTTTTTCTACTTTTAGATTCTTCCATTCTTCACAAATGAATAGTTGTTTTGCTGGTAAAGTACTTGAAGGGACTTACCCATGTGCGTAAAGTACTGGTACAGCACCATAGAGGGCCATCCTGCTGTCCAAATCATATTCGAATACATCCAAATTGTACAAACGGTAGGGCTCCCCTGATGTTGTAGTGCTTAGGGCAAACTTGTCCGTGTGTTCCGGTATACCTAGTATGTAATAAAAGGCAAAAGTTAGGTTTAAGACTACACATTACAAGAACTATATATAAATAATTAAAACTAGTGTGCTTTAGACAACAAGACTAAAGTAAAAACTTCTTTAGTTCAATCTATATGAATATATATGTATAATATATAAACGTATATAATATATACACGATTGTTGAAGTGGGAAAGAAAATGTGTACGAAATGTATCTATCTCTCCCATTCTATCTTCCCTAACTCACATTTCTGGTAAATAGTCGGGAGAATAATAGACAAGTTGCACTTCGTATCGCATATATTCGGAGACTGACACAAAAAATCATATCATGACGGTGCCAGACAAACATCCAGGTACCGTCATAACACCTCCCAACCAATTTAAGAATAAAACTAATAATAAATAAATAATAACAAAAAATAGGAAACAATAAATGAAGAAAAAGATAAAGAAAAGAAAAAAGAAAGGAAAATAAGAGAAAGAGAAAAAAAAAATGAACAGTTATGTTACTGTTGGTTTTTGTTTTTTTTTATTATTATTATTATTAATCAAATTCAAGAGATGGACGCTTAGTTAGATGACGCTTCCTTGGAAGCCTATCCACAAAGTCCGGAGACGCATGTGACGAGGAGTTGATGTCGTTTAAAACTGGCGGGGACTCAGTTACTGAGGACCCAGATGAGTTTTTCCCCTCAATTGTGGTCGCTGTAGTCGCCTGTACAGATTGGTCTAGTTGCTGTGTTTGTACCTTGTCTGACAATGTGAAAAAACTATTCATAGCACCCCTTGAATTCCTCCTTAACTGGTCTATGTGGCGATGAAATTCCTTCCCAGAAGAAGATTTCACCTGGATGTTTGTCTGGCATCGTCATAACAATTTCCTTGTCAACTTGCCTTCGCCCCGATCGATCACATTTTCCGTATCGCATTCACCAGCTTACTACCAGAGTAGTTCGTAAAGAAGTTGTACTTCAAAAGAAAACAAAAAGTGCGTCATCGCGCGTTGTACGGAATTACTAATTATGTAATAAACATTTGGTTGCATAGTTGTAATCTTTCAAACGAAATCATTATTTAACCGCTATTTGTTCTTTCTCTTGGCAAGGTACTTAGCTCCACACAGTGGGCACAGAGAAGCTGGCCTTTACTGCTTCACCGGATTGAGAGATGGCATAGCTCTTAGGTCGCTTAGCCTGAACCTCTATTAGGTGGTAACTCGACACAAGGGCCCCTCTGGTGAGGGGTAACCTAGGCTTGGACGGTTACCATTATTACGCGTTAGCAATCCGATCCGAGGGCGCCCGAGAGGGCCGAACCACCACTCGGTCGGTAGCTATTTTATTAACAAAAATCTATTGGGACAATCTAAGCTAAACTAACTTATATGCCACTTCGGGAAGCGTTAGCGCTGAGAGAAGAAGTGGCTGAAGAAACTCCAGCAACGGTCCTAATCCTATCGAGGGGGTGGGGTTTTCCCATAAAATACTTGTATCGCGCAAGAATTTTTCGCAACCTCTGACGGTCGCGAATGGACGCTTTGTAGATTTGTCGTACGATGGAATACCGTGTGAAGATATTTAGTCGGCTGGAGTCCGACTACCTCGTTGGGGGACCACGTGGCTCCGGGTTGTGCGTCCGATAGAATTTTGTTACACACGTAAATATATACTAAAAAAAGGCGCCTAGCTCGTCGAGTGATGCATTTTTTAATGTTTTATCTTTGTAAATGAAATTAATTGTTTTTTCTACAATTTTCCCACTGTACTATACATATATATGTTTGGAGTCCGCGACGTAGCAGACAAACTGCAGGAAAGGCGTCTTCGATGGTATGGCCACATATACCGCAAGTTGCCTATGTCGGCAATAGATGCCTAGCCTTCAATGTACAAGGCCCAAGACCCCGTGGCAGGCCCAAGAAACGCTGGCTGGACGTTGTTAAAGCGGACATGTTAATGAACCACCTAACAAACAAGGATGCCGAAGACCGGGCAAAGTGGAGGAGACTAAGTAGGAAAGCGGACCCTGGCTGTAGGCCGGGAAAAGGCTAGGCAGAAAAAGAAGACTATTCATATATATGTTTAATATTATTTACGTCAATTAAAAAAATTCAGAAGTCGATGTCAAGCAAGCAAGAAGCAACCTTTTATCTTTATTTCGTTCCTTAAAGACTCGTCCATCAGAGGTCATCACATATCATCAGAGTTTCTGTTGGCAGCCATCAATTTATTTCTCTTTTTAATATATATATATTAATACAACTCACCATAGATTTGATCGGCGTCTAAGAAGGACATGTCGAGCGACACCGCCTCGTTGCCCCGGGGCTTGCTGTCGTGGTGCGATTTGAAGTTTTCACTCCATGTTCCTTCATCCTCCTGGTAAAAGGTGATATAAAGACGTAGATATAGAAAAGATTTTCGCTAGTCTTGAATTGTCATTTTTTGAGCTTGAAATAAAAAGTTATCATTATTATGTTCAGTTGAATTTTGATCTTCACCTTTAGGGTCGGTATTACGGAATCAGTTCGTAAATAAACGAGCAATGAGTGCACAAACATTAAAAAAACGAGTGTGCTTTAGACCATACTATTAAAGTAAAGCTTCTTTAGCTCTGTCTATATATATATATATATGTATATTATATAAACGATTGTTTAAGAGAGAAAGAAAATGTGCTTAGACACTACTCTCTCCGGCTCCTACAGTTAGACGCAGACAAAAGGCCTACACTGTATAACTTATGCCCTCTCAACTTCCCTTCGTCTCACCCGATCACACTTTTCGCATTCATCACCTTAATCCCCAAGTCAAGCGGGTGTAAAGAAGTATTTACATACATCAAGTTTCAAAGTATTGTCCATCGTTAGCTACCACTTTGGCCCATCTCTCGGGCGGGAGCTGAATCCCGTGGCGAAAAAACTCTTCATCATTCGATATGATTCATGAGTCGAGCCAATTTTTCACTTCTTCATACGAGCTGAAGTGCTGGTCAGCCAGGCCGTGTGCCATTGAGCGAAATAGGTGAAAATCAGACGTAGCAACATCTGGAGAGTACAGCGGGTGAGGTAAAATTTCCCATTTCAACGTTTCGAGTTATTTTTTCACCACTTTGGCAACGTGAGGTCTAGCATTATCATTGTCGTTGGGGTGTCCTGTCGCTGACGGCTGATGGCATTCGCGGAAGGTTCAGTGGGTACGGGCTGCCCAGGCCGAGTCCCACACATCCCTCCGGGCCCACCCAGGGTACCGGAGGATGGTCTATAAAAAGATTCCCCCGCGTTAACAAAAAAAAAGGTCTAGCATTATCATGCTGTAAAACATCCTTATCTTTTTCTTTTAAAGTACGACTGAGGCGCATCAATTATGTTCTATAACGCTCACCTGCGATGATTTCAGAGGGTTTCAGGAGCTCATAATAAATTACGCCAAGCTGGTCCCACCAAACGCAAAACATAACTTTTGAGCCACGATTCCGACGATATTTAACCATTCCCGACGTGTTCTGTCACTAATAACCGTTTTACCATAGTTATCTAAGATAATCCGGTGAGATTTTTTCATATTGAAATAAAAAAGCAATATCTCCCGCAAATGACAAGAATTCGGTTTAAATTCGGATATATTTAATAAAAATTATTATGATACAAACACAAATTAAATAATATCAAAGTAGGGTTATATTTACAAATGTCAAAACAAAGTGTTCGATATATGTGATTAATATATTTCAACTACTACCGATTACTACCGCCATCTTTTGGAAAACGGCGGGAGGAAAATTGTAGACCTAATATTAGACTTTGAGAAATATTTAGTAAGAGCGCAATAGCAGCTGTGCAACGAAGACTGCAATACAAATGCAGACAAGGGCATTGTGAAAAGCATTATTGAATGATCTAAACTTTATCTATAAGGCACGTGACGTCACAATGAACACTGTTGTCTATTGTTGTTGAATATTTTATGGCTTGGTAACAAGACCTTTTAGCCAAGTCTTTCTTAAAACACAACACTGGTCACCAATTACCAAGTGTTTTCAATCGACTTAAAAAAAAGGAGGAGGCTTATAATTCCTTTGTATGTTTGTTACCTCATAACTTTGCACTGGGTGAATCGATTTTGATGATTCGTATCTAGTAATAGCGTTTGATTCGATTTAAAGTCGATTCTTATTTTGCTCGGAAATATAATTGTTATATTTGACGTATTTGGTAATGATGGAATGATTGATATGACTGCAATAAATTTGTTTCATAATGAAACATCACTGGCAAATAGCAGATCATCGATCGTCATTTGTCGCGCTTATATACTTAAGACTGAAATGTATGACTTATATGGTTTTCTCATGAATGTCATAGTCTGAATTAGACCAATTGGAATGGGACCACACGGGAAGCACTAGCTTTCAAATACAAAAGGATCATCAAAATCATCAAAGGTTCACTCACTCCAAAGTTAAGAGGTTTCAAACATAAAAGAACAGACAATTTGGGAAACTCCTTTTTTGAACTCGGTCACAAAGCATGTCTGTATGTAGGTTATTTATTTTTAGTATGCAATATAAGTAACTTCCATATAGCAGAAGTTAATACAACAATCCTTATCAATACATAACACGCAGTGGACCTTATGACCTCACGTACGACAGCTAATTAATAAGCAATTAAACGCGATAATAAGGTCAACGGAACAAACATCTGTAGGAATGTTGTGCACCTTTGTTTATATATAGAATCTCCTTTTAACTCTAGCGGGTAGACAAAGACAGTTCTCGCTGTCCGTTTTTTTTTTGACGAACTATCACAGTTGGCACAGAGAAGCTGGCCTTTACTGCTTCACCGGATTGAGAGGTGGCATAGCTCTTAGGTAGCTTTGCCTGAACCTCTATTAAGTAGTAACTCGACACAAGAGACACCCTGTGAGGGGTAACCTCGACATTATTACGTGTTAGCAATCCGATCCGAGGGCGCCCAAGAGGTCCGAACCACGACTCGGTCGGTAGCTATTTTATCAGCAAAATCTATTGGGACAATCTAAGCCAAACGAACTTATATGCCAGAAGAAACTCCAGCAACGCTCCTAATTTTATCAAGGGGTGGGGTTTTCAGGATTTTTCGCAACCTCCAACGGTCGCGAATGGACTCTTTGTACAAAGCTTATTAGGTCCTATATGAGACATTCGTCACAACTTATAGCAAGTGATTTTTACTTAAATATTTTGTACTTAAAAAAACCAATAACGAGTGCTTTAAAGCACACCTATATATAGGTGTTTATATGTATAATATATACCGAAAACATAATATACATACATGGTACCTCGGCATGCCGATTTTATCTTGCTCGTTCGTATCTCAAAGCAATTTTTCCCATTGAAATGAATTTAAATGCCATTGCCACAAATGTTTTGTAAATAATAACAAAAAACGTTAAAGCAATTTATGAAAAAATGCTTCACTGAGGTTTAGTCTAAAGTGGGAGAAACTGTTAGAGCGGTCAGGTGCGGTTCCTCGTATCTCAAATCTTGTTCCCATCTCAAAGCAAAATATCGCTCGCTCGGCGGCTCGTAAATCAATACACTAATATATCGAAGTACATTCACGATTGTCCAAGAGAGAAAGACAATGTGCGCGTGCCCTGCTCTCTCTTGCTCCTACAGTGTGATACAGACAATAGACCTATCTTCACTAACTCTTATCACTCTTTCAATTACCTTTCGCCTAGCCCAATCACACTTTTTATAACGAATTCACCAACTCACTACCCAAGTCAAGCGTGCTCAAAGAAGTTTTACTTCAAGAACTATTCATCTCTCTCTCTAGTGTCGGTCCCTCATGTCTGAGGATCGTGGTCACCATCAGGGTTGCACCTGGAGCGGATGATTTGCCTCCACCGGCGTCTGTCCAGCGCGTCTCTTACAGCACTGTAAAATTTGGAGGACGACGAGTCTTTTACCTGATCGGACCACCTTGTTGGTGAACGGCCGCGAGATCTTTTTGCTGCGGTGTTCCCAACTACGATCAGTTTATCTAGACTTTCGTCGATTCTGCGCATTGTGTGTCCTATTCATACGTGTGTATAAATCGTTCTTATATTTGATACAATAAGGTCCAATTTGTAACACAGGAAGCTTTAGTGACAAAATACACGAGACACAGTTATGTTTTATCAGTCACGTATAGAGATAAAGCAAAGATCATTGACACTGAATGATCTCAGGGAAATGTGTGACACGGTCTTAGTGTATCGATAACGTCAAATTGAAGGTTACACTTCCTCGCAAATTCGATCTACATACTTCGACTATACTTGTACAATCTACTCATAAACCGTATGGTTTGTAATCAATATTAGGAACGAGGTATATATTATATCGAAAAATATATCGATATATTCTTTGCATGAACATCCCAAGGTCACCTTTTAATTCAAACAACTACAAAAGGAATAGTGTGTATGAAATATGTAATATATAGCTGATTCATCTAAAACATATAGTTTCTATCATTTAAAATTTGTCTCATTCTTAGATATTGATTATTTTGTAATTTGAGACTTGGTCAATCAAGAGGTAATGAAATAAGGTTGTATTTAGAAAGAACAAACATACCATTTCTAGAGTATTCTCCTTATTCTCCAAGTCATCGTCATCGTTCTTCTCCCTCTTGGCCCGCAACGGTTCAATCAGCAACTGTGAGTTTTCGTTTATCACCACAGCAATATCACCATTCTTGTCTAGGAATTCGAACTTGAGAGGTGCTACAGTGATCACAACTTTGTGGCCCTGACTATTGATCAGGGTCAGCTTTCCACCCTCATTTGATATTAGTTTAAGTCTGTAACAAACATATTAAATGAAGGACACAAATACACTACAAACTTATAAGCTCTCATGCCATTTTGAAATAGCATTGCCGTGATTTGAAACTCAATTTGAACTTTGACATTAATGGGGTATAGAAGAAACTTAGAAATAATACAGGCCATTCGATGTCGCCTTTTTCCCGGACCCACACACAACAGCATAGGCATAGGAACCGTCGCCCCTTGAATCCGGGGCCCATTTTAGGCGCCTTATACAACAGCCAGTAGATGCCAAAGCTTCATCTTGCAAGCCCAGAACTACAGAGCTGAACCCTTTTAGATGTCTGACTTGACAGCTTAGGGTAGAGGCTGTTAAACGGTGTATTTATCTTCTCATAAAATGTTTATTTATAGTTCAATAAACTCACCCATCACCCTTAGGTTCACCATCTAATGCCAATTGTGTCCTGTATCGAAGATACAGAGGTTCAGATTCATCAATTTCAATCCTGAATGTGCCATCTACTAAAGCTGACAGTCTTAAGGTATAGTGCCACTGAAACAAAACATTAAATAAGTGTGTACGAGCATCTAACTGCTACGGGTGAAGGAGAGACGAAGTGCGGGGGCAGTCCGCTGTCGCCCCGTCTCGCACGCATGCACGACCACCTTAAGGTGCTTAAGCACCATGGCCGCGGCCGAACACATGCCACAGAGAGACCAAATTACCATCACGTCTCAATCAAATTTCTCTCTGTCCTTTTTTTAATATAAAGTTCCTAAGCAAGTCGCCTTTTATTAAATAAAAAGCCTTAACAAAGTGCATTGTAATATTGTAGTAGATCACTCATCATGCCAAAAATCCCTAATGTTTAATATATCAAACACTTATCCCCTAACCATTATTCTCTTGTTCACCCAGTGTCAACAGTTATTTAATAATTAACATCAATTAACACTCTTTATTTTGAATACAAAATTTTTGATAGCCCTAATTTTTTAATAAAAATCTTAATACATTCTAAATTATTAATTGTATATTATCTTATTTCTACACAAATGTGGATTGAACGCCAAGTTAAAAGATTAAGTATGACTGGAAATGTCAGGTGTTGGACACTTCTTAATCTTTCAAGAAATAAAATGAGCACAAAATTTTCATGTGAGAGAAACTTTACTCCTTAATCTGAGATTATTAACACGTTGACACTATCATGGCTTGGTCAGTTGGCAGAAGAAAAAAACAATTAACCTACCACTTCCTGAAATTAAATAGCAAATGGGTGAACAGAGATAAATCTCTGATATCTGATAAATGTCCAATATTTTTTGACCATAAACAGAACTCATTGGCAGATGGCATCATTGGCCTGCTAAGATTAAACCCCGTAGGTAAAAGATGGTAAATAGCAATATCACCGCTTACATAGAATTACTCTAGAAATACTAAATTAATTTAATACAATTATGTATAAAATTAAATTAGTATTTATATATGTGGATTTTAAGTCATTAATGACTAAGGTTTCAAATTTACAAGCTAAAATAAATTTTACTATTGATGTCAGTATTTGAAAAGCCAGTCAGTTTGTACGAATTAGTCTTTGTTTCTTACATATAATTACATAGAAGACAGATTTTGCAGACTGTCTACCCTGATATGGTTAAGTGGACGTGAGTACTTATATTTATACGTAAAATAGTTGCAATTCTAAAAATAGCATAAGGTTATTGTGATTATTCAATGACTAGAGGAAGGCACAAAATAGGTAACTGAAAAATAAATACCAGAGGAGATTTATTTTCGGAATCCGTGTTGATAGTAATAACCTCTGCAGATAAAATATTGCCATGGACTATAACAGTATCCAAATTAAGCGTGTACTGTGATTTTTCGGGCTTAAATGGCCGCAGTCTTTTACAAAAACCAGACTGTTCACATGTCTTAAAATTGTTCCTATCGACCCCCGAAACAGCTACAATCACGAATAGGATAACCAAGGGAACACCCAACGCCTTCATTCTGCAAGAGACCAAAAATTACAGTGACATACACAAAGGCCGGTTGACAATGACATTAAAAAACTCATGTTTTTTAGAAAATACCTGGCCAGAGGAACGTTTAGGCGTTTGATATCACTATAATTTAGACTTAATTTGTTATTTTATAAAAACATCTCAAATAATACACGTTAGATATAATTCTTCTACTCTAATAAAGCGATAAATCACACGCTTCCGTTACGTGGATATATACTGTTTGCCATTTGCCGATTATGATTTTGACAATATGCATTCTTCTATGTGTTGCTAGTTATAAAATTACTATATATCATAAATTTATATTGATTGACATTCGAAAATTAACCAACATAATGATAAAAAATAATAATAATTAAAGTTCTTATATTATAAGTTCTTATATTATAAGTTCTTATATTATAAATGACAGTTTTCAAGGGTAATAGATTTCAGGTAAATCGTTTATTAATATCCACTTTATTCGTTAAACTAATTTGATAACGAAACGTCAACTAAAAATCATATAGTAATGTTATCGCCGGCATTTCAATGCTGCGGACAATTTTGTAAAACATCATACAGTTTAGCATATTAATTACCGATTACAAAGTTCATCGCACTTATTCATTAATTAAAATGACTACTCAAGCTAAGTGGAAGATTGAAAAATCGTGTTCTGAATCTGCCGATAGCAGAAAAAGGAAGCTTTATAGAACATGCGAGTACATAACTTTGGATAACATATTTACTTGGACTAATTATGCTTTAGAAAATGAGCATATAAAGACAAAAATTCGTACCACGGATGATCTAAATGAATTGAAAAGATAAAATTAAATTAGTATTTATATATGTGGATTTTAAGTCATTAATGACTAAGGTTTCAAATTTACAAGCTAAGATAAATTTTACTATTGATGTCAGTATTTGAAAAGCCAGTCAGTTTGTACGAATTAGTCTTTGTTTCTTACATATAATTACATAGAAGACAGATTTTGCAGACTGTCTACCCTGCTATGGTTAAGTGGACGTGAGTACTTATATTTATACGTAAAATAGTTGCAATTCTAAAAATAGCATAAGGTTATTGTGATTATTCAATGACTAGAGGAAGGCACAAAATAGGTAACTGAAAAATAAATACCAGAGGAGATTTATTTTCGGAATCCGTGTTGATAGTAATAACCTCTGCAGATAAAATATTGCCATGGACTATAACAGTATCCAAATTAAGCGTGTACTGTGATTTTTCGGGCTTAAATGGCCGCAGTCTTTTACAAAAACCAGACTGTTCACATGTCTTAAAATTGTTCCTATCGACCCCCGAAACAGCTACAATCACGAATAGGATAACCAAGGGAACACCCAACGCCTTCATTCTGCAAGAGACCAAAAATTACAGTGACATACACAAAGGCCGGTTGACAATGACATTAAAAAACTCATGTTTTTTAGAAAATACCTGGCCAGAGGAACGTTTAGGCGTTTGATATCACTATAATTTAGACTTAATTTGTTATTTTATAAAAACATCTCAAATAATACACGTTAGATATAATTCTTCTACTCTAATAAAGCGATAAATCACACGCTTCCGTTACGTGGATATATACTGTTTGCCATTTGCCGATTATGATTTTGACAATATGCATTCTTCTATGTGTTGCTAGTTATAAAATTACTATTTATCATAAATTTATATTGATTGACATTCGAAAATTAACCAACATAATGATAAAAAATAATAATAATTAAAGTTCTTATATTATAAGTTCTTATATTATAAATGACAGTTTTTCAAAGGGTAATAGATTTCAGGTAAATCGTTTATTAATATCCACTTTATTCGTTAAACTAATTTGATAACGAAACGTCAACTAAAAATCATATAGTAATGTTATCGCCGGCATTTCAATGCTGCGGACAATTTTGTAAAAACATCATACAGTTTAGCACATTAATTACCGATTACAAAGTTCATCGCACTTATTCATTAATTAAAATGACTACTCAAGCTAAGTGGAAGATTGAAAAAAATCGTGTTCTGAATCTGCCGATAGCAGAAAAAAGGAAGCTTTATAGAACATGCGAGTACATAACTTTGGATAACATATTTACTTGGACTAATTATGCTTTAGAAAATGAGCATATAAAGACAAAAATTCGTACCACGGATGATCTAAATGAATTGAAAAAGATAAAAATTAAATCAGAAATGAATACCACTCTTGCCGATAAGGTGTCTATTTTTAAAGGGGATATTACAAAATTGGAGGTAATATTTCTAATTCTGTAGACAACATTTTCTAAGCGCGGACATATCAGCAAACATTTTTATATATTGTGGTTAACAAAAATAACTCTTTTTTTTTAGATCGATGCAATTGTTAATGCAGCTAATTCACGTCTAAAAGCTGGCGGTGGTGTGGATGGCGCCATACACCGCAGTGCAGGGCCTTTTCTTCAGGTTACAAAACTTTTTCTACAATTATTTTACTAAACGACTTGTGAATATTTACCTCCAAGGGACATTTAAATACAATTGTGAGAATACATAAATCACAGTTGTCTTTTCATCTCTCAACACTATGACTTGTATAGTATATTTACTGACTGGTATAGTAGGTGGTTCACAGGGGGGGAGGGAATAACTTCCCCCCCGGGATGTGCTCTTCTTGAACACAGTGCGTTCCTCTGGAGATCCTGTAGCCCCGTCATGCATCAAGGAAAGGGCCACCGGGGAGGTTTTAGTGGGTAAGAACTCCACATCACCCTGCAAAAGGCAGGGTATCTAGTTGAAAATAATGAAAAAGGTAAAAAAAGGTATAGTGGGTTGTGAGTGCTTTTATGCGTTTTAATCCTAACATCATATATCTGTCTTCTACATTAATTTGTTAGTTAACCAGCTCATTCAGTACAGTTTTTGTTTTCTTTAATTATTTTTGCCATTAACTAAGATGAGTTATGATATAATTTTCACAAATTCCAAACATTTTTGAATTTTATGATTTTAAGATTAATTTTTAGATTCATAATCTCTTACCAAACAAAAGGTTGAATAAATAGTTCTTTCAGTTTTCCTTTTTTTTAACATTGATTTTGACACTAATTTAATTATATTAATTACAACTTGATTGTTCTTTTACACAATACAGATTGAGATGCTGTTGGTGCATCATTATCATGGGTAAATGATCAACATTCCTGCCAAAATACTACTATCATATTTATTATTACAGGATGAGTGTAATTCACTTGGAGGCTGTCCGGTAGGGGAGGCAAAAGTCACCAGTGGATATGATTTGCCTGCTAAGTGTAAGTAAAAAGTTAGAACTTTCTCACCCTTATTACAATTCCTGATTCTGTTATTCAAGACAGTCAATCACGCCTAGCATACTTTGGGTTGAGTTCAATGAGTGTGCGGAGGTTTTGCATGACCTAATACCCCCCTCCCCTTGCCAACACCGAACGACTAGGTGTGGCGAGCAGTTCCACTCTGACGTCGTAGATATCTCATCTCTTCCTAATGCGGACGGCTAAGGAATGGAACTCTCTGCGGCGATCAGTCTTTCCATAAGGGTACAATCTGAACACCTTTAAGTCCAATGTGAACAGACACCTTATAGGCGCATATGCTCCATCCTAGGCTTCATCTTCGCCTTCCATCAAGCGAGATAGAAGCCAAACGTGAGCCTATTTAGTATATTAAGAAAAACATCTCATATCTTATATATATGAAAAAAATACCAGAATGACCAGTATTTTTTTGTGAATCAAATTTATGTATAGAATTGTTAATATTTAGAATGTCTCCTTTTCAGATGTAATACACACGGTGGGTCCTCAAGATGGCTCTGCATCAAAACTTCAGTCTTGCTACGAAAACTGTCTTGCTCTTAAAGGCGAATGCCACTTCCGGTCTATCGCATTTCCATGCATTTCAACCGGTATATACGGTTTTCCAAACCGTCAAGCAGCGCACATTGCTTTGAGAACTGTGCGGAAGTTTCTGGAATCTAATGAGAACATGCAAAGGGTTATCTTCTGCACTTTTATGCCTGTTGATGTCGATATTTACGAGACGCTAATGCAGTTATACTTCCCAGTTGAGGAGTAAGAACGATAACTGTATAATGTTCTACATTTTTTTATAATGGCATGTGATGCGTACATTCTTATACTATAACCGTGTATTTACTTGCATATACATATTTGTGTAATCATAAAAAAAAAGGTAAAAATTTTGTTCCGTGTTTAATTTACGACGTCAAACCTTAAGTATGCATTGTTTCGGCAGAATGTAAGTTGATAGGGCGCTATTAATTATATCATTTTAATTTAACAACAAGACTTTTAAGACATTACGGATATTTTCTGTGATGGTTCGTCATACAAAAAAGTATTATGTCAAAGATTGACTTCTTTATATTGGAGAAGAAGGCTCAAGACTTGTCAACTAAAATATATACATTTTTCAAATTTAAGTATCAATTATTTATTAAAGTATTTTTTACTAGCTGTGCCCACAAAACCTTGCATATTTCCATACAAACTTTTATCCCCTATTTCATATTTTTATTTTACCCCCTTGAGGGTGAAGAGTTAAAACTATTACATTACATTATTATTTACATATAATTGACAAAAATCATCAATCATCATCAATAACTTTCAAGCTTCTAGCTTTAAAAATTAAAATACTTCCATACAAACTTTCATCCCCTTTTTAACTCCTTGCAACCCATCTACTATTTCTACTAAATTCAATTATGGAGTTAATTTACTCACCTATTGACATCCAGAGGAAACCTTGCGAAAAACCGTTTTTCAGTATAATGTCTTTCTTTGATACCACAAACTTTACAAGTACGATAAGTATCAGGCATGATTAAAATTTTCTTCAATAACACAAAACTTAAAATTAACAAACAAAAACAAGACCAAACAGGAGAAGTAAATTTCTTAACAGTAAAAACTCAAATTAACACGAAAAAACAGCACAATCATAAATAATTTAACAGTTTCTGTCATACATTACGTTCATTTTTCAACTTTGTTTTAAGACGAAGTTCTACTTAGTTTTAGTTCTTCAAAGTTCAGTGCTGTGTGGTTCTATAGTTTATATATTTTGTGATTTGTTGCCTATGAGATAGACTCCAGTGTGAAATTGCCACTTTTCTGTTTGTTGTGAAATTAAATAAAAGATTCGGGCTCATTTTGTGTTTGATTTGAGTGCGTGCTTTTAGAGTATTTTTCTTTACCTTGGTGGGAAGAGAAAGTGTAAAATACGCAAGTGTGGCATTACATCAAAATAAAATTCTGCTGTATCTCTAATAAATAGAAAAATGAAAATGTTGCAAAATGTCTAAAAACTTTGTTTTATTTATAAATGTTATTTATTAATTGGGTCACTCAACAAATGACTAACAGAACAATAAGTTTAATATCGTCAACCACCGAGGTACTAATAATACCTTTTTAAATTTGGCGCCACACGATAGTTGCCGATGGAATAAACTGCAGCGCTAGTGAGCGTTCGTGTTAGCATATTTTTTGTATGAAGTTGTCGTTCTTCTCCGATAGGAGTATATGTGTTCTGTGAGAGTTTCCACCTATGAGTAAGAGGTTCAGGCTAAGCGACCTAAGAGCTATGCCACCTCTCAATCCGGTGAAGCAGTGAAGGCCAGCTTCTCTGGCTGACTTTGTAAGTTTGTCAAAAAGTCATAATTGTGATTTCTAACGAGGGTATGTATCAAGTATGTAAAAATGATTGTATACTCTTTGGTATGTAAGTAGGGCGTACGAAGCCAAAACTACAAACAATTTTGAATATAAATAATAAATGACTAAAGTCTGGTTTTCATTCCAGAAATATACCAGAAATGGTTCATTGTTGTGTTTTAGGTTGTGGAAATCGAAGTGAGCGAAAATCGGAAAATGTAACCTTTCATACGTAAGTATTAAATTAGCCTAGCAATTTTATAATTTAAAGTATTATATTTAAAAAGTTAAAAAAATTGTAAAAGTTAAAATAGTCAATATTAACTTTTACAATTTTTTTTAACTTTAAAAAAAAATGATGTACAAAATATAGTGCCATAATAGCCTCTTTATAGTACTTTTTTGGGTAGTTTTCTTTGTAGTGTGTTTCAGGGATACTATATATTATTTATATTTGGCATCTCAGAAACAAATACTCTACACGCTTACATAATATACTATGAAGTAAAAACACAAATTTAATTCATGTTTTGCCAGATTTCCGAAAGACGAGGACACACGAAGTAGATGGATCACATTCACTGGGCGAAAGAACTGGAAACCAAGTAAATACGACCGCATGTGCAGTAAACATTTTGAGAGCTATTGTTTTTATAAGACTAAATACAAAGTTTATTTAAAAAACTTTGCTCTACCGACACAATCTAAACATGTAAGTTCTTTTTATTAAATATTATTGCCTTGTTGTCAAGAGTAGGGACAGAGACACTGAAATTATACCAATACCAAAACTTTTGTGATTGATACTTTGCCATCAATATTTTTATTCAGTGAGTACTTTATGATTGAGTACTACTATCAAGTACTTTGTATCTGCTATGCAAATGCACATAACATGCTGTCATTATTATCATCATCCTCACCAGTCTTTGTCAGTCCAAATGTCCAATCCAAGCTGGAAATAGACCTTCCCCAGTACCTTCCAGAACATTCCATTCTTCATTTTCGGCATCCAGCCACTTTCGGCCAATCTTATAAGGCTGTCAGTCCCCTGGGGAAGAGCGCCATATTATTATTATTTTCGGTATCTCTGCCTACAGTACCCTGTCAATATTCCTATAATGTTTGTTGTCATTTTTACTATATTCCATTGAAGTTATGTGCAAACAGGTCAGCAATGATATTTCTGTTATAAACAAATTAAAAAACTATATTATCTTTGGTTTCTACAGAGTCGATTGGAATTATTGGCTAGTTTTTATTTGTCTTATTATTATTGTTTCAGCTTGTTGCTAAAACTAGAAATAGGTCTTCGGCATCTAAAAATAACGAAGTCTCGGTTTGGCAGCCCCAGCTTCCTACATCGCAAGGTCCAAGTTATGTAAGTATAATTTAAAAGAAGCATATTCAATACATTATACAACATTTCTATTGGTGAGTCTGTTACTAATAAAAAGAAATATGTCAATTACATTTTTTGTCTAATGCCTATCCACTGAGTACACACTTCATTATTTTTATTATTCCAATGGTATAACTTTTTATAATTTTTTACAGCTTATTCAGACCAATGATTTTATTACCAGATTAACCAATATAATATTTGTATACAAGAATTGAATTGAAATATTTTCCATCTGTATATTCATTTCCATATATCCAAAATTTGTTCTTAATCACTTAAAATTTTTCAGCAAACTTCATCTACTAATCATTGCATAAGCAAGAAATTGTCAATGAATCCTCCACAAGTATCAGGATATCCGGGAACAGTTGAAATTGTGAGTGTCTAAAATAATTATGAATATGTCATTGTTAATAAAATTTTGTGTTTTTACAATATATGACAACACTGAGATATATAAGAGTTGATTATTTTAATATGATGATTTGATTTCATTTCTAAAGCAAATTTATATTAAGAACCTCCTTATTATACTTACTAATATTTATTATAATTACTATTATATGAGAGTTTTTATTACAAGCGTTTTTTATTACAATATTATTGTAAGCGTCAATAGTCTGGTTGGTGTACGGTCGGTATGGTACGGTAATGGTTTAGGGTACGGTCTGCGAATCGTAAGGTCGTAGGTTCGAATCCACCATTCTACTATTGACGTGAACCATCTCCTAGCACAAGCTTCAGCTTAGTTAGAATGGTTAACAAGAATGTTAGAGATATTTCTGGAACAAAAAAACAAGAAATATGGTTAGCATTCTTTAAAAAAAAAAAATCAACGAACGTCTATGCAAGGTAACAATTTCGATAAATGTAATTGCGTTAGCGCCGCTTTACAGGCAATTTGCCCATAATTAATATTAGGAGTGTTGGTGGAGTTTCTTCGAATACTTTTCTCAGTGTTAAGTGATTACTACTTTATTTGATCTTGCTTGTTGTGTTTGGTTATAAGATGTATATAAATAAGCTCCCACGTCCTAGTTTGTGATATTTGTATTTTACTTGGCTAACACTTGGCTATCTCTGCACTAACAAGTATATTTATGAGTAAAAACAAAAACAGACTTGGAATTTTTATTTATATTTTTCTGGTAAAAGAGGCAAGGGCCTCCACTCAACTGATCTTAAGAGATCACCGTCGCCCATGAACATCCACTACATCGGAGGAGTGGTAAGTGGCGCCGGCTTTCTTCGCCGAGTTCTTGAAAGTCCCCAAATCCATAGGATCAGAAACACCACTGGTGACAGTTTATTCTACAGGTTGAAAGTGTGTTTAAGAAAATTATGCGAGAAACGCACACTCGTGGAATGAAAATTAAGATGGTGTCGATGGTACCATTTTTCTTCATTAAATGTTTAATTGCACCATTGTTATACCAGAAACTGTGTACCACGTGACCTATAATCTGTGAAAGTTGGCGGCAAATAACTGTAGCGAGACGTCAAAGGGATAGCTGCGCATGTGTACAGTCACGCACGCAATTATTAATTCTTACTAATTATGAATAAAGTTTTTTTGTTTGAACTTTTAATATTGGCATATTCACTATTTAAAATAACAAATAAATTAATAACATACAATAGAACACAACTTAATTAAATAAAACAAACTATAAATCAACAGAAAACTTGCGACTGTACACCAGGAGCGAGCGGGGTGTGATATTGGTGCGCGAGGCAGAGTACCCAGGAGAGAATATGTGCTCGCGTCGCCCCCTCACCCTCCGCGTCCCTCTTCACCCCCCTGTGATACCTTATTTTCTACTTCTGCGCATTAACTGTCAGCGCTAGAGTTATTTGCCGCAAACTATACAAGACTATTGATAGTACAATTAAAAGACGCTTTAAGAAGTATATCTTTTTCAATTCAGGATGTCCAGATCAGCAGTGTTGAAGAGGAGGCTGGGATAGAAGAAGAAGACAATGGGGATGAGGAGGATTACGCGATAAAAGCGGTGGAAGATGAAGATAAAGAGTACAGTGAGGAGAATGAGATGGAACCTATGGTGAGATTTAATTAACCACAATACATATTTTTATTGAAGTAACTTCTTTACGCACGCTAGACTTGGGGAGTAAGCTGTTGAATGTGTTACGAAAAGTGTGATCGGGCGAGGCGAAGGGAAGTTGAGGGAGAGATATAAGTTAGTAAAGATAAAAAGAGAGAGAGGTTATCCAAAGTGGCACTCAAATTTAGTTTAGTTTTTGAATGTCCCTTAGATTATCCGTAAAATAGTAATCCACCTAGTCGTGTAGTCCTTTTGGGTGCTCTCGGATCGGAATGCTTCCGCGTAACATAGTAACCGTCCAAACCAAGGTTACCCCTCACCGTGGGGACCCTCGTGTCGAGTAACTAGCGATAGAGGTTCATGCTAAGCGACCTAAGAGCTATGCTACCACTCAATCCGGTGAAGCAGTCAAGGCCAGTTTCAATGGCCAATCTGTGTACTTCGTCATAAAAATAAATATCCAGCAGGATTGACGATTCATTAATAAATAACGTTGAAAGTTGGTTACAGTGCATGCCTGTACACACGACACTCACAGTGAAGGACGAAGTGTACCGACCTGGCAAGTCCTCTCCAGACGACATAGAGTAAGTATTGCACAAGGTACTAACTGGACCCAAGACTTCAAGTTTGCTTGCCAAAGTCATTTCATTATTGAAGGGTTGATGATTATTATCTATATATATAAAAGAGAAAGTGTGTGGGTATGTTCCATATAGGCTTCGAAACTGGTGGACCCATTTCAATGAAACTTTTAGGTAATCTTCAGATTGACCTGGCGAGTAATCCTGTAAAGTTTGGTGACGATCGGAGCACTCGTCTTTTTGAACTGTCAAACAATCCATACGTCGTACTTTTATTTCTGCACTTAACTTGAGCCAGATATGTTTTTGTATAGATGATAAGAATGATATTGTATTTACTGATATGCACATGGGTGTAGGATCTACACCCGCTCGAGAAGAGAATGAATACGGAGAGAAATGAATAATTCAATATATTGTGAGAGTTAAATTAAATATTTAATGACGTAAGTTTATTGTTAAAATATAATTAAGCAAAATCTAGTCCGTCGAAGCGGGCTGGGTACGCTAGTAGTTAATAAAACAAATACAATTCGTAACATTCATTTTTCAGTTAATATGTTGTATATTGACACATCTATCTGACATCCTGCCTAAAAAACGTCAAATGTAGATCTTTTTTGACATTGACGTTTCACATTTCAAAAACGGTGCCTTTCAATTTATATTAATTTTAGATTACATACCATTAACCATCCAAGCCGAGGTTACCCCTCACCGGGGGGACGCTTGTGTCGAGTTACTAGCGATAGAGGTTCAGGCTAAGCGACCTAAGAACTATGCCACTTCTTAATCCGGTGAAGCAGTCAAGACCAGCTTCTCTGGCCAATCTTTATAGTTCGTCATTAAAAAAAATACATACCATTGAGAATTTATCGTTATTATTAGGTAAAGTTATGAGCAATAACATGATATATATATGAAAATCTTACATTATGGAACCGATCTAAACCAGTCATATTAGTTTCTATTTCACTATTATCAAATACTAACAAACACACACGATTGGCGCGGGAATCCGGGGGGACCCTTGTGTCAAGTTACTAGTGATGGAGGTTCAGGCTAAGCGACCTAAGAGCTATGCCAACTCTCAATCCAGTGTAGCAGTCAACAAAAGATTGCCGCGGCAACTGTACGCCGACAAACCAATGGCACCAGACTACTACCCCTATTAAATATCATTATGATACCAATTAACGTTCTATTTGTACACATGTGGTTTAGCTGTCTATACATATATATGCTCCACTGTTGGGCACAGGCCTTCTCTATAAAGAGAGCCACGAACACCAAGTGCGGATTGGCAGACTTCACATTTCTAATAAAATTTTCTAAGACATGTAAGTTTCCTCACGATGTTTCCCTTCACCGCTGAGTGCGTAGCCTACCAGCAATTTAAATTGCAACAAACAAATTTATTGGCCTATTAATTTACCAGACTCGACTATTTTATATCTGTATTAGGATACAGATGTAATAAAATTAGACATTCAGATGGTTATTATTATTTTGATTTTACTAATTTGTTTAAGTATTCAATGTTTTTCAGCAGAGTTAACGTTGAATGCGATGACGGAGATAAAGAACTCAATAATGGCCGTGACGCAGTAAGGTATGATATGACAAATCAATTCTAATATAAGTTGGAAGACGGTTATTTTATAGCATCTTCAACACCTAGCGAAGAATTGTTGTACCATAAGATGTAGTGTTTCGGCGGAGATTGTTTTAAATAAATATTTATGTAAATAAGGATCTTTCACGTAGCGGGGTACACAGAAGCAAATTTCGCTGTCCGCTTTACTCAAAGCTTATTTGGTCCCATATATGACATGTGGTCCCATCAAAGTACACCGGGCATAAATTTTTAGCAAGTGATTTGTAGGTTTTAGTTTTTGCTCGCAATTATAATTTGTAGCAAATCTACCTATACGCCACTCTCGCGGCCGTATACCCGCTCGCTATACCTAGTTTTATTTTAGTATCTGTATCCGCCTTTTTGACAATTGCCAAAGGTTTTTCCTTCCTAAAGTGAGTTGCGTGCGCCCGCGTCTTTTGTTAATTTTTTTCTTATTTTTAAATTGTGTACCAAGGAGAATTAGATGTTTTTGATATTCAGTAACTAATCCATCGTTTTATTATACAATACCCTGACTATAAATAGTATTATTATAAACTGAGTTTTCATCTAAATTAATCACGTTTACAGATCAGGAGCAGTTGGAGAATCGAGAAGGGGAGAACGGGTCTTTAACAAGAGCAGACAAGGAATGGGGCGGAATGTAAAACCAGGGAAACCTTTGGTGGAGAAATTCATCTCTGATGAAGACCTTCCCGAAATATCGAAAGAATTGGATAAAAATGAAATGAAGGAAGAGAACGTAGACTCCAATGTAGAGGAGGAGGAACTGGACGAGTTCCAATGGAGACCTTTAAACGGATGGCACGTTTTAAAGAGACCCTTCATTCAAAAGTACTCGGGACCCACAGCGGTTTTCACCAGTCCTTACGCCACTTTTCGCTCCATTTGGGATAATAGCATTCTATCTTATATAGCCACAGAAACGAATCGATATGCGTACACACAAAGTATCACAGACGAGGTCAACGATTGGGTCGAAACTAATGTGGATGAAATTCTCATATTGTTCGCATTCTGGATTATGTTGGGAATCATCAAAATGCCCAACATCAAGGCATGTTTTATCCATGAAGTGCCTATTCTACGTACGGACGTATTCCGGCGTCTTCTATCTGAGAACCGATACATGAAACTGATGAGATCTTTCTATGTTATTGATGAGTCGAGAGACCCAAATGACCCTGAAGACTTTTTGTTTCATTTTAGAACACTTATAGACCATTTGAATAATAAATTTAAAGACCAGTGCACATTAGAGCAGGATGTTTGTATAGATGAGTCGTCGAATTTGTGGAAAACAGCGAACTGTCCTTTGGGCATCAAAATACACCATGTGTGCGAGTCAAGTACTGGGTATATCTGGTCTTTCCTCGTTGACTCCAAACGCAAAATGGCCACATCAAGCCTACCTGATGTTGTCTATGTAATGAAATTGATGCATCCTCTCCTACATTTAGGCCACACTTTATACACGGACAGTTGGTTCAGCACACCAGTACTAGCCCGGTATCTGAAACAGAAGCATACAAATTTCGTTGGAGTGATACGCACATGGCAAGATTTACCGCCGATCATCAAAAACGCAGCACTCAATGAAGGGGAGTTTGTCGCGCGTCATTCTGGAGACGTAATGGCGGTGGCGGTTAATAACGGGAAACGTCAAAACTTCCTGTCCACGTGCCATGGCGTCAATCAAATTCAAGACTGCGATTCGGAGTTAACGGGCCAATACAAATTGGCGCTCGTTGATGATTACGAGCGGGGAATGCGGAAAATTGACCCCATGGATTTTTGCATTGAACCTTATATGGAGCAAAACGTACAATGGCCAATTAAATTGTTTAAAATTCTACTAAACATGACCATAAATAACGCGCACATTCTTCTAGAAAAATCCACTAACATGAAATTCGATTCGTTAGGGATACGCTTGTCATTAGTTAAGACCATCATTGATAGGCACCAAAATAAAGTACCGCGATTTGATTCCATGGCCAATCTACCATCGGGACGTTTAAGAGGGCGACATTTCATAAAACGCATTTCAATATCCGGCGAGGAGATAGGTACGAAGGTAAATGACATGTATCAAATACGCAAGTCATGCGTTTGGTGTACTCAAAATGGCCGCAATAATAGAACCGGTTTCGAGTGTCCTGATTGCAACGTCGCACTTTGTCTAGACGTATGCTTCGAAGAGTTTCACACGATTTCGGGTTGACACTACGGTAAGAGAACTAGCTCTTTACTGACGACCTCTAAATGACCTTTAAACAGGTCCATTTTTCGTCGACCATTTTTCATTGAAACAAAGACCCTCAAAAATGAAATTGTTCACCAGAGCCGAAATACATTTCAACTTTAAAAAAAAACATAATTTTCGCGTTTGTAGACCTAGAGCTGTTGTTTTTGGACACAATATTTATTATTTTTCGCTGAATAAGTATTGTACCACGGAATTAACCTAAAGTTTTCTTGTTATTTACATCGTGTACAAAATTTTAAAGAAAAATGTTAATTTAGAAAATCTTATTTTCGTTATTTTTCATCTAATTGTTACAAGTCATATATCATTCGAGGCGTCTTTTTTTTCTGATTCTAACGACGTAAAAAAGTGAAATTGGCCATATGTGTCACTTACTACGTTTTTGCTTTCCAGCATCGATAATGACTGCTAGTTTTAGTGATGAATAATGCATCACATCTATGAGTCTGATTTTATCACAATATGAGACATTATAAAGACTTTTTGTAATACTCCAACATGCCACGTGGTTGTTAGCTTTGATATAAGCTCTATACGCGTTTGCCATCTTAGTACA
The DNA here is from genome assembly GCA_029286785.1 of Meandrusa payeni. Classification (NCBI taxonomy): domain Eukaryota; kingdom Metazoa; phylum Arthropoda; class Insecta; order Lepidoptera; family Papilionidae; genus Meandrusa; species Meandrusa payeni. The sequence continues at coordinate 2,963,591 of JAGSMX010000032.1, forward strand.
AGGCTTAAGAGGGCAAATCCCCTCAACCATCTCAACAGCTCTTATTCAAAGCAGAGGAAACAATACGATTATATTAACGAATATAATTCAAAACAGACTTCAGTCATTAACTTATCAATATCTCAATCAACGCGCATAATCCTATACGTTTTTAAGAGTTCCCTGGTTTATGTTCGGAACCTAACTGAAGACAATTAAACAAACGCCATCAAAGAAAAAATATCAAAATTAGTTCACAAACATTAAAATTAAATTCAGTTGAATTAAGTACCCCCTCATTTTTGATGTCGTTTTAAAACTGAAATTTCATTGACACAACCCTCGTTGGGATAGGAAACTAGCACTCGGTGGTGCGCGAATGGTTGTTTCTTGTAAATGGGCCGATGAGCCAGGTAAATTTACCAGTAATAAAATAAGTGGTGTAATTTTAATACAGTTTGTGTTAATATACCGATAAGCAAGAAGCAATTAAGAACACAAATATACCTCATACGCCTTTACAAATATGTATTTACTCTGCAGTAGTCTGTAGTATTTATTGAGAAAAAAAATGGCGCGGAAACTCATGGGGTGATCATCTAACTTACATTTTCATCTTAGACGTAAGAAATAAGTGTATGTGTTTTAAAAAAAAAATTTGGCTTAAAGGTCTTGTTACCAAGCCATAAAATGTTCATCATGTAGTATTTACTCTAGGGTTGCCACCACAAATTAATTTGTCATTTATTTAAATATAAAATACAAGTAATTGTTATTGTGAAATAGCATCTATGTTTTTGATGGCAATTAGTGAAATACTCGTCGTTATTAAACTGTATCCGTGAGGCACAGCTAGTCATTGGTAAATCTGAACTATGCAGCTGCAAACGCCGGCTGTATGGCTTTATTGCTGTTAAATACCTTTTCGCTAAGCACTACCCTGGAGGCAGGCACACTATAAGGTTTTAAGTAATTCTATGGACTTGGGTAGTCAGATGTCCTTCTATCGTCACCAAGGTGACGGTTATACATTGTGTAATGGTAAGGTTTATGTTGTTATGTTCTTATTTAAGTTCTCCTCAATGATGATTCTATTCTAAAGCAGAATTTGCATTTACGTCTACGCTTAGTCGAATATCGCACAGGGTTTATTTCTCCTTGCAAATTGTTATGACATATGTCACACACGTTTTTATTTCTAATCTCTATAGACCAAACTGTATATTGTCATATTTCCCAGAATTGTAATGAAGATTTTAAACGAAGATTGGCCGTATATGTTCGTTTTTATTGAAAATTATTATGATTTAGGATTATTGAGGAAAATAAATATTTATGATATTATTTATTTGAATAATTCCGCCTATTTGTGATTTGTTTAGTAAATGTGTTTTTAAAGAGATGCTATCTTTTTATTTAGTCCTGCCATAACGTAAAAATAATGATATTTTTATTTATATTGTTTTTGTGACGAACTACACAGATTTGCCAAAGAAGCTGACTTTTACTACTTCACCGGATGTAGAGGTGGCATAGCATAGTCATAGCAACCTCCAGCCCTGTAGTTCTGGGCTCTCAAGAATAAGACTACCATATCCCCTGCCTGTCGTAGAAGGGGCCTCGGGTTCACTGGGCGACAAGGGTGGGGGCCTTTGTCGTCCGCTAAGGTGGACCCGGGAAGAAGGCGACATCGGCTGGCCCGTGTCGCCTTGCACTGCGAGGGCACACGGGAGTAACCTCCCCCGCCCCCGAACGTGCTCTCCTTGAGCACAGTGCAGAGGGGCTCCGGTGCGTTCCACTGGAGATCCCGGAGCCCCTCGTCATGCACCGAGGAAAGGGCCACCGGGGAGGTTTTAGTGGGTACAAAACCCCACATAACCGCCGCCTTCCCCAGAAGGCTGGGTATCTTTTTGAAGATTTCTTTCCCGTTAAAAAAAATGTAGTCATAGTAAACTCGGCTTGGACGGTTACTATGATATACGTTACGTCCCGATGCAAGGGCGCTCGAGAGGGCCGAACCACGGCTATACGGCCCGGTCGGTTGCTATTTCGAGTATATCTAAGGGACGTTCAAAAGCTAAACTAACTTTGAGTGCTTCGGGAAATGTTGGCGCTGGAAGAAGTGGCCGAAGAAACTCCAGCAACGCTCCTAACATTTAAGGGGTGCGGCCTATCATAAACTAGTACGATAAGCACGATAAGATTATTTGCAACCTCAGTCCCGAATGGACGCTTAGTAGATTTGTAAAGATTTAGCTTGTGCACTAAATATACAAAAAGACGGATTTTAGTTGAGAAATATTTATAAGATGATTTTTATAATTCACATTACTTTTCTTTGATTTTAAATCATTATCAGTGACCGTTCCAAAATATAAATGAATGTATACATGTATAAACAATGCGATCAAAAGAGAATGTTTTTATGATCTTTTGGAGCATTTGACTCGGCAGAAGAGGGAACTTCTGCTTCTTGGAGCCTTATGCTACTCATAATAAAAATAGTATGTCCTCAGAGTTCGGTCATATCTCAATCCGGTGAAGTTGTAAAAGCCCGGAGTCACAACGGCAATCAGACATCAGAAATGTTTCGTCTTGAGTTAATTTACAGTATATAACGAGATCAAATCAATATCCCTGCTTTAGATATTTATTAAGGCTAGGTATTATAATTGTTAGACGGGGATCTAGGCTCGTGGGGTGTTGAGAAGAGGGGATACTATTTTAAAACACTTTCTTCCTTTATATATATATATTGTACACTTTTATAACATATTTATTCAGAGATGTTTTCCTGTTGATGTCTTGATGAGAAGTCGCATGTTTTTCTCTGAAGAATATCGTCTGTTCTTACATTCAAATAATTATTCTAATATTCGAAACTTATGAATTCAAATGTGACATGTGTTGCCTGCATACAGCATTACATATTTATAAAAGGTAATGTTTAATTTGTGAAGGTCTGGTTAGTGAGTTGTTTTTTAGATATTACATTAAAATATATGCAAGGGGTTAAATATGAGCAAGTGTTGAGGGGGTGTGTTGGAGGTTAAATATCTAATAATGGGAGGCAACACATGTCACATTTGAATTCATAAGTTTCGAATATTAGAATAATTATTTAAAAATATCTGCAATCTGTGACCACATTGTTTCTATAGCATTCATTTGTATTATGTAAATGCATCTGTTTCTTCAATGCTTATACTTCTTCTTTTTTATGTTTTTTCATTTCTTCCTCTACTATTTCTCCTTATATCAACATCTTCTAGAACTTAATTAACTTCATTAATTATATTACCTCCCAATACTATCATTTCTTCCTATATTACCTTCTCGAACTTTTCTAACTTCATCTTCACGATTATGTTCTATAGGTTTTCTATGAGTGAATAAATAAATACTTATCTGTTGGACGACGATTTGGCTGGGCTCTTGAGGTTGATGAGGGGAGGGGACTATTTTTAAAACTCTTCCACTTTTATATTTATATTATATATATTGTTGCATATTTCACTTTTATAACAAATTTATTCCTTCAAAATGTTTTCCTGTTGATGTCTTGATTTGGTCTTGATGAGCTCTCATGTTTTTCTCTACAGAAGACAATCGTCTGTTCTTACATTCAAATAATTATTCTAAAATTCGAAACTTATAAATTTAAATGTAACATATGTTGCCTGCCATTATTACATATTCAACCTCCAACAATAATAATAAAATGTAAAAAAAAATATTTTTTATAAACGAAGGGATAATCATGTAAGTGGCTAACCTGACTCTTGTCTTGAAATGATGTAACCAAGAATACTCCCTATGTTAATTATGATAAAGAATGCAGACTACTATTTAAAACTAGAACACAGGAATCATCTGTTGTCACTGTCAAATTGTGGACTTTGGGAAAGTTTCCACATACTTATTGTACTCTTTGACATATTTGTCAATATTTGTTTTTGAAAGTTGTTTTCATAACAGATACAGTCGTAGAATGCGAAGAGTTAAAATATTTTCCAGTTTTCCTTTGAACTTTATTGAAACTGTTTAGTTACAATACCAAATGTGTAAGTCATTCACTAACGTATGACAGAACACCCATGTTATTTTTAAAAATTTGATTATGTCAGCAACAAGTCCTTTGGAAAATGGTGAAGATCTTGAGAACGTGCCGTTAGTGCGAATGCAAGATGTACAGCCGGATAGGAGTGTGGAAATGGCGAGCATGCCACGAATAGTAAATGTCAAAAGCATTGCCAATGATTGTGTTAAGAACGTTGATGACGATTCCAATATAGGGAGTATGGTGTCGATAAAATGTGAAGAAATTGTGAATTGGCACAATGCGAACAGCAATTGTTCTGAACTAATTGTGTCTAAAATGGAACCATTTCATTCAGTGAGTATATAAACCATATTGTTTAATATTTACTTAAATCTATTTGAACTAGACAACTTCGAATAGAATAATATGGTCTTCAAGTATGTAAAAATATTTTGAATTCAGATTTAAGGAATATTTTTTGTATAAGAATAACATTAATTTACATGAGAAAATAGTTTTGGCATACTCAAACAATAAATACATTGACTTTTATTAAACTTCCACTGAGCTGCGCCAAAAATGAATAGTAGAGAATAGTCAATTTTGACTTATTAGAAACGAAAACATCTAGTGATTGATTTTCTATATTGAAAAATAAAAATGAATATTTGTAATATCATGCTTTTAAATTTTTAACATTGTATGAACTACTACTGTACTAACAATAAAACAGTTTTATATATTGTTAAATTGTTTTTTATACAATTTAAAATGTGCCCGGCCCATATAGGAGTGGTTTAGAAATAAATGAACAATCAACTTTTTGCAGGACAAAGAAAAACGCAGAGCATTAGATAGTTGGCCAACCCTGGAGATTCTTCCAGGTGGTGTTATAAAGAATGCTGATAAATTTGAAAATGATTTGATTCAGTGTCACAAAAAAAAAGATAAGAATAAAAATGATGTTGGAATGTATGTGTGCGCCAAATGTTCGCACAGTTTTAACACATTAATATTGCTGGTGAAACATGTAAGATGCCATGAAGAAGAAAAAAAGAAAGAAAAACTCAGTAAACAGCTAAGTAAGGTTAATTGAAATGTTTCTCAAAAATTTTGTTTATATAATAATTTCAAACAATAACACACCAGCTTTGGCTGTAGCATCTCCATGGTTTTAGAAGTAAAACTTCTAAATGCATTTGACTTGGTGAGAGTGTTATGAAAAGTCAGACGAGGTGAGGAATTTGAAATAGATGTTTGTCTCATTTCATATCAGTAATTTTTATTCTGGAGATAGGTTAGTCTTCCACAACTTACATTTGCCTCACACAATCACACTTTTCTTTGGAACATAGAGTTATGTGTAGTTATGTTTAATATATCTAAGACACAGTGCAGGCCTATTGTCTATAACACACAGTAGGAGCAAGTTAGAGCAGGGCAGCTGCATTTTCTTCTCAAGAACTATTGTGTATATACCGATATAAACATAGATACATACATATACATGGAGCTTAAGAAGTTTTACTTCAGTTGTGTGGTCAAAAGTCAAACTAGTCTTCAACTCATTTTAAAAAGTAAGTCATCCATCTGTTTTTTTAATGTTTGCTACCTCATAATTTTTTTCTGGCTGAACAAATTTTGATGACTCTTTTTTTCTTTTGTTCTGGTGCTTTCCATGTAGTCCCATTTAAATTTGGGGCAATTCTGGCAACGGCATCCGTGAGAAAACCATATAAGTCTTAAATTTGCATTAAGTATGTGTGCCACAAATGGACAAATAACTCAATATCACGTCAATATATTTTCTATAAGAGTAGTTTGATAAAAGTTTGGTAAGGTTCAGATTAGTTTTATTTCGTAATATTCTTACGATAATTCGGAAATATAATGAGGGCATAATAGCTTTTAACGTTTGATTCCATTTGACGTCAGTATTTGGTCCTGAATATATTTGTTTTTTTAGTTATTCAAATATACAGTTATTTGGAAAACTGAACCTTTATCTAACTCTCATAATTTATAATTTCAGATATGCAGAGAAACAAAAATCTCCCAATACAAACTTGCAAAAGGAAATTGATTATAGACTTGAAAACCAAGTGCAAAGTGCCAAAGAAGGCATAGCCTACCATATCTTTGTATATATTCATTTAGGTATAATGTTAAAGCAACAAATACGTCCAAGACTGGCCTTTTAAATGTTATAAATTATATAATTAAATTCTTTATTCATGATAGAATGCGACATAAAGGTGGCCTTAAAGTGCCAAGACGATGCATGTCTGGTGCATTAACTATTTATTGGTTGGTAGTAATACTACTACTGCGCTACTGTAGCTGGAGAGGGAATTGAATTTTAAAGAAAGTACCGATATTTATTATTAAAATAGAAAAAAGAAGAAAAAAAAAGCTAAATTCTAAAACAAAATTATCATCTATTATTTTTAAAACTTTTGACAGCTAACACTTATTTGTCAAAAGTTTTTATTTTTTTTAATATTATAACACTTTTGATGATGAACATTTTATGGCTTGGTAACAAGACCTTTAAGCCAAATCTTTTTTAAAACATACACTTATTTCTTACTTCTAAGATGAAAATCAAAATGTAAGTTAGATGATCCCCCCATGAGTCCCCGCGCCATTATTCAGAGTTATTTATAACACTTTCCATGTTAACTCACACAGATTATTAAGATGTTATAATTTGTAATAAGCAACTTATTGTCTAAACGCGACAGCATTGTGTTATGGGACTGCGATATTAAATTATTTGTTACTAATTGAGCCTTATCTAGTTATCAACACTTTCCCTTTATATAGTACTGATATTAAGGGTATTAGGAGACCGCTTCCGAAAACAAAGACGGACGATAGTACTAATGACGTGACGTGACGAGTACTGACGTTACCTTTGATGATGGGACGGAAAAAAATCGATCCTGATTAAAAAAAAACATATTTTAAAAGAAAACAGCAATGAAACGAAGTCAAAGACAGCTGATGCCCAGGTCAACAAACGCCGGGGCGCGCTATCAAAGAATTCTTGCCGCCTCTCCCCGACTAACCCGAGCATCGGTTTTTGACTTTGTGTTTCATTTCTTTTTTTGTTAGTAATGTATTTTTATGAAACTATCGTTTCATTTAGCTATACTAACATGATGGAGCGTAAATAATGCTAATAAAACTTTTTAGTTACTACTTTTTTAGTCATTAGTACTATCGTCTGTCTTCGTTTTTGGAAGCGGTCTCCTAATACCTTGTATATGTCTATCGTGCCAAATACCTTTTAAATATTATGTACCAAAATCTTGTTTTCCATTCACATTGTTCTTTCCTTTGAACCCTTGTGTGACAAGGACAGGACTAGAAGTCTATCTCTTGAACGATTGAATATTACTTCCTGACTATATGGTCAAAATATACTATATGAAACGCGTCTTTTATCCAAACATGTTTTATATCATACAGCCGTTTTGTTCTATGTTGTTGGTTTTATTTCTTTTTAGTATTAAATTGTTATGTATTAATTTTGTCGTTTCTGGTCCCGAGAATAGTTGTATGGAACGTTTCTATTCAGATGGCGGTTTTGGTACGAACGTTATTCTGTACAAGTATGTTAAAGTGGTAATAATATATTGACACATAAAACTAATCATGTATGTTGTTGTTACTCTAAGAGTCGGCGAATTCGTGAAATTGAGTGGAAAAGAAGTGTAAAGTTATAAATACAATTTTTAAAAATGTTATTTTAAATTAGTTTTTTTTTTTAATTAATTTACTTTACGTTAATTATACACCCTGTACAAATTTATCTACTGGATAGTCTATGCAAGTTATTATTTCAACTGATATTATGTAACATTTAAGCAACAGTTTCTTCATTCTTGTTAATGACTGAATGAAAGTAAGAATTAGTTCGTATGTAATGCGCAGTTCCAGCAATTCTGTCAGCCGTTGTTAGTACAATGACTAACGAACTGGACGAACTTTAAGGTCTTTTATATACAGCTCTAAGATCGCTCAACGTCAACATATGTATGTTCGAAATCCAACAGTGGTAAAGGATTGGACGGTGGTGATACCACGACCGAATACCAGTGTGAAGTGAAGGTATACTTGCACTGGTGCGTTCCGCTGGAGATCTGGAACCCCTCAACACAGACCTTACATAACCGCTACCTTCGTCCAGAAGGCGGGGAATCTTTTGAAGATTTCCTTCTCAAAAACAAAAAAAATGTATACTTGTGCGTTTAACCAGTTGAGGTTGGCGCTGTAGACGATATTTTTGTGATACGATAATATCAATCAGTTTCCTTTTTTCACTTTACATGATATATATTGATTGAAATCGAAATAAAGATAGAAAATTGCCTAATGCAATGTAGTGTCGCGCGAATTGTAAGCCACCGTAGCTCTCATATACATTGATAATAATAATATAAGAATATAAATAATATCGAACACAGTATATATATATATGATGTGTAACATTTATCTACTTTTTTTTTGACGAACTACACAGATTGGCCAGAGAAGCTGGCCTTGATTGCTTCACCGGATTGAGAGGTGGCATAGCTCTTAGCCTGAACCTCTATCGCTAGTAACTCGACTTAAGGGTCCCCCCGGTGAGGGATAATCTCGGCTTGGACGGTTACTATTTTACGCGTAAGCATTCCGATCCGAGGGCCCGCAAAAGGAACCGAACCACGAACCTCGGTCGGTAGCCATTTCACGGATAATCTAAGGGACATTAAAAAAGCTAAACTAGCTTTGAGTGCCACTTCGGGAAGCGTTGGCGCTGGGAGAAGAAGTAGCCGAAGAAACTCCAGCAACGCTCTTAACAGAGGTAATTATCTACATTACATTTAGTATACACTACATCAATGCTTCGGCGGCAATCTCAATAAAAAGTTAAAGTTACAGCCTTTATATATATCCCACTGTTAGGCGCAGGCCTTCTCTGTAAAGAGAGTATAAGGGCATAGTCCGCCACGCGGCCCTAGTGCGGATCGGCAGACTTCACATGCCGTAGAAAAATTTTCTAAGACATGTAGGTTTCCTCACGATGTTTTCCTTCACCGCCGAGCGCGTGGTAAATCAGCACAAAAAATGGCAACAACAAATTTATTGGTACCGCGGCACTGGGGATCGAACTCGGGTTACTAGCGTACTACGCAACTTGAGCCAACCGCACGGACACTGAGCTACCACGGCTCTCATTAAGCAAGCAGTAAAACCATAATTTATATTTTTAACTCATTACCCTTTTATTTTTTTACTAGTACTATCAATCTATATCCTCCTTCTAAATGTCATGTGATGATTCACAAATCTGATATTCGACGACGACATAAAGTCTAGCTTTTGGTTCGTTGAAGTTTGCAACATTTAAAAAAAATAGCATATTCTCGTTACTAAATCAATCTTTGAAGTTGTTTCAATTCTTCCTTTTTTACTAGTAGTTTTTGTTTGTCTAATGCTTTTGTATGTTCAGGTACTGACGTAACATAATATTTACTTGATAATTTAGCTTCCAATTTAACCAAATTATCCTCAAGTTTTTTAACTTTGTTCCTTATTTTTTCTTTAGCAGCCGATATTATGCTAACTGCATTATCTTCTTCTATTGCTACTCTAATTTCTGTATCGGTATCTAATAAAGCAGCTACATAGTTATTTGTATCGATATTTATTTTCACACTTCTACATCTTGTTAAATGTAAAACTATATCTTCGTTATTATCTACATCTAGCATTAGAACATCATCGTTGGTTTTCACGTGTATAGATGTTCGAATTTTGTTGGAAATATTATACATCCCTTTCAATTCTCTCACTAGAGTTATAACGTTTAGCAATCTAGCAACTTGTGTTTCCAAATCCTTGTTATTCCAAATTTGAAAATGTCTTGTCTCTGGAAATTGGAAATAAGCCTTGTTCTTGTCATTAAAGTTATGGATGATATTAGTTTCGAAAGCAGGCACTTTAGGTATCAGCTCCTCAGTGACGTAGATCATTATTGGAGCGAGACATCTTAACGATGTATTTAAAACTGCTGATAGAGTATGCGCGTGAACATACCCAATTTTTTCATCGTCACTATCAAACCCAGGTTTAGTTGCTTCGAGATACACATCACAAAATTCGTTATAAACAAACGTTTTAATGGCTTTCGTTGCTAAGTGAAAATCATATTCGTCCATTGCTTTATTCACTTTCTCTACCGTATCTGCTAGCCTGCTTAGTATCCATTTATCGAAATACGTCAAGTCGTTGTGCGTTATTTCGTCATCAATTGCTTTGAGCTTATCGAATGATAACTGCATGTATTTGATACTTTGCCAGATTTTATTGCAGAATAATTTGTTAGCGTTGCATTGGTGTACGTCGAAGTTAACAAAATGTGATTTAATATCTTGAGATAGTAAAGTAAATCTTAAAGCGTCAACTCCACACTCCGGAATACCTTTCGTATTTAAATAATTCAATTTATGATATGTTAGAGCTTTCTTCAGTTCTTCTTTGTTAATTACTCCTTCTTTGTACATTTCTTCCGCCTTGATTTTAAGATTATCTAAAGAAATTCCTTTGATTACGTCAACTGGATCTATTACATTGCCTCTACTTTTAGACATTTTTGCTCCTCTGCTGTCGCAAATCACACCATGTAATAACACATTATTAAAAGGCAATTGTCCAGTTAATTCAATACCTAACATCACCATTCTATGCACCCAAAAACCTAAAATATCATGGCCAGTTACCAGTAGATTAAGTGGATAGAAATCTTTATAATCCTGACTGTTGTGATGTTCCGGCCAACCTAACGCTGCGAACGGATAAATACCGGATGAAAACCAAGTATCAAGAACATCTGAATCTCGTTCGACAGTAATATCTTCAGGCGGAGTTCTTAGATATTTTGATGCTTGTATCTTCGCTAATGCCTCGTCCGTTGCCGCAATCCATATGACATCTTTGTCCACTTTACACTGGTACGCTGGTATCTGATGGCCCCACCAAAGTTGTCTAGATATGCACCAATCTCTTTCATCTTTTGTCCAATTTAGCCAACTTTTGATGTATTTATCAGGAATTATTTTTAATTGACCAGTATTGAAAGCGTCTGCCGCTGCTTTGTTTAATTTTCTACACGATAAGAACCATTGTTCTTTCGGTAAATGTTCAATAACGTCACCTGTTCGACTACAGATAGGTAATGTAGTTTGATGTGCATGTACTGATTTAAGGAGACCCATTTCGTCCAATGTCTGCAGCAGTTTCTGTCTGCAATGATAGCGTTTCATTTGATCAAATAGTTTCACAGTTTGCATAACACCTTCTTCATTTATCACTTGTATTGATGTCAGTCGATGTCGTTTTGCAACTTCGTTGTCGATTTTGCTGTGTGCTGGAGTTATTTTTACGGCCCCTGTGCCAAGTTGCGGATCAACCATCTCGTCAAATATGATGGGAATTGTTTCGTTTCTGAAAGGATGAACTGCTCTTTTGCCTTCTAAGTGTTTATACCTGCACAAAGAATAGTATTTTTTGTGACAAAACTACATTATCAGTCGGTGTAGCTGGCCTCTTAGATTGTGTACTCTGAACCAATATTGGGGGCTAACTTGGGGTAAGTTACTTAGGTAAGGAAAATGTACATCAGCCAATGTCAGAACTGCACAAAATTAAAATTAGTTATCTATGCCTACCAAACCCAAACCACTCAAATTAAAGATATCTCACTAACTAACAAATCAAAGGCGGTCTTTAATTTCTACAGATTATTGATACAGAAAAAAATTACCTTGAATCATTGGGATGCACAGCAATCGCGGTATCTCCCAACATTGTTTCTGGTGTTGTTGTGGAGACAATTATTTCATCATTAGTATCATGTATCTTGTATGCGAAATTGTACATTAATCCAAATTTGACAGGATCGTTGTAGTCTGGCAACATTATATCAGTTGGCTTATTTATTGGCAAGTTTTCTACTTCAATATCTGACACAGTAGATTTGAGAGCATTACACCAATTGACTAGAGCCTTCTTTCTATATACTAACCCTCTTTCAAATAATTGTATAAAAGCAGTGTTTACAGCTTGTGTGTGATTTTTGTCCATGGTGAAGATCTCCCGCGACCAATCTAGGGAGCAACCCAACATACGAAGTTGATTACATATGGTATTGCCATGTTTTTCCTTCCATTTCCACACTTCTGTGTTAAATTTTTCGCGCCCCATTTCATGACGCGACACATTCAGTGTGCTTTTTAAATAATTTTCAACTACACCCTGAAATTCAAAAAAGAAGGCCTAAACAAAATGCTTATTATAAGCCTTATTTGTTAATCAGCCCTTGTATAGCAAGGATTCTTTATAGTGACAGTAGATATTGTAAGTCAGCAAACTATTGGTCACAAATTAAGAATGAATGCAGATATAGGTGAATTGACTATAGTGGAATTGGGTAAGGCAGTTCTAACAGTTGAATGATAGAACATACCTGTGTAGCAATCCCAGCATGATCTGTACCAGGGAGCCATAAAACATTGTGGTCCAATGACCTTTTATGCCTTACAATTACATCTTGTACTGTACAAGACAATGCATGACCTGAAAGTAAAAAGAAAAAAGGTATATGTCTTATAAAGTTACCAGCCTTTATATATATATAATATATATGTCACACTGTTGGGCGCAGGCCTTCTCTGTAAAGAGAGAATAAGGGCATAGTCCGCCATGCTGCCCTAGTGTGAATTGGCATGACTTAGAAAAATTTTCTAAGACAAAGGTTTCGTCACAATGTTTTCCTTCACCGCTGAGCACAGTGCAATTGCAACAATTTATTGGTGCTGGCACCGGGGATCAAACTCGTGTTGCTAGCGTACTAGGCAACTTGCAAAACAAACCGCCCGGACATTGAGCTACCATGGCTCTTATATATATATTATATGTCATATGTATGTCCCAAATCCTGTAAAATAGGCAATTTCCCTTTTTAAATTCCAGCATGGCAATAACAGCAGGGCATGTTCAAGTGTTTTATTTTATAGATTATCACGGGTGGTTGATAGTGATCATTTGCTCGCTCTTTCCCAAAAAAAATAATGAAATTATATTATAAAACCTCTGTGAGTCAAATTAATTTCAAGGCTGATGCTAAAAAATGTTCGAGTTAGTTTATGAGGGTCTGGTGTTATTTATACATAAACTAGATAAAGTAGATAAACTCTCTCAATCATATTAAAACTACTTTCTATTACTTCTTTCTATTTTACCAAGTCTAGGATTGTCTTTTTTACATTGTCTAGATAGGGTAGGCAACTTTTTGAGTTTGATGAGTCAATAATTATAATTGACACAATTTCCAAATTTTTAAGGAGTCACAAATTTTTTTCTTGCTAACAATAATTGGTACTTGCATAAACAAAGTTAACATACAAAGAGTCGCATTTGGCTTGCAGGACACATGTTGCCAAGCCCTGTTATAAATCATAGGTATTATATGTTGTATGTTCATTAACACCTAACACTCTTAACATTATACATGACACTTGATGCAAATTTACCATTTATATGGATTTTTCATGAATGCCATTGTCAAAATTTAACCAAATGGGACCACATTGGAAGCACCAGCTTTCAAACAGTATAAGAATCTTCAAAATTAGTTAAATGAGTAAATATAAAAGAAAATTGAAAACCTCCTTTTTTGAAGTTGATTGAAAATTGTTGCTACTCAAGTACTATTAGGTGTAGATTTTAAATGGCAAGTGACTATTGCCATTTAATATCTATTTTATCACATTTTTATCTTAATTTTAGAAAGTAAGCTAACCTAAATGAAGTTTTCCTGTAACATTTGGAGGTGGAAGGATAACGCTGAACACCGGTTGTTTACTTGAATCGGTAGCAATGAAAAGTCCTTGGCTTTCCCATTCATGGTATTTGTTTATTTCTACAATTTCTGGTTTATAAGCCGGTGCTACTAAGTTTGGTGTGAATATACGAACAGTGCTTAATCTTAACGTTCTTCGTAATAATAGATTAGGTAATTTGACATTTTGCCTTATTATTGTCATTTTAGTTTTATAAAAATTTATTTTTTTCAATTAATTAACATCTTGAACATTAATTCTGAACATAAATATCAATAACATTATGACAAATTATAATCTTAACTGTAAACAAAGGCATCAAAACCATAAGGCCCACATGCTTAATTATTGAATGTTTAATCTTAATAGTTTTATTTAATTGAACAAATATGTGAACGAGGCACAGTTATTGATCATTTTATCAAATTATGACTAATCCTAAATAACCTGTCACAAATTTATTTTTATAAAATATAGGCACAATATTTTTACAGCCTTCATCGTTCGCTCCATTTACGACTTTAAGTTGTACTGGTAGTGGTGAGACGGGTAAGTATTAATGCCTGTCCTGTTTTTCTTCTAGGTATGACTCTGATGGTGGTATTACCACTCATACACTTTTTTTGACGACACAGGTGAGCCAGAGAAGTTGACTTTAACTGCTTCACCGGATTGAGAGCTTAGCTCGCTTAGCCTGAACCACTGTTGCTCGATACAATGGTTCCCCCGGAGAGGGGTAACCTCGGCTTGCACGCGTAAGCATATCGATCTGAGGGCGCTCGACAGGGCTGAACACCTCATAGAACATATTATATTTTCTACAATATCCACAGAAACAGCCATCATTTGTTTCTGTCATTTAAATTGGATATCATCTCATAAAATTTAAATCCAAGAATTTTAAGTTTTGTTAATATTTTAGTTATGTCATAGCACGCTGTAAAATTACATTAGCATTAAAGAAATCAATCATGATAGAGTAAAAATCATAATGGCATGAATTCTGGCGGGAAACTTGAAAAAGCGCGGTTGACTTTAAACTTTAATTTTAAATTTTTTCTATAAATAGTGATTTTTATAGTTAAAGTGAATTTAAATATTGCTATTAGCTGCTGAATAGCAATGGAGGTAAACAGGGGGCAGGTCTCACCCGCCACCTCAATAAACAACCATGGCCTACGGATGAAGGAGGAGGCGTAGGCTCTGGACGATCAGACTGCGGCGATGAGCGAGAAGCGTATTTGCCTTATTATTGTCATTTTAGTTTTATAAAAATTTATTTTTCAATTAATTAACATCTTGAACATTAATTCTGAACATAAATATCAATAACATTATGACAAATTATAATCTTAACTGTAAACAAAGGCATCAAAACCATAAGGCCCACATGCTTAATTATTGAATGTTTAATCTTAATAGTTTTATTTAATTGAACAAATATGTGAACGAGGCACAGTTATTGATCATTTTATCAAATTATGACTAATCCTAAATAACCTGTCACAAATTTATTTTTCAATTAATTAACATCTTGAACATTAATTCTGAACATAAATATCAATAACATTATGACAAATTATAATCTTAACTGTAAACAAAGGCATCAAAACCATAAGGCCCACATGCTTAATTATTGAATGTTTAATCTTAATAGTTTTATTTAATTGAACAAATATGTGAACGAGGCACAGTTATTGATCATTTTATCAAATTATGACTAATCCTAAATAACCTGTCACAAATTTATTTTTCAATTAATTAACATCTTGAACATTAATTCTGAACATAAATATCAATAACATTATGACAAATTATAATCTTAACTGTAAACAAAGGCATCAAAACCATAAGGCCCACATGCTTAATTATTGAATGTTTAATCTTAATAGTTTTATTTAATTGAACAAATATGTGAACGAGGCACAGTTATTGATCATTTTATCAAATTATGACTAATCCTAAATAACCTGTCACAAATTTATTTTTCAATTAATTAACATCTTGAACATTAATTCTGAACATAAATATCAATAACATTATGACAAATTATAATCTTAACTGTAAACAAAGGCATCAAAACCATAAGGCCCACATGCTTAATTATTGAATGTTTAATCTTAATAGTTTTATTTAATTGAACAAATATGTGAACGAGGCACAGTTATTGATCATTTTATCAAATTATGACTAATCCTAAATAACCTGTCACAAATTTATTTTTCAATTAATTAACATCTTGAACATTAATTCTGAACATAAATATCAATAACATTATGACAAATTATAATCTTAACTGTAAACAAAGGCATCAAAACCATAAGGCCCACATGCTTAATTATTGAATGTTTAATCTTAATAGTTTTATTTAATTGAACAAATATGTGAACGAGGCACAGTTATTGATCATTTTATCAAATTATGACTAATCCTAAATAACCTGTCACAAATTTATTTTTCAATTAATTAACATCTTGAACATTAATTCTGAACATAAATA
This sequence comes from Meandrusa payeni, assembly GCA_029286785.1. NCBI lineage: Eukaryota > Metazoa > Arthropoda > Insecta > Lepidoptera > Papilionidae > Meandrusa > Meandrusa payeni. The sequence goes on from JAGSMX010000032.1 coordinate 2,980,002, forward strand.
TCAATAACATTATGACAAATTATAATCTTAACTGTAAACAAAGGCATCAAAACCATAAGGCCCACATGCTTAATTATTGAATGTTTAATCTTAATAGTTTTATTTAATTGAACAAATATGTGAACGAGGCACAGTTATTGATCATTTTATCAAATTATGACTAATCCTAAATAACGTAGATCATTATTGGAGCGAGACATCTTAACGATGTATTTAAAACTGCTGATAGAGTATGCGCGTGAACGTACCCAATTTTTCATCGTCACTATCAAACCCAGGTTTAGTTGCTTCGAGATACACATCACAAAATTCGTTATAAACAAACGTTTTAATGGCTTTCGTTTGCTAAGTGAAATCATATTCGTCCATTGCTTTATTCACTTTCTCCACCGTATCTGCTAGCCTGCTAAGTATCCATTTATCGAAATACGTCAAGTCGTTGTGCGTTATTTCGTCGTCAGTCTTTGAGCTTATCGAATGATAACTGCATGTATTTGATACTTTGCCAGATTTTATTGCAGAATAATTTGTTAGCGTTGCATTGGTGTACGTCGAAGTTAACAAAATGTGATTTAATATCTTGAGATAGTAAAGTAAATCTTAAAGCGTCAACTCCACACTCCGGAATACCTTTCGTATTTAAATAATTCAATTTATGATATGTTAGAGCTTTCTTCAGTTCTTCTTTGTTAATTACTCCTTCTTTGTGCATTTCTTCCGCCTTGATTTTAAGATTATCTAAAGAAATTCCTTTGATTACGTCAACTGGATCTATTACATTGCCTCTACTTTTAGACATTTTGCTCCTCTGCTGTCGCAAATCACACCATGTAATAACACATTATTAAAGGCAATTGTCCAGTTAATTCAATACCTAACATCACCATTCTATGCACCCAAAACCTAAAATATCATGGCCAGTTACCAGTAGATTAAGTGGATAGAAATCTTTATAATCCCGACTGTTGTGATGTTCCGGCCAACCTAACGCTGCGAACGGATAAATACCGGATGAAAACCAAGTATCAAGAACATCTGAATCTCGTTCGACAGTAATATCTTCAGGCGGAGTTCTTAGATATTTTGATGCTTGTATCTTCGCTAATGCCTCGTCCGTTGCCGCAATCCATATGACATCTTTGTCCACTTTACACTGGTACGCTGGTATCTGATGGCCCCACCAAAGTTGTCTAGATATGCACCAATCTCTTTCATCTTTTGTCCAATTTAGCCAACTTTTGATGTATTTATCAGGAATTATTTTTAATTGACCAGTATTGAAAGCGTCTGCCGCTGCTTTGTTTAATTTTCTACACGATAAGAACCATTGTTCTTTCGGTAAATGTTCAATAACGTCACCTGTTCGACTACAGATAGGTAATGTAGTTTGATGTGCATGTACTGATTTAAGGAGACCCATTTCGTCCAATGTCTGCAGCAGTTTCTGTCTGCAATGATAGCGTTTCATTTGATCAAATAGTTTCACAGTTTGCATAACACCTTCTTCATTTATCACTTGTATTGATGTCAGTCGATGTCGTTTTGCAACTTCGTTGTCGATTTTGCTGTGTGCTGGAGTTATTTTTACGGCCCCTGTGCCAAGTTGCGGATCAACCATCTCGTCAAATATGATGGGAATTGTTTCGTTTCTAAAAGGATGAACTGCTCTTTTTCCTTCTAAGTGTTTATACCTGCACAAAGAATAGTATTTTTTGTGACGAAACTACATTATCGGTGTAGCTGGCCTCTTTGATTGTGTACTCTGAATCTCTATTGGGGGCTAACTTGGGGTAAGTTACTTAGGTATGGGAAATGTACATCAGCCAATGTCAGAACTGCACAAAATTAAAATTAGTTATCTATGCCTACCAAATCCAAACCACTCAAATTTAAGATATCTCACTAACTAACAAATCAAAGGCGGTCTTTAAATTATTTTATTGATACAGAAAAAAATTACCTTGAATCATTGGGATGCACAGCAATCGCGGTATCTCCCAACATTGTTTCTGGTGTTGTTGTGGAGACAATTATTTCATCATTAGTATCATGTATCTTGTATGCGAAATTGTACATTAATCCAAATTTCACAGGATCGTTGTAGCCTGGCAACATTATATCAGTTGGCTTATTTATTGGCAAGTTTTCTACTTCAATATCTGACACAGTAGATTTGAGAGCATTACACCAATTGACTAGAGCCTTCTTTCTATATACTAACCCTCTTTCAAATAATTGTATAAAAGCAGTGTTTACAGCTTGTGTGTGATTTTTGTCCATGGTGAAGATCTGCCGCGACCAATCTAGGGAGCAACCCAACATACGGAGTTGATTACATATGGTATTGCCATGTTTTTCCTTCCATTTCCACACTTCTGTGTTAAATTTTTCGCGCCCCATTTCATGACGCGACACATTCAGTGTGCTTTTTAAATAATTTTCAACTACACCCTGAAATTCAAAAGAGGCCTAAACAAAATGCTTATTATAAGCCTTATTTGTTATTCAGCCCTTGTATAGCAAGGATTCGTTATAGTGACGGTAGATATTGTAAGTCAGCAAACTATTAGTCACGAATTAAGAATGAATGCAGATATAGGTGAATTGACTATAGTGGAATTGGGTAACACCAGTTCTAACAGTTGAATGATAGAACATACCTGTGTAGCAATCCCAGCATGATCTGTACCAGGGAGCCATAAAACATTGTAGTCCAATGCCCTTTATGCCTTACAATTACATCTTGTACTGTAGAGACAATGCATGACCTGAAAGTAAAAGAAAAGGCTATATGTCATATAAAGTTACCAGCCTTTATATATATATGTCCACTGTTGGGCCTTAGGCCTGTAAAGAGAATAGCGGCATAGTCCACCATGTGGCCCTAGTGTGAATTGGCTGACTTCACATGCCTTAGAAAAATTTCTAAGACATAAAGGTTTTGTCACAATGGTTTCCTTCACCGCCAAGTACAGCCAATTGCAACAACAAATTTAATGGAGCCGGCATGAGGATCAAACTCATGTTGCTAGCATACTAGGCAACTTACCAAAACAAACCGCCCGGACATTGAGCTACCACGGCTCTTATATATATATGTCATATGTATGTCCCAAATCCTGTAAAATAGGCAATTTCCCTTTTCAAGTTCCAGCATGGCAATAACAGCAGGGCATGTTCAAGTCTTTTATTTTATAGATTATGACAGGTGATTGATAGTGATCATTTGCTAGCTCTTTCCCAAAAATAATGAAATTAAATTATAAAACCTCTGTGAGTCAAATTTCAAGGCTGATGCTAAATGTTTGAGTTATTTTATGAGGGTCTGGTGTTATTTGTACATAAACTAGATAAAGTAGATAAACTCTCTCAATCATATTAAAACTACTTTCTATTCCTTCTTTCTATTTTACAAAGTCTAGGATTGTCTTTTTTACTGGCACCTCAAAAGAGAGTCTTTCCCCTGGTGCAAGGGTTTGTTACCTTCTGAGTCAATCTGTATAGTCATTTCAGTATTATTTTTATTATCATTTCAATAAAATAGATATTAAATGGCAATAGTCAAATCACTTTTATATCTTAATTTTAGAAAGTAACTTATTTTAATTTTGTAAGCTAACCTAAATGAAGTTTTCCTGTAACATTTGGAGGTGGAAGGATAACGCTGAACACCGGTTGTTTACTTGAATTGGTAGCAATGAAAAGTCCTTGGCTTTCCCATTCATGGTATTTGTTTATTTCTACAATTTCTGGTTTATAAGCCGGTGCTGCTAAGTTTGGTGTAAATATACGAACAGTGCTTAATCTTAACGTTCTTCGTAGTAATAGATTAGGTAATTTGACATTTTGCCTTATTATTGTCATTTTAGTTTTATAAAAAAATATTTTTTTCAATTAATCAATGAATCAACATTTTGAACATTATTTCCCAACATAAATATCAATAACATTATGACAAATTGTAATCTTAACTGTAAACAAAGGCATCAAAACCATAAGGCCCATGTGCTAAATTATTGAATGTTAAAATCTTAATAGTTTTATTTAATTTAACAAATATGTAAACGAGGCACAGTTATTGATCATAGTTATCAAATTATGACCAATCCTAAATAACCTGCCATAAATTTATTTTTATAAAATATAGGCACAATTTTTTACAGCCTTCATCGTTTACGACTTTAAGTTGTACTGCTAGTTTTGAGACGGTTAAGTATTAATGCCTGTCCTGTTTTACTTCTCGGTATCTGTCTCTGATGGTGGTATTACCACTCATAGAAATACAATTCATACACTTTTTTTGACGACACAGGTAAGCCAGAGAAGCTGACTTTAACTGCTTCACCGGATTGAGAGCTTAGCTCGCTTAGCCTGAACCACTGTTACTCGATACAATGGCTCCCCCGGTGAGGGGTAACCTCGGCTTGCATGCGTAAGCATTTGGATCCGAGGGCGTTTGAGAGGGCTGAACACATCATAGAACATATTATACTTTCAACAATATCCACAGAAACAGCCATCATTTGTTTCTGTCATTTAAATTGGATATCATCTCATAAAATTTAAATCCAAGAGTTTTAATTTTTTTTTAAATTTTAGTTATGTTATAGCACGCTGTAAAATTACATTGGCATTAAAGGAATCAATCATGATAGAGTAAAAAATCATAATGACTTTATGGTACCCGGCTGTCATTAGCTGTCATAATACGCGCCGAACCTTCATATTTGTTTAATGTTTATCAATTGATTTTATTTACAAAAATAAACTTTCATTTAAATATTCGATGAACTACGTGTAATATGATTTTAAATAAAGAAACTTTTTATCAGAACTTTTTAACAATAAAAGAACGACTTCACTTAAATTTGAAATAAAAATTGTTTTTATCGGTAATTAACGTTATCGTTTCAAAGTATTATCTACCCACAGTCCTAGGTCCGTTTCCTTGACTTTTAGATAAACCTATATTCCAATGGCCATTTGAATTTAAACTATAGTAGAGATGGATATGTTAGTGTATTTAAATCCATTTAGATTCTTTAAAGATTTTGTACATACAAATATCTACATTTCGCAATACATTTATAATATTTTATGTTGATTTAAATTTTTATAATGCCAACGGATCTTTATGATCCTTAAGCTTAATAATCCTTAAGCAAAAATTTCTGTGAAAATTAATGATTAACGGCAATAGCCTACCTACCTAAGTGGTATGTTCAAGTTATGCTCAGTGTAGAATGTTCCATTATTCTGACCACAGTGGTCAGTTCATACAGTAAAATGTCACTACATGTAACTTGTGATCAGTGAAGGAGATAATCTTCCTAAGCCATTACAGAAAATACTGAATCTTCAAACATGTATATTATTTATTTATTTTATTAAATTATTTATTTGATACAGGAAAACTTACAGCTATTCAATTCTTCTTATATAATTTACAAATATATCACTAGATTAGCAGATAACAAGTTTTCTTAGGTAACACAATATTGGAAAAGAGTATCAAGGTCCCGCAGACAAAATTTCACTAAATATACTTATAAAAAGCTTACGTACTGAGGCATCACTGACGTGAAATAGGTCGACATTATTAAATTTCTTACAAAGGTTGTTGAATTCATTACATGCTCTGATAAAATAGCTATTAAGCATATAGTTTGCATTACTAGGTGGAGTATATAATGGACAGTTGAATCGCAGCATCAATTATGAATAGATGTATATTATAAATCAATTAGTAAAGACAATTATTTCCCAAGTGTATATTGTGCTGGTATGTGGCTATCATTGAATACAGCATACCAATGAATTGGCTTCTTAGCCAATCATTTAGCACTGTGGACATAGACTCATTGGTATTGCTTATATTTAGACGCTTAGTGTCTTATTCAAGTATTAGGAGTCCAAACTCACGCTAAGAATGTCTACCAAATAAAAATTAAAGATATAAACTTAACAGATAATATATGTTTAATAATATTCTTATTCATCAACTTGTTTATTGTAACTTTATTTTTGCATGCTTACAGTCTATATATGAAAAACATGTACAAATATATTACTATATTTTCGTCCGATTCAAAGAATAAAGTTGTATCTGCAAGACTGTTAGTTAAAACAAAACTGTTAATTGAAGCATCAATAGCCTAATGGGTACGGTCTGCAAATCGTAAGGTCCACCATCAGGTGTATTCAAATCCACTGTTCGACTATTGAATAATCATAATAACCATATACTAACACAAGATTAAGCTTAGTTGGAATGGTTAACAAGAATGTTAGTAATGTTTTCTGAAAAAAAATGAAATATTGCTAGCTTTTGTTTTAAAAAAAAATTATCAGGACAGTTAGTTGCATTTTTGCCAGCAGTGTTTACAAACCAGTACGATTTCGGGACCTTCAAGAAACGAGCCTACTCCTATCTCAAATGCCGGCAACCAGCTCCTCTGGTGCTGTGGATATTCATGGGCGATGGTGATCACTTAAGATCAGGTGAGCCGTATGCTCGTTTGCCACTTTTCATATTAAAAAAAAGGTTTTCATGTTTTTTAGACCATTACATATTTCATAAAAATCATTGTTGTCTGTAGTTAAAGATTTTGTAAATACAAATATCTACATTTTGCAATACATTTATAATATTTTATGTTGACTTAAATTTTTATAATGGCAACGGATCTTTATGATCCTTAAGCTTAATAATCCTTAGACAAACATTTCTGTGAAAATTAATGATTAACGGCAACAGCCTACCAGTGGTATGTTCAAGTTATGCTCAGCGAAGAAGGTTATATTATTCTGACCACAGTGGTCAGTTCATACAGTAAAATATCACTACATGTATCTTGTGATCAGTGAAGGACATAATCTTCCTAAGCCATTACAGAAAATACTGAATCTTCAAACATGTATATTATTTATTTATTTATTTGATACAGGAAAACTTACAGCTATTCAATTCTTCTTATATAATTTACAAATATATCACTAGATTAGCAAATAACAAGTTTTCACAAATAAGTTAGGGAAAAAAAAAACACTAAAGATACGCAAACTTAGGTAACACAATATTGGAAAAGACAAAATTTCACTAAATTATAAAAAGCTTACGTACTGAGGCATCACTGATGTGAAATAGGTCGACATTATTAAATTTCTTACAAAGGTTGTTGAATTCATTACGTGCTCTGATAAAATAGCTATTAAGCATATAGTTTGCATTACTAGGTGGAGTATATAATGGACAGTTGAATCGCAGCATCAATTATGAATAGATGTATAGTATAAACCAATTAGTAATGAAAATTATTTCAAATAGGTGTATATTGTGCTGGTATGTGGCTATCATTGAATACAGCATACCAATGAATTGGCTTCTTAGCCAATCATTTAGCACTGTGGACATAAACTCATTGGTTTTGCTTATATTTAGACGCTTACTAAACTTTAGTGTTCTATTTAAGTATTAGGCGTCCTAACTCACGCTAAGAATGTCTACCAAATAAAAATTAAAGATATAAACTTAACAGATAATATATGTTTATTAATATTCTTATTCATCAACTTGTTTATTGTAACTTTATTTTTGCATGCTTACAGTCTATATATGAAAAACATGTACAAACAATTACTATATTTTCGTCCGATTCAAAGAATAAAGTTGTATCTGCAAGACTGTTAGTTAAAACAAAACTGTTAATTGAAGCATCAATAGCCTAATGGTTTAGGTTTTGGTCTGCAGATCGTATGGTCCACCATTAGGTGGATTTTAATCCACTGTTCGACTATTGAATAATCATAATAACCATATACTAACACAAGATTAAGCTTAGTTGGAATGGTTAACAAGAATCTTAGTAATGTTTTCTGAAAAAAAATGAAATATTGCTAGCTTTCTTTTAAAAAAAAAAAGTTAGTTGAATTTTTGCCAGCAGTGTTTACAAACCAGTACGATTTCGGGACCTTCAAGAAACGAGCCTACTCCTATCTCAAATGCCCGCAACCAGCTCCTCTGGTGCTGTGGATGTTCATGGGCGATGGTGATCACTTAAGATCAGGTGAGCCGTATGCTCGTTTGCCATTTTTCATATTACAAAAAAGGTTTTCATGTTTTTTTAGACCATGTGAAGATCAGATGGGTGTCTGCTCTTTCCCATCAGCCCACGTCCAGCTGACGCGACGGAGCAATCTGCTGATGTCGGGGCAACCGTATCGTATTAAATTGATAATGGACATGCCCGAGACTCAAATTAATAAGGACTTAGGTATGTGCTCTTAAATTGGTACAAAATTTTAAACCGACTACAAATAGGAGGTTCCTAATTATAATGTACTGGCGTACCCAGCCCGCTTCGCCGGGCTATATTTTGCTTTATTTTATTTAAACAATAAACTTACATCATTAAATATTTAATTTAGCTCTCACAATATATTAAATTATTCATTTCTCTCCGTATTCATTCTCTTCTATTCTCTTCTCGAGCGGGACCCTCTACACCCATGTATATGTGGCTCAAGTTAATGTCAGAAATGAAACTTACCATATGGTATACTTTATTATACTTCAATACACTCCATTGTACTTCAATATTGTTCATAATGACATAAACATACACAACGCATGTGTCAATACAAATTTGGGTTATAAAACAATAGAATATCATCATAGTAAATAAAAGCTGTATTTGACAGTTCAAAAAGAGGAGTGTCCTGATCGTCACCAAACATACAGGAGTACTGGCCAGTTCAATCTGAAGATTCCCTGAAAGTTTCATTGAAATCGGTCCAGCCGTTTCGGAGCCTATAGGGAACATACCCACACACTTTCTCTTTTATATATATAGATTTTTAAGTGAAACGCACGCTTGCCTTGGGGAGTAAACCGGTGAATGCGTTACGTTAAAAGCAACCATCCGAGGTCGTGGTACGACCCTCTTACGCCCTTGTATCGGAATGCTATCGTGATTAGATTAAGATTCCCCTCTCGGGTCCCATGCGCCGTGTTGCTAGAGGTCCAGACTAAGAGCTCTGACACCTCTCAAATCTGGCGATACTTTTTACAGTCAGCTGCTCTGGCCATTACTATTACTGAGATGATATATTTATCTAAAATAAATACATAGATATCGACTGAAGTAATGTGGTACTCTTATCGTATAGTTAATTATTGAATGTGGGTTATCGCTTGCCAGTATTATCGATAGCCGGATATGCAGTCACAATTCCAATAGTCACACATGAATAGAATGAACTTCAGTGTTACTAGATGAATTCTATCGTAGTCACTTCTCCCGGCGCCAACGTTTTAGTAATTGGCAAAAATGATAGTTTTGCTTTTTAATGCCTATTGGTTTTAATAAAATTTGAGGTTTAGGCCATCTCTCAATCCGGTGAAGTTTTCGAAGCAATCAGCCATAAAAGAAAAAAGACTTTTAACTAAAGACGCTCTCTTACATTTCAGACATATCATAGTTCTTACACATTGAAATTACATTACATTTTATCATTTTCACTTATTGTACTTGTCTAGTTTTAGATTGTCATAAACTTTTTTTTTGTTAACGAGGAGGAAATCTTTATAAAGATACCCTGCTTTCTGAGGGGAAGGCGGCGGTTATGTGGGGTTTTTACCCACTAAAACCTCCCCGGTGGCCCTTCAGTTCTCAGATCTCCAGTGGAACGCACCGGAGCCCCTCTGCACTGTGCTCAAGGAGAGCACTTCCCGGAGGAGAGGTTACTCCTTCCCCCCCCTTTGCCCTCGCAGTGCAAGGCGACACGGGCCAGCCGATGTCGCCTTCTTCCCGGGTCCACCTTGGCGGACGACAAAGGCCCCCACTCTTGTCACCCAGTGAACTCGACGCCCCTTTTAGCAGTCAGGGGATACCGTAGTCTTATTCTTGAGAGCCCAGAACTACAGGGCTGCAGATTGTCATAAGCCTACCATATACTCAAGCAATAAGCTTGCTTCCCAATACGAGTGTACAAATATTTTACATATGAGTGGAGTATTTTACAACAATTACAGGTTTTGATTCCCCATCCCCGTTCCGCTATCGAACTTCCCACTGCTCGATTTTATCCTTTATTTAAGGACCTCCTTAAGCCCGAACGAAACGCTTTGCTTCTACCATGCACAGCAAAGCATTAAGATAGTTTCTCGCTTAGATAACGTCTGTCTTTCTCATTGAATCCCGTTTGTTTTGTGGTAGAGTAATAGATATTACTTAACTAGTGTGTCTTATCCAAGAATGCATTTCCAATTTACAATATTTGGGATCGTCCTCAAGCACTTGCTTAGAAAGTTTTAAAATACTGACGAATTGAGAACCTCTATCTTTTATTTTTTCTCTTTATTCAGGATAACAAACATTTGTACAATTATAATAAATCACAGAAAAGTATGAGCGATAAAGTAAAATAAAGTCTAAAGAAAAATTATAAATTACTATAAACATATCGTTGGTTATTGTACAAACAACACCGTCATCCACAGATTACTACATTAAAGTTACAGAGATAGGATTAAATTAATAATAGAAAACAAGAAAAAACAGTCAAAAAGGAAAACAGTTAAGTTAACAAAATCTCTTGTAAAGCTTTTCTAAATTTGGAAGGAGTTAAGCCAAATATATCTACTCGTATATTGTTAAAGTTATTGTTATATAATTCCACGATGCGATTAAGAGGTGTGCGTGCGCCTGCGCTTGTTTTACTTGACTGAATAGCAAAAGTTTATGTGAATGAAGCTCACGAATGCGTTGCGAATGGCTGGGAACACGTATACATATGTGATTGACGAGTTTTGAAGGTTAAAGAAATAAAAGGGTATCGTACAGCAAAGCACTGAAATAGTTTGTCCGCGTCTGTGTTTCTCACCGAAACAATGTGTTTGTTTTGTGGTAGAGTGAATAGTCATTTACTTAGCTAGTGTCTTACCGTTCCTAGGGACTGCATTTACAACATTTTTACAACTGACCGTCCTCAAGCATTTGCTTAGAAAGTTTTAAAATACTGACGAATTGAGATGAACCTCGATCATTATTTAAAGTTAAAGGAGTGAAAGAGTATTGTAACAAGACGCTATTTCACAGGGATGTTCATGGTGTGCGCGCAGATGAGAGCTAAGGGCGGCGTATTTGTCTCCTCGTCTTGTCGCTCCGCTATGATCCGGCATAGGTAATTAAACACCAATTCTACATACGTTATTCCATATACAATACATACATAATTGTTATCAAACATTTTTATTACAAAGTATAATTGTTATCTTGGCCCTACACTTTATAATAAAATAAAAGAAATCTTTAACATTTGTCATCCTAACAATTATCGATGTTATCGATATATATTGTGCACTCCTACCCTGATGCGGCTTCTCCCCTCAGGTCCAGGTTACACCATCTGATCAGGACGACTGTGTTTGCTCCCATACTACTCAGCGGATTCGACGAAGAGAAGCAACAAGTTCAAGTGGAACTGTTCAGCGACTTCATAGATGATCCGGTAAGTCATTAATAACTGTATATATTAAATTTACTAGCTTACCCAGCCCGCTTCACCGGGCTATTATTGCTTTATTTTATTTAAACAATAAACTTACATCATTAAATATTTAATTTAACTCTAACAATATATTAAATTATTCATTTCTCTCCGTTTTCATTCTCTTCTTGTGTGAAAATAATTACCTACACCCATGTACATATCAGCAGCATCAGTAAACGGATACATTCGCGGCGCTATAACTCGCCTTGAATATTTCAAAATTCTAAATTATTATCTTTAATATACTTCAGTATACTTCAATATACTCCATTGTACTTCAATATGGTTCATAATGACATAAATATACACAACGCATGTGTCACTACAATTTTGATTTTAAAACAATGTCATCATAGTAAATAAAAGCTGTATTTGACAGTTCAAAAAAAGAGGAGTGCTCCGATCGTCACCAAACTTTATACAGGATTACTCGCCAGGTCAATCTGAAGATTCCCTGAAAGTTTCATTGAAATCGGTCCAGCCGTTTCGGAGCCTATTTGTAACATACCCACACACATTTTCTTTTATATATATAGATTTGTATTGATTGTTGTTAAAAATAGGACCCGTAGAGTCTACTATTTACTAGTGATTTTTCATTGTGAAACCGATCTTTTCAATTATCATTATATCATTACCAAATGCTAATACACACGATGGGCGCGCCAGTGGTACGCTAATGATAAACCATAATGGCACCTTTTAACTGAAAGACAAAAATTAAAGAAGCAAAAAATAAAAGCAAATGTCTATGTAATCATTAGTCATAAGCAAGAAAATTACTCACTCCGGCTCTGTTTCTGAAAAGGATCGTTGACAGAGCCGCGTCTTTGTGATGGGGGAGGTGGGAGGACACTTCAAGAAGATACCCCGCTTTCTGAGGGAATTCAGCATTAAACCGGTGGCCACTTTCGATGCATTCCGATGGGCTCCAGGATTTCCGAAGGAATGCACCTGTGCCCGTCTGCACTGTGCAACATGTGTCAGCACCGTCGCATTGCTAATGCAATACAGGGCCAAACCATGTTGTCATCCACTTAAACGGACGATAAGGTTATATCATAGCCTAATTCTGTAAGCTCAGGGCTACAGGGCTCGCCTCTTTGTCAACTTTTTTTTTGTTTTCGGGGTGGTGGGGAGGAGGAGACTTCAAGAAGACTCCCCGCTTTCTGTGGGAAAGGCGGCAGTTGTATGAGATTCTTACTTAAACCTCCCGTTGGCCATTTTCGACGCATGTTGAGGGGTTCCAGGATGCACAGTGCAGCATGGGTCAGCACGGTCGCATTGCTAATGTAATAAGGGGCCACACCGTGTCGTCATCCTCCATACTTGTCGTGAACCCGAGGTCCCTTTTACAACAGGCAGGATATATCATAACATAATACTGTAAGCTCAGGACTACAGGGCTCGCCTCTTTGTCAACTTAAATTTCATGTGTTTAAAATGTTCATTCACCAAACAGGAGTTGCCAGTGACAGACGCATACGTGGAGCTGCAGACCCGTTTCGCGCAGCTGTACGGCTGTGAGCTGCACATCCAGGCGCATTTCACAGGACTTCGCTATATCATGTATTACTGGCCGCGCGTCTCGGCGTGCATTGGTGAGTGGAGTTGATCCATCTTTAAGAAGACGCTGAAGCAATGATAGAATCTAAGCAGTTCGATATACGATTTAATTCGCACTTTCGAATCCGTTGCCGTTTTTCGGTATTTAAAAAAAATTAACTTGCCGAAAATATGTTCCCGGTGTGTAACGATAGGTGCACCACCTGTCACGTATGGGTCCTAATAAAACTTGGATATACGGTCGTGAGAGCTTATTTATTTTATGTATGTGTGAAAGGAGCGAAAGAGGTATACCTCTCTGTTTATCCCATCGGGTGACGGGCGTTAGTTTGTATTATATCGTAGTTACAAGTCTTTTATCAGCTTGACCTTTATATATGTATTAAAAAATAAGGGAATTTTGAGAAACCGTTTTTTTAATTTCAGGAATCTCTACGAATCTTTTCTTCGTGTCTCTCGTATTTATTCTAAGTTGGTACCATCTTCAAGACGGACTTCCTGAATTTATTAAGGTATTTGATGTATATATTTTTTTCTGGCAATCTTTTACAATATTAAACAAAAATATAGAAAAATACAATCACTACTAGCCATTGTGGCGTCACGATGAATTGACTATTTAACTTCCAAAGTAACAATTGATTGTAACACTCAAAATAAACATTATTTATATTCAAAAAACATAAGTCTATAGGTATTTGGGCCCCCTGCCCGTATTAAGTCAAAGAAAGAAGTAGAAGTGCACGACTCTTACTCTTCACGATGGTAGGACTCGTATAAATTTTATAATCTATGTATGTAGTCTGTACTGCTAGCAGAATCAATCCCAGAACCCTCGCAGTGTAAGGTGACACGGGCCAATCGATGTCGCCTTCTTCCCGGGTCCACTTTGGGTTCACTGAGCGAACCTAAAGCCCCCTTTAGTCGCCTTCTACGACAGGCAGGGGATACCGTAGTCTCATTCTACGAGCCCAGAACTACAGGGCTGATGGCTTTTTGATCCTAGTCTAACAAGTTTAAAATCCTCCCTATTTCCCTTAATTTTGATAAAAAAAAATTGTTTTAGAGTAAATTTAACGCCACGGAAGTGAAGAATGAAGATGCAATTGGTAAAATTAAATTGGAGAAAGAAAACAAAGGTAAGACAATTGACTTTTTTTTTTAATGACGAACTACACAGATTGGCTAGCACTCCTCTTTTGAACTGTCAAACAAGCCATACGTCGTACTTTTATTTCTGACATTAACTTGAGCCCGATATGTTTTTTGTATAAATGATAAGAATGATATTGTATTTACTCATATGAACATGGGTGTACGTAATGATCTTCACACGCTTGAGAAGAGAATGAATACGGAGAGAAATTAATAATTTAATATATTGTGAGAATTAATATTAAGTTTGTTGTTTAAATAAAATAAGGCAAAATCTAGCTCGGCGAAGCGGGCTGGGTACGCTAGTTACGAATAAAAATTGTTCAAATACCAAATAAACAAATAATTTTCCTTTTTTGTTGTTCAGAATCATTTCCATTCTTCGAGGACGAGGCGCTTCTTCAAGAATTTCAGAAACTGGAGCAGAAAAACATTTAAAAGACTGATATTAAAACATTATGTTTTTAATTTTAAATTAATCTGTAGTAGCGTATTGGCTAAGTGGAAATTGAAATTTCTATTCAATTGAGGGTTCGAATCCCAGCTATCGGTTTTTAAGTACAAACTCAATCAATATCTAACATTGGCACTCAACGCAGTAAAGCCCTTGTCATTGTTGTCTTAAGCTCGATGAAAGGAAAATAATGATCTCTGTCTGCCCCGATAGTGTTAAAAGGATGTAGAGCTTATCATATATATATAGTACTGGTTAAATTGTGATGTTTGTATGTTCGTTGATCGATGTATTTTGTTATATTTTTAATGAAATCAATATAATATATCAAGAAGAATGTTTACGCATATCAATGAGACAATTGTACAAAGTTATTTAATAAACATGTTGGGTAAAATTAATATTTTATTTTAAAAATGCATCCATTTTATCCGTAATAGGGCGACCACAGCGACGTGCATCTTTGACATCAAAATTTCCGCATTAAAAACACTTAAATCATTTTAGCTAATCTCATAGACACTGCACTAGGTCGACAAACATCGCAATTTTTTTTGCGGCTTGCGTTGCATTTTTACCTTTTTTGTAGTAAAATTTTAAAATGTATGGAATTTCTTCATTAGATTCACTCAACTTGACAATACGAAAAACAAATGGAAAATCACACATTTTCCCAATTTGAATTTGGAATTATTTTAACTTTCAATGATACCAAAACCAGCCAAATATGTAGTTATAGCCAAAGAGATTTTATTACAAGTTCATACACACTACAATGCAAAAAGACTTTTTCTCCAACCTATTATATGTTGTGGATATAAAATATATACATATTTTTATTTTAATATTTCATTGTGCATCTTAAATCTTTTCCTTCATTACACCAATATATTTTTCTCTGTCACTCAAGATTGGTTGATAGAGAAAGACATTAAGTACGCTTTTGTAAACTTTGAGGTTATAAATTTTGCACGAGGAACCTTGGTTGTATATTAATAAATCAATAAAACAAATCTCCCATCAATTGCGACATTTATTAAATACAATAACCGTTTTAATAATCGTTTCCAATGATATGTACAGATCATAAAATTATAAGGTAAATTTCACAATACAGAGTATATATAATGTATACAGATTATACAAAGCAAAATTTTTTTATCTAATCTTTTTTTGCTATGTTCCTCTAATATCTATTTCGAAGGCAAAGTGGGCAGTACATGTTGTAATAACTAGACATATTGTACGATATATTTGATGCTATTTTAATATAGATTATAAGCATTATAGTCGTTAATAGGGTAAACAGGATACCAAAACAAATAGAACAAACATAGTCTTATTATTTTACACAATTTGGGTTAAAAAAGAAAAAAGTATTTTAACCTAATTTTTTGCATAAAAAATAATATCACATTCTCACGAATTGTAACCTGCACTAAATAGACATCCTACTAAATTTTAGTGGGCTAGAATAATAATAGCTAGGTAATGGTTTAATATTTCCTCTGTATATTTTTTCTCTGTGAGTCCTATATGTTTTAATGGAAGTCATTGCTATCTAGATGGCTTTTCTATTTAACCAGATTGAGAGGTTGGCGACTTCTTAGAGCGTTAATGTTAACCTCTATTATAAGTCATTTAGTTTAAAGGTAAAATTTGATTTTCTGGACTTTCAGATATGTTAACATGCACAAAAATATAGTTAATTAAATATTATTGGTAAAATATAATATTATAACATAATAGGTATTCTTTTTTAAAGGTTTACACTCAGTTTCAATCTAGTAGATAATCTACACGAAGAAAAGATTGTTAAAATGAATTTGAATGATCCTACCATTTAGTACGAAATTTGTTACGTCTTTGGTTTATAATATTACAATTTTTTCGGCTTTTTTCACGAGTCAATTCTAATTGTACTGTATATATAATAATAGTATTATATTTAATATCTTTAAACAAGCAATTCATGTATATACACATAATCTGAATGTCGAAAACGACTCCAAGGAGTTTTAAAGTTGGGTGAAACAATCAAATTTAGTGAACCTGAAGGTTAGATATGGACAGCTGACTGGGAAAAGAATTTGTATGAATACATTTTTTAAAAATTTACACTATGCAATAGAATTTCTATAACTCGAAGTTAGTGCCTTCATTAAAGTTATACATTTTTGGACGACAACAAAAAAATTGTGACAGTAACTTTTAAGATGGGAGCGACAAAAGTGGCGAGCGTCGATGTTACCATTAATTCAGCAGCCGAGTGTCACATAGATCAATTGTGAACTTCAGTGTGACGGCAAATATTTCAATCATTTTTCATTAAAATAATTTAATAGGAAATATGAATTTTAATTATTTTATAATGAAAATAATTATTAATGTATATTTCATACCATTAATTATTTCGTTTAAAAATGAGTCGCTAGTTTTTCATAGATGTAAACTTCTAGCGTGCATAACATGGAAACTTCTTTCTTTTAATTGACTGAAAAAAAATTAAAAGCACTGACGGATCACGGATCATGATGTCAACTGTCACAATAACGTCATTATTTCGAACTAGGTACTATATCATTTGGTATAGATATAAATTCGAAAATAACAAATAGCACATCTTAAATTATAGCAATAAATGAAAAAAAAATGATTTACTTTTTCTAAATAACACGTAATATGCCTAAAAAACTTCAATATATATTTGATTGCAAATAATGTCTTTCTATAACAAACTCTATAACATTGACTTATTTATCGATATAGTGAGAAAAGATTTTCCTTCGTAATTTTTAGGAAAAGTTCGTATTTTTCTTTCTCAAATAGCTCCATATTAATGGTTATGAAAATGTCACTCATTCAATACGATCGTTCATTGACAGTTCGGGTGTCATCATATTCCGATAAAAAACCGAGTTTTCCCGAAGGAAAATAATTTTTCACCACATCTGTACAATAAAACGCATGATTAAAAACATTCAAGCCTAAAAATATATTACAATAAAGAAATATATCTTATTTATAAATCCAGACTGTGCCAGGCAGGATAACTTTATTCGTTGATTTGAATTTGTGCCATAATACATTGCTACTGATACTACAATCCTCACTCATTGTAGCTTGGGTGAAGTTAATCTAAATAATAATGCAACATTACGTTAAGCAAACGATTGGATTTACGAATAAAATAATTAAAAAAAATGTCTTTTGACAACTTCAAAATGAAGAAAACATGGAAACCATAGATGACGTGATGGAGACCATAGAGACACGTGACAAGGTATATTAATGCACGTGCCATAGATTAATTATAAAAAAAAAAACACCTAAATATCAGTAGTTTGTAAGAAATGTTAAATACTTCTTGTAATTTTCCATTGTCCATATATATCATAAAAACTTCGAAAGAATGTTAATTGTTTACAAAGAAAAACTTGATTTTTTATTCCTAGAGCGTGGAAATCGTTGCTATTTTGCAGACATGCAAAAACTTAAGTAGACAAAAGAATAACTATAAATTTAACTTACAAAATAGATAACTAATAATAGAAAATATAACTGCCATTAAAAAAAAAATCATTACTTTTGTAAGTTACATACATGTGCGATTATGGAATAACCAGAGAGCACTGTAGGTAGCCATTAAAGTAAAAGAAATAATACTTTTTTTTATATTTAATATAAAGTAAAGGCGGATAATTCTTTATGCCCTTAAAAGGCATCTTTAAAAGTAGCTAATTCAAATATTGTAAAGTAAAAAAGTAAACTTATCTAATATATTTTTTAAGTCAAATACCAAAACGGCTTGAATAATATGATACATTGTTATAGCAAGGTAGCACCCTATAATGTCGAAAAGACATAATTAAACGAATTGGCACATCTTAGCAATGTTGTCGGGTTTGATTAATTTTGACTTGTAAAAAAAAAGTTTTGGTAAATTTTGGTAGAAAATCTTGTGCTTGGTAACACTGTCAAAGAAACTTCTAATTTATACACCATTAAAATAAATATAGATAGTTCAACTTCTTTAATAATTGGATAAAAGACATTCATTCTACAGTATTACGTATACATTGAGCGGATGAAGATATTTGTTTACGACGCATATAATAAAGATATGTCAATTGTTCGATAACGTAACGTAACATAATAAATCTTTGGCTTCTACAGATAAAAAATATCTATAACATCTTATATACGAATTAATAACAAATTTGCTTGTTCATCCGTTTGGTTTGAGCATACAGTAAAACTTCACACTTTGATGTGAATACTGATTAGAATTGTGGACTTTTTAAAGTAGAAATGTTTTATATTCTCGATAGATTTGGCCGCGAGAACTGGTGCACTATTAAAAACATGACATGACAAACATGACTAATGAAATATATAGATTTGATGACGAATTATATAAACGTATAAAACGCGAAATTTTACAGTGATTTTGTATTTACTTTGATGTTTATGTGTACGTATAACTTCGTGCAAGTACTTTAAATTATTGACTTTTTCTAATAAAAAAAATAGATTAACGGATATAAACACAAAATAAAATATATATCAATGACATTTGACAAATGACAATCCATATTACAACGGTCGTAAAAATAGTTTACTTATAGTAAATCGAAAAATCTAGTCACAAATATTTTCAAATTACAAATCCATTAATATTTTAATTAATGATATTCGTGATCCATACACCATTATATTGATGGATACGATAAGAGAAATCGATATTTTCGGCTAACGCCATATGTGTAGTGAAGTGTTGCCAGTAGACAATAATTTCCAAAAGTTACCATAGTAGTAATAATTCAGCTCGCTGTTGAAGCGTATCGAGACAACTCTGGCAACACCATCCCGATAGCCTGGAAAAATTGAGCGAGCTGATGTTAGCGTGTTAACAATACCGTCCGCTTTTTTTTCAACGTCAAGGATAGGATGTGATTTTAAAGGAAACAGGATCATTGCGTCATTATACGTACAAATGTTTTTGTTGAATTTAGGTTAGGATATGAAATTTCGCGCGAAATCGATGGTTACCAGCGTAATCGCTTAGTGTAAATTTAGAATGTGCATTAACCGTTAGAAAGAAGGTCACAGAAGAGAAGGAACGGGATTGGTAGAAGGATTTTATTAGAGGTCTAGAACTAATTTGCTCAAAGTATAAATACAATGTATACTTTTGAGCAAACTTAACAACCTGTATGTTATAAATATATTTATACATAAATATAGATAGAGCCGAAGAATTTTTACTTCTGTCGTATGGTCTAAAGCGCAATGGATTTGTTTTTCATAAGACCTAGCGTAGAAGACTGTCTTGCATAAATTGATGCAAGCGCTGTTGAGTCTACTCACCTCATTCTCCGCATGGTCCTCGTCACTCTGGTACAGGACATCCAGTTGGGAGCTGTTCACGCTGTTCTCCCAGTCTTCAGATGACTCGACAGATGAGGCGTCCAATTCCACGTCCACTGTTTACGTGACATAATAATACATCATCATATTTCACAGTATAATAGGATCATTCGCGAGCCCAGAACTACAGGGCTGAACTAGGCTAGGGTACCCGCAGCCCTGTAGTTCTGGGCTCTCAAGAATAAGACTACGGTATCCCCTGCCTGTCGTAGAAGGCGACTAAAAGGGGCCTCGGGTTCACTGGTCGACAAGGGTGGGGGCCTTTGTCGTCCGCTAAGTAGACCCGGGAAGAAAGAGACGTGGGCTGGCCCGTGTCGCCTTGCACTGCGAGGGCACAGGGGGGAAGGGAGTAACTTCCCCCCCGGACGTGCTCTCCTTGAGCACAGTGTAGAGGGACACGTGCGTTCCACTGGAGATCCCGGAGCCCCTCGTCATGCATCGAGGAAAGGACCACCGGGGAGGTTTTAGTGGGTAAAAACCCCAAATAACCGCCGCCTTAAGGCTAGGGTACCCGATCGCAATGCCTCATAAGGAACTTTGTTCCAAAATACAGACCTATTTGGTAGTCAGTTATAAACATACCATTAACAGGTGGATCAGCATGCCTCGGTGCTGGCACAGCTGGCATCCTAAGAGCTGTTGCGTTGACAGCCAGAGCTTGAGTGGCGTGCGCCCTGCTGCTTGAGGGTTGAGGTACAGGTGTTATTTCATCATTGAATCGGACCAGAGGATACTCCTGCAAATTACACAAAACAATATTTATAGAATCTGTCATGTTTTTAGTTGAACCATTGAATTAATTTTTTTTTATTTTAATTTACGAAGTACAGTCACTGGGGAGATTAAGGTGATTTATATTCCAATGACATAGAATCAATAGCCCTATGGTTTAGGGAGCAGTCTCCACAACATAAGGTTCAGACAAACCATTCAACTATTGATGTGACCCTAGCACAAGCTTTTTTGGAAAGGTTAACAAGAATGTTAGCGGCATTCAATACATAGTTTTAGAATACATTTATAACGAAATTTGCTAGTAATCTTTAAAAAAATATATTTTAGTAGTTATTTTATTTATATTTTAGTAGCCAGTCACTAATCACTATATAATAATCAATTTTATTTCTATTGATTGTTGTTCACAAGCAGGACTCGTAGAACCATAATGGCACCTATAAACTAAAAGACTAATATTAAAGAAGTCACAATAAAGCAAATATGGACCACTATGATGGCAATGGATATTTTTTGAATTTTGTATGAAATTGGCAAACTAAGGGCCTAGGTGGTAGCATCCATCTTCCCTGTTAAAATGAGCCGAGTTACTGCTCTACTAATCATTTCTAATAAAAATAAATAAGAATCGGGATTTCAGTGTTCTTGAGCGAGGGTTGTTTAATAAATCTGTATGTAATTTGATTTGCTAACCAAAAATCCTTTGATCCTAAGCTATTATAAGGGTTATTTTAAAATATTTTAAGTTTTAACTTTAATTTTTCTTTAAATTGTATCGCTGAATGAATTAAATGGTTTTTAGTATGTAGTAGAGAAGCAACTACTAAACTGATGAAGAACATCACATTTTTACCACATCTGTTGTGGCAGAACATTTTCTATGTTTTTTTTAAAGGTGCTAGGCGCAATGGCTTATTTTCTTTAGTTGCTTTTGCCCCTAGTGAGTGAAGTACTCAGCCTAACTTATCATAAAAGTCACTTTTTTATTGACAGACAGGTTGTTTTTAGCCAGATTCTTAATTAGCCCGTTTCCTACAATTTTTATTTACATCAGATTAGAAAGGGTAAGAAATAAATGGGTTGCTGTCATCTGACACCATCCAGCTATATTAATTTGAAATCACACTATATGTGAAGGAAATAAAAGTAGAGGACTTACTTGATGGGGCAGATCACATATTGGATTCAATCGGAGATCAATCATTTCCAGCATTGTAAGGGAACTTGTGTCAAAATTGTCAGGCATAGAAGTAATCTGAAAGTTGGATTTCATAATTCATTTAATGCATTAGTACTGTATATGTAAATTATATTGATAATTTACTTTACAAACATCCGAACAACACTTTATAATAACTTAGCTGTATCATAACTTATTTTAAATTAAAAGGATTAAGATCTTTGACCAAAAGGTCATTAGTCCAAATCCTAGCCGAGTGTTGTGTAGTACCTTAGCTCAACAATATATTTTTAATTTTTCATCAAAAACATGTTTGCATGTACTTCACAAATCAGAAAAATGCAAAAGAAATAAATTATTTACCTACATGACAATGACAATTTACCTGATTGTTTCTGAGCTGCAGGAACATCAGGTCTGGACACTTCATAATGGAAGTCGGAAACTCTTTGATCTGGTTATACCTCAAATTACAATGGACAAGGGACTCCATTTTATCCATTGTCTTTGGTAACTTTTCTATTTGATTGTATTCCAGAGTTAACCATCTGAAAAGTACAATTACATTTTAAAAAGCACTGAATATTTTTGTTTAATAAACAGGGTATTAGGAGACCGCTTTCGAAAACAAAGACAGACAATAGTACTAATGACATCTTTGACAATGGGATGGAAAAAAATGATCCTGATTGAATACATATTTTTAAAATTATTTATTATTTTTTAACATGCCATAATGTAATACTTAAATGAAACAATAGTTTCATAAAAAATACATTACTTTACTAAATAAAACAACAGAAAAAACAGCTGATGCTCGGGTCAGTAGATGAGCAGGCTTCGGCTGTCTTTGACTTTAAGCTTCATTGCTGTTTTCTTTAAACATATGATTTTTTTAAAATCAGGATTAATGTTTTTCCATCCCACTACTATATATTTTAAATAGCTTGTATAATGTGATATACCAGGTACAATTTCACTTAGAAAATATATCTAAGATATTTACTAAACCTTGTTTAGAATATCTAATTTATTTTTAAAGAAAAAGGACGACAAAATCTTACAGCACACATCCACAACACAAGAGGAGATGTAGATACACAGACTGCCTTTTAATAAATGAGTAAGCTT
This sequence comes from Meandrusa payeni, assembly GCA_029286785.1. Classification (NCBI taxonomy): domain Eukaryota; kingdom Metazoa; phylum Arthropoda; class Insecta; order Lepidoptera; family Papilionidae; genus Meandrusa; species Meandrusa payeni. The sequence goes on from JAGSMX010000032.1 coordinate 3,003,206, forward strand.
CTTTCTTGAAGATTCAAGACAAGTATTTGTTATTATTACCTATTGTATACTATTATATACCTATTTTTAGTATATAACTATCTACCTTCTGGAAAACACATTTTCTATTCTTTCCATGGATTTCATTGTAATTTATAATAAAGGTAGAAAAATATCTCCCCATTTACTATTATAGAGTTGAGAAATTAAAATAATATTAATTGTGAACATTAGCTACAAAAGACAATAATATTCTGCTAAGTATTAAAATAGATAAAAAAAACATCACCTTAATTTTTGTAGGTCTGTCATTTCATCAGGTATTTCTTTCAATTCATTGCCTCTCGCTCCAAAAGTGTCCAGCTTCGAAAGCTTCCCAATTTCCTTTGGTATCTCTCTAAGTCCTATTCTGTTGCACCAGATAGCTTCTAAGTTCTCCAACTCTCCAATTTCCGGAATCAATTCATACAAGGGATTATAACTAATATTCAAATTGACCAGGTTTTTCAAGTTACTGATTTCGGATGGCAGAGACTGTAAATTGTTATAATCTAGAGTTAAGGTTGTTAAATTTGATAGTTGAGTTAACTGCACTGAGATTGAAGAAATTTTGTTTTTATGAAGATACAGGTGTTCGACGTCGAGACAGGTGTACAACACACTGGGTATTTCTGTGATTTCAAACGCGTTTAGACTCAAGCGGGATTTCTTTTTTGCGGCTGCCTGTTCTATCACTGCTAAGATATGGTTTTCACGAATGAATTTCAAAATAGCACTCATCCTGAAGTTATTTTTGGTCTTATTGCATTATGTATTGCGTTTGAATCTGTTGGTGACAAGGTGGTGACAAGGACGACAAACAACAGTCCATCAACAGTCGATCAGGTGACAAGTGACAATAAAAAATATATATGTTGCCATATGTAAAGTTTTTTTTATAATGGGATGAAAATATCTGTAGTACCGCAAAATAGGGTGAATAGAAATGATTATGAATAGAAACATTAGCAGAAAATTAAGCATTGTTCCAAAAATGAAATGACGTTATGGTTACAACAAAGTCAAATACACAAATAAAAAACTAGTTGGATTTCGTATATTTTACTTTTAAAGAAAAGAAGAATATAATTAATTATAGAAATTCCAGTATGTTTAAAACAAAAAGTACCATCTTTTTAGTCTAACTCTAGTTGTCGTTTAAAGGAACGTAATGTATGTATTGATTTTCGGTTAACTCAAATAATCAATGTTGCTAAAAATAAACAAGGCGGCAAGGTCATATAAATTTTCTTAAACTGCTGTGAGGCGAACATAGTGAGCGGTCGATTGCTTGAGTTTTGAATTATAACTATAAATTTTTACTAATTTCTTTATTTAATATGGCTATGATTATTACTACTTTTAAGAGAACTCTTTTAATATTTTGTATATTATATTTTGAAATATATATTGAAGGTAAATTTCGTAATTAATAATTATTAAATTTCTTTGTGAATTTTATTATATCGTTTGTTCTATTACAGCTTCTTCACAAAACATAACGCTGCGCCATGTTCGAAGGACAAAGGTGGAGGAGGTTTTCTTTAAAAATCAGAAAGAGAACTTGTACAGATCTTACCAGCCTATTTCTATCAAAAACCATGAAACTTCCTATCTCAAAGCTGACGACCGCACCGATGACGATATAACTTCCTACGATACTGAATATAATGGAGTTGTGTCGAATTTCACATCATCTGTGTATGACGATAATCCCCCTCTTTATCCTAATCCTGATAACTTTCCTAACAATGAAGGTACTTTACATTTATATTTTACATTATACGTATTTTGTAATTATTATAAATATTTTTTATCACCTTAGAAAACATTAAAGAAGACAATGAAGTCGACTCGTCCGATGAAACATTTGCAGATACTGATCTTAAACAATACAATAGAATCAGTAGTCAATCTTACCTTTATGGATGTAATGGCTGTCATGACAAAGAAGTTAGTTGGATATTATTGGTACGTAAAGTAATATCGAATAATCGAAATATTTCATTTTTGATATTTTGTATGCCGCAAGGTGGTCTAACAACCTCATAAGGGCCACAGGACGCAGCTGGATGCAGGCCGCTTACAACTGGTCCTTTCGGAAATCGTTGGGGAGGTCTATGTCCAACAGTGGATGTTTTACGGCTGATATGATGATGATTTTGTATCATCAATCATCATCATCTCAATTATCATACTAGCCAATGCGTCAATAGCCTAATTAGAGCATGGTCTGAGAATCATAAGGGTGTATGTAGAATTCCACTATTCAACTATTGATGTGAACCATTTCCTAGTACAGTCTTAAGCTTAGTTGGAATGGTTAACACGAATGTTAATAATACTTTCCAATTAAAAAAAATATTGCTAGCTTTCATTTTTAAAAAAAATATTTTGATTATATATTTCCCCAAGTTACTAAGTTACCCAACAGAGGCTAAGGGTATAGAGGAGCCCCATTCTTACATTCTGGTGGAGTGGGAGAAGTTTAGAGAAAGTAATGTAATCTAGTATTAAAACTAATTTTATTTGAACCAACCAGGATATTATTAAGGCTTTTTTTTATGGAGTATAAACTAGTGCTTGACCACGCCCTAGCCCTAGTATTTCAGCCAGTTTATTAATAAGTCAATTTGTGAGACCTTTTGGGTTTCATCGCAACTCATAGTCAAGACATTTACACCTATATTATGGTATACAGTCAAATAATTAATCATTTACTATTAAAAGCGAGCGGTACTGTATTAGATTGGAATGTTTGGATTCCCTGATTGTATAGGTATAAAATTCATAATAAATAAAATAGACATTGTCATAAAATGTCCTACACATTTTTATTATAAAAAGATATATAATAAATAAGCTTTTATATCAAGAGGGGTAGACAGAGTTGGCTTTTTCTGAAAATTTTTTATTAGGTCTTTTTATACAGGTAGTAAGCCTATCCTTTGAGGGTGAAGTCCGGTCTTTGCCGGGACCGGCCGGTCGTTGGGGTGTCCTGTCACTGAGAGATCCGGGACACCCCGCTCATAACGGCTGATGGCATTCGCGGTAGGTTTAGTGGGTATGGGCTGCCCAGGCCGAGTCCCACACATCCCTCCGGGCCCACCCAGGATATCGGAGGATGGTCTATATACAGATTACCCTGCGTTAACAAAAAAAAAGGTAGTAAGCCTATCACCTCACATCATATACTAGGCATATTTCACAATATTTTTTTTACTTAAATAACCTAAATACCACATTTCATTGGTACAAGCCGACTAGCATTAGAACTCTAACAATTGAATTGTTCAGTTTTGACAATGGCCTCCATGAGAAAACCATATGTCTTAAATTTAAGCATTAAGTATGTGCCTGACAAAAGTATGAATAACTCAATATCACACCAACATAATTCAACAATTCATTTATTATTGGAAAGGAGAGTAGCCAAACTACTACATTATCAAATTCTCATCAAACTACTCTTCAAAAGTAATTTGATTAAAGTTTGGTTAGGTTTTGACTAATTCTATTTCATAATATTTCTACAATAATTTGGAAATACAAAGAGGACGTCTGTGCGTAATATTGTTCAATGTTCGATTCTTGTATTCTTATACCCATATCTTTGTATATATAATTTATAACATTGTTAACAGATCTATGTAAACAACGGATTATCGCTTCTCATTCTTGGTTGGGGTCTGGCCTTTCAAATATTTACCCAGAGGGAGCTAAGTTTAGGCGTCACAGCCGTCTATTTTATCCCGTGATACATCTGTATTGCTGTTTCATAATTTGTACCCTGTTGTATAACCAAGCTATTACGGTAAGTGCATTTAGAGTAATGAATAACATGTTTTTATTCCTCTTACAAGTTACTATTACTATTTGTATATCTTTCAACTTTTAAGTAATCTTATTATATACTAATTTTTCCTATAAAATATGGATAAACATTTATTTATCTATTTATTTATTTATTTATTAAGATACACCAACAGCATTACACAAGCATACATTGTTGTAATAATCAAGTTTACAAACTAAGTCCTGTTGTGTATGCCAATTACAGGTGTACACAACATTCGCTATAAGGAAGCGTAACGATTTTATTATTAATACTTACAAAGTATATTTTAAATGATAAAGTAACAGGAATATAACTACTAAATTAATTAAATAAGCCAAAATCACTGCACAATTTTTAACACTAAGGTGCGGAAGACCTTGCATCACACAACATCATCAAAACATAGAATATAATAGAATAAACTACACATTTATTTAAAAAAAACCGTGTGGTGTCGTGGGACATTATTAGAAACGAAGTTCCTTATTAAAAAACATTAATTTCAAATTCTATTCGAGATATAAAGAAAATAATTATTCTGGTATTTTTTTAACGATAAAAATATTAGAACAACTATTAGAAATATTATCTTAACACCATTTTTTTATTTACAGTGATTCATAAAAATATATAACTAATAATATCTGTTAAAACGATAAGTTACGGACGTTTTTTGTGGCTGCCCCTCGGCAACGCCCCTTAAGGAACTTCGTTCCAAAACAAAATCCTATGCTTTTAAACGGGTATTTATACAAACTAACTGTAATGAGAGATGTGACCGTACATTTTCTTTATCTCCCATAGCCAGTTACGTTTCGTATATCTAAGACACAGCGCAGGCCTTTTGTCTGTATCACACTGTAGGAGCAAGAGAGAGCACGATGTATATTATTTATAGGATTTCCGCTACATTTAACCTCCTTAATTTTTTTTTTTTTTTTTTTTTGACGATCTACACAGATTGGCCAGAGAAGCTGGCCTTGACTGCTTCACCGGATTGAGAGGTGGCAGAGCTCGCTTAGCCTGAACCTCTATCGCTAGTAACTCGATAAAGGTCCCCGGTGGTAACCTCGGCTTGGACGGTTACTATGTTACGCGTAAGCATTAACCACGACTCGGTCGGTAGCTATTTTACGGATAATCTAAGGGACGCCTTCTTCCCGGGTTCACTTTGGTGGACGACTCAGGCCCTTGTCGCCCAGTGAACCCGAGGCCCCTTTTAGTCGCCTTGTACGACAGGCAGGGGATACCGTAGTCTTATTCTTGAGAGCCCAGAACTACAGGGCTGACATTCGAAAAGCTAAACTAACCTTGAGTGCCACTTCGGGAAGCGTGGGCGCTGGGAGAAGTGGCCGAAGAAACTCCAGCAACGCTCCTAGCATCTAAGGGGTGGGGCCTGCTCATAAAACACATTTTTTGTAATTCGCCCAAGGTCTTTCGCACATATTAAAAATTATGCAATAATTTAATTTGGCCAATTTAATTTATTTACAACTGTTCTTTAAAATATCCCAGCCGTTTTGGAGCCTATATGGAACTAAACCCACACACTTTCTATTTTATATATATAGATTACTAGAACATTATAGATTGTTTCCACAGGGTGAATCCGATCCAAGAGACTGTCAAGAGCTGGCTATGTTATTGCACTATATGTATCTAACATGTGGCATGTGGATTGGGGCGATAACATACATAATGACAGAGTACCTCAACTACAATTATATAATGCCTATGAAGCTCTACTGTTTGGTCGTCTATGCTACGCCTGTCATTTTTATCGCGGTATGTATGTTTATTATTACGTTTTTTGTATCTATTTTTCCTTCTGTTTACAATGTGGATGTTTTCAACGAAAATTATTTCATAAATAGATAAATTGTACTCGGAAATATACGTGTTGGGCTACTTAAGTATAAACAAAAAAATATATCGATGTACTAATTGAAGTGTATTAATAACGCCGCAACAGATGGCGCTAATATATATATTGTAATATGTCAATTGTTGCGAAAAGATGACTTTAACTTCGAGATTAAAGGAGTAAACATTTGCAAGGGTTTTATTTTGCGACGTAGCCTTTTGAACGTCTTTAAATGAGATAGGCATATTTTCATCATCGAGGAAATTTAAATAAAGACGATCGGCATTGCTATATTCCGTATCCTCCTGCTCGCAACGATCGGATGTATAGCATTTATCTATCGGCGTTCGTGAGAAATAATCTGCTATAGCATTTTTTATGCTCGAGATGTATTGTATCTCGTAGTTATACGCCGACAAATAAAGTGCATAACGTAGTCGTGAAGCGGCCATAACTGACACCCCCATTCTTTTTACCAAAAATCGCCAAGAGCGGTCTGTGGTCCGTTTTTAAAATGAATGGCGTGCTGCGGCCGAACAAATATTGGTGAAAATGTTTCACACCAAATTTTATAGCTGCTGCCTCCTTATGAATTTGGCTGTAGTTCCAGTTCAGTTCCACAATATATCGCATAGTATCGAACAGCACGATATATTATTTTCAAAAATATATCGATATATTTTTTGCATGAACATCCCTATCAGATAAAGAATCACCTACATTTTATTACAGTTAAACAACGCACTCGCTACAGACGTTTACGAAGTTAAACACTTCTGTTGGTTGTCGATAGAGAAGGGTTTGGTTTTTGCGTTCATGGTGCCCGGGTTACTATTGATCGTGGGGAATACCATATTAACGATCTTCACATTGCCGTTGGTCCGTGACAAGTTGGATGAAGCGCTCGACATACTATTTATTTTGGAGGCACACAAAGTAAACGAACTTAAGAGTAAACAAGTTGACAATAATAATAAAGATGAACGCAATGAAATATCTGATGAAGCTGCTATTGTCACCAAAGAGGTGGAAGGTCAAACATTGAACAGGAATAGTAACGCGGAAGACAACTGCAACGGCAACAAAGAAGCGAATAACCACGAAGTTGGCGATGTGAAGATTACCATTTCTGTCAAGGTAGGTTTTATATTATTTTTCCAGCCCTGTAGTTCTGGGCTCGTTAGAATAAGGCTACGGTATCCCCTGCGTATCGTAGAAGGTGAACCCAAGGGGGCTTTGGGTTCACTGGGCAACAAGGGTGGGGGCCTTTGTCGGCTAAAGTAGACTCAGGAAAAAGGCGACATCGGCTGGCCCTTGTCGCCTTGCATTGCGAGCGCATAGGGGGCAGGGATTGACGAGAGGTTAACCCCGGGACGTGCTCTCCGAGAGCACAGTTCTATACATCGTAAAAAGACTCCGAAGCAGGGCCCAAGCAACCGGTGGTTAAGGCGACATAGAGAGAAACCTCCTGACGATGTCATGTCCAGGAGTACCGCCTTCTGTGTAAATTTTAATTTAATTTGTTCTTGTTATTAAATATATATTTCTAGTGAATTTTTTGGTAGATGACTTATTGTGTGTGGTCTGTGCCTGAAAGAGGAATGAAGCGCTGTGAACGATGACCGCCTGTAAAAATAATAAAACAAACATACATTTTTTTTAAATTCATTGTTCTTTATTAATTATTATATGTATACTAGCAACAAAAAAGATAATTATCAATATCTTAGCGAATGCACTAATATCGCTGTTAAAAGTGGTGGTTGGTGGTGTAAATTTTGGGTTTATTGTATTTTTATGCCAAATTGCAATAAAATAAAAAAAAATATGTTCATAACATAGTCTATGTCCTATATTTAGACCTACGTACCTACTTTTATTACGAAAAGCTTGCTAAAAAGTTTGTGTCCGGTGTATATAGATGGATTCACGACCTGTCAAATAAAAGGAATAATTTGTAAAAAGAGTTAGGTGAACGACTAGGATATATCGATATTTCAAAAAATATTGATATTTAAATCGATATATTTCATCCCATAACCAAATATCGTATGTATGTTACTACACTCCTACTCTCCGCGATGGCAATACTATTTGTAGAAATTGTATGATCTGTGCCGCAATTTTTTTTGGGGTACTTATAAAGAAATGCCATATATGGAAAATATTGATATATCTATGCAATATATCGCATAATATCGATACAACTTTGCGATATATCGATATATTTGCATGCACATCCCTATGATAGACGCCGCATTCACTCTCAAGCCCGTGAATTAATGGTTAGCAGTATCATTGCAACAGACAGATTTCCAATTCCAGTCGAACGACAATGATGATGATGCGGACCTTCAGAAAATCTGGTCATACACTGTTCCCGAATGGAAGAAAGATCGGAAGGACGACGAAGACTGCAACGGAGAGGACGAAGGAGAGGTCAAAGAGCACAATGAAGTGAGAAATGTGAAAGAGCTGGAGTCGTACATGCACTTCGTCCTGGTGATGGGACCACTCTTTGCTGTCAATTGGGTGTTAAGCACCGCCGCTATAGAGCATGTTACTAACTGTGCTATGCCAATTCTATTCCTGGTTCTCAATTTGTTTATGGTGAGTGTTAATCGTAGTTGTGTAGCTGACTCTTTTAGTATGACGATAGGCCCACGTTTCGATTTTTTTCAGAAATATTACTAACATTCTTATTAATCAATAGTCGAATGGTGGATTCGAACCCATGACCTTATGACGCCATGACGTAGCTTTGCTACCTTCCAAAAAATATAATAAATCGTTTATCTTTCCTTTCCAGTATACATACTTTGTTGAACGTGTTAGCAGCAATTTCCCAATCCTGCCCTTCATTGGTTACACTGATATACGCTCTCGGGGAATATTATATGAGACTCCGGGCTCTCCGCCACCACTCTCCAGGTAAGACGATATTTTGTAGTTTTAGGCAAGTTGTCATAAACTGAAGACAGTAACAGACTGAAGCTACAGTGAAAACAATTGTGCTTACATTTCAAGTGCTCCAGTATAATTGAAGTTAACTATCCGTATGTATTATTTATTAATATAATTATTTTCAGAATTATTAACATTTGTGTTAACCATTCCTACTAAGCTTAAGCTTGTGCTAGGATATGGTTCACGTCCAACCCTGTAGTGGGTTCTCAAGAATAAGACTACGGTATCCCCTGCCTGTCGTATAAGGCGACTAAAAGGAGCCTCGGGTTCACTGGGCGAAAAGGTTGGGGGCCTTTGTCGTCCGCTAAGGTGGACCCGGGAAGAAGGCGACATCGGCTGGCCCGTTTCGCCTTGCACTGCTGTGGCATAGGGGGGGAGGGAGTAACCTCCCCGGGACGTGCTCTCTTTGCGCACAATGCAGAGGGGCTCCATTGTGATCCACTGGAGATCCCGGAGCCCATCGTCATGCACCGAGGAGGTATCTTTTTGAAGATTTCTCCCCGTTAACAAAAAAAAAGGATATGTTTCACGTCAATAGTCGAATGGTGGATTCGAACCCACAACCTTACGATTCGCAGACCGTACCTTAGACCATTAGGCTATTGAATACACTGGCTACAGAATGCTCTGGTTCACGCGTCGAAGCCCCGTTGCATTGTTATTAATTTCTCCGCGAGCGCTGCGTCTTTGTTTCTCATGGCCATTTTTAGATTGTAGTCTATAATTTTCTCTTTTGATGCGGCCGTTGCCCTTGTCACCAGTCTTCCTGTGGCGTCGTCACAGCCATTTGTGTAATAGACACAACTGACTGTGTTTTATGGGCTGGTAACAGTTGATAGTGCGTGAAATTAGGCGCGTCTGGTACAGTCAGTGACGGCAGATGCGGGTAGAAAGTTGCATTGTTAAAAAAGTTTAAATTTCAGGACCTCGGATGACTCTCCTCTATTGAACTCGCCGGAGAAGCAGACCCAAGGAACTCCCGACCCAGCGAACACAATCAGCACCATCAGCAACTAAAAAGAAACGACCTCGATCATTCAAAACGGTACACCGAATGGACACTTCGAAAATGGAGGGAAAATGCTCTTTGACATGTCATTAGTGTTGTCAGTATAGAAGTTTAATCTTAAAATTTAATGTTCTATAGTAGAGATTTGAAAATTTTTAACATGTTGTTTACAATCAAACCAACAAACAAACATTTCTCGTATTGTCTCGAAATATTTGATTAACATCGAAATTAATGATATTAACGAGCAGAGAATATTGAATTCGGCAATTGTACCCTTTACATTTCTTAGAAAAACTATTTCATTTTTATTTTTTAACTGCTAAAAGTTACACTGACAGTTACATATATCGTCCATTGAATAGAAAAATGACATTTTTCAAATTTTTCAGAAAGTTAGATTTTTACTAAATAGAGATAATTTATTTATTCATAACTAAAACTAGAAAATATAACTAAATATAAAACAATACATAATGCTAACTAAAAAAAGAAATATTTACAAAAAATATAACTGTGCCAGACTGTCGTCGCTTGGCAGCGTGCCCAGAAGGCTGGTAGCATTGCCACGTTGTATGGCAATGCTTACCCTCTGTGCAAGGTATAAGCCAGCCCTCTGGTCACCAGATGTGTCGGCCAACTTCTTTGCTATCACATTAAAAAGATTCTGTGCACTAGCACCTCGGACCTAAAGTTTCTACCCCAAACGGCTCCAATATGAATCCTCTATCGAGGTTACTATATTTGCGCCGCTTGAGGTTTTCTGCAGTTGCAGTGGCCGATCCAGCCTTAACAGAAGATTCTGGAAGATGTGACGGCGCCAAAGTATCGACGCACGTAGCATCCCATACTAAAGGCCATCCCATCTTCCAGGATGTAAGAGTCACAATATTTTTATATGGATAAAGGACACTTTAAGAAATTAAACATGAAGTTCACTAGAAAGTGTCTTCTATATATATAAAAGAAAAAGTGTTTGGGTTTGATCCGTATATGCTCCGAAACGGCTGGGCCGATTTCAATGGAACTTTCATGGTATCTTCAGATTTACCTGGCGAGTAATCCTGTAAAGTTTGGTGACGATCGTACTTTTATTTCTGACATTGCCCTAATTTGAGCCCGATATGTTTTTGTGTAAATCATAAGAATGATATTGTATTTACTGATATGCACATGTGGTGTGAGTAATGATCTTCACTCGCTCGAGAAGAGAATGAATACGGAGAGAAATGAATAATTTAATATATTGTGAGAGTTAAATTAAATATTTAATGATAGTTTTTTGTTTAAATAAAACGAATCAAAATCTAGTCCGGCGAAGTGGGCTAGGTACGCTAGTTCTATGTAAAAATATTGTTAACAGTAGGCTCTATTTAGTAATCATCTAATTTTCCGAAAATGTTGAAAAATGACATTTTTCTATTTAATCGACGACATATTTGTCCCACTGTTGGGCACACTTCAGAGTACGCACACCTAGTGCGAATTTCTACATGTTTTAGATTTTTCAGTTATACTATTATTAACTACTATACCATAAAATGTTTCAAAGAAGTTTCTATTGTTTAAAATATTAGTTAACAGCATATATGGTTTAAAAAATAACCAATCTAATCTAATACGAATTCGTTTGATTGACTCTGATAGTATCTTCGTATATTATATCCCAATATTTATTAATAACTAGAGGTTTTATCTGTGCTTTTAAAATTAATAGTATTGGTCAATGTTGTTGTCTTTGTCTCTTAAATTTAAGAACATTCATCTCCATTTGATCAAACAATATGTTTGTATGCTGGGCTCCGAGACTGCTAAACCAATTGTGTACTAGATAAACATTCATTGGCATCATATTGGTTATTACGTCCCAATGGCGTACCACTGATATGGCAATCGTGTGTGTTAGTATTCGACGTATTTGGTAATGATGGTGTAATAATTGATATCACTAAAAGTTTCATAATGAAATGTCACTTGTAAATAGCAAACTTGGAGCCCTGATCCATTGATTAAAGATTCAACATTTTAATAATAATGTTATTTAAGAAACTTTATTCAATGTATTACAAGAAAACTGTTCTAGTCCTCAAATGTGATATATTTTTTTTTATATTATTTAAATTAGACTTAAAAGTAGAATCTAGATATTTTGTTTTTGATAACGAACTACACCGTTTTTTCTACTTCACTGGCCTAGCTCTTTAGTGAATATTTTGTTACGTGTATAAGACATTTTGTACATATTCTTTAGATCGTATGGTTTTTGGGGACACCGGATAGGAATGAAGTTCCTTATTATACAGATACTAATTTGAAGGTCTATTCGAGGTATTCGCCAGAGATCATGAGACTAAAATGGCATTTGGGACATCTCGCCAGGAGAGAAGACGGTCAATGGACCAGGGCATTAACCGAATAGTGGCCACGACAGTCGAACAGTGGGCAGACCAGCCCGCTAGTCGGATGACATCGTAAGGACAATGGTTTCGGGCAGAACAGGATCGAAGTGAATGGCGTGAAAAAGGAAGGCTTATTATCCAACAGTGGGAAGATACAGGCTGATTGATTCGAGGTATAAAGAAAATAATATTATACAGATATTAGTTTCAAGGTCTATTCGAGGTATTCGTCAGTGAACCGAAGTCGAAGACATGGGTAATGCGACAATGAGAATGAGACTAAAATGGAAATGGGCGGTACACCTGGCTAGGAGAGAAAACGGTCGGTGGACCAAGGCAGTAACCGAATGGTGACCAATACAGGGCCGCCACCAGCCCACCGGTCGGTTGATATCGTCAGGACAGCGGGGCCGCAATGGTTTTGGGCAGCACAGGACCGAAGTAAATTACGTGAAAAAAGGGAGGCCCATGCCCATCAGTGGGAAGATACGGGATGATTATTGATTCGAGTTATAAAGAAAATAATATTATACAGATATTAATTTCAAGGTCTATTCGAGGTATTCGCCAGAGAACCGAAGTCGAAGACATGGGTAATGCGAGAATGAGAGTGAGATTAAAATGGAAATGGGCGGGGCACCTGGCTAGGAGAGAAAACGGTCGGTGGACCAAGGCAGTAGAAGACATGGGTAATGCGAGAATGAGAATGAGACTAAAATGGAAATGGGCGGAACACCTGGCTAGGAGAAAAGACGGTCGGTGGACCAAGGCAGTAGAAGACATGGGTAATGCGACAATGAGAATGAGACTAAAATGGAAATGGGCGGTACACCTGGCTAGGAGAGAAAACGGTCGGTGGACCAAGGCAGTAGAAGACATGGGTAATGCGACAATGAGAATGAGACTAAAATGGAAATGGGCGGTACACCTGGCTAGGAGAGAAAACGGTCGGTGGACCAAGGCAGTAGAAGACATGGGTAATGCGACAATGAGAATGAGACTAAAATGGCATTTGGGACATCTCGCCAGGAGAAGACGGTCAATGGACCAGGGCATTAACCGAATGGTGACCAATACAGGGCCGCCACCAGCCCACCGGTCGGTTGATATCGTCAGGACAATGGTTTCGGGCAGAACAGGATCGAAGTGAATGGCGTGAAAAAGGAAGGCTTATTATCCAACAGTGGGAAGATACAGGCTGATTGATTCGAGGTATAAAGAAAATAATATTATACAGATACTAATTTGAAGGTCTATTCGAGGTATTCGTCAGTGAACCGAAGTCGAAGACATCGGTAATGCGAGAATGAGAATGAGACTAAAATGGCATTTGGGACATCTCGCCAGGAGAGAAGACGGTCAATGGACCAGGGCATTAACCGAATGGTGACCAATACAGGGCCGCCACCAGCCCACCGGTCGGTTGATATCGTCAGGACAATGGTTTCGGGCAGAACAGGATCGAAGTGAATGGCGTGAAAAAGGAAGGCTTATTATCCAACAGTGGGAAGATACAGGCTGATTGATTCGAGGTATAAAGAAAATAATATTATACAGATATTAGTTTCAAGGTCTATTCGAGGTATTCGTCAGTGAACCGAAGTCGAAGACATCGGTAATGCGAGAATGAGACTAAAATGGAAATAGGCGGGACACCTGGCTAGGAGAGAAAACGGTCGGTGGACCAAGGCAGTAGAAGACATGGGTAATGCGACAATGAGAATGAGACTAAAATGGCATTTGGGACATCTCGCCAGGAGAAGACGGTCAATGGACCAGGGCATTAACCGAATGGTGACCAATACAGGGCCGCCACCAGCCCACCGGTCGGTTGATATCGTCAGGACAATGGTTTCGGGCAGAACAGGATCGAAGTGAATGGCGTGAAAAAGGAAGGCTTATTATCCAACAGTGGGAAGATACAGGCTGATTGATTCGAGGTATAAAGAAAATAATATTATACAGATATTAGTTTCAAGGTCTATTCGAGGTATTCGCCAGAGATCATGAGACTAAAATGGCATTTGGGACATCTCGCCAGGAGAGAAGACGGTCAATGGACCAGGGCATTAACCGAATGGTGACCAATACAGGGCCGCCACCAGCCCACCGGTCGGTTGATATCGTCAGGACAATGGTTTCGGGCAGAACAGGATCGAAGTGAATGGCGTGAAAAAGGAAGGCTTATTATCCAACAGTGGGAAGATACAGGCTGATTGATTCGAGGTATAAAGAAAATAATATTATACAGATAATTAATTTATATCTTAAATTTACTACAATAATTTGCATTTATTCCTGTTAAATTCTTTTTGAAGTTATACATCTTTAGGTATGTTATGAAACATGATGACAGGAACAGACTGAAGCAGTGATAAAAGTGCTTATATAATTTTCAAGTGTTCCAATATAATTTAGGTTAACTATCTATGTATTATTTATTGATTTTTTTAATGGTTCCTTTTTTTTGTTTTTATCTTGCAATCAGTCAGCTAGACTATGAGCAGATGTGTTGAGACCTGTTTGGCGGTCAGAGAACAATCTCTAACGGTTTCTATCAAGACTTAGGATTTGTCGTATTTTAAACCTATTAATTAGGTCCCGTGTTAGTTGGTTAGTTGCGTGGTAAGGTTATTAGGATGCAGTTCTAGTTTTTTTCTGTATTTCATACTCCAGGTCTTGATCTCCTCTTTATTTCTCTATTTATTGATATAGATTAAGTTATTATTATTTTCAAGTGTTCCAATATAATTTAGGTTAACTATCTGTATGTATTATTTATTGATTTTTTTTAATGGTTCCTTTTTTTTGTCTATCTTGCAATCAGTCAGGTAGACTATGAGCAGATGTGTTGAGAGCTGTTTGGCGGTCAGAGAACAATCTCTAACGGTTTCTATCAAGACTTAGGATTTGTCGTATTTTAAGCCTATTAATTAGGTCCCGTGTTAGTTGGTTAGTTGCGTGGTAAGGTTATTAGGATGCAGTTCTAGTTTTTTTCTGTATTTCATACTCTAGGTCTTGATCTCCTCTTTATTTCTCTATTTATTGATATAGATTAAAATATTATTTTTCAAATTAAAACTGAACTTTATTGACTGTGTTAAATATCAATTCTAGTCCTTTTATTATTTGATTGTAATTATTTATTTGCATGCAAACAAAGGCTATTTTTAATGATACCAAAGAAGTGTAACTTCTCACGTGCTTACGTAAGTATTTTATACATACATTTTATAATTGTGATGTGTTCACGTATTTGGTTAAGTATAACAATTTGCATACTTTTAAAAAGAAGCATTCCTGTATTTTTTTATTATTACAAAATAGGCTAACGTTCTACTTTTATTAGGCTTAAATGTCTATACTCTGGCCTTGATTTAGAATTGGTGTTTAAGTAAACATTGTTCTCTTATAGTATTAAGATATTATTGTATTTTAAAAAGCACAAATCAAAGATATAAATATTTTTTTTATTAGATAACACAATTTTGAGGTTAGGCCTTCCCGCCAAATGCGTTTCTCAGCCATCCAACCAATTCATGCTGTCTTTACGAGCTCGATCTATCTGAAGGGAAGGCAATATTAATACGATCATTCCAAGACATCAGTTTAAAGCATTTTTATTCTACTTTGACAGTTGTCTATTGCATTTAGATGACAATTGTAGTAATAAATGTCATTTCCTTTGTATTGATCTCAGCATCAGTGACTGTTAGATTCTTGACTTAGACGGTCACTGTGTTATGTTATTGGTTTTATTATGTAAGAAATTTTATTTATTGTGTTACAAGTGGTGTGATTTTATTTATCATCATATAGAATTTGACAAAAAAAAGTAGAATGTAGATTGTGGTTATACGCTTAATGTTTGTGGTTATATTCTTTCCTAGAACGAAAACTTAGCCTATCTAAGACTGCTTTAAGGACCTAATGCCTAAATATTATATAAATTAATACGCTAATTAATTAAAAGCAGCATTTTCCTTCACCGCCGAGCGCGTGGTAAATTAACACATAAAATTGCAACAACAAATTTATTGGTGCCGGCACCGGGGATCGAACTTGAGCTAACCGCCCGGACACTGAGCTACCACGGCTCTTGTCGTTTATGTATGTGTAAATTTAACTGGACAAGACTTTTTAAAAACGCTATTTTTAGCCTGCACTTAATCAACAATGGTTAACTGAATAAAAATAAATAATATACAAAGTATTAAGGTCGCCATTGTACATATATTTTGGTGTAATAAAGGATGAATGTATATATATATTTATAGGTGAAGTCAAGTCAACATTTTAGTTCCTATCATACATTTTGCATAAGCGGCTTAGGAACTGTGAACCCCAATTTTTTGTCATGCTGATGTAGAACTCCTGTGGAACCATTTGATCTCTTTGAGAACTAATTTTGTAGTCATAGAGTTAGGTTTTGTCAGTCAAAGAAAGTTAGGTTTAGTTAAAACAAAGTTAATACTTGGTTGTAAAAGATGCTGCTTTTATTTAATTAGGTCTGTGAATATTTTCTCGTCTTATGATCAATTTTCTACAATAATCTACATTGATAATAAATATACGTGTTATAAATTCTGTAGTTGGAAAATGTTTATGTGTCATATTTGATGTTGTGAATAAAGTCTAAATAAATATGTTTGTTCATTTTTAAGTCCTAATTCAATGGTCATATAAGCGTAATGATAATTACGACCTGCTTCAACTCTATTAAGTTACAGGCTTTTTTTTTTTGTTTATTCTTATATTGCAACCACAGACCTGTGTCCGTGCTCTTTTGTGTATATTTATTTAGTGTATTGGACACTTAAATTGTTTACTCTGCATTTGTTAAAAAGTGCCACTTCTACAGTTTTCCTTATATATTTTTTTATATATATATATAATGCCTGAATTTGGAGGTGGCCAGAGATTTGGGTTCACGCGTCGCAGACGCCCCGCTGCATTGCTATTAGCTTCTCCGCGACCGCTGTGTCCCTGCTTCTCATGGCCATTTTCAGGTTGTAGTCCACTATCCTCTCCCTTGATGCGGCCATTGCCTTTGTCATCAGTCTTCCTGTGGCGTCGTCCCAGTCATCTGTATAATAGACACAGCTGACGGTGTGTCGGGATATCGCCACTACAGCATGTTGGACGCTGTCGTGCAGTTGCAGTTTTTTCGTCACTGTTCTGATGACCACCACTGACTCGTACGTGAGGCCTTGGGCAGAAGTTACAGGCTTATAAATGACATGTCCCATTGCTGGGCACAGGCCTTCTCTTGAGCATTAAGGGCATAGTTCGCTACGCGGTCTTAGTGCGGGTTGCTAGACTACCCGATGTATTCCTTTACCGCGTAGTTAATTAGCAATTAAAATTGCAACAAACAAATCTATTCTAAGGAAAAATACCACGTGTGAAGACGTTTTCCGTGGCTTAAATCTCTGGACTTGGTTCAACATGATCACACGTGTTAGTGGCAACATATGGCACCCCGCGATTGTTATACATATTAACTGCTTCCAATGATATCTTAGTCATTTACCTGAACCTTATTATCTTTAATTCATCACATTAACTTGGCATTGTAAACAAAAATTTAATTTTATTAGTTTGTGATATGGACTTCGTATTGTCGTATGACGCGTAGTTGTGACGGCATTCGTTAAAATAATTCCTTGCACAACGTTACGCTATCTCAATAAAGCGAGTGTATTAGTTATTGGACTATTTCATTCCACAAAAACCTACAATTATAGTGAGTTATAGTGATCCTGTTCCTTATTGCTGTCATAAAATAGCCGTAAACATTGACAACTTGCAAAAGTCATAAAGTTGATGCGATAAGATAATGCTGGTTAAAAATAAAACCACTTATATTCACTTATATCGAGTGTATTTCTGGATAAATTGGTTACAAAATACTCATCCGCCCGCCGCGCAGACCGGGCGGGACTCAAGCTTACGTTAGCGAACCTCAAACGAAAGAATTGGGGGGCGACCTCGAGAAATCGCACTGTGTTGTTATATTATATCGAATCAGTATAAAAAAAGCCCACTGGCGATGACCGTACAAAAAAAATCTCTCCCAGCGTTTATTCAGTTTGAGCTTAACTTATTCTTTAGTTTATAGGAAATATATATATAATAATTAGTATAATTTAAATTATTACATAAAGATCCCTTAATCGCTATATAGTGTTCGCGCGGAGTTCGCCGCGTCGACTTCGGAAAGCTACGAAATGATATATAGAAAGAAATCCAAGATGGCGCGAGACGCGCGAGCTGGGCCACGTGACACGTCACGACGGCTCGGTGACGGCGGCAGGTTAAATGCTTGCTTTATTGGCGGTCGGTGGCGCGCAGTTTCTCCTCCACGGCTTCCTGCGAAGCCTCGGAGAGGTCGGTCGCCTGGATGCACTTCTGAACACCGACCAGCGACTTCTTCAGCGCATCGAAGGAGCTGAAGAAATAAAGCACTATTACAACGGGATCTGAAGATAAGTTGATTTTCAAATACTCCAAATGGTCTGAACTAGACGTTTTCAATCGACTTTAAAGGAGGTTCTCAATTCGTCTCGAAATTTTATGTTTTGCAACGTGTGTGAAAAACTTCGTTTTTATGTTTGTTACGTCATAACTTTCGAGTGTGTGACCCTCTATTTTGAAGATTCTTTTTTTTTAAAGCTGGTGCTTCCCGTATGGTCCCATTCTAATTTGGTCCAATTCTGACATTGTCATCCATGAGAAAACCATAAAAGTGTCAATCGTCAAGTATGTGCGTCATAAATTGCCAAATTCCTCAAAATAAAGTTACCCGATTTCAATGATTTATTTTGTATTGGAAAGTATGTACATTAAGGGCAGTTTGATGAGAGTTTGGTAAATGTGTTTCGTGAAATTCCAACGATAATTCGTAAATACAAAGAGAGCGTCCACGCGTAATTCGATTTGAAGTCGGTTTTTTTTACTCGTCATTCATTATACCTTGTTTATCCTGTTCCTCCATTGAGCTGTATGATATTTGCGTTAATATGAAAGTCACTGTTCAGGTTTGTTACAAGGAATATAAACGCCAGTCCTGTAGTTCTGGTCTCGTAGAATTAGGCTACGGTATCCCCTGCCTGTCGTAGAAGGCGACTAAAAGGGGCCTCGGGTTTACTGAGTAACAAGGGTGGGCGGGTTGTCTTTGTCGTCCGCCAAAGTGGACCCAGGAAAAAGGCGACATCAGCCCGGAGGGGGGAGGGGTAACCGTAGTCATACAATCACGTACTGGGGGAATGGGTCGAGAACGAAGCTTAAGTCAAAAGCTAAATTGTAAAAAAATGCAAGTACGTAGTAAGTGGGGTTTTTGTTATAAAGTAGCCTTTTCTATCCTATTACAAAGATATTTTCTATAAGAAAAAAATCTATATTAAAGGAATATCTAGAATGAATGTGTAAGAATGGACGTGTAATGAATGTATGTCTAGGAATGAATGTGTACGAATGATAGTTACCTAGAGTATAACATCTTCTTCTTGACCTTGGCGGTGTCCGGGCACCACGACATGAGGAACAGCTTCTGTTTCTTGCTCGCCTCCGACGTGCCCTGGCACTGGTGCGTGTATTCGAAATCGAACAGACCATATCTGGAAAGCCAAAAAATAAGAGCCGTGGTTAGGTCAGTGTCCGGGCGGTCGCCTTCCAGTTGCGTAATACGCTAGCAACCCGAGTTCGATCCCCGGTGCCGGCACCAATAAGTTTGTTGTTGCAATTTTATGTGCTGATTTACCACGCGCTCGGCGGTTAAGGAAGACATCGTAAAGAGACCTACATGTTCCCGAAAAAATTTCTAAGACATGTAAAGTCTGTCAATCCGCACTACGCTGTGGGACATATATAAGGGCTGTAGCATTGTTAAATAAATAAAATAAAAAGGGGTTAAAATTATCGCATATAGTCATTTCTATTATCTCCCAACGGATCGTCAATAATTCTGTATTGTTATAATTGTAGGTTTTGTGGAACGAAATAGTCCAATAACTAGTACACTCGCTTTATTGAGACAGCGTTACGTTGTACAAGGAATTATTTTAACGAATGCTGTGACAACTGCGTGTCTTCGCCATCTTTTTTACATAATTTAATTAGAAGTCATATTACAAACTAATAAAGTTAAGTCTATTGTTTACAATGCCAAGTTTATGTGATGTTCAACTAATTTTTTAATTAAGAATTAAAGATACAATAAGGTTCAGATAAATAACTAAGATATCATTGGAAGTAGTTATTATGTACAACAATCGCTGTGTGTTGCCAGCTAACAGTATTAGCTCTCAGTCCGGTAAAACAGTCGGATACCAAATTCGAAACTACTGTCCTATGTTTCTCATCCCGTATCGTAAACTATTAAGTTTGCGTGTGCTATTAAGGTATTTGATAATGATTCTATTGTTCTTTTGAGAAAACAAGGTTACCTGCACTCCCCGGTGCCACCCTTTTGCAGGTCCTCGAGAAACTGGTCGTACTCCGCGTTCCTCTCGCCTATCGTCTCCACGTCGATCTGTTTCTCATCGCGAATGTAGAACACGACGTAGCGGTGCTTCTTGTCTTTCTTGATCTCCTCGTAGGTGGTCTTGCAAGCGTCCGAGACTGTTACGCCAGACGCCTAGAACAAGAGCATACATTTGAGATATAGCTTTATTGTATACTAGAATCAAACAAGAAGCAAATTAGGGTACATTCTACAATTCGTTTCACGATGGGCGACCGTATCGGTAAGAGCCATTCCAGGCGACCTTTGTATAGACAGGAAATATATGAACACGAGTATATTTGCGAGCAAAAACAAACAGACAGATATATAAAACTTCTTTGTTTTTTAAAAAAAAGCTAGTAATATTTTTTTTTCATAAATATTACTAACATTCTTGTTAACCATTCCAACTATGCTTAAGCTTATTCTAGGAGATGGTTCACGTCAATAGTCGAATGGTGGATTCGAACCCACCTGATGGTGGACCTTACGATCCGCAGACCGTACCCTAAACCATTAGGCTATTGACGCTTCTTTGAAGAAAAGTGAGTGAATGAGACTGATTCTATTGTTCCGTCAACGAATGACAACTTCAAATAGACCATACGCTATATCTTAAATGTCAATCACAGAATCCTATCCCGTTCAAATTGAAACCTCATTGAAGTTCTATTACTGACTATTATGAAAAAAATAAGGAGGTACGAAGTTTGCCGCAGTTAGTATACATAATAGTTCCGAATATAGTTTGATAATGCCGCGATAACAGATTTTAAACGGTAAAATGAAGTAATTATTAAATCGATGAGATCTGATACCACATCAGGAAAGTTTATTGCCATTTTGTATTACAGTGGCTAAACGTTTCGACTTATTTATTTATTTATTCTTTATTTGCACACAATACAAAAAAGAGGTACAAATAGGCGGACTTAATGCCAGTAGGCATTCTCTGTCAGTCTACCTTGGGGTTGTGTAGAGACAAAGTAAGGGGGCAAGCTATATGAGAAAATAATAAATAAAAGAAAACTATAACAAATGCATGCATATATAATATACAAACCTACTTACAAATAAATTAAATATATAAACATAATAATTATATGTTATAATGAATAGATACATATATAAATACATTTTTATATAATTATAGATGGATAGGGACAGCAATTGACAAACTATTCCTTGCTTAGGTTAGGACTTACGATCCGACGGTCGCGGGTTTGAATACCAATCCTGTTTTTCGGTTTATTTAGTATAATAGAACAGTAGCTACTATTTGTGGCTTTTGTATTGAGATGGGCTAAGTCTTGGTGGACAGCATGATGTCTCTATCTATCCCCACTAGGGTTAAAAGAACGCGAGTTTAAATTTTATATCATGTTAAATCGGATATCATTGACAACAAGACAATGTTGCCTTAAATTTACCCGGGCAAAATATTTCATATGAAACCTCATTGCAAACGTCACCTTCATGTCAAAGTTGACATATAAAATAGTGTAATATAAAAAAAAATACGCCCACACTCATCTAATAAGCGTATAAATTCAAATTTAGAACACATTTTCGTGTATACGGCCAGTTCTAAATACAACCCGCTCATGTAATCGCGCAGCTGCCGTCACGCTTTACTCTATTTCCGAACGTTCGTTTCTGTGACGATTCCGAACACTTCAAGGATCAAACACGATGTGTCTTCGAGCTCTGTGATCGAAACAATTGTGAATTGGATGAGAATTGTAAAGACACATTCTGAAGAACTAAGTTCGTGTGTGCGATATTGAATCGAAACATTTACAGACTTAATGCCCTAACGGCATTCTCTACGTGTCAACACTGGTGAGAAGGAAAAACATGTAGTGGATTTTATTCTATTTCTTATTTATAATTTAAATATGTAATATATAATTATTTTAATTATGTGGCACACGATAGTAGTCCGCTACGCGACCCTAGTGCGGTTTGGCAGACTTTACATGCCACAGAAATTTTTTCTCAGACATGTAGGTTTCTTAGCACATAAAACTGCAACAACAAATTTACTGGTGCCGGCACCGAGGATCGAATTCAGTTTGCCAGTGTACAATCAATGCAGCTTGTGCCAACCGCCCGGACACCGAGCTACCACGGCTCTATCTATATACATGTCCTGGATTTATAGAATAATTTTGATTTTTTCAAAATAAGATGGTATTTTTTTACCAAGTAACATTGCGCCTTCTGTGGGTATTTGGGGCAGAGCCGTACTTAAGGAGACAAAGAGACAAATGTAATTTTATCTTTACAATATTAACCAAGTGAAGCTGTCAAGTATCAGCTAAATGATAAGAGATAAAAATAACTATTGGAGTTTCGGCTCCAAAGTTATCGGCATCTCTAAGCTCGGCGGAAGCGGTTTGAACTTTAATCGCTTTAGATTGTAACTACTGTTAGCTGGCAACACATGACACCCAGCGATTGTTATGCATAATAACTACTTCCAATGATATCTTAATGATTTACCTGAACCTTATTGTATCTTTAAAACATAATAACTTAGTTGATCGTTACATGAACTTGGCATTGTAAACAATAGTTTAACTTTATTAGTTCGTAATCTGACTTTTTATTAATTTTGTATAAAGATTGTGAGGACGCGCAGTTGTGACGGTATTCGTTATAAATAATTCTTTGTACAACGTTACGCTGTCTCAATAAAGCGAGTGTATTAGTTGTTAGACTACGGTAGTGGTAGGTTTGGTTTGGTCTCCATAATGAGTGTAAAGACACATTCTGAAGAACTAAGTTCGTGTGTGCGATATTGAATCGAAACATTTACAGACTTAATGCCCTAACGGCATTCTCCACGTGTCAACACTGGTGAAAAGGAAAAATATATAGTGGATTTTATTCTATTTCTTATTTATAATTTAAATATGTAATATATAATTATTTTAATTATGTGGCACACGATAGTAGTCCGCTACGCGACCCCTAGTGCGGTTTGGCAGACTTTACATGCCACAGAAATTTTTTCTCAGACATGTAGGTTTCTTAGCACATAAAACTGCAACAACAAATTTACTGGTGCCGGCACCGAGGATCGAATTCAGTTTGCCAGTGTACAATCAATGCAGCTTGTGCCAACCGCCCGGACACCGAGCTACCACGGCTCTATCTATATACATGTCCTGGATTTATAGAATAATTTTGATTTTTTCAAAATAAGATGGTATTTTTTTACCAAGTAATATTGCGCCTTCTGTGGGTATTTGGGGCAGAGCCGTACTTAAGGAGACAAAGAGACAAATGTAATTTTATCTTTACAATATTAACCAAGTGAAGCTGTCAAGTATCAGCTAAATGATAAGAGATAAAAATAACTATTGGAGTTTCGGCTCCAAAGTTATCGGCATCTCTAAGCTCGGCGGAAGCGGTTTGAACTTTAATCGCTTTAGATTGTAACTACTGTTAGCTGGCAACACATGACACCCAGCGATTGTTATGCATAATAACTACTTCCAATGATATCTTAATGATTTACCTGAACCTTATTGTATCTTTAAAACATAATAACTTAGTTGATCGTTACATGAACTTGGCATTGTAAACAATAGTTTAACTTTATTAGTTCGTAATCTGACTTTTTATTAATTTTGTATAAAGATTGTGAGGACGCGCAGTTGTGACGGTATTCGTTATAAATAATTCTTTGTACAACGTTACGCTGTCTCAATAAAGCGAGTGTATTAGTTGTTAGACTACGGTAGTGGTAGGTTTGGTTTGGTCTCCATAATGAGTGTAAAAGAAGTCCGCTGCGGAGGCTTAGCGCGGATTGGCAGAATTCACATCTCTTAGACAATTTATTAAGAATCACTACAGTACTCACTTTTGGAAAACCTTAAATAAATAAATTAAACCAAAAAACTTTTGTTTTAATTTAAGTGACGAATTACCACCGTCTAGTGCGTGGTAAATAGGCATAAAATTTTAAAAATAAAACAAAAAATAGTGCCGACATGGGGAGAATCGAACTGTATAACAATCCAATAGTATCAAATCATCTAATTTGGATATATTTCATACGATAAACCACTATCGTATGTAGTTAAATTGTATGTCAGCCACTTCCACTCGTAAGCGATTTTTTTTAATGACGAACTAACTACACAGATTGGCCAGAGTAGCTGGCCTTGACTGTTTCACCGGATTGAGAGGTGGCATAGCTCTTAGGTCGCATAGAGGTTCACCTCTATCGCTAGTAACTCGACACAAGGGTCCCCCCGGTGAGAGGTAACCTCGGCTTGGACGGTTACTATGTTACGCGTAAGCATTCCGATCCGAGGGCGCCCGAGGGCCGAACCACGACTCGGTCGGTAGCTATTTCACGGATAATCTAAGGGACATTCGAAAAACTGAACTAACTTTGAGTGCCACTTCGGGACCCGTAAGCGATGGCATCACTAGTTGTATTAATTTTGTGATCCTATCGTCCTATATCTATGTATAAACAAATGATAGATTGAAAATATAATTAAAACCTTTATTCAGATAATACTTTTACTAAATGAATATTATATAGTCCGCTTCGCTATGTTAGATTTTGCTTTATTTTATTTAAACAATAAACTTACATCATTAAATATTTAATTTAACTCACGCAATATATTAAATTATTCATTTCTCTCCGTATTCATTCTCTTTTATTTTCTTCTCGAGCGGGTGAAGATTACCTACACCCATGTACATGCAAAATACTCCATTGTACTTCAATATGGTTCATAATGACATAAATATACACAACGCATGTGTCAATACATATTTGGGTCATACAACAACAGAATATTATCATAGTAAATAAAAGCTGTATTTAACAGTTCAAAAAGAGGAGTTCTCCGATCGTCACCAAAAAGATTTACTCGTCAGGTCAATCTGAAGATTCCCTGAGAGTTTCATTGAAATCGGTCCAGCCGTTTCGGAGCCTATACGGTTCAAACCACACACATTCTCTTTTATAAAAGTAGATTTAGTTGCCAAAATGGATTTTTATCTGTGTGTCCAATACGGACAAAGGCCTCTTCCAGCTTCTTCCATTGTTCCTACTTCGAGCTTTGTTGGACCAGATGTGTCCCGCTGTTGTTCTTATTTCGTCTTACCATCGTTTTAGTTGTCTACCGCGTTTTCTTTTACCGTCCTTAGGATACCAGAAATTGATGATTTTGCTCCATTTGTCAGCTCCGAGTATAGTGTTGAACATATTGATATCTTCATACAAATATATCGTATGGTATAGATATATTTTTTGCATGATCGAACTCTAGTCGCTAGCATATGCAACAAGAGGCGACAGCCCAACACAGCTATGACTCTCACGTTCCTCACTCAGCCTAACATCCTGTCCAGCTATCAAAATGTTTAACTCACGTCAGATTACAACACCGAGAAGATAAACGCCCCGGTCATATCAAACGAGATAGGAAACGAATCGTTCATTGTTGTACCTAGAGGGATGCGAATGGATGGGATTGCGTCTCCCGCGTTGTCTCACTAAAATAGATCGCTTAGCGTTCCAACTAATTATAGCGTATTGGTACACGTGGCAATGCAGTTAAAATTGTTGCCTTAAATAAAATACATCATTTCAGTCTACCGTATTTCATACATTTGTTGTGGACATCCCTCAATCCAGAACGAAGCGCTTTGCTTGGTATTTCATTATCCGAGCAGCAAAGGGCTGGAACAGTTTGCCCGCGTGACTTTCCGCCACTTACAATGTATTTTCAGTTAGAGTGAATAAGTATTTACAAAGCATTACTGCATTTCCAATCAACATCCGGTGGGATTGTGGTCATTTGCTTCGAAAGACCTTATTATCCCTTAAATAATCGGTGTGTAGTGTACATCGTTATTTAACGAAAGCAAATTTGCGCACATAATAGGCGTACACTGTGTATTAGTTATACGAAACGTAACTCTCTTTCTATCTTCACTAATTTGTATCACCTCCTAACTTCCATTCGCTTCGTAACGCTCTCACCAGCTCTCAAATCACGAGCGTAAAGTTGTACTTCATAAAGAAGGTGTGGTCTTCGCCTTGTTATGTGTATACTATATATATATATTTCTTCACGCCGATTATATTTAGTTCCTTATGTACAATTCGTCGTTCCAGTCGCCAAGCACACCCACCCACACTTGCCGCGAACGTATTTCGACGCGTTCATTTTAAATTTATAGACTGTAGGTTATACGTTAACGCGATTAAAAGTTCGTTTCGAACTTTCCAATGACGTTAATAGTATAAATAAATTTATATCTACCTCTCGCGCGTGTATATAAATGGAAATATTTCATTGTATGATTGTGACATCGTAGAATGTTCTACTATCAACATGACGTCACGACCGGATGTCCTTTATGATTTATGACGTCATGACACGATGACCTCTACGGTAACACGTCATCGTTCTATCTCTACGATATTAGATTATTGGATATTTTCTATTATACTAACTTTTTTTTTATGTCGAACTACACAGATTGGCCAGAGAGGCTGGCCTTGATTGCTTCACCGGATTGAGAGGTGGCACAGCTCTTAGGTCGCTTAGCCTGAACCTCTTGTCCCCTCGTTGAGGGGTAACGGCTTGGGCGGTTACTATGTTACGCATAAGCATTCCGATCCGAGGGTGCCCTAGAGGGCCGAACCACGACTCGGTCGGTTGCTATTTCACGGATAATCTAAGGGACATTCAAAAGATAAACTAACTTTGAGTGCCACTTCGGGTCAATATACTAACAGAGGTAGCTTACTTCGAGTTTTTTTTTTAATAATTTCTAAGCAAGTGCTTGACTACGATCCTACCTGATGTTAAGTGGAAATGCAGTCCTGGATGGTAAGGCGCACTAGCTTAGTAAATGCCTATTCACTCTACTCTTGAAAATACCCACATTGTAATCGGAAGGAAAGACAGACGCGGGCAAACTATTCCAGTCCTTTGCTGTACGAAGAATGAAAGACGAAGCAAATCGCTTCGTTCGGGTTTGAGGGATGTTCACAACAAAAGGATGAAATCCCGCAGTGCGTCTAGAAGTCCGATGGTGGAAAGGGGATGGGGGAATTAGATCATGTAGTAGTTGAAAGTAGTTCAATCTGCGAAGTACAGGATGTACCAATAAAAAAAATGAATCTTCGAAATCGCTTGACGTATGGCGGATATTGAGTTATTCGTCCATTAGTGGCGCACACACTTGATGATTGACACTTTTATGGTTTTCTCATGGATGCCAGTGCCAGAATTGGACCAAATTGGAATGAGACCATACGGGAAGCACCATCTTTCATACAAAAATATAATCATCACAATCGTTTCACCCAGTCGAAAGTTATGAAGTAACAAACGTAAAAAAAATCATATAGACGAATTGAGAACCTCCATTTTTGAAGTCCTTAAAAACCCGTCACCAATTTGATGTAGATTTTGTTATTATATAGGTTGTCAAATATCTCCCTTCCGCCTTTTGTGTCATGCGGCACCCAAACATCAAGCTTTTTTTTGTATCCAGCCTTCTGCAGATGGTTTAAAATGGTTTGGTGACTAACTCCCATCTCCTGGGCGATGTCACGAGATGCCACATGCCGGTCTAACTCGATGTACTCCATGATTTGATCGGTATTTGTCGTCACAGGTCTTCCCCCGGCTGGCTTATCCATGGTGTCGTTTTCACCGGCTCTGAATCGTCGAAACCATTCCTCCGTGGTTCGAAGTGATAGAGTACCATCCCCCAAAACACCATTAATCTCACGGAACGTTTCTCTAGCGGATTTGCCTTTAACGAAGGAAAACTTTAAAATAGCGCGAATTTCGGCGTTAGTGAACTCCGTGTTTACACGTCTATAACTGTTGAACGCAATATCCAAACTAATTATGCATAGCGTCGTTTTGTAGGTTATGTCAAGACCTTTCAAATTATGTATAGTATTGCTAGATACGAGCTCTGTAGCGCTTTGTACATAGCCGCGAAATTCAAAAGACAAAAAGGCGGAAGGGAGATATTTGACAACCTATTATATAAATATAATTGTTTTATTATAAGGTCTAAAAGCTTTCAGCAGAACAATGAGGTTGTAAAATCAATCAGTAAAACACGGAAAGTAAATCAAAAGAAAGATTAGGTCTATTCCCAAAGGTGTATAAATCGTGTCTAGTGATAAATTTTCGAAACAAATTAGCAGCGCTCACGAATTCGACAATATTGATCAATATAATTTCGAGCACGCGGTAAGTTCGAAAGATAAATTTCTTGTATTCCGTTATCGAACAGGTATCGGAATTTATAGCCCTCCATTGTGTTATCTCTGGTTGTTTCTATGTAACGTTTAGTAATTATCTTATTTGTTGATTCCGTTGAAATTGTCTGTGCAGTCCTAATAGATTAATTTGGACAAAATGTCCAACATTAATATCACGACGATTTCAAATACTACTACACTCGACGGCTCGCACAATCTATCCATTATTAATATGGCATATTTTTAACCGACTTCAAAAGGAGGAATTTCTCGATTGTATTTTTATATGTTAAGACTGGGTGAATCGATTTTAATCGGATTTTTTTTTAATGCTGATGCTGCCTCTGTAGTAATAGGTTGGTCCGGTTCGGACAATGGTATATCCATGAGAAAACCCTATAAGTTATAAATTTGCATTAAATATGTATGCGACAAAAGTACGATTAACTCAATATGACGTGTAGTAACTTGTAGGTTTTGTGGAATGAAATAGTCGTAGTTACTCGCTTTATTGAGGTCGTGGGTTCGAATCCTCCATTCGACTATTGCCGTGAATCATGTCCTTTTTTTTTTTTTTTGTTCACGGGGAGGAAATCTTCAAGAAGATACCCCGCCTTCTGGGGGGAAGGCGGCGGTTATGTGGGGTTCTTACCCACTAAAACCTCCCCGGTGGCCCTTTCCTCGGTGCATGACGAGGGGCTCCGGGATCTCCAGTGGAACGCACCGGAGCCCTTCTGCACGTTGCTCAAGGAGAGCACGTCCCGGGGGGGGAGGTTACTCCCTCCCCCTGTGCCCTCACAGCGCAAGGCGACACGGGCCAGCCGATGTCGCCTTCTTCCCAGGTCCACTTTGGTGGACGACTCAGGCCCCCACCCTTGTCGCCCAGTGAACCCGAGGCCCCTTTTAGTCGCCTTCTACGACAGGCAGGGGATACCGTAGTCTTATTCTTGAGAGCCCAGAACTACAGGGCTGCGGGCCGGTCTCCCACCGGCCCGCCTGCGCCATCTCCGAACGGGATCGGCCCTCTCCCGATCCCGTTCTGCGGTCTCCTTCTGGGTCATTACTGACTCGCAGAAGGAGACCAGCGCCTTCCAGTGAATCATGTCCTAGCACAAGCTTAACGAATGGTTAACAAGATTGTTAGTAATATTTGTGAAAAAAAAAGAAATATTGCTAGCAAGGTTAAGCCATGTAAGTATTGTCTTTTTAAATTTATTTTTAAATTAATTATGAATTAAAGGTACAATAAGGTTCAGGTAAATCACTAAGATATCATTGGAAGTAGTAATTATGCATAACAATAGCTGGTTGCCATGTGTTGCTAGCTAACAGACAGGATAGACCCGTTGTCATTCATATGCGCGCTGCACGCGATCTTCCACGTGTAAACCTGTGGAATCAACTGTAACCTTAGGTGTTTCTAACTCTTACGACTTAAACGAAGCCTACTTCTTTCTCAAAGCCGGCAAACGCACCTGCAGCTCCTCCGATGCAGACCGATTTCGACGATTAATTTTTTTTTAATGACGAACTACACAGATTGGCCAGAGAGGCTGGCCTTGACTGCTTCACCGGATTAATTGCTAACTCGACACAAGGGTAACCTCGGGTTGGACGGTTACTATGTTACGCGTAAGCATTGCGATCCGAGGGTGCCCGAGAGGGCCGAACCACGACTCGCTCAAAAGCTAAACTAACTTTGAGTGCCACTTCGGGAATGTTTTTATGGTATAGCATGTACTTCAAGTAGTCTGAATAGAGTTTGGTTAGGTGCTTATGAATTCTATTTTGTAATATTCCTACGATAATTCGGAAATACAAAGATGACGCCCGTGTGCGCTTAACGTTTGATCAGATTTGAAGTTGGCTTTTGTTTTATCTCGTAAATATACATGTTAACTCGTAAAATTCGTCGCAATTTATGTTTGTGCACTCATATTTTTTGGTTTTATTGAAGAAAATACCACAACCAGAGAATTCAGATGCGTTTTAGAACCAGATATCAATTATTATTCGTATGCTACACAAATCGTAATTCTACAGAGTAATTAATCGACTATGGATGTACGTAGATATTTTACGGTACATCGATTTTTGTTCCACGCCAATGCTCTATTGCGCTGACATTGAACAAGTGTTGAATGCGGCTGGATAATGTTTCATTTGTTTGTCTATGGTTCATATCTATCGCAGCTCTCCTCAGCCAGACAGTCGTGACTGACATGACAGTCGGGTTATTTAAGAAAATAAAGTATTTTTTTAAGGGTTTTCCCCGGAAAGGACATGTTCTCGCCCATTCCGGGAAATTCTATTTGTTTCTCTGACTAGAGGAGGTCAGGTCAGTTTGTTCAAACTGGTGGATATTTGTCTTCGTGTCTTAATTATCTTTCTTATTTGACTTCTATATTCTAAGTAGATATATATGTATATGTATATAATATATGTCGGAGGAAGCTACGAGTCGGGTTGATTGTTGCTTACATACGTGTCGGAGGAAGCTACGAGTCGGGTTGATTGTTGCTTACATACGTGTCGGAGGAAGCTACGAGTCGGGTTGATTGTTGCTTACATACGTAAAAGATAATATTGCTTTTGTTTACACTGTAATTACTTTAAAATTCTTGGTTTAATTTAAATTGATTTGTTACATTTTTTTAGAATGTTGAATCTCAATAATTTAATAAATGTCATGATTTGATTATGGTACTACGTAACGACCAATCAGAGCAGAGCACGTGCCTCGAGCGGGGTCGTGGCGCCATCTTGGTTTGGTGGAGTCGGTTAGCGTCAGTTATTTTTGGAGACTTTGGAAGTGAGAGCTAACGATCGAGTTGGATCGTTTTTAAGTGATTAAAATATTAAGTAAGATCGGTGCCCCGAACCCGCTGCTCGGTCTTAACTGTATCATTTAAAGAACTATTGTGTTAACCTAAAATAAACCATTGTGAACTTGTGAACATTGTTTTGTGCTCGCATCTTACGCTTATGACGCCCACAAAGCCCGCAACCACTAGTGACGATGTTGGCGGGAATGTTTCTCCGACATATATATATAGTATTTATCTTTTTCTTTGTTTTTCTTTTCTATACTCAATTTCTTCAAGAAAATAAGATTAAGAAATATAGTTTTGTGTATATCATGGCGCCTTTTATGAACAGACTTTAGATATTTTTTATTTGAAAAAATATGGTTTAGGATATAGGATAAGATAAGATCTTGGATTCCGTAGATATACTATGGAACTCCAAAAAATCGCTGTCATTAATAAGTGATTAACTGCGATTCGAATCTGCTATGTCAATTATGTACAAAATGAACATTAATTGGCATGATAATGGTTAATATTTAGTAGACTTTTAGTACACTAGTTCCACTATAGGTTACCAATGGCATACCATTGGCACGCCAACCTTGTTAGCATTACACGTGTTCGACTGTCAACTAGACTGTCCTATACAACTGTCATGGAATCACAATCGGTTTCATAATATGTCGGGCCTCTCTCATCGTGAACAGACGTGTTTAGCAGCTGCGCGTGCACGCTAAAATATTTTTTATAAATAAAAGTTGAAGTATCAATCAACCATAAAAGTTGCGCTCTATCAGTACAAGTTTAATAAAAGACACCCCGAATTCGCGTGGTGAAAAGTGATTTCGGCACCGCTTCGACCTACTTATATAAACTAATAGCGTACCCAGCCCTCCACTCCGTAATATCCTCACTTCGCAAATACCTCAAAGCCTGAAGACGAAGGTCTTCAACCAGTGCGTCCTCCCAGCTATGAATTATGGTGACCTAAGAGACTTGGACTCTGACCGCTGGTCAGGTCCACAAATTGAAAGTCGCACAACGAGCGATGGAAAGAGCTATGCTCGGCATTTCTCTAAGGGATAGAATCCGAAACGAAGAAATTCGACGGAGAACAAAGGTAGTCGACATAGCTCTTAAAGTAAGCAAGTTGAAGTGGCAGTGGGCCGGCCACATCTGCCGAGTCAGTGATGGTAGATGGGGGAGGAAAGTCTTGGAATGGAGGCCGCGCATGGGTCGGAGAAGTGTAGGGCGCCCTCCCTCCAGATGGACCGACGACCTTGTAAGGATAGCCGGAAGTGGCTGGATGCGTAAAGCGGAGGATCGTATATGGTGGAAGGCATTGGGGAAGGCCTATATCCAGCAGTGGGTAGACACAGGCTGATGATGATGATGATGTACCCAGCCCGCTTCGCCGGGCTAGATTTTTTTTAATTTTATTTAAACAATAAACTTTCATCATTTAATTTAACTCTCACAATTTATTAAATTATTCATTTCTCTCCGTATTCATTCTCTTCTATTTTCTTCTCCAGCGGTTGTAGGTCATTACTTACACCCATGTACATAATTATCAGTAAATACAATATCATACCCGTAGTAGTAGTATCATAGTAAATAAAAGTTGTATTTGACAGTTCAAAAACAAGACTGCTAAGATTACCAAACTTTACACGATTACTCGCCAGGTCAATCTGAAGATTCCCTGAAAGTTTAGTTGAAATCGGTCCAGCCGTTTCGGAGCCTATACGGAACAAACCACTTTCTCTTTTATATATATATAGATGTATCGGCCCCCTACCATCGCATTGTCATCGTGAATGGACGTTTTTAAGCAGCTGCGCGTGCACAATAAAACATTTTTATAAATCTCAAGTTAAAATAAAAGTTATAGTACTAGGGACCCATAAAAATTGCGCTCTTTCAGTACAAGTCTAATAAGACATCCAGAATTGGCGAGTGAGGCAACCATAGTTATCAGTGAATAAGAATATTTTTCATTGTGATTTCGGCGACCTCGACCTGCTTATATAACATTTAAAAGGCCAAAAATTAATATGTCGCTTAAACGCACTCCTTACACATAAAATACTTCTGATAATGACTACTTTACAAGATTCAGATACTCCATCCGATAAACTCTCTAATAGTAGAGTAATTGTACCTTTTTAGTCTATTTTAATCCTCGACTAACTCTTCAACATTAGTGAATTCAAAAGCGCTCACATCGTGGCGTGACGCAACAAAATCGATAATGCGCAAACTTGCTGCGGTATATGGGCACAATGAGCATTGGAAACTTTAGACACGAAATAAAACTTGAAACTATGAATATTACGAAAATGATCCCTAAAAGAATCCATAAAAGTTAAAGTTACAGCCTGTATATACAGAGTTATTGGTAATCTAATGTATAGCCGTGAGCAAAAATAAAGGGTCGCTTAAGAAAGTTTGAATATCACGGAAGATAAGGACGCTAGCTGACTGAAATAAATTGTGCATGATAGACAATTAAATATCCTTAAAATATAATATTTTTAATAATTTATTTATATTTCATTAAAAACATAAACTTAAACGAAAAAGGATATCTTACGTAAACTTCGACAATACTACATTTTTCATTAAATTTATTTTTATTTGAATTTTAGTACTAAGTGTTGCCTCCATGTGGCTCCTCCAAAATTTTATGAAATATACTGCATTATCCAATCCAAATTTATTCCGACCCTTTATTTTTGCTCACGAGTGTATATCCGTTAGGAGGTGATAGGGGTGACTATTTGCGATAATTTTAAATTTATATGCATTATGCAAAAGTGAACCATTGTTGAGTTATTTTTTAGCTTTTTTCAAAAGAAGTCAGAAATTCAAGAAACTGTATTACCAATAACCATGTACATGTCTATCCATTGGACACAGGCCTTCTCTGTAAAGATATGTTTTCCTTAACCGCCGAGCGCACGGTAAAGCAGCACATAAAATTGCTTCGAATACAGGGGAGAGTGAGGGAGAAAAAGCGAGACAGCAAAACGAGTATCGATTGACTTGATGTAAACAATGATTTCGCGAGTATAGAATGGTTTATACGAGATAATTGTAGATTGACTCCAGTAGCAGGCGTAGACTAATAACACCACCGATAAAACAGCTGCTCATAAAATGTTTAAATAACAAGTACAGATTAAATAAAAAAATAACCGCAGAGTAAGTACAATCATAAAACAATGGACGATAGCGAGCGGAAAAAAAAGGTGAACGACCTCCGGGCACGGGTGAGACGACAATACGTCATCACCTTGCGATTGTGACTCAGGGTTATGAGAAATAATGACGGCTGTGACAAGTATGTGAATAAAAAAATAAACTATTACGATCTAATTATCCTAAAGGTACGAGAAATATTCAAGTATAGCCGATATAACACAGGCTAAAATACGCAACCTCGGAGGACCCAGCGCGGGGTGCAGGCGGCTGTACTCTGGGGTCTGTCGGATGTATGTAAGGCCACGTACGGTGCCCCCATCTGGGCGGGTGACCTGTCTCGCGGCAATCTCTCGCAGCTGCGCAAGGCGCAGCGGATTGTCGCTATCAGGGTCATCCGGGGGTACCGTACAGTCTCGTGGGCGGCAGCTACTTCGCTTGCCAGCGATCCGCCGTGGGAGCTCGTGGCGGGGGTTCTAGCCGAGGTGTCCGACTATGTCTCGGATAGAAGGGCCCTCGGAGAGAACCCTCTGCCAGAAGAGGTCCGGCGGATCCGTCGGTTAGGTGAAGTGGCACTTTGCCGGAGGTGGGAGCAGGACCTGGCGCATCACCCGTACGGAACACGTACAACGGGTGCTCTGCGCCCGGTCCTGGAGCGATGGATGCGCAGGAGGCGCAAAGCTCTCACCTTGCGTCAAACACAGGTGTTCACGGGGCATGGCTGCTTCGGGGACTACCTGTGTCGGACGGCCCGTCGGGAGGCTGATGAGCGGTGCCACGATTGTGGCGCTGTGGTGGACTCTGCCCAGCACACCTTGGAGGTGTGCCCGAGATGGGCAGCACAGCGTCACGACTTGGCATCTGCCATCGGTGGAGTAGACCTGTCATTTCCAAGCCTCGCACTTGCGATGGTACGGAGTGACAGGTCTTGGTCGGCGGCCGCCTCCTTCTGCGAGACAGTCATGTCCCAGAAGGAGGCTGACGAGCGGGTCAGGGAGGGGAGCTCCCTCCGCAGGCGACGAGTCGGGGTGCGCTGGGGACGTTTCAAACGTCTCCTCTCGCTGCCCCCGTAATCGGAAGCGGGGTCAGGATGGGAACCTGGGAGCCTGCTTCGGCGTCGTCGGGACTTCTCTGAGTGCCGGAGGAGTCCCCTTTGAGGGTGAAGTCCGGTCTTGCCGAGACCGGCCGGTCGTTGGGGTGTCCTGTCGCTGACAGATCCGGGACACCCCGCTCATAACGGCTGATGGCATTCGCGGTAGGTTTAGTGGGTATGGGCTGCCCAGGCCGAGTCCCACACATCCCCCGGGCCCACCCAGGGTACCGGAGGATGGTTAATAACTCGATTCCCCCGCGTCAACAAAAAAAGGAAAAAATACGCAGCCTAGGACATAGCAGCAAACGAGCTTTTTTCTTCCCTTTCGCCCGCCATCTGGATCCGCTGTTATGCAAGGTTTTAATACATTAGTGATGAGATGTAGTCCCGGTGGAGTGTTAAAAGTCTCCATCTGCGATGCCGTTATAGTTCACAAGGATACCGTCAAGCGGGACCGGGATGGCCGTAGACGACGGGCAGGTGGCAACAAACGGCCCATCAGCGGGTTCCTGGACGGCCAATCCTGGGTTTACAGAATCAGGCTGTGGCACTCGCTGCGTGTCATAAAATACTCTGTTTCACGAGCAAAGATGGGGGCTCTTATAGTAAAACGGAGCGGAGAGGAAAGCAACACAATGGTCCTGTGTTGCCTTAGTCCTGCAATATAGATAGAGGAGTAGATCCTTTCCTGACACCTGCTTTGGCCTAGTGCAGCTGTCAGTAAAGTGCGGTTCCTTGGCTCCTGCGGCTCTGGCACAACATACAAACCTGACTTACTCAAGCTTTCCAAAAAGAAGCAAGCACATTTGGTCGCATTAATAAATATTTATTAAGTATGAAATTGAGTTTTATTTAGTGTGATAGAAGTGTACTAAACAAGCAGATTTGGGTCCGATTTTTTTAAATTGATGTCATGTTCATATTTGGTTCTTTGGCTTATAAATTTGCCAAATCTAGTGGAAAGGGTTCTCTCCGCTACAGATCCAGAAGCTTTTACCTACGCACCAAGGACGCTGTAGTAGTAATAACTCTTTTCTACTACTGCTACTCTTTCAGTACTACTGAAAGAGTCTTTAGTGAGAAAACTCTCACATAACCACCTTCCTCTAGAAGACTGGGTATCTTGTTGGAGAATTCCCCATCGAAAACAAAAAAAAAGGCTACAACAGCCAGTTCCAGATTGGTATATAACAAATATATTTACAATTAAAAAGAAAAACAGACTACAAATGCAATCAAACGTGACGGATCAAATTGATACTACATATGGACGCCATCTTTATTTCCGAAGTATAATTTAACGAAGTTTTGATTCCTTTCTTCTATGAATTTCGTGGTCGTACATAGTCTTGGATTATTATAAAACTTGATGGTAACAACATATCGAATAGAAAAACAAGTTTTATCTTAATGCGACGGCTACCGATTAAGAGGAAATCATTAACACTGGTGAATCACGGTCACTGAATGTTTTAACGGAGATATTTTTCCAATGCCATTTTGAAATGTATTATTATGACTTGAATGTCTCAAGTTCAAGGCAACTGTAGAGATAATCAGTGACTCATAAGTGCGTAATCTGTCCCCTAAGCGGTGTATAATGTCGCTTTTGTTTTTTGTATGCAGATACTAGGCTTTCCGCCCCGGATTCGATGAATTATTATTATTTCTTAATTTATTTATTTATTTTATTTATTTATTACACCAACACAATGAACATTTTTAATAAACAATACACAAAACAGTGAAAAGTTGTGAAGTTCATGCCATCGCAGTTATAGGCGTAGACTGCAAGCAATTAATTGGCGAGTGACAATGTTAAGATAAAAATAAAAAGAACACAAAAGTAAAAATAAAACTAAATTTGAAATTAAAAATTAACTAATAAAAAAAAAACTATTTGTAGATTAGTGATTGTTTATACATACTTATACTAGGAAAAAACAGGTCGATATCGTCCGTTTTTGAAAAAGAGTTGAATTCTATACTAATTCTATTTAAGAGCGCATTCTTACCTAGGTTCGATCTGAATAAATGAATACAATAATTATAATTCTGAATACACTGGAAATAACATTTGCATATCTAATTATTCTCTTTCTTTTACCTCTTCATCCCTGTGTGGGTCTTGGCTTGGTAAAAAAAACTTCCTCCACATCGGTCTATCCGTGGCCACAGTTCTCCAATTGACTATGCCAAATTGCCGTCCCGATTCACACCGACCAACCAATGAAGCTGTGGCCTTTTTCCACCTCTTCAAAATTCGGGGTCCCTAGACACAACCTTTTTTCAAAGGATTTGTGACCCCTTTGAAAAAAAGGTGTTAGTTTAGGCAACACATGGCACCCAGTGATTGTTATGCCTAATAACTACTTTCAATTATATCTTAGTGATTTACCTGAACAATATATAACAAGTTGTTGATCGTCACATTAACTTGGCATTGTAGACAATAATTTAACTTTATTAGTACGTAATCTGACTTTTAATTAATTTTGTATAAAGATTGTGAGGAAGCGCAGCTGTTACGGTATTCTTTAAAATAATTATTTGTACAACGTTACGCTGTCTCAATAAAGCGAGTGTATTAGTTGTTGGACAATTTATTCCACAAGACAAATTATTACATTAGTCATGGCATCGCGGGCGGCAAAAAAATATTAGATATAGTCATTTTCCCCATTTCCTATAAAAAAAGAACATATGCTGAATGGCCAGAGGAGCTGTCTTCAGCTCTTAGATCGCTTAGCCTGAAGTCCGAGTCCGTGATAGTTTCGTTTCCACTTGACCAATTTGTAATCCATTATACTTGCTAACAGGATAAACTACACCACCCGCGATGACACTAAATATTACTTGCAATAAATCTACAACAGGGAAAACGTGTAAATATTTCAGGACAGGACAGGCCAACGGCCTTCGATTTTGATTTATACCAGCAAATGTATGCAATGGCAACATAGATTAAATTATTTTAAAATAGTCTCACTCGCGGATCGAACGCAGGTCTAGCCTGACATTCCTTTAAAAACTTACAAATAGTATTATTGACACCCTTGAGTTTCTCTCCACCCTAGCTTTTTCTATACCGTCGCGGTTACCTAGACCATTACGATACCAATTTTTTTTGAAGCGTCCATAGCCGCTTAAGGTTTAGGGTACGGCCTGCGAATCATAAGTGACGATGCCGTGAACGATGTCCTAGTACAACCTTAAGCTAAGTTGGAATGGTTAACAAGATTGTTAGTAATATTTCTGAAAAAAAAATTGCTAGCTTTCTTTTTTAAAAAAAAAAAAATTGTTAAGAAGTAGTGTATCCAGGTCGAAACTAGGAAGAATGCGTCTTTAAAAAGACTTACTGGAGAATTTAACTCATTATCAAAATCCAATGATATCGATATCTTTTCTTATTTTTTTGGTTCTATTTCTTTTTGCTTAAAGTTAAAGCTTTTATATATGTCCCACTGCTGGGCACAGGCATTCTCGGTAGTGAGAGTATAAGGGCATAGTCCGCTACGCCCACCTAGTGCGGATTGATTTTTTTCTAATACATGGAGATACATGTACATGTAGCGCGTGGTAAGCCAGCACATACAACAACAACAAATTCATTGGTGTCCGCACCGGGGATCGAACTATATTATCAACTCGGGTTGCTAGCGTAATATGCAACGTGAGGCGACCGCCCCGACCCTGAGCTACCACGGTTCTTTTTGCTTAGTTAATTTTAATTTAAAATTTAGTGTAATTTTACTTTTTATGTTATTTAGGTATAAGTTAATATTGTCACTCGCCATTTATTCATTGCATGCAGTCTACATCAGAGGTTTTATAAGATGTATACGAATATAATAATAAAAATAACAAAAACAAAAATAACTCTGTTGTTTTGTTATTCAAGAAACCACATTAAAAGTTTTTTTAAATTTGTATTTGACATCACTGATCCTTTTTCATTGATATCACAACAAACCTCCATAGACTTCACTATGGAGGTTTCGTACAATAAAATAAATATTATTATTTTTTACATACTGTATGTTAAAAATGTTCATTGTCATGGTTTTAAATAAATAAATAAACAGCTGATGTATGGGCTGTTGAATGCTTGATAGTCCGGTCAATTAAGACATTCTAAGTCACCTAAATTCCCACCAAGCTGAAAATCGGTAAGATTGTTTAAAAACTCATTAAAAACAAAATTTGAATGTTCCCCATCTTTCCCCTGTAAGGTAAAAAAAATATTCAAGGTCAAAAAAAATAGTTTTTCGCGATTTTCAGCAAAACGGTAAGTTTTATCATAAAAATACCTCTGAAAAAAATTGTAGATCATAAAATTATCTACAAAAAAAAGATTTTTCCCTACGAGCCACCGTTATTGAGATATAACGATTCAAAAAGTTGTAAACGTCATAAATGCCCGTTTCCTCGCCACCTCGTAGTGTATTTTTTTTTTTTTTTTATTGACGAACTACACAGATTGGCCAGAGAAGCTGGCCTTGACTGCTTCACCGGATTGAGAGGTGGCATAGCTCTTAGGTCGCTTAGCCTGAACCTCTATTGCTAGTAACTCGACACAAGGGTCCCCGGTGAGGGTAACCTCGGCGGACGGTTACTATGTTACGCGTAAGCATGCCGATCCGAGGGCGCCCGAGAGGAATGAACCACGACTCGGTCGGTTGCTATTTCACGGATAATCTAAGAGACATTCAAAAAGCTAACTTTGAGTGCCACTTCGGGAAGCGTTGGCGCTGGGAGAAGAAGTGGCCGAAGAAACTCCAGCAACGCTCCTAACATCTAAGGGGTGGGGCCTGCCCATAAAATTGCGGTAACGCGCAAGGATTATTCGCAACCTCCGACGGTCGCGAATGGACGCTTTGTGGATTTGTAGAGATCTAGCCTGTGCAATGGTAATCGCGTCGTCCGGATCGTCAAGAACGTGTTTCGGCCTCCGGGCGACGCGACGGAATTTATTATAGGAAGGCTTATAAGTGGCGGCACTTACAAGAAGTTTGTTAGAATGTTTGGTGGCAGTCTCGAAAAACCGTCGAGATGCCTGCTTAAAGAATTGGGCTATTGTCGGTAACCCTGTATCAACGTGAAGCTCGCGATTACGTACGAACCACGGCGCACCCGTGGCTCGTCGCAGAAAACGATTCTGAATTACTTGTAACCTATGGATATGTTTATGGGCGGCATGCGCGAAGACCGGGCTCGCGTACGTCATAACGGGACGTATAACTGCTTTGTAAAGTGTTACCTTATTACGGAGGGACATTTTACTTTTCTTATTAATGAGGTGATATAGGCGACCCATAACGTAGGCCGCCCGGTTCCTAACTTGGTCTACGTGAGGGCCGAAGCTGAGTTTGGGATCTAATATGACACCAAGGTATTTGGTTTGTGTAACCCATGGAATAGGGGTACCTAGAAGTTGGACGCAACGAGGTGGAGGCTGAAGACGCCTTGTGAAGTATATGGCTGCGCTCTTAGCCGGGTTGATTTCTATTCTCCATTTCCGAAACCAATCCCTAGGGCATCGGCCGCGGTCTGGAGTTTTTTAAGAATGACTTCGGGAGAACGCCCGGAAGCATAAATGCCAGTATCGTCGGCGAAAAGGGCCTAGTAGTGTACTTAGCGCGTTTTCTCAAGGTTACAATGGCGTATAAATTTAGGGACTGGGTTTCATTTTACCTGATATTCTTATAGTTATAACTTATGAATA
This sequence comes from Meandrusa payeni, assembly GCA_029286785.1. Taxonomy (NCBI): domain Eukaryota; kingdom Metazoa; phylum Arthropoda; class Insecta; order Lepidoptera; family Papilionidae; genus Meandrusa; species Meandrusa payeni. The sequence continues at coordinate 3,044,911 of JAGSMX010000032.1, forward strand.
CTTTATGTTAGTAGTGTAAGTTACACTGACCGATAGAAAATATTTTAACAAATATTACAACTATAGAGATAATTATATTTAGGTAATTAGAAATTTAGGTAAGTTTACTCTTATTTTTTGGTGTAATTTGACCGGACTATTAAGTTGCATAGTCATAGATTGAATTCAAATCACCAAATCTGTTTGTTGCTATTTTAATAACTCATTTACCACGTGCTCGGCAGTCGAGGAAAACGTCGTGAAATGTGAAGCAGAGTATGCCCTTATTATCTTTGTCCCTATGTCTCACTTTATTTTGTACCCATAAACATCATCAATACGGCGTGAGAGCCTTCATGAGTAGTGTGAATAGGCACTTACTAAACTAGCGCATACCATCTTTCGACTATATCACCACTTAACATCAGGTGGGATCGTAGTCAAGCACTAGTTTATACACCAGAAAAAAATAAAAACAATAAAAAAAAACTTTTTGTTTTTAAATTCGGAAATAAAAGGTGCCAATGTTAAATCGTTTAATCTTTGATTCGATTTTTTTTTTAATGACCAACTACACAGATTGGCCAGAGAAGCTGGCCTTGACTGCTTCACCGGATTGAGAGTTGGCATTGCTCTTAGATCGATTAGCCTGAACCTCTATCGCTAATAACTCGACACAAGGGTCCCCCCGGTGGGGGGTAACCTCGACTTGGACGGTTACTATGTTACGCGTAAGCATTCCGATCCGAGGGCGCCCGATAGGGCCTACACGACTCGGTCGGTAGCTATTTCACGGATAATCTAAGGGACATTCGAAAAGCTAAACTAACTTTGAGTACCACTTCGGGAACCTCGATTCACTTTGCAGTCGGTTTGCAGGAAGCAGGAGTATTTTTTCTCGTATAAATACTTGTTCGTTACCGTGATCAATTGTTCATTGGCACCAACCAAAAATTTTTTTTATACTTTCAAAGCACGTACTTGACCACGATTTCATCTTATGTTAAAAGGAAATGCAGTCCTGGATGGTAAGACGTACTTAGTAAGTGCCTATTCATTCTATTATTGAAACACCTACAGTGTAATCCGAGGGAAAGACGCGGGCAAACTATTCAAGTCCATTGCTGTATGAATAATGAAAGACTAAGCAAAGAGCTTCGTTCTAGTTTGAATTACGCGAACGATTTGTAAAATCCATTGTATCTGCTTAAAAATTGGATCAATCATATCTGAACACTGGAGGATGGGATCTAAAAATATGTTAAACGTAATTCCAGTCTTATTAGATTTATGTGTTGGCACGAATCACAATATTACAGTGACTTTCGGCGCTACCTCTACAAATAAACTGAAACAAAATAAACACCCGACAATTTTATAATAACTCTATCTTAAATGCGCCTGATACTGACCGAGCTGGATATACGGATTCTCAACATTATTGTTGACAAGCCTATTACAACTACAAATTAGACAGAGAAGCAGTCTGACAGTTTTACCGGAGAGGTGGCATAGCTCTCAGGCACCTTAGCCTGAATCTATAGCTTCAGCCCCGTAGTTCTGGGCTCGTAGAATAAGACTACGGTATCCCTGCCTGTCGTAGAAGGCGACTAAAGGGTTTCACTGGGCGACAAGGGTGGGGGCCTTTGTCGTCCGCCAAAGTGGACCCGGGAAGAAGGCGACATCAGCTGGCCCGTGTCGCTTTGCACTGCGAGGGCACAAGGGGTGCGGGGCGGGGCGATGTGATTAACCTCCCCCGAGACCTGATCTCCGAAGAGCACAGTGCAGAGCTCCGGTGCGTTCCTCTGGAGATACGGGAGCCTCTCACCATGGACCGGGGAAGGGCACTGGGGGGGTTTTAGTTGGAAAAGAAACAATCTATTGTTTGTAACTCAACACAAAGTTCCCCACGGTAGTAAGCCTGAATTATTAACTCTGTATTAAAAGGTAAGTTCAGTGCAAGAGGCAGCTCAGCTCAGTCGCAAATGACAACTGAGAAGATGATTCACTGCCTTCTCCAACCTCCTTAGGCCAGAGGTTGTTGGGGAATTCTCAGAAGCGATACAGTCAGGTCACATTCTTAAAACAATTGCTGAATGTTGTACACAATGTATTGAAAACCCTCAAATTTGGGTTGGAAATTATAGTTCTGCCTCACTCACGATGTAGAAAATCTACTCAAATCAATACCTATGATATCTATTACAACAAATGTAGAAAAGGTATTGTTGCCTCAAAAGGTCAGTTTAAGTGGGGTAATTTTAAAATAATGTTACCTAGATTTAATGCAAATGTTTTGGTCTATAATTGAGAGGGCACAATAAGTTTATATATTGTTTATTTAACATAGTTGCTTATGCCAAATCTATACAGATTAGCCTGGGGGATGACCTGTATTGTTTCACCCAGAGTCAAGAGGTGGTAAATCTTAGGTCACTAAGTCAGAGCTCCTAAAAAATGAATTTTAAATAATGCACTATGTTTTTTCTGTCGGAGAGCCTTACACGTTAAATAAGCTTCCCAATCCCTTCAAGCTTATTGTTATAATATATTATTATTAGTAAACACTATTCAGCTAGAATTGAATATATTTATCATAAAGACAGAGTAAATAAGACCATGTGTAATTTTATAAGGTTTAGAAATGAGCCTAAACTCTTTCATAATATTTATTTATAATACAAAATATTTATAACACAAACTATGTATATTTTTTTATAAAAAAAAAAACTATTATTTAAACAAAATTGCTGGATAAAGTGGTAAGATCACCACTTTACTGCGGCAACTTACTGGAGTTATGAATACTACTCTAGTTTCATATTATTAGAGCTGGAAAATTATATGCTTGTGTATCATAACCGTCCACATATGCATGTCTATCTTTTTGACCAGTAACTACAAAATGTTTATTTTTTTTTAGTAATTATAACTTCAATATTAAAAGTTTCAAAACCATTAAATAAATCCAATAAGATTTTTCTTCTGTCAGTCTTAAAACTGACCTACCATAAATTTCTAGAAACAACAAAAAAATGTTTGCATATTAATAAACTACTAGTGTTTGTAATAAATTGGATTTTGTAAAGTTTCAAAAAGATCAAGAACGTCGATATAGGTAACCATAAAGGCAATGAATCATCTACTACCTTATAGTTAATAAAATGAATCACCATATACATAAATGCATGTAACATGCCCGAAATGATTAATACTCGACAAATAAGGTAATAATCGACAACTGCAAAGCGACTAATTGAATTGCAAGATAACAATAATCGATAATTTGCATGTAAATGTGTTGTATATAACCTTGACATTGATGGTCGAGATTCCGTCTAGAAAGTTTTCATTACGGGACGCGCCCACCACCGTCCGACGCCTATAAGCACCCTAAAATAGACATGAAATGGATGTGACAGACCACTGCGAGCGTTATACCATATATGGGCAAACGACATACGATTGCGCGGCGATGCAGTGCCACTGAAGTTCGATGCCCCCAACGAAACGGCCGCCCGATAAATCATCTAACATGCTAGCATATTTTGGCCAGAAAACTGACGCTTTTACAGACCGGCGCGCCTTCTCGTCATAAAAGGTGTCGCGGGACGGTAACCTTATTACCAAGCGTGAAATTTAACACCGTAAGACTACGAATCTATCTAGACAAAAACACCGTAATTACAATAGCTATATAAAAGTTTGGGTTCGCAAAATCACTACACGTGGCATAAAATCACTGAACAGTGACAACTATTTTTATGAAAAGGCGTGCGAACTCCGCAAAGGGTTGTGCGAAATATGGCGGCACCGGTATTATGAGAATGGATAACAATGTAAATTAAGTATAATAATTTTGAAGGCCATCTTGAACAAGAAAAGCATAGCACGGTTAAATGACACTGATATTTAATTTTTTACCACTTACCATTTTCTGATGTTATACACGTAAAAATTCCACTACTAAATTCACCGAGTCCACAACGGCGACCGGAACGACACTGGATATCTGAGAGTTGGCTATACGTTATTTTACGGCGACCAATGAGCGCATGTGTCAAAATTGTTTCAATGAGTCAACACACTGATTTAATTACAATATTTATTTATTGGCCACAAAATAAAATGCAAAACACTTTGTTTTCACTGTGTCAACAGTAATATTTGCGACGTAATTTTCTTTAATCGAAGAATTTCAAATAAAATATTTTAGTACAAAAGATACGACACAAGGCGACAACTTTTTAATACGACTGTAGTCTGATGCTCTATGCTCTGTCAATGTACGAGTAATTGTTAATCTCAATATATAAAGCCGCTTTTGCTACGATAAGATTAGATAAAGAACCTCAACCGATTCAGCGAAGTGTATTACAGAATTAAAGTCTTCCACGCGTTTGATTTGTACTTTTAAAAGTGACTCACTGATGACGACAATATTTTGTCCAATAGCCATTGAGTATTCAATAAATGCCCATATATGGGCAGACGGAAACAGCCTCAAAGTCGTATGTTCATTTAAATTTTGGCGCCTTGTGATAAAAAGTACGTTTAGTAAACTAATGTTTGGTATTGTCTGTCAACTTTTACTTGAGCGGTTAATATTGTTTACTTTAAACAGTTGAAGAATACTGACAAATAAATAATCTTTGTAATATTATTTTCTTCATTTTGTGATTAAATAGAAATAAAAAAACTATAATTCTATCCCAAAACTACCATACACGGCCGGTCACCCAGAGGGGTAGGCAGAGTTCAAGGACATCTAATTAGCACGATTTTGGCATATTTCATTCTAGATAAACATCGTTCGATTGAAACAATTTTTTCTTATGTCCCCAATTCGGTCGATATACCTCCTTCCTATCCCTGTCCTCCATTGATCGTACCAATCAATTCTTTTTCCTTCTTACCTCATTCATCCTTTATAAGAAAGATACCCTACAAATAACATCGAAAAGAGTTTTAAATAGAGATTTTTTCTTAAATGACGAACTACACAGATTGGCCAGAGAAGTTGGCCTTGACTGCTTCACCGGATTGAGAGGTGGCATAGCTCCTAGGTCGCTTAGCCTGAACCTCTATCGCTAGTAACTCGACATAAGGGTCCACCCGGGAGAGGTAACCATGCTTGAACGGTTAATATGCCCGAGAGGGCTGAACCACGACTCCGTCGGTTGCTATTTCACGGATAATCTAAGGGACATTCAAAAGCTAAACTAATATAGAGAATCTTCATTTAGTTCGTTTTGAATCTGTTGTTGTAATTGAAAAAATTGTCTACCAGTTATAAATAATTACGTCGTAGATCCATCAAGCCATCCATGAAGAATAAAATGGGCGATTTAATTAGGTGATGTAAGCTTTTGCATTTCTCCTGTTTGGACTTGCTGTCACTTGGAGTTTCTTTTTTCCTAAGGATTTTGCTCGATCCGTAATGGACCGTCTATCTAACGATTGAGGTAGTAATAATGTTTTTATTTATATTTAGTCTTTATTTGCACATAATAAAAGTATTAGAGTCGTGGTAGCTCAGTGTCCGGTTGGTTGGCTCAAGTTGCATAGTACGTTCAGCCCTGTAGTTCTGGGCTCTCAAGAATAAGACTACGGTATCCCCTGCCTGTCGTAGAAGGCGACTAAAAGGGGCCTCGGGTTCACTGGGCGACAAGGGCCTTTGTCGTCCGCTAAGGTGGACCCGGGAAGAAGGCGACATCGGCTTGCAAGGGGGCGCAGGGGGGGAGGGAGTAACCTCCCGCCCCGGGACGTGCTCTCCTTGAGAACAGTGCAGAGGGGCTCCGGTGCGTTCCACTGGAGATCCCGGAGCCCCTCGTCATGCACCGCGGAAAGGGCCACCGGGGAGGTTTTAGTGGGTAAAAACCCACATAAACGCCGCCTTCCCCCCAGAAGGCGGGGTATCATTTTAAAGATTTCCTCCCCTTGAAAAAAAAAAGTTGCATAGTACGTTAGCAACTGCATCGGCCCCACCTGGGCCTGCCGCCGGGCGAGATGGTAAAATGCTAACGCAACACCATCTCGCCTTATCGGGCAGCTCACCGTGGGAGGTTTTAGTCGGTAGGGGCCTCTTGTAGGCAGAGCCCGACATAACGCACCCGGTGCCCCTGGTTGGTGCGCATAAATAAACGCTTTTCCTCCCACGTTAAAGAAAAACGTGAGTTCGATCCCCGGTGCCGGCACCAATAAATTTGTTGTTGTAATTTTATGTGCTGTTTTACCACGCGCTCGGCGGTGAAGAAAAACATCACAGGATGTAATAAGTAATATTTTGGAAAAAAAAGGTAACACCGCGTTTGTAAAAGCTTTTATTTAATAATTGATGTGTTTATTATTTTATTTAATTAAGAATTGCCGACATATTTATGGTATCTCTTATACATCGAATACATGTTGGACATTGTCATCTGGCCGACAGAGCCGGCAAGTGATCTCCGAAGGAAGGCCATAGCGTATGTGGAATCCGACGCCTGTATCAATAGCGCTATGGAATTTTCTAGATGCTGTCGCACCAGCTTCGGCGGGGCGGTCCTTTCCATCCACGTGCAAATATCAGCGACCGCGTACGCCGCTATCCTCGACACGTGGGCTTTCCTCTTGCACATCGATTGTGTTAACCTGTGACAAGTATAAAATAATGTAAATGTTTATATTTATTTAAAACAACAAAAATTACAACACTTTTACATATAGACCAATTTGATGTTATAAAAACTAAGTAAGAACCATATATATATGTAAAGAAAAATATAATTTTCTTATTATAAAATGTTGTCAAATGTCATCATGTCAACGAGACATTTGAACTTAACATAATTCATGTAGAATAGGGATAAATATTGTAAATAATTAACATTAAATGTCGTTTTATAAAATTAGACAGGATTTAAAATAATAAATTTATTCATTTAAATCCTGTGTATATATATATATATATTACTGACATTTGTTTGCTTCTTAAAATGGGTTTCTGCAGAATACCAGCGCTGATTTACCCTCCCGGGACAATCAGCATTATCCTGAGTAGTGAACCCGGTCGGTTCGGCGTTGCAACGCATAGCCTTGTGTATCGGACCTTTTGGGTCTTTAGTGATATATATATATATATTTCATTTTTAACTGTGCGCTTAACTTGTTGTGTTAATTTGTATATGTGTTGTAATCTATCTAACCGATTAAATGGCTTATTATTATTATTATATATATGTCGTAACCGATGCGATACTAGCGCTACCAATGCAACACTAGCGACATTTGCGGCATTCTAAAAACATGGAACGCTAGCGCCGTCTGTCAGCGTTTGATGGAGTCAACGTTTTACCATCCGGTCGAGCGAAGTGACACACTTCTACGGTGGCGGTCGGATAGAGCGGTTGAGTCATGACAGATCATCTGAAAATCATCATGGACGCAAGTGACATCGGTGACTCATTTCATCACAATTATGGCGACGTGCCGACATACAAATATATTACTAAAATCAAAACCATTAAAAAGCAGCTTGATAAACTGACAACAAATAAACAAATATAATTTAGTTGGTAAAAACCCCACATAATCTCGCCTTCCCCTCAGCTATGGTTCACGTCAATAGTCAAATGGTGAATTCGAACCTATGTCCTAACGTTTTGCAGACGTGCAATTAAATCAACTAATCAGCATATAAGTAACACCATTAGGCTATTGACGCTTGATAACTTGATGCCTTCTTTCTTTGAAGTCGGTAAAAAACAGTCTTCCGTCAATTAACTTACTTTTCTATAGAGTGTGCCATTTCAGCCAACTTCTGTTCTACGCTGCGATCCACCCCGTCGGCTGATCTCGCTTTCTCACACAAGCAGAGTATCAGAGTTTTGTAGCACTGCATGTAACAAGGCCATCTGAGATCATGAAAAATGAGTTTTAATACAAATGTATGTACAAAGATGTATATTTACGTATATATTTATAAGTATGTAGTAACATACTACACTACACTCTTCGTGATGGCAGCTTTAGTAAGGGTTTTAATTTATTCAAGTTGTCAACCACAAATGAAAGAAAGAATGGATAGTCCGGTTAATTTAGACATTTCTAAGTCACCTAAATTCCCACCAAGCTGAAAATCGGTAAGATTGTTTAAAATATCATTAAAAACAAACTTTGAATGTAGGGAATCTTTCCCCTGTAAGGAAAAAAAAATTATTCAAGGTCTAAGGTCAAAAAATTAGTTTTTCGCGATTTTCAGCAAAACGGTAAGTTTTATCATAAAAATACCGAAATTGTAGGTCATAAAATTATCTACAAGAAATTTATTAATACTTTTCTACGAGCCACCGTTTTTGAGATATGACGATTCAAAAAGTTGTAATCGTCATAAATGCACACGTCTCCTCGCCGCCTATGAGGTAGTGTGCTTAGCGCGTTTTCTCAAGGTTACAATGGCGTATAAATTTAGGGACTGGGTTTCATTTCACCTGATATTCTTATAGTTATAACTTATGTATTTTATATATTAGTAGTGTAAGTAACAATGACCGATAGAACAATATTTTAACATATATTACCACTATAGAGATATATACGAGTACGTGGCGTACTCATGCATATTGTAACGATTACAACTTTTTGAATCGTTATATCTCAAAAACGGTGGCTCGTAGAGATAAAAGTATTAATACATTTTTTGTAGATAATTTTAGAACATTAGATGATTCGATAATATCGGATTGAAGCGATATATCGCGTCCATATATCGATATCTATCGTGCAAGCACAATTTGTTATCACAGCAGTTTCAATCTGTCAGTGTCATCATTTTTTCATAACGCGCCTAAAGAATAAATTTACTATATGATCTAATTCCCCATTCCCCGTTTTACCATCGGACTTTTAGACACACCGCGGGATTTCATCCTTTTGTTATGAACATCCCTCAAACCCGAACGAAGCGATTTACTTCGTCTTTCATTATTCGTACGGCAAAGGACTGGAATAGTTTACCCGTGTGTGTTTTTCCCTCTGATTACAATGTGAGTATTTTCAAGAGTAGAGTGAATAGGCATTTACTAAGCTTGTGCGCCTTACCACCCAGGACTGCATTTCCATTTACCATCAGGGTGGGATAGTAGTCTAGCAGTTGCTTAGAAAGTATAAAAAAAAGTGTAACTTCAATTGGGATGACTACGGATGCAATTCGTTGGATCTTGTAAAAGACTGGCCAACAGTGGAATGTTGTATGTCAGTGAAAAAGAAAATGAAATGGATGATAGAAGCGGAGACACAGATTGTTGTCTCTCTTTACCCCGATGGGATTAGAAAGGAATAAAATGACTATTACTAACCTGTCTTCTAGAATCTCTTCTCTAGATAATAACAAGTTATTCAACACCATCATTGAACCTTCGTGCAATTGGAAGAACGCCTGCCAACTGATTTCACATTTTGTGTTTATCGTATTACGACCTAAAATGTAATGAACCATGTGTTCCAATTCGAATATCGCATCCAAGAACTTGTAGTCTAGAATAATCTGGAAAAATAAATTAATTAAAAAAAATATTTACGAGCAAAACCGAAAATTCAAATCAAAAATTAAATGCCATGACGGTCTCTTTTATTTCTTCTTTTTCTTTCACACCTTTGCCTAATGTTCGATTGTTATGGACCTTACAATCAACAAGCATTCTTCCATACGATTATAAGAAGTTCCCTGTTATATCTTCAATACAACACAGAAATATTTTATCTATATATATAAAAGAGAAAGTGTGTGGTTATGTGCCATATAGGCTCCGAAACTGCTGGACCGTTTTCAATGAAACTTTCAGGGAATCTTCAGATTGACTTGACGAGTAATCGTGTAAAGTTTGGTGACGATCGGAGCACTCCTCTTTTTGAACTGTCAAACAAGCCATGCGTCGTACTTTTATTTCTGACATTAACTTGAGCCCGATATGTTTTAGTATGAATGATAAGAATGATATTGTATTTACTGATATGTACATGGTTGTAGGTGTATTGTGAGAGTTAAATGAAATATTTAATGATGTAAGTTTATTGTTTAAATAAAATAAAGTAAAATCTAGCTCGGCAAAGCCGCCTGGGTACGCTAGTAATTCATATTATTCACAATTATATTTACGAACAAAACAAAAATCGACTTCAAATCGAATCTAACGTTAACGTTATACGCGCGGACGCCCTCTTTGTGTGTCCGAATTAATGCATTCGAAGCTACGACCATCAGATCGTAAGACAAACTTCTTAACCACTGTTTTCTAAATTTCCTGTTTACAAAACTCTTTATAACTGTTTGAAGAAATGAAAGCTAGTAGGAATAAGACATAAAAATATTCTTTATTGGCACAAAATATGAAACACATCAAAAAGACAGAAAAAAAAAATTAAAAAAATACAGTAAAAGAAAAAAACGGACACCGATCGAGGCATCGTCTAAACATATGCTGTTGCAAGGATGCGACAGCGCTGATTTTCAGCGGTGCCCAGGTCTACCCAATTAAATGTAATAAGTACAGAATCGTTTACCTTTTTTGCCGCCAAAACGATTTCTGACAGCATATCCAAATCGTTTCTCAACAAATTGCAAATGGCGTCGTCCACTTTCACAACTGTCAATTGAGCTTGAGTCGTTTCTTCATTTGATTCCATGAAGCCGATCATTCCGTGATGATTTTTATTTCCAATATCTTGATTACTCTCGTAGTGCTGTTGGATCCAATGTGTTATGTTCTTACATGATCGTAACATCTGTTTCGTTAGACCGACGCATTTGTTACCAATTATGTTGGCTCTGAGACAATGTTGGAGCAAATATTTGGATGTTTGATGACTGGTTAATTGCGAATTGGTTATTGTTTCGTTCTTTAAGATTATTGACGGTTTCTGTAATCGAAGATTTTAATAGTTAAATTTATAGCCTATACATATGTCCTGATCTTGGGCATAGGACTTCTCTGTAAAGAGAGTATAAGGGCAAAGTCATACAGTGGACTTCACATGTCTTGTAGAGCTGTGGTAGCTCAGTGTCCGTGCGGTTAGCTCAAGTTGCGTAGTACGCTAGCAACCCGAGTTCGATCCCCGGTGCCGGCACCAATAAATTTGTTGTTGCAATTTTATGTGTTGATTTACCACGCGCTCGGCGGTGAAGGAAAACATCATGAGGAAATCTACATGTCTTAGAAAATTTTACTAACGCATGTGAAGTGGGCCAGTCCGCACTAGATTTGCAATAAAAAGGGCGGCGGTTAAGTGGGGCCTTAAAAAAACAATAAAAGGCCATTCCACGGTGCATGGTGAGGGGCTCCGGGATCTCCAGAGGAACGCACCGGAGCCCCTCTGCACTGTGCTCAAGGAGAGCACGTCCCGGGGGGAGGTTACTCCCTCCCCCCCTGTGCCCTCGCAGCGCAAGGCGACACGGGCCAGCCGATGTCGCCTTCTTCCCGGGTCCACTTTGGTGGACGACTCAGGCCCCCACCCTTGTCGCCCAGTGAACCCGAGGCCCCTTTTAGTCGCCTTGTACGACAGGCAGGGGATACCGTAGTCTTATTCTTAAAAGCCCAGAACTACAGGGCTGAGGGTACTGTAGAACTTGAGCCAACCACGCAGACACTGAGCTCTGTACTAGTCTCTCAATAGTAATGTATCTATACCCACCTTTAAAACAGATAAACTAATTATATCTCCCACAAATGCTGACATGAAGACATCCACCGACGACAGCTCGGCTATGAGCTTCAATGTCACAGATAAGTTATCCAATAGTCCAAGATGCAATCTCCTCTTTGGTGCTGCCATAAATATTAAAAGCAATCTAGCTTTAACAGAGTGCCATATTTGTTTGAAGAGATCATCTCGTTTCTGGAACATCTCGTGAGAATCCAGCTTCTTTATATGTCTTAGAATAATGTTTAATAGTTGAATAGATGAGTCGACATGTTGGTTTTTCGTTTTAGGATTTTCTACAGCCTTAATCTGTAAAAAAAGTTAAGTCACTTAATCCATAGTCAATACGGACTGGAATAGTTTGCCTAGTCTTTCCCTCCGATTGCAATGTGGATATTTTCAAGAGTAGATTGAATAGGCATTTACAAAGCTAGTGCGCATTACCAGAACTGCATTTCCACTTAACATCCGGTGGGATTGTAGTAAAGCACTTGCTTAGAAAGTATAGAACAATAAACAAACACAGCAATAAAGTTAATACAAATAATTACCGCATTTTGTACAAAGAATTCCATGCCGTACCATAGACAATCCAATTTCATTAATTCTTGAACGTCCGTTATCTCGCAATACTTTAACAGCGTCAACGAATACGCGCCAATAGCGTTCAAAATTGCCACACCCCTTTCAGACATTACCCAACTGTCATCGGTGTTGCCATTAGGAATATCAATTTTGGTAAAATCTATACGCATGAATGATTCGAGCATAGCTTGATGAAGTTTCTCTTGCAGATTTGCTAAAATAGACCTAAAAGCACTTGCAGTTATAGCTCTCTTTTCTTTAGCAATGATCGGTAGGATTATGCATTGAAGTTGGAAAGCTGTGTCGCTGAAGTATTCTACCATTTTGTAGGACTTCTTTGAAGACTGCTTAGATAGTAGTATTTCAACTAATTCTTTGACTATTTCACTATTCGTCTTCACTTTCTTCACGGCTGCTTCTAAAATGCATCTAACGATCATTAGATTATTTGATGTTTTAATTGTCAATGTTAATAAATTTAGTATAACATTGTCTTCGAAGGAAAATATGAAGTCAACTGGAAATATTTTGTATATATCTGGATATTTGGGGCTCAATTCATATGTTGACTGCATTATGTTATCAATAATGCGATGAATTTTCTTCGTATTGCAACACTTTTTTACAACTAGCAACACTAATATAACTGTCAATTGATAATTCTCCTCTAAATTATGTATTTGCAAATCACTCAAAGCATTTACATATTTCAATATGTCATCATTTTCCACATTCATTGCAAGGTCATTAAAATAATCTCTGACGTTAACTGTTTGTAGAAATGTTACCAGATCAAAGTTACTTTTATTCATTGCTTTGCTGAGAGTGTTGCCATTTTCGAAACATTTGAATAGACATTTAGATATTTCCACGACTAGGGCGTTTAGTAAAATTCTGTTTTTTGATATGGCATGATTTTTTATTAAATCACTGTTAAGGCCATTTATGTATAGTTTTACTATAGACTTTGCCGTCTGTTTTGCTTGACTGTGGTCCAAATTTATGAATAATTCCCTAGCAATGTATGAATCGCTAATGATTACATCTGGGTTTCCTCCTAATTGATTTATTAAGTGTGTCCTCGTTGCTGTTAGTTCATCAGTTTGATATGTTTCTGAATTGTTCACATTCATTAATTCCATGAACGTTAATTTTATGAGGAGCAGATTATCCTGAAAATAAACAGTACTTAAAAGATAAAGCTACAAAACTAGTATTGCTTTAAAATTAAAGTCGCACAAAGCGCGATGGAAAGAGCTAAGCTCGGTATTTCTCTAAGCGATAGAATCCGAAACGAAGAACAAAGTACATAGCTCTTAAAGTTATCAAATTGAATTGGTATTAGACCGGCCACATCTGCTGAGTCAGTGACGGCAGATGGGGGAGGAAAGTCTGGTAATGAAGGCCGCGCCTGGGTAAGAGATTTGATTATTCGTATAATAGCAACCGACCGAGTCGTGGTTTGGCCCTCTAAGGCGCCCTCGGATCGGAATGCTTACGCGTAACATAGTAACCGTCCAAGCCGAGGTTACCCCTCACTGGGTTTACCTTGTGTCGGGTTACTAGAGATCAGCCCTGTAGTTCTGGGCTCTCAAGAATAAGTACTACGGTATCCCCTGTCTGTCGTATAAGGCGACTAAAAGGGGCCTCGGGTTCACTGGGCGACAAGGATGGGGGCCTTTGTCGTCCGCTAAGGTGGACCCGGGAAGAAGGCGACATCGGCTGGCCCGTGTAGCCTTGCACTATGAGGGCACAGGGGGGGAGGGAGAAACCTCCCCCCCCGGGACGTGCTCTCCTTGAGCACAGTGCAGAGGGGCTCCGGTGCGTTCCACTGGAGATCCCGGAGCCCCTCTGCACTGTGCTCATTACATTTATCTTATTTTATATTCATTTATTTTTATGTTTTACAGCTTTATTTCTTTTTCTTTTATAATTCACTTTTGCTTTTTTTTCTGTAGGAGATGTGTTAGGCGCCCTCTCCTCAGATGTACCTACAACCTTATAAAGATAGCGGAAAAGTCTATTTCCAGCAGTGGAAATACACAGGCTTATGATTAAAGTATAAATGAGAAATAATACACACTTCCAATATCCAAACGGAACTGCCAAGGAATTGTTATTAAAAAAAAAAGGGTAGATTTTTTTTTATGTTACAAAGGCTGTTTTTAACTACTGTATTATGGAATATCAGAGTTTTGAAACCCTTTGTCATTTTTGCTCTACGTAAGCCGATGTCACTCTCTAGCTCACCCAACATGGGCTAGGTTAGGGCTTTTCTAATTCCTCATTCATTCATATCTAAGTACTTATTAATTTACATATTTCTTATACCTAAGCATAATTATTCTTGTTATCTATTATATTTATCTTTTTTTTTGTTGACAGAGGGGAATCTTCAACAAGATAGAAGAACAAGGGGCTCCGAGATCTCCAGAGGAACGCACCGGAGCCCCTCTGCACTGTGCTCATTACATTTATCTTATTTTACATTCATTTATTTTTATGTTTTACAGCTTTATTTCTTTTTCTTTTATAATTCACTTTTGCTTTTTTTTCTGTAGGAGATGTGTTAGGCGCCCTCTCCTCAGATGTACCTACAACCTTATAAAGATAGCGGAAAAGTCTATTTCCAGCAGTGGAAATACACAGGCTTATGATTAAAGTATAAATGAGAAATAATACACACTTCCAATATCCAAACGGAACTGCCAAGGAATTGTTATTAAAAAAAATAACTCTCACATTAGAAGTCATTTTCAGCTTCAGCTTTTCACCAGGAATAGCCTTTTGTTTTATTTTATATACAATTTATGTTTCCCTGGTTCTGCTACTGACATTTGTTTGTTTCTTAAAATGGATTTCTGCAGAATACCAGCGCTGATTTACCCTCCTCGGACAATCAGCATTATGCTGAGCAGTGAACCCGATCGGTTCGGCGTTGCAACGCATAGCCTTGTGTATCGGACCTTTTGGGTCTTTAGTGATATGTATATATTTATTTTTTTTCATTTTTAACTGTGCGCTTAACTTGTTGTGTTAATTTGTATATGTGTTGTAATCTGTCTAACCGATTAAATGGCTTATTATTATTATTATTAAAAGTCGTCCTATATGTGACAGATGTTGAACCTATCGCTATATACCGGACACAAATTTCTAGCAAACACCTTTCAAACCAAACTGTAGAGGCTTAATTCACTAAAAAAAAGGTCTTTATACCCATATTAATACAGCTTCATCATCTTGTATCATATTTGCCAAAGTTATCCACTGGCTGCGACTTAAACAAGGCAAAATGACACTACAATCTAATATTTCTGGTGTCTCATTTTCCTTCAGTGTGCCTTCTCTCATCTTTGTGTTGCCATATTTCAAATTTATCAACTTCAATTGGGAAAAACTGAGGCAGAGTTTTAAAAATGCAAGAATTAATGGTGGATTCTGAAATGATTGAATTTTAAATTAGTATAACACAATACAGCTTTGTACTATCTAATCTTTGAGAAATAATATTGAAGTGTCTGTTTTTAACGGTAGATATATCGAAATAAATTTTTTTACAATTTTTGTCTGTCTATCTGTTTGTTCCCGCTAATCTCTGAAACGGCTGGCCTGATTTGGACGGGATTTTCACTGGTAGATAGCTGGTGTAACAAGGAGTAACTTAGGCTACTTTTTACTTAACCGATTTCAAAAAAAGGAGGTTATTGTTCAGGTACATACTGTACATTATTAATTAGTTGGATAGTTTAGTCCCATCAATTCCTCTAAAATTAAAAACAACGGAGCGTGGCGGCAATGGAGCGCTAATTACATTTGATAAAAAGAATTAAGAGA
This sequence comes from Meandrusa payeni, assembly GCA_029286785.1. NCBI lineage: Eukaryota > Metazoa > Arthropoda > Insecta > Lepidoptera > Papilionidae > Meandrusa > Meandrusa payeni. Next base: position 3,060,991 of record JAGSMX010000032.1, read on the forward strand.
AAAGGAAAGAGAAGAAGAAAGAAAGAGAAGATAAAAAAATTAAGAGTAGTAATGTATTAGTTAATATGGAGAACGTCACACAGATATGTCGCGCGCGGACTAGCCACTGCGTCCGGTGGGAATACAAATTGGGTGTTATAGGCCTGGGCGTAGTTTGTTTTGTGTTATATATATAAATATTCATTGTAGTGGTCACTCGGATCATGAGACGGGGCACTTTGCGTCCGACACAAGGGTTGTATTAATTTACAAAAATACATGGAGAAAAGTCTTATTTCTTTATTATTTTATATATGAGAACCATTATGGTATTTTGCTGAATTATGAGCCCTTATACGCCATGAATATTAACAAAATTAAAAACAGAGGTTAAGCATTGCCATACAACGTGGTAATGCTACCAGACTTCTGGGCACGCTACCAAGCGACGACGGTCTGGCAGTTATATTTTGTAAACTAAACATTGTTTAAATAGAATTTAAGTATTTAATAAACTAAATTACTATTTTGTCAAATTTAACTTAGACAACAAAATAATCACAAGCACTGCCTGGACATGAGATCCTATTTAATTTTTAACTGTGCTAATTGTTGTGTTAATTTGTATATGTGTTGTAATCTGTCTAACCGATTAAATGGCTTATTATTATTATTAAAAGTCGTCCTATATGTGACAGATGTTGAACCTATCGCTATATACCGGACACAAATTTCTAGCAACCACCTTTCAAACCAAACTGTAGAGGCTTAATTCACTAAAAAAAAAGGTCTTTATACCCATATTAATACAGCTTCATCATCTTGTATCATATTTGCTAAAGTTATCCACTGGCTGCGACTTAAACAAGGCAAAATGACACTACAATCCAATACTTCTGGTGTCTCATTTTCCTTCAGTGTGCCTTCTCTCATCTTTGTGTTGCCATATTTCAAATTTATCAACTTCAATTGGGAAAAACTGAGGCAGAGTTTTAAAAATGCAAGAATTAATGGTGGATTCTGAAATGATTGAATTTTAGATTAGTATAACACAATACAGCTTTGTACTATCTAATCTTCGAGAAATAATATTGAAGTGTCTGTTTTTAACGGTAGATATATCGAAATATTTTTTTATTTTATATATGAGAACCATTATGTTATTTTGCTGAATTATGCGCCCTTATGCGCCATGAATATTAACAAAATAAAAACAGAGGTTAATCATTGCCATACAACGTGGTAATGCTACCAGACTTCTGGGCACGCTACCAAGACGACGGTCTGGCACAGTTATATTTTGTAAACTAAACATTGTTTAAATAGAATTTAAGTATTTAATAAACTAAATTACTATTTTGTCAAATTTAACTTAGACAACAAAATAATCACAAGCACTGCCTGGACATGAGATCCTATTTAATTTTTAACTGTGCTAATTGTTGTGTTAATTTGTATATGTGTTGTAATCTGTCTAACCGATTAAATGGCTTATTATTATTATTAAAAGTCGTCCTATATGTGACAGATGTTGAACCTATCGCTATATACCGGACACAAATTTCTAGCAAACACCTTTCAAACCAAACTGTAGAGGCTTAATTCACTAAAAAAAGGTTTTATACCCATATTAATACAGCTTCATCATCTTGTATCATATTTGCCAAAGTTATCCACTGGCTGCGACTTAAACAAGGCAAAATGACACTACAATCCAATATTTCTGGTGTCTCATTTTCCTTCAATGTGCCTTCTCTCATCTTTGTGTTGCCATATTTCAAATTTATCAACTTCAATTGGGAAAAACTGAGGCAGAGTTTTAAAAATGCAAGAATTAATGGTGGATTCTGAAATGATTGAATTTTAGATTAGTATAACACAATACAGCTTTGTACTATCTAATCTTCGAGAAATAATATTGAAGTGTCTGTTTTTAACGGTAGATATATCGAAATATTTTTTTTTACAATTTTTGTCTGGCTATCTGTTTGTTCGCGCTAATCTCTGAAACGGCTGGCCTGATTTGGACGGGATTATCACCGGTAGATAGCTGATGTAACAAGGAGTAACTTAGGCTACTTTTTACTTAACCTACTTCAAAAAAAGGAGGGTATTGTTCAGGTACATACTGTACATTATTAATTAGTTAGATAGTTTAGTCCCATCAATTCCTCTAAAATTAAAAACAACGAGCGGAGCGTGGCGGCAACGGAGCTCTAATTACATTTGATAAAAAGAATTAAGAGAAAATTGAGACTAGTAATGTATTAGTTAATATGGAGAACATCACACAGATATGTCGCACGCGGCGCTCGACTAGCCACTGCGTCCGGTGGGAATACAAATTGGGTGTTATAGGCCTGGGCGTAGTTTGTTTTGTGTTCTATAAATATTCATTGTAGTGGTCACTCGGATCATGAGACGGGGCACTTTGCGTCCGACACAAGGGTTGTATTAATTTACAAAAATATATGGAGAAAAGTCTTATTTCTTTATTATTTTATATATGAGAACCATTATGGTATTTTGCTGAATTATGCGCCCTTATGCGCCATGAATATTAACAAAATAAAAAACAGAGGTTAATCATTGCCATACAACGTGGTAATGCTACCAGACTTCTGGGCACGCTACCAAGACGACGGTCTGGCACAGTTATATTTTGTAAACTAAACATTGTTTAAATAGAATTTAAGTATTTAATAAACTAAATTACTATTTTGTCAAATTTAACTTAGACAACAAAATAATCACAAGCACAGCCCGGACATGAGATCCTATTTAATTTTAACTTAAACTTACATAGTTAAGATTTAGAATGCATGTTCCAAATTTCGTCAAGCACTCGTCTTCAAAATTAACGAAAGAAGACCAGAATTCCTCGGCAATTGGCTGTGGCACTGTGTGATCCGCCATTTTGCTGTACTGGAAGAAACTGGACAAGATGGCTGATAGCATCTCTGTTATTATAATTATTGAAGGACCTGAAAGTTTCAATAAATACTTTTTTCTTAACGTATTAGGTCTACAACTCTGCTCCCAACTCTTTTCTCGTATGGAGAAGTGAAAAATTGGATCGACTCATGAATCATATCGAAAGATGAAGAATTTTTTCGCCACGGGATTCACCTCCCGCCCGAGAGATAGGCCAATTGGTAGCTAACGATGCACAATACTTTAGAACTTAATGTATGTAATCGTTTTGTTGCAATAAAGCCTCAAATTAAATAAAAAAACGCCGGGAGCAAAGTTGTGGACCTATGTATTATATTCTCAGAGTGTACCAGCCTAAAGCTCAAAATGACTAACCAGTATGAGGAAAGGGCAAGTCATATCGGACTTGCTCCGAGTAAACCTCAAAAAAATAATAATATCTTTATTGAACACATGGTCATGTCATGTCATCCTATCTCCTAAAACCCTGTATTATAGGAAACAACCCGTAATGTTGCAATGGTAAGATCAGCGCTGTCGCATCCTTGCGACAGCATATGCTGAGACCGTGTCCGATATTGGCAGTGAAAATAGCCAGGATAAATACTCGGCGGTGAAGGAAAACATCGTGAGAAAACTTTTTTGGAAATCTTCAAAATGTGGTGGCCCTCGCCGGTGCATGGTGGCCCTCGCCGGAATCTCCAGTGGAACGCACCGGAGCCCCACTACACTGTGCTCAAGGAGAGCACTTCCTAAGGTTACTCCCTCCCCTGTGCCCTCGAAGTGCAAGGCGACACGGGCCAACCGATGTCGCCTTCATCCCGGGTTCAACTTGACGAACGACAAAGGTCCGACCCCTGTCGCCCAGTGAACTCAAGGCCCCTTTTAGTCGCCTTCTACGACAGGCAGGGGATACCGTCTTAGAAAAATTTTCTAAGGCATGTAAATGCCTTATACTCTCTTTACAAAGAAGGCCTGCGCCCAACAGTAGCACATATGTATTATATATATAAAGGGTGCAACTTTAACTTTAAATTGTGGCTGTGTGTGCGTATGTGATCTTGCACTATTATCGCTTGTTGGCTCTACTCCAGAAGGTCTTTCCCACCGAAAACACGTGGCTTCATCAACAGTATCAGTAACCAAGTTCCACTTGAAATTGCACTTCTGTTGTCTAAAGACCAAACCTGAATCCAAAGTTCCAATAGCAATAAAACTATAATGGGAACTTGTAAACATTCCCTTGTCAAAAAACCAAGAAAATTTAAAATTGCTTTATAAGTGACAGAGTTAAGAAGTAACATTAAAAAAAACTTAATACAAATAATATTGATTTGTACATACTGACAAAACCTTCTTCCAGCATCAGCAAACAATTTTCTTCCAAATCCTTTTGCAAGGATATCAATAAACCATTGCTTTGTCTGAACATCAATTCGGAAGACCACTTTCCGTACATTTCAACACATTCTTGTGGTAGAACATCATTGCCAGTTATAATTTTATTTTTAATCTTTTCTAAATCCTCAGTTTCTATGTCTTCTTTATTGTCTTTGCACTTCTGTCTTAATTCAAATTGTTCGACATTTAATGATTCTAATCTCAATTTTATGTGTGTCAATATTTTATTAATAAATGAAGTGCCTCGACTCAGTTTAAACAATGTTTCCATTAAACAATTCAACATTTCTATGTATACTTCTGAAACATTTGAACTTTTCTTTGAGGTCATTATTGGTGGCAGAATTACGTCCAGCTTTTGGTCAACTATGGACGGATCCAAATTCAAAGCGACTTTTACAATCTGGAGAGTCGATTTATCTGGTTTTCCTTCTAATTTTAAAGAACCAAGCATTGCTGCTTGCAAGAATGACATAAAATTCTTCTTAATTTCAACTTTAGTCGATCTGTCACCTAATGTATCAGTTAATTTAATACTTATATCTACTTCATTAACCGCTAATGTGTTTAACATTTTTAAAAATATATTCCTTTTGATTTTCTCATCGTTTTCAAATGTTATTGGATGTATTTTCATCGCGGGATGCAAATAGTTTTGATGGATGTTTAGCGAACTAACTGCCATTACGTAGAATGCAAATATCATCTGACTCTCACTGCGGTAACAAGTGACGAACGTATCGATAAAATCGATTAAGAATTTTTGATCCTTAACTGTTCTACCTTTTGGGAACATTAAGAATGCACTCAAAATTTTTATAACTGATTGTATGTTGTCGCCTTTTTCAGCAATAAGATCTTCTATATTGTCATTCTTAATTATATGTTGAAGAAAATTAAGAAAGAAAGATTTCTTAGTTATCGGAAATAGAATGGTTTGACAAACATTTAGCACTGTACTGCGATATTCAGAGTCTAAATACATGAAAATTGTTTCTAAATTCTCTCCATCTAACAGTTTGATGATAAATTCTAATTTTTTCTTACATTCCTTGTAATACTTGATTAAGTTTAGGAGGAGTTTTGGCTAAAGATGTGTTTTCCAGTATCATCATTCCTTAGGTTTTGAAGTAATGTGGTGTTGATGAATAAAAAGTTGTCAATTTGTTCACTTAAACATGATGATAATTTGTCATTTTCCAGAAATGTAATTATATATTGTACATCTTCAATGTTTAGAGGATTACTGTGGAGGTAGTGTGATATAATCTGAAATATTACATAAAGTTGAAAGTTGCACCACAAATGCATCCGTTTACTGATGCTGCTCATATGTACGTGGGTGTAGGTAATGATCTTCACTCAAGAAAGAGAAATTCGAGAAGAGAATAAATATGGAAAGAAATGAATAATTTAATCTATTATATTTGGTCAATCACACTTTTCGTAATGCATTCACCAGCTTACTGCTCAAGTCAAGTTTTAGTAGAAGTTTTACTTCCAAAAAAATGTTTATGTATTCACCTTGATTAATCTGCATTTTAGATTATTTGTCAAATCATCACCAAATTGAAGCCATCCGATAATCTGTCTTATATCTTTACTAGAAAGACCATTTCTGTCAGTTATGCTCTCTAACCAATCAGCCACAATTCTTTCTTTAGGAGCAGATGGGAAATGAGCTGAGTGTATTACATTCTTGGCGAGACGGAGCCTCTTTGGCAATGGAGTGTTGTCATTTTCTAATCGATGTTTTAGTTCTGAAAAAATAATTATAAAGTGCCCAAGAACTTGTTTAACAAATTATTGATTAAAAGCATGATAATCATCTATTTTTATATAGTAGAGAGCTAGCCAAGCCTAGCTTCAGTTTGTTTTGGATATTTCTGTTTATAGTTTCACAGTCCCCACTTCATTATTGATTATTGAGGGGGACTAACTGTAAAATTAAAACTGAAGTAGTTAAAATATATGGTATCTATTATCAATAAGTCATGCAAATAAATTTTTTTTTTTTAAATTATTTATAGTAAAAAGTATTATTATATAATTTGTTAAAAGAGGTTAATATCATTTTTGTTTTTTAATTATTTATTGTAGAGAGTCTTTTTTATAAGATTTTGTTTCTTGTAATGTTACTAGGAGTAGATTTAGAATACTGACAAAGTATTGTCTTGACTGTAAATCTGGAATTGAGATTAAGAAACTTATCTAATAGCAAACAGTCTTATAATGTGTTAAAAGAGGTTAATATAATTTTTTGTTAAGTTTAAGTTTTACAAACTAGTACCACTTATTAGGGAACTTGGTTTTCGAATATTAAACATATTTAGAAAAGGAGGTTATAAAGTGTGAACAGAATAGTTATGTACGTACAGCAGTGAACTGTTGTAGCATTGTTTACTTACCATTCAGTGGATTTAAAGACATAGTTATTTCTAGAAGTTCTATAGCAAATGTTTTATAAAATAGATAATATTCTACAAACTTAAACACATGTCACTCGTTACATTTGTTATTATTTCTATACAGAATTCGTTCCGAAATTGCAGTGACATTAATTGTCAAAGTGTCATTCGATGTAAAGTTTAATACTTTACAATGGGAAAAGAAAAAAAATTGACGATTAAATAAGTTTATTAATGTATATCATAAATAATTATCGGGAATTCCAAGCAAATACAATAATTAATATTTATGGTAATTTTATTTCGCAAGACGAAGCAATGACTTTTAATAATTAATAAAAAACAACAAAGAGTACTAATTTCTAAAATTTGTATGCTTACAAACGATTAAATCAAATTATATAGATCGATTGTGTTTTATCTCAAATTTCCTATATTATAATGTCGATAACGTTATCAAAATCGTCGTTGAACAATAAATTATGAGTTGACCACTCACAGAAAAAAATGTTTTCATATTTTTTTCTTAATTTGTGGTAAACGTTGTTTTCAATTAAATATTTAAAGTTCATATTAGGGGAACAATTTCAAGAAATTCCGCTTCTTTTTGTGAATACTATGAAAAAGATGCTGATCGGAAGGAACTTCTTTCTTGAGGAGCTGCTTTCCAATAGTTCTCACTGTCATTTTTGACAGTTATTGATTTAAAATATTTTATCGGTACAGTGATGACAACATTAAAAAATGAATTACTAATTAAGGAAACTGATTATGGGAGAAGGGAATGCAGGTCATTCGGTGATAAGTTATCACTGGGATTAACTATTCCAAAACAAGCTAGGAGATGGTTTACGTCAACACAACTACAAACCCACTATTTACGTCAAAATAGTAGGTTTGAACCTACGACCTTATGTTTTGTACAGGGTAGCCTAAACCAGAGATCGGCAACCGTTTGATTCGAAACAGTAAAAATTACCAATTGCAAAATTTCAATCTTTTTAAGAGCCACAATTTTTTTCTCGCTAACAATAAATAGTATTTCCACAAATAAAGTTAGCAGTAGCAGAATGTGGCTCACAAGCCGGCGGTTGGCGACCCGTGACCTAATCTTAGGCTATTGACGATTAATTCACTGAAAGTTAAAATTACAAATTAATTACTTCAGGGACTAATTTTTTTATTTTGTGATGGACCTACGCTGATTGATCATACTGAAAAAGTAGTTTAGTCGTTACCGGCGATTAAGTAAGCGAAAGAACGTAAATATATAAAGTTATTGATCTCTGCCTATCCACGTGGGTGACGGGTGAGTGTTTTATCTTACATTCAATAAAAAAGTTGAAATAATAGTACATTTGTTTCACTGTTGGGCACACGCCTTCTCTGTAAAGGAAAGTAATTTTTCAACAGATGTGGGTTTCTCGCGATATTTTCCTTTAACGCCGAGCGCGTGGTAAATCACACTTAAAAGTTCAACAAAGCACCAGGATCGAACTCAGGTTGCTATTATGGAATCTGGATACAGAGCTACCACGGCTTTTAATGTAAAAAAAAATCTTTATTTATAAGACAAGAGTGTGGGTTAAATATCTGGTTAATTAATAATTTATAAATTAAAGCCCTGCTTTGCTAACTAGGACACTCGCGACAGATGGGTACGCTTTAATTAAAATAATTCACCCGTCAGTTACGTTGCCGGCCTCTGTGCCAAGAGTGTACAAAGAGGGCAAAAAGACATGTGGCTTACCAGAAGTTGAGTGAATTGAGGACTTTTTTTTATATGAACTGCGCTGATCACCAAAGAGGTCTAAACAGTTTCACTGGTTTCACGGTAGTGACACAGCTCTTGGGACACAGCCTAACCCTCTTTAGGGAGTAATTGTTACTGTTACTTGGCTTGGACGTTTACCAGTAACTCACCGGTCCGAGGACGCTTTAGGTAAGGTAAAGTAAGACTCGAAGAGTAGCTTTTATCTGGAGAAAGACATTCCAATAGTTAACTAGCTTTAAATACCAATTGGCCGAAGAAACTCCAGCATTACTCTTACATTTGGGGAAATTGCATGTAAACCGCCGATAACGCGTAGGCCGTAATAGAATATTATGTATATATATATATATATATTTTTTTTTTTTAATTTTTTGCAATCACTCAACATGTTTGGTTAGGGACCTTATTATCGAAATGTTACAAACTATTACATTTATTCCCTATTTATACTACTTTACATTATTCTATTTATATTTTCTATTATTTTTTATTTTCTATTTTCAACTATTCCATTTTTGACAATATTTCTTTTTAACTATTACTTTACTTATCTCTTTTTCCTATTTCTTATATATTATATATATATTTTAATTTTACATTTTTGGTGATCATGGAACAGAAGTATTTTTTTTTAAAAGAAAGCTAGCAATATTTCTTTTCTTTCTTGTTTTTTTTCCAGAAATATTACTAACAATCTTGTTAACCATTCCAACAAAGCTTAAGCTTGTGCTAGGACATGGTTCACGGCGATAGTCGAATGGTGGATTCGAACCCACGACCTTACGATTCGCATACCGTACCCTAAACCATTAGGCTATTGACGCTTATTATATATTATTGATGATTATATTTGTATACATTACTAGTTATATTAGATATTTATAAATTTACTTATATTTTTATGCTAGCTGTGCCCGCGACTTCGTCCACTTGGAATTTACCAAAAATAAATTTTGTTTAGTTATTTAGGTTCGTCAAAAAAAGTGTAATACGGGAAATCTGTTATTCAAAAAGTAATTATTTAATAAAATACGTATTAATTATTTAAAATTATAAATGATATTTCCAATAACGCAACAATTGGTGTAATTGGTTATTCCGTTATAATTAAGTTATGTATTGTTATATACTATATATAATAATAACATATACTATATATGTTCTAGTAACCTTTATTCATGCTAAAGATCATTAACTCTATCTAATCTAAAACGTATTATGTCATTGTTAAATATATGAGAAAAGATCCGTTAATTACTCTTAAAAAAAATAATATCATTAAGTGATAATCTAAAAATAACGATTGAATGACCGTCGTATGTTCATTCATAAAAAATATCCGCCATTTTGTGATGGTTATAAAACTGAATCCGTCACGGTCACACATACCCCGCCATTAAATGGGCCAAGGAGAGAGACCGCGCATGCCCCGAAGGATTGATTTTTGTCTATATGACGTCACAAAATGTCCGCCATTCGGCCCGCTCGCTCGGTATAAAACCTAAAAACCATTCCTCACCACCAGTTCGTATCAAAACCCTAGCAGATGTGCGGACTTAAAACAAAGCTTCCGGTGTTTTAACAAATACAATAAAATCAATTCAATTGTACTCATAAATGATATAAAGGCGAAACATTGCGAAATCGTCTAGAGATACGGTTTCTAAGGAAATTAAAATGGTTTATCGCATGGTAGCTAGGAAAAATTACTTCGCGCTTTTCGATACAACGCTCGCGATGCTGCCGAGACTGCTCTGTTTACGTGAGTATTACCATTGTTGAAATGTATTATTCAATCTTTTTTTTTTCACGCTTACGCATTATTATATTTTTTTTAAATAAATTTTAACACAAATTTTCGACCTTTAAAGAATTTATAAATTGGCATGACGCAGTGGTAATTTTTCAGTGAAACGTACTGAAGATGAATGTAAATGTTTTTTAAAAATTTTTAGTTTTTTTATTATTATAAATAAAAAGCAGTTCATTCAGCCATTGACTCTTTCAGATTTTTCCTTTTTTAATAAAACCTTTTTATTATTTTGAGAGAAAGTTGTTTGTTTTAGTTTCCAGAATTTCTTCTAAAATTCTTTAAAAAAGTATGCCTATTGAATTGAAAATACGTTGATATATTGTTAAACTATGTAGTATGTATTTAAGATATGTATTTTTGATTCGTTATTATCACGATACGAAAGCGGAGTAGTCTAAATGTGGACGTACCGAATTCTGATAGATTAACATTTTCGATCTGTTTAAACATGTCACTTGAGCTAAATTTTACGCCTGTTATGTGGCTATTGGTCATGTTAAAATGTGTTATTTATGAATATCAAATATGTTGTAGTATTATAACCACAACATAACGTGAAAACATTTGACTACGCCACGTCAATGTTGTTTCTGAGAAACATCCGCTTTGGGATATTTAATTAAATTCTCTGGAACAAAGCCAACAAAGAGAACGTGTGGGATAATGTAATTTCATTGTCCACTTCTTCCATTATCTCTTAGATTAGCTAGATATTTGTGATAGTCCATCTATTAAGATAACGCTCTGTTAATATTCCATTAATTGAAATTAATTTTAATTTTAATAAAGGACAGTAGACAACAAGAGATAATATAATACATAGTAAGGCTTTTGTTTTTCTGTTTCTTTCCGAAATTATCACTTTTTGTTATGTGGATTTCCTTCTCTTCTTCTGTCCTCTGAGATTGATATTTTCTATTACAAAAATACTCGTTAGTAAATAAATTAAAAAAAGATATACTCGTAAAACACCAACCAAGCATTAGGGAGCCTATTTTTTTGTATTACACTTTTATATTATTAATATAATAATACACTTATTTATATAAATATACATAATATAAACAGCCAAAAGAATCTCTCCAAAAGTCTTTATGGGCGGTCATATCGGCTTTTCGTCGTCTTTTCACCGAGCTTATTCAGTCTTATAGGATAGGATATATAGGAAAGGCTGTGAGCCCTGCAGTTCTGGGCTCTCAAGAATAAGACTACGGTATCCCCTGCCTGTCGTAGAAGGCGACTAAAAGGGGCCTCGGGTTCACTGGGCGACAAGGGTGGGGGCTTTTGTCGTCCGCCATGGTGGACCCGGGAAGAAGGTGACATCGGCTGGCCCGTGTCGCCTTGCACTGCGAGGGCACAGGGGGGGAGGGAGTAACATTCCCCCGGGAAGTGCTCTCCTTGAACATAGTGCAGAGGGGATACCCCGCCTTCTGGGGGGAAGGCAGCGGTTATGTGGGGTTTTTACCGACTAAAACCTACCCGGTGGCCCTTCCTCAGTGCATGGTGAGGGGCTCCGGGATCTCCAGAGGAACGCACCGGAGCCCCTCTGCACTGTGTTCAAAGAGAGCTCTTCCCGGGGAGGGGGTGGTAGTTTACTCCCTCCCCCCGTGCCCTCACAGTGTAAGGCGACACAGGCCAACCGATGTCGCCTTCTTCCCGCGTCCACCTTGACGGATGACAAAGGCCCACCCTTGAGGCCCAGTGAACCCGAGGCCCCTTTTAGTTGCCTTCTACGACAGGCAGGGGACCGTAGTCTTATTCTTGAGAGCCCAGAACTACAGGACAGTTGTGAAACGTATTTTAAGGTGTTACAGTATGAATAATATTTTAGATATTACTATGTAATTAAAAAAAAATGTTGTTCTAAATATAACAAATATACTATATCAAAGAAATGTCTTAGCTTTTTTCTATACAAAATATGTTCCAAACACTTGTAAAATAAATTATAGTATAAAATGTAATCTCCTAAAGCCATTATCACAGAGCGTCACGGAATGTGGTCACACCTGGGCCCGGGATCTGAAAGTATTACCCATTACATTGTCTCATGACGTCATTAATATAAATGCGGGCCACTGGGAGTGCTGGATTAAAATTGCCTCCACTGCCAAGATAACCAATATTAAATTTCTGTTACAATAAAGTCATTGGAGCACGGACTAACGATTTACGATCAGGGTCCCGTTTTTTTTATTAACAAACTACACAGATTGCTTGACCTCGGCTTGGACGGTTACTATATGACACGTTGCGGAAACGACTATCGGGACAATGATCGACGAATCCGCATCCCACATGGCGGATATTATTATTATTATCAAAATCATTTCATACATGTATACACGTCATCATTATATCTTTAGGAGTCCCCAAGTGTAAATATATCGGAGCCCAAGATCCAATACCAACAGAATTAAAATAAGATCAAATTTAAAGTGACCCCTTTCATACAAAAATCAAAATTGCTTCAGAAATGACGAAGCTTCTCGTATGATTCTGTCTTATATAAACAACAAGTATATTTACGAATAAAACACACATAATATTACGCACATTACATTACACAATATTACGAAATCAATCTTAATCAGAACGTAACCAAACATACATCAAACTACTCTAACAGTCTTACAAAAAAAAATGAGTTATAACATATTTATTCCACCCTTAAACTAAGTTCAGTTAAACCAGGAATAAATTAAGAATAAGCTGAGAATAGTTTACCACAAATAAATCCGGAATAACTATGGTTTATCTATTCTTCCTTTATGTCAAAATGCACGAGTTGGCAACAGCGCAATCAAAGAGAAACCATACTAAAAAAATAAATGCAGTCTATGTAGCAGTGTAGTAATGTATCTGTCAATGTGTGGCGGTTATAAAAATATTCTATACTCCATAATAGATAGAAGATAATTCACTTCCACGCTTGTCCATAGTAAGAGACCTTTCAAATAAATGGTCTAGAAATATTATACCACTTTTAGAAAACCGATTTTAATCGACATATAAATCAAAAGGTTCTTCCCGTCTTTTAAATATTTTTACTTTTTTTGGAGTTTGATATTTATTAAGTCATTTACTGTTTCTACTTCCTCCATTGCCCTTAATTCCACAATAAGTTAATTTAAATGAGCGAACACAAACACAAATCGTAGTATTTTAAATGTTATACTGGACTTAAACAAGGGTGTACGTCGTTATAACTTCGGAATAACGATTGTATAAACAAATACGTCAACGTTATAACAGGTATAACGTAGTCTTGGTTTTTTAGTACAAATGTTGCTTATTCTAAATTTATTACTAAGTTTATCTTTATACCACGTTTATTTGTAAGGCTTAAAGTATATCCTTTCCAATAAAAAATGAATCATCGAAATCGGTTGGCGTGATATTGAGTTATTCGTCCATTTGTGGCGTACATACTTGAAGCAAATGACTTATATGGTTTTTTCATGAATCCCATTGTTCAAAGTTATGCAGTAACAAACAAAAAAAATACAGACGAATTGAGAACCACTTCCTTTTGAAGTCGTTTGAATAGATACGGACGAAAGATAATAACAACTTCCACCTTTTTGAAGAAGTACAAAATATATGTTATTTTTTTCTATACTTTCTAAGCAAGTGCTTAACTACGATCCCACCTGTTTTTAAGTGGAAATGCATGTCCTGCATGGTAAGGTGCACTAGCTTAGTAAATGCCTATTCACTCTATTCTAAATGTTTATTCGTGTCGTGTGAAAACCAAAAACAAAATAACATTGTTTTTTTTTCAACTGTAACGAGACTACGGTCAATATTGTTTTAGTGCCAGTAATATATATTTTTTTTACGCATTCTCTACTTGTCAACCCTGGGTAAACACCACCTTCAAAAATCACGCATTATAAAAACAAAAAATGTACATTCATCATCATTTAAAACATCCACTGCAGGACATAGGCCTTCCCCAACGATTTCCAAAAGGACCGGTTGTAAGCGGCCCGTATCCAGCTGCGTCCTGCGACCTTTATGAGGTCGTCAGACCACCTTGTGGGTGGACGTCCCACACTGCGCTTGCTAGACCGTGGTCTCCAATCGAGAACTTTTCGGCCCCATCGGCCATCTGTCCTACGCGCTATGTGCCCTGCCCATTGCCACTTCAACTTGCTTATCCGGCGAGCTATGTCGGTTACCTTCGTTCGTCTACGGATCTCCTCATACCTGATTTGATCGCGTAGATCGTTGTTCGACTTTGAGCTTGCTTATGAGGTCCATAGTGAGAGACCACGTTTCTGTTGCGTATGTCATCACTGGTAACACACACATTGAAACTCATTAACAAAACAACAAAGTAAACAATTAAAGTACAATAGAAAAGATCACTGACTATTCTGTGGTTACGCTTTATTGAAAAATCAAACCCTGGGTGAAAGAGAGAACCGTATTGGTTTGTGTAGTGATAAAGGAAAAGATCAGACATAATTTAAGATAAATACATTTACATAAATAACGTAAATAAATACGAATATACACATAAAATATACGTTATATATAAATTTGTCCTTGCTAGTAATTTAAATTTTAAAATAACGTAGGAAACGCTACGGCCCTGGCTTGAGGCCGAGGTGAGGGAGGCGTTTAACATTTCCAGCTTTGCTTGTTAATGCAGTGACGTACTTGAAGTGTAAAATTTTTGTTTCCGGTATTACAATGTTATTAACTGCTTTCGAACGGCTGGGAAATTCTAAATTTAAATTCCTTTTAATATAAAAAAAATCATGTCCATTTAAAGTTATTATAATAATTCCTTATTTGTGATCAACATTAACAGTTTAATAATACCTATTGTTTCATAAGTATTTATTAATGTCCTTAAATCACAGATAACTCACATTTACCACGCCCAAGCCATACGTCGTATTTCTGACATTAACTTGAGCCCGATATGTTTTTGTATAAATGATAAGAATGATATTGTATTTACTCATATGTATATGGGTTTAGGTAATGATCTTCACCCGCTCGAAAAGAGAATGAATAAGGAGAGAAATTAATAATATAATATATTGTGAGAGTTAAATTAAATATTTAATGATGTAAGTTTATTGTTTAAATAAAATAAAGCAAAATGTAGCCCGGTTAAGCGGACTGAGTACGCTAGTAAATAATAATAGATAAAGCACATTTCCATAATGTTCGTATACTTTAAATTTTGAATAACCCATTCAGTTCGACCTCGTGTCGTAAGCATTCGGGTTAGGACTCGAGCGCGCTCTCTGAATTTGTGACTTCCGAAACTTCAATTCTCAAGTACGGCATTGTGGAATGCCTTAGGAATTGCGGATGTTCAAAAACATTTGCATATTCCTCTTGTTATTTTTAGTCACGTACATGATTTCGAACAAAAGAGATTGTAGAGCTGAGAAATGTAGGACGACTACAAGTCAAACAGTTGAAATATTTTCCTTTATTTTTCTATCACTTACAGACGTATTCAGCAGGTTGAAAACATGTTTTCAAGTTGTAAATCAGAAATAAATCTGTAGAATAATGGTCGATATAGTTTCCCACGAAACTCCTCCGTGGTTGATGATGTATGCCGACGACATTGCGCTGGCAGACGAGGGCAAGCAGAAACTTGAGCAAAAGATGAACCTATGGAACGGGACGCTAGAGAGAGGCGGTCTAAAATTAAATGTTGCGAAGACCACACACATGGCGTGTAGTACACGCAGTAGTGTTACATAAATTTGTTTTGACACAACGTATGTGTCAACACATATTTGTGTTATATAACAATAGAATTTCATCATAGTTAATAAAAGCTGTATTTGACAGTTCAAAAAGAGGAGCACCCCGATCGTCATAAAACTTTACAGGATTACTCGCCAGGTCAATCTGAAAGTTTCATTGAAATCGGTCCATCCGTTTCGGAGCCAAAACCCACACACTTTCTCTTTTGTATATATATATGAGTATAGTCATTCTTCTGTCTTCCAAAACCAGATTCTCAACCTTTTGACATTTTCTTCTGTAACGGAGGTTGAAGGCCGCCCAGAACGCGGGTCATCTTTACAGCTTGATCTACCTCTTTTAAATTCAGCCACCCAGTACGCAACCGTAGAATAGGGTACAGCATCACCCCCTAATGTCTGCTGAATGTCCAAAAAAATTTCCTTCGTAGACATTTTTTTCAAACTGAGATATTTTATCACCGCACGTAACTCACTTTTATCCATAATTTTGACTTTTTAGCAACTCGTTGCACAAAAAAATTTATTACATGCGAACGAACTGACAAAAACAAGTGACAGTCTGCATAAATATAGTGTGATAGACACTCTTTAATTTGAATATCGAAGTTGATCCAAAAAGGGTTCATATGCACTTCTAAGAACTTTTTGATTCAACCTCGTAGATAGCCTATGTGATACTCACTGATATGTTAATAATAAATAAATAATATCCTTCTTCATCTTTATTTATTATTATATACGATACGCAAACAGAAAAGGCACTATTACTAGGCAATCTCTTATGTACTGATATGATCGCTACGTTTGCTACGAGATGCCTACGAATAGCCTGAGCTGGCCTCTCCCCCGAATGATTAAAACAACACTTTATCTAGGACATAACCTAGATTGAGGCTTGCCTTTAATCACTGTTATTTTCTCGTATTGTTTTTCTACATTGAAAGAGAGTTGCGAGCTTATCACTTTTTCATAATGGTGGAAGGAATACTTCCAGCTACTGAATTCCATTGCCGCGCATTAATCTTTTTGATCTCGGATTAAGTTCATGTTGTGAACATTTCAAAATATTCTTAGAATTGTGTAAGTATTCGGTAAGTAAACAATTTTCGTGAATTACACTTTGCTAAGCATTTGCTCAGCGTAAGCTCAGGGGACGACTACAAATATAAATGCAATTTTTTTTTATTAATTTATTTAATACATTTTACATATAATATTTTACACATTAAAGCGCATCCCAAAACCTATCCCAGGTTTGTCATGATGCTCAGCATTCAGTTCTCGTCCATTTTTACAATATTAGTAATATAGAAAGAGAACACCGCAACACCTCGTCATGAGCCGTTGCGAGCTAGTAAGCTAAACCTGAGCAAATGCGTGCCGGGCAAAAGCGTTCCGGAACAGGGACCCGAAGGCGATAGACCACGCTTTTTTTTTTTTTTTTGACGAACTAACACAGTTGGCACAGAGAAGCTGGCCTTTACTGCTTCACCGGATTTGAGAGGTGGCATAGCTCTTAGGTCGCTTAGCCTGAACCTCTATTTAGGTGGTAACTCGACACAAGGGTCCCCCCGGTGAGGGGTAACCTCGGCTTGGACGGTTACCATTATTACGCGTTAGCAGTCCGATCCGAGGGCGCCCGAGAGGGCCGAACCACGACTCGGTCGGTAGCTATTTAATTAACGAAATCTACTGGGACAATCTAAGCTAAACTAACTTATATGCCACTTCGGGAAGCGTTAGCGCTGGGAGAAGAAGTGGCCGAAGAAACTCCAGCAACGCTCCTAATCCTATCGAGAGGGTGGGGTTTCCCCATAATGTACTTGTATCGCGCAAGGATTATTCGCAACCTCCGACGGTCGCGGATGGACGCTTTGTAGCTTTGTAGAGATCTAGCCTGTGCAATGGTGATCACATCGTCCGGATCGTCGAGGACATGTCTCGGCCTCCGGGCGACGTGTCTGAATTTACAAGTGGGTAGACCATGCCAATCAAGTAAAGGCGTTGGCGACATCTGCGAAGGCGAAGTGTTGAAGCTTTAAGCAATCTCTTTTATAAACGGAGCAAATAAAATAAATAAAAATCATTACAAGATATAAATACATTACCTTGCCGTTGACGCGAACTCAAAAGATTCTTCTGTACTAAAAAGTTTTCACTTCAAAAATTAAACTTGAAATAACTTTATAAGACAGCTATACAGTATTCACACAAACTGCACTCGTAAAGCTAAAGTATGCAACAACTGGGAATGTTTTTAATTAAGCAGACGCATTCAAGTGCTAACTTAGGTAAAGTTTTCGACTTAACACGTTAGAAACTAAAAGTTGGAGGAGTTAATTTGCTTTTCTAGTGCTTTATTCCCTTGTTGATTATAAGTTAAACAACTTTTCTTAACCTATTCGAATTACTCTGAAGCTTGATACAGTAATAAATATTTAGGTTAGGTATAGGTTTATTTCTTAAATTCTAAATGAAATGCACCAATTGTAATTTCTTTTAGTGCAGTGATAACTAAGAGATCGTACAATCGCCTTAATTTTCACGTTAGTTCAATCCCCGTTTAGTTGCAATTTTAAGTTCTGATTTATGAAGCGCGCGGTAAGACAAACATCGTGAGGAACAAGGAGACAAACACCTACATGTGTTAGAAAATTTTCCAAGACATGTGAAGTTTGCCAATCCGCAATAGGGCCTCGTAGTAAACAATGGCCTTTAAACTCTCTTTCAAAAGCCTGTGTCCAATAGTGGGACAGGTTGTCAAATATCTCCCTTCCGCCTTTTTGTCTTTTGAATTTCGCGGCTATGTACAAAGCGCTACAGAGCTCGTATATAGCAATACTATACATAATTTGAACGACCTATGAACGACGCTATGCATAATTAGTTTGGATATTGCGTTCAACAGTTATAGACGTGTAAACATGAAGTTCACTAACGCCGAAATTCGCGGCTTGGCCACTGTTTGGGACGATTCACCGGCCTTCGACCACGACCGTTTTCGCTTGATATTGTCGTATGTGATCCATTTTTCGTCGCCAGTCACCATCCGCTTCAAGAATGGGTCGAGTTCGTTCCGTTTCAGCAGCATATCGCAGGCGTTGATTCGGTCCAGAAGGTTTTGCGTCAAATCATGCGGCACCCAAACATCAAGCTTTTTGTATCCAGCCTTCTGCAGATGGTTTAAAATGGTTTGGTGACTAACTCCCATCTCCTGGGCGATGTCACGAGATGCCACATGCCGGTCTAACTCGATGTAGTCCATGATTTGATCGGTATTTGTCGTCACAGGTCTTCCGCCGGCTGGCTTATCCATGGTGTCGTTTTCACCGGCTCTGAATCGTCGAAACCATTCCTCCGTGGTTCGAAGTGTTAGAGTACCATCCCTCAAAACACCATTAATCTCACGGAACGTTTCTCTAGCGGATTTGCCTTTAACGAAGGAAAACTTTAAAATAGCGCGAATTTCGGCGTTAGTGAACTTTATGTTTACACGTCTATAACTGTTGAACGCAATATCCAAACTAATTATGCATAGCGTCGTTTTGTAGGTTATGTCAAGACCTTTCAAATTATGTATAGTATTGCTAGATACGAGCTCTGTAGCGCTTTGTACATAGCCGCGAAATTCAAAAGACAAAAAGGCGGAAGGGAGATATTTGACAACCTATTATATATCTATATATAATAATTGCGTAGCTAGTCCCAAGCACGAGTAAGTAGGGTAGTAGCGAATTGGGCAGCGTATTTGTTAGTAATGATCTATCTTCTTTGAGTAATAATATCAACGGCAAATATCGATGTACCTTATTCTATTTAACATTAGGTATTTATTAGAGCCGTGGTAGCTCAGTGTCCGTGCGGTTGCCTCAAGTTGCGTAGTACGCTAGCAACCCGAGTTCGATCCCCGGTGCCGGTACCAATAAATTTGCTGTTGCAATTTTATGTGCTGATTTACCACGCGCCCGGCGGTGAAGGAAAACATCGTGAGGAAACCTACATGTTTTAGAAAAAATTTCTACGGCATGTGAAGTCTGCCAATCCGCATTAGGGCCGCGTGGCGGACTATGCCCTTATACTCTCTTTACAGAGAAGACCTTCGCCCAACAGTGGGACATATATAAAGGCTGTAACTTTTATTTATTAGAGACAAATGGTCTAAAACAACTACAGAATGGTATCCTAGAGAAGGGCAACGGAAACAAGAGACCACACAAATGATGGGCCGACGACATATACCAGGTCGCCGGAAAAACATGGAACAGAATAGCAAGAAGTAGAGAAGAATGGAGAAGAATCTTAGTTATGTTTTCTAAAAAAAAAATTGTTAGCTTTCTTTTTTTTCAGAAAACATTCTTCACTCCTTCGTCATATAAATTATGAGGGAAATTTCTTAAACCTCCGTCCGCGCTATTGTCGTAAGAAGAGGTACAAAATGTTTGGTTCATGTATTAAAATATATATATATATATATATAAATATAATATGTTTAATTAGAGCTAAAAACTGCATTTTAATGCAAATTCCGCAACACCGATCTGCTGCTTTCCGTGGCAGTTTCAGATACTTGGCCACCAAGTGTTGGAATAACTTGCCACCGCCCGTAAGAGACGTAAATCTGTAAACGCATTTAAAAATAAATTAAAACACCAGATGTTAAAGTTACAAAAAGATAATATCCCCGCGATATACGTGGCTCCTTGTTTCCAATATTTTTAATATTTCATTATTCTTACGTATTCACGTTTTATTAATATATTATTTTTTTTTTAACTTAATAATATATTTATTTGTTCATCTGTTATTTTATTGTAAATAAATATATATTAATAACTATTTTATACATGTCTCATATTCATTGTACTCTTATTGTCTTGTTGTATAAATTCCATCTAAATGTAGTATTGCGCGCACGACTTTAGGTAGCCTGGACACCGCTGCGCCGCAATCAGCGCTGTCGCATCCTTACGACGGTATTTGCTGAGATGGTGTCCAATATAGGCATCATGTTTTATGTCCTATTTGTCCGTTTTTTTTTCTTTAACTGTATTTTTTTTTCTGTCTTTTGATGTGTTTTTTTTGTGCCAATAAAGAATATGTCTATGTCTAAAATACATGTTAAAAAAGTTCTTTATGTGCAAAATAAATTACAAAAAAGTGAATTCATCCATCATAGTTTTTGTTCGCGTCCCGTCACTGGTGCGTTTAATGAAATTCAGATCTACTGGACATCTGGTACGGGCGGTGGAACTTCAATTTACTATATTGATTACTTCTAACATCATCTGCAGTTGACGTTAGCTTTTAGCTAATCTATTTGCGTCCACTTGTTTATTTTTAACACGAGACATGAAATAATTTATTATTTACTAGAAATCCGCTCTTGTTTTACTTCGCCTTCTTTTATAGTGGACGGATACTGTTTCTGTCTACCCCCATTGGGTTAGAAAGACTTGAGATATATCAAAAGCATCTATATATATAAAAGAAAAAGTGTGTGGGTATGTTCCATATAGGCTCCGAAACGGCTAGACGTATTTCAATGTTTGATTTGATGTCGATTTTTATTTTTAGTCGTAAATATATTTAGGGACCCATTCCACCAGCGTATTTAGAAAAGATGACATATGCATGTTATAGCAATAGGTCAGTTCTAGCCTTTGTTATAAACGTAGCGTCGGCAACAAAGCCAGTGATGCAACTTTCTAATATCGATTTCTTTCTATTAATAAATACTTCTCACGTGAAATCTATTTCGATGTAATCGAGTCGATTTCGTTCTCTATTTTAAGTCCTACATTGTTCTAATTTTGGTTCGCTTTCGCCTTTTTATTTAGGACGCTTCTAAAAATAGGCTTTTGTATCGCGGAAGTTTGGAATCGCGTTATTAATCGTTCACATTTCTTTTGTCTTGTGTGGCTTACCTGTCCACAAAGACTCATTTAAGAGATTGTACATGCGTTGACAACTATTCACAAGGAATTAGCCTAATGGTTTAGGGTACGGTCTGCGAATCGTAAGGTCGTAGGATCGAATCCACCATTCGACTATTGACGTGAACCATCTCCCAGCACAAGCTTAAGCTTAGTTAGAATGGTTAACAAGAAGGTTAGTAAAATTTCTAAAAAAAAAGAAATATTGCTAGCGTTCTTTTTAAAATTAAAAAAAAGTACGGTTAACAGGCGAAACACAGAAGTATAGTACACCTCTACGTCATTTCAGTAGTGTACGAGGTCGTGGTACTTCCGCGATAGTGCCGTCCACTGCAATAGCAGCAATTTATTAAAGGCAAACAAGGTACAGAGGAGTAGAAATAATTCTTCTTCTTTGTGTTCTTCATTACTGAAGGTAGGTCGTGTTTATCTTGAAGTTCCTTCACGGATGTATCGAGGAGCTGCCTCCACGCTGCCTCCTCTTTCTTTCTCGTTTCGGTCAGAATGTGGAGTGCCAATATTGTTTGGCCTTAGTCAGGCCAGCAGTTAGTTGATCGGCCTCATGATACCCTCGATTTTCCCTGCTACAACCAGTTTGTCCAGATCATGTGATAGCCATCGGTCAATGTTGCCAAAGTAACTTAGTACTCACCGGTAGCTTGGTGTTGATTTTAAGTTGGCCTTCCCCCCAGAAGGCGGGGTAAAAAAATGTCCGGTATTGGATGGATCCTACGCCTGATGGATGATCTCTCTTCTTCTTTTTTGTTTCCTCATTTCTGAGGATCGTGGTCATTTGAGCCCCTCAAATTAATAATCTGCCTCCATCGCCTTCGGTCCGAGGCACCCCTCACCAGCTGGTAGAGATTAGGAGAGGAGATGGTACCTTTTACTTGATCAGACCATCGTGTTGTCGACCGGCGTCTTGTTCTCTTGCCTTCTGTATTGCCAACGATGACCAGCTTTTCAAGGTTGCCATCCCCTCTACGCATTATATGCCCGAAATATGAATGAATGATGGATGATAATGAATGTTAAAAAATGTTATTATCTGTTTTTCTAGTGTATTAATACATTCAAGATCACGCGATCCGATAATGTTTCTCTTCCACACCCCTCGACCTATTAAATATCGATACACGCAAACACGTCAAAGGCGCATCACTAAACTAATCGGGCGTTCACAATTTAGGCCAATTCAATGAAGCGTTGCGTGTAGGAAAAATCCTTTGCTCGAACAAAGTCTCAAATGTCACAGTACAAGTGGACTCCAGTTGTCCAATCTTAAGATCTATGTTGTGTGTGTTCGCAGTGCTGGTGGTATGTTCAGTGCAGTGCCTACAGCTGGACAGTCAGGCTTCCACGAGACGGCCGAGGGTCACCAAGTACAGCAAGACCACGCTCATCCCAGGTGCCTCCACGGTGAGTTTTTTTTTATAGGGAAAGGGAGAAACGAGCGTACCGTTCACCTGATCTTAAGTGATCACCGTCGCCCGTAAACATCCACAGCACCAGAGGACCTACATGTGCGTTGCGGGCCTTTGAGATAGGAGTAGGCTCGTTTCTTGAAGGTCCCCAAATTGTAAACGTTCGGAAACACCGCTGATGACACTTAATTCCACAAGTTGACAGTGCGTGGGAGAAAGTTACGCGAAAAACGTACAGTGGTGGAACGCCAACCATCAAGATGGTTGCGGTGGAATTTTGAATTCTTCCGAGATGTGCGGTAAAGGAAATCGGTAGCTGGGATGATTCAGAACAATTCCTCAGAACACTACCATGGTGAATGCGATACAGTATGCAAAGAGCGCTTTTGGTTTATAAACGATAATAGTCCGTAACCTCGATTCCACCTGATGTTAAGTGGCGATATAATCCTATTCACTCTACTCTTGAAGTCTTCCACGTCGTACTTGGACGGAAAGACTGACGCCGGCAATTTGTTCTACTCCTTTGTTGTACACACGATGAACGATGAGATAGGAGTAAGTGTTTCTTGAATGTCCCCAAATCGTACAAGTTCGGAAACTACGCTGGTGACAGTTGTACCCAGGTCCACGCAATATCACGTGGAAGAAAGTTGCACGAGAAACGTAAGTCGTGGCACGCTAACCATTAAGATGGTGTCGATGGAATTTTGTATTCTGCCATTATGTGCGGTAATGGAAATCGGTAGCTGGGGTGAATCTACGATAGCTTTACTCTATTGTTGTGTTTCATGGAGCATTTCGACGAGCGTTGCTGGAGTTTGAACGCGTTGGGACGCGTTGAAATGCTTTTTTAATGACGAACTACACAGATTGGCCAGAGAAGCTGGCCTTGACTGCTTCACCGGATTGAGAGGTGGCATAGCTCTTAGGTCGCTTAGCCTGAACCTCTATTGCTAGTAACTCGACACAAGGGTCCCCTCGGCTTGGACGGTTACTATGTTACGCGTAAGCATGCCGATCCGAGGGCGCCCGAGAGGGCCGAACCACGACTCGGTCGGTTGCTATTTCACTGATAATCTAAGAGACATTCAAAAGCTAAACTAACTTTGAGTGCCACTTCGGGGAAGACATGGTCAGTAGTCGAATGGTGGATTCGAACTCACGACCTAGAATTTTTTTGTAAGACATGTGAAGTATGCCAGTGCGCACTAAGTGTGCGTGACGGACTATGCCCTTATACTCTCTTTACAAAGAAGGCTGTGCCCAGCAGTGGGACATATATATAGGCTCTTATTTTAACTTAACTTTATTTTTTATAGGGAATCCTTTCCTTAAGTCTTCAAGGTTATGTTTGATGAGTTTCATAAGGTTGGGATATACGATAATTCAGTAATACAAAAAGAACTTACGCGCGTTCAACGTTTGATTCGATTTGAAGTCGGTTAATGTATTCACTCGTAAATAATATACATGTCTGAATTCTGTTAAAAAGGAAAATAACATGAGATTTGTAACACGAATGTGTGTGTGTGTGTGAGTTGAATTATTCTTCTTCTAAGAGCGGCAAGTGGCTTATTACCTCCGAAACAACATCTTTCAATTACACGTAATGGTAGCGGGATTGCGTAAGAATATACCCGCAGCGCATTTATAAAAAAAAAATTGTTCTAGAAACGTCGAGAGTGCTCCGCGTACTCTCAGTAATTTAGTTAGAGTTTTTTTTGTTATGTATCTGTAATCAACCCAAGATTGGCTCACACGACTAAAGTAAAACTTTATTAGGTCCCTGTATATATTATATATGTATTTATAAAATATACACGATTCAAGAGAGAAAGAAATTATGCAAGTGCATTGCTCTCTCTTGCTCCTACAGTGTGATACAGACAATAGTCCTGCACTGTCTCTTAGATATACGAAACCGTTTTTTTTTTTGTTAACGAGGAGGAAATCTTCAGAAAGATACCCCGCCTTCTGGGGGAAAGGCGTCGGTTATGTGGGGTTTTTACCCACTAAAACC
The DNA here is from genome assembly GCA_029286785.1 of Meandrusa payeni. Taxonomy (NCBI): domain Eukaryota; kingdom Metazoa; phylum Arthropoda; class Insecta; order Lepidoptera; family Papilionidae; genus Meandrusa; species Meandrusa payeni. The sequence goes on from JAGSMX010000032.1 coordinate 3,086,427, forward strand.
TCCTCGGTGGCCTGTGCCCTCGCAGTGCAAGGCGACACGGGCCAGCCGATGTCGCCTTCTTCCCGGGTCCACCTTGGCGGACGACAAAGGCCCCCACCCTTGTCGCCCAATGAACCCTAAGGCCCCTTTTAGTCGCCTTCTACGACAGGAGAAACAGAAACCTAACTCTCTTACTTGCTCATATCTTCCTCTCAACTTCCCTTCGCCTCGTTCGATCACACTCTTCGTAATGCAACCAGCTTACTCCCCAAGTCAAGCGTGCCTAAAGAAGTTTATCTTTAAAAATTGTATAATAATTTAAAATGTAATCTACAGAGCATTGTCAGAAACCGTCACGTAATGTGAAAATAAATTAATTTATTATTGTTCTTTTTTCAAGGAGTCGGTGACAGAGAGAAGTCTCTTGACCGCCACGTATCGGCTGCTGGGCAGTGGTGGGGAGACTTGCATCCTTCTCACCGTGGACGCCCTCCTTGACATCTCGTACCTTACAAAGCTCAACGAACGCGCCGTGAGTAGCCGCCTGATCTTTTATGTTACCCTGGTAGTTAGCGGCAAATAACTCCAGCTCTGAGCGAAAGGGATAGCTGCGCATGTGCCGCCGGTAAATAAAATTATCACAGAAAAATTAAGAATAATGAAATTATATTTTAAAAATATTTGTTTAATGTAACAAAATATATAATTTGGAAAATGTCTAGACAAAAAGTGTGATCCAAAAGTAAAAGGAAAAACGTTGACATTTGCCTTTTATATAAAAAATTTCTTATTCCAAATATAATATAAATAATATTATCGTCTAAAAATACTTTTTGGTCGCCACAGAACTTCGTAATATAACTATGATACTTCGAAAATAAAAGATGGCATCCGTGCGTACTGCAGTTAAATATTAAATCATTACGTTTGATTTTCTTGGAAATGGTCTTCTGTTTTTACACGTAAATATAATTTTATTTCAGGATGCCAACACGTTCGTGCCGAACAATGCCAACGTTGCGGGCGTATGTAAGGAAGGCGATGCAGAGACTTTGGTACTTTCCTTCAAGGAGTTCTCATTAGAGTGGTCATTTGCTAAGGTTTGTATAACGTTACTTGTTTTTGATTTATTTACTAGCGTAAAGCAAAATCCAGTCCGCTTCGCCGGGCTAGTTTTTGCTATATTTTATTTAAACAATAAACTTACATCATTAAATATTCAATTTAACTCTCACAATATATTAAATTATTCATTTCTCTCCATATTCATTCTCTTCTCGAGCGGGTAAAGATCATTACATATCAGTAAATACAATATCATCAAGTTAATGTCAGAAATAAAAGTACGACGAATACAGCTTGTTTGACAGTCCAAAAAGAGGAGTGCTCCGATCGACACCAAACTTTACGGGATTACTCGCCAGGTCAATCTGAAGATTCCCTGAAAATATCATTGAAATTGGCCCAGCCGTTTCGATTTCGTGTCAAAGCAGGTGTGACGGATTTTGAAAAGAACCGTCTCATTACATCACCCGATTTAGACGCAAAACGTCACAAAAGCAAATCTCGCCACAAGTCCTCCTATAACTACACCAACAATGTCACCGGTCAGCTATATTGTTCCACTTGCGACCGAGTATTCATGAGCAAGTTCGGCTTCGCAAGCCATTTCAGAGCTCATGCCCGAAGCTAGTTAGGGTCGCCGTCACAGGTCACGGTGTGGACAACTAATATATATATATATGTGACATGAGGTACTGTTATTCCAGACCCCAGGCGGTGAGCGCTGGTACGCGGACTACCTTAAATTAACCTACAACTCCAGCTCCCGTATTCTGGAGCACGCAGCGCAACAGGGACGTCGAGTGACTCTCACCACTGGACCTAGAGCCTTATTGTTCCCCACTCCTGTCGGTAAATCATATTCCTGCCCTGAAGAGACAATTATTGAGCTAACCGAAGACGATACTAGGTAAGGTATACTTTGTAACCGGTTTCTAAAATAGAGGAGGTTCTCCATTCTCTATTTTTACACACACGCATTTTTTTTTTTTATGACGAACTACACAGTTGGCCAGAGAAGCTGGCCTTTACTGCCTCGCCGGACTCTTAGGTCGCTTAGCCTGAACCTCTATAGCTAGTAGTAGTCAAGGGTCCTCCCGATGAGGGCCGAACCACGACTCGGTCGGTTGCTTTTTGCGTTACAAGCTATCTGCCAGTCAAAAGTCCCGTCAAAATCGGCCCAGCTGTTCCAGAGATTAGTCAACACAAAGACAGACAGATAAGAATAGAAAATGTAATTTTGGTATATTTACCGTATATATTCATATGAATGTAGTAAAAATTGATTTAAATAGCCTACTAGTATGGGGCACGGTCTGCAAAAGGTCGTAGGTTCATATCCACCATTCGACACCTTTTTTTTGTTGACGGGGAGGAAATCTTCAGAAAGATCCCCCGCCTTCTGAGGGGAAGGCGGCGGTTATGTGGGGTTCTTACCCACTAAAACCTCCCCGGTGGCCCTTTCCTTGGTGCATGACGAGGGGTGGAACGCACCGGAGCCCCTCTGCACTGTGCTCAAGGAGAGCACGTCCCGGGGAGGTTACTCCTGTGCCCTCGCAGCGCAAGGCGACACGGGCGAGCCGATGTCGCCTTCTTCCCGGGTCCACTTTGGTGGACAACGCAGGCCCCCACCCTTGTCGCCCAGTGAACCCGAGGTCCCTTTTAGTCGCCTTGTACGACAGGCAGGGGATAGCGTAGTCTTATTCTTGAGAGCCCAGAACTACAGGGCCGACCATTCGACACCTAGCATAAGCTTAAGCTTAGTTGAAATTATTAAAAAGAATGTTAGTAATGTTTTCTGAAAAAATATTGCCAGCTATTGCTATTTTAATATTACAAATAGACACTCCTTTTTTATTATCTGTATAGCTTACGGCTTTCTGTAACTGTGAGTAATTATGATTGAACATACCTAATGGCTGGAGAGGAATGCCTCTATGCATTATGACCATTTTGCACGCGATGCAATTTAAGTATAAATAAAATTCGATATCGATGTTTGTTTTTAATAACATCCTATGTTTAGGAGATAATAAGAGGATGTGTTTGAAATTGGACACTATACGGAGACCTAGATACAGATCGTTGTTCTGTAGCAAATTCCAAGACCTACATGATAGAAGCAGAACGGGCCCAAAGACCAGTACTAAAGGTTATGTTAAGCCTACCACATATGTACCCCTCATCTAAACTGTATGAATTGACACAAGTGCATAGTATACGTAATACATACATATCCAACTGCATCACCAAATGTCATAAGCAATCGAAGCCATTTTCTCCAGAGACCAACAAACGAATACAAAACTGTCCCGTGCCATTTGTTAAGAGCTTTTTTTTTTTTTGTTCACGCGGGGAATCTTTTTATAGACCATCCTCCGGTACCGTGGGTGGGCCCGGAGGGATGTGTGGGACTCGGCCTGGGCAGCCCCTACCCACTAAACCTTCCGCGAATGCCATCAGCCGTTATGAGCAGGGTGCCCCGGATCTGTCAGCGACAGGACACCCCAACGACCGGCCGGTCCCGGCAAAGACCGGTCTTCATCCTCAAAGGAGACTTCTCCGGCACTCAGAGAAGTCCCGATGACGCCGAAGCATGCTCGGGCCAGGTACCCATCCTGGCCCCGCTTCGGATTACGGGGGCGGCAAGAGGAGGCGTTCGTAACGCCTCCTGCGCACCCCGATACGTCGCCTGCGGAGGGGGGGAGCCTCTGCGCTCTCCTCCCTGACCTGACGACCGGTCAGCTTCCTTCTGGGACATGACCGCCGTCCAAGACCTGATTTCTTAAGAGCTCTTTTGCCAGAAGGCAGTGCTACTGTCGGGCACGTCGCCTTTATAATATTATCAACAAAAACAAAATAACAAATTTAAATTCATATAAATTAAAAGATACGATAAGCAACTGGTTGAAGGAATTTGACTACGAAAAGTGTGAAAAATTAATATTATGACTTGTGGCACACACATACACACACACACTATATAATATATTATGTATAATAATTATGTTAAACTAATGTATATTTGTGATATGTGCACAATTGAAACAAAATGGGTGGGTACTGTTTCCTAAAACACACGTTTTCCTAGTTTGGGAGTATACGACAGTATATTAAGTGACATAGCTGTATGTGTGTACAATACGAGTATATGTGACACGAGTGTATTTGAAATTAATTATTAATTTCAAATACACTCGTGAGCATAAATAAAGGGTCTGTATAAAGGGTCGGTTAAGAAAGTTTGAATATCTCTGAAGATAAAGAGGCTAGCTAATTGAAATTGAATACAGTATTATGTATTAAATTTTAATTGGATTTTATTATATCGCCACATGGAGGCAACACTAAGTACTGAAATTTAAGTATAAATGGAATTTAATGAAAAATTCTGAATTATCCAAGTTTACGTAAGATATCCTTTTTAGATGAAGTTTATGTTATTTAATAAAATATAAATAAATTAATAATAATATTTTATTTTATTTTAAGGATATTTAATTGTCTATCATGCACAATTTATTTCAGTTAGCTAGCGTCTATATCTTCCGAGATATTCAAACTTTCTTAACCGACCCTTTATTTTTGGTCATGGCTATATTCCATTTTCTGAGACAGTGACTATAGACAACATATATATATATATATTTAATTCTGATTGGGATTCGAACATGCGACCATCGGATTGTAACCGCTTAAGAGTGGGACGTATAAATTATTTTACTTTTAAAACTATCGTGAATAGTCTAATGGTTTAGGGTGCGGCCTGCGAATCGTAAGGTCGTGGGTTCGAATCCACCATTCGACTATTGACGTGCGCCATCTCCTAGCACAAGCTTAAGCTTAGTTAGGATGGTTAACAAGAATGTTAGTAATATTTATGAGAAAAAAAAACAGAAATATTACTAGCTTTCTTTAAAAAAGAAACTATTTCAAGAAAAAGAGGTGTTTCAATTCCTCGTTTTTTTCTAAGTGCACTCCTGTCTATGTTTTTAAAATGAATTGTGTAAGCAGTCTACGCTGGTCAGACAGGATAGCGCAGCAGTAGCGTTTCCAGCCCTAGGGCTCTAAACTACGGTACCCCTGCCTGTCGTAGAAGGCGACTTAAAGGGGCCTCGGGTTCACTGGGCGACATGGGTGGGGGCCTTTGTCTTGTTTCTTCTTTATGGACCCGGGAAGAAGGCTGGCCCGTGTCGCCTTGTATTGCAAGGGCACAGGAGGGGAGGGATTAACCTTGATCCGATTGGATGTCGGTTACTCATAAATATACTTATTTATTTAAATCTAATAATTTAATTAATTCATCGACAGCTCGAACACGGCTCACCGGGCAAAGCTGTACCTGCGTCAAATGCGTCTCCAGGCCTTCATGTTCAAACGGGACGGCGAATTCGGCCCTCCATGGCACTGTTCCAACGCCGCCCGCACCCGCTCCGAAACTGTTCCAGTTGCAGTAGGGGCTACTTTAGCCCTTGCGACCGCCGGGACGCTAATGGGCTACGCGATCTGGCGCTATTTGAAGGTTAAGAAAGTCCAATATGACACTATGGAGTGATACCCTACCCGGTTATATACTTTTATTTCGGCGCATATAATTTTCATACAGACAGGTAACGCGAATTGCGCAGTTTGAATGTTCAAAAGATAAAAAAAATTTAGTTCATCACATGACGTTATTTTCAATTCGATGTCTCGAACTAAGGCTGCATTCAAACGCTTACTCTGAAATCTACACCTCAACAAAGAATAAATTTTCAATTCCATCTTTTTCTTTCCCTATCCATCTATATAAAGATCTATGTAGTTATATATGTATCTATTATATAAATATGTATATTTCTGTATCTATATCTCTCTACACAATTCCAAAACTGGTATAGAATGCTTTCTGGCATTAAGTCGGTCTATTTGTTCAGATGTATTTTAAGCAAATGAAGATGAGAACAAATGTCCGAATTATATTCTTTTATCATTGTGGGAAATGCGATTTTGCGCAAATAGAAAGTAAAATCTGAGAATATAGATTCAATTGAAAGATTTTTAGTCATTTATTTACAATTATTGTAACAGCTTAAACTAAGGACAACAAAAGACGGACTTGATGCCCTAGCGGCATCCTCTACCGGTCATACCTGGGACAGAGAGAAAGAGAAGCATATTGGCAAGTGTAATCTGTATATATTCTTTTACCCATGTGGGAAATGTGATTTTGCGCAATGTGAATGAGAGACACGATATTGATTTATTTTTTGATTTCGCGCCAAAGTTTTATTTTTATAGTAAGGGTAAAAACTGCGCAAACATTATATTGCGCAGTTTTATTATGCAGTAGATGTTGTGAAAATTTAATAAATTTTGCCAATTAAGCAAGTCCAACTTTGAGAAAGAGGTCAATCGTCGAATCCAACTTGGCTGGGCAGCGTTCAGTTCGAAATATATACTCGTCTAAAATTACTCAGTGCTTGAAGTCGAAAATCTTCGACCAGTGTGTTGTGTCACCAGTGATGACATAACGCACAGAAACGTGGTCTCTCACTATGGGCCTCGTAAGCAAGCTCAAAGTAGCATAGCTATGAAGAGGGCTATGCTCGGAGTATCTCTATGTTCATCATATCATAGATCATATCAGGTGTGGGGACATCAGTAGACGAACGAAGGGGTGAGCAAGTTGAAGTGGCAATGGCACATAGCGCGTAGAACAGATGGCCGATGGGGCCAAAAAGTTCTTGATTGGAGACCACGGCGTGCCGTGTCTGACGACCTCATAAAAGCCGCTTACGACCGGTCTTTTTGGAAATCGTTGGGGGAGGCCTATGTCCAGCAGTAGATGTTTTACGGCTGAAATGATAATGATTTTTTTTAATGACGAAAGAAACACAGATTGCCCAGAGAAGCTGGCCTTAACTGCGTCACAGGATTGAGAGTTGGCATAGCTCTTGGTCGCTTAGCCTGAACCTGTGGGTTATGCAAAACCTCCATAATTATATGACACTTTTATTTTTAAATAAATCTATCAGTAATAAATACATAAGTATAGGTTATGTGTTCTTTCAAAGTAAGTAAAATGTTTCAATGTATAAATTGATTATTTTCTCTGATTTGGCGCCAAAATTTGACTTTTTGTATTTCCATCGTTATGGACATATTTTGAGAATGCGCAATTTGAAAGTGGTTATTTCAATTTAATATTCAGTAAAAAGTCTTAAGACACTTTCTATCACGTTTTATCTTTTATTTGGCGTCGATTTTATGATTATATAACAGATAAGACAATTTAACGTGATTTAACATCTAATCGTTGTATTTGTTATAAATTGTTAATCTTTTGTGGTGTTTAGGCGTGTCTGTGTTATGCGATGGTGCGCAATTTGAATATGAAGTTATTGAATATGCTATGGATTGAATTTCATATGTTTAGTTTAGTTAAACTCTTTTTAAGTGCCATATGGCGCAATATTCTGGAAGAAATTGACTCATGACTCTACTTTCCACGATTTTCTCCCGCCGATTGCTTTCTCTTCTGACACGTAGCTCGCCAGCCAACCAGATGTGAAAAGCTTATATTGGGGCCCATTACATAGACGGAATCTATTGGTAGTTACAGGGCTGAAACTCCAGGCGGCTATCCATCTAGCACAGAATAGAAGGGAGTATGGAATACTTCCATGTTGATTAAGAACAGCTCTGTAAAGAGATAGAGTGCAGGTTATTTAAAAAGCATAAAGCGGCTTTTTAATGTGTATGTTTGTATGTCTCTATGGAAATCTATATTAAGGCTTCAATTGCGTTTATGAGAGATAATTAAGATTTTAGCGGTATGTGATTTTGTCTGTCAATATTTTTAATTCATTACTACAATTATTTTTAATCTTTCGGTTGCGTTTATGGTCAGTCTCGTTTTAAATTAGACGTAGACAACGGTTATTAACTAAATGATGTTCCCTATCCTTTTTAATTTGAACATAACTTTAACGAAACGTGGAATTGATGTGTACAGTCGCGCACGCAACTATTCATTTCTACAATCTCAATTCGTTTTTACAAATTACGAATAGTTGTTGCGAAATGTTTTTGTTTGTATTTTTTATGTTCGTTTAAGCTAGTTATTACAATATAATGTAATTTATATACAAACTATAACAGTCAATAAAAAACAAACAAAAACTTAACAGAAAACAAGAGTCAATTAACATTAAAATTTAGAACGCGAATGTACACCAGGAGTGAGCGGGATGTGATATCGGTGCGGAGGGCAAAGTACGACAGGACAGCCAATAAGGGCTCGCGTATTGCCTCCCGCGCCCCCTTCATTCCCCTGTGATATCTTATTTTCGATTTCTGCGCATTAGTCAACGCTAGAGTTATTTTCCGTCAATAATATTCGTGGTTCGGTGGTTCGGATATGGAAAGGATGAGAGAGAGGAAAGCATGACATAGAAAATTTTGTAACATTTAAATACATATTATTTGATAGTGCGGTAGGCGATTTCATAGGGGAATGTATATTGTATGTATTTCCGATTATCTTTAATGATTAGATGTATGAATGTGGAAGAAGCGAGACGTGAGTGATCCTTTTGTTGTGAACATCCCTCAAACCCGAACGAAGCGATTTGCTTCGTCTTTCATTCTTCGTACAGCAAAGGACTGGAATAGTTTGCCCGCGTCTGTCTTTCCTTCCGATTACAATGTGGGTATTTTCAAGAGTAGAGTGAATAGGCATTTGCTAAGTTAGTGCGCCTTACCATCCAGGACTGCATTTCCACTTAACATCAGGTGGGATCGTAGTGAAGCATTTGCTTAGAAATTATTAAAAAAAAAAAGAGTAGTGTGAAAAATATAAATCCGTGACTTTTGCTTACCCTCTTGGCACATGTCGTGAGTGTTTTTATTGATTTATGATTTTTGTTGTATATAACAGCGACGGTGGTTATTACAATGGCATGACACATTTTATTACCAACTTTTAATATTTTATTGAATCATTATTCTTATAGAATTATAATGTATGGAATAAATAGATTGAATATATATAACACAGTTTAATAACTAATGTATCATATGGTATCAATACTCTTTTAATTTGGAGCAATCAAAATTATACAAAAAATAAGCTGAAATATTTTAATTATCATTAGATAAGCCAATTAGGTTTAAATTATAATTATTATAACAGGCGGAAATCATTAACACATTTTCCTTGTATCATTTTAGAATAAAATAATTGTCTATGTCTATAATGTCGTCGTCTTCTTATATTGTCTTTGATTATATTTGGCGGGATATTTCTGTCATTTTAATCTGATATTACTTTCAAGATAATAAGTGATGATATTAAAATATTTTTAAAAAATAAATCATTATTTCTTAGTCAGACCTTATTTAAGATTACTCGATTTAATTCTGTAAGGAAAAAAAATGTTGCAAATGTTATTCACAGTTGAGTAGTGTTGTAAAAATGTATTTATTCATAAATATCAAAATAGGTTAGGATTAAATCTTGTGTGTAATGTTATTATTGGTACGGATAGAAGTATGACTAACAGCTATATTTTAGTTTCAGATGTTTTATTTGTTTAAGATTAGGTTAGTTTAGGCTATACATATGTATTGCTTGATTATCAAGAGATTTTATGTCGATTTAAAATTACAACACAGAAAATTTGACTATTTCTTCACTATTTTTATAATTTTGATTCTTTGACCATAGTTCCATAGACCTTCAAGAAACGAGTATATTCCTATCTCAAAGGACAATGCACCTACAGCTCTTCTGGTGCTGTGGATCTTCTTGGGCGACGGTGATCACTTAAGATCAGGTGAGCCGTTTGCTCGTTTGCCACATTCATATATATAAAAAAAGTTTTGTATTCAAGTATTAATTAATTTATATAATTGTGATGGTTTATGAACGCAATTCAACAAGAATTTATAACTTCTTTCCTTTTTATATTAAAGTGATATTTAATATAAAAAGCAGACCGTATCTGATCTGATTAGTATCCGTATTAGATCGTTTTTTTGATCATATTTTCACGACCGAACATTCATTGCAGTAAAAAATATAAAATATAATTTTATAAATATTAAGTCGTTAAAAAGCTTGGCAACATTCAAATTTGTTAAGCATTTTTGTTTGTTGTTTTAAATGTAATATTATTTATGACATAATTACAATATTTACCACACGATTTGGATCTAATTTTGTATTAACATATGGTTTTGATTTTTAGTTATAACGCCGTCTCGTTAATATTTAATGTACTTTTAATACGTTTATTTTATTAGTTAGTTTCTGTTAATAACCATGTTTGACAACCATATGTTCGTTCATTTATTTTATTAATGATATTTTAATCTACTGCCTTGATTAAAAACGACACAAGTTCTCTTGATAAATGATTATTATACATATCAGACGATAATAAAATATAATTTAAAGACATTAATAACTATATTATATAATGTATGTTTTAATAGAAAGTTATTTTAAATAGTTTGCGGTATAGCGGACATATTGGAGTATTACGTGTACAAGCAATAAGTACGTATCTATTTGGCGCCATTTTGCGACGCAAATGGCTGACGTTTATGTTGTAATGTGCGCAAAACTTGGTAAACTAGCGTTTCAGAATTTTTTATCAGCGTGCTAAGTTTATTAGTGTTAATTTTCGGCCTAACGTGTTATACCGTTATATATTAAATTCTCAGATGAGAAAATGGGAATGAATTAAGTAAGTGAATTTTCCTCCGAATTTTCGTGAGATTTTCTATAGTCCCCTTTAAATTTTCTAACACCACTAGGGACCGTTATAAAATAATTCGTGAAACATAGATCCATGAATGGCCGATTTGGAAAAGGAAATTTCTTTATGGGACTGAAGAAATATTATTAAAGAAAATCTTTTTTAAATCTCTTGTCATTTGTAATTCTATCAACTTATCTCAATATTTGATATCGATTAAATGTTTGAAAAAATCCTTTTAAAAATATTTTTCAAATAATCGAGTACATGGAAGTATAAACTAACTTTTATAAAAAATATATTATGGAGAAAAAGAAAAATGTAATGGAGGAGAAATCATTCGATTTATTACTTGAGGACTTCTAATAATTAATCCAATAATTAAGTTGAAAATTATACATGACAAGTTTTAGTGCAAATTTTCCATGCTTCAATATCAACTCGAAAAATAATTAATTCTAATAAACGTTTGGATTTAAAATTGAAATTACGTGTCTGTCTAGCAGGCTTTCATATAAAAAAATCATTTACTTGTATTCTCTAGTCTACTTTTCTCTTCTCCACCCTTTCGTTTTGATTAAAATGTTTGTACAGATCATAATTTAATTATGTTATATAAATATAGTGATTAGATAATTTTATTATTCCTATACGCTAGTATCCAAGTTTTGCTAGTTAAGGTACGCTGTTTGTTAAGCTTTATAAAGTCTAGATGACTAATAATTTGTTTAAAATATATCTAATACTAATCAATTATTCAACATATCGTTTCATATAATCTATATTGTGGCTACTGTTCTATTTTAAGTCTTATTTGTATTAACTAAGAGTTGAATTTAGATTAAGTTTATATTGTAGTCCTCTTATGCTCGCTTATTGCTGTAAATAGAAATTGCTTTGGTTTTGCAGTAATACAAGAATACTGCGCATTGGCGGCAATGCTAATTAAAAAGTTAAACGTGCAAAGGTATCCTAAACATACAGCCATAGGTTACTTGGCATAGACAAGTGTTATATTTAGTTTATTATATATCTTTATGCAGAATTAATTTGCGAGTAGTTTTAAAGTAGGCATTTAATTTATTATTATTTATTGTTTTTTATTGACGATTTCAGTCGCTTGTGCCAAGACAATATTTAATACGCTAATTCTGGGTAGCTTCTTCATATATTTGTCATGCTTTTTTTATATGTATGTACTTGAAATTAAATTTTTCGATCCATTTATACAGTTCGATATTTCGTAATAGAGCTTCCATCGTCTTCTGTACATAACTCTAGTTATTCTGATTTGGCATTATAATTTCAATCTCAGATATAATCTGTTTTCAATAATTCCGTTTTAAATTTACTAATATTTCTGAAACATTTTCCAGTAGCATATAACTCTATTTTCCTAATATTTTGTATTAAACTCCCGTAGTTGTTTTTCCTTGATAGTTCCCTAGTATGTATCGGTGCATTTATAATTAATTAATGAATTAAAAATAATGATGTACTAAAATTATTGTATGCCATACGATTTGTCTTCCAATAACATTGATCTTAACAATAGTGTATTGTAGCTTATTATATACGTATAGGTAAAGGTGGTGATGTTACGGTGTTATATTGTGACGTACGGACAGATTTAGGTCGTTCTACGAAATTATATGTAAGTGTTGTAACGTTACGTAAACTGAACGATCCGTTGACTTTTTTTTTTTTTTTTTATTTGGACGAACTAACACAGTTGGCACAGAGAAGCTGGCCTTTACTGCTTCACCGGATTTGAGAGGTGGCATAGCTCTTAGGTCGCTTAGCCTGAACCTCTATTTAGGTGGTAACTCGACACAAGGGTCCCCCCGGTGAGGGGTAACCTCGGCTTGGACGGTTACCGATTTTTTTTTTAATGACGAACTACACAGATTGGCCAGAGAAGCTGGCCTTGACTGCTTCACCGGATTGATAGGTGGCATAGCTCTTAGGTCGCTTAGCCTGAACCTCTATAAACGATCATTTGAATACTTTTATTTCTTTATTAGCTGCCCCTAACCGTTGTTTTGCCTTGTAAATTATTTATTAGTCTAATATTGTCGCCTTATTGGAGGCATTTTCTTATTAATATAACAAATATAATGTGGGTATTTTCAAGAGTAGAGTGAATAGTCCACTAGCACTTAACATCAGGTGGAATCGTGGTGAAACATTTGCTTAGAAAATATAAAAAAACAAATATCACGACGATAAATCACTTAACACAAACAACATTTGAAAGCCCGTTTTTCTGTACTAAAAGAAGCAGTTATTATGTATGACTGTTACTCATAATATGCCGTATAGTCGTTCTTATTTTATTGATTTATCCCTAATTGGAAAGGCAAAAAGACTTTAGTCCATACAGCACATGTCTTGAATAGGAAAATTTTGGTAGTTTTAAAGGCCGAAGCCACGTCGTCATTGTTCTTGATCGTGAAGCCGAGCGAGCCAATCCTCTCCGGATTTGAATTGAAATTTATTGACAATTTGACGTATGTTCTGTTTGAAGTTGTCATTCGTTGGCTGAATTGAAAGTGATTCTGTCTCCTTCACTCATTTTTCTTTAAGGAGGTTTTCATTTTCTTTAAATAGATTTAAGTTTACGTTAAAAATAGAATTTGATTTTATTGAATTTAAAATAAGTGAAAATTTGATAACCCCTATTATAATATTAGTATTTATTAACTAGACATCAAATTTATTTTTATTAATTAAATTTATTTTTAAAATATAAAGTTAATGATATAAAATAAAAACTATTTGATACACATTGCTTGTTGTGTCTATGGTTTATGATTTTGAATTTGACATATAAAAATTCGTTCCGTTTGACACTTTGTGCATTACCAGTTATAATGAAAGAAGAGGGATGAAACACCAATGTATTTGAGGTAGGGCTGTAACAAACACCACTGATTATTATGTAAGTGACATATCTCAAAAATTATTGTAATTTAGTGAGTTAATTTATGGAAATTGTCTTTATGAATAAATGAGGTGAAATAAATTTGTCTTTTATCTTAAAATCGAACCCTATAATTAATGATAGGAACGTTGCTGGAGTTTCTTGGATCTCTTCTTCTCCCAGCTACAACGTTTCCCGTAGAATATTTCAAGCTAGTTAGCTATTTGAATGTCTTTACAGATTTCATTTGATTGTCTTGACAGATTTTATCTGATTTTCTTGACAGATTTCATTTGAATACAGTACGTACGTACGTACGAGTACGTTACAGTACGAGCCGTGGTAGCTCAGTGCGAGCCGTGGTGGCTCAGTGTCCAGGCGGTTGGCTCTTGTTGCATAGTACGCTAGCAACCCGAGTTCGATTCCCGGTGCCGGCACCAATATATTTGAATGTCTTGACAGATTTCCCTCGCCTGCCCCCTCAAATATTAACGCAATTAGATTAACCGTCCAAGCCAAATTGGGGAAAACTTGGTCCCGAGTCGGCTATTTGTCAGTAAGATTTCATTATCAAACCGATCTATTCAGTAATATCAATTATCATTTCATCATTACAAAATACATCAAAAACTAGCAGACATAATATTGTGTGCTAGTTTGTGTGCCACCGGGATGCCAACGGTATACTGTTGTCTCACCAATGAACTAAAAGACTGTGGCGTTCATTACATATACTTTAAAGAGTTAGTTCTGAAAAGAACTGAGAGGTTCTCAAGGAAACTATTAATATACTCCTGAAAAGGACTGATAGATAAAGTTCTCCGTGAAACTATTAAGAAAACACAACTTGACGAACACAACTCGATGTGCACAACACAACGGCCGCGCATGGTCACGCGCCGCACACTACGCGCGTGAGGCTTTGGGTAATGTGGCATCAGGGCGGAATGCCACTCCCAATATTACTTTTGTACGTGTTCTTCGCCTTCTAATGTGCCGCCGGTAAATAAAAATATCACAGAAATGTTGGGTGAGTTGAGGAGAGGGAAGCTTTTCTCGACGTTGCACAGCTTATACAGTAAAGGTTTGTGGTCAGTAAAAATCGTAACGTGCTGAACCTCGAGTATATGACGGAAATGTTGTACACTTTCGTAAACCGCCAAGAGCTCTCGGTAATAAGCAGGCCATTCAGACTGGCGTGGAGTAAGTTTCTTACTAAAAAACGCCAGTGGATGCCACTGACCGTTGACTTCATGTTGAAGACAAGAACCGATATGTACACTAGAAGCGTCTGTAAAGAGACCTAATCGTGCGTCGCTCACAGGATGCTGTAGAAGCGTTGCATCGGATAAATTTTCCTTGCAGGCTTCGAATGCCTTGTGGAGATCGGGTGTCCAGGGAAAAGGTTTTGCACCTTTACTTTTGGTGGACACAACAGCATCAATCAAAGGAGCCTGGAATTTAGCTGCATGCGGAATAAAACGCCTGTAGAAATTGAGCATGCCGAGGAAACGTCTCATGCCTTGAACTGTCTGAGGAGGAGGAAAATCACGAAGATTTTGGACTCGCTCCTGTGGGGGACGTGTACCTTCGGCATTGATCAAATATCCCAGAAATACTATTTCACTGGCACCAAAAACGCACTTCGATGTATTTAACACAACTCCATAGTCTTGCAAACGTTTGAAGAGTATACGGAGGTGTAGTCGATGAGTGGATTCATCGGGAGAAAAAATAAGGACATCGTCAAGATAGGGAAAACAAAAATCGAGACCCCGTGTGACCTCGTCGATAAAACGCTGGAAAGTTTGTCCAGCATTACGCAAACCGAAGGTCATGAAAGGAAACTCGAAGAGACCAAATGGAGTTACGATGGCGGTCTTCGAGATATCTTCTTCAAAGACAGGGATCTGATGGTATGCCTTGACAAGGTCCAAAGTGCTAAAAATTTTGGAGCCAGAAAGACTGTTAGCAAAGTCATTGATATTCCTAATAGGATATCGGTCTGGGATAGTCCTAGCATTTAAAAAACGATAGTCACCGCATGGACGCCAAGAGTCATTTTTCTTAGGTGCCATGTGCAGTGGGGAAGCCCAAGAACTTTCAGAAGGCCTGGCAGTGCCGGAACGAACCATGTCTTCAAATTCTCGCTTGGCAGCAATAAGTTTTTGAGGTGCCAAACGACGTGGTCGACAAAAAACCGGAGGCCCTTCAGTAGTCCTTATGTAATGCACGGTATTGTGCTTAACAACTCTGGGTAACCCGGGTGGGCGGGTTATATTTGGAAACTCAGCGAGCACTTGTGAGAAAGGTGAGTCAACACAAGTAAGAGTTTTAACACTAACCTGAGAAATTTCAGCGACTGTAGTGGAAATCGACAGCTTAGTACAGCCATCAATAAGACGCTTGTGTCGGCAATCAGGCAAGAGATTATAATGACTAAGGAAGTCAGAGCCTATGATTGGAATACCAACGTCTGCTATCACGAAATTCCACTGGAAATCCCGGCGGAGACCTAAATTAAGGTGTAGACAAATAGTGCCATACGTTCGGATAGAACTGCCATTAGCGGCGCTGAGGTGGTAGTCATTAACTATGGACCTACCCTTTAACAAACGCCGAGGATAGCAACATAAATCAGATCCAGTATCAATTAAGAACTGGATTTTTGAAGCTATATCCGTGACAAATAGTCGGCGGCCGGGATGGTGACAATCAGTAGCCGCCTCTACTGACTGCTGCTGGAGTTTTCCTGCTGCGGCTTCCAATTGCAGGGCTTGATGCACTTGTTTGCTCTATTGTTAAATCTTGCATGATACCAACACAGGTCCTTCTTCAGAGACGAATTACCAGAACGTCGATTAGCTGAATCCGAGCGCTGACTGGAATCACCACGTTTATTATTGGCGGAGAGAATGGCAATTTGTCGGCTGAGGGCATCAAGCCGTCGCATCATAGCGTCCATTAGAACTTTTTCTTGCAATAACGCTTCCGCCATGTTTTAAGAATAAAAAGATAAAAACTGTTACCGAAAATAAATGTAGCGATGCGATGTAAATTTCTAGTAAAAAATCTTCTCAAGCTTTCTGTGAGTCCGTGCGGCGTCGGCTGGTGCGGCGTCGGAAAAAATTTTCACACCAAAAAATTCTTCTCAAAAAAAATCTTCGACACGAAGAAGAAGAAGAAGAAAGACTTGCCGTTAGAAGAATCACGTCGGGGTCACCAATTTGGGTAATGTGGCATCAGGGCGGAATGCCAATCCCAATAATTACTTTTATACGTGTTCTTGGCCTTCTAGTATCGGTCTATCCGCCTCTTTGGTGATGGCGAACGCTAGTCGCCACAAGGCCCTTAGGGAGCAAATGAAACGGTGCAACCACGCCACGCGCATATTTGAGATCTCCGGCGGAGTGAGGCGCGGGGGACAGCGCGCCGGATTCACCGCTTTTTTATTGGACAAAAATAAGATTCAATACTTCCATATTTTGTATATAAAGAGCAACATTTACCCAAATAAATCATTCTGGATTCCACAGTCTACTTCAACTACTACAACAGTATTTTATTCAACTCCTATCCAAAGTTCTGCCCAAGTATCCTGCCAAAATACTACAAAGACTAGCAAATATCGACCATTATGATGCAAATGAATGTTCATTTCGGATACAATTGCTTCAGGAGAGACGTCTAGCTCACAGAACACATATACTCCTAACGGAGCTAGGGCTTGCTTCACTGACCAGAGACAATCAGAAATAAGCTCGTCACAAAAAAAATTGCAGTCAACAATCGTTGTCCGGGGCGGCCTAATTTCGAAATTAAAAATTATTACTAAGACAAGTCTTATAATATGTTATCGAATCAACTTAGACTGCAATTGTATTTTTAATTGTGTCATCTATGACGTTTAAAATGTCTGACTTTTTTTGCGTATTATTTAATTCGTCTATTTCGTCATTCATCAAGCTTTAAACAACTTAGACTGTGCAAGTTTTGAATTCCGCCATCTTTTGGGTGGGAATCTAAAATGGTTGAACGTTTGTTTATGAATTACTTGAACAACCCTTATTGCGTCATGCATCAAGATTTAAACATTTTCGGCTGTACAGTTATATTTTGAAATGCGCCATCTAGCGGTAGGGTCTAAAATCGTTGAATGTTTGCTTACGTAACACTCGGACACACCTATTACGTGATGGAACAATCTTAAACCACTAGACTACCAATGCTATTTTAAATTGCGCCATCTATAATTTAAAAAAATGTATATTTCTATTGAAAGATCACAGATGGCAGTTTTTGTAAATCAAGTTACAAGCTAATAAGTTCTGTTGAAAGCAAGTCGTCACCGTCGTTAAGGACTACGTGCCTAATCTTGGACTGTTATATACCCACCAATATCGCAAACATTCTCCCGTATGATTTTTGCTAGTGTTACGGTATGTTAGGGGCGTTGCTGGAGTTTCTTCGGCCACTTCTACTCCCAGCGCCAACGCTTCACGAAGAGGCACTCAAAGTTAGTTTTGCTTTTGAATGTCCGTTAGATTATCCGTGAAATACAACCGACCGAGTCGTGGTTCGGCCCCTGATCGGAATCCGGTGAAGCAGTCAAGGCCAGCTACTCTGGCCAATCTGTGTAGTTCGTTTTTTAAAAAAAATCTTAATTTAATAAGAATATATGAAATTTGCACAAAATGAAAGTGTAGTTGAATTCTTTTCTAGTCTACTTTGGATTAAATTAAAACAAAGGAACGGGCAGAAAGGATGAAAAATATTCGTACATAGAGAAAATAAAATTCGAAACATAAATACATATAGAAATATTCTAATCCTATCTGTCCTTTTTAAAAATTATACATCAGAGTTGCCACCGCAAATATTTGTCGTGGAGAGGATCCCTATTCCCAGGAGGTCCAATTAAATTTATTAGCGGACAACTTAGCGAGGGGCGGAATAACAAAGCGCCAGAGAATATAATCTGATGCAAATTAACTAGCGGAGTGTCAAGTAGCAAATTGCTAGAAAATTCTAGTTTATAATGTTGGCCAATCTGAACAAATTATTATAGCGGCCATGTTGATTTTGAGAATTCATTGAAAAGTTAAGCATGTATTAGATCGAGTGAAAATGCTCGCAAAATAAAGACGTGAAGTTTTTTTGTATGGAAAAAGGAAAAGAAAAATAATCGAGTATATAACGTTTCATTATGTTACAGCCTATATATATGTGTCCCAATGCTGGGCACAGGCCTTCTCTGTAATGAGAGTATAGGGGATTATCCGACACGTGCACCTAGTGCGGACTGGTTGACTTCACATCGTATAGAAAATTTTCTAAGACATGTAGGTTTCCTCACGATGTTTTCCTTGACCGCTGAGCGCGTAGCAGTGGGATCACAGGTGTTGATCACTTAAAATTCTTTTTCTTCTATGTCGTAATCTCATGACTGAGGGACATGATTATGGTGCGTTGCCCTGGCCACCATTTCTTTCCAGATATTTCTGTCTTGCGCCATTGGGATGGATAGCTTGTAGGCGACCGCCCTCTCGATCCCTTTCCTTCCACACAACCAGTAATAATCAGCCTTTCCAGACTGTCTGGGTCTCACCCGACCGTGTGGCCAAACAACTTGAGCACTCTCTGCCTACAGATTGTTGAGAGCCGTGTTGTTATATTCAACTGTTTGAGGATTGACTCGTTTGTGCGACGTTCCGTCCAGGATATTCTCAGCATTCTGCACCAGTACTACATTTCGAACGCGTCAATCCTCGATCTCACCTTCGCTTTTAGTGTCCAGGTTCAAGCATATAAAAGCACTTAAAATTACAATAAACAAATTCATTGGTGCCGACACCGGGGATTGAACTCAAGTTGCTAGCGTACTATAAAACTTGAGACATATCAATTAACATTATTAGCGTTTCAGTGGTAAACCATATTGGCACCGATGAACTAAAAGACTAATAAATCTATCAAATATCGACCACTATGATGCCAAAGAACGTTCATTTTATACACAAACTAAAGTATATTTAAAAAGACAAAACCGACTTCAAATCAAATCAAACGTTAAACGCGTGGACGACCTTTTTGTATTATTGCAGGAATATTACGCAACCAAATTTAATCAGAACCTAAACCAAACAAATTACTCTTAAAGTACATTCTTTTCATTAAAAAAGTGAATCATCAAATTCCGTTGGCGTGATATAATTATTTATCCATTTGTGGCGCACATACATGATGCAAATTTCACTGATATGGTTTTCTCATGGTTGCCATTGTCAGAAATGGACCGAATTGAAATGGAACTACGGACCACAGGAACACGGGAAGCACCAGCTTTCAAATAAAAGAGTTATTGGGTAACAAAAAGCATACAGACATTGTGAGACCTTGAATTTGAAGTCATTGAAAATAAGCTAAGTCAGTGTTCCCAACAACACTCAAGTGGAATGATGGATTTACAACCTTTACCTTATGTTTCTCAGAAAGTAACGAAACCATTAAGCTATAAGGAGCAGGGTATTTTTAAAATACACCAAATTTCATTTAATTACGTCCAATTTTCCGCGTAATTTCTCGATCAGAGCCACCCCTAGCAACATATGTCGAGAAAGGGGGCCGTATAATACTCTAAAGCAGTGATTCTCAACTATTGCACCGCGGCAGATTGTATGTCACGAAATTCTTAAAGCGTGCCGACAAATTTTAGATATATAATATGTTACTACACACTCGTGAGCAAAAATAAAGGGTTGGTTAAGTTAACTAACTGAAATAAATCGTGCATGATAGACAGTTAAATATCATCGTTCGTACGGCAAAGGAGTGGAACAAGTTGCCGGCGTCAGTCTTTCCGTCCAAGTACGACGTGGGAGCTTTCAAGAGTAGAGTGAATAGGCACTTATTAAACTAGCTCGTACCATCTTTCAACTATATCACCACTTAACACCAGTTGGGATCGTGGTCAAGCGCTAGTTTATACGCATAAAAATCCTTTAAATAAAATTATTTTATTTATTTATTTATATTTCATTAAAAACATAAACTTAAATGTAAAAGATATCTTACGTATACAGCTAGCGTCTTTATATATATATATATATATATATATATATTTATTATTTGACTCCATTTAGGGTCCTATGAGCCTGTTGCTAAAATGTGTGCAGCAACGTTGGTCCCTATGTGAAATTATATATATTTTTTAAGCGTCTTTATATTACGAGATATTTAAACTTTCTTAACCGACCCTTTATTCTGACCCTTTATTTTTACGTATGGCCATAAATCGTAATAATATTAACTTGTAATTAATCCCTCAATTTATTAAACGGTTTTATTTTTGGAATTACTGTGTTTTTGTACTACGTATTTTATTTCGAACATTTAAGATTATCATCAAAAACTATTTTACGTAGTGTATTACGTAGGTAAATAAAATAAAATAGCGAAATCGTTTATTTTATGACCACCTACACAGGTTGGCCAGAGAAGCTGGCCTTAACTGCTTTACCGGATTGAGAGGTGACATAGCTCTTAGGTCGCTTAGCCTGAAACTCTATAGCTAGTAACTCGCCCTTCCAGTGGCGGTAACCTCGGTTTGGACGGTTACTACGCGAAAGCTTTCCGATCCGAGGGCGACCGAGAATTTTGAAATCGTCAAAAGTGAGGCGCAACAAAAAAAAGTTTGAGAATCACTGCTCTAAAGGGATGCTACCCTGTAATATTAACCTAATAAAGAGGGCTCGAGCAGAGTCGTGTGTCAAATTGGTTGTAGTGATAATCGCGAATAATTTATTTAATTGTGGATACACCCGTGTTTATGTACATTTGTTTGGTTCGTAGTGTTTCTTGTTGACTTCGAAAAATGACGCCGTCAATTCTACTGTATTTTTTAAATGTTTGTGCGCACACTTGTGTTTTCCATATTCACCTACGGAGCTGAGACATGGGCCCTGAAGAAAGCCGATCGTGACCGCATTGATGCCTTCGAGATGTGGTGCTGGCGAAGGATGTTACGGATCCCATGGACAGCACATCGTACTAACGTGTCCATCCTGAGGGAACTTAAAATCGAAGCTAGGCTGTCCACCATATGCCTACGCAGGATGCTGGAATACTTTGGTCACATTGCCAGAAAAAATAGCAATAACCTAGAAAGGCTAGTTGTGACTGGTAAAATTGACGGGACAAGACCGCGAGGTCGAAGCCCGACACGTTGGACTGACCAGATCCGCACCACTCTAGGCACGTCGGTTAGCGATGCTCTAAGCACGGCTGGATAGAGGAAAATGGCGACGGATCACTAAAACCAAACTGTTCCCACGAGATGGTCACGACCCTCAGCATTGAGGAAACCGACGCGAGGAGGAGTAGTAAGGAACCCCGAGTCTCCAAAACCAATTGTGTACAAAATCACACAATAATATTCATTGTCATTTTAGTGGTCGAAATTTGGCCGTTTTAGTAGTCTAACTCATTGGTGTAACTATAGTTACCGATGGCGTAACTCTGACACGCCAGTTGTTTGTTTTATTTGATGTATTTGGTAATGATATAATGTTAATTGATTGGCTATAATGGATCGGTTTCATAATGAAAAGTCATTGGCAGACTCGGAGACCTGGGCCCTGGAAGACCGATATTTGCCAGTGACGTTTCATCCCGAAACTGTTTACTGTCATATTAATTATCGTTCCGTCATTACCAAGTACATCAATTATTACAAACACAAGATTGCCGTGTCATTTTACGTCAGTATGATGTGATTTTTTTTGACGAACTACACAGATTGACTACTGCATCGGATTGAGAGACGGCATAGCTCTTAGGTCGCTTAGCCTGAACCTCTATTGCTAGTAAATAGAATAGAATGGAATAGAATAATCCCGAAGTGGCACTTTTTCCCGAAGTGGCACTCAAAGTTAGTTTAGCTTTTGAATGTCTCTTAGATTATCCGTAAAATAGCAACCGACCGAGTCGTGGTTCGGCCCTCTCGGGCGCCCTCGAATCGGCATGCTTACGCGTAACATAGTAACCGTCCAAGCCGAGGTTACCCCTCACCGGGGGGACCCTTGTGTCGAGTTACTAGCAATAGAGGTTCAGGCTAAGCGACCTAAGAGCTATGCCACCTCTCAATCCGGTGAAGCAGTCAAGGCCAGCTTCTCTGGCCAATCTGTGTAGTTCGTCATAAAAAAAAGGTATAGAATAGAATATTTGTGCATGTGTTACGCGTTAGCATTGCGATCTGAGGGCGCCCGAGAGGGCCAGTACGATGATGACCGATGAGATACAACCAATGAACTAATATATTGGCAAATATCGACCACTATGTTGTCAATGAACATCGCATTAATAAATAAACCGCTGTAAGAAGACTTTTTTTAAAATAAAAAGATGCGGTCTATTTTAGAACATGATATTTTTTATTATTTGTATATATAAAAAATAACTAATTAAGCTGCCGGGTTAAGTTCGGCAATTATACAGTGGCAGCAGCGACACCTATTGACAGATTTATTGTCACAAAAAACCACGAACTGACATTTAGGATGTTTTCTTCCACCGACGTAAGATTACACTGGATATGTCTTTTTCCGAAGCATTTTTTTTTGTCTAAATGTACTTATTCGGTGTATTTAAAACACATTGAAATATATGGTGGCCGTCCTCCGTGCATGGGACTCCTAATTCTGCACTGGTCCGAAACACGTCCCAATGTCAGTGCGGGTCCACTCCGTGTTGCCTTCCTCCCAGTTCCACATTTACGATAATCAGTGTAGGAGTGGATGATGTATATCGATATTAAATGTCGATATATGAACGAGATATATCGCTTCAATTCGATATTATCGAATCACCTTATGTCGATTTTATATCGATATATTTCATCCGATAGCCAAATATCGTAAATATGTTATTCTCCCACTCTCCGCGATGCATTATTAGTTGTATAAATTTTATAATTTATTTTGCCTACTTAAATAAAAATAAACGATAATATATATTGGAAATATCGATATATTTATATATCGTATAGTATCGATACAACATTACGATATTTTATATCGATATATTTTTTGCATGAAAATCCCTAGATCAGAACCGTTGTGAACAACAAAATAAACAATTTACAATATTAATGTTCTTGTCTACAGACTATTAAATTATAAATAAATAGAAGAAATATAATATCTACAATATTCTTTCCTCTACTTCGTTATCGATTTAAAAAACATACGGTACTAAGTAGTAACGAGGTGTCCGATGTCAATGAAAATATCGAAAAATCGCGGGGATATTTTTAAACGAAATTTCTCAGATTCTTTGGAGAAAAAAATGCCCGTCAAGAATGCTCATACAAATACACAAATACGAAGGACGCATTTCTCGGGGAGTCCCGAAGTGGCATATAAGTTAGTTTAGCTTAGATTGTCCCAGTAGATTTTGTTAATAAAATAGCTACCGACCGAGTCGTGGTTCGGCCCTCTCAGGCGCCCTCGGATCGGACTGCTAACGCGTAATAATGGTAACCGTCAAGCCGAGGTTACCCCTCACCGGGGACCCTTGTGTCGAGTTACCACCTAATAGAGGTTCAGGCTAAGCGATCTAAGAGCTGTGCCACCTCTCAATCCGGTGAAGCAGTAAAGGCCAGCTTCTCTGTGCCAACTGTGATAGTTCGTCAAAAAAAAAAAAAGACGCATTTCTCGCACTAATTTGTCAAACTATGACATAACTTGCTTGTTTTTTTAATGCACAATTCACGCTGTAATGTGAAAGAAAGTTGCCAGTTTTTGATCGATTTTTAATGTGTTTATTTCTTAAATATATCCGGCAGTTTTATTTTCGATTTATTAAATAATTTCTTGTATTCTCTTTTTTATTGAAAAATATTTTCAATTTTATTGACTAGAAATTATAGCTAACACATTTCGAGAAATACCTATACAATAGAGAAATTGTGATTTTTAATGTCCTAAGTAACTACGCCGCCTTTTAATGACGTGTAACAGTCAAAGTGGCAACAGCCTCTGTGGCTAATCTGTTTAGGCGTTAGAAAAAAAGAAAAGAGATAGTTAGTTCTCTTTGTTTCTGATCAAAATAATTAATAATAATCATTTACCGGAATTTACTTATTTGACTCTACAAAAAGCCGCCATTTTGAACACATGCAGAATTGTCCGTAAATTCCTACAACTTTCTTCAGATAACTATGGACCGACAGACGTTACGTTACGTTAATACCGATTTTTTTTTAAATTATCTAGCAATTGGTTTCAACCCGTGTTAGATCTTAATACCAGACCTGGCTTGAGATATTATTTGCTGTAACCTAAAATAATAATAATATAGTTATTGATTCAAGTAACTTGGACTCATGTGTTAGTAATATTTTAGTAAAAAACTATCGTTATTAAGGTAATACTTTTTTTTGGACGAACTACACAGATGGCAAGAGAGGCTGGCCTTGACTGTTTTACCGGATTGAGAGGTGGCATAGCTCTTAGGTCGCTTACCTAACCTGAACCTCTATAGCTAGTAACTCGACACATGGTTCCCTCGGTGAGGGGTAACCTCGGCTTGGACGGTAACTATGTTACGCGTAAGCATTCCGAACTGAGAGCGCCCGAGATGACCGAACGACGACTCGGTCGGTTGCTATTTCACGAATAATCTAAGGGTACATTCAAAAACTAAAGTAACTTTGGGTGCCACTTCGGGAAGCGTAACGGAAATACGTATGGTTAGTCCAAGTTATTGGAAGATATATAATGCCCGCTTCTCTGTTATTTATAAATATTTATTTGATCTACGTTATCGCTTCACTTGCCGCCGACGGGCCGTGAAATACAAATGTCAAATGCTTACTTCTATTACTAAACAACATTTGACATATGTATTTATATTTTCTCCAAACTTAATGGCGTCTATTGTTATAATGCCGCCAGTGTTAAGTGTACAGTAACAATAATTAAGGCTGATATTTAAAAATGTATATTTACGAATTAAAATAAAATCAAATGAAACGTTACGAGAATACGCGTGTACGTATTAATATTATATTATGAATTACTTGGTACCTATATTGCTTTTGTACTTATTTTTTATTTGAAAGTTGGTTCCTTTTTTTTTTTCTTTAAAAAGATCTCCCGCCTTATGGGGGGAAGGCGGCGGTTATGTGGGCTTTACCTACTAAAACCTCCGCAGTGGCCCTTCTTCGGTGCATGGTGAGGGGCTCCGGGATCTCCAGTGGAACACACCGGGCTTGCTTCCCAGAGGGGAGGGTCGATGTCGCCTTCTTCCCGTGTTCACCTTGGCGAACGACAAAGGCCCTTGACCCTTGTCGCCCAGTGAACCCGAGGCCCCTTTTAGTCGCCTTCTACGACAGGCAGACTTATTCTTGTGAGCCCAGAACTACAGGGTTTGCTAAAGCTGGTGTCTACCATCTGGTCTTATATTGGTCAGTTCTGATAATGGCATCCAATAAATAACCATTTAAGTCTTAGATTTGAATCAAGTATGTGCGTGACAAATGAACGAATAACTCAATATCGAGGCGACCGATTTCGATGTTTCATTTTTTGCAAAGGGTGTACACCAAGGGTAATTTGAAGAGTTAGGTTAGGTTCTGATTCAGCCCTGTAGTTCTGGGCTCTCAAGAATAAGACTACGGTATCCCCTGCCTGTCGTACAAGGCGACTAAAGGGGCCTCAGGTTCACTGGGCGACAAGGGTGGGGGCCTGCGTCGTCCACCAAGGTGGACCCGGGAAGAAGGCGACATCGGCTGGCCCGTGTCGCCTTACGCTGCGAGGGCACAGGGGGGGAGGGAGTAACCTCCCCGGGACGTGCTCTCCTTGATCACAGTGCAGAGGGGCTCCGGTGCGTTCCACGTGAGATCCCGGAGCCCCTCATCATGCACCGAGGAATGGGCCACCGGGGAGGTTTTAGTGGGTAAGATCCCCACATAACCGCCACCTTCCTCCAGTAGGCGGGGGTATCTTTGTGAAGATTTCCTCCCCGTCAACAAAAAAAAAAGGTTCTGATTAATTCTATTTCGTAATTTTCCCGCGGTAATTCGGTAATATTAAGAGAGCGTCCGATTTGAAATCGCTTTTTGTTTTTACAAGTAAATATACTTGTATTTCATACCTTAGTTTTATGATGTGAAGAGTCATATTTTATGTGACGATACTTATATGGTGTACGAGACATACCGATTCCACTGGTTGATGAAGTAACACAACGCTAAGCGGCAGATAGGTTCATATAGCGCAATTAATTTTGCAGCCCATGGGAATATGTAATTCGACCTGACTATTGTGCGCAGCAAATACATATGGATATAGTCCTTGTAATACTTTAAACAGAGTATTTAATGGCTTGGTGTAAACATTGTCTGTTGAATTTCGTTTTGTAACCGACTTTATAAAAGGAGGAGGTGCTTGTTACCTCATGATGAAGTAATTTTGATATACGTACATTTGTTGCGCACGTACTTAATGCAAATATAAGACTTATTCCAATTTCCAATTACCTTTTGTGAACCTGACTTCTAACACTCGGCGAGCTGGACGGATTTGTGAGGTAGCAATCTGTCCGTCTGCACTTGCTAGGCGACATTATGTTTACGTAGCTTCTACTGTTTATAATAAAATTAATAAAGTATTGAATTTGTACCCTCTCTCGCACCGGGAATGTAAAACTAAAGTCACCAACTACTTGCAATATTTTTTTTTGTTAACGAGGAGGAAATCTTCAAAAGATACCCCGCCTTCTGGGAAGGCGGCGGTTATGTGGGCTTTTACCCACTAAAACCTCCGCAGTGGCCCTTCTTCGGTGCATGGTGAGGGGCTCCGGGATCTCCAGTGGAACACACCGGGCTTGCTTCCCAGAGGGTCGATGTCGCCTTCTTCCCGGGTTCAACTTGGCGAACGACAAAGGCCCTTGACCCTTGTCGCCCAGTAAACCCGAGGCCCCTTTTAGTCGTCTTCTACGACAGGCAGGGGATACCGTAGTCTTATTCTTGAAAGCCCAGAACTACAGGGTTTGAGAAAGCTGGTGTCTACCATGTGGTCTCATATTGGTCCAGTTCTGATAATGGCATCCAATAAATAACCAAATAAGTCTTAGATTTGTATCAAGCATATGCGTGACAAATGAACGAATAACTTAATATCGAGGCGACCGATTTCGATGTTTCATTTTTTATTGAAAAGGGTGTACCCCAAGGGTAGTTTGAAGAGTTAGGTTAGGTTCTGATTAATTTTCAGCCCTGTAGTTCTGGGCCCTCAAGAATAAGACTACGGTATCCCCTGCCTGTCGTACAAGGCGACTAAAAGGGGCCTCGGGTTCACTGGGCGACAAGGGTGGGGGCCTGCGTCGTCCACCAAAGTGGACCCGGGAAGAAGGTGACATCGGTTGGCCCGTGTCGCCTTACGCTGCGAGGGCACAGGGGAGGAGTAACCTCCCCCCGGGACGTGCTCTCCTTGAGCACAGTGCAGAGGGGCTCCGGTGCGTTCCACGTGAGATCCCGGAGCCCCTCATCATGCACCGAGGAATGGGCCACCGGAGAGGTTTTAGTGGGTAAGATCCCCACATAACCGCCACCTTCCCCCCAGAAGGCGGGGGTATCTTTGTGAAGATTTCCTCCCTGTCAACAAAAAAAAAAAGGTTCTGATTAATTCTATTTCGTAATTTTCCCGCGGTAATTCGGTCATATTAAGAGAGCGTCCGTTTTGAAATCGCTTTTTGTTTTTACAAGTAAATATACTTGTATTTCATACCGTAGTTTTATGATGTCAAGAGTCATATTTTATGTGACGATACTTATATGGTGTACGAGACATACCGATTCCACTGGTTGATGAAGTAACACAACGCTAAGCGGCAGATAGGTTCGTATAGCGCAATTAATTTTGCAGCCCATGGGAATATGTAATTCGACCTGACTATTGTGCACAGCAAATACATATGAATATAGTCCTTGTAGAACTTAAAACAGAGTATTTAATGGTTTGGTGTAAACATCGATGTCTGTTGAATTTCGTTTTATAACCGACTTTATAAAAGGAGGAGGTGCTTGTTACCTCATGATGAAGTAATTTTGATATACGTACATTTGTTGCGCACATACATAATGCAAATATAAGACTTATTCCAATTTCCAATTACCTTTTGTGAACCTGACTTCTAACACTCGGCGAGCTGGACGGATTTGTGAGGTAGCAATCTGTCCGTCTGCACTTGCTAGGCGACATTATGTTTACGTAGCTTCTACTGTTCATAATTAATAAAGTATTGAATTTGTACCCTCTCTCGCACCGGGAATGTAAAACTAAAGTCACCAACTACTTGCAATATTTTTTTTTTGTTAACGAGGAGGAAATCTTCAAAAAAGATACCCCGCCTTCTGGGGGGAAGGCGACGGTTATGTGGGGTTTTTACCCACTAAAACCTCCCCGATGGCCCTTCCTCGGTGCATGGTGAGGGGCTCCGGGATCTCCAGTGGAAAGCACCGGAGCCCCTCTGCACTGTGCTCAAGGAGAGCACGGCCCGGGGGGCAGGTTACTCCCTCCCCTGTGCCCTCGCAGCAAAGGCGACACGGGCCAGCCGATGTCGCCTTCTTCCCGGGTTCAACTTGGCGAACGACAAAGGCCCTTGACCCTTGTCGCCCAGTGAACCCGAGGCCCCTTTTAGTCGCCTTCTACGACAGGCAGGGGATACCGTAGTCTTATTCTTGAGAGCCCAGAACAGGGCTACACTTGCAATATTTAACTTATAAAGACACTGAAGCAATTATGCCTGGATGCTTGTGATGCACACACATACTCACACACACGCATACACAATTATTTATCTATATCTTTTGTCCTCTAATAATATGTACATAATTATAAGTTTAATTTGTATTTATATTGTTTGTGTCTCGAGGTGGGCGTAAACTGCTGCGACACAGTTGCCAACTACTGTAGCAGTTTACGTACGTTCTGTATTGTAATATTTCTTTTTCATTTGTCCAAATAAAATTTTATTGTTATTTATTATTAATATTATTATATGGTTTTCTCATAGATGCCATTGCCAGATTTGGACCAAATAGAAATGGCACCAAATGGGAAGCACCAGTTTTCAAATGAAAAGAGAATCAACAAAATCAGTTCACCCAGTCGAAAGTTATGCGGTAACAATCATACAAACATCCTGAGAACCTCGAGAGCGAGTTTAATTCGATTTGAAGTCGGTTTTGTTGTTACTTGAACTTAGCTGATAATAAATTTAATCTATATATATAAAAGGAAATGTGTGTGTTTGTTCCTTATAGGCTCCGAAACGGCTTGACCGATTTCAATGAAACTTTCAGGGAATCTTCAGATTGAGCCGGCGAATAATCCTTTTTTTGTTAACGGGGAGGAAATCTTCACAAAGATACCCCGCCTTCTGGGGAAGGCTCCGGTTATGTGGGGTTTTACCCACTAAAACCTCCCCGGTGGCCCTTTCTTCGGTGCATGACCTGGGGCTCCGGGATCTCCAGTGGAACGCACCGGAGGCCCTCTGCACTGTGCTCAAGGAGAGCACGTCCCGGGGAGGTTACTCCCTCCCCCTCTGCCCTCGCAGTGCAAGGCGACACGGGCCAGCCGATGTCGCCTTCTTCCAGGTCCACCTTGGCGGACGACAAAGGCCCCACCCTTGTCGCCCAGTGAACCCGAGGCCCCTTTAGTCGCCTTCTACGACAGGCAGGGGATACCGTAGTCTTATTCTTGAGAGCCCAGAACTACAGGGCTGCAATTGCAATATTTAACTTATAAAGACACTGAAGAAATTATGTCTGGATGCTTGTGATGCACACACATGCTCACACACACACACACATACGCAATTATTTATCTATATCTTTTGTCCTCTAGTAATATGTACATAATTATAAGTTTAATTTGTATTTATATTGTTTGTGTCTCGAGGTGGACGTAAACTGCTGCGACACAGTTGCCAACTACGTTTACGTACGTTCTGTATTGTAATATTTCTTTTTCATTTGTCCGTATAAAATTTTATTATTATTTATTATTAATATTATTATATGTTTTTCTCATAGATGCCATTGCCAGATTTGGACCAAATAGAAATTGCACCACATGGGAAGCATCAGTTTTCAAATGAAAAGAGAATCAACAAAATCGGTTCACCCAGACGAAAGTTATGCGGTAACAAACATACAAACATCCTGAGAACCTCGAGAGCGAGTTTAATTTGATTTGAAGTCGGTTTTTGTTGTTACTTCAACTTAACTGATAATAAATTTAATCTATATATATATAAAAGAAAAAGTGTGTGGGTTTGTTCCTTATAGGCTCCGAAACGGCTTGACCGATTTCAATGAAACTTTCAGGGATTCTTCAGATTGAGCCGGCGAGTAATCCTTTTTTTGTTAACGAGGAGGAAATCTTCACAAAGATACCCCGCCTTCTGGGGAAGGCTCCGGTTATGTGGGGTTTTACCCACTAAAACCTCCCCGGTGGCCCTTTCTTCGGTGCATGACCTGGGGCTCCGGGATCTCCAGTGGAACGCACCGGAGGCCCTCTGCACTGTGCTCAAGGAGAGCACGTCCCGGGGGAGGTTACTCCCTCCCCCTGTGCCCTCGCAGTGCAAGGCTACACGGGCCAGCCGATGTCGCCTTCTTCCCGGGTCCACTTTAGCGGACGACGAAGGCCCCCACCCTTGTCGCCCAGTGAACCCGAGGTATCGAATAATCCTGTATCATGCTGTTTGGTGACGATCGGAGCACTCCTCTTTTTGAACTGTCAAATAAGCCATGCGTCGTACTTTTATTTCTGACATCAACTTGAGTCCGATATGTTTTTTGTATAAATGATAAGAATGATATTGTATTTACTCATATGTACATGTGTAATGATGTTCAACCGCTCGAGAAGCGGAATGAATACGGAGATAAATGAATAATTTAATATATAGTGACAGTTAAATTAAATATTTAATGATGTAAGTTTATTGAACAGCCCTGTAGTTCTGGGCTCTCAAGAATAAGACTACGGTATCCCCTGCCTGTCGTACAAGGCGACTAAAGGGGCCTCAGGTTCACTGGGTGACAAGGGTGGGGCCTGCGTCGTCCACCAAAGTGGACCCGGGAAGAAGGCGACATCGGCTGGCCCGTGTCGCCTTTCGCTGCGAGGGCACAGGGGAGGAGGGTAACCTCCCCGGGACGTGCTCTCCTTGAGCACAGTGCAGAGGGGCTCCGGTGCGTTCCACGTGAGATCCCGGAGAGGGAGCCACCGGGGAGGTTTTAGTGGGTAAGATCCCCACATAACCGCCGCCTTCCCCAGAAGGCGGGGTATCTTTGTGAAGATTTCCTCCCCGTCAACAAAGAAAAAAAAAAAAAGTTTATTGAAATCGAAGAGGGCTGGGTACGCCAGTTTTTATAGACGTATTACACTTAACACACTAAATTTATACGTGTAAATATTATTAAAAAAATCATTAACACCACTCCCATCGTAACACATTATTCTGTGAAGGATGCGTCGATAAGTTTTTGCATGTATAGAAGTAATTCAATGAACACTCCAAATGTACGTTAATCCCTAGATATTAAAAAAAGTTTATTCCACGTGAGTTCCTTATTTAACGGTGAAAATTCAACTCTATATAATGGCAATAAGGTTGCGATTTTGTTGTTTATAATAAAATAACTAATTTTGTACAATGTAAGGTCGGTTTCATACTAACGAAATATATTAATAGGAAAAACAAAACCGACTTCAAATCAGATGTGACAGGTTAAACAATAAATCGTACTAATATTACGAAGTCCTAATGCCTACATCCTCTTTCTTTTTTCACATTGGTGCTAGTTATCGTTTTCTATTGATTTTTTATCCGCGTAATAGCAACCGGCCGAGTTGTTGTTACCCTTTGCCGGAGGACCCTTGTGTCGAGTTACTAGCGTTAGAGGTTCAGGCTAAGCGACCTAAGAGCTATGCCACCTCTCAATCCAGTGAAGCATTCTAGACCAGCTTCTCTGGCCAATCTGTAGTTCAATCATGAAAAAAAAACATCAAATACATACATACATATACACAGCATGTACATATGAAATTAGTCCTTAAAAATTTTATAACAGAGTATTTAATGGCTTGGAGTAAACGTCGATGTCTGTTGAATTTCGTTTTTATTACCGACTTTAAAAAAGGAGGACTTTTTTGCACACATACTTAATGCAAATTTAAGACTTATATGGTCTCATGGAGACACCAGCTTTCAAATAAAAAAAATCATCAAAATCGATTCATCCAATCGATAGTTATGCGATAACAAACATAAAATAAAATACAGACGAATTAAGAACCTCCTCATTTTTTGAAGTCGGTTAAAAGTACAGAAAAAGTAAAGCTATTTTTTATAAAGTCGTTAAAGTTATGCAAAAAATTTAATTAAAAAAAAATTAAAAATGTCACTTAATATTTTCCGTTCAATTGAACTATAGTGTGAACAGTACTTTATTAATAACTTCATTAAACGCGCTGATATTAAATAACAGACTGAAACCATATACAAATAAGGTTCACTATTGACTGCGATGGTTTTTTTTGTTCGTACAGACTAAGGCGAAGGCGTGACAGTGTTAATCCGCAGTTACGAGTATCGTCACAATAGCTACAATGCTAAGGGTGCGAAATGAACATATCCTTTGTAATTCGGCATAACATACGCAATAGTTGGATTTGGTGAATTTTACGCGCACTTGGGCTGAGTGAGTGTAACAGCATTGTAACTTTATTTGTGAAACAAGAATTAGATCTACTTTTAAGAACCTAGTACATAGGCAGTATCTTTCTTTATGAGATATATACTTAGGTATCTGTTATATGTGGTATGTATGTTTATCATATTTATTTATGTATTATTATTATTAATAGTACGTGTATATATTGAAAAAGTGTATGTTTATATATTATATATAGTATATTGTGTTTTTTTGTATTAAAATAAATAAAAAATGATCAATGACCCAATTAAATCGTTTTTAGAAGAGATCGCTCGTGATAAGACCGCCCATTGCGCATAGAATTACATCGACTAATGTAAAAATTGTATATAATGAAATATAATTATATTTTTTTTCAATTCTAAATAGGCTCACGTTTGGCCCCAATCTCGCCTGATGGAAGGCGATGATGAAGCCTAGGATGGAGCACGCGAGCCTATAAGGTGTCTGCTCACATTGGACTTAAAGGTGTCCAGATTGTACCCGTAATTTCTGTGATGTATTTTTTTCGCAATAAAGTATATTCATTGATTCATTAGAGAAATAGTTTTAGATCAAATCATGCCTTAATTTCTTTAAAAAAATAAATTCTTATGTCGGTATACAAGCAGGGTAGGCAGTATTTTAGTTTTGGTTCCATGTTTTATAGAAGGCCCTTTACTTACACTGTGCACTAATTTAATAAACTAAAAACATAAATATCTTTATTTTCTTTCATTTTTAAATCACACACAATATTTTATAGTTTCTTTTTTCAGAAATATTACCAACAATCTTGTTAACCATTCCAACTAAGCTTAAGCTTGTGCTTCATGGTTCACGGCAATAGTCGAATGGTGGATTCGAAACTTGCATTAATTGTAACGCGATGCCAATAAATAAATGTCTTACGTCTATGTCTATAGTTTATGTAGATATTGAGTTACTAGTATTGTCTAATACAAATAGAAATGTTTATTAAATATATATTTATATATATTTATATATATTTATATATATTTATATATATATATATATATATATATATATATATATATATATATATATAGAGACGTGCGTGGGATTTATTGTGTACGCGCGGTTGTGTGTTTTAACACATTACGATTATAAGGTCATAAGAGCGTTCAAATTAAGCTATAACGATTAAAGGCAGGACATCGAAGTACAAAGAACACAAATCGAGTTGCAACGTTGTTCGCCTGAAGCGACCCCCGCTAAATCTGACATTGACGACAATAGAAGATTGTTGCGCATTTCATCCCCCATCGGGCCGGTAACGACCCGTAGCGACAACAATGTGGTGGCGTACACCCCGTGAATATGAGTGCTACTTGATTTTAATACGTGTCAAGGATTTTGTTTAAAATTGAAAAAAAACATTTACACCTTATTTACCGAGAATGGGTAAAGTTATATGCAGTCGCCAATTATCTATAAAGCTCAGATATTATGATAGAATGCTCCAATTTTATGTTTGGCCTGTTGTGTTGTACGGTAGCGAATCCTGGATTCTGAAGGCCAATACGCAAAGTTTCTCGAAATCCTCGAGATGTGGTGTTACCGTAGAATGTTACGCATGAGCTGGACTCAAAGATATCAATCCAAGTACGGACCGTCAAACGGAGAAAAGTCGCCTGCCTAGGTCATGTTTTTGTGACACGACAGCTTCTCAAAATAATTGTGATGGGCCAAAATAGCCGGGAAAAGATGCGCTGGACGTAGACGTCGTGGTTGCGTAACATCAGAGAGTGGACCGGCATTGCCAGCCTCGAACAACTGTTTCGCTTGGCACACGACAAGAATATGTTCGCTGAGCTTACGGGCAGCATCCAATAGTGGAGAGGCATTTGAAAGAAGAAACATTTACAATCGCCGTCTTATGGGTAGGCCCATTTAATATTATGAGCGTTGCTTCAGTTTCTTCAGCCAATTCTCCTCCCGGCACCTATGGTTCTCGAAGTGGCATTTAAAGTTAGCCAGTATAATGTCTTGTGTTAGCTGGCAACACATGGCACTCAACGATTGTTATGTATTATAATTACTTCCATTGATATCTTAGTAAATACCTAAACCTTTTTGTATCTTTAATTCATAATTAATAATTTAGTTGGTCACCATATTAACTTGGCGTTGTAAACAATAATTTAATATTATTAGTTCGCAATCTGACTTAAGGATTGTGAGGACGCCCAGTTGTGACGGTATTCGTTAAAATAATTCCTTGTACAACGTTACGCTGTTTGAATCGAGTGTATTATTTATTGGACTATTTCATTCCACAAGACCTACAATTTATTACACTTGATAGTCTTCCGATAAAATCTACGGACCGTAGAATAACCGTCCAAGCCGAGTTACACCGTCTTGCTTTTAATAGAGGTTCCGGATTACCGACCTGAGAGTTCTGCCATCTCTCAAATCCGGGGAGAAACTATTGCCGTCAACTTCTCTAGCGAGAATGGGTAAAGTTTTA
Organism: Meandrusa payeni; assembly: GCA_029286785.1. Taxonomy (NCBI): domain Eukaryota; kingdom Metazoa; phylum Arthropoda; class Insecta; order Lepidoptera; family Papilionidae; genus Meandrusa; species Meandrusa payeni. The sequence continues at coordinate 3,122,396 of JAGSMX010000032.1, forward strand.
TGCAGCCGCCAATTGTCTATAAAGCTCTGATATTATGATAGAATGCTCCAATTTTATGTTTGGCCTGTTGTGTTGTACGGTAGCGAATCCTGGATTCTGAAGGCCAATACGCAAAGTTTCTCGAAATCCTCGAGATGTGGTGTTACCGTAGAATGTTACGCATGAGCTGGACTCAAAGATATCAATCCAAGTACGGACCGTCAAACGGAGAAAAGACGCCTGCCTAGGTCATGTTTTGTGACACGACAGCTTCTCCAAATAATTGTGATGGGCAAAATAGAAGGGAAAAGATGCGCTGGACGTAGACGTCGTGGTTGCGTAACATCAGAGAGTGGACCGGCATTGCCAGTGTCGAACAACTGTTTCGCTTGGCACACGACAGGAATATGTTCGCTGAGCTGACGGCCAGCATCCAGTAGTGGAGAGGCATTTGAAGAAGAAGAAACATTTACAATCGCCGTCTTATGGGTAGGCCCCTTTAATATTATGAGCGTTGCTTCAGTTTCTTCAGCCAATTCTCCTCCCGGCACCTATGGTTCCCGAAGTGGCATTTAAAGTTAGCCAGTATAATGTCTTGTGTTAGCTGGCAACACATGTCACCCAGCTATTGTTATGCATAATAACTACTTCCAATGATATCTTAGTGATTTACCTAAACCTTATTGTATCTTTAATTCATAATTAATAATTTAGTTGGTTACCATATTAACTTGGCGTTGTAAACAATAATTTAATAATTTATTAGTTCCCAATCTGACTTAAGGATTGTGAGAACGCGCAGTTGTGACGGTATTCGTTAAAATAATTCCTTGTACAACGTTACGCTGTTTGAATCGAGACACTTGATAGTCTTCCGATAAAATCTACAGACCGCAGAGTAACCGTCCAAGCCGAGTTACACCGTCTTGCTTTTAATAGAGGTTCCGGATTCTGCCATCTCTCAAATCCGGGGAGAAACTTGCTGTCAACTTCTCTTGCGCAAGTTTGTTGAAATAAAATAAAGACGTAATTTATATCATATATTATCTAATAATTGTTTTGTTGCCACTCTCGTTGATGGTGATGATGTCCAGGCCGATTTCGGCCATGGCGACTTTGTCACTGGACAAGCATTTTCGACACTTCGTTAGTAGGGCTTATGTTTTCTGCCCTCTCGTGTGCTCTTTGGTGGCTGGCGTACTCGATCTTGTTGCTGAAAGCACGAGAGCACTTCGCACAGGTCAAGGTTACACCAACATAATTAGACTAGCGTACCCAGCCCGCTTTGCCGGGTTAGATTTTGCTTTATTTTCATAGTAAATGAAAGCTGTATTTGACAGAAGAGGTGCTCTGGTCGTCACCAAACTTTACAGGATTACTCGTCAGGTCAATCTGAAGATTCCCTGAAGTTACATTGAAATCGGTCCATCCGTTTCGGAGCCTATGCGGAACATACCACACTTTCTCTTTTATATATATAAATGGACACTAGTTGGCGAGTCTTCATTTTATCGCTATTTGTGTCTAATTCTTCACTCTCGCTATATAGATAACACAAGCTTTACCATTATCAAAGCATCCCATCTTAATACGAAATCGCAAAAACATGGATTACAGCATAATCAGATAAAGAAACGTCTGCACTCGAGCGTTATCAATGCATCGATGATTTAAAATTCCACGGATTACTATCAACCGACTTCAAAAAGGGTTTCTCAATTCGTCTGTATATCTTGTTGCTTGATAATTTTGGATTGTGAACCGATTTATTTTCATTTTATTTTTCATTTTTTTAAAAGAAAGCCAGCAATATTTCTTTTTTTCTGAAATATTACTAACAATCTTGTTAACTATTCCAACTAAGCTTAAGCTTGTGCTAGGACATGGTTCACGGCAATAGTAGAATGGTGGATTCGAACCTACGACCTTACGATTCGCAGGCCGTACCTAAACCATTAGGCTATTGACGATTCTGATAATTCTTTTTTATTTGAAGATGCTGTTTCCCATATGTCTTAAATTTGCATTAAGGTGCTTAATGGTTTTGGGTACGGTCTGCAAATCATTAGGTCTTACAATAAGTATAAATTAATCAAATAAAATAAATTACTAAAAGGTTGTCAAGTATCTACTATTATAAAGTTACAGCCTTTATATATATAGATAACACAAGCTTTACTATTATCAAAGCATCCCATCTTAATACGAAATCGCAAAAACATGGATTACAGCATAATCAGATAAAGAAACGTCTGCACTCGAGCGTTATCAATGCATCGATGATTTAAAATTCCACGGATTACTATCAACCGACTTCAAAAAGGGTTTCTCAATTCGTCTGTATATCTTGTTGCTTGATAATTTTGGATTGTGAACCGATTTATTTTCATTTTATTTTTCATTTTTATTGGAAAGGATGTATTTTAAGGGTAGTTTAATGAGAGTTTGTTAAGGTACTGATTAATTCTATTTCGTAAACTTACTAATACTACAAAATACTTATTACAGAATAAGATCGAGACTGAAGAAACAAGACGATTCTCGATTCTCTAAGCCTCATCAATTAATCTTTTCCTTGATAATTACACCTGCCATTATGTTTATCTCTCTTGGATGTGACTCTTTTGGATCCAGGATTGACTGGTAGAGAATACCACTAAAGCATGAAGTCGTTAGGTCTTACAATAAGTATAAATTAATCAAATAAAATAAATTACTAAAAGGTTGTCAAGTATCTACTATTATAAAGTTACAGCCTTTATATATATAGATATATATATATATATAGAGACGTGCGTGGGATTTATTGTGTACGCGCGGTTGTGTGTTTTTAACACATTACGATTATAAGGTCATAAGAGCGTTCAAATTAAGCTATAACGATTAAAAGGCAGGACATCGAAGTACAAAGAACACAAATCGAGTTGCAACGTTGTTCGCCTGAAGCGACCCCCGCTAAATCTGACATTGACGACAATAGAAGATTGTTGCGCATTTCATCCCCCATCGGGCCGGTAACGACCCGTAGCGACAACAATGTGGTGGCGTACACCCAGTGAATATGAGTGCTACTTGATTTTAATACGTGTCAAGGATTTTGTTTAAAAATTGAAAAAAAAAACATTTACACCTTATTTACCGAGAATGGGTAAAGTTATATGCAGTCGCCAATTATCTATAAAGCTCAGATATTATGATAGAATGCTCCAATTTTATGTTTGGCCTGTTGTGTTGTACGGTAGCGAATCCGGGACTCTGAAGGTCAATACGCAAAAGTTTCTCGAAACCCTCGAGATGTGGTGTTACCGTAGAATGTTACGCATGAGCTGGACTCAAAAGATATCCAACCCAAGTACTCCAGCGCCTCGGAAAGAACCGGCGAATTGTTGCAGACCGTCAAACGGAGAAAATTCGCCTGCCTAAGTCATGTTTTGTGAAACGACAGCTTCTCCAAATAATTGTGATGGGCAAAATAGCCGGGAAAAGATGCGCTGGACGTAGGAAAAACGCATCGTGGTTGCGTAACATCAGAGAGTGGACCGGCATTGCCAGCGTCGAACAACTGTTTCGCTTGGCATACGACAAGAATATGTAGGCTGAGCTGACGGCCAGCATCCAGTAGTGGAGAGGCATTTGAAGAAGAAGAAACATTTACAATCGCCGTCTTATGGGTAGGCCCATTTAATATTATGAGCGTTGCTTCAGTTTCTTCAGCCAATTCTCCTCCCGGCACCTATGGTTCTCGAAGTGGCATTTAAAGTTAGCCAGTATAATGTCTTGAGTTAGCTAGCAACACATGTCACCCAGCTATTGTTATGCATAATAACTACTTCCAATGATATCTTAGTGATTTACCTAAACCTTATTGTATCTTTAATTCATAATTAATAATTTAGTTGGTTACCATATTAACTTGGCGTTGTAAACAATAATTTAATAATTTATTAGTTCCCAATCTGACTTAAGGATTGTGAGAACGCGCAGTTGTGACGGTATTCGTTAAAATAATTCCTTGTACAACGTTACGGTGTTTGAATCGAGTGTATTATTTATTGGACTATTTCATTCCACAAGATCTACAAGTTATTACACTTGATAGTCTTCCGATAAAATCTACGGACCGATTAGAGTAAACTTCCAAGCCGAGTTACACCGTCTTGCTTTTAATAGAGGTTCGGATTACCGACCTGAGAGTTCTGCCATCTCTCAAATCCGGGGAGAAACTTGCTGTCAACTTCTCTTGCGCAAGTTTGTTGAAATAAAATAAAGACGTAATTTATATCATATATTATCTAATAATTGTTTTGTTGCCACTCTCGTTATGATGGTGATGATGTCCAGGCCGATTTCGGCCATGGCGACTTTGTAACTGGACAAGCATTTTCAACACTTCGTCAGTAGGGCTTATGTTTTCTGCCCTCTCGTGTGCTCTTTGGTGGCTGACGTACCCGATCTTGTTGCTGAAAGCACGAGAGCACTTCGCACATGTCAAGGTTACACCAACATAATTAGACTAGCGTACCCAGCCCGCTTTGCCGGGTTAGATTTTGCTTTATTTTCATAGTAAATGAAAGCTGTATTTGACAGAAGAGGAGTGCTCTGGTCGTCACCAAACTTTACAGGATTACTCGTCAGGTCAATCTGAAGATTCCTGAAGTTACATTGAAATCGGTCCATCCGTTTCGGAGCCTATGCGGAACATACCACACTTTCTTTTTTATAAATATAAATGGACACTAGTTGGCGAGTCTTCATTTTATCGCTATTTGTGTCTAATTCTTCACTCTTGCTATATAGATAACACAAGCTTTACTATTATCAAAGCATCCCATCTTAATACGAAAACGCAAAAACATGGATTACAGCATAATCAGATAAAGAAACGTCTGCACTCGAGCGTTATCAATGCATCGATGATTTAAAATTCCCACGGATTACTATCAACCGACTTCAAAAAAAGGGGTTTCTCAATTCCTCTGTATATGCTTGTTACTTGATAACTTTGGATTCTGAACCGATTTATTTTCATTTTATTTTTCATTTTTTTAAATCACACACAATATTTTATAGTTTTTTTTCCCAACCATTCCAACTAAGCTTAAGCTTGTGCTTCATGGTTCACGGCAATAGTCGAATGGTGGATTCGAAACTTGCATTAATTGTAACGCGATGCCAATAAATAAATCTCTTACGTCTATGTCTATAGTTTATGTAGAAATTGAGTTACTAGTATTGTCTAATACAAATAGAAATGTTAATTAAATATATATAGATATATTTATATATATTTATATATATTTATATATATATATATAGAGACGTGCGTGGGATTTATTGTGTACGCGCGGTTGTGTGTTTTTAACACATTACGATTATAAGGTCATAAGAGCGTTCAAATTAAGCTATAACGATTAAAAGGCAGGACATCGAAGTACAAAGAACACAAATCGAGTTGCAACGTTGTTCGCCTGAAGCGACCCCCGCTAAATCTGACATTGACGACAATAGAAGATTGTTGCGCATTTCATCCCCCATCGGGCCGGTAACGACCCGTAGCGACAACAATGTGGTGGCGTACACCCCGTGAATATGAGTGCTACTTGATTTTAATACGTGTCAAGGATTTTGTTTAAAAATCGAAAAGAATAAACGTTTACACAGTATTTACCGAGAATGGGTAAAGTTATATGCAGCCGCCAATTATCTATAAAGCTCAGATATTATGATAGGAAGCTCCAATGTTATGTTTGGCCTGTTGTGTTTTACGGTAGCGAATCCTGGGCTCTGAAGGCCAATGCGCAAAAGTTTCTCGAAACCCTCGAGATGTGGTGTTACCGTAGAATGTTACGCATTAGCTCGGACCCAAAAGATATCCAATCCAAGTACTCCAGCGCGGCGAATTGTTGCAAACGGAGAAAAGACGCCTGCCTAGGTCATGTTTTGTGACACGACAGCTTCTCCAAATAATTGTGATGGGCAAAATAGAAGGGAAAAGATGCGCTGGACGTAGACGTCGTGGTTGCGTAACATCAGAGAGTGGACCGGCATTGCCAGTGTCGAACAACTGTTTCGCTTGGCACACGACAGGAATATGTTCGCTGAGCTGACGGCCAACATCCAATAGTGGAGAGGCATTTGAAGAAGAAGAAACATTTACAATCGCCGTCTTATGGGTAGGCCCCCATTTAATATTATGAGCGTTGCTTCAGTTTCTTCAGCCAATTCTCCTCCCGGCACCTATGGTTCCCGAAGTGGCATTTAAAGTTAGCCAGTATAATGTCTTGTGTTAGCTGGCAACACATGGCACTCAACGATTGTTATGTATTATAATTACTTCTTTTTGTATCTTTAATTCATAATTAATAATTTAGTTGGTCACCATATTAACTTGGCGTTGTAAACAATAATTTAATATTATTAGTTCGCAATCTGACTTAAGGATTGTGAGAACGCGCAGTTGTGACGGTATTCGTTAAAATAATTCCTTGTACAACGTTACGCTGTTTGAATCGAGACACTTGATAGTCTTCCGATAAAATCTACAGACCGCAGAGTAACCGTCCAAGCCGAGTTACACCGTCTTGCTTTTAATAGAGGTTCCGGATTACCGACCTGAGAGTTCTGCCATCTCTCAAATCCGGGGAGAAACTTGCTGTCAACTTCTCTTGCGCAAGTTTGTTGAAATAAAATAAAGACGTAATTTACATCATATATTATCTTATAATTGTTTTGTTGCCACTCTCGTTATGATGGTGATGATGTCCAGGCCGATTTCGGCCATGGCGACTTTGTAACTGGACAAGCATTTTCAACACTTCGTCAGTAGGGCTTATGTTTTCTGCCCTCTCGTGTGCTCTTTGGTGGCTGACGTACCCGATCTTGTTGCTGAAAGCACGAGAGCACTTCGCACAGGTCAAGGTTACACCAACATAATTAGACTAGCGTACCCAGCCCGCTTTGCCGGGTTAGATTTTGCTTTATTTTCATAGTAAATGAAAGCTGTATTTGATAGAAGAGGAGTGCTCCGATCGTCACCAAACTTTACAGGATTACTCGTCAGGGCAATCTGAAGATTCCCTGAAAGTTACATTGAAATCGGTCCATCCGTTTCGGAGCCTATGCGGAACATACCACACTTTCTTTTTTATAAATATAAATGGACACTAGTTGGCGAGTCTTCATTTTATCGCTATTTGTGTCTAATTCTTCACTCTTGCTATATAGATAACACAAGCTTTACTATTATCAAAGCATCCCATCTTAATACGAAAACGCAAAAACATGGATTACAGCATAATCAGATAAAGAAACGTCTGCACTCGAGCGTTATCAATGCATCGATGATTTAAAATTCCCACGGATTACTATCAACCGACTTCAAAAAAAGGGGTTTCTCAATTCCTCTGTATGATTTTATGTTTGTTACTTGATAATTTTGGATTGTGAACCGATTTATTTTATTTTTTTTTTAAAAGAAAGCTAGCAATATTTCTTTTTTTTCTGAAATATTACTAACAATCTTGTTAACCATTCCAACTAAGCTTAAGCTTGTGCTAAGGACATGGTTCACGGCAATAGTCAAATGGTGGATTCGAACCTACGACCTTACGATTCGCAGGCCGTACCCTAAACCATTAGGCTATTGACGATTCTGATAATTCTTTTTTTATTTGAAAGATGCTGTTTCCCATATGTCTTAAATTTGCATTAAGGGTATGTATGTGCTTAATGGTTTTGGGTACGGTCTGCGAATCATTAGGTCTTGGGTTCTAATCCGCCATTCGATTCGATATTTGCGAAAAAAGCATTCTTTTTTTTATAAAATGGACGAATAACTCAATATCAAAGCAACCGATTTCACTGATTCATTTTTATTGGAAAGGATGTATTTTAAGGGTAGTTTAATGAGAGTTTGTTAAGGTACTGATTAATTCTATTTCGTAAACTTACTAATACTACAAAATACTTATTACAGAATAAGATCGAGACTGAAGAAACTAGACTAGATTCTCGATTCTCTAAGCCTCATCAATGAATCTTTTCCTTGATAATTACACCTGCCATTATGTTTATCTCTCTTGGATTGGACTCTTTTGGATCCAGGATTGACTGGTAGAGAATACCACTAAAGCATTAAGTGTTTAGGTTTTACAATAAGTGTAAATTAATCAAATAAAATAAATTAATAAAAGGTTGTGAAGTATCTACTGTTATAAAGTTACAGCCTTTATATATATAATACATATGTCCCATCATCATCATATATGTCCCACTGACCCAACCGTAACAGGCCTTCTCTGTAAAGAGAGTATAAGGGCATAGTCCACCATGCACACCTAGTGATTGGCAGACTTCACATGCCTTGGAAAAATTTTCTAAGACATGTAGCTTTCCTCACGATGTTTCCTTCACCGCCGAGCGCGTAGTAAATCAGCGCATAAAATTGCGACAGCAAATTTATTGGTGCTGGCACCGGGGATCGAACTTGGGTTGTGAGCCATGGTAGCTCAGTGTTCAGGCGGATGGCCTAAGTGGTATAGAACACTAGCAACTCGAGTTCGATCCCCTACGTGGTATGCTTTAAATATTTAGCCGTTATTAAAATCACAAGGCATTTCAATTTGTACTATAATCCGTACAACAGATTTCAACACCCCATAAAAATTCTAAAGCCTTAAATCACAAGGGTACGAATTAACAAGGGATGTGAAACACGAAACTCGCTCAGCCCCTGTAAAGCGTCGACCAATGGGGCTGTGTTTCACTCACCCTCCGTTGTTGTTGGCCAATGGGTGCGGGCTGTTACGTCAGGTGTGATGTTTAGTCTGTACGGATGCAGTAAGCAGTATTACCTGTTCAGTACACTGTAGCAAGCGGTCAGAGTAACCTTCGGTCAAGGGTTCGAATTCTATGTAATTTGTTGTACATCGTATTTACTTCTTTTTGGTCGCATCACTCTTGTCAGAGTGATCCGGTGGGTTGGGCAGCAGACAGCACCCGCCGCATGACGTCTCGCCACCTCGTGCACCAACCATTACCCGCACCTGATATGTCCATCGCATTTGCGATCTGCCTCGTGGTCTACTGCCTTCCACTTTGCCCTGCGCGACAAGTCGCTAGATTTTACTAACCAACTTCAAAAAAAAGGATAGGGTTGGATACTTGCTTAGTCCTACAATGTCATATACCCTATAATCTAAATAAAGAAGACTGGTTGGAGTTCCCTGTTATATCCCAATACCCTACGCCAACAAAATTCACATGGGACGAAAGATTTTCAAAGAAACTCGAACTCGGTTCATAAATAACGGCGCAGTTAGTGCACAAACATATAAAAACATCACATAAATTGAGAACCTTCCTCTTTTTTGAGGTCGGTTAAACATTGAAATTACTATTTTTTTCCTAGGAAAACTGGCATCTTATGTTGACAGCGGAGGAGCTGCAGTCGCGAAGCCTTCACAGCAAATGAAAATTCAGCTATTGCCGCCGTAGCTCTACTTAACGCAAGGGAAGCTCTTCAAGGGAAAAACTAAACTTCTACTGATTTCTAGGGCTTCACGTACTAACCGGCTCAAAGTTGTTAATTTATACACAGTGGCGCTGTTGGTGGTACTGATAATTCGTAATGTGTTTGGTTCATTTCATTTCGCGGTAAATACAAAGGTATTGTGTTCCCACGTCGCCACTTCCAAGTAAAATCCAACGGCCACGCGACACCGGAAGACAACAGTATGCCAACAATTCTTTGACAGTGTAAGTTTCTAGTAAAATTTATTTGTAACTAGCGTACACAGCCCGCTCCGCCGGGCTAAATTCTGCTTTACTTTATTTAAACTTACATCATTAAAAATTTAATTTAACTCTCACAATATATTAAATTATTAATTTGTCTCCGTATTCATTCTCTTCTCAAGCGGGTGGGGATCATTATCTACACCCTTGTAGATGCATATATATACATAACGCATGTGTCAATACAAATTTGGGTTATAAAACAATAGACTATTATCACAGTAAATAAAAGCTGTTGACAATTCAAAAAGAGGAGTGCTCCGATCGTCAATAAACTTTACATCCACTCCAGAGGAACGCACCGGAGCCCCTCTGCACTGTTGTCAAGGAGATCAAAACCCCTAGATTACTTCCCCGCTGTGCCCTCGCAGTGCGTGATGACACGGGCCAGCCAAAGTCGCCTTCTTCCCGTGTCCACCCTTGTCGCCCAGTGATCCCGAGGCCCCTTTTAGTCGCCTTCTACGACAGGCAGGGGATACCGTAGTCTTATTCTTGAGTGTCCAGTACTACAGGGCTGCCTGATTTATAACCTATTCCTATTCAAAAGTCGGTTAAAAAGTAAAAAAATAAGCTCTCCGTCTTTCTATCATAACTGGGTGAATTTTATCTGTATTACAATGATAAATATAATATTATACTTTATTGTGAATAATATAGTGAAACCAATCTGCTCAGTCTTGAGCACAGGCGTAAGGTAGCTAGCCTTTCGGTTTTCTATAGGGTGGAGAGTGTGCTCAGGAACTACATGATCTAATTCCCCCATCCCCTTTCCACCATCGGACTTCTAGACGCACTGCGGGATTTCATCCTTTTGTTGTGAACATCCCTCAAACCCGAACGAAGCGATTTGCTTCGTCTTTCATTCTTCGTACAGCAAAGGACTGGAATAGTTTGCCCGCGTCAGTCTTTCCTTCCGATTACAATGTGGGTATTTTCAAGAGTAGAGTGAATAGGCATTTACTAAGCTAGTTCACCTTACCATCCAGGACTGCATTTCCACTTAACATCAGGCGGGATCGTAGTCAAGCACTTGCTTAGAAATTATTAAAAAAAAATTGCGAATAAAATTATTTTTGTAATTTATTAATATTGCAGCAGTCAGATTCCCTGGGAAATTAACGAAGGTTCGTCACCAAAAATGATCAAATCTTAAATATTATTAAGAAATAAAACCAACTCTGTATCAAGTCGAGTAGACACAACACACTGTGATTTGTTTATAGTAAAACAATATCGCTGTGCGCCGTTCCCTTTGTCGGATTCGAACCGCACACCCGGAGGTCACATTGCGCAAGTTCGCTGTGGCGCCATTTTGATGTAACACGACCCACGTTGTTTTTATATAAAGAGTATCCCCGATCGATGATTGAACCTGGAGAAATCTAGACGAGTAATTAAAGTCAATCTTCTCGCTGAAGTAAGACTATAGTTAAATTGACTTTTTTGCTTATTTATATATATAGATAAAATAGAAAGTATATGGGTATGTTCCATATAGGCTCCGAAACGGCTGGACCGATTTCAATGAAACTTTCAGGGAATCTTCATATTGACCTGGCGAGTAATCCTGTAAAGTTTGGTGACGATCGCACCACTCCTCTTTTTGAACTGTCAAACAAGCCATACGTCGTACTTTTATTTCTGAGATTAACTTGAGCCCGATATGTTTTAGTACGAATGATAAGAATGATATTGTGTTTACTGATATGTCCATGGGTGTAGGTAATGATCTTCACCCGCTCGAGAAGAGAATGAATACGAAGACAAATGAATAATTTAAGACTAAGGTTTTCTCGTGAATGCAATTGTCAGAGTTCACCCAGTCCAATGTAATAAGGTAACAAACAAAAAATCATACAGACGATTTGAGAACCTCCTCATTTTTGAAGTCGGTCGAAAAACTAGATTAATGAAACGCAAAACTAAAAAGGTGCTAAGTTCTTCTTTCAAACAAACATTATAACCGTGAGAATTGCATTGAGTTTTATCGTGTTTCGCAAGCGGCCAGTGCTTACGTTGACTTTGTGAATTAATATCGACTCGACGTGAGCATAAAACGTGGAAACCGTGTGAATGGACTGACCGGACTACGGCGCGTTTCGTGAACTGATTGTCTTGCAGTATTTTTCATATGTAACCTTGTTAGAACATATATACCTAGTACAATGGTGTAGATCACACACAAAAACCGACTTCAAATCAAATCAAACGTTAAACGCTATTTCGCGCGGACGCCATTTTGTATTTCCGAATTATAGGAGAAATATTATGAAATCAAACTCAATCAGAACGTAATCAAACTATCATAAAACTACCCTTAAAGTACATTCTTTAATTTCCCCAATAAAAAATTAATCATCGAAATCTTTTGGTGTGATTTTTTTTAATACTAAATAGGCTGGCTTCTGCCAAACGTGAGACTATTTAGTTCTTCCACCTTCCATCAAGCGAGATAAAGCCTTGGATGGTGCACGTGAGCCTGTAATGTGTCTGTTCACATTGGTCTTCAAGGTGTCCAGATTGTACCCTTATGGAAAGACTAATCGCGGCAGAGAGAAATTGAGTTTTTCGTCCATTTGTTCTTATTCTTTGGAATACGTAAATATGACCACGTGTCACACTACTGGGCTCAGCTGAAGTGGCTCAACATCCGCAACAGGCGAGATGTACACACACTTACCATGTTATATAACATAATTCATAACACTTGGTCTCCAGAATATCTTCGTGAGCGCTTTGTACTGAAACAGTTCGTCGGCCGCGAACCGCGAACCTTCTATAATAAATTTTTAACATTCCCCGAATGTCACACGAATTTCTATGGCAATTCTTTTACCTGTACAACTATAAAACTATGGAATAGTTTGCCGATTGAGATTAGGACGCTTCGTCAACTAATGTCTTTAAATCGCGTGTATCTGAATACTTTCTACTCAAACAATGAAAAATTACAAACTGGTATATATATTGACGTTTATGTATTCTATGTATACTATTATATCTATATTGAAGTATCTATTTATGTATATGAAAATGTATATTTATTTATTTATATAATAGTTTTAAAACGCTATTTTTAGCGGCCCTACCCTTAGCCTGCTCTTAACCACTAAAGGTTAGCTGGAAGAAAATGCTAATTAGCATTAAGTTCGCCTTTGTACATGTGCATCCAGCTGCGTCCTGCGACCTTTTGAGGTCGTCAGACCACGTTGCGGGTGGATGTCCCACACTGCGCTTGCTGGTCTCCAATCGAGAACTTGACCCCATCGGCCATCTGTTCTACGCGCTATGTGCCCTGCCCATTGCCACTTCAACTTGCTTATCCGGCGAGCTATGTCGGTTACCTTCGTTCATCTACGGATCTCCTCATTCCTGATTTGATCTCGTAGAGATACTCCGAGCGCACATACTTGATGCAAATTTAAGACTTATATGGTTATTTCGTGGATCCCATTGTGAGGATTTTAAAATTATCTATATTGGTAAAAGCATCTTTTAAATAAAAAAGAATCATCGAAATCAGGTCACCCAGTCCAAAGTTAGCCGGTAACGAAAATACAGACGAATTGAGAACCTCCTTAACCTTTAAAACCTCGTTTATTTGTTCCCTATTATTCTACCATTTATATATTCTAACATATATATCGACGCTGGAAAATAAAAACGTAGTAACCCACAAAAATGAAATTGTTCACCTGAGCCGAAAAACATTTAAACTTTTTAATTTTTTTTTTTTATGACGAACTACACAGATTGGCCAGAGAGGCTGGCCTTGACTGCTTCACCGGATTGAGAGGTGGCACAGCTCTTAGGTCGCTTAGCCTGAACCTCTATTGCTAGTAACTCGACACAAGGGTAACCTCGGCTTGGACGGTTACTATGTTACGCGTAAGCATTTCGATCCGAGGGTGCCCGAGAGGGCCGAACCACGACTCGGTCGGTTGCTATTTCACGGATAATCCAAGGGACATTCAAAAGCTAAACTAACTTTGAGTGCCACTTCGGGAAGCGTTGGCGCTGGGAGAAGAAGTAGCCGAAGAAACTCCAGCAACGCTCCTAACATCTAAGGGGTAGGGCCGGCCCATTTAAGAAAAATATATAACTTTCGTGTTTGTAGGCCTAGCTGTCCGTTTATGGACACAATATTTATTATTTTTTGCTGAATAAATATTGTATCATGGCTTTTTCGCTTTCGCACGGAGTTTTCTTAAAAGTAGTAGTACTTTTAAGAAAACTTTAAGTTAATGCCGTGGTAAATCGTTTTACGGTAAAAAAATGTTAATTTAGAAAATCCAATTTTCGCTATTTTTCATCTAATTGTTACAAGTCATATATCATTCGACGCGTCTTTTTTTTCTTATTCCAACGACGTAAAAAAGTGAAAATGGCCATATGTGTCACTTACTACGTTTTTGCTTTCCAGCGTCGATATATAGGGTCGCCGTGATCAGTGTGATTACTGCAGCAAAAGGCCATTACCTTTACTTATTCTGAAAAGTTTTTGCATATTTTTTTTGATGAACTTCACAGGTTGGCCAGAGAAGCTGACCTTGACTGCTTCACCGGATTGAGAGGTGGCATAGCTCTTGTAGCTTAGCCTGAACTGGCTTTTGTCGTCCGCTGATGTGGACGAAGACGACATCGACCTGCCCGTGTCGCGTGGCACTGCGAGGGCACAGGGGGAGCGTTCAATCCCTCTCCCCCTGGGAAGGCAAAGGGACTCCGGTGTGTTCCACTGGAGCCTCTCATCATGCACCGAGGAAGGCCACGAGGGGGGACATTCAAAATCTAAACTATTTCTGAGTGCCACTTCGGGAATACGTAATGCATTTTTTCCAATTATTTCTATAACCACTAAATATTATTTCAAATCAAAATACACGTAACTCCATGTTAATTTTGTCTATTGGTGTCTCTTAGAACATATGTCTCTATGACATTGCATTTCTCCAGAAAACTGTTTTTTTATGTTCCTGAAATGGCACGTTCATGAACATTTTTTTTTTGTTGACGGGGAGGAAATCCTCAGAAAGATACCCCGCCTTCTGGGGCGAAGGCGGCGGTTATGTGGGGTTCTTACCCACTAAAACCTCCCCGGTGGCCCTTTCCTCGGAGCATGACCAGGGGCTCCGGGATCTCCAGTGGAACGCACCGGAGCCCCTCTGCACTGTGCTCAAGGAGAGCACGTTTCGGTAACCTCCCTGTGCCCTCGCAGCGCAAGGCGACACGGGCCAGCCGATGTCGCCTGCTTCCCGGGTCCACTTTGGTGGACGACTCAGGCCCCCACCCTTGTCGCCCAGTGAACCCGAGGCCTTGTACGACAGGCAGGGGATACCGTAGTCTTATTCTTGAGAGCCCAGAACTACAGGGCTGACGTTCATGAACATGGCCTATGTTTACCATTTGCGGGTTTTTTCCACCAATAGTTGTATACTTGTTGAATATGGAAATATAATGCACGATGAAATGTATTAATTCTATTTGCAACATAATATAAGTTCACAGAATATATCGCCGTTGATGTTTAGCAAAACTTGTCCGAGGAAACTTTATGAAGGTTATAGGTACATGGGTATACAATAAAATGCTTCGTTGGTTGACTTAGTATTACGTCGTACTGTATTATAGGCAGTTTAACAATTTTTACAACAAAATCAGCATATTTCGACTCATTGTATGTCGACGCTGTTTACGACGTATTCAAATATCAAAGCGGCGTTGATATGTGTATAACATACGTACTTAAATACATACCATTACCAATTTAGCCATAGGACATCCATGTACATAGGCCTTTTTTTTGTTGACGGGGAGGAAATCTTCAGAAAGATACCCCGCCTTCCGGGGGGAAGGCGGCGGTTAAGTGGGGTTCTTACCCACTAAAACCTCCCCGGTGGCCCTTTCCTCGGTGCATGCCGAGGGGCTCCGGGATCTCCAGTGGAATGCACCGGAGCCCCTCTGCACTGTGCTCAAGGAGAGCACGTCCCGGGGGGGGAAGGTTAGTCCCTCCCCCCCTGTGCCCTCGCAGCGCAAGGCGACACGGGCCAACCGATGTGCCTTCTTTCCGGGTCCACTTTGGTGGACGACTCAGGCCCCCACCCTTGTCGCCCAGTGAACCCGAGGCCCCTTTTAGTCGCCTTGTACGACAGGCAGGGGATACCGTAATCTTATTCTTGAGACCCCAGAACTACAGGGCTGATGTACGTAGGCCTCCCCCAACGATTACCAAAAGGGACGGTTGTAAGCGGCTTGCATCCAGCTGCGGCCTTTATGAGATCGTCAGACCAACTTGTCTTACGCTGCGCTTGCTGTTCTGTGGTCTCCAATAGGGATGTTGATGCCAAAATTTATCGAAATATTTTTCGATATAATATATCGTGAGGTTATATTGATACTACGCGATATCGTATATTGTACAAATATATCGATATTTTTCATGTATAGAAATTTGTTTATAATTAATTAGCGCTTAATATAAAATATTAGAAACGTTTTGTACTAATAGAGTACGCGGCGCGTAACTGAGAGGTTCTCGCTTCGGTTACCAGTCCAGATTTGATTGATTGATTTGATTTGATTCTGCTAGAAGTACAGACTACATGCATAGATTATAAAATTTATACAACGAGTGCTGCCATCGTGAAGATAGTAGTGTAGTAACATACTACACTACACTCTTCGTGATCGGTTGAAGATCATTACCTACACCTATGAACATATCAGTAAAAACAATATCAGTCTTATAATTTATACAAAAAACATATCGGGCTCAAGATAATGTCAGAAATAAAAGTACGACGTATGGCTTGTTTGACAGTTCAAAGGAGGAGTGCTCCGTTCGTCACTAAACAGTATACAGGATTACTCGCCAGCTCAATCTGAAGATTCCCTGACAGTTTCATTGAAATCGGTCCGACCGTTTCGGAGCCTATCTCATACCCAGACACTTTCTATTATATATATATAAAATGCAAAAACTACAGAAAAGTTAGACATCGTGGTAATACCAAGAATGATCAAAATATATAAAAAAATACAATGGTATTTTCCAATTAATAAGGTCCTCAACAGTAAAGTAAGATCCCCAAGGGAACCTTCAAACGATAAGCATAAAAACAGCTTCGATTTGGCTTAGAAAAATATGTTTTAGTCATATTTTTCTAACCTCCATATTTATTATTTAGTCCGTTACAAGCTATTTCGCAAGAATATTATACATTCATTCACATATGCTGTGTTTATATTATAAAAATACTATAATAAACATAATTACAAAATGAAATAATTGTGTATAATGCTACTAAATTTCTAATAAACTATTTCTAATGCAAAAATAGCAGTTATAGCGACTTTTAAATTTTGTACCGTAAAATATGATTAAGCAAAATAGAAATGTCATATACGCCAATGTTATTTCACTTTGTAAGCGTATTTTTGATTTGGTTCTATAGTCTTGATTCGCTCCTTCATTCACAAATGCTCGTTTTTGCTAACCTAGATAATAATAATATAGTTAGACGTTTCCGCAAACGGTTTCATAGCGAAAAGTCTCGATCAAGATCTTCTTAAGATGTTGATCGAGTCTTTCGCTGGATGGCTAGGTCAAGGGTCAGATACAGAAGGCAGTACTCCTGGACACGGCACGTATCGTCAGGAAGTTTCTCTCTATGTCGTCCTAACCACCGGTTGCTTGGGCCCTGCTTCGTTGCCGGTGGCACACACTAGGTTAGGTTTTTATAACGTTTTTGTATTTTGTATGATATTTTTCTGTATTTTACTTTTTATAGAAATATTATAAAAACTTAACTTAAGGTATCAAAATAAATAGTAAATTTATTTATTCATCTTTCACTAATTAAAATTTACAGTTAACTTATTCGTTAACAGTTTACGTAGTTCTTAAATTTGTGAAAGACTGGTGTCTGAACTAGGGTACCCTGTAAGACAGATCACCAGCCCCCACCATACTTATGATAATTCTGTAATTTTATTATTAATATTAACTTAAGAATTTGAGAATTAAGATACCGAACTATTGTAATAATAGAAGAGACGTGGTAGCGCAGTGTCCGGCCACTCGAAAGCAACCCGAGTTCGATCCCCGGTGTCGGCACCAAAGAATTTGGTTGTTGCATATGTTGATGTGCTGTTTCTTTTAGATGTTTGTCACGGTGCCATAAACAACATTGAATTAACGTCGACATTCGTGCAGGTAAGAGCCCCCTCATACCGCACAAACAAAACCAATCTGTTTCATGTCCCCGTTAAACGTAGCAATTATGGTAAAAATTCAATTGCCTGCATAACGCACAGAACCTATAATAACAGTTCCTCTGAGATTAATATTTTTATGGGAATTAAAAGCATTTTAAAAGAAAATGAATACAGCTTTTAGGTAAAAATAGGGCATCTTATTAAAAGATATATATACTTTAAATAACTAATTATAAAGAATGAAGTCCAGAACTTGGCCGTATGCATAATTAAACAAGATTGTAACATTTAACTGCTCTGTGACTTTGTAAATAAATAAATAAATTTAAGTACTAATTTACCAGGCGCTTGGCGGTGAAGGAAACACATGAAAACCTACATGGAAATGTTCTAATATCATCATCATCAGTCTATGTCGATCTACTGCTAAAAATAACCCAATGCATTCCTCATCCAGCTTCTTCCAGCTATCCTTATAAGGTCTTCGGTCCAACTGGAAGGATCCTAGGCTTATCCGATCCATGCGCGGCATTAAAAGACTTTTCTCCCCCCTATGTCGTTAATTTAATGTAGTGTAATACAATGTCTAGTATTTATTTAGTTATTATTCCTTATTAAGTTACAAATAACAAATTTCCCGGAAGATTCAACCTTTTTATTCTTCATTTCGGTTACCATAAACACAATAAAAAATCTTAATAACACACCTGGCATAAAGGTGAAAATACCATTGTCAGAAAAAAATAAAATAAAAAAGTTTTAAAACGACATTTAAAAGCTCCGCCCTTAACGTAAGGAACCTTCCATCGCCGCCCCTGTCGTCCCGCTCGCACGTACTCTGTCTCTCTCCGGTGCTTTGAAATGACACCCACCTTTGTCATTTGACCCCGAAACATCGGTGGGTGAGGGTGTGCGGGAGATTTTCGAGTGTCGAATTATGAATGAATGCCAGTGTCATGTTATGTTGAATTAAAAAAAAGTGCAATTGTTTGATTTACCGGTGTATTAAAGAAGGTGAGGCATTAAATTTATTATCTTGATTTTAGTTCTGATCAACAGTCACTAGTAAAGTCGTAGTATTTTCTTTTAATTTTAACACTTTTTAAAGTTATAAAGGCCAGTTATAATTGTAGTTACCTTATTATGAAAAATAAACATTTGAATTCGACGATTATACTTGTATTTAATTTAAGATTCTAATTTTGATTGCATTATTTTGTATTTATAATTTTATTTAAAAGGGACTGGTTATAATCTATTGTTAATTTCTTTTTAATTTTGGAACATGTAATAAGTCTGCAAGAAGCGGAAATAATACCGGCCAGTTACTGCAATGAAAAATTAATTTGGTATTAGGCTGTTAATATGTGAAAAAAGAAACAAAAACTGACTTCAAATCAAATCATAGGTTCATAACACTATTACGCGAACCCCCTCTTTTGTATCTATCTAATTGTAATCGTTCATTGTAACGTTAGGTACTTGTTATAAAATTTACACGCTTTTAAGCAGAATATGTGAAATTCTAACTATATGAACATCTTATTGCAAACCGTATCCTTGCAAATAGAGATTTATTTGTTAATAATTCTTTCCGAAGCACAGTTATATTACAGGTCCTGACGACCATCTCTTCTTTCTTCTTCCACATTCATGATCGTTCTCATAAATCTACTTAATTTATATGGGACTTACCCCACCTCTTGTATGTTAGGAGCGTTGCTGGAGTTTCTTCGGCCACTTCTTCTCCCAGCGCCATCGCTTCCTGAAGTGGCACTCAAAGTTTGTTTAGCTTTTGAATGTCCCTTAGAATATCCGTGAAATAGCAACCGTACAAGCCGAGGTTACCCTTACCGGGGGACCCTTGTGTCGAGTTACTAGCAATAGAGGTTCAGGCTAAGCGACCTCTCAATCCGGTGAAGCAGTCAAGGCCAGCTTCTCTGGCCAATCTTAGTTCGTCATAAAAAAATCGTCTATCTTTTCTATCACGCGGTGTACATACTTGATGGAAATTTAAGACCTATCTGGTTCTCTCAGGATGCCATTGTCTAGGAACATCATTTATGCTAAATCATTCACATCGGTTCACCCAGTCGAAAGTTATGAGGTCACAAACATAAAAAAACGCACACACACGAGTTGAGAACCTCCTTCTTTTTTGAAGTTGCTTAAAATATGAGAGTTTATTTTTTTTTAAATAACATCGTCATCTTTATCGACTGAATACGCATCTGACATTGTCTACAAATGCACCGGATGTGCACAAATGCTGCAACGGCTTCCTTGCATAAACATGTTTGATTTGATTTTGATTTTCTATGCTTTATTGGTTTGCTTACTGTCATTACTTTTGCGAAAAGGCCGCGATAGCCTTGTAGCTAAGAGCGGCTTAACTATATGTCGAAGCGAAAACGTAGTAAGTGACACATTTGGCCATTTTCACTTTCTTACGTCGTTGGAATCAGAAAAAAAAGACGCGTCAAATGATATATGACTTGTAACAATTAGATGAAAATTAGCGAAAAGATTGACACTTCTCTTTTATTTTTTGTACCGTAAAACGATTTTCTTTTAGGAAAACTCTGGGTTAATGCCGTGGTACAATACTTATTTAGCAAAGAATAATAATAGGTTGTCAAATATCTCCCTTCCGCCTTTTTGTCTTTTGAATTTCGCGGCTATGTACAAAGCGCTACAGAGCTCGTATCTAGCAATACTATACATAATTTGAAAGGTCTTGACATAACCTACAAAACGACGCTATGCAGAATTAGTTTGGATATTGCGTTCAACAGTTATAGATGTGTAAACATGGAGTTCACTAACGCCGAAATTCGCGCTATTTTAAAGTTTTCCTTCGTTAAAGGCAAATCCGCTAGAGAAACGTTCCGTGAGATTAATGGTGTTTTGGGGATGGTACTCTATCACTTCGAACCACGGCGGAATGGTTTCGACGATTCAGAGCCGGTGAAAACGACACCATGGATAAGCCAGCCGGCGGAAGACCTGTGACGACAAATACCGATCAAATCATGGACTACATCGAGTTAGACCGGCATGTGGCATCTCGTGACATCGCCCAGGAGATGGGAGTTAGTCACCAAACCATTTTAAACCATCTGCAGAAGGCTGGATACAAAAAGCTTGATGTTTGGGTGCCGCATGATTTGACGCAAAAAAACCTTCTGGACCGAATCAACGCCTGCGATATGCTGCTGAAACGGAACGAACTCGACCCATTCTTGAAGCGGATGGTGACTGGCGACGAAAAATGGATCACATACGACAATATCAAGCGAAAACGGTCGTGGTCGAAGGCCGGTGAATCGTCCCAAACAGTGGCCAAGCCGGGATTGACGGCCAGGAAGGTTTTGCTGTGTGTTTGGTGGGATTGGAAGGGAATCATCCACTATGAGCTGCTCCCATATGGCCAGACACTTAATTCTATCATCTACTGCGAACAACTGGACCGCTTGAAGCAGGCGATCGACCAGAAGCGTCCAGAATTGGCCAACAGGAAGGGTGTAGTGTTCCACCACGACAACGCCCGACCACACACTTCGTTGATGACTCGTCAGAAGCTACGGGAGCTCGGATGGGAGGTTTTATCGCATCCACCATATAGCCCGGACATAGCGCCAAGTGATTACCACCTGTTCCTGTCCATGGTGAACGCCCTTGGTGGTGTAAAGTTGAACTCAAAAGAGGCTTGTGAAAAGTGGCTGTCCAAGTTCTTTGCAATAAGGAGGGCTTCTACGAGGGAGGTATTATGAAGTTGCCGTCTAGATGGAAACAGATTATCGAACAAAACGGCGCATATTTGAACTAAATCCGATCACTGTAACACTCTTTATAAAGCATTGAATAAAGAGCAAAAAAGCGGAAGGGAGATATTTGACAACCTTATAAATATTGTGTCCAAAAACGACAGCTCTAGGTCCACAAACGAGAAAGTTATAATTTTTTTTTAAAAAAGTTGAATTGTTTTTCGGCTTTGGTGAACAATTTCTGTTGGTTGCTACGTTTTTGTTTTCCAGCGTCGATAACTAAAAGACAAAGTGTGTAGGAATGTTCTTTATAGGCTCCGAAACGTGTGGACCGATATCAATAAAACTTTCAGGGAATCTTCAAATTGACCTGGCGTGTAATCCTGTAAAATTTGGCGACGATCGGAGACTTCCTCTTTTTGAACTGTCAAATATCAGCTTTTATTTACTATGATGATATTCTTGTGTTGAGAACACCTGGAAGTGCGAAATATTTTATGTTTACTGTCGAACGAGATCATGTGAACTACTTGATGATGTTGAGAGATAACTCTGAATTGTTCATATTAAAATTTCCGCAGGTAGAGTCATTTTAATTATTCCTTCTTTGTGATCAACATTAACAGTTTAAAAATACCTTTTGCTTCATAACTATATATAATTCACGGATAATTGACATTTACCACGCCCAAGCCATACGTCGTACTTTTTATTTTATTTTTTATGCGTGTAAACTAGCGCTTGACCATGATCCCACCAATTTCTGACATTAACTTGAGCCCGATATGTTTTTGTATAAATGATAAGAATGATATTGTATTTACTGATATGTACATGGGTGTAGGTGCGGGATTTCATCCTTTGTTGTGAACATACCTCAAACCCGAACGAAGCGATTTGCTTCGTCTTTCATTCTTCGTACAGCAAAGGACTGGAATAGTTTGCCCGCGTCTGTCTTTCCTTCCGATTACAATGTGGGTATTTTCAAGAGTAGAGTGAATAGGCATTTACTAAGCTAGTGCGCCTTACCATCAGGACTGCATTTCCACTTAACATCAGGTGGGATCGTAGTCAAGCACTTGCTTAGAAATTATAAAAAAAAAAAGGTAATGATCTTTACTCACTCGAGAAGAAAATACTAGATAATGAATACGGAGAGAAATGAATAATTTAATATATTGTGAGAGTTTAATTAAATATTTAATGACGAAAGTTTATTGTTTAAATAAAATAAAGCAAAATGTAACCCGTTTAAGCGGACTGGGTACGCTAGTAAACAATAATACATAAAACACATTTTCATAATGTTCGTATACTTTAAACTTTGGATAATCCATTCAGTTCGACCTCGTGTCGTAAGCATTCGGGTTAGGATTCAAGCTCGGTCTCTGAATACTAATACATACTGTACATATTGAATCCTATATAATATTATAATATTTTATTTAATTACAATATTCCGCGTACGCAGCATGCAGCGTAGAAATTCAGTAGCCTTTTAAAAAAATCATACTGTTGTCCATTTGTAGCTTGTCTTCCCCAAGTTCATTTGCATTATATTTTCTCGGCACTAAGTACCAACGCGCCCGTTCTCCAAAATAATTCAGCGCCCATGGTTCGTCGCAATATAGTAACCGTCCAAGCCGAAGTTACCCCTCACTGGGGGGACCCTTGTGTCGAGTTACTAGCAATAGAAATTCAGGCTAAGCGACCTAAGAGCTATGCCACCTCTCAATCCGGCGAAGCAGACAAGGCCAGCTTCTCTGGCCAATCTGTGTAGTTCGTCATTAAAAAAATGGTTCGTCAGACATATTACGTGCGGTCTTTCTTAAATTACCATACACAAATTTTTATATAAAATCATTTGTGTTACACTGCTCAGTTGAAATATTTACATTTTAATTAACTGGTAGAATACCACTGTATTTAAATAATTTATTATAATTATCTTTATGTTTAAATTAAAAATAATTTTTAATTTACTAATAATTTAACAAATCTTAGTTCTAAATGATGTATCCAATTTCTGTAGATTCTGAAGGTGCGCTCGTAGGCAGACAGACCATATAAATAAACCATTTAAACATGTATATATTTATTGCTCGGAGATATGAAAACCAAATTGATGTTAGGGCTTAGCGCACGGTCTGTGAATCGTAAGATCGTAGGTTCGAATCCACCATTCGACTATTGTCGAGAACCATCTCCTTTTTTTTTTGTTGACGGGGAGGAAATCTTCACAAAGATACCCCGCCTTCTGGGGGGAAGGCGGCGGTTATGTGGGGTTCTTACCCACTAAAACCTCCCCGGTGGCCCTTTCCTCGGTGCATGACGAGGGGCTCCGGGATCTCCAGTGGAACGCACCGGAGCCCCTCTGCACTGTGCTCAAGGAGAGCACGTCCCGAGGGGGAGGTTACTCCCTCCCCCCCTGTGCCCTCGCAGCGCAAGGCGACACGGGCCAGCCGATGTCGTCTTCTTCCCGGGTCCACTTTGGTGGACGACTCAGGCCCCACCCTTGTCGCCCAGTGAACCCGAGGCCCCTTTTAGTCGCCTTGTACGACAGGCAGGGGATACCGTAGTCTTATTCTTGAGAGCCCAGAACTACAGGGCTGCGGGCCGGTCTGCCACTGGCCCGCCTGCGCCATCTCCGAACGGGATTGGCCCTCTCCCGATCCCGTTCTGCGATCTCCTACTGGGCCATTACTGACTCGCAGAAGGAGTGCCAGTGCCTTCCAAATTGACGAGAACCTAACCTAGCACATGCTTAAGCTTAGTTGGAATGGTTAATAATGTTAGAGATATGTCTGTAAAAAAAAAAACAAGAAAGACATTTTTTAAAAAAAACAATGCTAAACATTCTTTTTTTTTTAAATTAATGTTATAATATGTTAAATTTAAGCATAAGTTACCATTTATATCGGCAATTTTTTTTCTGCCTTATTATAATATCATGGCACTCCTTAAATCACGAAGACTATTGCACACTTAACACTGTTTACCATCTAATAGTAATTATGACCTAATTGTCGGATGAGTGTTGTATGCATGTAAACCTCCGGTAAGTGTCGCCATATGTTATGGAAACAAATGCATTATTTTTACTCGTACGCTTGAAAAATTTTTAAACGTCGTGAAACGGATAGCTGACATCCGGTGGCGCGAAATAAAACGAATTGTTGACAATTTAAAAAAAAAACTTTTTTTTTTATATTTTTAAACGACACGAACATTCTTGAGATGCGCTAAGTTAAAAGTAAAATAAATTTAAGGGGTACTATGGGACGACCTTCCGACGATTTTAATAGATAATTGGCAGAAGCTCTAGCCTTCGCCCCAGTAATTAGGTACAAGTCAGCTATGATTCGAATCCCCGACCGAATCATCAGATCGTAAGTAGAAAGCTTAGCCATTAGGACGACAATAATTATTTGAATAGTGACAATAGGAATTAGTATCGAATAAATATTTGTTTAGACACAAGAGGAGAAAAGAAAAACAGAATGAAAGCAAAAGAAATTAAAATTTAAAAAACTAGCGAAAGACGGACGCTTACCGGTTGTGTGTATATATGACTGTGGATATTTATAAACTTTATGTATTGGTAATTCGACTTACATCCAACAAGAGGTGAAAGAGATCACTATTTGCGATAATTTAAACCCGTATTATATGCATTATGCAAATTTGATCCATTTTTGAGTTCTCATGTCTAATAACTACATAAAATTTATTAACAATAATAACCGATATAAATGAAACAAAAAACACAAGTTCCAAAAGATTTTTTTTTTTTTAGAATTGCAATTATTTTGTAGACGCCTTTTAATATTGCCCCTGCTATCGGTATACAAGGGTCGCATGTGATAGCAAGCTTTTAGGGAAACAGGAATTGAGATTTGGTAGATATTTAATTCATTATTATTAGTAAAGTATATTATTTTTACGTTTTGTTAAACTTTTTAAGATTACTGTAAATTTCAATTATGTGTGTAGTGAATGTTCGGATTGTAGTTTCTTTTTGAGTAATTTCTGTTAAATTATAAGGGTCTATTGAAAAATTGTTAGAGTTGATTTTATGCTGTATTCTTGTGCTGTTGAATTTTGGACAGTCTTTTATTAGATGTTCTAGTTCCAAAATATTAAGACGTGGCATATCTCCTTAGGTGATCTAATAATGCAGTGATTGTTACAGATTATTAAAAAGACATTTGTAATGAAATCTACGAACATGGAATCATGCTCAGACCGTCTAAGTCCGTATAGTGACTTGACGAGCGAGTCGGAAACATCCCTCCCTCCCTTTCCGTACGACAACCAAAATGGCACCTACTACGCGCAAGCGGAGGTCAGCGAAAAACAATTCTTCTCTTGCAAACAGAAATCCCCTAGAAACGACGAAAGGAAAGACATATATTTGCAGGAAAGCAATAAGATTTTTGAAAATTATTTAACGGGAAAGAAACATTTAATATTTGACGTAAAGCTACCATCGACACACGAGAACTTTTTCTCGCAAATCGAAGGCGAAGACCGCACACTACGTTCAGGCTACTTCAATGATATACAAAATTTAAAAAGTTGCGTTCAAAATGAGAACAATCCTAATATGACAGAAATAGAAGTTGCGCCGCCGGTGAATTTTGAAAATGTTAATAATGTTGTAAACGACAGGGAAAGGGTACCGCCATCTTTTTTCGCTGAGACTGAAAACAATAATATGCGGAGATGTTTGAATTTCAACTCCGAACAAGTGCAATGTGTTTGTGAGGCGTTGCAGCAAAGAGGTGATATAGAAAAATTAGCCGCCTTTTTATGGAGTTTGCCACCAAGTGAACTTCTCCGAGGCAATGACATTGTACTGAGGTTAGTATTAAAATCTATACCATATATTAAAGAGTTATAGCCTAATTGTTGAAGAATGTTTGTGTTTTATTTACTACATATAAAACCTAGTTTTCGCGTGGGTTTCCTCAATATGTCCTGACCATCGTCGTGCGAACAGCCTGTTCTTGGAGTCACCACTTTTACCAATCTACCAGCTTAATGCAAAGCATCGCTTACGGAGGTGCCGAATAGAGGCTTCGGATCTGATCAGTCCAACTTGTTGTACTTCGACCTCTTGTTCCGCCGATTTTGCCTGTGATGACGAGCTTTTCTAATTTGTCACTGTATCTTCTGGTAATGTGACCAAAAGATATGATTAAAATAGGGAAATGATATCTGATCTATCAGGTTAAGAGATATCACCAATATTGGTCAACACGTTAAGTAAATAAGATCAATAATACAAAGCTAATATACAACTATGCTATTTATATGCCAGAGGAAATAAGCATTGACACAATGGAAAATAATAACGGTGCGAACGGTTCTTAAATACCACAGCTTCAACTTTAGAAGTAACTAGATTGATATCAATTTCTATAATGTAGAATTTACACTGTATTTCTAATTATCAGGGCACGTGCTTTAGTAGCGTACCATAGAGGCGTATTTCAAGAATTGTACGCCATTTTGGAATCGCACACTTTCCCGCCACGTCACCACTCCGGACTACAAGATCTATGGTACAAGGCACATTATAAGGAAGCGCAAAAAGTTCGCGGTCGGCCTTTAGGTAAGTATTGTATTCTAAATATAATCGTATTTTTTATGTTTTTTGTATATATAACATGTTATATTTTATACTTTATTAATTAGTAATAGCGTGGTACTTTCCATGAACCACAGATTAGCAAAACGAATTCCAAAGGTTGTCTGGAAGAGATCGCTCTTAACGATATGATCGTTTAATGCGCGTGCAATAATATCGTATCATGTGATGTACGTGTTATTTTTTTTTTTAACTTTCTAAGCAAGTGCTTGGCCACAATTCACTAGGTGTGCGTGTCGGACTATGGCCTTATACTCTCTTTACAGAGAAGGCCCACCCCTCGATAGGATTAGGAGCGTTGCTGGCGTTTCTTCGGCCACTTCTTCTCCCAGCGCCAACGCTTCCCGAAGTGGCATATAAGTTAGTTTAGCTTAGATTGTCCCAATAATCTATTGCCAATGACATAGCTACCGACCGAGTCGTGGTTCGGCCCTCTGGGGCGCCCTCGGATCGGACTGCTAACGCGTAAAAATTTTAACCGTATAATAGGTTACCCCTTTTTTTTGTTAACGCGGGGGAATTCTTTTTACAAACCATCCTCCGGTGCCCTGGGTGGGTCCGGGGGATGTGTGGGACTTGGCCTGGGCAGCCCCTACCCACTAAACCTTCCGCGAATGCCATCAGACGTTATGAGCGGGATGCCCCGCATCTGTCAGCAACAGGACACCCCAACGACCAGCCGGTCCCGGCAAAGACCGGACTTCATCCTTTAAAGGGGACTTCTCCAGGACTCAGAGAAGCATTACTGAGGCCAGGTACCGATTGTGGCCCCGCTTCGGATTACGGGGGCGGCAAGAGGAGGCGTTGGTTATAACGCCTCCTGCGCACCCCGATACGCCGCCTGCGGAGGGACGAAGACTCTGCGCTAACCTCCCTGACCCGCTCGTCAGCCTCCTTCTGGGTCATGACCGTCTCACAGAAGGAGGCGACTGTCGTCCAAGACGTGTCACTCGAGACCATCGCGAGAGCGAGGCCCGGGAGTGACAGGTCTACTCCACCGCAAGAGGTTACCCCTCACCGGGGGGACCCTTGGGTCGAGTACTTAATAGAGGTTCAGGCATAGACCTAAGGGCTATGCCGCCTCTCAATCCGGTGAAGCAGTCAAGGCCAGCTGCACTGGCCAACTGTGTTAGATCGTCCAAAAAAAAATTAAGGCCCAACAGAAGGACTATATATACAGACGTTTCCGTTCAATGTAATAGATTTTAACGTAATAACCGTCCAAGCCGAGGTTACCCCTCACCGGGGGGACCCTTGTGTCTAGTTACTAGCAATAGAGGCTCAGGCTAAGCGACCTAAGAGCTGTGCTATCTCTCAATCCGGTGAAGCAGTCAAGGCCAGCCTCTCTGGCCAATCTGTGTAGTTCGTCATTAAAAATGTAATAGATCTGATTTGAACATTTTATATTACTTCGTAAACTTGTATTTTTTTGTTAATAGGTGCCGTTGACAAATACAGACTGAGGAAAAAGTATCCACTGCCCAAAACAATATGGGACGGTGAGGAGACCGTCTACTGTTTCAAGGAGAAAAGTCGGAACGCGTTGAAGGACTGCTACTATAGAAACAGGTAAGGTTCTTTAGCTTTCATTACTTCCTTTAACCGACGTCCAAAAGGAGATGGTTATCAGCTTTTTTAAAGTTATACTACTTTAAGCGCGTGAATAAATGATGACAGTAACTTGTCGAAAGAAATTGTGCTTCTATACTTTTCAAGTGCTCCAATATAATTGAGGTTAACTATACGTATGTATTGATATAAATTTAAATATAATTAATGGGACCACACAGAAGCACCAGCTTTTAAATAAAAAATAATTAACAAAATCGGTTCACCTAGTCTAAAGTTATGAGGTATAATAAATTATAAAAAAAAACATACAAATGAATTGAGAACCTCCTCCTTTTTTAAGTCGGTTAAAAAGTACATACAGTAAAAGAAAGTGGAAAGAAACAGATGTCTCTATCTGCCCCGTTAGGGTTAACGATGTCAGAGCTTTTTCATGTCATGATGGTTCACAATAGTTGAATCGGAACTTCGACTTTACGTTTCGCAAACCGTACCCTAAACTCTTACAAATAAAAATGAGTTATAACATATATATAACAGCGTAGTCAAAGAGAAACCATACTAAAAATAATTGCAGTCTATGTAGTAGTGTAGTAATGTATCTGTCAATGTGTGGCGGTTATAAAAAAAATTCTATACTCTATATATAGATAGAAGATAATCCACTTCCACGCTTGTCCACAGTAAGAGACCTTTCTAATAAATGGTCTAGAAATATTATACCTCTTTTAGAAAACCGATATTTTAATCGAAACTAATCATCGACATATAAATCAAAATGGTTTTCCCATCTTTTAAATATTTTTACTTTCTTTGGAGTCTGAATGATATTTATTAAGTCATTTACTGTTTCTACTTCCTCCATTGGCATTAATTCCATAATAAGTTAATTTAAATGAGCGAACACAGACAGATATCGTGGTATTTTAAATGTTATACGGGACTTAAACAAGGGTGTACGTCGTTATAACTTCGGAATAACGATTGTAAGAACAAAAACGTCAACGTTATACCAGGTATAACGTGTTGGTTTATTAGGACAAATTTTGTTTATTCTTAATTTATTCCTAAGTTTATCTTTATACCACGTTTATTTGTAAGGCTGTTAGACTATAGACACTGATTATAAAGTCCGTTATCAAAATACGTCTACGTTAAAAAAATATTAAAAGCATTTTGAGTTTATACATCTCCTATTATATTTTAGATACCCAACACCAGACGAGAAAAGAGCATTGGCACAGAAGACAGGCCTGACCCTCACACAGGTTTCCAACTGGTTCAAAAACCGACGACAGAGAGATCGAACTCCACAGCAACCAAACAGACCGTAAGTTTATTTTTATTCTAGAGATCCAATCTCGTTCATTGACCATGTGACAAGTTGGTGAATAACTTACATGTCAATGCAATGAAATTGTAATAGAAAATGATTAGTCTTGGATTGCAATAAGCCTACCAATATCTCTCGGACAATAATATTTTTAGGAGTTCACTTATATACCACAGATTGGCCAGAGAAGCTAGCCTTGACTGAACAAATTTGTTGGTGCCCGGCACCGGGGATCGTACCGCATGGACGCTGAGCTACCACGGGTCTGGAACCCAAGGTGTTATTGTTTTTAACTTGAATAAAGGGGAAACGCACGGGTTAAACCCTAAGGTATTCCATCATCATCGCATATTGGCGAGGCTACGGGAATGCTCTTGCACACCTAAATATTACCAAGTAAAGCTCGCTGGACCAAGAGAAGCGCCTTAACGGCCTCTGTTATCGGGCGACGGGTTCCCTCGAATCAGTTACCTGGAGGCCCTGAGGGAAGGTATAAGGGGCCGCGCTCACCCACATCCAATGGCGGGTCTGGTTGATGGTTCGCCAACCAAACACCCGCCGCAGCCTCAGCGCAATTGCAGTGCGACGCCGCTTCGTTACCGAGGATAGGGAGAGTGGCAATGCTACACCAACTACTCCGCGACTCCTGCCTGACTATGAAGGGTGGAAGACCACCCTCAACAGCCCACCGACAAGCATTTATTGGTCTAAGAGAGCCTCCTCGCAGGCTGGGATGTCGGTTCCTCTTAGCTTCACGGTCGGTGTCCCACGGCTACTGAGTCCCCCGGCACGACAACGTCATGACTAATATTACTCAAGTGTTGGGATTATGGATTCATTAAACTTCAGTTTATGAGCTGTATCAGTATTGCGGTCATTTTATTTTTTAACCGTAACATTATGGCGTCGTCGCTTAAAACCTTTGCGTAATTGGAGCCGAGCACCTTGTCAATGTCATAAATCTGGCCATAAACTAAATATTGTTTTTTATTTCGTGTGAGCGGCTCTTTGTTTCCGATACGGTTGTTTATATTGGTTATCGTCTCAAGGTTTTTGACAACCGCGCACTTTATAAGAACTTGAAAAGTTAACATCGCCTTTTAAATAGTCGGGTTTCTATCCTCAGATCTGTACAAATTCGTTTTTAACCGACTTTAAGAAAAGGATGAGGTTCTTAATTTGGTCCTATATGAATTTTATTTTACATAGGACGTTGGTAATTTCTGTCTTCTATAACAATTTTATTTAAATAGTCAAAATGTTTTAATGCAATGAATTTACTTAAAATAAAATTGAAAATATATTATATTCATACTCGGCACAAAAATGTTAAACTCGAGTATTCGAAATTAAGTACAACTTAAGGATGCTGCAAGGCATGGCAGCAGCAATGCAAGCAGGGCAGAATTATAAACCAGAAGCAGAATAAAAAAAAATACAACAAGATTCTTCTCGCATCGTATTAGGCGTGGTTTCGCGCCAGAACAATGACAGGTCCGATAAAAAAATCTATCACCAGCCAGCACGTGTGTAATTCGTAGGGTGACCATAATCTTTTTTGCCAAAAACATAAAAGCATGTCAAAGAAAACTCTAAAACATCTTACAAAATTTTAATGACTCTCTCTTGTCTGTAATAATTTCAATTTAGATCACTTGGGGTAATGATAAAACAGAAACGTTAAAGACAATGTCGTGAGTAATTTATTTATAAATAGATATTCATTATTATAACATACAGTTAAAGTTAAACTTTATATATGTCCCACTGCTGGGCACAGGCCTTCTCTGTAAAGAGAGTATGAGGGCATTGTTCACCACGCACATCTAGTGCGGATTGCCAGATTTCACATGTCTTAATTTTGTTAGACATGTAGGTTTCCTCACGATGGTCCCCTTCACCGCCGAGCGCGTGGTAAATCAGCACATAAAATTGCAACAGCAAATTTATTGTTGCCGGCACCGGGGATCGAACTCGGGTTGCTAGTGTACTATGCAACTTGAGGCAACCGCTCGTACACTGAGCTACCACGGCTTTAGGTCTATTTTAACATAATAAACACATATTCGCAACTAATTCTATAGGGGACAGAGAAAGAAAATGTGTGATTTTAGATGTATCGATGTAGATGACCAGAATATCAGGGATCAGAAATATAAATTAGCTCGCATAGCTGTGACAGTGTAGATGTGATTTAAATTATTTTTATTTTGATTCATATTTTATTTTCATTTAATTGCAGACAAGTCCGAGTTATTAATGATATAATGGTAACACTATGTCTCTTTTAAATTTCAATACATTATTGTTTCGTAGTACCGCCATTAACCATCATCAATCAATCAGTCACACAAACAAATTACTAAAAGCACATGTGTTTAAAGCTATTATCGGTCAGTGTGTCCCTTTTCAAAATTAATAAAAACTATTTTAAGAATCACGCCTTTTGTGTCAGCGATGAAAAAAAAATTGTTTCAATGATTTATTTCGTAAAAAAAACTGTGTGATATTCTTGAGTTTTCATAGCTTGCTCGACGAGACTGATAGACACCAAATATTCTAACAAACTTCTTGTAAGTGCCGCCACTTATAAGCCTACTAGATTAGAGCTACTAGATTCCGTCGCGTCGCCCGGAGGCCGAGACACGTTCTTGACGTTCCGGATGACGCGATTACCACTCCACAGGCAAATTCACAAAGACATAGACAATTCACAAAGCTTCCATTCGCGACTGTCGGAGGTTGCGAATAATTCTCGCGCGTTATTACTATTTTATGGGTAGGCCCCACCCCTTAGATGTTAGAAGCGTTGCTGGAGTTTCTTCGGCCACTTCTCCTCCAAGTGCCAAAGCTTCCCCAAGTGGCACTTAAATATGGTTTAGTTATTGAATGTCTTTTAGATTATCCGTGAAATAGCAACCGACGTAGTCGTGGTTCGGCCCTCTCGGGCGCCCTCGAATCGGAATGCTTACGCGTAAAACAGTAACCGTCCAAGCCGAGGTTACCCTCACCGGGGGGAGTCTTGTGTCGAGTTACTAGCGATAGAGGTTCATGCTAAGCGACCTAAGAGCTATGCCACTTTTCAATGGGTCGTTTCAATTGGCGTATCTGTTTGTAATGTTTTATATTTGTTTAAAACATACATACAACATGCATTCTGTAATGTATAGTTTCCACAAAGCGTCCATTCGCGACCGTCGGAGGTTGCGAATAATCCTCGCGCGTTACCGCTATTTTATGGGCAGGCCTCACCCCTTGGATGCTAGGAGCGTTGCTGGAGTTTCTTCGGCCACTTCTTCTCCCAGCCCAAACGCTTCCCGAAGTGGCACTCAAAGATAGTTTAGCTTTTCGAATGTCCCTTAGATTATCCGTGAAATAGCTACCGACCGAGTCGTGGTTCGGCCGAACCATGTTTTGTATAGTTTAGGATATAGTTTTTTTTTTAATTAATATTTTCTGTTTTTTATTATATTTCTGGTTGTTTTGTCTTTTATGATGGTTTTTAAGGCTTTAGCTTACACCTGTAACTAAGGCAACACTTTGCTTTTCTTATATCTGTTATATTTCTTTTTAACCTTTTAATTTGTAAGTCCTAAATTTGCATTAAGATGTGTGAGACAAATAGTCGATTATTTTATTGGAAATGATGTACTTGAAGAGTACTTAGATTTGTTCTGATTGATTCTATTTCGTTATATTCCTACGATAAACGTTGTACCGTTCAACGTTTCATTCGATTCAAGTTGGGTTTTGTTGCTCATAAATATTCATGTACTATATGCATATGATTGTTTTTGTCTATCTATTTGTTCTGGCTAAACTCTGGAACAGCTAGACCGATTTTGACGGGACATTTACCACTTACTGTCTGTGCGGTTGCTTCAAATTGCATAGTATGCTGGCAACACGTTTGATCGCCGATGGTGGCATCAATAAAATTGTTTGTTGTAGTTATAAGTGCTGATTTACCACGCGTTAGGCGGTGAAGGAAATTATCGTGAGGAAACCTACACGTGTTACAAAATTTTCTAAGACAAATGAAGAGTGACAATCTGCACTAGAGCCACGTGGCGGATTGTGCCAGCAACATATAATTATAGTATTAGTAATTATATAATTATAAGATCATTTCTGGTCCTAGCACAGATGTATTCTTATGTAAAAAATAAGTGATAAATTTACGAGGTTTTCAACAGACTAACGATTTGGAAATCTATATATATATAAAAGAGAAAGTATGTGGGTTTGTTCCTAATAGGTTCGAAACGGCTGAACCGATTCAATGAAGCTTTCGGGGAATCTTCAGATTAACCTGACGAGTAATTCCTCTTTTATACAGCTTTTATTTACTATGATGATATTTCGTTGTTTTATAACCCAAATTTGTATTGACACATGCGCATGATATTGTATTTACTGTTATGTACATGGGTGTAGGTAATGATCTTCACCCGCTCGAGAGGAGAATAGAAGACAATGAATACAGAGAGAAATTAATAATTTAATATATTGTGAGAGTTAAATTAAATATTTAATGATGTAAGTTTATTGTTTAAATAAAATAAAGCAAAATCTAGCCCGGCGAAGCGGGCTGGGTAACGTTAGTATAAATAATAAAAACAAAAATTTATTACTTTAGATTTGAGAAATGAAATTATAGGCAGTCTGTATTTCTGACCAATCCAACTGGCACGAATTGAACGTGGAGCAAAAAAACAGGCAGCTTTTAATTTGCTCTTTGGTCGCCATTGTTTGGGATATGTTGCGTTTGCTTTTTTTTTACACACAACGTGAGGTCTGGCTGGCGACAAAATCTGGGCAAATAGCCCATATGCGCGAAATCTAAATTTAAACTTTAAATACATATAGTTAAAACTTAAAATTGAATTATGTGTATGATTGTGGAATTTATTATTTCTTT
Organism: Meandrusa payeni; assembly: GCA_029286785.1. Taxonomy (NCBI): domain Eukaryota; kingdom Metazoa; phylum Arthropoda; class Insecta; order Lepidoptera; family Papilionidae; genus Meandrusa; species Meandrusa payeni. The sequence continues at coordinate 3,157,627 of JAGSMX010000032.1, forward strand.
TATTCAATGTAACTCTAATGGATACAGTCTGCGATACAAAATGTCATATGTCAAATGTATCAATCGTAAACCATCTCTATGTTTACACTGATTAAAAAAAAGTTATAATTTATGAAAGCTTGTTAGAATTGTTAACAAAGGAATTAGAGCTTTTTTTTTAATTTATTCTGGACGGATTGATCAAAGACCCTTATAGAAATCTTACAATCTTACAAAACAATATAATATTACATACACATCAAAACAAGAATAATAAATTTATATATAAGTATGACCTGCTTTTCAGGCCCGCTTTAACGAGACGGTATAGAATTCTTGCCTGATCCGACTGCGGAATTAGAAACTTGATGACCGAGCTTTACTCTGTTTTTTTTTGAAAATGATGTTTTTGGTAATTATATTTAGATAGTGTTTCTTTTCCGCTAAAAGGAACCAGTACACCTTGGCTCCTACTTTCCGGGATCTATCTGTGGAATTCACTGATCGTCTTCAGGTATTGGGTATTGAAATCTCATCGACCCTAAACTATGGACGATTCATCGAGTCTAAGGCTAAGATAGCTGGGATCTTGGTCAAAGTGCAACCGTATTTCTCTGCGGGACAGCTTTTAACACTTTATAAAGCTCAAGTCCGGTCGTGTGTAGAATACTGCTGTCACATTTGGGCAGGCGCAGCTAAATGCCATCTCGCAGCTTTGGACTCGGTGGAGAGGCGGGCTAAGAGGTTATTTGGTGACGCAGCTGAAACCAATCTGCTCAGTCTTGAGCACAGGCGTAAGGTAGCTAGCCTTTCGGTTTTCTACAGATTGCATTTTGGAGAGTGTGCTCAGGAACTACATGATCTAATTCCCCATCCCTTTCCGCTATCGGACTTCTAGACGCACTGCGGGATTTCATCCTTTGTTGTGAACATTCCTCAAACCCAAACGAAGCGATTTGCTTCGTCTTTCATTCTTCGTACAGCAAAGGACTGGAATAGTTTGCCCGGGTCTGTCTTTCCTTCCGATACAATGTGGGTATTTTCAAGAGTAGAGTGAATAGGCATTTACTAAGCTATTGCGCCTTACCATCAGGACTGCATTTCCACTTAACATCAGGTGGGATCGTAGTCAAGCACTTGCTTAGAAATTATAAAAAAATACAAATTACAAAATAATGCAATATTAATAACAATTTTCGACCGACCGTTAACATAGTTCAAAAAGTTAATTACCAGATTGTATGGCTAGCTAACTCTAGATTCCATTCGCTCTTCGATGCTGTTAGTGATTCCTGGCCTTGACCGAGTGGCTGAATCATCTTTGTGATCTATTTTCTTCTGTATGTTTTTTATGATATTCACTATAAACTAATTTATTGATTTATCACTAAGAAACCATATGACACTCCTACTTAATAAATAATTATGATTTCTTTTTATGACGAACTACACAGATTGGCTAGAGAAGCGGGCATTGATTGCTTCACCGGAATGAAAGGTGGCATAGCTTTTAGGTCGCTTAGCCTTAAACTCTATCGCTAGTAACTCGACTCGGTCGGTTGCTATTTCACGGATAACGTAAAGCACATTCAGAAACTAAACAAATTAGAGTGCCACTCCGGGAAGCGTTGGCGTTGGGAGAAGAAGTGGCCAAAGAGACTCCAAATAATTTTGATTGAAATTGATTTTCTTAGTCTAAAGTCAAACTCATTGACTTACTGTTTAAAACCTTTTTTTTTTTTGTTGACGGGGAGGAAATCTTCAGAAAGATACCCCGCCTTCTGGGGGGAAGGCGGCGGCTATGTGGGGTTCTTACCCACTAAAACCTCCCCGGTGGCCCTTTCGTCGGTGCGTGGTGAGGGGCTCCGGGATCTCAACGTGGAACGCACCGGAGCCCCTCTGCACTGTGCTCAAGGAGAGCACGTCCCGGGGGGAGAGGTTACTCCCTCCTCCCCCTGTGCCCTTGCAGCGCAAGGCGACACGGGCCAGCCGATGTCGCCTTCTTCCCGGGTCCACCTTGGTGGACGACTTAGGCCCCCACCTTTGTCGCCCAGTGAACCCGAGGCCCCTTTTAGTCGCCTTCTATGACAGGCAGGGGATACCGTAGTCTTATTCTTGAGAGCCCAGAACTACAGGGCTGAATGAAGATGACCTATTTCATTAATATCGTCCTAAGTAAAGGTATAAGAAACAAGTACAGTTGTTTGAGTAAATTATGCTTAGTGAGTGAAGCTTTTATCGTTAGACAAGACCCTCTGTCTTTCCCCAGGTGCGAGGTTGTCGTTACATTCTGGGACACTCTGTATATAAAAAGTTTGGTTTAAAAAATTCGTAGTCAATTTAAAAAAAAAATTGTTGTTGGTTTAACAAAAAAGTTGATTCGATTTTTTTTTATTTCCAGTGAAATGCTAGTCCCAGCGCAGTACGTCGGTCCACAAGGAGGTTTGCCACAGTCTTTCCTGCCGAATGGTTATTACCACAAGCTGCAAGACGCGTCCCATTACCTTCACGGAGGCGCATCTTGAATGAAGCACTCAAATTGTTTTTATAATTTGATATAATTAGTTATTCGATAGAATTAGTTAAAATAATTCGAATGAGTGACGAATTATACTCTTTATTTTTTTGTAATTTATAACAACTTTTCGTTCCTAAACGGCCAAATACGTAATTCAAATACGTCATATTTTCATTAAAAACTCTTTGTCATGGTAATAAGCAGTATTTTCACCAATGTCTTTATTTTTGTATAGTAATTAAGTATATTTTACTAGTAATTGAATAGACACTTTTTTCGTGTCAATGCAGCATTATGGCATATATGCAGTTGTAGTGAGAAATTATTTTCCTTCTGAAAAACTCGGATCTTTGTCGGAATATTCACTCGAACTGTCAATGAATCTTATTAAATATTTGACATATATCATATTCAATAATATGGAGCTATTTGAGTGAACACGATAAATACGAACATTTCCGAAAAATTACGAAGGAAATTATTTTCTCACTATATCTAAGTATACATGTTATTCGAAAAATCGATTAGGTCTTTTTGTATATTGCAGAATTATAATATAATTAAAAATCATTATATTCCATATTCCTATTTTGACATTTAGTGTCGATTATAACGTTAACTATGGTTAATTATGATAGATATATTTTAATAATAAGTCAATTGTTTTAAAATGTAAAAAAATACCTCTGTAATTCCAGGAATTTGTTTTACCGCAAATATTAACCCTATATAAATATATATAATATGTTTAATAAGTAAATATAATTTGTATATCCTCTATGTATGTGAATTTATTATCTGTACAGACTGTATAGATAATAAATTCATTCCTACCGATTTCATGCTTATGTTATTCTATATTACATCTTGAATTGTAAGAACATTATATAAACTTACTCTAATAAAACTAAGATGTAAATACACTGAAACTAATTTAGGGCAATATGTTAATAGTTTATATTTGAAATCAGATTAGGTTTGTATTTTTAACTAACTATAGGTGTTATTGATTTAGTACCTTTGTTTGGTTGGCAACATTGTTAATAATCTTAGATATCTACATAAGATTGTCATGTTATCAGAAATGCAATAGATTTTTCTCTAGAGCATATGTGGGTATATTGTGATGAGAGTTAATTCATTACATATATAATTTTTTCTACTTCTAAAATTACTTCCAAATATTTAGGATAATCAGAGGCTCTACTTGTTAAGATTTATATCATATATTTGTAAATATAATGGTGCTCTTATGTTACAAATCATTATCTAGTCTACAGACGTATTAAAATATTATAAACAACATCATTGATTTATTTTCTTGCATGCTTTATAGGAAAAAGCAAAATTGCGTAAGCAATTAAATCGGGTTTTCTCCCATGCACCTTTTTGACTTATATTTGTCTAACGTTGATTGTTGATGAATATTTTATGGCTTGGTAACAAGACTTTTAAGCCAAGTCTTTTTTAAAACACATACACTTATTTCTTACGTCTAAGATGAAAATGTAAATTCGACGATCGACGTCGATCACGACGACCATGAGTCCCCGCGCCATTTTCCTTTTGTTTTTTCTTATATCATTTTTTTTTTGTCTAACGTGTCGTCAACTGGTACAGAATGTGACTAGGCATAACAACTCTAAGCTTGATTGCACACAATACAAGAAGTTCTCTATTTAAGTCATGAAGTTTGAACTAAATAAAAATATGGACAACCCTTAATGGAAAACCGCCTTAAAACATTAACAGTAAAATAGAACACTATGTTGTATTTTTAATAGTTTCTAAGAAAGTACCTGACCAGAGCACAATCCCACCTGATGCTAAGTGGAAATGTATGTAGCTAATAAAAGGTTATTAAACAAAACAATTATTCCGAGCAACCGCAAAATACGTAAAATAATAACAAGTCAGTTCGTGGCGACTTGCATTCGCCAACTACCAAAGAGGATTTTGGACTCGCTCCTGTAGGGAACGTGTACCTTCGGGATTAATCATATATCCCAGAAATTTTACTTCAGTGGCACCAAAAACGCACTTTGATGTATTTAACACGACTCCATAATCTTGCAAACGTTTGAAGAGTATACGGAGGTGTTGTCGATGAGCGAGTCCATCGAGAGAAAAAATCCGGACATCTTCAAGGTAAGGAAAAAAATCTAGACCTCGTGTGACATAGTCGATGAAATGCTGGAAAGTTTGTCCAGCATTGCGCAAATCGAAGGTTATGAAGGGTAACGAAGAGGCCAAATGAAGTAAAGATGGCAGTTAAATATAATTTCCGTATTCCTCATCATTTCTGTGATATTTTTATTTACCGGCGGCGCATTAAAAGGGCAAGATCACATGCAAAAGTAATAATTGGAGTGGCATGCCACATTACCCAAAAGTTCACATATTATGATTTACATGCGTATAACTTGTATTTTATAATTAAAATGGTCATGTTAAACTAGTAGAATGTGTTTTTTCGAATAATGCTTTGTGTGTAAAAAAGGTATCGTTTTGATCTCTTCATATTTGCCGCATGATATCAAAGGATATGGTTTATTCACTGTTCGCTGAAAAAGGATTTGAACTTTTCATTGTTATTTAAATTATGTAAGTAGTAACTATCTATGAAAAATATTGATTCTCATATCAAGACTGGTCTGGCCACCCTGAACATCAACTGTCAATGTCAAAGATATCTTGATAATATTTATATACCATTATCAAGTTATCAACATATTTTTTGTGGGCAGTTTATTAATCTTATTTATTCAGATATTTAAACATATATTCATCAAAATATTGCTACGTAATAATTAATTCGATAAATATTTCATATTACTGGGATCTTAATATTTTGGTGATTGTACATAAATCAAAGTTGATGACGTATAATTGAAAGAAGTAAAATATAACAATGAGTGATTCCAAATCGTACGTTAATTTCTCGTGCCAGCGTTGCCTTCAGCCGTTGAAGCTAGATGAATCTCTGAATAACCTTGGCGAGCACACAATTGCGGATTTGACGTTGCAAATACGCAGAAATAATGAGGCAGATTTGGATTTGCAGTCCGCTAGTTTGGAACATTATGTACCTCCTTTTCGGATGTCTGAGTCAGGTAATAACTCCCAATCCTCAGGTAAAATATCCCATCCCATTTTTTAAAAACAAGTGCTTGACTACGATCCCACCTGATGTTAAGTGAAAATGTAGTCCTGGATGGTAAGGCGCACTAGCTTACCCTATACTATACTGTTGAAAATACCCACATTATAATCGAATGGCAAACTATTACAGTCCCTTGTTGTATGAACAATGAAAGTCGAAATTTTGGTTTGAGGGATGTTGATGATGGAACAAAAGGATGAAATCCTGCAGTACGTTTTGAAGTTCGATGGTGGAATGGGGATGGGGGAATTAGATCATGTAGTTCTTAATTGCACTCTCCAAAATGCAATCAGTAGAAAACCTAAACGCTAGCTACTTTACGCCTGTGCTCAAGACTGAGCAGATTGCATCACTAAATAGTTTCTTAGACTGCCTTTCCACTAAGTCCAAGGCTGTGAGATGACATTTAGCAGCGCCTGCCCATATGTGACAACAGTAATCTACACACAACTGGACTTGAGCTTTATAAAGTGTTAAAAGCTGTCCCGTAGAGTAGTTTGGTTGCACTTTGACCAAGATCCCAAAGAGTTTCTTTGCACCTTCCTTAGCCTTGTACATGATGAATCGTCCACAGTCCACCTTATCATTAAGATTTAGTGTATAAAATATTGTTAATACATGATATATATACATTGTGTAATTTTATCAATCTGTCTTATAGGTAATGGAGCCAATGGATTTATGGTCATCTCTGATGGTTGGGAGACAACTTCAATAGGCCATCAATTGCATGTCAAAGCTACATTGTTTGATCTATTGTCAAATAACTCTGATGTGGATCATCCGCTATGCGATGAATGTACAGATACGCTTCTAGAATTAATGGACAATCAACTACGATTAACTGAAGCAGAATGGAAGGACTACAATGATTATTTGAAGAAACTAGAAGATGATAAGGAAGATTTAAATTTAGAAGGATTAGAAAAAGAGCTGGAGGATTGGAAGCAAGAGCAAAGTCGATTATTGCAGGAGCTATCAGCTCTACAAAAAGAAGAAAAGGCAATGAAAGAAGAAATTGATGTTCAAGAAAAGGAGAAGGAGCGATTAGAGAAAGAGCAAGATATTTACTGGCGTGAATACACAAAGTATAGAAAGGATTTAATGACGACCGAAGATCAGATGAAATTCTACGAGTGTCAATTGTCATACACCCAATCACAGCTGGAGAAATTAAAAAAGACCAACGTCTTCAAGGCCACATTCCACATATCAGATTCAGGTCAATTTGGGATTATAAACAACTTCCGACTTGGTAGATTGCCAACTGCACCAGTAGATTGGTCAGAGATTAATGCCGCCTGGGGTCAAACGGTTTTACTCCTATCTTCGTTGGCAAGGAAAATTAATTTCTGTTTCCAACGGTACCGTTTAGTTCCATATGGTAATCATTCATATATAGAAGTGTTAGAGGACCAGAAGGTTCTGCCTCTGTATGGATCGGGTGGTTTTAGATTTCTATGGGATACGAAGTTTGACGCTGCTATGGTAGCATTCTTGGATTGTTTGCAGCAGTTTAAAGAACAAGTTGAGAAGGGCAACACTGGGTTTTGTCTGCCATATAGAATAGATAAAGGCAAAATTGAAGATAGAGCATCTCCGCCACATGCATATTCCATCAAAATTCAATTTAATTCTGAGGAACATTGGACAAAAGCCTTGAAATATATGTTGACTAATTTAAAATGGGCATTAACATGGATCTCATCACAATTCAGCGAGGACAAAGCTGATGAACAGTAACGCTAATTGTGAGAAATAGTTTTCTGTGATATTTTGTTCTATGAGTTTTAATAGAGTTATGAAATTGTAAAAAAAATATAATACGCCAACGATTTATTCTGATAAAATATTGTAAATAAATATTATAATGTACAAAATAGTTTTTAAATCATATTAAAAAAATACACTGTCTACGCAGAGGAGTAAGCAGAGATTACGGATTCACATTCCTGAAAAATAATATATATAAGCTCTCACGTTCTTCAACCGTAGTGAGGTAGACAGAGAGGTTAGGTCCCATGTGAGATAAGTGGTGAGACCACCGCCAAACTCCTGGCAAGCAATTTTAAACGGCAATCATTGATTTAAACTTAGTCGAAATCGAACCCTAAGAGGTTCTATTTGCTAGCTTAGTGGCTAAGCCATCTTGCTTTTTTTTAATTAATTATAATTCTAATAATAGTTGTGCTATTTTCTAGTTGTCTATATAAATTTGTTTTTATTTAAAATAAATTTTACATTTATTATAACGCCATCTTTCAATTTAGTTCAACAATTTCTGAAAAATGTTAGTTTACTAAGGTACTCAAAACTCTACGAGATGGCGCTATTTGTTTAAGTGCTCAATGGTTTGCTCAACTATAGCTATGTTAATCTTCTTAAATAAAAGATATAAGACAAATAATTGATTTTTGGTTCCATTTAATTGTTTAAAACGTATAACTTGATGTTGCAAATGATAATTAGTTTAGCTAAAAAGCATGCATATTTATCAAATTATTTATGTCATTATAAATTTACAAACATTGTCTAACAATAATTAACGACGTATTATTTTTTTTCTGCCATCTGTCACTACACATCTCATTTATAGTAACAAGTGATGTTATAATTTTTGACGTTTTAGTTCAGTGTTATCAAAATAGATGGCATTAATATATATATATATATTCGAATTATTTTTTTCCTGGGAGGAAATGCTGTCACTTATATGTGCACGTATGAATGAAGCAAGTTATGTCGAATAAGACTACGGTATCCCCTGCCTGTCGTACAAGGCGACTAAAAGGGGCCTCGGGTTCACTGGGCCACAAGGGTGGGGCCTTTGTCGTCCACCAAAGTGGACCCGGGAAGAAGGCGACATCGGCTGGCCCGTGTCGCCTTACACTGCGATGGCACAGACGGGGAGGGTAACCTCTCCCCAGGGACGTGCTCTCCTTGAGCACAGTGCAGAGGGGCTCCGGTGCGTTCCACGTGAGATCCCGGAGTCCCTCGTCATGCACCTAGGAAAGGGCCACCGGGGAGGTTTTAGTGGGTAAGACCCCACATAACCGCCGCCTTCCCCCCAGAAGGCGGGGTATCTTTGTGAAGATTTCCTCCCCGTCAACAAAAAAAAAAAACGTTATGTCGGGCTAGGCCTATTATAAGTCCCTACCAACTAAAACCTCCCGTGGTGAGCACTCCTTCACTGTGATGGGGCGAGACGCGTTAGCAGTCACCATCTCGCCCCGGTGACAGGCCCGGCCTCCTGCGTCTGTGAGCATGGCTTCCTAGCTACGATCACGAGACTACCCGCACTTTCGCAGTACGATATGCATTGGACGAGTTTTTAATTAGTTTCTAATATATATTTCATTAACTACATCTTTGCAATAATTAAGAAGTTGTAACTGAGCTTATTTATATAATGTATAGTTGATGTAAGATTATCGAGACACAGCCCTGTAGATCTGGGCTCGTAGATTAATACTACGGTATCCCCTGCCTGTCGTACAAGGCGACTAAAGGGGCCTCGGGTTCACTGGGCGACAAGGGTGGGGCCTTTGTCGTGGAGCCGGGAAGAAGGCGACATCGGCTGGCCCGTGTCGCCTTACACTGCGATGGCACAGACGGGGTAACCTCTCCCCAGGGACGTGCTCTCCTTGAGCACAGTGCAGAGGGGCTCCGGTGCGTTCCACGTGAGATCCCGGAGCCCCTCGTCATGCACCGAGGAAAGGGCCACCGGGGAGGTTTTAGTGGGTAAGATCCCCACATAACCGCCGCCTTCCTCCCAGAAGGCGGGGTATCTTTGTTAAGATTTCCTCCCCGTCAACAAAAAAAAAAAAACGTTATGTCGGGCTAGGCCTATTATAAGTCCCTACCAACTAAAACCTCCCGTGGTGAGCACTCCTTCACTGTGATGGGGCGAGACGCGTTAGCATTCACCATCTCGCCCCGGTGACAGGCCCGGCCTCCTGCGTCTGTGAGCATGGCTTCCCTAGCTACGATCACGAGACTACCCCGCACTTTCGCAGTACGATATGCATTGGACGAGTTTTTTTTAATTAGTTTCTAATATATATCATCAACTACGTCCTTGCAATAATTAAGAAGTTGTAACTGAGCTTATTTATATAATGTATAGTTGATGTAAGATTATCGAGACACAGCCCTGTAGATCTGGGCTCGTAGATTAATGCTACGGTATCCCCTGCCTGTTGTAGAAGGCTACTAAAGGCGGCCTCGAGTACACTGGGCGACAAGGGTGGGGACCTTTGTCGTGGACCCGGGAAGAAGGCGACATCGGCTGGCCCGTGTCGCCTTACACTGCGATGGCACAGAGGGGGGAGGGAGTAACCTCTCCCCAGGGAGGTGCTCTCCGAAGAGCACAGTAAAGAGGGGCTCCGATGTGTTCCACTGGAGATCCCGGAGCACCTCACCATGCACCGAGGAAGGGTCACCGGGGAGGTTTTAGTGGGTTAGAACCGCACATAACCCCTCTTTTATCTTGTTGAAGGTAAAAGAATATCGAGACAAATCTAATAAAACATGGTAATTTTTACTTATTAAAGCACAGCGGGTCGGAAACTAGATTCCCTCTGTGTTCGATAATTAATCTTATTATTTCCTGTCTCGTATCCTGCGAGATAATAAACGTTGCTACATAGCGGACGTCCTGATTAAGGCTTAATGAATCCGAGACCTAAATAAAGTTACAAACTTAGTTACACATGGCGGAGCCGCCCTAAAAATAATGGCTTTGACATGTTGCGTTACATTTAATATGAAGACTTATTTATAACTAAAATATAGTTTTTCTCACGGTTTAGTTTAACTAGTGGCCGCCCTAAAATCGACATTCAAAGTTTTATTTTGATGACGAACTACACAGATTGGCCAGAGAAGCTGGCCTTCACAGCTTCACCGAATCGAGAGGTGGCATAGCTCTTAGTTTGCTTAGCCTGAATCTCTATAGCTATATCGACACAAGGGTCCCCCCGGTGAGGGGTAACCTCGGCTTGGACGGTTACTATGTTACGCGTAAGCATTCCGATCCGAGGGCGCTCGAGAGGGCCGAACCACGATTCGGTCGGTTGCTATTTCACGGATGATCTAAGAGACATTCGAAAGCTAAACTAACTTTGATTGCCACTTCGGGAAGCGTTGGCGCTGGGAGAAGAAGTGGCCGAAGAAATTCCAGTAACGCTCCTAAACTCTAAGGAGTGGGGCCTGCCCATAAAATAGCGGTAACGCGCAAGGATTATTCGCAACTTCCGACGGTCGCGAACATTCAAAGTCTTCACATATAAATGCGTTAGTATTAAGATCAATACCATGACATTTATATGTGTTTTGGTACCAACAGTTTTATTGCTTGTTTATTTTTGTGTACTAATAATGTTCGCTGTCTTGGTGTTCATTTAATAAACAATTCACTCAGTTAATAGAACAGAGCAGAGGTTCCCAAGCTCGTGCCCGCGGGCACCATGGCACCCGAACGATTCGTATGTGTTCGCTACTTTTCGACACAGATTGCTTTTTTTCTTAAATAATAATTAAAATGTAAATGATTACTACGTTTTGTAAATACATTTCCCTGTGTGAATGCAATTTGAATAATAATTTTATTATTTTGTAACATTTTTCTTTATTAATTATTAATAAGTTATGAATATAAGAAAATTAATGGTGGGAAAATGAGAAGTTATGGAAGGAATTGGTCGATTTGGAAGGCGCTGGCCCAGAAGGAGACCGACGAACGGGATCGGGAGAGGACTGTAGCCCTGTAGTTGGGAGTACAGGCAGGGCGCCTGTTGTAGAAGGCGACTAAAAGGGGCCTCGGGTTCACTGGGCGACAAGGGTGGGGCTTTGTCATCCGCCAAGGTGGAGCCAGGAAGAAGGCGACATCGGCAGGCCCATGTAGCCCCGCCCGCCCCGGACGTGAGAGCACAAGTGGAGAGTAAGAGCACGCTGCATAGGGGCTCCGGTGCGTTCCTTTAGAGATGCCGGAGCTCTTCACCATGCACCCAGCAAGGCCGCCGGTAGGTTTTAGTCGATAAAGTCGATAACTGCCGCCATCCCTCCAGAAGGCGCGGTGTTTTGTTGAAGATTTCCTCCCCGATAACAAAAACAAGGAGTTGGTCGATTAAAAACAGGTGGTGCCCACCACTCGACCGATATTTTAGAATGTGCTCTAGAGTACAAAAAGGTTGGAAACCCCTGGAGTAGAGAGTAATTGTCTCTAATAACAAAAGTTTGTGTAATGTTTCAAGAAATTTACAATAACAATTAATTTGGTATTGGATACGCTCCCCATTAAAACTAAGTTACTAATATTAAGTTACAAACTTCGTGAAAGGTATTTGAGAACGTTGGAATTCAAATAACAATTATATATTTCTTGTTACTCTATTGGTAAAGTTATAATTTATACGTTGTGTCCATTACTCAAGGTTGGTCAGTCACTTTTCTAAACTCTGCCTTGTTTTTTTTATAGGAAAGGGGGCAAAAGGGCTGACTGCTTTCATGATCTTTAGTGATCACCGTCCATCATCCAAAACATTAGACCTCCAGGTGTGTTGCCGGCCTTTAAGAGAGGAGGCCTCTTTCTTGAAGGTCAAATAGTGCAGGTTTGGACACACCGCTGGTGACAGTAATCAACTGACAGGGTACAGTGTACAGTTTGATACTTTGTGGAATTAAGTTATATGGAACTCTAACGATCAAAATGGTGTCGATGGAATTTGGAATACGGAAGGAGTGCTCGATATATATCGATATTACATAAAACGTCTATATATAAACGCGATATCGCTCGCTTCAATCCGATATTATCGAATCACCTTATATCGATATATTTCATCGATAACCAAATATCATATATATACTACTACACTACTGCTATCCGCGAAGGCAATATTAGTTGTATATTATAAATTTTATAATCTTTTTTGGGCTACTGAAATAAAAATAAACGATAAGATATTTGTAGACGACCGGCCAGCCGACCGAGCGAACCCGGGAATATTATATAGTTAATATTAGTAAATAAGTGATTATGTATGTTCCCAGTTATTGTAAATAGATCAAAGCGTAAGACCGATCCGAAGATCATTTAAAATTGTAAAGAGCTTATTGGGCATATTGCTCTAATTTGTGAGTTTTATGGTTTGCCGTCAATGATTCGAGCTATAAACGATGCAGATGGCAACGTCAGGCATTGTTTAAATTTACAAATGCCGAATTCTATAGAGTTATTGGAAAGCGTTATTAAGTTATTGGAAAGCGTCCTTTTCTAAATTCCCGCTTCGGTTAATTGTATTATTTATCAATATTTTAACTATGAGACGGAGCGGGGATAGAGCCCACCTTTGGATATTTAAGGTGGTGCAAAGAAAGCGAACCTCGAAGCTCACCATAAGCGTGTTGAAAAGCGAGTCAAGGAACTACTAGTTACCCCACCCCGCTTCCCGGGGACACGTTTTCTCGCCCTCCGACGTAAGGAGGGCCATTAGTCGCCTCCCTCTGAGGAAAGCGCCTGGTCACGACGGTATCCCAACCAGTGCGCTCAAACAACTCCCACGAGGGTTCGTAGTAGTAATAACTCGGCTCTTCAACGGCATACTTCGCACCCACCATTTTCCACGGGATTGGAAAACCGGGAAAGTAATAATGCTTCCCAAACCGGGAAAAGATCGTAGGTTGGCGGCGAGCTACCGGCCCATAACGCTGTTACCGCACATCGCCAAACTTTTCGAAAACTGCTGCTGCAGAAGATTCGTCCTCACGTCCGACTACGTGAGGAACAACACAGTTTTCGTAACGGCCATTCGACAACCACACAATTGGTCCGCGTGCTTCATTTTCTGACCACCGCATGCAACCGGGGTCGGAGGGCGGTCAGGGTCTTTCTCGATATAGAAAGCCTTCGATCGTGTTTGGCACGCCGGACTATTGTACAAATTGCTCGACATCGACACCCTACCGCGCGCGTTAATTCGACTCGTCGCGTCCTACTTATCCGAACGCTCGTTCTACGTGAGCATCGAGAACGCATTCTCGACGTCGCGACCGATCGCCGCCGGTGTACCGCAGGGGAGCCTGTCCCCTTACTGTACGCGATTTATACAAACGACATTCCGTGCCTAAGGGCCGCCACGCACCGATGCTGGCGCTATACGCGGATGATTGCGCCTACCTGGCTTCTGCCATCAAACCGAGTAACGCTATAAAACGCTTACAGAGTGCGCTCGACGCCCTACCGCGCTGGTTGGACAATTGGCGTATCGCCGTCAACGTCGGTAAGACGGCGGCGCTAACGTCAATTACGGCGTAGATCTCCAGCGACTGCGTCTTCGTGGACAGGTAATACCTTGGCAGTCGGATGTAGTCTATCTCGGATGCAAGATCGATCGCAGGCTTTCAATGGCCCCTCAGGTGAATCGTATGATTCAAAGCGCCAGAGCTGCGAGAGCGGTATTGAGACCAGTATTGGCATCTCACTTGCCCGTCCGAGCTAAACTCTCCGTCTACAAGGCTTACATTCGTACACGATTGACGTATGCCGCTCCAGCGTGGTACGGATTAACTAGTAATAGTGCAAGGACCCGCATCCAAGCACAACAAAATATAACCCTTAGGATGATCCTAAACGCGGGGCGTTACGTCAGAAATGACGTAATACACCGCGATTTAGGCATCGAATCGATACACGAATTTGTCACGAGACTGGCTCGTAACCTATTCGACCGCGCGGACAACGGTCCGCACGAACACCTGCGCGGGTTCGCCCCGCAACACGCGCGTCCTCCCGACGTGCGCCGTAGGTTCAAATTCCCCTATTCTAGGGAGATTTTGAACTCATAGGCCCTCTCGACCTCCGTCTCAATCGAGACCGAGAGGTCGAGAGGGCGTAGAAGATAGATTCGTCGCGGCTGACGCTTGAGGGATTAGCCCCGACGTAAAAATAGTTATTCCTAAAAATCCGTTCCAAAACGGTACCCAAGACCAGGGCAGTTGCCCCTGCGCTGATAACCGGGTAATGGGGTAACACCCGAGGCCCGTACCTGCGAGGTTCCCGTGAACCTTGTAGATGACTCGACTACTACTACTACTACTAGCGAACCTCATATTAACTAGTAATAGTGCAAGGACCCGCATCCAAGCACAACAAAATATAACCCTTAGGATGATCCTAAACGCGGGGCGTTACGTCAGAAATGACGTAATACACCGCGATTTAGGCATCGAATCGATACACGAATTTGTCACGAGACTGGCTCGTAACCTATTCGACCGCGCGGACAACGGTCCGCACGAACACCTGCGCGGGTTCGCCCCGCAACACGCGCGTCCTCCCGACGTGCGCCGTAGGTTCAAATTCCCCTATTCTAGGAGATTTTGAACTCATAGGCCCTCTCGACCTCCGTCTCAATCGAGACCGAGAGGTCGAGAGGGCGTAGAAGATAGATTCGTCGCGGCTGACGCTTGAGGGATTAGCCCCGACGTAAAAATAGTTATTCCTAAAAATCCGTTCCAAAACGGTACCCAAGACCAGGGGAGCAGTTGCCCCTGCGCTGATAACCCGGGTAATGGGGTAACACCCGAGGCCCGTACCTGCGAGGTTCCCGTGAACCTTGTAGATGACTCGACTTACTTAAGCGAACCTCATGATTATTAGTTTGAACCATAGTGAGACGGTTGCTCTGAACCTCAATTGATAGAACGTTTAAATAGTAAGCAACGTGTAGAACGACCGTTGCTCTGAACCGAACCTTATTAACAATGTTGTTATGATTATTTGTTGAACTACTGTGAGCTGAACTGTGCTCTGAACCTTGGTTGAACGAACCAAATTAATTATTAAGCAACGTGATCTAAAGACAGACCGTTGCTCTGAACCGAACCTTATAAGTAGATGATTATCTGTTGAACCATAGTGAGACTGTTGCTCTGAACCTCAATTGAAAGAACGTTTAAATAGTAAGCAACGTGTAGAACGACCGTTGCTCTGAACCGAACCTTATAAGTAGTTGATTATTTTGTTGAACTACTGTGAGCTGAACTGTGCTCTGAACCTTGGTTGAACGAACCAAACTAATTAGGACGCAACGTGATCTGGTGAAAGACCGTTGCCCTGAACCGTAAGTGAACTGAACCTTATTAAATAGTGAACCTGAACCTTTGTGAACTTTATCATAACTGAACCTTTGTTATGTGTGAACTTTTATTCGTGAACGTTTTGATTATCGTGAACCTTTTGATTATTGTGAACCTTTATGTGTTTAGTTTGTAATTAGTATATTGTGAATTAAACGTAGAACCGAACTTCCGAACCTTTTAATACAGTCCACTGAACCTTGAACCGAACTTATATATACAGTCCACTGAGCTCTCAGAACGAGAGAGCGAGTGCACGCGCATATAGATGTATGCGTGTGCATCTGAGCTGTCCAAGAGGACCACTGTTGTGCGAGTCGCCTACAATATTTATACAATACATCTCGTAGTATCGATACAACATTACGATTTATTATATCGAAAAATATATCGATATATTTTTTGCATGAACATCCCTATAAGAGAGCGGCAATAATTACTTACATACGTCTCTTGTATTCAGCATTACGACTCTAAATATAGAGTCCACCCCTTAGATGTTAGGAGCGTTGCTGGAGTTTCTTCGGCCACTTCTTCTCCTAGCGCCAACGCTTCCCGGAGTGGCACTCAAAGTTAGTTTAGCTTTTCGAATGTCTCTTAGATTATCCGTGAAATAGCTACCGACCGAGTAGGCCTCTCGGGCGCACGTCTCGGGTAACGTGAGGTATTCGCGATATATTGTCCAAATATTTTTCATATATCGAAATTTCTTTATAATTAATTAGCGCTTAATATTAAATATTAGAAAAGTTTTGTACTAATAGAGTACTCGGCGCGTAACTGTATACCAGACCAGAATATTTGATTTGATTTGATTCTGCTAGCAGTATAGACTACATGCATAGATTATAAAATTTATACAACGAGTCCTGCCATCGAGAAGAGTAGGATTGTAGTAACATACTGCACTACACTCTTCGTGACGGCAGCACAAGTAAGGGTGTTATTTCATTCAAGTTGTCAACCACAAATAAAAGAAAGGATGGAATGCTTTTGTATTTAATTTCTTAGGATATTTCGTAGATCGGATGAAATATATCCATATAAATATCGGTATTAGATGATTCGATAATATCGTTTTGAAGCGATATATAAAAATAATAATAATAAATCTTTATTAGTCACCATAGAAAATGTTTACACCAAGAAATATGAAGTCCCTGACTCCTGAGCTAGGTTCAATTGGACCTGTGTTTCAGGGGCCAGTGTCTTCTCCCATTTGAAAAGCACAATACAATATAACAAAATAAGAGCATAACAAATGATAACAATATTTTAAAATTGTGTGTGTGGTATGTTGGTGTATGTGTGTGTGTAAATTTGTGTTTGTGTATGTCCCTCAGCTTTATATTAAATTTTATTAAATTAGGAGGCGTTCAGTCTGAATATAATCCAACTCTAGTAAATATTTTTTACAAACTAATTTACATTTATGATTCGACAAAGGATGAATTTTTAAGACTTTATTTAACCTATTATACAAGGAAGTGGCTCTGAAGCGCTGCTGTTGACGTGTAGTGTCTGTTCTACATTTAGTAGAATGGCAGATGTTCATTATTACCCGTCTAGTACTAACATTACTGCAATTATATGGCGTAAGTTGGTGTTGTAAACATAACAGTTTAAATATATATAATTGCCTTATAGATATCGTCCATATATCGATATTATATGTAATATCGATATCTATCATGCACTCCTAGGGCATAGTCCGCCACGCAGTATCACGCTTTTATTACACGTCAATAATCCTCCTCCTCCTCGCGTTTCCTCAATGCTGAGGTTTGTGACCATCTCGTGGGAACAGTTTGTTTTTAGTGATTTGTCGCCATTTTCCTCTATCTGCAGCCGTGCGCAGAGCATCGCTAACCGACGTGCCGAGAGTGGTGCGGATTTGGACAGTCCAGCGTGTCGGGCTTCGACCTCGCGGTCTTGTTCCGTCAATTTTTCCAGTCACAACTTGCCTCTAAGTTATCGACAGCCTAGCTTTAAATTTAAGTTCGTTCCGGATGGATACGTTGGTATGATGTGCTGTCCATAAGATCCGTAACATCGTTCGCCAGCACCACACCTCGAAGGCATCAATGCGATCACGCCAATACTAAATACACGTCAATCATGAATTGGACTCAACTAAAAATCTCTAAGAGTATTTTCCTCAACCCAATTCTTCCCAACAATTTGTCCGCTTCCCTTAATATTTGCATTTATATTAAAAGTTCCGCCTTGTGCCACTAATGTTTACATCGGGGAAGGAACGTAATGAATAAAAGGAAAATATATACGAGAAATGGTGAAGGAATATTATTCTTATCTTCCTTGCTTTGAACAAATTCGTTATTAAATTTCTTATCCCAAATTTGTGAGAGACATGCCAAAAGAGCCGTGGTAGCTCAGTGTCCGGGCGCCTCGCGTTGCATAGTACATTAACAACCCGAGTTTGATCCCCGGTGTCAATACCAATGGAAATGTTTGTTGCAATTTCAAATGCTGATTTACCACTCGGCGATGAAGGAAAACATCGTGAGGAAACTTATGTGTGTAAGAAAACGCACCGGAGCCCCTCTGCACTGTGCTCAAGGAGAGCACTTCCCGGAGGGGGAGTTTACTCCCTCTCCCCTATGCCCTCGCAGTGCAAGGCGACACGGGCCAGCCGATGTCGCCTTCTTCCCGGGTCTACCTTGGCGGACGACAAAGGCCCTCCTTGTCGCCCAGTGAACCCGAGGCCCCTTTTAGTCGCCTTCTACGACAGGCAGAGGATACCGTAGTCTTATTCTTGAGAGCCCAGAACTACAGGGCTGGAGATCTTTTGCCTACGGTGTCCTCAGCGGCAAATTCTCCAGACTTTCGTCGTCTCTGCGCATCATGTGAACGTAATACGATAGGATTCGTTGTTGAAATAGAAGTTCATTCCTCATTTTATATATAAAAGCTATTTATTTTATTCTCATATTATTCTAGTCACGTTTTCAACGTCACTGTACCCTGAATATTGACCTTTGATTGGTAGGGACATCCTTTGTCTACCGAGATCTAAAGAATATTAGAAGGAATGGTTTTGACGTGAACAATTGACGAGGGGTTAAAAATATTTCTTCACGTAGAACGTAGAAGGCGTAATTACTACTATGTTAACTTTTTTCGGATTGAAAAAATTAATTTTATTTTTCGTTTATGTAGCTTGTTTCAAAGTCTATCTGACTTTTTATAATAGCTAAACGAAAAAATATTTTTTGTAGTGTGATTAAGAAATGTAATTGTTTTTTTCAATCAATTTAATTTAATATTTCTGGTGAAAGTGCATTTCTGGATATTTGTTTCTGAAATAAATTTCGTCGGCGTCTCCAAACCATTGGTCGTAATCTTCAAATAGGAACTATAACAAATGAGAATAAGTATACTTACGAGTAAAGGCAAACATCGAGTCCAAATAAAACGGTTCATTAAAAGCTACCACGCTCTCTTTTATCTTCTACTCCTACAATTATATAACGAACTTCGGACGACTATATTTTATTGCTTCGTCCACATTTATCTTTGGTTGTTATAAACCTTTTTTTTTGTTAACGAGGAGAAAATCTTCTGAAAGATACCCCGCTATCTGGGGGGAAGGTGGTTATGTGGGGTTTTCACCCACTAAAAACCCTTCCTCGGTGCATGGTGAGCCCTTCTGCACTGTGCTCAAGGCACTTCCCGGGGGGAGGTTACTCCCTCCCCCCCTGTGCCCTCGCAATGCAAGGCGACACGGGCCAGCCGATGTCGCCTTCTTCACGGGTCCACCTTGGCGGACGACAAAGGCCCCCACCCTTGTCGCCCAGTGAACCCGAGGCCCTTTTTAGTCGCCTTCTACGACAGGCAGGGGATACCGTAGTCTTATTCTTGAGAGCTCAGAACTACAGGGCTGCGGTTCTTATAAACCTACAAATATCAATAATTGCCTGCAGTCATTTTACTGGTTCCGCCGACAATATACTACGCCTTATATTCATTGTAATTTGTTGACAGAGAGCCGTGGTAGCTCACTATTCGGGCGGTCGCCTCATCTTGTGCATAGTACGCTAGCAATCCGAGTTCGATCCCCGGTCCCGGCGCCAATAAATTTGTTATTGCAATTTTACGTGCTGATTTACCTCGGCGGTGAAGGAAAACATCGTAGGGAAACCTACATGTCCTAGAATTTTTTCTAAGATATGTTTATTATTTTGTAAAGTAACGGTGTTAGGGTCGATATCGACAGCTTTTGTGAACCATACTTTCTATGTCTCAGACCTGCGGTCTGCGTTAATTATATATTTTAGGACTGATACAAATTTACAATAATACTTACCGACAAATTAGGCTGCGGGTGGATTGGAATTAAAAAAAATGCATCATTTATTCCTGAAGCGTTAGCATTACAAACATTCCATTGCGTTCGACAAAGCTATTCGCGTTATCGCAGCTTTACAGATCATTTACCCATAAACAGTGTTTGTAGAGTCTGGCTGCAATATTTCTCCTTGCGCTAATGCTTACCTAAGAGCCGTGGTAGCTCAGTGTCCAGGCGGTTGGCTCTTGTTGCATAGTACGCTAGCAACCCGAGTTCGATCCCCGGTGCCGGCACCAATAAATTTGCTGTTGCAATTTTATGTGCCGATTAACCACGCGCTCGGCGGTGAAGGAAAACATCGTGAGGAAACCTACATGTCTTAGAAAAATGTTTTCTAAGGCATGTGAAGTCTACCAATCCGCACTAGGGCCGCGTGGTGGACTATGCCCTTATACTCTCTTTACAGAGAAGGCCTGTGCCCAGCAGTGGGACATATATATTATATATATAAAGGCTGTAACTTTAACTTTAACTTTACCTAAATGGTATCTAAAGGGAGTTAGCTCTTTCTTCATAGTTTCAAAAGCTACTGATCGAATCATAGTTTGGCCCTCTCGGGATCCTAGGATTGCAGCGATAAGAGCACACTCCCAACCTGAGGGCACTAGTCGTCACCTTTTTTTTGTAACGAGGGAAATCTTCAACAAGATTGTTGGGGGACTTGCTGGGGAAGGCGGGGTTGAGTGGGGTTATTACCCACTAAAACCCCTGGTGGTCCTTCTTCAGTGCATGATAAGGGGCTCCGTTATCACTGTGGAACGCATCGGAGGCCCTCAGCACAATGCTCGGAGAGCACGTCCCGGGTTAGGTTAATCCCTCTCCCAGCGCCCTCGCAGTGCAAGGCAAGGCCAGCCGATATCGCCTTCTTCCCGGGTCCACTCTAGCGGACGACAAAAGACCCATTTCTCGAGGGCCCTAGCACTGAGTTAAACGACCAAAGAGCTCTAGCATCGCTCATATAGTGGTAAAACTGTAGCGGCCAGCTACTCCGACCAATAGATAAATTATTGTAAAAAAATGCTAAGCTACCCGTCATTCTAAGTTTACAAAGTTCGCTGATCAACAGAAGTCATGAACAGACTTTTTATGGCTTTATACACTCGTGAGCCAAAATAAAAGGTCGGTTACGAAAGTTTGAATATCTCTGATGATAAAGACGCTAGCTAACTGAAATAAATTGTGCATGATAAAATATTTTTTATAATTTATTTATATTTCATTAAAAAACATAAACTTAAACGAAAAAGGATATAATACGTTAGCTTGGATAATACAGTATTTTTATTTAAATTTTAGTACTTAGGCGACACTAAACTTCAAACTTTCTTAACCAACCCTTTATTTTTGCTCACGGTAATATTTCAAGCGAAAGTAATGACGGCCTAGTGGCTAAGAGTTTCGACTAATGATAGTTGTAGGTTCGAATTTCGGTCGCCTTGTTGCAATGAGTTATATTTCGTTTTTTTAAGTACAAAAAATCATTTGCTATAAATTTGTGCCCGGTGGCAATGGGCTCACTATCTGTCACAAATGGGACAGGAGTTAAAAGTCGAATGTTCGATTCGAACCTGCGATCTTACGATCCGCAGACCGTACTCTAAGCTATTAGGATATTAACGTTGGACGTCTACATATAGCCGTTCCAACGTATAAAGAAAAACGTTTAATAGTGTTCGTACACTATTATGAATACTCGTGAATTTTTTGGTACTTACCATGAATCTATAAAAGTGCATGTGGGACTGAAAATATAAAAGTGGATAGACACGTTATATTATACCGTAGGGAAAGACTCCGAACGGGATCGGCCCTCTCCCGATCCCGTTCTGCGGTCTCCTTCTGGGCTATTACTGACTCGCAGAAGGAGACCAGCGCCTTCCATAATTATTAGGTACTAGCGTACCCAGCCCGCTACGCCGGGCTAGATTTTGCTTTATTTTATTTAAACAATAAACTTACATCATTAAATATTTAAATTAACACATTATATTAAATTATTCATTTCTCTCCGTATTCTCCTCTCGAGCAGGTGAAGATCATTACCTGCACACTATCAGTAAATACAATATCATTCTTATCATTTAGTGATTTATTATATTTCATTGTACTTCAATATGGTTCATAATGACATTAATATACACATACGGTTGCCATCAAGTCTTTGGGTAAGTTTTTGAGTTCTCTCGGTAGCTCGCGATGAAGATTCTTTGTCACGCTTTGACACGTGATTCACGCTCTTCTTCAGTTTCTATATTTCTACTTTTTATTCATCGTCATCGTCATTCCAGCTTTGGCTCTTGCATCGTATGGTCGTGCGTCCTGTACTCCTGCGAGTAAGTGTCTAAATTCGCCGTCCTTTTCAGGCGCTGTGTGCGAGCGCTGTCAGCGAGCGTCGGTCCTGTGTTGCTGTCTCTGTCGTATTTGTCGCTTCTAACGACTTACGATTAGAGTATAAGTAGAACTACTTAGAATCACTTGCGGTCGGTGGATACCTGACGGTGTGAACGAAGCCGACTGTAGGTCCCCCGGTACCTAGCGGTGCCCTTCAGGAAACGCGGAAGCCGGAAGGGGTTGACAAGGTTGGCCCTTGGTATACTGCCATAGTCAACAGTCTACTCTCGTTAAGCCATTTAGTGCCCGGGTAGTTTTAATTAACTTAAGGACACACCCAGAGGTGCCTCATAAGAAGGCACCTCGGACACAGTAGGCACACATCCTCCTGCCTATACCAGGCAGGGGAGGAGGCAGAACCACACACCCGGCGTCCCACCGGGACCCTGTATTGTGCCCCCAACCCACCCCATCGCGTGGAAACAACAATGAGTCGTGAAAACGACAAGCTGACGGAGTTCATCCGGGCCCGACACCCGGATCTATATCATCGTCTAAGGGCCGAGTACGACGAAGCCCAATCGCGGCCCTCTTCAAGGGCGTCCTCTAGCGCCGAGGAGTTAGGCTCTCCGAGCGTCGAACCTGCCTCCGACATGGAGGTGGGTAAGTCCGACTCGAGTGACGTCTCCGTAGAAGGCGAAGGCCTCTTTGTTGAGGTCTCAAAGAAAGAGGAAGAAGCGCCGATCGGCCACTTCCTCCCCTTCTAATAGTCCCACCCCGCCCACCAAAGCGCACAGGGGACCAGCAGACTCCGCGGCGTCGCGGACTCTGCCCCCACCCTACCCAACACGCGAGACGGCAATCACCGGACCCTCTCGCGCGCCCTCGCGCCTCGCGATCCCCGCACACCCGTCGCGCCCGTACTACCGCCGCGCCCGCGTAGGTCCCGCCGGTCCGTCAAGCCCCTCCGGTCTATCTGACGGATAGATCGCAGTGGGCGCGTGTACAATCGGCAATGCCCCATGCCAAGCTAGTGCCGACACTAGCTGGCGATAAAATCCGCATACAGGCGGAAGACGCGGAATCCTTCCGCAAAGTCACTGCATTTATGCAGCAGTGCAACATTTACTTCTATACTTATGCGCTCCCGGAAGAGCGCACCCTGCAGGCGATCGTCAAAGGATCCCGCAGAGGTTTCAATCGAAGAGGTCACCGCCGACCTAAAGGAGCAAGGCCTCCCAATAATCCACGTACACCGCATGCTCAGACAGCGGAACAAGACCCTTAGATATGGTCCAGGTCACCTTGGAGCGCACCCCGAGGGCAAGCGCATCTTCGACCTTAAATCACTCTGCCGGTTCGCGCGTATCTCCGTAGAGGTACCGCGCAAGACAAACTTGCCCGGGCAATGCCATCGTTGCCAATTGTACGGCCACTCGGCGCGCAACTGCTTCGCGCGACCCCGATGCGTCAAGTGCCTAAAGACCACGGCACCCGCGATTGTCCTCGTCAAAGGACAAAGCCCTCCAGACGGAGGAGCCTGCTTGCGTATTATTGCAAACGGACGAATACGGCCAACTGGAAGGGTGCCCGAATGCTCCCCAACGTCCGCGCCCGCCGCCGCCAAACGTACGCCGGTGCCGCCACCGTCCGCGTTCCCGCCACTACGACCTGCGTGGCAGTCGCCGCTTAGCTATACAGCGGCGGCCGCAGCGACTACCCATTTCGCGCCACTTACGCGCCCGGTGCCGGCTTCGACCGCACCGACCACCACTCGCCCGAGCCCGGCACGTAATCCGCGCCTCCAACCGAAACGTGCGACATTCCCGCGGCCTTCGAATCACTGAACAACCTATTTAGTTCAGTGAACATCGAAGACCTTATAGGATTGCCAACGAGTATGTCAATGCGAAGAATCTGGGCTCGAAAGCAGCCCTCATTCTTAAATACCAACACGTCCTTATGGCGTTGCGATGACTCCGCAGCTAGAGTCAAACCCCGTTCGTTGACCGTCGCGTTTTTAATGCGAACGGGCTTAGGGAACAAAGACGAAGTCGCGAACTTCGTCCGCGAACATCAAGTCGACGTAATGTTAGTGCAGGAGACATTTCTCAAACCCTCCGTTCGTGATCCGAAGATTGCGAACTATAACATCGTTAGGAATGATAGAGCCGGCTCCCAAGGCGGCGGCACTCTCATTACTATAGGAGGTCCTTGCATTGCGTTCCGATCGCCACGCCGCGTTTAGCGCATCTCGAGGCCTCGGTCTGCCAGCTAGCCATGACAGGTCACGCCCTATCACAATTGCTTCGGTGTATCTTCCTTGCCACCGTAGCAAAGAAATTCTTAGATCGGACTTCGAAGCTCTCCTCTCACTCGGAGATGCAACGATTCTAGCCGGCGATTTCAATAGCAAGCATCCTCGGTGGTACTCCCGTATGACCAATCCGCGCGGGTTGGCCCTCGAATCTCTGGTCGATACTCTCGACTTCGAGATCGTGGGTCCACAAGAGCCCACTCACTTCCACATAATGTGGATCACACCGGATGTCTTAGACATTGCTATTCTCCGTCATGTCACTCTCACAGTGACCAACCCGTACGTGATTCACGAGCTTCACTCGGATCACCGCCCCGTACTTCTGCGGCTAGGGCCCTCAGCTCAAACCGCCCCCCAAACTAAAACCGTCATCGACTGGCACAAACTTGAGTCCCAATTGAAAGATGCCAGCTCCCTCATAGAAGCGTTTCCTGAGAACGTAGATTCTCCGCTCAAGACCAATCTCGCTGCGCACGCGCTCACGAGACACATTCAGACAGTCATTACTGACTGCTCCCAGGAGGTACCGGTCGTTGACGATCAGCGATGGGTCCTGCCTTCTGAAATCCGTGATCTCATGAGACGTAAGAACGCAGCCGCTAGGGCTTACGATCTGTACCCTACCGTGCGTCACCGTTGGCAGCTACATAAATTACAGCGTGAGGTGAAAACACGCATAGCTGCCTATAGGAACGAGCGGTGGAACAGTACGTTAAGCGAAATTCGTCCTTCCCATTTGGCATTTTGGAGTTTACCAAAATCGCTCAAACGCGACCCCGACCATGGGATGCCACCTCTCACCCGTCCCAATCTCCCGCCAGCTTCACTGGACGAGGAGAAGGCCGAGTGTCTGGCTGACAGTCTCGAGTCTCAGTGCTCTCCCAGCGCCCTTCCGGTCGACCCCGCCCACCTCCTCAGGGTGGAGGGTTTGGTCGAACGGAGGGCAGTAATCCGCGATCCCGTTCCACCGATTACGTGTACCGAGGTTGAGGATGTGTTAAAAAATTTGCGTCCCCGCAAAGCCCCCGGTCTAGACGGCATACCTAATCTGGTTGCCAGACGCTTTCCAGAGAATATTATACGCCTTTTAGTTATAATATTCAACGCCGCCATTTCGCAAGGCATCTTTCCCAACGAGTGGAAGGAAGCCGTAGTGATAGGGTTCTTCAAGCCCGGCAAAGTGCGCACTGATCCCTCTTCCTATCGGCCAATTAGGCTCCTCTCCGTTCTGGGAAGGTGTACGAACGGCTCATCTTAGCTCGATTACGCGCCTTCATGGTTTCGCGAGCTTCTATCCCAGAGCAGTTTGGCTTCCGTGCCAAACACTCGTGCACCAACAGGTGCTCCGCATCACGGAGCACATACATGCCAAGTCAATCATCGGCATGCACACGGGAGCCATCTTCCTGGACGTGGCGAAGGCATTCGACAAAGTCTGGCACGCCGGGCTCGTATACAAGCTGTACGAGCTCGAGGTGCCGGACTATCTCGTACGCACAGTACGAGACTTCCTTACGGGTCGAACCTTCACGTACCGCGTGGAGGGAGTGCGCTCCACTCCCCGTCCCGTTCGCGCCGGAGTACCGCAAGGCTCCGTGCTAGGTCCAGTCCTATACACGCTCTACACCAACGACATCCCGCGCTCACGTAGAGCGGAGCTAGCCCTTTCGCCGACGATACTGGCATATATGCTTCGGGGCGTTCCCCCGAAATCATTCTCAAGAAACTCCAGACCGCGGCCAATGCCTTAGGGGATTGGTTCCGGAAATGGAGGATCGAAATCAACCCGGCTAAGAGCGCAGCCATGTACTTTTCGAGACAAGCTAGGCGTAGCCCTCCGTCTCTCCCCAATATCCAACTTCTCGGTAGTCCCATTCCCTGGGTTACCGAAACTAAATACCTCGGTGTACTTCTGGATCCGAGACTCAGCTTCGGACCGCACGTAACTCGAGTTAGGAACCGGGCTGCCCACGTAATGGGCCGCCTATATCACTTAATCAATAAAAAGAGTAAAATGTCCCTTCGTAATAAGGTGACACTCTACAAAGCAGTAATACGTCCCGTTATGACGTACGCGAGCCCGGTCTTCGCGCATGCCTCCCCCCGTCATATTCACCGACTCCAGGTTATCCAAAATCGTTTTCTGCGACGAGCCACGGGTGCGCCGTGGTTCGTACGCAACCGCGAATTACATGTCGATACAGGGCTACCGACGATAGCCCAATTCCTTAAGCAGGCATCTCGACGGTTTTCGAGACTGCCACCAAACATTCAAATAAACTTCTTGTGAGTGCCGCCACTTACAAGGCTATCTACTTGTAAATTCAGACGCGTCGCCCGGAGGCCGAGACATGTCCTCGACGATCCGGACGATGTGATCACCGTTGCACAGGCTAGATCTCTACAAAGCCACAAAGCGTCCATCCGCGACCGTCGGAGGTTGCGAATAATCCTTGCGCGATACAAGCACTTCATGGAAACCCCACCCTCTCGATAGGATTAGGGCGTTGCTGGAGTTTCTTCGGCCACTTCTTCTCCCAGCGCTAACGCTTCCCGAAGTGGCATATAAGTTAGTTTAGCTTAGATTGTCCCAGTAGATTTTGTTAATAAAATAGCTACCGACCGAGTCGTGGTTCGGCCCTCTCGGGCGCCCTCGGATCGGACTGCTAACGCGTAATAATGGTAACCGTCAAGCCGAGGTTACCCCTCACCGGGGACCCTTGTGTCGAGTTACCACCTAATAGAGGTTCAGGCTAAGCGATCTAAGAGCTGTGCCACCTCTCAAATCCGGTGAAGCAGTAAAGGCCAGCTTCTCTGTGCCAACTGTGATAGTTCGTCAAAAACTTTTTATTATTGTATATTTGTAATTCAATATGGTTCATAGTGACTTAAATATACACAATGCATGTTCATTTAGCATCAATATAAATTTGGGTTATAAAACAATAGAATATCATCATAGTAAATAAAAGCTGTATTTGACAGTTCAAAAAGAGGAATGCTCCGATCGTGACCAAACTTTATCTTTTAGGGAAGAAACCCACACACATTCTCTTTTATATATATAATAGGTTGTCAAATATCTCCTTCCGCCTTTTGTCTTTTGAATTTCGCGGCTATGTACAAAGCGCTACAGAGCTCGTATCTAGCAATACTATACATAATTTGAAGGTCTTGACATAACCTACAAAACGACGCTATGCATAATTAGTTTGGATATTGCGTTCAACAGTTATAGACGTGTAAACATGGAGTTCACTAACGCCGAAATTCGCGGCTTGGCCACTGTTTGGGACGATTCACCGGCCTTCTCCTCCTCATCCTCCATCTCCTCATTCCTGATTTGATCTCGTAGAGATACTCCGAGTATTTTTATTTTTATTGATCAGATAATATACCAATTAGGTTCAATCTCAATTTACATGAAATACTCGGCTACTGTCCACGTTACCCAAAATAGAAGATAGATGGTAATGCTGGTTTACAACAGCTCTCTCTCAGAGAAGAAGAATTTATTTATGAAATAAAACATTAGTAAATGCATAGCCGTTAATTTATTAGGATTCGAGTTCGATTTTTAAATAGCTACCCTCGCCAACGTTGCGTTGGTCGGATAACCCGTTGATAACATTCTGACAGCGAGTTCCAATGCACTGAAATATTAAATATAATTAATAATTGTTTTAAAATATATCACACAAAAACGAGTTTTCTTTTTCTCTTTATTTGGGACAATAAACAATAGCACAATTGATATTATAAAAGACATAATAGAAATAAAATATGTAACTGCACTACCAACAACATTATCCACAAATTATTATCATTATTATTTTAACGTGCAACACTTAAAAACGAAAACACTATCAACAAAATTAAGAAGAAGAATAAGGAAATAAATGAACTAATAAATAATTATTAACTAAATTAACTAAATAAGCTGTCTTTAATACATTTTCTAAATTTAGTAGTAGGCAATGAAAACAAATCAACATCCGCGAAGTACTTATTGTAAATATCCGCCACACGACGGAGAGGTGAACGCACACCAGCATTGGAACGACAGGAGTTTACAAGAAAAAAATTATATGCCCTCACCTATAAACTGTTCTGAGTACAACGTAACATCAATTATTTACTAAATAACAACAGTCAAATTTATTGTTACACAGTCCATGTAGAAACATGGTTTGAAGAAGCATGCGCCTTGATTTCAAGGGTAAAATTTTGTGTTCCTTAATATATCATTGTAAGGAGTACGATTTTGTGGCACCTGTAGTTCAAGGTTTTAAAAACTTGTTCTGCACTCTTTCGATATCATCAACATATTTATTGTAAACAGGATCCCAAACTATACAAGCATATTCCAATTGAGGGCGAAGCAAAGAGTTGTAAAGGTGTATATAAGTTGGAGTTTTTAAACTCTCTTTCTAGGTTTCATATTACGCTTCTGCGCGTAATATGAAACCGTACATCTTATAAGCTTTATTAGTAATCTTTTCAATACTAAAGATCTCGTAGTGATGTTACTCTATTTGAATTTTTATATGTACCTATTGTGTAATTCTATTTCGTTTACTTGCTTCTAATTGTTTTCTAATTTGTTTGTCTAATTTTGTGATTCATTTTGTACTTAAAATAATTAATAAACGATATAAATTTCATAGTTTATCATTCATTTTATGAATAAATTAAAATATAGAAATATGTAATGTAGGTCTCCGGGCGTGACGTATTGACATGTCCTAGCGAAACAATACGCGCCCGGTGCATGTTGCATAATTTGAACGAGAACTTCCCGGTTAACAGGTTAATAAATGGAAAAAACGTAAACTAACAAAAAAAAAACTTGAACACTAACAAAAAAAAACAATTTTTTTTTAATAACAGTTTTGTGGAGAAATGCAATGGTCATAGAGAAATATCTTCTAAGTGACTTAATAATAGACAAAATTATTATGCAGATTTGTGTATACTTAATTTAAAATAATAAAAAAGACCTTAATGTCACTTAAAAAAACTTTTCCGAATAAATAAAGTGACCACCTTGCTATTCGAAAGTTGACTAGTTAATTTTTAATTTTCAACCAACTTCAAAAAAGGAGGAGGTTCCGGTCGGGCAGACCGGTCCAGTTTTGATAATGGCATCCATTAGAAAACCATATAAGTCTTAAATTTGACATTATACGTGCGGCACAAATGGACGTATAACGCAATATTACGCTAACGGAATTCAATGAATCAATTTTTTATTGGAAATGATGTACTTTGAGAGTAGTTTGATAAAAGTTTGGTTATGTTCTGAGTGATAGTATTTCGTAATATTCGTACGATAATTCGGAAATACAAAGAAGACGTCCGCGCGTAATATTAATTTGTTTTTTTATAATTCTTCTCCCAGCGCCAACGCTTCCCGAAGTGGCACTCAAAGTTAGTTTAGCTTTCGAATGTCCCTTGGATTATCCGTGTAATAGCAACCGACCGAGTCGTGGTTCGGCCCTCTCGGGCACCCTCGGATCGGAATTCTTACGCGTAACATAGTAACTGTCAAGCTGAGGTTACCCCTCACCGGGGGACCCTTGTGTCGAGTTACTACCAATAGAGTTTCAGTATAAGCGACCTAAGAGCTGTGCCACCTCTCAATCCGGTGAAGCAGTCAAGGCCAGCCTCTCTGGCCAATCTGTGTAGTCATTAAAAATAATAGCGTTTATCGTTTGATTGGATTTGACGGTTTTTGTTTTAACTCGATTTGGTCGAAGCTGCTCATTGTTACCTTCATTAATTGAGGGCCACTTCTGTTAAGAATGGCAATTGTGTTTCAACTGTGTTCAACACAATCATCAACGGGAGAGTGAAGTTAATTAAAATAGGCTTAAACAATTGTTGATATTTGATACAAAATTTTACCTCAGACTGGCAATTTTCGCCTGTACACTGGAAAATGGAAAGCAAAAAAAGCCACTAAAAAAAGCCGTATAAACACACATCCTATCCTATTAAAATTATAAGAGTGAATGTTTGTGAGTATGTATGAAGTGTTACTATTTCACGTAAAAATTACTGAATGGATTCTGATGACACTATAATTTATAAAGAAATTGTGTGAATTATCCAAAATAATATATAACCATAAGTAGGAAAGATAATTTATTTGCGAATACTGGCGTGCGCCGAAAAATCGTAGGAATTACACGGATATAATTTATGATGGAAATGTTTATCTTAAATAGAATTAGGTCCTCTTTCCTTCCTTGCTATTGGTTTCACATGGTGGTGGGGTCAGCTTTCGTGCTTTTCGCTTTCCACTTCGCTCTGTCCCCGACATCGTCTTGGGAAGTCTTGCTTGCACTCCGTCATGTCTCTCGACGCTACAGTCTCCCACCTTGTCTTGGGTCTTCCTCTGGATTTTCGTCCGGGGAGGGAAAACTGTAGCGCCGGGTTCCCTACGTAGTCGAGAGGCCTCGTCTTAATCTCTTCTCCTGAATCTTGTCGGCAATGCCGCGTACACCCAGGCTTCCTCGCACATACTCGTTGTGAATTTTACCAGGCCTGGTTACGCCACACATCCATCTCAATATGGACGTTCTCCTGAGTCACGGCTCATGTTTCGCTGCCATACATAAGGACTGGTCTTATTATGTTTTTATAGTGTTAGGTCCAATATATGAAATTGGAGTTTTGTAAGGAAGGCGAGAGACCTAAAACCTTTTTCAAAATATATTATGTTTATGTGATCAAAGTATATACTATTGCTATTGAACAAGGCCAGCACGACAATATCATAATTAGGGACGTAATACAACAAAAAAGTCCACGACAGCATATCTATCATTTAAATTACCCATTATCGCCAAGTTAGTGAACCAAAAATACAAAATAAATTGATAAATAAATTCCAACGCACATTTGGTAGTCTTTATTTGAAAATAAATATTTTATCGCATCTGGTATTTAAGGTAGATTATCATTTGGACAAATATTTGAATAGTAATGCCGATAAACAACTGAGTGCGTAAGTGATATTATGGTACGACACGTTACTATTGGAATGTAAACTAAGTGAGTTTGTTTGTAACGCCTTCACACCCTAACTATTCAACCGATCATCATTAAATTTTGCATACCAGGGGTACAGAAAAGGGTGTCCTTTACAATCGCGGGTAAAAACACGGGGCGCAGCTAGTTTACTTTAATAAAGTTAATTGAGAAAGAAAAAAAGAGATTGGATGGACCGTTATATGACAGTAATCTTAATACTCACTGAAGCAACGCAATCATCACCGGTGCACTATAAAAGTAACAGACGTTGTTTATCTTTACAATATAGCCACAAAAAGTAACAGCGTTACGAAAAGTGTGATCTGGGGAGGTGATCGGAAGTCGAGGAGGAGATATAAGTTAATGAAGAGAGAGAGAGTTTAGTATGGGTTTACAGGCAAGAGAGAGAGGTGCGGGCAAATATGCGAGCAATTGTGTATATATTATTTATTGACTATACAGAGTATTGGAAACCGCTTCCGAAAACGAAGACAGACGACAGTACTAAAGACATCTTTGATGATGGGACGGAAAAGTCGATCCTGATTAAAAAAAAACTTTTGTTAAACATTAATGAGACACAAAGTCAAAGCTGATGCTCGGGTTGCCGCCCTTTCGCACCCCGGCGTTCGTTGACCCGAGCATCAGCTGTTTTGACTTTGTGTTTTATTGCTGTTTTTAGTGAAGTAATATATTTTTTATGAAACTATCTCATCTCATCATTTAGCTATACTGACTTGATGGAACGTAAATAATGCTAATGAAAAATATGATCAGTCCCATCATCAAAGGTGTCATTAGTACTATCGCCTGTCTTCATTTTCGGAAGCGGTCTTGTAATACCCTGTATATTACATAGGTAAACAAATACAAAATTACATATAGATGGAGTTAAAGTTTTACTTCAGTCGTGTGGTGTTATCACATCTAGGGAGGTGTCTCACTTTAGCGATACTCACTTTAGCAACACAAAGTTGACCATCGCACTGAAAACAAATAAAAATAAAATAATTTGTCCCAAATTTTACTTACATTCCGGTACTACATTTCCACTTAACCATTAAGTGGCCAAACACTTAGAAAGCATAAAGCAAAAAGGTTCACAGAATTACTTATCTGTCCTAACGACTAAGTCTACGAATACATCTTATTAATTAGCTATGTACACTACTTTTAAATTGTAATTGGGTGGAGGGTTGGTTACTTGAGACACAGGATTCGAGCTTGTTCAAGTGTCAATCCACCATAATATATCTGTTATTATGTCTCTTGTTCTGACTGTTATTAGGTATCTTAAGTTACTACTATGGATTATGGTGAGTAATAAATGACTATTATTATTATTATAGACATCTACGACTACGACTACGGCTACGTCGAGGTCGGCGTCTACGTCTACTTCTACGACTACATTTACGTCAACAGCTACGACCTCGCTGACGTCGACGTCTGCGTCTTCGTTTACTTCGATGTCTGCGTCTTCGTTTACTTCGATATCGGCGTCTTAGACTACGTCTATGTTGATGTCAGCTTTTACGTCTATGGCTACGTCTAATGTCTACTTACAGCTACTTGACAGCCAGCTCCGATGCACTGTGGGTTTTTTTAATCATTTACACACGTATAAAGTTGTAACCTTAATAGATTCAGATTCAAATTTTTATTGGTAATTATTTTAAATTACAAATTAAATTAGATATTTGAACAGGAAAAAATAATGGAAAAAATAGTACATCAAGGAAATAAAATGCTATTAATTTGTACCTCCACACTATAAAATGCCGTACCTACTGTTAATAAAATATTTGTTCCCGAAATATTATGCATATCTTGAGGCACTATAGAGATATATTAATCCTGAGCGAAATGATATCTGATACCGCGCCATTACTAGCGGCAAGAATTCTTTTATGGCGCGGTATAAACACCGCGCTGCCGCCCTTCCGCGCCCCGGCGTTCGTTGACCCGAGCATCAGCTGTTTTCGACTTTGTGTTTTATTGCTATGATATTTTATATATGATTTTTATGATTTTAAATAATTATATATAACTTATTTTAATTAGGATCGTTTTTTTTTCAGTCCAATAATCAAAGGTGTTGTTAGTGTATGTCTTTAATTTCGGAAACGGAGTACCCTGTATAATGTCCAATTTAATTATCTCATAGAGAAACGATAGCAACAAAAGCTCCTGTCTGCAGGCTTTATATCTGCAGTTATTTTTCTTCCAATTCACCACAATCATCATTTTAGAAGCAGGATCTGCCGACATAGACATCCTCCAATGATTTCCAAAAGGACCGGGTGTAAGTCCCACAATGCCTTTGTCACTCCAATACTAAATACTTAAATATATCCAAATATAACAATATAATTACGTTAATACTAGTACTTTTTCCATCGGCCTTTAAAAAAAAAATAAAAAAGTTAATTCGTCATAAGTAATAAATATAATGAACAACTGGTATGGATATTTGTCTTACATCTGCCATGCACGATTGACCAAAGCACTGAAAATGAAAACATATTTTTTAAATTAGTAGTATTTTATGCAGTTAATAGATTCTAATTATATTATTAACTTGTTTCCTGTCTCTATTAGAAAATGTCAGTCGATATATATGGAAAGAAAATATTTATTTATTATTATTATAGACATCTACGACTACGACTACAGCTACGTCGAGGTCGGCGTCTACTTCTACGACTACATTTACGTCAACACATACGTCCTCGTTGACGACGACGTCTGCGTCTTCGTTTACTTCGATGTCTGCGTCTTCGTTTACTTCGATGTCTGCGTCTTCGTTTACTTCGATGTCTGCGTCTTCGTTTACTTCGATGTCTGCGTCTTCGTTTACTTCGATATCGCCGTCTTAGACTACGTCTATGTTGATGTCAGCGTTTACGTCTATGGCTACGTCTAATGTCTACTTACAGCTACTTGACAGCCAGCTCCGATGCACTGTGGGTTTTTTTATCATTTCACACACGTATAAAGTTTTAACCTTAACAGATTCAGATTCAGATTTTTATTGGTAATTATTTTAAATTACAAGTAGATTTTTACAAATTAAATTAAATTATTGAACAGGAAAAATATAGAAAAAATAGTACATCAAGGAAATAAAATGCTATTAATTTGTACCTCCACACTATAAAATGCCGTACCTACTGTTAATAAAATATTTGTTCCCGAAATATTATGCATATCTTGAGGCACTATAGAGATATATTAATCCTGAGCGAAATGATATCTGATACCGCGCCATTACTAGCGGCAAGAATTCTTTTATGGCGCGGTATAAACACCGCGCTGCCGCCCTTCCGCGCCCCGGCGTTCGTTGACCCGAGCATCAGCTGTTTTCGACTTTGTGTTTCATTGATATGATATTTTATATATGATTTTATATTATTATATATGACTTATTTTAATCAGGATCGTTTTTTTCCGTCCCATAATCAAAGGAGTCGTTAGTACTACTGTATGTCTTTGATTTCGGAATCGGAGTACCCTGTATTATGTCCAATTTAATTATCTTATAGAGAAACGATAGCAACAAAAGCTCCTGTCTGCAGGCATTATATCTGCAGTTATTTTTCTTCCAATTCACCACAATCATCATTTTAGAATCAGGATCTGCCGACATAGACATCCTCCAATGATTTCCAAAAGGACCGGGTGTAAGTCCCACATTGCCTTTGTCACTCCAATACTAAATACTTAAATATATCCAAATATAACAATATAATTACGTTAATACTAGTACTTTTTCCATCGGCCTTTAAAAAAAAAATAAAAAAAGTTAATTCGTCGTAAGTAATAAATATAATGAACAACTGGTATGGATATTTGTCTTACATCTGCCATGCACGATTGACCAAAGCACTGAAAATGAAAACATATTTTTTTAAATTAGTTTTCAGTATTTTATGCAGTTACTAGATTGCAATTATATTATTAACTTTTTTCCTGTCTCTATTAGAAAATGTCAGTCGATATATATGGAAAGAAAATATTTATTTACTATTATTGTACTGATATTTTTTGCCATCGAAGCCAGTGACAATCAATGTATATTGTCATTTTTGCTGTAAAAATATTAGAATCGACATAGGTGGAAATAATTTTTTTAATGTCGTTTCTCTTATTCCAGAATTCCATTGTGTTTAATTTATTTACAACTAGTAAAATAACCTTATATATCTCTCTATATCTATAAAAATGAATTGCTGTTCGTTAGTCTCACTAAAACTCGAGAACGGCTGAACAGATTTATCTTATCTTGGTCTTGAAATGTTCGTGGAGGTCTAGGGAAGGTTTTGCAATCTATCTTTTTATTGCCCCGCGCTCAGAAAAAGCGAATGCGGACTAATTCCGAGTAAATCTCAAAGGGAGGCGCACGCGCGCGTGAAATGAACACGATTGCGCACGCGCGTGTGAAATGAACACGATTGCGCGCGCGTGCGCCGCCGCCCCGGCCCTTTACACTTTGAGGCAGCCGCGGTAGGCTCAATACGGACTGGCTTTGATCAAGATATTACATTGAGTTGTTTCATCGGAATAATTCGATATAAGGTGTTTATTACAAACGCTGATAGAGTCCGAACAATAAAGTTAAACTAACAATGGACTGTCGATATAACACTAAAAGAAGAGAAAGGAAAGTTATCGAATTAATCACGGCAGGATTAGTGGGTTCGAATAGACCAGGCCCCGAGTCTTCTAACCAATTGTGTTTAAAATAAACGTCCATTGGCATCGTTAGTCGATGTTTGCTAGACACTAATGCGTTTGATTCACAAACACCCTGATATTACAAGTATACGGTACGGGCTTGGCAACGGTGAATTAACAATGATAAATAATAGTAACTGACTACTAAATAATAGCTGACAGATTCACAAAATAAGTTGAGCTGCGTATTATGTTTTTAAAATTAATTAGAAATCAGATTACAAAATTAATAAGTTCAATTATTGTTTACAATATATACATAGGCTGCACTAAAAGTATCGGGAATGGAATATTTCCACTATTCCTGTCATATTAAAATCTTTTTAATTGCAAACCCCTTGGTTTTGAAAATCGAATACCATTTATTTATTTAAAAAAAGATTCTCGGTCTTGTCACAAGGTCTTGTTAAACTTTTTAGTCGTTAAGAAAATGGAATTGACTCGAGAAAATTCAAGAGCGATAATTTATTATGACTTTCGAAGTGGTTTAACACAAAAACAGTGTGTTGACCGGATGATTTCTGCATTTGGTGATGAAGCCCCATCCAAAACCACAATTTATCGCTGGTTTGCTGAATTTCAACGTGGACGTGTCAAGCTCAGTGATGATCCCCGTCAATGTCAAGGTAAATAAATAAATTAAAATATATTATTTTATTTTAAGGATATTTAATTGTCTATCATGCACAGTTTATTTCAGATAGCTCGCATCTTTATCTTCTGAGCCGACCCTTTATTTCTGCTCACGAATGTATGTATATTTAAATGTGTATGTATTTGTATATATACATATATATATATAGCTTTTTTATTCTTTCTAAGCAAGTGCTTGACTACGATTCCACCTGATGTTAAGTGGAAATGCAGTGCTGGATGGTAAGGCGCACTAGCTTAATAAATGCCTATTGACTCTACTCTTGAAAATACCAACATTTTAATCGAAAGATAGACGGGGCAAACTATTCCAATCCTCCTCTACGAAGAATGAAAGACGAAGCAAAGCGCTTCGTTCGGGTTTATATATATTATACATATGTATCTCTGAATGTATGTATAAATTTATTATAGCCTAAGCTAGACCTAAGCGTCAATAGCCTAATGGTTTAGGGTACGGCCTGCGAATCGTAAGGTTGTGGGTTCGAATCCACCATTGGACTATTGCCGTGAACCATGTCCTAGAACAAGCTTAAGCTTAGTTGGAATGGTTAACAAGATTGTTAGTAATATTTCTGAAAAAAAAAGAAATATTGCTAGCTTTCTTTTTTTTTTAAATAAAAAAAAAATTATAAGTATTTAAGTATATGCTTGCTTATTATAAACGGTCGTGACTTCTTTTTAATTACTCCTATCCATACTAAGGTAAGTAAGGTAACAGATGGCTTTTCAAGTTAAAGCCTCCCATTGTAAAACGTGTGACTTGTTTTTGTGTTAATAAATAAATTCTTAAATCAAGGAAACATAATAAAACTTACTCTTGCCTTACAATTTAGGCCCAAGCACTGGAAATAATTAGAATCAAGAAATAATATACCTAATTGCTATATTTAATTAAATTAATATTAAAAAAGTACAACAAATTAAAACTTATTGGGAAATATTTACAATAACAAATAGGTCTACAACTAAAACAATAATTTTAATATTAAAAAACTATAAATAATAGGTAACACTACTAAATAAACTAGAAACCTATACCAAACTAAAACTAGATAATGTAAAAAATTGACCCCAAATCAACCCAAGAGGCTGGCGGCATTTTCTCGTTCAATGTCCAGGCTCAACCTTTGTCCGAAAAGCGCGCCAGGTCTTGGATCCCCTGAGGCGTCGATGAGGCGTGCGGAAATCTCCTTGAACACCTGACGGGCTTCCCCAAGGCCCCAAGCTCTCCACGGCAGAAGGTGCAAATATATACGGCTCTCCCAAGGCCACATATTTACGCCTTTTATTGGTTTCGGCAGTCGCCGCAGCTGCGCCGGCTTTGCGAGCGGTCGCTCTCACGTGGGATGGGGCAGCAATATCCACGCATGTGGCATCCCACACAAGTGACCGCCCGTTTTTCCACGGGATAATAATTGGAATAAATAAATACATAATTACAATAAAAAAGTTGGTAAACTGACACACCTCTCTCGCATCATCTGCAACCATATAACTATACATAAAGGAAAAGGCGTAATCGGGCTTATGGTTGAACTTGAACACCGGACCTCTGGTGCAGTGGTTGTTCATGGGCGGAGGTGATCACTTAGATCAGGTGAACCGAAAGCTCCTTAAAAAAGAAAGGAATTGTCTACTTTAATAAAGGTTCCCAAATCTATATAGTTGTCCACACCGTGACCGGTGACGGCGACCTTAACTAGCTTCGGGCATGAGCCCTGATATGGCTTGCGAAGCCGAACTTGCTCTTAAATGCTCGGTTGCAAGTGGCACAACATAGCTGACCGGTGACATTGGAGGTGTAGTTGTAGGAGGACTTGGGGCGAGATTTCTTTTTTGGCGTTTTGCGTCTAGATCAACGAGACGGTTCTTTTCAAAATCCGTCACACCTGCTTTGACACGAGAGCGCCACTCTGGTCGCATTGAGGCAAAGCTCTCCCACTTGTTGGTCCCAAATCGTACAGGCTTATAAACACAGCTGGTAACAGTTGATTCCACAGGTTGAAAGTTACGTGAAAAATGCACGATCGTGAAGCGCCAACCATCAAGATGGTGTCGATTTAATTTGGAATTCTGCCAAGATGTGAATATAATCTGTAGCTGAGATGATTCCGTTTCTTATCTATGAATTGTATTTTTATAAATAAATCACTGGCTAACAATTTGCCCGGTGGATGGCCTGTCACATAACGTTTAGTCGGGAAGCGAATGCTATAACTGTCTACCCTGTTAGGGTTATAAGGAAGCTTTAATACTTTTAACGATAAAGTTAAAATTACTTACAGATACATGACATTCCGAACCAGTACACTGTAATAAATGAATTAATCTCAAAAGAAATAAAAAACTCGCTCTCTCAGACGGCGGTATCAGTGTGCAATCCTCAATAATAAAATAAATACCTCCTCCTCCTTATTTTGGAAGTCAGTTAAAAAAACATGCGCGCGCAATCTTGCCAATTATAAAAATAGTCCGTTCCCTAAAGCGCCATAAGAAATATAACTTCAAAAATATATACAATTCTTACTTCAGCTATGGTGTCGTCACCAATTGTCTGAAAAAAAAATAACTGTTAATATAACATACCATTAATAAATAATTATCAGTAAGAAAAGTATTATCTTACTTCTGTCTGGCAAGTGCCACCGCTACACTGAAAAAAAAAAGCTCTCACCTCCTTTTAATCGTAAAAGAGCTATTTGTATATACTGTATTTTTATTTATACATATTTTTTTAATTTTATTTCATAAGTGTAAACAATAAAGAGTTTATAAATAAATCACTGGCTAACAATTTGCCCGGTGGATGGCCTGTCACATAACGTTTAGTCGGGAAGCGAATGCTATAACTGTCTACCCTGTTAGGGTTATAAGGGCGTGAAAGCTTTAATACTGTTAACGATAAGGTTGAAATTACTTACAGATACATGACATTCCGAACCAGTACACTGTAATAAATGAATTAATCTAAAAAAAAAAACTCGCTCTCCTAAACAGCGGTATCAGTGCGCAATCCTCAATAATAAAATAAATACCTCCTCCTCCTTATTTTGGAAGTCAGTTAAAAAAACATGTGCGCGCAATCTTGCCAATTATAAAAATAGTCCGTTCCCTAAAGCGCCATAAGAAATATTATATAACTTCAAAAATATTTACAATTCTTACTTCAGCTATGGTGTCGTCACCAATTGTCTGTAAAAAAAATAACTGTTAATATAACATACCATTAATAAATAAATTAGGAAAAATAAGAATGTAGAAAGACATTATAAAAATGTTATAGATTAATAATACTTTAAAAGTGCTGGGCGGGGAATCCCACGGCCGAGAGAGTCGAACCACGTACAATAGAAAACTTTTGAATTACGTTATGGAATATGGAATGAATCTTGATGTACGAAAGTTGTAACTTACCTTTGACTTACATTTGCTTGTTTCGCACTGTAATAATAGAGTTAACGTCGTTAAGAATCCAGCTCGAAGGACCAAATAATAGCGACTATCTATCTAAGTAAGATATGATATTGTAGATAGATAGATAAATCCTTTATTGCATCATAGAATATGTACAAAGGCGAACTTAATGCTATTTATCATTTTCTTCCAGCTAACCTTTAGTGGTTAAGAGCAGACTAAGGGTAGTGCCGCTAAAAAAAAGGACATATATTACATAGATTAAAAAATATACATTTACTTATAAATACATAGATACGTCAATATATATAATTGAAAGTTGTCTCTGTCTACACCACTAGAGTTAAAAGGATGTGACTAATATTTTTGTACATATATTGTTTCATTCAACTAACCTTTGACCGGCAAACGCCCCCAATGCACTGAAAGATGATTTAAAATGCATTGTCAATTTATCTTTCATACATATTATAAGCCGTGGTAGCTCTGTGTTCGGGCGGTTGGCTCAAGTTGCATAGTACGCCCAGCCCTGTAGTTCTGGGCTCTCAAGAATAAGACTACGGTATCCCTGCCTGTTGTATAAGGCGACTAAAAAGGGGCCTCGAGTTCACTGGGCGACAAGGGTGGGGGCCTTTGTCGTCCGCTAAGGTGGACCCGGGAAGAAGGCGACATCGGCTGGCCAGTGTAGCCTTGCACTATGAGGGCACAGGGGAGGGAGTAACCTCCCCTGGACGTGCTCTCCTTGAGCACAGTGCAGAGGGGCTCCGGTGCGTTCCACTGGAGATCCCGGAGCCCTCGTCATGCACCGAGGAAAGGGCCACCGGGGAGGTTTTAGTGGGCAAAACCCCACATAACCGCCGCCTTCCCCAGAAGGCGGGGTATCTTTGAAGATTTCCTCCCCGTCAACAAAAAAAAAATGTTGCTGCATAGTACGCTAGCAACCCGAGTACGATCCCCGGTGCCGGCACCAATAAATTAGCTGTTGCAATTTTATGTGCTGATTCACCACGCGCTCGGCGGTGAAGGAAACCTCGTGAGGAAACCTACATGTCTTAGAAAATTTTTCTAAGGTATGTGAAGTCTGCCATAAAACAGACACTGCAATTTTATTTATATGTATAGATAGATGCATAGAAAATTAAACGGGATAAATACTTTTGATGTACAATCTTGACCGTGGCACTGAAACAAAATGGAAATTCGTATTCATTACGGCTTCTTCTCTCGTTACATCTATATATATTATAAACATGAATGTTTGTCACTATGTCCTTTATGGAATCGTAAACTATGCATTTGATTATATGACGATCCTAAGCAAAGTGTTGTGCATGAGTCTACGAAGGTTTCTGATGATGATGATATTAATTTATCCCTAATGGGAAAGGCAAAAAGACTTTATTCCATACAACCATGTCAAGCCCGAAGCCACGTCTTCATTGTTCTTGATGGTAAAAACGAACGCGCGTGCGCCACTGAGTGACAGATGTTTGTACGTAAAATAAAATATATTTTTTTTTAAATCAGATTTTATAAAACCTCGGTTGACCGGAATGACGTTCAGTTATTCAGCCAACTTTACACAGACCATACTTCATATCATAAATTTTATTTATTAATTTATTTAAATCAACAAAAAATATAACACCGTTACAGATAATCCAATTTGATGTTATAAAACTAAGTTGTCTAAATGTCAATCATAAACAATTACTGCTTCTTTAGCAACAGAAAAACAATTTTCACATAGTGTTTGTGTTAGAGTTTTACGGTCGTGTTATTTATTGTTATTATTATATTGATAGAAACAGTTTATATAGAAAAACAAAGATTATAGTCTGTATATATAAAAATGAATCGCTGTTCGTTGGTCTCGCTAAAACTCGAGAACAGCTGAACGGATTTATCTTATCTTGGTCTTGAAATGTTCGTGGAGGTCTAGAAAAGGTTTAAAAGGTGAGATTGAAACCTTAAAATAGCCCTTTTCTTTTTGTATGTCCCAGAAGGGTGGCCAAAGTTCGTGGAGGCGAAGACACTTTGGTCACCCGACCTGAAACCCACACACTGCCCTAATATCAGGGTGACAGTTTTGTTCAGGAAATTTTTTGCCCCGACTAAAAAGTAGGAACAAAAAATTGTCACATTCCAAATCTTTTTGACAGAACAAAGTCTGTAGGGTCCGCTAGTACACAATAAATATTTGATGATGCATTTATGATTAATTGGAAAAACATAATAACTCAAAAAATGGTTCATTTTTGCTGAATGCATAAGGAGTTTAAATTATCGCAAATAGTCACCCCTATCATTCTTATTGTTCGTTTAATTACCAATAACCAGTGGATAGATATAACTTACTAAAGCTTCGCAAAGACCGCCATGACACTGAGACAAAAACAAGATTATTTTAATTTTATACTTAAAAAATAAGTTTATTTTATAGTATATTTTTATATATAAATTATATATTAGTATAACTTTATTTATTAGTGTCAATAGCCTAATGGTTTAGGGTACGGTCTGCTTCAGCCCTGTAGTTCTGGGCTCTCAAGAATAAGACAACGGTATCCCCTGCC
Source organism: Meandrusa payeni (assembly GCA_029286785.1). Classification (NCBI taxonomy): domain Eukaryota; kingdom Metazoa; phylum Arthropoda; class Insecta; order Lepidoptera; family Papilionidae; genus Meandrusa; species Meandrusa payeni. The sequence goes on from JAGSMX010000032.1 coordinate 3,200,869, forward strand.
TGTCGTATAAGGCGACTAAAAGGGGCCTCGGGTTCACTGGGCGACAAGGGTGGGGCCTTTGTCGTCCGCTAAGGTGGACCCGGGAAGAAGGCGAAATCGGCTGGCCCGGGTAGCCTTGCACAATGAGGGCACAGGGGGGGAAGGAGTTACCTCCCTCTCCTTGAGCACAGTGCAGAGGGGCTCCGGTGCACTGGAGATACCGGAGCCCCTCGTCATGCACCGAGGAAAGGGCCACCGGGGAGGTTTTGGTGGGTAAAATCCCCATATAACGGCCGTCTTCCCCCCAGAGGGCGGGGTATCTTTTTGAAGATTTCCTCCCCGTTAACAAAAAAAAAAGGGTATGGTCTGCGAATCGTACGGTCGTGCCATCTCCTAGCGCAAGCTTAAGCTTAGTTAGTTTACAAGAATGTTAATAATATTTATAAAAAAAAGAAATATTGCTAGCTTACTTTTTAAAAAAATCAAATAAAATGGATCTTATACATTTAAAAAGTTAGAGAATCAACAACAGATGTATTTACTTAATAGGTATATAAATAAGGTACCGCTGTTTTTGTCAAAAAATAATATATACTGTGAAAGTATGATTATAAACGATGTAAGACTACTTCCTAAGGGATTTCTAAAGTGTTCCTTTTGGAATGTGGAACGAAACCGTCGTAGCTTAGTGTCCGGGCGGCCAGTTTAAATTGCGTAGTACGCTAGCAACCCGAGATCGATCCCCGGTGCCGGCACCAATAAATTTGTTGTTGCAATTTTATGTGCTGATTTACCACGCGCTCGGCGGCGAAGGGAAACATGGTGAGGAAACCTACATGTCTTAGAAATAAATTTCTATGACATGTGTAGACTGCCAATTCGCACTAGGTGTGCGTGGCGGACTATGCCCTTATAATTTCTTTACAGAGAGGCCTGCGCCCGACTGCGATTTTTTTTTACAACTAATACCAAATAATGTTGTATATTGGAGTGGAAATAGCAAGCAAAGCAAGTTAGTAGGATGAAGCGGCTATGGGCAGGAAACATGGTGCGCTAAACCGATGGTCGATGGGACCAGAAAGTTCGGTATTGGAGACCTACAAGGTGGTCTGACGGCCTCGTAAAGGCCGCAGGTTGATACTGGCTGCAAGAAGCTTACATGCCGTTTAACTAATAACAAATAATGTTGTATATTGGAGTGGAAATAGCAAAGCAAGTCAGTAAGATGAAGCGGCTATGGGCAGGAAACATGGTGCGCTAAACCGATGGTCAATGGGGTCAAAAAGCTCAGGATTGGAGACCTACAAGGTGGTCTGACGGTCTCATAAAGGCCGCAGGTTGATACTGGCTGCAAGAAGCTTACATGCCGTTTAACTAATAACAAATAATGTTGTATATTGGAGTGGAAATGGCAAAGCAAGTTAGTAGGATGAAGCGGCTATGGGCAGGAAACATGGTGCGCTAAACCAATGGTCGATGGGGTCAGAAAGTTCGGTATTGGAGACCTACAAGGTGGTCTGACGGCCTCGTAAAGGCCGCAGGTTGATACTGGCTGCAAGAAGCTTACATGCCGTTTAACTAATAACAAATAATGTTGTATATTGGAGTGGAAATGGCAAAGCAAGTTAGTAGGATGAAGCGGCTATGGGCAGGAAACATGGTGCGCTAAACCAATGGTCGATGGGGTCAGAAAGTTCGGTATTGGAGACCTACAAGGTGGTCTGACGGCCTCGTAAAGGCCGCAGGTTGATACTGGCTGCAAGAAGCTTACATGCCGTTTAACTAATAACAAATAATGTTGTATATTGGAGTGGAAATGGCAAAGCAAGTTAGTAGGATGAAGCGGCTATGGGCAGGAAACATGGTGCGCTAAACCGATGGTCAATGGGGTCAAAAAGCTCAGGATTGGAGACCTACAAGGTGGTCTGACGGTCTCATAAAGGCCGCAGGTCAATACTGGCTGCAAGAAGCTTACATGCCGTTTAACTAATAACAAATAATGTTGTATATTGGAGTGGAAATGGCAAAGCAAGTTAGTAGGATGAAGCGGCTATGGGCAGGAAACATGGTGCGCTAAACCGATGGTCGATGGGACCAGAAAGTTCGGTATTGGAGACCTACAAGGTGGTCTGACGGCCTCGTAAAGGCCGCAGGTCAATACTGGCTGCAAGAAGCTTACATGCCGTTTAACTAATAACAAATAATGTTGTATATTGGAGTGGAAATGGCAAAGCAAGTTAGTAGGATGAAGCGGCTATGGGCAGGAAACATGGTGCGCTAAACCGATGGTCGATGGGACCAGAAAGTTCGGTATTGGAGACCTACAAGGTGGTCTGACGGCCTCGTAAAGGCCGCAGGTTGATACTGGCTGCAAGAAGCTTACATGCCGTTTAACTAATAACAAATAATGTTGTATATTGGAGTGGAAATGGCAAAGCAAGTTAGTAGGATGAAGCGGCTATGGGCAGGAAACATGGTGCGCTAAACCAATGGTCGATGGGGTCAGAAAGTTCGGTATTGGAGACCTACAAGGTGGTCTGACGGCCTCGTAAAGGCCGCAGGTCAATACTGGCTGCAAGAAGCTTACATGCCGTTTAACTAATAACAAATAATGTTGTATATTGGAGTGGAAATGGCAAAGCAAGTTAGTAGGATGAAGCGGCTATGGGCAGGAAACATGGTGCGCTAAACCAATGGTCGATGGGGTCAGAAAGTTCGGTATTGGAGACCTACAAGGTGGTCTGACGGCCTCGTAAAGGCCGCAGGTTGATACTGGCTGCAAGAAGCTTACATGCCGTTTAACTAATAACAAATAATGTTGTATATTGGAGTGGAAATGGCAAAGCAAGTTAGTAAGATGAAGCGGCTATGGGCAGGAAACATGGTGCGCTAAACCGATGGTCAATGGGGTCAAAAAGCTCAGGATTGGAGACCTACAAGGTGGTCTGACGGCCTCGTAAAGGCCGCAGGTCAATACTGGCTGCAAGAAGCTTACATGCCGTTTAACTAATAACAAATAATGTTGTATATTGGAGTGGAAATGGCAAAGCAAGTTAGTAGGATGAAGCGGCTATGGGCAGGAAACATGGTGCGCTAAACCAATGGTCGATGGGGTCAGAAAGTTCGGTATTGGAGACCTACAAGGTGGTCTGACGGCCTCGTAAAGGCCGCAGGTTTGTTGCGTTTTTGGGTAAACGAAAAATTAATTTACACATTACAAATATGTTCTGTAAAATACTCTCTAAAATACAATTATTTTATTTATATCTTTAATTCTTTATCTGTGTACATCAGTAACGGCAAATTAAAGGCAAATCATCGATAATTTTACTCGGAGAGAAATCAAGCGATGCTAAGATTGTCTATAAATATGATTCTGCTTATCACCAGTTTTTCCTGCACGAGGCAAAGGATAGCCCTCAGTAAATAACCCGGCCTGTCTGACATCCGTCGCTGTCTATGTGTGCGTGTCGTTACGCAAGTAAGCGTTAATATTTTTTATCGATTATCGATATTTTATTATTCGTTCCGTCATACTTTTAATGTTTTTTTAGTATTTTTAATGTTATAATAATTATAAAAAATTATTATATAGCGCCATTAACAAATTTAATACATATATATTTATATATATGTATGGTATAGCCATGACTGAAGAGTGGTTCAGTGGCAGTGATATTATATGAGGAACGGGAAATAAATTTAACGGTCAACTAACAAATACATCATCACATTGGTTCGTCGCTAAATCAGAATATTCCGGTATCCAGCCGACGTAAATCAATAACTATACATGCACGATGAAGTCGGCAATACTAATTTTAGACAACTATAAGCTCTATTTGTGATATTGCTGAAGCTTAGAACGACGAACTTTACCTTGGATGTGCATTTTTATCACGACACTGAAAGATAATTTTGTAATTTATTAAATAAAATTAACACTGCGCTATGTGTGCACAAATATAAAACAAAACATAAACGAATTGAACACCTCCTCTTATTTTAAAGTCGTCTAAAAATACGTGTTCTCTATCGATACTACTTTCCATAATAACAATTCTTTGTCTACCTTTCATAGGTTCTACAATTTTGGCCATAGTTCTACTACGGGTAATTATGCATTGATACCCCTGGTGCCAGGACCGGTTTGTTTCTTGCACTTTTAAGTACTGATTTACCACGCGTTTGGTGGTGAAGGTGAACGTGAAAACCTGCAGGACTTAGAAAATTTTCTAAGACATGTGAAGTCTGCAAATTGTCACTACGGCCGCGTGGACTACGCTCTTATACTCTTAATAAGACTTCTGCGAAATCTATCTCTGTCTACCCATCTAAGTTTAAATGGACAACAGAGTCTAATTTAAATTTAGTTGTGTGTGCTCATATTTTATCTTAATGCAAACAATCATGTTACTTATACAACATAATAAATAAGAAACTTAAGATTTACCCCATGAATAATTATACAACTAAAATAACGCTGTTGATAAGGTTAAAAACACTCGATTACGACATCACAGAAGAATTAATAAAAGTCATTTAAGATTACATGCTTTAAATATACTTGTACTAATATTATAGTAATAAGAAATTAATAATTATATAAATATATATATATATATATAATTTCGGCGTTAGTGAACTCCATGATTACACGTCTATAACTGTTGAACGCAATATCCAAACTAATTATGCATAGCGTCGTTTTGTAGGTTATGTCAAGACCTTTCAAATTATGTATAGTATTGCTAGATACGAGCTCTGTAGCGCTTTGTACATAGCCGCGAAATTCAAAAGACAAAAAGGCGGAAGGGAGATATTTGACAACCTATTATTTAATAAAAAAATAAATAAAAAAAATCCTGTATAATATATTGTTTGTTATGGAAGAGCGAGATCTTCTGACACAAGCATATTTCTTGCTTGCTAGAAGGTCTCAGTCTAAATTTGTAAAAAGATCGCATGTATCGAAATAAACATTTTTATTTTTATTTATTAATGCCTTCTCATGTTCAATGATAGACACTACTGTCACTAGATATACTTGAAATAAATACATATAAGAAAATGCTCCACTGAAATATACATAGCTTCAAAATCATCTGTAAATATTTTATCAAGTATTCTTCTTACTTTCGAAATGCAATTGCCTCCATGACACTGTAATAAAATATAATAGTTAATTTGACTCTTATTATCTGAGCAATACATTACAATGAGCACGATCTTCGATTGGTCCATTCCATCTTAGCTGGCAAAACTGGATGAGAGATAAAGAGGTGCCCAGTAAGCAAACTTGGTGAGTGCTTGACCACAATCCCACCTGATGTTAATGGTCAATGAAGTCATTGATGGTAAGGTACTAGCTTAGTAATTGCCTGTTCACTCTTCTCTTGAAAACACCCACATTGTAATCGGAGGGAAAGACAGACGCGGGCAAATTATTCCAGTCTTTTGCTGTATGAATATTGAAAGACGAAGCAAAGGGCTTCGTTCGGATGTAACTATCACTGTAAACATAAAATTTGTGCTCCATGTATGAAGGTGATGATCCATGAATGGTGGATGGAAAGCTCTTAGGAAAGCGACTATTACTAACCAATTGTACCTCTGTCTACTTAATTTGGCTTAGAAGGACGTGAGCTCTTATAATGAATATAGATTGAAGTATACGCAACTGTCAACTTTCTGTCTCCGTAGGGTTTGCGAATTCTTCGGTCACAGGCAAAGTTGCACGTTGGACGTTGGACAGACCAGATCAGCAACAACACCAACACGAGAGTCCACGAGGCATTGCACACCGCTAAAGACCGCAACAGGTGGAGAGCGATTGTCCGCCACATAATTCGTGGAGGTCATGGCTTTCAGCGATGAAGAAGACGACGCAAGGAGGAGGAGGATATGCATACAAACCGTTGAGCTCGAGTAGTCACCTCTCGTCTGAAATAGATACAAATACATTAAGGTATGTTTGAGTGACTTTGTTTGTGGAAAGAATATTTTCTATTGTGACGAATCTATACAGATAAAACTGGGAGCTAACCTGTACTGTTTTACTAGATTTGAGAGGTGGCAAATATCTTAGATTGCTAATCTCCATTAGGGAGTATCTCTATGCAATATATAGTGATGATTATGCAGACGTGAGGACATATATTTAGAACGATTAATTACATACAACATTCCGAGACAGAAATTGGAACGGAATAAAGTTACTTTAGTTACATTGGGCGGGTCTCCACCCTTTCATAGTCGATGTTCCGCGTGGCCGAACGAAGCGATTTGAGTCATCGTTCATCGTGCGTACAGTAGAGTGGAACAAGTACCGGCGTCAGTCTTTCCGTCCAAGTACGACGGGAGCCTTCTAAGAGTAGAGTTAGGCACTTACTAAACTAGCGCGTACCATCTTTCGAATATATCACCACTAAACATCAACTGGACTATACCCCATAAAAAAAGAAAGAGAAGAATGAGATCTTGTAATATATAAAATATATATTTATAAACTTCTCTACATACGGATCAGAAACGTGGTCTCTCACTATAGGCCTCATAAGCAAGCTCAAAGTCGCACACCGAGCTATGGAGAGGGCTATGCTCGGAGTATCTTTACGAGATCAAATCAGGAATGAGGAGATCCGTAGACGAACAAAGGTAACCGACATAGCTCGCCGGATAAGCAAGTTGAAGTGGCAATGGGCAGGGCACATAGCGCGTAGAACAGATGGCCGATGGGGCTGATAAGTTCTCGATTGGAGACCACGGAAGCGCAGTGCCGGACGTCCACCCGCAAGGTGGTCTGACGACCTCATAAAGGTTGCAGGACGCAGCTGGATGCGGGCCGCTTACAACCGGTCCCTTTGGATCGTTGGGGGAGGCCTATGTCCAGCAGTGGATGTTTTACGGCTGAAATGATGATGATGATGAAACTTCTCTTCTTAAATAGTGTATATACTTACTGATGACACACAGAAAGCACCGCTACACTGAAAGAATAATATAAAAGTGAAAAAGTAATTTCAAACAAAACAAATCTAAATCTCTTTATGAATGATTTCAAACATTTTAAAAAAATATGTTTGAATTGAGAACCTCCACCTTTTATGAGGCTCGCACCGTTTGAACCCCAGTGAAACAGATATTGCTCTTGAGTAATTATCTACTGAGCTTTAATTCAACTGCAGGTTACGCTTGCCACTCGTAAAATAACCAATAATCTTCTATCGTTAGAACAACATATAAAATGTTATCGAAATACTGACTAAAACTGGAAATTAACTGCTGACTGAAATATGGTGTCTAACTACTAACTGGTGACTGAAATATGGTGTCGGACTACTAACTGGTTACTGAAATATGGTGTCTGACTACTAACTGGTGACTGAAATATGGTGTCGGACTACTAACTGGTGACTGAAATATGGTGTCGGACTACTAACTGGTTACTGAAATATGGTGTCTGACTACTAACTGGTGACAGCTTTAACTAACTGGTTTTCACCACAATTTTAAGGCAATTTGTAACAGAGGGTCAATTCATCGCCACTGGGCTACTTAAAAAGTATATTACGAGTTACGCGATCGCCCTCTTTGTATTTTGGTAGTATTGTGGGCATATTACAAAATAGAATTAATCAGAACCTATCCAAACTCATATCAAACTACCTTTGAAGTACATCCTTGCCAAGTGAAATGAATCATGAAAATCGGTTGGCGAGATATTGACCCATTGACCCATGTCAATCACCCATTGATGAGGTATTCTCACGGTTGCCACGGTCAGACACACATGATCAGTATTGGAAAATGGGAGCACATTGGAAGCGCCAGCACTTAAAAAAGAATCAAATAAATCAAGAACCTTTATGAACTCGGTTGAAAATCGAAAAACTGCAGATGATTGGTGCTAGTACTTAGTGACTGGGATTCGAACCTGCGACCTGATCATAAGTCTAACCGTTTAGCCTCGAAGCTATCAGTCATATATATGTTAAAACTAAATACCTTGTTACATATTTAAAACATTTACCTTAGACTCACTATCAAGTCCGTGACACTGTTAAAAAATAATTATGGTTAATATGAAATTGGTTGATTGATAGGGTCTCATGTCCTTTTGGCCCTATTTTGAAGAGGGCTAGACAGAAACAGTAATAGTTGTTCGGTTATAGCAAAACTTATTAAGTCCCATATGTATTTTTGGTTTGTTTATATATAGTTTACTATGGGAAGAGTGTATTTGGCATACTAGATTTTTTACGTGGCGTTTTTTATATACTTAGCGTATTTATTTTATTTAAACAATAAACTTACATCATTAAATATTTAACTCTCACAATACATTAAATTATTCTTTTCCTTCCGTATTCATTCTCTTCTATTGTCTTCTCGAGCGGGTGTAGATCATTACCTACACCCATGGACGTATCAGTAACTACAATATCATCACCCGTAGTAGTAATATCATAGTCAATAAACACTGTATTTGACAGTTCAAAAAGAGGAGTGCTGCGATCGCCACCAAACTTTACAGGATTACTCGCCAGGTAAATCTGAAGATTCCGTGAAAGTTTCATTGATATCGGTAAAGCCATTTCGAAGCCTATATGGATCAAACCTACACACTCTCTCTTTTATATATATAGATTATTAGTTGTTTTTGTTTGTTGAAATGCTGTTGTATCTTTTTTTTGTATGTCCTGTATGTGATCTTTCATCTGTCACATATGGTTGGGTTTAACACTCCAAGATCCTCGGCTCCAGACCTTTAAGGTTGGCCTAATAAATAACCTTAGATCTAGATTCCTCTAGTAGGTTTCATGGGGGCTCGTATCGTCGTATGTCAGTCAGATATTCCATATAACACGGAATTCGAGGACTTTTGCAAACTTTTTCTTATAAAAAAAAACTTTACTCACCTCCGCAACGCAATTAGCCTTGTGACACTGAAATAAATCATATCATTTTAGCCTACTCATAAATCGACCTTTTTTTATGTTTCCTTAACGTCCAAGCCCAAAAGAGCAAAGAATAACATCGGGTTACTAATTGCTGACTGAAATATGGTGTCGGGCTACTAACTGCTGACAGAAACATGGTGTCGGACTACTAACTGGTGACTGAAATATGGTGTGTGACTACTAACTGGTGACTGAAATATGGTATCTAACTACTAACTGCTGACTGAAATATGGTGTCGTCCTACTAACTGGTGACTGTAATATGGTATCTGACTACTAACTGGTGACTGAAATATGGTGTCTGACAAGTGACTTTAGTCCTTCGTTAGTGTGAGTGGTACTTTAATCGACCAAACGATGTATAATCAAACAACTGATCAAACATTTTTTTCTCTTTTCCATTTCCTTTGTATCTTAGAAGATACCAATTTCTGGTGCCTTAATACTTTTCCTTCTTCCATATTCGTGTTCGTTGTGGTTAAAGATCACTTACCTTGTTTAAGATAGTCAAAAACTTACCAATAACTAAATTAAAAACTAAACGATTTGACGATCCCTCCATCTTTTTATTATCATAATTCTTTTTTTTTTCAGTAACATTACTACCATTCTCCTTAGCCATTCCAACTAAGCTTATGCTTATGCTAGGAGATGGTTCACGTCAATACTCGAATGGTGGATTCGAAACCACGAACTTACGATTCGCAGACCGTACTCTAAACCATTAGGCTATTGAAGCATTTTGAAGTCAGTTTATTGAGTGGAAAAGGTAGGTATAGAAACAAATACGTCATATTATACCTCGTTAATGCATTGCATTGATGTACTGTTTCTCCATAAGCCCGGAAACAGGATCTAGAAGAATTGATTCAATAAGATTTTTACATGAGAAGTTTATTTGATCACTATCACTATCGGCTTGCTAAATCCCTACTTGCTTTTAAAAATTTGCTAGCGCAACATTATCAATCGATTTCGTCGGAACTATGATATATGAATATTTTATGTATTAGTATATTTAATGATAAATTATTTATGTAGGTATATTTAGTGTAGGTTGTCAATTATATGTATAGATTTGTTATCTTGTTTGTTTTTCTAACGCCATCGTCCTGTTTTGTTCATATGTTTCCTGTCCATACACAGGTTGCCTGGAAGAGATCGCTCTCAGCGATAAGGTCGCCCATTGTTTATGTATTTTAATTATATTTTCTTTTTATTTTATTTCATAAGTGTAAACAATAAAGAGTTTATAAATAAATAAATAAATAAATAAATAAATTGTTCGTTGTCACGAGTTTAACATCCGAGCGTCTTGCGCCCACACCCCAACACCTAAAATTTATTTTTCGTATTTTAATGTTAACTTACCGCATTATTTATTGGCAAAGAAAAATCGCTATAAGCATCGGCGACATTTCGGTAGAACGACCGTGGGAAATTACTCGATTAAAATGGCCGATACGTTGTCGGATGATTGATTCGATTCAATAAGATTTTTACATGAGAAGTTTATTTGATCACTATCACTATCGGCTTGCTAAATCCCTACCTGCTTTTAAAAATTTGCTAGCGCAACATTATCAATCGATTTCGTCGGAACTATGATATATGAATATTTTATATATTAGTATATTTAATGATAAATTATTTATTTAGGTATATTAGTGTAGGTTGTCAATTATATGTATAGATTTGTTATCTTATTTGTATTTCTAACGACATCGTCCTGTTTTGTTCATATGTTTCCTGTCCATACACAGGTTGCCTGGAAGAGATCGCTCTCAGCGATAAGGTCGCCCATTGTTTATGTATTTTAATTATATTTTCTTTTTTTTTTAATTTTATTTCATAAACAATAAAGAGTTTATAAATAAATAAATAAATTGTTCGTTGTCACGAGTTTAACATCCGAGCGTCTTGCGCCCACACCCCCAACACCTGAGATTTATTTTTCGTATATTAATGTTAACTTACCGCATTATTTATTGGTAAAAAGAAAAATCGCTATAAGCATCGGCGACATTTCGGTAGAACGACCGTGGGAAATTACTCGATTAAAAATGGCCGATACGTTGTCGGATGATTGATTCGATTCAATAAGATTTTTAAGATTGTCCGCAATTATACGCACGAATCGTTTATTACTTTGCCATGAGATTAATGATACATTTGCGTATCTTAGTCCAAGTATATTAAGAGTAAAAACAAAAACCGACAATGAAATCAAACATTAAACAAAACCACGCGGGCACGCTCTCTTTTGTTTCTGAAGAAAAATATTTTCTTAAAAATAAAAGTATCTCTTCGACTCCTACCTATTTGCGTTAGCAAAATGTTGCGGCTACATTATTGTAGGCGTTATGATTTCGTACCTCCTTTTGTAGTTTGTACTTGTCATAGAGTCACCGCAATTGTCCGTCCTCTTACTTACTCCCGAAGACTCCTCAAGCCGGTAAAACAGACGAAGTTGTCTCTGAATAACCTTTGTACGTACCTCAAGAAAACTAAAACACTAAATATTGTATATTTTTTTTGGATAGATATAATAAAAAGGCTGAAAACTGTTTATTTATTTAAAAATAAAACCTATATTGGGCACAGAGGTGGTTGGTTTTTGTAATGAAAATATTAATTGCTTAGGGAAGGTCGTTATTAGCAATTACAAGGGCAATAAAGAACATTCGTCCGCCGCCTATATACCTTAATTTTGTATGATTTATTTCAATTTGGAGCTAAATTTTATTTGACTATTGCGTAGTGATGGTAAGAGACCAGACGGTATGACTCTTATACCCTGGAAGATGGGACGGCCTTTAGTATGGGATGCCACACGCGTCGATACCTTGGCGCCGTCACATCTTCTAGAATCTTCTGTTGAGGCTGGAGCGGCCGCTGCAACTGCAGAAAACCTCAAGCGGCGCAAATATAGTAACCTCGATACAGGTTTCATATTTGAGCCGTTTGGGGTAGAAACTTTGGGTCCGTGGGGTCCTAGTGCACATAACCTTTTTAATGTGTTAGCTAAAAAGTTGGTCGACACATCTGGTGACCAGAGGGCTGGCTTATACCTTGCACAGAGGCTAAGCATTGCCATACAACGTGGCAATGCTACCAGCCTTCTGGGCACGCTGCCAAGCGATGACGGTTTGGCACAGTTATATTTTTTGTAAATATTTTGTAATATCTTTTAAATTGTAAATATTTGGAGCTTTATTTTTTTATTATCATTATATTTATATGTATCAATGAACCTATGCTGTATTCAAAAGAGAGGTGGCACAGCTCAGTTCACTTAGCCAGAACTTCTTTTGGGCATGGCTTCAAGGACCTCCGAGTGAAAGGAAAGTGAGGAAGTGAATACAAAAGTTAGGGAAGAAAGGAGGGAGATGTCGGCATGAGTGGTTCCTGGACACAAGCCTTCTCTGTAAAGAGAGTATAAGGGCATAGTCCACCACGCGGTCCTAGTGCGGATTGGTAGATTTCACATTTCTTAGAAAAAAATTCTAAGACGTGTAGGTTTCCTCACAATGTTTTACTTCACCGCCGAGCGCGTGGTAAATCAGCACATAAAATTGCAGCACCAAATTTATTGGTGCTTGCACCGGGGACCGAACTCGGGTTCCTAGCGTACTACGCAACTTGAGCCAACCGCCCAGACACTGAGCTACAACGGCTCTATGTAAGCATGAGACCTTTGCAATTTAACTTATAACTTGTGTGTTATGTGTCTTGTAGAGTTTGGTACAATGTCACGGGAATTATTGCCAAAGTTTTGTAAAGTCATCAAGTGGGACAATATTGATCCGCACTAATTGCTTTCTCGACTTACGCCATCCTTGTATCCCTTCTCGTAACCGTATGTAATATAAATCGTTAACTTTATATGGAATACTGTTCGCATCTCTGGGCCGGGGCTCCCCAATACCAACTTCTTCCGTTTGACCGTGTACAACGTAGAGCTGCTCGAATATTCGACGATCAGGGTCTTTCCGATCGACTCGACCTTCTGAGTCTGCGAAGAGATGTCGGTTCTCTTTGCATCCTGTATCGCATTTACCATGGGGAGTGTTCTGAGGAATTGTTCGGAATCATCCCAGCAGATCCGCCCGCACATCTCGGCAGAATTCCAAATTCCACCGCCACCATCTTGATGGTTGGCGTTCAACGACTGCACGCTTTTCGCGTAACTTTCTCCCACGCACTGTCAACTTGTGGAATCAACTGTCGCCAGCGGTGTTTCCGAACGTTTACGATTTAGGGACCTTCAAGAAACGAGCCTATTCCTATCTCAAAGGTCGGCAACGCACCTACAGCTCCTCTGGTGCTGTGGATGTTCATGGGCGACGGTGATCACTTAAGATCAGGTGAGCCGTATGCTCGTTTGCCACTTTTCATGTAAAAAAAAACTTTGGAAATCTATATGATATAAAATCTATATGATATATAATATACATGTGTATGCCGGAAATCTGTATTATTCAAATGGATGGATGGACAATTGAAAGCTTTAAAAATTACCAGACAAGCGCTATGACGTTAAATTCGTGACTAGAACAATGATCACTTGGCACGGACGAACGATATACATGTATTACAAAATTAAAATGATTATACAATTTAGTTTTGTTTTTCATTTATTATCTATAATTATAATTTATATTATTTCGCACGACCGAGTAGAGCTGGTCGCATATATTTTTTTCTTTTTTATAAATTATTTATCTTACTATCGGCGCTACCCCCTCTCTCTCATGCTCACACACAGACACGCAGTACATTGATCGTGAATGATCTGTTACTCTCACACATTACATTTTAAGTGACCTGCTATCATCAATTTATAGGACGTTGTCACATTAAAAGCAGCGTTAAGAGAATCCCCAGAAGGGAACGGTAACCGAGGAAAAGAGTTACTAGCAATAGAGGTTCAGGCTAAGCGACCTAAGAGCTATGCCACCTCTCAATCCGGTGAAGCAGTCAAGGCCAGCTTCTCTGGCCAATCTGTGTAGTTCGTCATTAAAAAAAAAAAACTTTGGAAATCTAGGAAAAGATGACCTCTTATGTGGAGTCAGTCAACAAATAATAAAAACCTACAAACATTTGAAAACTCTAACCACAATGTAGAACAAATACACTCCGGATTGTATTTATTTAGTGTTTTAATAAAATGGTTACTACTCGAGGTGTGAAAAGCTGATTTTTTGACTGACTCCTCATTAGAAAGTCTTTTTGCCGGTGCGAGCTTATCGAATATATATTATTAAATATTGGAAAAGCATCCGGCCTTCTCTGGCGTCCACGGATCGGATTGCTGACGTAAAAAGTAACCCTCCTAGCCAAGGTTACATGGAGGATCCTTGTTTCAAGTTACTATATAGAGGTTGAGGTTAATTGATCTAAGAGATATGCCGCCTTTCAATGTAGTAAGGAAGCCAAAGCTAGCTTCACTGACTAATGTACGTAGGTCGTCACAAAAAAATTGTTTTTAAAATTGACGATTCGATTTTTTTTCTCGAATTTTTTTTTTCGAATTAAGTGTCGTAAATATACAATCCATATTTCATGTATATCCGCCTATTAAATTTGTATCAAAGGAATTGTGAATTCATATTCATTTTTTGAATACCGTGTGATGCATAAATTAATAGAGGAACGGTATTCTTTGATCCATTTTTCAACAACCGAATGTAAACAGAATTTTAATTTCACATTGAATTGACCGTCTATAGCCTAACGGTTAGGGATGCGGTTTGCGAATCGTAAAGACGTAGGTTCGAATCCACTATTCGATTGTTGTCATGAACCATCTTTTTTTTCATCTTTAAAAAAAAAGTTAGCATTAAAAAACAACTAGTAATATTATAATATTATGAGTTTGTATTACGAACCCTATATCGATTTATGGTGGTAATATACCCTGCGGTGTTATACGAGATTAAAACTATTCATTTGAAATTTTTCGAAAAAAGTAGCCTAAGTTACTTATTATTACATCAGCTATCTGCCAGTGAAAGTCCTGTAAAATCGCAGTCCCAGAGATTAACCATTCGTTTAAGATAGCAACTTTGCTGAGAAGATAGTTATGCAACTTAGACTTAAAAGCAAGCAAGTAAGCTAGCAAGTGACTTTGCCTCTTGAATATTTCTTATTAAGCTTGAAAGGATAACTTACGACATCAAACAACACGAAGCAGGTAAAACATTTTCATGTATACTTTATGTTAGCAACTCCTCGAACACGGGATTCGTGTATTACTTTAAAAGCTTTCTGTTTTATAAATCACAGTTAAATGAATAACTTATATTGAATTACTTAAGTTAATGTTTCATATCGAACACATTTGGCAATGCTGAATTTTTCAAGAACTGGCCACGTTGATAAGAATTTATAAAAATAAAATTGCAAAAATGGAACTTTTCAAACGACTTTTAAAAGGAGGAGGTTATCAATACATCTAAATAGCGTTTAACGTTTGATTGGAATGGAAGTTGGTTTTTGATTTTGATCGTAAATATACTAATACGCTTTTTTATTTAACATACATTCTATGAATTTTGATTCTAGAAGCTGGCCTTTTTTAATATTTTATAAGCAAGTGCTTGACTACGATCCCACTTGATGTTAAGTGGAAATGCAGTCCTGGATGGTAAGGCGCACTAGCTTAGTAAATGCCTATTCACTCTACTCTTGAAAATACCCACATTGTAATCGGAAGGAAAAGACAGACGCGGGCAAACTATTCCAGTCCTTTGCTGTACGAAGAATGAAAGACGAAGCAAATCGCTTCGTTCGGATTTGAGGAATGTTCAAAACAAAGGATGAAATCCCGCAGTGCGTCTGGAAGTCCGATGGTGGAAAGGAGATGGGGAATTAGATCATGATCCTTGCCCATTCCACCCAATGAGAGGTGGCATAGCTCTTAGGTCGCTTAGCCTGAACCTATATCGCTAGTAACTCGACACAAGGGTCCCCGGTGTGGTAACCTCAGCGGACGGTTACTATGTTACGCGTAAGCATTCCGATCCGAGGGCGCCCGAGAGGGCCGAACCACGACTCGGTCGGTAGCTATTTCATGGATAATCTAAGGGACATTCGAAAAGCTAAACTAACTTTAAGTGCCACTTCGGGAAGCGTTTGCGCTGGGAGAAGAAGTGGCCGAAGAAACTCCAGCAACGTTCCTAGCATCTAAGGGTGGGGCCTGCCCATAAAATAGCGGTAACGCGCAAGGATTATTCGCAACCTCCGACGGTCGCGAATGGACGCTTTAGTTGTAGAGATCTAGCCTGTGCAATGGTAATCGCGTCGTCCGGATCGTCAAGAACGTGTCTCGGCCTCCGGGCGGCGCGACGGAATTTAGTATAGGAAGGCTTATAAGTGGCGGCACTTACAAGAAGTTTGTTATAATGTTTGGTGGCAGTCTCAAAAACCGTCGATATTATAATATATACTGCGGTGTTATACGAGATTAAAGTTTTAATCTCGTTTCATTGAAATTTTTCGAAAAAAGTAGCCTAAGTTACTTATTATTACATCAGCTATCTGCCAGTGAAAGTCCTGTAAAATCGCAGTCCCAGAGATTAACCATTCGTTTAAGATAGCAACTTTGCTGAGAAGATAGTTATGCAACTTAGACTTAAAAGCAAGCAAGTTAATGTTTCATATCGAACACATTTGGCAATGCTGAATTTTTCAAGAACTGGCCACGTTGATAAGAATTTATAAAAATAAAATTGCAAAAATGGAACTTTTCAAACGACTTTTAAAAGGAGGAGGTTATCAATACATCTAAATAGCGTTTAACGTTTGATTGGAATGGAAGTTGGTTTTGATTTTGATCGTAAATATACTAATACGCTTTTTATTTATCAAACATTCTATGAATTTTGATTCTAGAAGCTGGCCTTTTTTAATAATTTCTAAGTAAGTAAGCTTGACTACGATCCCACCTGATGTTAAGTGGAAATGCAGTCCTGGATGGTAAGGCGCACTAGCTTAGTAAATGCCTATTCACTCTACTCTTGAAAATACCCACATTGTAATCGGAAGGAAAAGACAGACGCGGGCAAACTATTCCAGTCCTTTGCTGTACGAAGAATGAAAGACGAAGCAAATCGCTTCGTTCGGATTTGAGGAATGTTCAAAACAAAGGATGAAATCCCGCAGTGCGTCTGGAAGTCCGATGGTGGAAAGGAGATGGGGAATTAGATCATGATCCTTGCCCACTTCAACGCATTGAGAGGTGGCATAGCTCTTAAATCGCTTAGCCTGAACCTATATCGCTAGTAACTCGACACAAGGGTCCCCGGTGTGGTAACCTCGGCTTGGACGGTTACTATGTTACGCGTAAAACCAAGTCCGAATGGTTTTAATAAAGGGATAAACTATGAAAAAATCGACTTTAGTTTACACCCTTACAAAATGCCAATTTCATATGCCCTAACCTAATATCTATATATATAAAGAGAAAGTGTGTGGGTTTGTTCCAAATAGGCTCCGACACGGATGGACCGATTTCAATGAAACTTTCAGGGAATCTTCAGATTAATCTGACGAGAAATCCTGTAAGTAAATTAAAGTTTGGTGGCGATCGGAGCACTTCCCTTTTGAACTGTCAAATACACCTTTTATTTAATATGATGATATTCTATTGTTTATTTAACCCAAATTTGTATTGACACATGCGTTGTGTATACATATGCCATAATGAACCATATTGAAGTACAATGGAGTATATTTTTTGACCTCATCTAGGGTCCTATGAGCCTGTTGCTAAAATTTGTGCAACAACGTTGGTCCCTTTGTGAAATATATATATATATATATATATATTTTCATCTGAATATGTCGCCTTACGAAAGTCGTCATGTATGGGTATCATAATAAAAACTATGAAATATAAAATAAACAATGGAGTATATTGAAGAATAATGAAGTACAGTGAAGTATATTAAAGATATTAATTAAGAATTTTGAAGTATTCAAGTAGAGTCATTATATAATAATTATCTTCACCCGCTCGAGAAGAGAATAGAAGAGAATGAATACGGAGAGAATGAATAATTTAATATATTGTGAGAGTTAAATTAAATATTTAATGGTGTAATTTTATTATTTAAATAAAATAAAGCAAAATGTAGCCCGACGAAGCGGGCTGGGTAAACTAGTTATATATAAATCGTGTAATAAACAAAACAGAAAACGAGTGTACAAAATCTTTCACTACGTCCCATTTCAAAAGAATCGAAGGAAATCCAACGGAGGAATCTTTAGATGTGTTAATTTTGCGTCGTATTGAGCACTGCCATTGATGAATTGTCAACAGTTTTTCAAGCATGTATTTTTCAATGCCCAATTGAATTCATTTATTACGAAAAAAATATTACGAGAATTTTAAGTTTTTTTTTGTACAAGGGGCAACGAGCTTGATCAGATCTCTCCCCACAAACATCAACCAAAGGGAATGCAGATGTTGCCAACCTATTTTAAAGAGATGGTCACTTCGAACACCACACGAAAGCAGAAGTAACTTTTTTTTAAAGAGTTTTTTAAGCATGTAGTTCATTTCTCTGATCACAGATGGCGCTTTAACGAATTACTAATAAGCATACGACTGTCGAAAACAAGAACTGTCTTTTTATTTTACACAATAATTTGAATTACTAATTTTTCGTTTGATTTCTTTTATTTTACGTCATTTGTTATTTTATAAAATACTAAATTTCCTAAAAACTTGTACTTAAGTAAAAACCAATTAGCAAGCAAAAAAATGTATATAAAATTAAGCATTCTTTTTTTTTGCAAATTGTGTTGCTTCTTGTAATTGTGGAACTTCAGTGTCCCATGATACCATTTTCTTCATCTATTTTTTTTTTATGACAACCTACACAGATTGGCCAGAGAAGCTGGCCTTGACTGCTTCACCGGATTGGGAGGTGGCATAGCTCTTAGGTCGCTTAGCTTGAACCTCTATTGCTAGTTGCAGAGATCTAGCCTGTGCAATGGTAATCGCGTCGTCCGGATCGTCAAGAACGTATCTCGGCCTCCGGGCGACGCGACGGAATTTATTATAGGAAGGCTTATAAGTGGCGGCACTTACAAGAAGTTTGTTAGAATGTTTGGTGGCAGTCTCGAAAAACCGTCGAGATGCCTGCTTAAAGAATTGGGCTATTGTCGGTAACCCTGTATCAACGTGGAGCTCACGATTGCGTACGAACCACGGCGCACCCGTGGCTCGTCGCAGAAAACGATTCTGGATTACTTGTAACCTATGGATATGTTTATGGGCGGCATGCGCGAAGACCGGGCTCGCGTACGTCATAACGGGAGTTTTTTCATCTATCTCACCGGATTTCCATTTTCAAAGCATGCTACTCACATTTCTTTCACTTTAATAAAGCCATAGAAATAATGTCAAATGTAAAGACAGGATGTGAAGACAAATAAAGACAGTTTATTGGCATCAAGCTATATTGTGCCACGGGAATATATTTCAAATCCCGCGAGATTCGCTGAGGAACGCTATTCCAACAAGTATCCGGGAAATCTCATTTACTATTCCGCGATTGTATTTCTCGAAGCTTCGTTTTATCACAATTGCCTTCTATAGTTTTACCATAAGTCCTGTATTTTTATTCTTTGACATGCCCATAATAATGGCAATGAGAAATTGAAGCGCCTATAGCCTAATGGTTTAGGGTGTGGTCTGCGTACGTAAGGTCGTAGGTTCGAATCCACTATTCCATTATTGACGTGAACCATCTCCTAACACAAGCCTAAACTTATTTTAATACAAGAACGTTAATAATATTACATACAGACCGACAGGTGGGAGTCTGCCTCATTGCGACCAGAGTGGCATTTTGAAAAGTACCGTCTCATTGATTTAGACTCAAAACGCCGCGATAGGAAATCTCGCCCCCGTTATTCATTCGACCCTGTTCACCAGTAGGTGGGATGATTCCACGACCTTACGATTCGCAGACCGTACCCTATACCATTAGGTTATTATTGACCGCTTACAATTTTTATCTGTGTTTTAAAACTTTGGAAATATATATTGCACAGATAATAAATATATTGTTTTTTTCATATTCTACAATGAAAATAGATGTGTTTCAACATTCCAGAACTGTTGGAACATTTTGCTAAACTAGTTTGAAGTCGCATGATAAGATTGCTTCTATTGAGAGTTCTATTCTTTACAGCAGTGTTCCATTACTTGATTGCAATGCTTCAAAAGTTACAACCAATACATTTTATCTAACTGAATGCAAGTTGTTTACAGATACTCAAATAAATACACTTACAGTATCACATTTTAGTCAATTAAATAAGTAACCTCCCCCCTAGGATGTGCTCTTCTCGAGCACAGTGTAGAGGGGCTCTGGTGCGTTCCTCTGGAGAATCCGGAGCCCCTCATCATGCACCGAGGAAGGCCCGCCAGAGAGGTTTTCCCAGCTCAGAGCTTTAGCTGTCTCTCAACCCGATGAAACAGTTGTAACCAGCGTCCCTGGCTGACATAGGTAGATTCTTTAACGAAAACGAAAATATTTACGAGATCCCGGAGCCCCTCACCATGCACCGAGGAAGGGCCACCGGGGAGGTTTTAGTGGGTAAAAACCCTACATGACCACCGCCTTTCCCCCAGAAGGCGGGGTATCTTTTTTTTGAAGATTTACCAACTTCGAGCTCAGAGCTTTAGCCATCTCTCAACCCGATGAAACAGTTGTAGCCAGCGTCCCTGGCTGACATAGGTAGACACTTTAACAAAAACGAAAATATTTACAAGTCAAAACAAAAAGCGATTCCAAATCAAATCAAACGTAAAGCGCGGTTACGCGCGGACGCCCTCTTTGTATTTCCGAATTCATGTAGGAATATACTTAATCAAATCTTCAAAATTCTCATTATCAAAATCTCATCCAACTACCATTGAAGTTCATCCTAAGCAATAAAAAAAGAATCATTCTAATCGGGTCATCCAGTCGAAAGCTATGAGGAAACAGATATAAAAAAGCATACATACGTATTGAAAACCTCCTCCGTTTTTGAAGTCGGTTCAACAAATTACAAATTTAGAACGTCCTCTTTATTCGGAAGTCGGTTGATAAATATTAAAATAGAATTCTCCCATTTCCGCATGTCTTAATAACAAATACCAATCAACGTAGGGCTGCACACTGTAGACCAGTATAGAAGGGTTCATTGGGCGACAAGGGTGGGGCCTTCGTCGTCCGCCAAGGTGGACCTGGGAAGAAGACGACATCAGCTGGCCCGTGTCGCCTTGCACTGCGAGGGCACAGGGGAGGGAGTAACCTGCCCGGGAAGTGCTCTTTTTGAGCACAGTGCAGAGGGGCTCCGGTGCGTTCCACTGGAGATCCCGGAGCCCCTCACCATGCACCGAGGAAGGGCCACCGGGGAGGTTTTAGTGGGTAAAAACCCCACATAACCGCCACCTTCCTCCCAGAAGGCGGGGTATCTTTCTGAAGATTTCCTCCTCGTTAACAATAACAAAAAAGACCAGTATAGAAGGCTAGACTAGTTTACGACTAAGTCTGGATTACTAGTCGTGCATATATATTGCGTATTAAAACTTGGTAAGCTTAAAAGATTAAGTCACTGTGAACTCAAGTAGAATCCACTTACTATGCCAAATCGATCTATTAGAAAGTTCATAGATGTGTTACATGGGATATATTGCGTTTATATGACGATAAGTAGGTTAATTTTTTTAATTACAAACACTTTCACGAAATTATACATCGGCCATTTATTTATAAAAAAGGAGAAGAATCCCAAATTAGGATCCCAATTAGGAGAATGCCAATCTCCATTGCACGACCCAATAAACTATGTTTTTTTTATACCTGTAAACTAGCGCTTGACCATCCCAACTGGTGTTAAGTGGTGATATAGTCGAAAGATGGTACGCGCTAGTTTAGTAAGTGCCTATTCACTCTACTCTTGAAGGCTCCCACGTCGTACTTGGACGGAAAGACTGACGCCGGCAACTTACTCCACTCCTTTGCTGTACGCACGGAACATCGACTAAAAAAGGGTGGAGACCCGCCGAGTGTCTAAACGTACGGAGGTAGAATGGGGATGGGGGAATTAACTCGTGTAATTCCTGTGCACACTCATGTTCAAGGACAGTTATGAAATTAAGTTTAAATAACAGACTATATACATATAGTAACAGGCTATATACTATATGTATACAGTCTGTTATTTAAAATACATAAATGTTATAAATACAGAGCCGTGGTAGCTTAGTGGCCCGGCGGTTGGTTCACGTTGCATAGTACGACTCGAGTTCAACCCCCGGTACCGGCACCAATAAATTTGATGTTGCAATTTTATGTGCTGATTTACCAAACACTCGGCGGTAAAGAAAAACATCGTGAAGAAACCTTTCTTAGAAAATTATTCTAAGACATGTGAAGTGCCAATTCGCGTTAGGGCCGCGTGACAGACTATGCCCTTATACTCTCTTTACAGAGAAGGCCTGTGACCTGCAGTGAGACATATATAAAGGCTGTAACTTTAACAGACTATATTTCCCTTTTATTATAAACATATTAAAATAAATATTGTTTTTGGGGATATAGAGATATTTCAAAAATAAGATAAGATATACATCTTTTGGCTTTCCATACACTGACAGTTTTACATTGATGATGATGATGTCCTGCCGATTTCGGCTACAGCGACGCTTCGGGACTGACATGTCATGAGCGAGGTCACGCGGCTCTTGAGTGTGCCCTCATGTGGCTTGCATAACCACTCTTCCTTGTAAAAGTGCGCCCGCATTGGGAGCACGTAAGCACACCGTTATTGATGTTGTAGGATATAGCAGCTCGTGGCCGGGCCTTCAGGGTGTCACGCTTGTCGTCTAATTCAGACCTGCGCTTCTGCTCAAAAGCGTACATCCTTTCCCTTATGAGGTTCCGCCACTCAGTTCGCTGACCTGCCATATCTTTCCACTGCGACGTATTTATATCAGCTTAAATATTATTTATTCAAACATCTAAGTCCTCCATTATGCACAACAAAATATAATAAGCAGGTATATAGCAACGAAACAATAATATCAAATGTCAAACGTCAATAAACAATAAACAAGCATAGTTGTTTTTTATTGTGATCAGTAATTATTCATCCATGTTATGATTTATTCTACGGATTTAAAAGTATAAAAATATTTTTTTGATTAGATATAATAATTTTATAATAATTTTAAAATTCAATAATTAATAAATATAAACCAAATACTCATTTACCAAAACCAAATACCTCTCTGGCCAACTGTGTAGTTCGTCAATAAAAAAAAGATTTTACTTCAAAAAAAATTTGCAATTCATGACGTCACTACCCCCTCAGCGTTAGCATATCCCATCGCATAACAGCAAACAGAACATTACATAAGCTAGCATATAGCTTAACATTCCAGGCACGTCTTAGCTGACCGTATCATATTGGGCGCAATCAGGTCAATTCAATTGTTTGTTCCTTCTCACACGTCCGGCCGCGAGTTGTTTAGCAAATTAACTTAAAGGACTTACTGAAACTTAATTTAGTTAGCAATACGTACGTAGGTTCAAATCACTCGTCTGTAGACGTGAACCATATCCTAGCACAATCTTAAGCTTATTTGAAACGGTTAACAAGTATGTTGGTGACATTTTCGTAAAAGATTCATGAAATAAACCAACATATAAAGCATGCTATACAACACACACCACAGAGACACCACACAAATACACACCATACATTCACATACACATATCACACACATTCTCTCACGCGTGTTAATTTTTAATTTAATATTACATAATAAAAACCAATTATAAAATTACAGTAATATTATAACTGTGGTGTATGATGGATGCTAGGCTTGTGCAAGTGCTCACAGGACATGGCGGGTTCTCCGAATACTTGAACAGGTTCAGGTGTAAGGAGAGCCCGTCGTGTGCCTGTGACGAAGGTGTGGATGAGACCATCATCCATCTCCTCACTGAGTGCCCTATACATGCTAGCCTAAAAATGGATGTGGAGACAATCTTAGGTATTAAAATTAGTAAAAATAATCTACCGACACTAGCGAGTAAGGAGCATCAAACTCACATTTAAAATAATGTGAGTGGAGAGCCCACCTTTAGATATAAAAAAATTTAACTTAGACTAGGATGTAGAAACCGAAAATAGAAAATTTGCATTATATAAAAATAGCATAGCTAGATAAATAGATAAGGTAATTATAAGACAAAATAAAGAATAAGTGTATACTAGAAATAGAAATAAAATAAGAGAAGTAGAAATAAATTGTTTAAAGACGAATGTAAGATTGTAGAATATATAAGGGATGAGAGGAAAGGCATGGGAGTAAAACTGCCCTAACCTGTCCATGTTAGGGGAACTAGAAATAGCTTAGGCATTACTACGCCTATACTAAGAGTAAAAAGGACAAGGGGCTATAAAACTCTGAATTTAGATATAAGTCAGTAGTAATGCCTCATGTTACAAAAAAAAAAACTGTGGTGTACGGGGCTGGTGATCTGTCTGACGAGGTTTTTTTTTTTTGTCTTGATAACCATACCCTAGAGACCGTTGCCGGCCTCTATGCCATCAAAGCGGCAAACACCCTGACGTGGTACCCTAGTATAGACTAACTCTCACAATCATTAAATAAATATTATTATGATTTGTTAGCGTTATTTGAAGTAACATTTCATTATGTATTTCGTTTACTTTTTTTGTTACGAAAATTGTGATCGGGCATGACGACGCGATGGGCAATTTAGAGGGAGATATAAGTAGAAGATAGAGAGTGACGAGTCGTATATCTTCAACACAGTGCAGGCCAATTATCTGTATCTCACATCAATTTTCTTTTTTCTGGAACAATCGTGTACATGTTATGTATATATATACATATACGTACAGTTGGAGCTAAAAACACTTTTTTTTTAATTAAAATAATGCTACTAATATAGATTTTAATGGGTTTTATCTTAAGTGCAGTGATAGCTAAGTGGATAAGAAGAATAACAGGATACAGATCTGGGGAGGCTATGATCTTCTGTGAAGAGTTTTAGAAGGAGACCTGGGACCGGGCAAGGCAGAGATCAGACCCATTACGGCGCAGACGAGCAGGGGCCACTGGCGAGGAGTTATGGAACTCTCCACTGGTTTGCATGTTACCCACGCGTCTGGTAGCCTAACGATCACTGCTAAAAAAATATATTGTTTTCTCGCACATATTATTTTCTTAAGTAGTAAGAGTCAGCATATGCTGAGACGGTGTCCGATATTGGCATCATATGTTTTGTATTATTTGTCCGTGTAACTTTAACTGTGTTTTGTCTATTTTTCATTCTTTTTTAATGTTATATTCTGTCTGTGATGTGTTTTTGTATTGTGATGCCAATAAATAAATGTCTATGTCTATGTCTTAATTCTCTTATAGGGTTGGTCCTGGGTTGTTGAAGTATCTATATGCAGGACGTAGTAGTCCTTGTTTAAACAGAATTAACAACCTTCATCTTTGAAGTCGGTTAAAAATAAGGAAAAACTACAGTTTTCGCTTCAGCAATCGTTAATAGGCCGAGTCGTTGAATACATCAGCATAACATTAGCATAAGCAATAAGCTACATTACTTGCACGTTTATTTCCAACGACCTCGTTTATATTCGGAATACAAAGTATGGGGATTTGAATTCGATCTACACCGCACGGGCCGTTCACAATGTTTGGAAGAGTTAAGCTAACATACATTTCCCGTCTCCGACATGTCGGTGGATTAATTACGATAAATACATTTTATTAAACATTAAAGTATTAGAGATTAGTCATGGCCGCACAGGCCCTTTGTCGTCCACCGAAGTAGACCCGGGAAGTTTTTTTTTTATGACGAACTACACAGATTGGCCAGAGAAGCTGACCTTGACTGCTTCACCGGATTGAGAGGTGGCATAGCTCTTAGGTCGCTTAGCCTGAACCTCTATTGCTAGTAACTCGACACAAGGGTCCCCGGTGAGGTAACCTCGGCGGACGGTTACTATGTTACGCGTAAGCATGCCGATCCGAGAGGGCCGAACCACGACTCAATCGGTTGCTATTTCACGGATAATAAAATCCGTGCCAATGCACCGAGGAACTGCCGCCGTAAGGGTTTTAGTGGGTGAGCAGATATCTTGTTGAAGATTTCCTCCTCGTCAACAAAAAAAAACTTTGTGCATCTTAACGCTTGGTCAAAAGATCAGCGACCTGTATTAGCAATTAGTTCTAGTCGCAGATACAAAGGGTGAAAGGTACTTGAAAGTTTATTTGGCCGGCCCTTCGAGTTAGTGTTCCGGAAACACCTTAACTTGTTCTACTCAAACAGCCGACTCACTTAATTGGAACAGTACTTAACATAATTTTGTTGGAGAGTTTATAACATAAGTTATCTTATCTTGTACCTCTAAACGAGCAGTACTTGTTATATAGCTAGCGTACCCAGCCCGCTTCTCCAGTCTAGATTTTGCTTTATTTTATTTAAACAATAAACTTACACCATTATATATTTAATTTAACTCTCACAATATATTACAATTATTCATTTCTTTCCGAATTCATTCTCTTCTCGAGCGGGTGAAGATTATTACCTAGACCCATGTACATATCAGCAGCATCAGTAAACGGATACATTCGCGGCGCTATGACTTGTTTTTAATACTTCCAAATCCTTAATTATTATCTTTAAAATACTTCAGTATACTTTATTATACTTCAATATACTCCATTGTACTTCAATATGGTTCATAATGACATAAATATACACAACGCATGTGTCAATACAAATTTGTGTTATAAAACAGTAGAATATCATCATAGTAAATAAAAGAGGAATCTCGGTCGGTTTGTACCAATAAAAAAATAACTTATTAAAATTTCTTTCCCAGTTTATGTGGGTTCACTGACTGTCCAACCCTGTGGTTCTGGGCTCTCAAGAATAAGACTACGGTATCCCCTGCCTGTCGTAGAAGGCGACTAAAAGGGGCCTCGGGTTCATTGGGCGACAAGGGTGGGGGCCTTTGTCATCCGCCAAGGTGGACCCGGGAAGAAGGCGACATCGGCTGGCCCGTGTCGCCTTAAACTGCGAGGGCACAGGGGGAGAGGGAGTAACCTCCCCCGGGAAGTGCTCTCTATGAGCACAGTGCAGAGGGGCTCCGGTGCGTTCCACTGGAGATCCCGGAGCCCCTCACCGTGCACCGAGGAAGGGCCACCGGGGAGGTTTTAGTGGGTAAAACCCCACACAATCTTTCTGAAGATTTCCTCCTCATTAACAAAAAAAAAGGGTTCACTGACTGTCACATATGGAACGTAATAAGCTTATTGAAAACTTTCTCTGTCTACCCCCGATAGGATAACAAGGGAGCGAGAGATATTTTTTACTCATAAATATACTTTTAACATTATATTATTCTATACCAAATTTATATGTAAATACTTCAACACTTTTGCGTGCAAGTTAGATTCTAAGCAGTATAAGTTTTTACCTCGTTGTATTTTAAATAAGCTTACTCGTGCTTAACTTACCTTGAGGTTTGTTAAAGTTAGTTAAAGTTACAGCCTTTATATATATAATATATACGAGTATGTCCCACTGCTGGGCGAAGGCCTTCTCTGTAAAGAGAGTATAAGAGCACAGTCCACCACGCGGCCCTAGTGCGGATTGGCAGACTTGACATGCCTTAGAAAATTTTCCTAAGACATGTAGGTTTCCTCACGATGTTTTCCTTCACCGCCGAGCGCGTGGTTAATCAGCACATAAAATTGCAACAACAAATTTATTGGTGCCGGCACCGGGGATCGAACTCAGGTTGCTAGCGTACTATGCAACAGCCAATCGCCCGGACACTGAGCTACCACGGCTCATATTGAGGTTTGAGGTTTGTATTTCATATTAAATGGTTTTTGATCTTCACCTTAAAACTTAATATACTTGTTAAATAATGAGATATTAATAGTAAACGTAAACTAACTTCACTTTTATTTTCCGTTACCATTTACCATTAACCAAGCATCAAAATGCGTAATAAACAATAGAATTATACAATTAATCTTTCGGTATTTCTGAATGTATTTTAAGTGTGTCAGGAGGAGGTGCCTAATGTTTTAGGGTACGGTCTGGGAATCGTAAGGTCTAGCATTAAGTCCGCCTTGTTGTATACTTTTATTCCGTACAGACAGATTAAAAACGCGAACAGATATTGCCATAGACATAGACATAGACATAGACATAGACATTTATTTATTGGCATCACAATACAAAAACACATCACAAACTGAATATAACACACATTAAAAAGAATGAAAAATAGAAAAACACAGTTAAAGTTACACGGACAAATAATACAAAACATATGATGCCAATATCGGACACCGTCTCAGCACATGCTGTCACACCATCAGTCAAAGGTTCGTTTAAGTAATTTAAAGTTAAATCTTTTTCTGCATTCCGTACAATTAGGTTTTGATAAAGTAATAAAAAGTTAACCCGTTGTAGACTATTGTAGCTTGTTTCAATTTTACAATAGCTATAATAAAAACCTCGTTTAATCATAATACAAGAACTAGACAATAAAAAAAATCTACTTTCGCGAGTCCATTGTCAAAATATAACAATGTCTGTTCTGGCTTTGTGCTGTGGAGCTTGTTTTTGTTGAAGTAGAACGCTCTCAACTATAAACTAGCTGAATTAGTCTGTTGTTTTTGTTCGTGAAATGTTTTCTACCCCTGCCGCGCTTCAGTTCAGTGAGAATACGAACATTTTGTGAAATTATGCTGATCAACCGGCCTCAACAGTTTCACCGGATTTTATTTCGACGTCGTCAATTCATCTCATTTACTCGTAGCACGCCTTCTACGAGATGCTCGTTCTGCGGCCGTTTAAGGGTCGTCTGACCATCTTTTCGGTGAACGACCTTCACTGCCGTCACCGCAAAAACTACTGCAGTGATAGACACGATACCTGTCCTATCATACCTTTTGAAGCGTCAATAGCCTTATAGGTTTAGGGTACGGCCTGCGAATCTTAAGGTCGTGGGTTCGAATCCACCATTCGACTATTGCCGTGAATCATAACCTAGCACAAGCTTAAGCTTGGAATGGTTAACAAGATTGTTAGTAATATTTCTGAAAAGAAAAAGATAAAAAATAAAAATAAATATGCTATGGCTAGCTTTCTTTTTTTAAAAAAAAATTAAAATGCCAACAATTTTTTTTCATAAATATTACTAACTTGCTATATCCATCTCTATATACATGAAGTGTTTTATTTTTATATTCGATAAAACGTAACCACAGACTTGTGTCCGTGTTCTTTTCTAATGTACTTTAATTTGTTACTTTGGTTTTATTAATAAGAGTGTTACTACAATCTACAGTTACTACAATTTTTTTTATAATTCCTGAATTTGAAGGTGGTTGGAGAACGCTCTGGTTCACGCGTCGTAGACGCCCCGTTGCATTGTTATTAGTTTCTCGGCAAGCGCTGCGTCCCTGTTTCTCATGGCCATTTTTAAGTTGTTCTCTATTATTTTATCTCTTGCGGCCGTTGCCCTTGTCACCAGTCTTCCACAGTCATCTGTGTAATAGACACAGCTGACGGTGTGTCGGGATATCGCCACTACAGCATGTTGGACGCTGTCGTGCAGTTGCAGCTTTTTCGTCACTGTTCTGATGACCACCACTGATCCGTACGTGAGGCCTTGGGCCTCGTGCACGGATAATAGCCTAATGGTTCATTGTATGATGAAGTGAAACATCTCCTAGCGCAAGCCTATTTCGATAATATTTGTGAAAATAAATATCTTTTTTTTAATATTATTGTGAACCGTAATAGTTTAGATCAAAAATTATTACTTGGACCCGTAAATACAAAATGAAGTAAACGACGAACAAAAACAGTCCTCTGTCACGCTGAACCCTCGTTCCGTTTTAGATAAACGAGGAAAACTACAGTTGAATGTGTCAAAAAGTTTGTTTAACAAACAACCTTTAACACGTTTAACGGAACGAATTTTCGGTTCAATTAAAGTGTTTTAAATAACTTTTTTTGCAGGGAAAATTGTCACATTTATTTCGTTTTATGTACAGTTCTCTATAGATCCTTTAACGATGCTCTTAACAACTGATTGATATCTATCGTTCTCCATTATTCCTACTGCCTGTCTCCAGGAATAACTTGTCCAAGAATTTTCCACTGTCGCGCGCGGTTGGGTTTTTTAATACCATCTCCCTGCACAGAGATATATTTTGTTGCGCTCAGTCGGTCTTTATCGAAGCTGCCTACAAATGCGTAGAAGTTGTTTGACTCAAATTTATTTAATATATTTATTGCCAGTGCATGAAGCTGCATTTTATTTGTTTTAATTTTAGTAATATATATTTAACTAAATTTACTTTTTGACATCAAATTGGATTATGTGTAACGGTGTTATAATTTTTATTGATTTAAATAGATAAAATAAATATTTATCTGTTCCACGAATAAATTCATAACGGTAGCTGATTGTTGTTAAATAAATGTTTCTTCTATTCTATATTTTCTTTCCTGCTCGAAGATCAGAGGAAGATCCAAGAAAAGGTGGGACAGTATAGTGATAGACATGAGAGAGTGCGAGATTTCCCAAGACCATGTCGGGGACAGTGCGAAGGGAAATGACTCCACCACCGTGTGGTACCCATAACAAGGAAGAGGGAACGGTCTCTTAAAAGTAATATCAAAATTGTATTGATCCTTAAAGCTCGTTAAAAGCTTCACATAATATCAACCACATTTTCTCAAAGCTTTCAACGTATTTGGTATAAATGATGGATTTGTCACTCGCTAAGTCACTGGCAAATTACTCGCACGGGTCATTAATCACTGTGACCCAACGAATGTATTTAAATTGGAACGCTACGTGTCTATGAGTATTCAGTGATGCGTGTATAACTCGAAGTTATTAGTTCTAGTTCTAACCATCCCGGATAATAAATAGATTAATAATATATAATAATACCTTTAATAGCTCTAATTCTCTATTGGTATCAAATAGCGTGACAGGCGGTGCTCGTCGATGTTACCATCCCACATGACCAAAAGTTCGTGAAGGCCGAAAGGAAAAAAATCTCCAAGTACCTTGACTTTGCATACGGGATGCTTGTGGAATGTGTATTCGACGATCATTGTCCCGTTAGTCGTTTCTGCGAACGGAAGATAAACGACGATAAAGAAATGTCTCGAACAACATTTCAAGAGACTTTTATCAGAGCTGGGCCAAGGGTCAGATACAGAGGGCAGTACTCCTGGACACGGCACGCATCGTCAGGAGGCTTCTCTCTATGTCGCCCTAACCACCGGTTGTTTAGGCCCATTTTCACTGCCGGCGGCACGAGTTAGGTTTTTTTTATAATTTGTATGCTTCTTTTATGTATTTTAAAATTTTTATTATAAAAATATTAATTTCGTGTTCTGTTCCCGGTATAAAGAAATTAATTCTTCGTGTAAATATTTTGTATTACGATTTTTTTTGTCTATAACAGTCAAAAAAACTATCTTAGAAATAATAAATAGCACCTTTATTTTATTTCTAATGAATTAAAAGAAATACATATGTAATAATAGCGCCATCTATCTAAACCAGTTCACACTAAAAATCTTACGATTTTATCTAACGTTACGGACGCTTTTCCGGTTACCCCATAGCTTACCCCATAAGGAACTTCGTTTCAAAATTATTTATTTTTAAATAACGAACCCGCACGCATTAACTAGTACTTACTCGTATAATAATAATAAAGCCTTTTTATTTCCATATCTAGATTAATTTTAACACTTAAATTTTAACATAGGTAGTATTTGTTAGTGTTTACTT
The DNA here is from genome assembly GCA_029286785.1 of Meandrusa payeni. Lineage (NCBI taxonomy): Eukaryota > Metazoa > Arthropoda > Insecta > Lepidoptera > Papilionidae > Meandrusa > Meandrusa payeni. The sequence continues at coordinate 3,232,719 of JAGSMX010000032.1, forward strand.
ACATTTATGTTAGTATTGTTAAATTTAGCAACTAGATATGGACCCTTTGGGTAAAGGCCTCCTCCTTTTCCAATTTTCCTATTCCTGCCTAGACACATCCAGTTTCTTCCTACTTCATCTTTTATGTCATCAGACCACCGCTTGTAGGGTCTGCCTACATTTCTTTTTCCAATGGGCCCTTTCCATTGTGTCGCCAGTTTGGTCCAGCGTGAGTCGGTGAAGCGTGCTACGTGTCCAGCCCATTGCCATTTTAATTTAAGTGCGTGTGTTAACGCGTCGGTTTTGTTTTCCCCTTGATTTTGGCGCTTGTTACTTTTTGTTTTTTTTTTTGATTTTAAGGATGCTTCTTTACTTTACTCGTATATAAACTACATAAAAAACGTGTATATTAATTAAAAAGAGATTATCAAATATGTATAAAATAAAATTCCACGAAGTGCTCAGCGCGTCGTGTCAGTCGGAAAGTTGACAAACGATGTTGGTTGAGCTAACAATCTCTGTAAGTACGTTATTAGGTTTCACGGTAGGGATGTTCATGGCAAAAATATATCGATTTATTTTTCGATTAAATATATCGTGAAGTTGTATCGATACTACGAGATATATTGTACAATTATAGTGACATTGTTCATAAATCGTAATTTGTTTATAATTAATTAGGGCATAATATTAGAAAAGTTATGTACTAATAGAATACTCGGCGCGTAAATGAGAGGTTCTCGCTTCGGATACCAGTCCAGAGTATTTGATTTGATTCTGCTAGCAGTACAGAATACATGCATAGATTATAAAATTTATTCAACAAGTCCTGCCATCGTGAAGAGTAGGAGTGTAGTAACATACTACACTACACTCTTCGTGATGGCAGCGCAAGTAAGGTTTTAGGTTTTTGGAATACTTTTTTATTTCATTTCTTATGATATTTTGTATATCGGATGAAATATATCGATATTAGATGATTCGATAATATCAGATTGAAGAGATATATGGCGTCCATATATCGATATTTTATGTAATATCGATATATATCGTGCACTCCTATTTCACGGTAAACTTTGTAAATCGGTTTATATAGAAATCATTCAACGTTTTTTTTGTACGTCGGAATTATGTCATATATATATAAATGAATTGAGAGCTACACATTGGTCGGAAAAGCATTTGACGTCTTCCCTCCAGATGGACCTAACTTTAAAATGATAGTTGAAAGTGGAGCAAATTACATTATAACTATCCAAGCCGGGGTTACCCCTCACTGGGGATCCCCACAGGCAGGGGTAACCCCGGCTTGGATCGAATTACTACAATAGAGGTTCAGGCTAAGCGATTTAAGAGCTATGTCTCAATCCGGTGAAGCGGTAAAAGTCAGCTTCACTGGCTAATCTGTAAGTTGGTCTAAGAAAAGATAAATAAAGAAGTGCACAGAAATTACACGAGTTAATTTGCCATCCCCGTTCTACCGCCGGTTTAGGGATTCGGCGGGTCTCCATCCTTTTATAATCGATGTTCCGCGCGTCCGAACGAAGCGATTTGAGTCGTTTCTTTGAGGAGAAGAACGAGTTACCGGCGTCAGTCTTTCCGTCCAAGTACAACGAAATCTCCCTGCAAGAGTAGAGTGAATAGGCACTTACTAAACTAGCGCGTACCATCTTTCGACAATATTACCACTTAACATTAGGTGGGATCGTGGTCAAGACTAATTTGTACACCATAAAAAACACGACTGTTGACAGAGCATCAGAGATCCAAGAAGGCTCACAGCAATTACCGCATTGAGCCTTGGATTTTAGTCAACACGATGTTTTGGGAAAACATTAGGGTGGTCCAGCATCCATAATGTATTAAGTCTTAATCAAAGAAAATGATGATCAAAAACGTAATAAATATGTCGACGCTGGAAAACAAAAACGTAGTAACCCACAAAAATGAAATTGTTCACCAATTTCTGTTTGTGGACCTGGAGCTGTCGTTTTTGGACACAATATTATGTTTTGCTGAATATACTCGTATATTGTACCACGGCATTAACCTAGAGTTTTTCTAAAAGAAAATCGTTTTACGCTACAAAAAAAAAACGAGACGTCAATGTTTTAAATCCTATTTTCGTTATTTTTCATCTAATTTTTACAAGTCGTATATCATTCGACGCGTCTTTTTTTTCTTATTCCAACGACGTAAAAAGTGAAAATGGCCATATGTGTCACTTACTACGTTTTTGCATTCCAGCGTCGGTGTAAACAAGCATGTTATCGCATATATTATAAGATTAACGGACTAAACTACGGATAAAAGAAGAGAGAGTCCGTCTCTTACTACCTCGCTAAAAAAGATAAGGATGTGAAAGCCTATTTGTTTTTATTCCGTATTCATATAAATTCGCTCGTAATGAAAATAAAGTATGACATGAATTTATTTCTTTTAGGAATTTCATGGAGCCCTTGACAAAAGGGATGAGCCTATTTATCTCTCTCTCGTTAGATTACGTGTACTAAAGAAGTAATTTAAATCTTGATTTAGTGCCAGCATTGTGTTGAGCGACGTCCCGCCATTTATTTTTGAAATAGGTCACCTCTCTTCATTGTCTCCTTTGCGATGATTTGTCTCGTCTTATTCTGTTTCATTTCCTGACAGAGTTTTGTAGGCTACTTTTTTTTGTACTATCGTACCCAGCCCCCATCGCCGGGCTAGATTTTGATTTATTTTATTTAAACAATAAACTTACATCATTAAATATTTAATTTAACTCTAACGATATATTAAATTATTCATTTCTCTCCGTATTCATTCTCTTCTCGAGCGGTTGAAGATATCTACACCCATGTACATTTTAGCAGCATCAGTAAACGGATACATACGCGTCTCGTTTTATTATATATCTTTAATAATATAATTATTATCTTTAATATACTTCATTATACTCCGTATAGTAAAAGTCAGCTTCTCTGGCTAATATATGCCAGCTATGTTTACGGATCTCCTCATCCCTGATTTGGCCTTGTAGAGATACTCCGAGCATAGCCCTCTCCATAGCTCGTTGTACGACTTTGAGCTTGCTTACGAGGCCCATAGTGAGAGACCACGTTTCTGTGCCATATGTCATCACTGGTAACCGACACCGGTCGAAGACTTTCGACTTCAAGCACAGAGGTATTTTGGACGAGAATACATTTCGAAGAAAAAGTTAGGATAGTTAGACACCATTATTTTGGAGCCCTTAAAAAAGAAAATAAGCACAATTTTTTTCAATGTAACATCAACCTTTTACTGTTATAATTTTTTCATAACGCTTAGTAAATCAGCACTTAAAGTTGCAAGAAACATATTCATTGGTATCGGCATTGGATTCGAAGTTGGTGCTGAAGGTCTAAAATGTAGCGTGTGTCAGAATCGAAGTTATATATTTAGTAGTATATAGATATATATTAGTATAATAAGAGATCCGGTCGGGCAGTACCTATTAATACACAATATATAACACAAAGTAAATAACAAGAGAGAATTTAGCTTATGTACTGAAGCGCTACCGACGAACAACACTAACAACGCAACACAGCAGAACAACTCTAAAGCCTCTGAACTGTACCACTGCTCTTATACTATTGTGAGGAGTCAACAACATGACTCCTCACAAATCCTTTACATATTTAATACTCTTTGGTTTTAATAGCACATATATTAACAACAAGTTGTTCGTATTATAACACACATATACCAAATGTGTCGAATAAACGAATCTGTTATAAATAAAGGCAATACTGGCAAATGCATTTGATATATAATCTAAACATTCGTAACGATTCATTCGATAGTCAAAAGAGCAACTATAATACTATTATCTAACACGTGCAACTTGAGGCGACCGTTCGGACCGAACTATCTCGGATGTCAAAGAGGGCATCTGCTTTATATTAAGTAAATCAGGACAGAGCTACCGTAAGATCTTTGCATATAAATTACGTATCAACATTACCTCTCGTTTACAGTGATGAATATCAGAGAAAGCATTCGCCTCTGATATTAATGGAATAATATAGCGACAAAATGTCCTCGTTCCATCTTGAACGTCGCAATAAAAATAAAATGGCGGAACTTCTGAGGATATGACGTCAGTAAAACGGTTAACTGTAACATTTATGCATATTCGCGTTTCGTCCGCGTTCAAGGTGTATTGTCCCTATATATGATAGGCGCGAGAAATACGGGATTCTTGAAAACTATTTTCAAATTTTTCAAGAATAGCTTCGTTGCGTCTATCTGATGGATAACCGGGAGACAAGTTACTAAGTATTTTCAGGCCCACCGACCTTCTTATTTTGATAAGAAATCCTCTAAAAGAACCTACCTGTATAGATTCGCATTAGCTGCGGATCCATTATGTAATGAACCATCTCTTTGAATTTTTTTTGACGGGGAGGAAATCTTCAACAAGATATACCGCCCTCTGGGGGAGGGGGGGCGGTATTATGTGGGATTTTTACCCACTAAAAACCCCCCCGTTGCCCTAACTCGGTGCATAGTGAGGGGCTCCAGAATCTCCAGTGGAACGCACTCAAGCACGTCAGGGTAGGAGGTTCATCCTCCCTCTGTGCCCACGAAGTGCAAGGCGATACGGGCCAGCCAATGTCGCCTTCTTCCCGGGACCACTTCAGCGACAACGGTGGAGGCCTTGTCGTCCAGTGAACCCGAGGCCCCTTTAGTCGACTTATACGACAGGCAGAGGATACCCTAGACATATTCTACGAGCCCAGAACTACAGGGCTGGTGAACCATCTCTAGCTATCTTCTCTAACTTACATCTCAACTTTCTTTCGACTCGCCCGATCACGCTTTTCGTAACCTATTCACCGGCTTACTTTCCATGTTAAGCGTACATGAAGAAGTTTTACTTTAAATATCGAAGCTGGAAAACTAGAACGTAGTAAGCTACAAAAATGAACTCACCAGAGCGGTAAAACATTTCAACTGTTTTAAAAAAAATTATAACTTTCGTGTTTGTGGACCTATAGATGTCAGTTTTGGACACAATATTTACTATTTATTGATGAATAATTTTTGTACCACGGCATTAACCTAGAATTTTCCTAAAAGAAAATCGTTTTGCCGTACAAAATAAACGAGAAATGTCAATCTTGAAAATCATATTTTCGTTATTTTTCATCTAATTGATACAAGTCATATATCATTCGACGCGTTTGTTTTCTGATTCCAACGATGTCAAAAGTGGAAATGGCCAAATGTGGCACTTACTACGTTTTGCTCTCCAGTGTCGATATATTGTGAGCATTCTTTGAAAATGATTTTCTTGTCCGTTTGTCTTTCAGTATATTCTATTACGTGAAATTCACTTAACATCGTAGACAATATTAGTTGTAGATGTAGAAGCTAGATTCAACGTTAATTTGTATTTCCAAATTGAACATTTATTAACTAGAGAGAATCCCAAGCGATTTCACAGCTGCATTTGATTAGACGGCCATAAACTTCAGACAAGTTTACTGCAGCGTGCGTCTGGAGTGAGGCATATAAACTAGTTGTTTATTTTCTACGGCTTACGAAATCTAATATTTATACAATTTGAAATAGTGTTTTCATCTCAAATGTATTGTTTATTGCACACAATACGACAAAGAGAACAGTACACTTTATAAGATTGGAAATTTTATTGAGATAAGTTTATCATTTTATTTATTTATTTAAAATTATTGTTACACCTTCAGACACTATACCAAACTGGAGCCGTGGTAGCTCAGCGTCAGTTGCCTCTAGTTGCATAGCTATCAACCCCAGTTCGATCCCCGATGCCGGAACCAATGAATTTTTTTATGTATTTTAAGTGCAATTTAATTTTTGACGAACTACGCAGATTGGCCATAGAAGCCTTGACTGGATTGAGAAGTGGCATAGCTCTTAGGTCGCTTAGCCTGAACCTCTATCGCTAGTAACTCGACGCAAGGGTCCTCCCCGGTGAGGGGTAATCTCGGCTTGGACAGTTACTATGTTACGCGTAAGCATTCCTATCTGCGAGCGCTGAACCACAACTCAGTCGGTAGCTATTTCGCGGATAATCTAAGGGACATTCTAAACTAACTTTGAGTGCCACTTCGGGAAGCGTTGGCGCTGGGAGAAGAAGTGGCCGAAGAAACTCCAGCAACGCTCCTAACATCTAAGCGGGACCCGTGCTAATTTACCGCGCTCAGCGGTGAAGGAAAACAACATGGTGAAACCTACATGTCTTAGAACATTTTATAACATATTTGTAGTCTGCCAACCTGCTCTAGGTGTGTGTGGCGGATTTTTTTATTATTTGATTTTATTTTATATATGTTTGGAAAACTTACAGCTAGAAGAGACACAAGATAATTAAATTAAATATGGAAATGGCCAATTAAAAGTTTTCGCAAATAGAATAAGATGTACAATTAAAGATATAATAATTAAACAATAGAAAGAGCAACAATTCAACAGAAAAAAGAGATCAAATAACAATAGAAGATTTTAAAGAAGTAAATAAATAAATAGATAAATAGATAACGACAAAGAACCTTAACTCTATTATTTAATATACAAATATAAACTACCTAAAACATCAGCTTATTTTGGAAAAAAGAAATGTTTACACATCCTTTCTTTAGGCAGCGTACAGTTGTATTAAAATGTCGATATCAACCTCCTAGACTTTTCATTTTAGAAGCGACAAGTTCTCTGCAGGTATGAGTTTTGTCCATACACGGTTCTGTTCATAGGAACATGCAAAAGATTGTATCTGCGCAGATTTGCACATGGTACACGCAGTCCAATTTTGTTCAATAGTTCGGGAGTGTTGGTTGAGCCGTTCAGAATCTGGATGAAAAGAGCTAGATCCGCTGTTCTTCTTCTTTCAAACAATGGAAGAAAACGAAATGTGTTATGTCCTTATAGTCTCTTTACAGGGAAGGCCTGTGTCCAACAGTGGCACATAAATATATAAGCTGTCACTTTAACTTGTAACACATTAAACTAAGATGCAATTTCAGCACTGTAGTTCTGGGCTCGTAGAATAACACTACGGTATCCCCTGCCTGTCATATAAGGAGATTAAAAGGGGGTTTTAGTGGATAAAAATCCCACATAACCCCGCCTTCCCTCCAGATGGCGGGGTAGATGATACAATAGAATAGAGAAGTTTATTCGACATAAGAACACAGAAGCAACAGGTAAAACAAGACAAAAAACAACATAAACAAAAGTAATTCAAATTGTAAAAAATTCAAAAAAAAGAACAAAATAGAAATTGTGCCGAAAAGGGGTTCAGCATGTGCTGTGCTACATGTGTTAGCCGCTGATTTTTCGCCAAAAAACTTTGAAAACTAGGGCGATCGGATCTTCGGATCTTATTGAAGATTTTCCCAGGTCAAAAAAAAGATTGAATGCCACTAAGGCACTAAGTCCGTTAAGCAAGGAAAAGATAAAAGACATAACGAAATATTAAAATGGTGATGAACCATGGTGATCTTGTTATGACTTTATTATATGTCATATACAAAGAGTAAATGACACGTAATAAGTAGACATAAACTGTGCAATACGATATTTGAAATGAGAACGGACTAATCTAGTGGTGTGCAAACTTTTTGGTTTGCGGGCCACAAATTGTAAAAAATACTTTAAAAGGGGCCAAAATTTGACCGAAAAAAAATATTTTGATTTATAAAATCTACTTAAAAAAATAATTAAAAGCTTACGACGTTATAATTTTTTTTAAACAAACCGATAATTTTCAAAGGTTTTAAACCTTATAAACACTACTGATATAAATAAAACAGAAACAATTTTACAATAACACATCAAAAATGTTAACAAGACAGTCTTGGCGGGCCGGATGAAATGCTTTAACGGGCCAGATTTGGCCCGCGGGCCGTAGTTTGCCCACCACTGGACATATTGAAACCATCCACTAAATGCTAGCCTTTGTGTACTTTAAAGCTAGTAACTAGCCTTTCTGTGTTGTACAAATTTTATTTTGGAGAGTGTGTACAGGAATTACACGAGTTAATTCCCCCATCACAATTCTACCTTCCGACGTTCATTCATTTTCGACTCCGCTTTTCCCGTGCGTCCGAACGAAGCGATTTGAGTGATCGTTCATCGTGCGTACAGCAAAGGAGTGGAACAATTTACCGGCGTCAGTCTTTTCATTCAAGTACGTCGTGGTAGCCTACAAGAGAGTGCATAGGTACTTACTAAACCAGCGCGTACCATCCTTCGACTATATCACAACTTATCATCAGGTTAAATCAAAAGGAAAAAGAAAATAATCTACATGGTAATATATTTAATACAGAATACGTTAAGGTGCTTTTTTGCAAAAAAAAATCTTCTATATTCAGCCAGTTATGAAAAGGCTTATCATGAATTTTAAAATATTCATAATGGTACTTACGTTTTTTGATTAAGTTTGTAAGGATTCCAGCGGAATAGAGTCCTCTCTGGGGTCTCTTCAAATTTAATTAAGTACAAAAACGGTTTCATACTGGCTGCTTATAAGCTTCAGATAAACTATATTCATAATACGAACTACCACACCACCGTGACGTCATCTGCTTCTACTTCACAGAATGGTTCACTGTGTGTAATTGATGGGCTGCTATACTCTTAAGCAACAGACATAATGTGTAACGTACAAATTTGTCACAAATATTTAATAATTAAGTCTTTATTTGCACACAATACAAAAAAGGTACAAATAGGCACTGTCAACTTATGGAATCAACTGTCGCCAGCGGTGTTTCCGAACGTTTACGATTTAGGGACCTTCAAAAAACGAGCCTATTCCTATCTCAAAGGACGGCAACGCACCTACAGCTCCTCTGGTGCTGTGGATGTTCATTGGCGACGGTGATCACTTAAGATCAGGTGAGCCTTTTGCTCGTTTGCCACATTTCATTTAAAAAAAGGCGGACTTAATGCCAGATAGTATTCTCTACCAGTCTACCTTGGGGTAGAGCAAGCTATGTTAAAAATTAAAAATGAAAGAAAACTATATATATATCTACATACCGAGAAAATAAAATAATATTAGAAAAATATTTTAAATAAGAACATAACGTTTTGAATAACTTAAAATTCCAACTCATTCCTCAATCTTTTATGGAAAGTCATTCATATTGCAGGCTACTAGACTGTGGAATGCCCTTCCTAATTCCATTCGACTTGCTAAATCCGTACCTAAGAATTTTTTAGCATATAAGAATTTCCTAGCGCAGCATTATCAATTTCGTCGGAACTATGATATATGTATATATTATGGAAGGATATGGCAGCTCAGCGTACTGAGTGGCGGAACCTCATAAGGGAAAGGGTGTGCTTTTGATCAGAAGCGCGGGTCTGAATTAGACGACAAGCGTGACACTCTGAAGGCACGACCACGAGCTGCCATATCCTATAACATCAATAACGGTGTGCTTACGTGCTCCCAATGCGGGCGCACTTTTACAAGGAAGAGCATTAGGGCACACTCAAGAGCTGCGTGACCTGGCTCATGACATGTCAGTCCCGAAGCGTCGCCGTAGCCGATATTGGCAGGACGTCATCATGATATTTTATGTTTTAGTATATTTAATGATAAGTTATTTATGTAGGTATATTTAGTGTAGGTTATTGATTATATGTATATAATATAGTTTTGTTATATATAATATATATATTGTTCAAATTAAATATTTATATTTGAACGCCATCGTCCTGTTTTGTTCATATATTTCGTGACCGTCATGAGAGAAGCCGAGGACAGAGCGGTGTGGGAGCAGCTCATCGACGTTTCGGTAAAGGCGCTTCAAGATAAGCACGATCTACCATAATTAGAAGTTATACGAGTATAGGAACCCTATCATACAGGGCTATAATTTTGTTTCATATTTTGGGCCGACTCCAAGCTGTTATAAAACATAGCCTTTGGGTCGTTTGCCAACATGTCTGAACTTTAGAGTGCCATCGACATTGAATGATGCGTCATTTTTGTAAGTGGAATATTTTTAAGTCCCAGATCAATGCACTAGAATATTTTAGATAGATTGAATATTGTAATATCGTCTTCTTTATTCTACGATGTATATTCCAATCGATGATCGGCGATATCTTTCCATCGCTTATTAGTATAGAGGTTTATAGCCGAGACCCTCAGGTATGATATGTTAGCTCTGGTTTTTGTTTTTTGCTTCCCAGTTGGCTTTCGATTAATAACCGTATGAATTTTGTGTTTTGTTTTTGAACTTAAAGTCGTATAAAATGAATCATGTTGATTGAGTTATTAGTTTATATATATCTGTGATTTCTTCTTAAAGGCAATGAGCACTTACGTGCATACATGTGCGTTCACGCATGCGCCAGAACTTCGTAATATGATATTTCATTAAAGAGCACCCGCGCGAGGATTCGCATTTGTTTTGCCTCGATTATCGTTTATACTTGTAAATATATAATTTGAAGATAGATCTACACTCGTGAGCAAAAATAAAGGGTCGGTTAAGAAAGTTGGAATTTCTCGGAAGATAAATACGCTAACTGCAATAATTGTACATGATAAAATAAAATAAAATATTTCTATTAATAGTGGCTGTTTTTCATATATTTTTATTTATTAATTAGATAATGTATTATATATTTAAAGCGTACTGACAGGATTAAATATAATTAGAATTATATAGATAAACAAATTCTATTAACAAGTTACTATTATGTTATATTTATTTATTTATTTATTCTTTATTAGTCTTCCTGTGGCGTCGTCACAGCCATCTGTATAATAGACACAGCTGACGGTGTGTCGGGATATCGCCACTACAGCATGTTGGACGCTGTAGTGCAGTTGCAGTTTTTCGTCACTGTTCTGATGACCACCACTGATCCGTAATTGAGGCCTTGGGCCTCGTGCACGTAAGGATGCGTAGCTATGCGATAGCTAAGGGACTTAAGAGCGAACACTTCTCAATCCAGTGAAACAGTCAAAATCAAATTACAAAAAGTTATGAACATTATTGAAATTGTCTTCTTATAACATTACAGAACTTCAACAAATTCGGTGAAGTTACTTGCGTCCTGACCTCAACTCAATCAACGGTATTCACGCGAATAAATCTATCGGACCTTTTTCAATTCCGATGAAAATTGTGAACCATGTTCTTCACTAGATATAGGGATGTCAGAATGAGGTCCGATTGAATTTGTTCACGTACCTTAACTAATGATTTATTGAATACTAGCGTACTTGAACCCGCTCCGCCGAGAAGATTTTACTTTATTTTATTTAAACAAAGTTACATCATTAAATATTTAAGTTAACTCTCACAATATATTAAATTATTCATTTCTCTTCATATTCATTCTCTTCTCGAGTGGGTGAAGATCATTACTTACACCCATGTACATATCAGCAGCATCAGTAAACGGATACATTCGCGGCGCTATAACTTACCTTGAATACTTCAGAATCCTTAATTATTATCTTTAATTTTCTTCAGTATACTTTATTATACTTCAATATACTCCATTGTACTTCAATATGGTTCATAATGACAAAAAATACACAACGCATGTGTCAACACAAATTTGTAAATAAAAGCTGTATTTGACAGTTCAAAAAGCTCATGCTCCGAACGTCACCAAACCTTACAGGATCACAACAGGTCAATCTGAAAATTCTCTGAAAGTTTCATTGAAATCGGTCCAGCCGTTTCGGAGCCTATATGGACGAAACCCACACGCTTTCTCATATATATATATATATATATTTTTTTTCGAAGCGTTAATACGAGTAGCCTAATGGTTTAGGGTACGGTCAAATCATAAGGTCGTAGATTCGAATCTTTCGACTATTGACGTGAATCTCCAAGCACAAGTTAAGAATGTTAGTAATATTTCTGAAAATGGATACAATTACTAATTATTTAATTATATACTGGTTACTAATTTCGTTTTTAACAAAAACTGTTCATTCTTGAGCAAAGGCAAAAGGTTTCTAGACTTCCGGTGTTCTCCCGAAGAGTGTGTGTCTGATAAACTGATGGAACATGATCTTATTACTTCTCCCTTCCACCATGCCTCTTGAAGTCAAGCCGCATTGCTGGATTTCATCCTTCTTTGTGAACATCGGTCACACCCGAACAAAGTGTTCGATTACAATGCGTCTATCTTCATGAGTAGGATGAATAGGCATTTACTAAGCTGCTGTGTTTTACCATCCAGGTCTGAATTTCCACTTAACATCGTGGGGAAGAACTTGCGAGTTTTTCATAATTCTTAAACGTGAAGGCAAAGGTAATCATTTTACAGCCACGTGCATGTTTGTAGTCAATTCGTTACTGCCGATCGATTAGCAATAATTCCTATCACCGTACCGGCTTTAGCAAACACCCAATTAGTTGGAGTGAATACACTAGGCGTGTTCTATATTTGTTTTGCGGGCTAACCAATCATTCACTAGCCTAATGGTTTAGGGTACGGTCTGCCAAACGTTAAGGTCGTAGGTTTCAGTCCACCATTCGACTATCAACGTTAAATATCTCCTACAAGTACAAGCTTAAGCTTAGAATGCTCTCCAGTAGCACTCAAAGTTTTTGAATGTCCCTTAGATTATCCGTGAAATAGCAGCAAACCAGCCCTGGTTCGGCCTTCTCGAACACCCTCGGATCGAAATGCTTACGCGTAACATAATAACCGTCAAATAGGGTTACCCATGGCCAGGGGGATTCTTCAGGTCGAGTTACTAGCGATAGAGTTCAGGCTGATCGACCTAAGAGCTATGCCACCTCTCGATCCGGTGAAGCAGTTAAGGCCGTCTTTTCTGGGCAACCTGTGTAGTTCGTCAAAAATCCTTTACTTGGTCAGACCGTGTTGGCGACCGGTCTTTTGTCCTCTTGCCGTTTGTAGTGCCAACGATGACCAGCTTTTCAAGGTTGTCATCCCTCTACGCATTATATGCCCGAAATGAGAAAGTAGGCACTGTAGACATGTGGTGGACGGTCTGGTCTTTATGTCGAGTTAGAGTCCTCTTAGATGTCCACGGTATTCGCAGCATTCGCCTAAAGCACCACATCTAAAATGCGTTTATTCTCTGTTTTCTCTTGCTCGAATTGTCCATGACTCGACTTCATAGAGACAAATTGGGATAATTAATGCTCAATCTAACCGAGCCTTTGTTTTATAGCTTATTATTTATTGGTTTGTTGCTGCACGGTACAAATAATAATTCCTCCCCAAGATACGGATTGGAAAATATTTTCATACATATATCCTGTCTAAATGTTTATTTATGCTCGCAATAAGTTCTCTATTTTAAGTGACCCTTGCGTGTTACTTCCTATAGAGGTCCAGGCTAAGCGACCTAAGAGCTGTCACGGCTCAAAACTCGATGGTAACTGTAGAAACAATCTAATTGGTTAGCGTAGTTCATTCAGAAAAAATGTACTCGTTTATTTGAATAAATAAATAAATATATTTCGTCAATAGCCTAATGGTTTGTGGGTCCTGAATCTCAAGGTCGTGGGTTCGAATCCACCATTCCACTATTGCCGTGAACCATGTCCTAGCACAAGCTTAAGCTTAGTTGGAATGGTTAACAAGATTGTTAGTAATGTTTCTGAAAAAAAAAGGAAACGAAATATTGCTAGCTTTCTTTTTTTTTTTTTAAAAAGTATATATATATATATATTATATATGTGTGTACTAACTGTTGATGTAACGTATTAATAAATGTTTAGCAGTTAATGGACTGACTAATATAAAAATACTTTGATTGACTAGCTCCGATCGTGTTATGATCGTCCGCCTCCGATTTTGAAAGAGGTGCCTATATTAAAAACTTAGGACTCTCTGTAGACGATCAGTGCTAAGTTTAGAATAGCGTGTGTTACGCTGGAGGAAAAGCCCTTTACAAGTGAACCTCTGAAGGAAAGTCTCACTTAAATTACATATAAAACTCTTGATGTTTTGCTAAAATCTGTCCATAATAACTGTTGTGTGCGATGTTGAGCAAGGAAGATCATATAGTTATGAATTCTGTAATAGGCACATCTGTATTAAATAAGAATGGAATAATAAAAATCCACACTAGTGTTATAATCTGTAGGTCTCGTAGAATAAAATAGTCCAACAACTAATACACTCGCTTTATTGAGACAGCGTAACGTTGTACAAAGAATTATTTATATCGAGTCAAACGTCACAACTGCGCGTCCTCGCCATCTTTTACAAAATTAATTAGAAGTCAGATTAGGAACTAATAAGGTTAAACTATTGTTTACAATGCCAAGTTCATGTGACGATCAACTAAATTATTAATTGTGAATTAAAGATACAATAAGGTTCAGGTAAATTATTAAGATATCATTGGAAGTAGTTATTATGTATAACAATCGCTGAGTGTCAGGTGTTGCCAGCTAACACTAGATATTGTTGAAATATGCAGTAAAAGAAAACAATATTTGTGTGTGTTTGGTAAGGTAAGATCAAAGTATTTAAAACACAAATAGTAAGACCTTAATAAATGAACAGAAATACAATAATGATTCACGCACTTCTCCTCCACTTCAGTGCTGTAGCTACATCAATTACCTCTAACGAACTACAAAGGGTTTGACTGCTTGAAGACAACTGGAGTCAAATTCCACTAAGAGCATGTCGGCGTTACGCCAGGGGTTTCGTTGTCGGAATCCGCCGTGAAATTACCCACTCTAGATTCCGCTTGCTAGCTTGCTTGTTGTATCACGACGGTCAGTACAAGAATATCGGCTTGCTTTGTTGCTTCACGACGGTCGGTACGATAATGTCACGTTATTACAAAATACAGTCGTTTTTATATTGATCTCTCAATAAGTTAAACCGTTACAGAATATTTGACTTCCTTTGTAACAAACAAATAAAATAACTACAAATAATTAATGAAATATAGTTAAATATTCACAATAAATATGTAAATGAATTTAACACAACTTTCAATGATTTATTTAACATGATTACGTTAATTTCGTATGAACAAATATCGTTCTTACACAGTCCATCTCAGATGGCGCTAAACAGTATTTTCGATACTAGGCGATTTGCGCCCACCAAAGCACCATTCCCCACTCGATGTCGCTTTCTTTTAAAAATATATATATATATATATTCGTCGATCACATCGTATTTTAAGGTAAATAGGACATTAGCATTCCTTTGATATTATTTTAACGGACAAAGAAGCCGCTTCTTGGCGCTTTCACATTGGAATAATTACGTGACATTTGAAATTCTGTCGTGTCTGAGAATTAAAGGTCGGCACGGTCTTTTTACTCTTGAATAAATTTTCCAAATAATTTCTAGATGTTATTCAAACGATTTGAATAATGAACAGAATGATTTTTTAATATTTTCAGTTAGCCCATTTCTCCTTATGGTTTTAATACTTTCTAAGCGAGTGCCAGACTACGATCCCACCTGATGTTAAGTGGAAATGTAATTTAGATGGTAAGGCGCACTAGCTTAGTAAATGCCTATTCACTCTACTCTTAAGAAAATACCCACATTGTAATCGGAGGAAAAGACAGACTCGGGCAAACTATTCCATTACTTTGCTTCATGAATAATGAAAGACAAAGCGCTTCGTTCGGAGTTTAAGTGATGTTCCACATAGAAGTATATGAACTCCTGCAGTGCGTCTTGAAGTTCGATGGTTGAATGAGGGAATTAGAACATGTAGTTCCTGGTACACTCTCCAAAATGCACAAAATGGTACACCTAATCCTTAATCAACAACAACTTGGACCCCAAGTATGCTTGCTATTTGTGGTAATGTGCCACTTACCTTGGTGTTTAAGAGCAAAATTACGGTCCACAAGCCACATCCCAGGGCTGTGGCTGCCCAAAATAGTTAACGTCGCCGTCACCAGGCAAGTGTGTACAACAACAACAACAGCATTTTGGCAATGAAACAGTGCGAAGTAATCACATACATCTTCTTCTTCTTCGTTCCCTCACTGCTGAGGATCGCGACCACGTACAAGCAGCCTCCATTGAGTGCGGTCATAGGCCGAGTGGACCGCACGCTGCATGCAATCATATACATATATCACACAAATATCTCGACCACAGTACAAACACTAATAAATTAGAATAACTTTAATATTTAAGTAAACTATAATATGAGAGATTAAGAAGCCCAAGCATTGGAGCGGCCGGTCCGGAAACTTCTGTACTTGTCAAGTTCAACCGGTTAACTTAAATAGACTAGACACTTGACGTAAATTGGTTGGGCAGCGTGACAGAACTTTACCTCAAAGTTATCTCAATGAATAGTTAAGTTTCTCGGTTTCTGAAGAGAACTGTTTTATGATTATTATAACTAAATAGTTAATAATATAATAGTATGATGTAAAATTATTAATAAGTGCCTGCCACTCTCCATGCATTGCACGGCCCACTAAAGGAAGTTCAAGAACAGTAGTGAAATTAAAATTAAAATTAAGTTACAGCCAGTTTAAACATATTTTATATATGTCCCACTGCTGGGCACAGGCCTTCTCTGTAAAGAGTATAAGAGGGGCATGGTCGTCCACGCGGCCTAATTGGATTGACAGACTTCACATGCCTTTAAAAATTTTTCTAAGATATGTAGGTTTCCTCACGATGTTTTCCTTCACCGTTGAGCACGTGGTAAATAAGGTAACTACATTACATATATTTTATTTTTAAAATTTACTCTTTGATAGGTGAAAAATATAATAAAAAAAATAAATAAAAATAAAAACAGCTTGTAATCCTTGCATGCGATTTCTGCTGAAGTTAGATGTTTTCAGAATAAGATTGAGAGATAATTTAATAAGCTACCGCGCTTTACCATCAAGTTCCTCATCTCGTACCGTAAGGAAACTGTAAACATAATCCTTATCATCTTTTTATGGTTAAAGGGATGAAACCATTTTGTATAAAATCCTGACAGAACAACTATCCAGGGAATATGGCCCGATCATTTTATCGACAGGGTAGATTGATATAAATATTTTATGTTTCCGTATAAATTTACTCGGAAGCACGCTCCGTTGAACATTTATTGACAAGTAGAAAATTACTGATATAGCACTCCTACAGTGAAGCGGTTAACCGCTACGACTAACCGTCTGGTGTGGTCGCGAGTTCGATTTTTGACGAACTACAGATTGGAAGCGTACTGACTGCTTCACGGGATTGGACAGTAACCTCAGCGGACGGTTACTATGTTACGCCCGTAATCATTCCGATCCGAGGAGCGCCCGGAAGGTCGAACCACGACTCAGTCGGTTGCTATTTCACGGATAACAAAATCCGTGCCAATGCACCGAAGAACTGCTCGCAAGGGTTTAGTGGGTGAGCAGATATCTTGTTGAAGATTTCTCCTCGTCAACAAAAAACTTTGTGCATCTTAACGCTTGGTCAAAAGATCAAAGGACCTGTATTACAATTAGTTCTCTGAATGCAGATACAGGGTGAAAGGTATTTGAAAGTTTATTTGGCTGGCTCCCTTCGAGTTAGTGTTCCGGAAACACCTTAACTTGTTCTACCTAAAACAGTCGACTCACTTAATTGGAACAGTGCACTTAACATAATTTTGTTGGAGAGTTTATAACATAAGTTAACTTATCTTATACCTCTAAACGAGCAATAATACTTGTTATATAGCTAGTGTACCCAGCCCGCTTCTCAGTCTAGATTTTGCTTTATTTATTTAAACAATAAACTTACATCATTATATATTTAATTTAACTCTCACAATATATTAAATTATTCATTTCCATTCCGGCCTACCTTTCTCGAGCGGGTGAAGATTATTACCTCAAACCTACGTACATATCAGAAGCATCAGTAAACGGATACATTCGCGGCGTTAGACTTGCCTCGAATACTTCCAAACTTTTAATTATTATCTTTAAAATACTTCAGTATACTTTATTATACTCAATATACTCCATTGTAATTTCAACATGGTCTATAATGACATAAATATACACAACGCATGTCAATACAAATTTGTGTTATAAAACAGCAGAATATCATCATAGTAACAAAAGAGGAATCTCGGTCGGTTTGTACCAATAAAAAAATAACTTATTAAAATTTCTTCCCAGTTTATGTGGGCTCACTGACTGTCCAACCTTTGTGGTTCTGGGCTCCCAAGAATAAGACTACGGTATCCCCTGCCTGTCGTAGATATGACTAAAAGGCCTCGTTCATTGGGCGACAAGGGTGGGGCCTTGTCGTCCGCCAAGGTGGACTCCAAGAAGGCGACATCGGCTGGCCCGTCGCCTTGAACTGCGAGGGCACAGGGGAGGGAGTAACTTCCCCGGGAAGTGCTCTCTATGAGCACAGTGCAGAGGGGCTCTGATGCGTTCCACTGGAGATCCTGGAGCCCCTCACCGTGCACTGAGGAAGGGCCACTGGGAGGTTTTAGGGTAAAACTCACACAATCTTTCTGGAAGATTTCTCCTCGTTAGCAAAAAAAAGGGTTCCCTGACTGTCACATATGGAACGTAATAAGCTTATTGAAAATTTTCTGTCTACCCCCGATAGGATAACAAGGAGCGAGAGATATTTTACTCATAAATATACTTTTAACATTATATTATTCTATACCAAATGCATGTAAATACTCAACACTTTTGCGTTAAAGTTAGATTCTAAGCAGTATAAGCTTTTACCTCGTTGTTTTAAATACTACTCGTGCTAACTTACATTGAGGTTTGTTAAAGTTAGTTGTGTTACAGCCTTATATATATATACGAGTATGTCCTAATTGCCAAGGAAGGCCTTCTGTAAGAGAGTATAAGAGCACAGTCCACCACGCGGCCCCAGCATTTCAGACTTGACATGCCTTAGAAAAAATTTTCCACATGTAGGTTTCCTCACGATGTTTCACCTGCCGAGCGCGTGGTTAATCAGCACATAAAATTGCAACAACAAATTTATTGGAGTACGGCACCGGGGATCGAACTCAGGTTGCTAGCGTACTATGCAACTTAGCCAATCGCCCGACACTGAGCTACTACGCCTATATTGAGGTTTGAGGTTTGTATTTCATATTAAATGGTTTTTGATGTTCACCTTAAAACTTAATATACTTGTTAAATATCGATATTAATGGTAAACGTTACCATTTACCATTAACCAAGCATCAAAATGCGTAATAAAACACAGAATTATGCCATTAATCTTTCTCGGTATTTATGAATGTATTTGGCGTGTCAGGAGGAGGTGCCTAATGTTTTAGGGTACGGTCTGGGAATCGTAAGGTCTAGCATTAAGTCCGCCTTGTTGTACACTTATTCCAAACAGACAGATTAAACGCGAACAGATATTGCCATAGACATAGACATAGACATAGACATTTATTTATTGGCATCACAATACAAAAACACATCACAAACTGAATATAACACACATTAAAAAAAGAATGAAAATAGAAAAAACACAGTTAAAGTTACACGGACAACAATACAAAACATATGATGCCAATATCGACACCGTCTCAGCACATGCTGTCACAATTCATCAGTCAAAGGTTCGTCGCTAATTTAAAGTTAACTCTTTTTCTGCATTGCGTACAATTAGGTTTTAATAAAGTAATAAAAGTTAACTTCGTTGTAGACTATTGTATTTTTGTTTCCAATTTTACAATAGCTATAATAAAAATCTCGTTTAATCATAATACAAGAACTAGACAATAAAAAATCTATTTTCGCGAGTCCATTGTCAAAATATAACAATGTTCGTTCTGGCTTTGTGCTGTGGAGCTCGTTTTGTTGAAGTAGAACGCTCAACTATAAACTAGCTGAATTAGTCTGTTGTTTTCTTTGTTCGTGAAATGTTTTCTACCCCTGCCGCGCTTCAGTTCATGAGAATACGAACATTTTGTGAAATATGCTGATCAACCGGCCTCAAATAGTTTCACCTCGGATTTTATTTCGACCAATTCATCTCATTTACTCGTAGCACGCCTTCTACGAGATGCCGTTCTGCGGCCATTTAAGGGTCGTCTGATCATCTTTTCGGTGAACGACCTTCATTGACGTCGCCGGTCCGTATTCTCCATGATATATGCCCGTGACCGCAAAAACTACTGCAGTGCTAGACACTGATACTCTGTCCTATCATACCTTTGAAGCGTCAATAGCCTTATAGGTTTAGGGTACGGCCTGCGAATCTTACAATGTGGGTCTGAATCCACCATCTGACAATTGCCGTGAATCATATCCTAGCACAAGCTTAAGCTTGGAATGGTTAACAAGATTGTTAGTAATATTTGAAAGAAAAGATAAAAAATAAATAAATATGCTATGTAATAGCTTTTTTTAAAAAATTAAAATGCCAACAATTTTTTTCATAAATATTTCTAACTTGCATACATCTCTATATACATGAAGTGTTTTATTTTGTATTCGATAAAGCGTAACCACAGGTCCGTGTTCTTTTCTAATGTACTTTAATTTGTTACTTTGCCTTATTAATAAGAGGTTAATACAATCTATAGTTAATACAATTTTTTATAATGCCTGATTTTTGCCATGGTTGGAGAATGCATTACTATCGCGTCGTAGACGCCCCGTTGCATTGTTATTAGTTTCCTCCGCAAGCGCTGCGTCCCTGTTTCTCATGGCCATTTTGTTGTTCTCTATTATTTTATCTCTTTGCGGCTGCTGCCCTTTGTCACCAGTCTTCCACAGTCATCTGTGTAATAGACACAGCTGACGGTGTAAGTCGATATCGCCACTCACAGCATGTTGGACGCTGTCGTGCAGTTGCAGCTTTTCGTCACTGTTCTGATGACCACCACTGATCGGTACGTGAGAGGCCTTGGCCTCGTGCACGGATACAGCTTCAATGGTTTATTTTATGATGAAGTGAATCATCTCAGCGCAAGCCTATTTCGATAATATTTGTGAAAATAAATATCTTCTTTTTTTTTTAATATTATTGTGAACCGTAATAGTTTAGATCAAAATCATTACTTGGACCCGTAGATACAAAATGAAGTAAACGACGAACAAAAACAGTCCTCTGTCACGCTGAACCCTCGTTCCGTTTTAGATAAACGAGAAACCATGTGTTCAATGTGTCAAAAGTTTAAAGTTTAACAAACAACCTTAACACGTTTAATGGAACGAATTTTCGGTCCACTAAAGTGTTTTAAATAACTTTTGCAGGAAAACGGTCACATTCATTCTGTTTTATATACAGTTCTCTATAGATCCTTTAACGATGCCTTTATCACTGATTGATATCTATCGTTCTCCATTATTCCTACTGCCTGTCTCCAGGAATAACTTGTCCAAGAACTTTCCACCGTTGCGCGCGGTTGGGTTTTAATACCATCTCCTGCACAGAGATATATTTTGTTGCGCTCAGTCGGTCTTTATCGAAGCTGCCTACAAATGCGTAGAAGTTGTTTGACTCCAAATTTATTTAATATATTTGCACGAAGCTGCTTTTTATTTGTTTTAATTTTAGTAATATATATTTAACTTAACTTTCTTTTATGACATTAAATTGGATTATCTGTAACGGTGTTATAATTTTATTGATTTAAATAGATAAAATAAATATTTATCTGTTCCACGAATAAATTCATAACGGTAGCTGATTGTTGTTAAAATGTTTCTTCTTTTCTATATTTCCTGCTCGAAGATCCAGAGGAAGATCCAAGAAAAGGTGGACAGTATAGTGATAGACATGAGGAGTGCGAGATTTCCCAAGACCATGTCGGGGGCAGAGCGAAGTGAAATGACCCCACCACCACGGTACCCATAACAAGGAAGAGGGAACGGTCTCTTAAAAGTACATCAAATTGTATCAACCCTTAAAGCCTGCTGTTTCACATAATATCAACCACATTTTCTCGAAGCTTTCAACGTATTTGGTATAAATGATGGATTTGTCACTCGTTAAGTCACTGGCACCATCGTACGGGTCATCATTAATCACTGTGACCCAACAAATGTATTTAAATTGGAACGCTACGTGTCTATGAGTATTCAGTGATGCGTGTATAACTCGAAGTTATTAGTTCTAGTTCTAACCATCCCGGATAATAAATAGATTAATAATATATAATACCTTTAATAGCTCTAATTCTCTATTGGTATCAAATAGCGTGACAGGCGGTGCTCGTCGATGTTACCATCCCACATGACCAGAAGTTCGTGAAGGCCGAAAGGAAAAATCTCCAAGTACCTTGACTTTGCTTACGGGATGCTTGTGGAATGTGTATTCGACGATCATTGTCCCGTTAGTCGTTTTGCTAACGGGAGATAAACGACTATAAAGAAATGTCTCGAACAACATCTCAAGAGACATCAGAGCTGCCAATGTGGGTCAGATACAGAGGGCAGTACACGGCACGCATCGTCAGAAGGCATTTCTCTATGTCACCCTAACCACCGGTTGTTTAGGCCCTATTTCACTGCCGGCGGCACCCTGAGTTAGGTTTTTTTTTATCATTTGTATGCTTCTTTTATGTATTTTAATTTTTTTATTATAAAAATATTAATTTCATGTTCTCTTCCCGGTATAAATAAATTAATTATTCGTGTAAATATTTTGTATTACGATTTTTTTTGTCTATAAAAGTAAAAAAAACTATCTTAAAAATAATGAATATCACCTTTATTTTATTTCTAATGAATTAAAAGAAATACATATGTAATAATAGCGCCATCTATCTAAACCAGTTCACACTAAAAATCTTACGATTTTATCTAACGTTACGGACGCTTTTCCGGTTACCCCATAAGGAACTTCGTTTCAAAATTATTTATTTTTAAATAACGAACCCGCACGCATTAACTAGTATTTACTCGTATAATAATAATAACAATGAAGCCTTTTTACTCATATCTAGATTAATTTTAACACTTAAATTTTAACATAGGTAGTATTTGTTAGTGTTAGTTAGTGCTTACTTACATTTATGTTAGTATTGTTAAATTTTAGCAACTAGATATGACCCTGGGTAAAGGCCTCCTTTTTCCAATTTTCCCTATTCCTGCCTAGACACATCCAGTTTCTTCCTACTTCATCTTTTTATGTCATCAGACCACCGCTTGTGGTGGGTCTGGTCATTACTTTTCCAATGGGCCTTTCCATTGTGTTGCCAGTTTGGTCCGAAGCGTGAGTCGGTGTAGCGTGCTACGTGTCCACTCCATTGCCATTTTAATTTAAGTGCGTGCGTTAACGCGTCGGTTTTGTTTTCCCTTGATTTTGGCGCTTGTTACTTTTGGATTTTTTGATTTTAAGGATGCTTTACTTTACTCGTATATAACCAAGCATAAAAAGTGTATATTAATTAAAAAGAGATTATCAAATATGTATAAAATAAAATTCCACGAAGTGCTCAGCGTCGTGTCAGTCGGAAAGTTGACAAACGATGTTGGCTGAGCTTAACAATCTCTGTAAGTACGTTATTAGGTTTCACGGTGATGTCTATGGCAAAATTATATCGATTTATTTTTCGATATAATATATCGTGAAGTTGTATCGATATCATGGATATATTGTACAAATATATGATATTTTTCATAAATCGTAATTTGTTTATAATTAATTAGGCATAATATTAAATATTAGAATACTCGGCGCGTAAATGAGAGGTTCTCGCTTCGGATACCAGTCCAGACTATTTGATTTGATTCTGCTAGCAGTACAGAATACATGCATAGATTATAAAATTTATTCTAACAGTCCTTGCCATCGTGAAGAGTAGGAGTGTAGTAACATACTACACTACACTCTTCGTGATGGCAGCGCAAGTAAGGCTTTAGGTTTTTGGAATACTTTTTATTTCATTTCTTACGATATTTTGTATATCGGATGAAATATATCAATATTAGATGATTCGATAATATCGGATTGAAGCGATATATCGCTCCATATATCGATATTTTATGTAATATCGATATATATCGTGCACTTATTTCACGGTAAACTTTGTAATTCGGTTTATATAGAAATCATTCAACGTTTTTTTTGTACGTCGGAATTATATGATAAATATATAAATGAATTGAGAGCTACACATTGGTCGAAAAAGCGTTGGGCGTCTTCCCTCCAGATGGACCAAACTTTAAAATGATAGTTGGAAGTGGAGCAAATTATTATTATAACTATCCGCCGGGGTTACCTCTACTGGGGATCCCTACAGGCAGGTAACTCCTGGCTTGGATCGAATTACTACAATAGAGGTTCAGGCTAAGGATTTAAGATCTATCTCTGAGTCCGGTGAAGCGGTAAAAGTCAGCTTCACTGGCTAATCTGTAAGTTGGTCTAAGAAAGATAAATTAAGAAGTGCACAGAAATTACATGAGTTAATTTCCCATCTCGTTCTACCGCCGGTTTAGGGATTCGGCGGGTCTCCACCCTTTAATAATCGATGTTTCCGAACGAAGCGTTTTGAGTCGTTTGTTTGAGGAGAAGAACGAGTTACCGGCGTCAGTCTTTCCGTCCAAGTACGACGAAGGCTCCTTCAAGAGCAGAGTGAATAGGCACTATTAAATTAGTAATATCTTTTCGACTATATCACCACTTCGTGGTGATATAGTCGAAAGATGGTACGATGGACGTACGCACTAATTTGTATACCATAAAAACACAACTGTTGACAGAGTACTCGTGATCATCCGCGGCTCATAGCAGTTACCGCACTGAGCCTTGGATTTTAGTCAACACGATGTTTTGGGAAAATACGGGGTGGTCCAAACATCCATAATGTAATAAGTCTTAATCAAAAGAAAATGATGATCAAAAACGTAATAAATATGTCGACGCTGGAAAACAAAAACGTAGTAACCCACAAAAATGAAATTGTTCACCAGAGCCGAAGAACATTTCAACTATAAAAAAAAAATATAATTTTCGTGTTTGTGGACCTGGAGCTGTCGTTTTTGGACACAATATTATGTTTTGCTGAATATACTCGTATATTGTACCACGGCATTAACCTAGAGTTTTTCTAAAAGAAAATCGTTTTACGCTACAAAAAATAAACGAGACGTGTCAATCTTTTAAATCCTATTTTCGTTATTTTTCATCTAATTTTTACAAGTCGTATATCATTCGACGCGTCTTTTTTTTCTTATTCCAACGACGTAAAAAGTGAAAATGGCCATATGTACACCACATGTTTTTGCTTTCCAGCGTCGGTGTAAACAAGCATGTTATCGCATATATTATAAGATTGACGGACTAAACTAAGGATAAAAGAAAAGAGAGTCCGTCTCTTACTACCCCGCTAAAAAGATAAGGATGTGAAAGCCTATTTGTTTTTATTCCGTATTCATATAAATTCGCTCGTAATGAAAAATAAAGTATGACATGAATTTATTTCTTTTAGGAATTTCATGGATTCTATAAAAAGGGATGAGCCTATTTATCTCTCTCGTTAGATTACGTGTACTAAAGAAGTAATTTAAATCTTGATTTAGTGCCAGCATTGTGTTGAGCGACGTCCCGCCATTTATTTTGAAATAGGTCACCTCTCTTCATTGTCTCCTTTGCGATGATTTGTCTCGTCTTATTCTGTTTCATTTCCGCCAGAGTTTTGTAGGCTACTTTTTATGTACTATCGTACCCAGCCCCCATCACCGGGCTAGATTTTGATTTATTTTATTTAAACAATAAACTTACATCATTAAATATTTAATTTAACTCTAACGATTTATTAAATTATTCATTTCTCTCCGTATTCATTCTCTTCTCGAGCGGTTGAAGATATCTACACCCATGTACATTTTAGCAGCATCAGTAAACGAATACATTCGCGTCTCGTTTCATAATATATCTTTAATAATATAATTATTATCATTAATATACTTCATTATACTCCGTAAAGTGAAAGTCAGCTTCTCTGGCTAATCTGTTGCCAGCTATGTTTACGGATCTTCTCATTCCTGATTTGGCTTCGTAGAGATACTCCGAGCATAGCCCTCTGCATAGCCTGCTATTGTAATGACTTTCAGCTTGCTTATGAGGCCCATAGTGAGAGACCACGTTTCTGTGCCATATGTCATCACTGGTAACCGACACCGGTCGAAGACTTTCGACTTCAAGCACAGAGGTATTTTGGACGAGAATACATTTCGAAGAAAAAGTTAGGATAGTTAGACACCATTATATTGGAGCCCTTAAAAAGAAAATGAGCACAATTTTTATCAATGCAGCGTCAACCTGTTACTGTTATCATTTTTTCATAACGCACCTAAAGAAGTGCAGCTTCTAAATGCTTAGTAAATCAGCACTTAAAGTTGCAAGAAACATATTCATTGGTATCGGCATTGGATTCGAAGTTGGTGCTGAAGGTCTAAAATGTAGCGTGTGTCAGAATCGAAGTTATATATTTATATAGATATATTTTAGTAAAATAAGAGATCCGGTCGGGCAGTACATATTAATACACAATATATAACACAAAGTAAATAACAAGAGAGTACTTAGCTTATGTACTGAAGCGCTACCGACGAACAACACTAACAACGCAACACAGCAGAACAACTCTAAAGCCTCTGAACTGTACCACTGCTCTTATACTATTGTGAGGAGTCAACAACATGACTCCTCACAAATCCTTTACATATTTACGAGTAATATGTATGGTTTTAATAGCACATACATTAACAATAAGTTGTTCGTATTATAACACACATATACCAAATGTGTCGAATAAACGAATCTGTTATAAATATAGGTAATACTAGCAAATGCATTTGACATATAATCTACACATTCGTAACGAATCATTCGATAGTCAAAAGAGCAACTATAATACTATTATCTAACACGTGCAACTTGAGGCGACCGTTCGGACCGAACTATCTCGGATGTCAAAGAGGGCATCTGCTTTATATTAAGTAAATCAGGACAGAGCTACCGTAAGATCTTTGCATATAAATTACGTCTCAACATTACCTCTCGTTTATAGTGATGAATATCAGAGAAAGCATTCGCCTCTGATATTAATGGAATAATATAGCGACAAAATGTCCTCGTTCCATCTTGAACGTCGCAATAAAAAATAAAATGGCGGAACTTCGGAGGATATGACGTCAGTAAAAACGGTTAACTCTAACATTTATGAATATTCGCGTTTCGTCCGCGTTCAAGGCGTATTTTCCCCTATATATGATAGGCGCTAGAGAATACGGGATTCTTGAAAACAATTTTCTAATTTTTTTAAGAATAGCTTCGTTGCGTCTATCCGATGGATAACCGGGAGACAAGGTACTAAGTATTTTCAGGCCAACCGACCTTCTTATTTTGATAAGAAATTCTCTAAAAGAACCTACCTGTATAGATTCGCATTAGCTGCGGATCCATTATGTGTGAACCATCTCTTTGAATTTTTTTTTGACGGGGAGGAAATCTTCAACAAGATATACCGCCCTCTGGGGGAGGGGGCGCGGTATTATGTGGGATTTTTACCCACTAAAAACCCCCCCGTTGCCCTAACTCGGTGCATAGTGAGGGGCTCCAGAATCTCCAGTGGAACGCACTCGAGCACGTCAGGGTAGGGGGAGGTTAATCCCTCCCCCCTGTGCCCACGAAGTGCAAGGCGATACGGGCCAGCGACAACGGTGGAGGCCTTGTCGTCCAGTGAACCCGAGGCCCCTTTAGTCGACTTATACGACAGGCAGAGGATACCCTAGACATATTCTACGAGCCCAGAACTACAGGGCTGGTGAACCATCTCCTAGCTATCTTCTCTAACTTACATCTCAACTTTCTTTCGCCTCGCCCGATCACGCTTTTCGTAACCTATTCACCGGCTTACTTTCCATGTTAAGCGTACATAAAGAAGTTTTACTTTAAATATCGAAGCTGGAAAACTAGAACGTAGTAAGCTACAAAAATGAACTCACCAGAGCGGTAAAACATTTCAACTGTTTTAAAAAAAATTATAACTTTCGTGTTTGTGGACCTATAGATGTCATTTTTGGACACAATATTTACTATTTTTTGATCCGAATGAAAATCGTTTTACCGTACAAAAATAAAATAGAAATGTCAATCTTGAAAATCATATTTTCGTTATTTTTCATCTAATTGATACAAGTCATATATCATTCGACGCATTTGTTTTTCTGATTCCAACGATGTCGAAAAGTGAAAATGGCTATATGTGTCACTTACTACGTTTTTGCTTTCCAGCATCGATATATTGTGTGCATTCTTTAAAAAATGATTTTCTTGTCCGTTTGTCTTTCAATATATTCTGACCATTACGTGAAATTCACTTAACATCGTAGACAATATTAGTTGTAGATGTAGAAGCTAGATTCAACGTTAATTTGTATTTCCAAATTGAACATTTATTAACTAGAGAGAATCCCAAGCGATTTCACAGCTGCATTTGATTAGACGGCCATAAACTTCAGACAAGTTTACTGCAGCGTGCGTCTGGAGTGAGGCATATAAACTACTTGTTTATTTTCTACGGCTTACGAAATCTAATATTTATACAATTTGAAATAGTGTTTTCATCTCAAATGTATTGTTTATTGCACACAATACTACAAAGAGAAATAAGAAAGAAGTACACTTTATAAAATTGGAAATTTTATTAAGTTAAGTTTATCATTTTATTTATTGATTTATATTTATTGTTACACCTTCAGACACTATTCCAAACCGGAGCCGTGGTAGCTCAGCGTCAGTTGCCTCTAGTAGCATAGCTATCAACTCCAGTTCGATCCCCGATGCCGGCACCAATGAATTTTTTAATGTATTTTA
Organism: Meandrusa payeni; assembly: GCA_029286785.1. NCBI lineage: Eukaryota > Metazoa > Arthropoda > Insecta > Lepidoptera > Papilionidae > Meandrusa > Meandrusa payeni. Next base: position 3,261,474 of record JAGSMX010000032.1, read on the forward strand.
GGTCCAAATTTTTTTTTGACGAACTATACAGATTGGCCATAAAAGCCTTGACTGGATTGTGAAGTGGCATAGCTCTTAGGTCGCTTAGCCTGAATCTCTATCGCTAGTAACTCGACTGGGTCCTCCCCGGTGAGGGGTAATCTCGGCTTGGACAGTTTCTATGTTACGCGTAAGCATTCCTATCCGAGAGCGCTGAACCACAACTCGGTCGGTAGCTATTTCGCGGATAATCTAAGGGACATTCTAAACTAACTTTGAGTGCCACTTCGGGAAGCGTTGGCGCTGGGAGAAGAAGTGGCCGAAGCAAGCAACGCTCCTAACATCTAAGGGATGGCGACCCGTGCTAATTTACCGCGCTCAGCGGTGAAGGAAAACAACATGATGAAACCTACATGTCTTGGAAAATTTTATAAGATATTTGAAGTCTGCCAATCTGCTCTAGGTGTGTATGGCGGATTTTTTATTATTTTATTTTATTTTATATATGTTTGGAAAACTTACAGCTAGAAGAGACACAAGATAATTAAATCAAACATGGAAATGGCCAATTAAAGTTTTCGCAAATAGAATAAGATGTACAATTAAAGATATAATAATTAAACAATAGAAAGAGCAACAATTCAACAGAAAAAAAGAGATCAAATAACAATAGAAGATTTTAAAGAAGTAAATAAATAAATAGATAAATAGATAACGACAAAGAACCTTAACTCTATTATTTAATATACAAATATAAACTACCTAAAACATCAGCTTATTTTGGAAAAAGAAATGTTTACACATCCTTTCTTTTAGGCAGCGTACAGTTGTATTAAAATGTCGATATCAACCTCCCTAGACTTTTCATTTTAGAAGCGACAAGTTCTATGCAGGTATGAGTTTTGTCCATACACAGTTCTGTTCATAGGAACGTGCAAAAGATTGTATCTGCGCAGATTTGCACATGGTACACGCAGTCCAATTTTGTTCAATAGTTCGGGAGTGTTGGTTGAGCCGTTCAGAATCTGGATGAAAGAGCTAGATCCGCTATTCTTCTTCTTTCAAACAATGGAAGAAAATGAAATGTGTTATGTCCTTATAGTCTCTTTTACAGGGAAGGCCTGTGTCCAACAGTGGCACATAAATATATAAGCTGTCACTTTAACTTGTAACACGTTAAACTAAGATTCAATTTCAGCACTGGGCTCGTAAAATAATACTACGGTATCCCCTGCCTGTCATATAAGGAGATTAAAAGGGGGTTTTAGTGGATAAAACTGACATTAACCCTGCCTTCCCTCCAGACGGCGGGGTAAATAATAAAATAGAATAGAATAAACGAATATTCGACACAAGAACACAGAAGCAACAGGTAAAACAAGACAAAAAAACAACATAAACAAAAGTAATTAAAATTGTAAAAAAAATAAAAAAAAGAACAATATAGAAATTGTGCCGAAAAGGGGTTCAGCATGTGCTGTGCTACATGTGTTAGCCGCTGATTTTTCGCCAAAAAACTTTGAAAACTAAGGCGATCGGATCTTCGGATCTTATTGAAGATTTTCCCAGGTCAAAAAAAAGATTGAATGCCACTAAGGCACTAAGTCCGTTAAGCAAGGAAAAGATAAAAGTCATAACGAAATATTAAAATGGTGATGAACCATGGTGATCTTGTTATGACTTTATTATATGTCATATACAAAGAGTATATGACACGTAATAAGTAGAAATTAATTGTGCAATACGATTTTTGAAATGAGAACGGACTAATCCAGTGGTGTGCAAACTTTTGGTTGGTGGGCCACAAATTGTAAAAATACTTTAAAAGGGGCCAAAATTTGAGAGAAAAAAAATATTTTGATTTATAAAATCTACTTAAAATAATTAAAAGCTTACGACGTTATAATTTTTTAAACAAACCGATAATTTTTAAACGTTTTAAACCTTAAAAACACTACTGATATCAATAAAACAGAAACAATTTTACAATAACACATCAAAAATATTAACAAAACAGTCTTGGCGGGCCGGATGAAATGCTTTAACGGGCCAGATTTGGCCTGCGGGTCAGAAGGTTTGCCCACCACTGGACTAATCTGTCAAATTGAAACCATCCACTAAATGCTAGCCTTTGTGTACTTTAAAGCTAGTAACTAGCCTTTCGGTGTTGTACAGATTGTATTTTGGAGACTGTGTACAGGAATTACACGAGTTAATTCCCCATCACAATTCTACCTTCGGACGTTCATTCATTTCCGACTCATTGTCCCGCGCGTCCGAACGAAGCGATTTGAGTGATCGTTCATCGTGCGTACAGCAAAGGAGTGGAACAATTTACCGGCGTCAGTCTTTTCATTCAAGTACGTCGTGGTAGCCTACAAGAGAGTGCATAGGTACTTACTAAACCAGCGCGTACCATCCTTCGACTATATCACAACTTATCATCAGGTTAAATCAAATGGAAAAAGAAAATAATCTACATGGAAATATATTTAATACAGAATACGTTAAGGTGCTTTTTTGCAAAAAAAAAATCTTCTATATTCAGCCAGTTATGAGAAGGCTTATCATGAATTTTAAAATATTCATAATGGTACTTACGTTTTTTGATTAAGTTTGTAAGGATTCCAGCGGAATAGAGCTCCCAAGCCCTTCAAATTTAATTAACAAAAACGGTTTCATACTGGCTGCTTATAAGCTTTAGATAAACTATACTATACGAACTATACGAACTACCACACCACCGTAACGTCAACTGCTTCCACTTCACAGAATGTGTCACTGTGTGTAATTGATGGGCTAGTATACTCTTATGCAACAGACATAATGTATAACGTACAAATTTATCACATATATTTATTTATTTATTCTTTATTTGTACACAATACAAAAAAGTACAAATAGGCACTGTTAACGTGTGGAATCAACTGTCGCCAGCGGTGTTTCCGAACGTTTACGATTTAGGCACCTTCAAAAACGAGCCTATTCCTATCTCAAAGGTCGGCAACAAACCTACAGTTCCTCTGGTGCTGTGGATGTTCATGGGCGACGGTGATCACTTAAGATCAGGTGAGCCTTATGCTCGTTTGCCACATTTCATATAAAGGCGGACTTAATGCCAGATGGCATTCTCTGCCAGTCTACCTTGGGGTTGTGTAGACATAAACGGGTGCAAGCTATGTGAAAAATAATAAATAAAAAGAAAACTGTATATATATATATATATATATAGTTTTCTTTTATTTAGGATTTATATATAGGGACGGTAATAATATATATATATATATATATATATATCTACATACCGAGAAAATAAGATAATATTAGAAAATTATTTTAAATAAGAATATAATGTTTTGAATAACTTAAAATTCTAACTCATCCCTCAATCGTTTATGGGAAGTCATTCATATTGCAGGCTACTAGACTGAAGAATGCCCTTCCTAATTCCATTCGACTTGCTAAATCCGTACCTAAGAATTTTTTAGCATATAAGAATTTGCTAGCGCAGCATTATCAATCAATTTTGTCGTAACTATGATATATGTATATATTACGGAGTGGCGGAACCTCATAAGGGAAAGGGTGTTTTTTGTGCTTTTGAGCAGAAGCGCAGGTCTGAATTAGACGATAAGCGTGACACCCTGAAGGCCCGACCACGAGCTGCCATATCCTATAACATCAATAGCGGTGTGCTTATGTGCTCCCAATGCGGGCGCACTTTTACAAGGAAGAGTGGTTATGCAAGCCACATGAGGGGCACACTCATGAGCCGCGTGATCTGGCTCATGACATGACAGTCCCGAAGCGTCGCCGTAGCCTAAATCGGCAGGTCGTCATCATGATATTTTATGTTTTAGTATATTTAATGATAAGTTATTTATGTACGTATATTTAGTGTAGGTTATTGATTATATGTATATAATATAGTTTTGTTATATATAATATATATATTGTTCAAATTAAATATTTATATTTGAACGCCATCGTCCTGTTTTGTTCATATATTTCCTGACCGCCATGAGAGAAGCCGAGGACAGAGCGGTGTGGGAGCAGCTCATCGACGTTTCGGTAAAGGCGCTTCAAGATAAACACGATCTACCATAATTAGAAGTTATATAGGAACCCTATTATACAGGGCTATAATTTTGTTTCATATTTTGGGCCGACTCAAGCTGTTATAAAACATAGCCTTTGGGTCGTTTGCCAACATGTCTGAACTTTAGAGTGCCATCGACATTGAATGATGCGTCATTTTGTAAGTGGAATATTTTTAAGTCCCGGATCAATGCACTAGAATATTTTAGATAGATTGAATATTGTAATATCGTCTTCTTTATTCTACGATGTATATTCCAATCGATGATCGGCGATATCTTTCCATCGCTTATTAGTATAGAGGTTTATAGCCGAGACCCTCAGGTATAATATTAGGTTGTCAAATATCTCCTTCCGCCTTTTGTGTCATGCGGCACCCAAACATCAAGCTTTTTGTATCCAGCCTTCTGCAGATGGTTTAAAATGGTTTGGTGACTAACTCCCATCTCCTGGGCGATGTCACGAGATGCCACATGCCGGTCTAACTCGATGTAGTCCATGATTTGATCGGTATTTGTCGTCACAGGTCTTCCGCCGGCTGGCTTATCCATGGTGTCGTTTTCACCGGCTCTGAATCGTCGAAACCATTCCTCCGTGGTTCGAAGTGATAGAGTACTATCCCCCAAAACACCATTAATCTCACGGAACGTTTCTCTAGCGGATTTGCCTTTAACGAAGGAAAACTTTAAAATAGCGCGAATTTCGGCGTTAGTGAACTCCATGTTTACACGTCTATAACTGTTGAACGCAATATCCAAACTAATTATGCATAGCGTCGTTTTGTAGGTTATGTCAAGACCTTTCAAATTATGTATAGTATTGCTAGATACGAGCTCTGTAGCGCTTTGTACATAGCCGCGAAATTCAAAAGACAAAAGGCGGAAGGGAGATATTTGACAACCTATTATGTTAGTTCTGGTTTTTGGTTTTTGCTTCCCAGTTGGCTTTCAATTGATTACCGTTTGAATTTTGTGTTTTGTTTTTGAACTTAAAATCGTATGAAATGAAGCATGTTGATTGAGTTATTGGTTTAAATATATCTGTGATTTCTTCTTAAAGGCAATGAGCACTTACGTTCATACATGTGCATTCACTCATGCGCCAGAACTTCGTAATATGATATTTCATTAGGTAAAGAGCACCCGCGCGAGAATTCGCATTTGTTTTGACTCGATTATCGTTTACACTTGTAAATATATAATTAGAAGATAGATCTACGCTCGTGAGCAAAAATAAAGGGTCGGTTAAGAAAGTTTGAATTTCTCGGAAGATAAATACGCTAACTGCAATAAATTGTACATGATAAAATAAAATATTTTTATTAATAGTGGCTGTTTTTCATATATTTTTAATTATTAATTAGATAATGTATTATATATTTAAAGCGTACTGACAGGATTAAATATAATTAGAATTAAAAAGATAAACAAATTCTATTAACAAGTTACTATTATGTTATATTTATTTATTTATTTATTCTTTATTAGTCTTCCTGTGGCGTCGTTACAGTCATCTGTATAATAGACACAGCTGACGGTGTGTCGGGATATCGCCACTACAGCATGTTGGACGCTGTCGTGCAGTTGCAGTTTTTTCGTCACTGTTCTGATGACCACCATTGATCCGTAAGTGAGGCCTTGGGCCTCGTGCACGGTAAGGATGCGTAGCTATGCGATAGCTAAAGGACTTAAGAGCGAACACTTCTCAATCCAGTGAAACAGTCAAAATCAGCTTACGAAAAAGTTTTGGAAATTATTAAGATTGTCTTCTTATTACATTACAGAACTTCAACAAATTCGGTGAAGTTACTTGCGTCCTGACCTCAACTCAATCAACGGTATTCACGCGAATAAATCTATCGGACCTTTTTCAATTCCGATGAAAATTGTGAACCATGTTCTTCACTAGATATAGGGATGTCCAGAATGAGGTCCGATTGAATTTGTTCACGTACCTTAAGTAATGATTTATTGAATACTAGCGTACCCAGACCGCTCCGCCGGGGAAGATTTTACTTTATTTTATTTAAACAAAGTTACATCATTAAATATTTAATTTAACTCTCACAATATATTAAATTATTCATTTCTCTTCATATTCATTCTCTTCTCGAGTGGTTGAAGATCATTACTTACACCCATGTACATATCAGCAGCATCAGTAAACGGATACATTCGCGGCGCTATAACTTACCTTGAATACTTCAGAATCCTTAATTATTATCTTTAATTTTCTTCAGTATACTTTATTATACTTCATCATATTGTACTTCAGGAGTATTCCATTGTACTTCAATATGGTTCATAATGACATAAATATACACAACGCATGTGTCAATACAAATTTGTAGATAAAAGCTGTATTTGACAGTTCAAAAAGCTCATGCTCCGATCGTCACCAAACCTTACAGGATTACTCACCAGGTCAATCTGAAAATTCTCTGAAAGTTTCATTGAATTCGGTCCAGCCGTTTCGGAGCCTATATGGACGAAACCCACACGCTTTCTCATATATATATATATATATATATATTTTTTTTTTTTCGAAGCGTTAATAGCCTAATGGTTTAGGGTACGGTCAAATCATAAGGTCGTAGATTCGAATCTTTCGACTATTGACGTGAATCTCCAAGCACAAGTTAAGAATGTTAGTAATATTTCTGAAAAATGGATACAATTACTAATTACTTAATTATATACTGGTTACTAATTTCGTTTTTTAACAAAAAACTGTTCATTCTTGAGCAAAGGCAAAAGGTTCCTTGAATTCCGGTGTTCTCCCGAAGAGTGTGTGTCTGATAAACTGGTGGAACATGATCTTATTACTCCACTCCCTTCCACCATGCGTCTTGAAGTCAAGCCGCATTGCTGGATTTCATCCTTCTTTTGTGAACATTGGTCACACCCGAACAAAGTGTTCGATTACAATGCGTCTATCTTCATGAGTAGGACAAATAGGCATTTACTAAGCTGCTGTGTTTTACCATCCAGGTCTGAATTTCCACTTAACATCGTGGGGAAGAACTTGCGAGAGTTTTTTCACAATTCTTAAACGTGAAGGCAAAGGTAATTATTTTACAGCCACGTGCATGTTTGTAGTCAATTCGTTACTGCCGATCGATTAGCAATAATTCCTATCATCGTACTGGCTTTTAGCAAACACCCAATTAGTTGGAGTGAATACACTAGGCGTGTTCTATATTTGTTTTGCGGGCTAACCAATCATTCACTAGCCTAATGGTTTAGGGTACGGTCTGCCAAACGTTAAGGTCGTAGGTTTCAATCCACCATTCGACTATCAACGTTAAATATCTCCTACAAGTACAAGCTTAAGCTTAGAATGCTCTCGAAGTAGCACTCAAAGTTTTTGAATGTCTCTTAGATTATCCGTGAAATAGCAACCAAACCAAGCCCTGGTTCGGCCTTCTCGAACACCCTCGGATCGAAATGCTTACGCGTAACATAATAACCGTCCAAGCCAAGGTTACCCTTAACCGGGGGGATTCTTGGGTCGAGTTACTAGCGATAGAGGTTCAGGCTGATCGACCTAAGAGCTATGCCACCTCTCGATCCGGTGAAGCAGTTAACGCCGTCTTCTCTGGGCAACCTGTGTTGTTCGTCAAAAAAAATCCTTTTACTTGGTCAGACCGTGTTGGCGACCGGTCTTTTGTCCTCTTGCCGTCTGTAGTGCCAACGATGACCAGCTTTTCAAGGTTGTCATCCCCTCTACGCATTATAGGCCCGAAATGAGAAAGTAGGCGCTGTAGACATGTGGTGGACGGTCTGGTCTTTATGTCGAGTTGGGAGTCCTCTTAGATGTCCACGGTATTCGCAGCATTCGCCTAAAGCACCGCATCTAGAATGCGTCTATTCTCTGTTTTTCTCTTGCTCGAATTGTCCATGCCTCGACTTCATAGGGACAAATTGGGAATATGAATGCTCAATCTAACCGAGCTTTTGTTTTATACCTTATTATTTATTAGTTTGTTGCTGCAGGGAGGTATTATAAATAATAATTCCTCCCCCAAGATACGGATTTGAAAATATTTTCATACATATATCCTGTCTAAATGTTTATTTATGCTCGCAATAAGTTCTCTATTTTAAGTGACCCTTGCGCCGTGTTACTTCCTTTAGAGGTCCAGGCTAAGCGACCTAGGAGCTGTCACAGCTCAAAAACTCGATGGTAACTGTAGAAACAATCTAATTGGTTAGCGTAGTTCATTCAGAAAAAATGTACTCGTTTATTTGAATAGATATAAGGTATATTTAAAACATATATTTCGTCAATAGCCTAATGGTTTAGGGTACGGCCTGCGAATCTTCAGGTCGTGGGATCGAATCCACCATTCCACTATTGCCATGAACCATGTCCTAGCACAAGCTTAAGCTTAGTTGGAATGGTTAACAAGATTGTTAGTAATATTTCTGAAAAAAAGAAATATTGCTAACTTTCTTTTTTAAAAAAAAGTATATATATATATATATATTATATATGTGTGTACTAACTGTTGATGTAACGTAATAATAAATGTTTAGCAGTTAATGGACTGACTAATATAAAAATACTTTGATTGACTAGCTCCGATCGTGTTATGATCGTCCGCCTCCGATTTTGAAAGAGGTGCCTATATTAAAAACTTAGGACTCTCTGTAGACGATCAGTGCTAAGTTTAGAATAGCGTGTGTTACGCTGGAGGAAAAGCCCTTTACAAGTGAACCTCTGAAGGAAAGTCTCACTTAAATTACATATAAAACTCTTGATGTTTTGCTAAAATCTGTCCATAATAACTGTTGTGTGCGATGTTGAGCAAGGAAGGTCATATAGTTATGAATTCTGTAATAGGCACATCTGTATTAAATAAGAATGGAATAATAAAAATCCACACTAGTGTTATAATCTGTAGGTCTCGTAGAATAAAATAGTCCAACAACTAATACACTCGCTTTATTGAGACAGCGTAACGTTGTACAAAGAATTATTTATATCGAGTCAAACGTCACAACTGCGCGTCCTCGCCATCTTTTACAAAATTAATTAGAAGTCAGATTAGGAACTAATAAGGTTAAACTATTGTTTACAATGCCAAGTTCATGTGACGATCAACTAAATTATTAATTATGAATTAAAGATACAATAAGGTTCAGGTAAATTATTAAGATATCATTGGAAGTAGTTATTATGTATAACAATCGCTGAGTGTCAGGTGTTGCCAGCTAACACTAGATATTGTTGAAATATGCAGTAAAAGAAAACAATATTTGTGTGTGTTTGGTAAGGTAAGATCAAAGTATTTAAAACACAAATAGTAAGACCTTTATAAAACAGAAATACAATAATGATTCACGCACTTCTCCTCCACTTCAGTGCTGTAGCTACATCAATTACCTCTAACGAACTACAAAGGGTTTGACTGCTTGAAGACAACTGAGTCAAATTCCACTAAGAGCATGTCGGCGTTACGCCAGGGGTTTCGTTGTCGGAATCCATAAATGAAGTACCCACTCTAGATTCCGCTTGCTAGCTTGCTTGTTGTATCACGACGATCAGTACAAGAATGTCGGCTTGCTTTGTTGCATCACGACGGTGGGTACGATAATGTCACGTTATTACAAAATACAGTCGTTTTTATATTGATCTCTCAATAAGTTAAACCGTTACAGAATATTTGACTTCCTTTGTAACAAACAAATATAATAACTACAAATAATTAATGAAATATAGTTAAATATTCACAATAAATATGTAAATGAATTTAACACAACTTTCAATGATTTATTTAACATGATTACGTTAATTTCGTATGAACAAATATCGTTCTTACACAGTCCCATCTCAGATGACGCTAAACAGTATTTTCGATACTAGGCGATTTGCGCCCATAAGCACCATTAAAATATATATATATATATATATTCGCCGATCACATCGTATTTTAAGGTAAATAGGACATTAGCATTCCTTTGATATTATTTTAACGGACAAAATACGCCTAACGGCGCTTTCACATTGGAATAATTACGTGTTGTTGAAATTCTGTCGGTGTCTGAGAAATTAAAGGTCGGCACGGTCTTTTACTCTTGAATAAATTTTCCAAATAATTTCTAGATGTTATTCAAACGATTTGAATAATGAACAGAACGATATTTAATATTTTCTGTTAGCCCATTTCTCATTATGGTTTTTTAATACTTTCTAAGCGAATGCTAGACTACGATCCCACCTGATGTTAAGTGGAAATGTAATTCTAGATGGTAAGGCGCACTAGCTTAGTAAATGCCTATTCACTCTACTCTTAAGAAAATACCCACATTGTAATCGGAGGGAAAGACAGACGCGGGCAAACTATTCCAGTACTTTGCTGCACGGATTATGAAAGACAAAGCGCTTCGTTCGGGTTTAAGGGATGTTCACATAGAAGTATGAACTCCTGCAGTGAGTCTTGAAGTCCGATGGTTGAATGATGGGGAATTAGAACATTTAGTTCCTGAGCACACTCTCCAAAATGCACAAAAATGGTACACCTAATCCTTAATCAACAACAACTTGGACCCTAAGTATGCTATTTGTGGTAATGTGCCACTTACCTTGGTGTTTAAGAGCAAGTACGGTCCGCAAGCCACATCAGGGCACATGCCCGAGACTAGTTAAGGTCACCGTCACCAGGCACGGTGTGGACAACAACAACAACAGCATTTTGGCAATGAAACAGTGCGAAAGTAATCACATACATCTTCTTCTTCTTCGTTCCCTCACTGCTGAGGATCGCGACCACGTACAAGCAGCCTCCATTGAGTGCGGTCATAGGCCGAGTGGACCGCACGCTGCATGCAATCACATACATACATTACACAAATATCTCGACCACAGTTCAAGCACTAGTAAATTAGAATAACTTAAATATTGAAGTAAACTACAATATGAGAGATTAAGAAGCCCAAGCATTGGAGCGGCCGGTCCGGAAACTTGTCAAGTTCAACCGGTTAACTTAAATAGACTAGACACTTGACGTAAATTGGTTAGGCAGCGTGACAGAACTTTACCTTAAAGTTATCTCAATGAGTTTAAGTTTCTCTAGTTCTGAAGAGAACTGTTTTATGATTATTGTAACTAAATAGTTAATAATATAATAGTATGAGTGTAAAATTATTAATAAGTGCCTGCCACTCTCCATGCATTGCACGGCCCACTAAAGGATGTTCAAGGACAGTAGTGAAATTAAATTAAAATTAAATTACAGCCTTGATTTAAACATATTTTAACTATATATGGACGAGTACCACTGCTGGGCACAGGCCTTCTCTGTAAAGAGAGTATAAGGGCATAGACCTCCACGCGGCCCTAGTGCGGATTGGCAGACTTCACATGCCTTTAAAAATTTTGATAAGATATGTAGGTTTCCTCACGATGTTTTCCTTCACCGTTGAGCACGTGGTAAATAAGATTACTACATTACGTATATTTTATTTTTTAAATTTACTCTTTGATAGGTGAAAAATATAATAAAAAAATAAATAAAATAAAAACAGCTTGTAATCCTTGCATGCGATTTCTGCTGAAGTTAGATGTTTTCAGAATAAGATTGAGAGATCATTTAATAAGCTACCGCGCTTTACCATCAAGTTCCTCATCTCGTACCGTAAGGGAAACTGTAAACGCAATCCTTATCATCTTTTTTTATGGTTAAAAGGGATGGCTCCATTTTGTATAAAATCCTGACAGAACAACTATCCGGGGAAAATGGCCAGTCATTTACCGACAGGGTAGATTGATATAAATATTTTATGTTTCCGTATAAATTTACTCGGAAGCTTACGCTCCGTTGAACATTTATTGACAAGTAGAAAATTGCCCCCAGCAGTATAGCACTCACAGTGAAGCGGTTAACCGCTACGACTAACCGTCTGGTGTGGTCGCGAGTTCGATTTTTTTTTTGACGAACTACACAGATTGGACAGAAGCTGGCCTTGACTGCTTCACGGGATTGGACAGTAACCTCGGCTTGGACGGTTACTATGTTACGCGTAATCATTCCGATCCGAGGGCGCCCGAGAGGGTCGAACCACGACTCGGTCGGTTGCTATTTCACGGATAATCTAAGGGACATTCGAAAAGCTAAACTAACTTTGAGTGCCACTTCGGGGAGCGTTGGCGCTGGGATAAGAAGTGGCCGAATAAACTTCAGCAACGCTCCTAACATGTACTACGGTTTATACTGATTGGTATCATTATACGATAATTTTTTTTTAAATTTAATTTGCTTAAATAATGTAAATAACATAAGTAGCCTATGTAACTCCTTATTACACCTGCCAGTAAATGTCCCGTCAAAATGTTGCAGCCAGTATTAACCGGAACAAACAGATTAAGAATATTTTTTTATTAAAATTGTTTTGGTATACGTACCGTATATTTTTTTTCAATCAATCCAACTAAGCCTAACTTTGTGTTAAGAGACGGTTCATCATTAATCGAATGGTGGATTCGAACCTTCGACCTTATGTTTCGCAGACCATTTTTATTTGTTTACGGGGACGAAATATTCAAAAAGATACCCCGCCTTCTGGTCGGAAGGCGGCGGTTATGTGGGGTTTTTACCCACTAAAACCTCCCCGGTGGCCCTTTCCCCGGTGGCCCTTTCCTTGATGCAAGACGAGGGGCTCCGGGATCTCCAGAGGAACGCACCGGAGCCCCTCTGCACTGTGCTCAAGGAGAGCACGTCCCGGGGGGAGGGGAGGTTATTCTCTTCCACCCTGTGCCCTCGCAGTGCAAAACGACAGGGGCCAGCCGATGTCGCCTTTTTCCCGGGTCCACCACAGCGGACGATAAAGGCCCCGCCTCTTGTCGTCCAGTGAATCCGAGGCACCTTTTAGTCGCCTTCTACGACAGGCAGGGGATACCGTAGTCTTATTCTTGAGAGCCCAGAACTACAGGACTGCGGCACGTTTCGCAGACCATACCCTAAGCTATCAGGCTAAAAAGCGGTTATTTAATGTTACAAAGATACGCTCAAATTTTATTTATTTGAATAGATTAACATTCTTCATTACACACATAATTGTATGCGAGGAGATTAACGTAACTCAGTGTTTCTACACTTTATGTCGACAAACTTTATAGCTTTTAAAGGCATTACCGTTTATCTTTGCAGTTTCTACCAGTGAGACTGGTAACGTTAACGAAACAAGGACCTTTTGATAATACGCGATAGACTGGGATGGCGGATTGCGTAGCTATATTTAGTTTTAGAGACTTTATTTTCACTTTAGACATGACAGGTCACTTACATGAGAACAATAAATAAATAATATTATAAAAACAATAAGTTTGCTGTCACACGGAAGAAGGAGTCATCTAACGCATTCATTCATTCATTCATCACGCTTGAGGACGATTAGCTATCGTTGAGGAATTTAGCAAGTTGCATTTTGACTGCGCCAAGTGTGTATACCCTCTTGACGTTTGCTGGTATTTTGTTGTACAATTGTGCTCCTTCAAAACAAAACGATCTTTTTCCGTGATTAGTTCTAACTTTTCTTATTTTTATCTTTCGTCCTCTAAGAGGTTCTGGTTATACATAATTATTTACATAAATGAATAATTAAGTTATGCCATTATCATATTATTAAAAGTCTCTGCTTAAATGTCATGTAAAAATATTAATTCATGCGCACATTTTGTAGTCCTGAGCACTTCTGAAAATCAGTGCTGTGGCAGCCCTGCGACAGCACATGTTGAAACAAGGCCTAAGGTTGACAGCCCTGTAGTTCTGGGCTCTCAAGAATAAGACTACGGTATCCCCTGCCTGTCATACAAGGCGACTAAAAGGGGCCTCGGGTTCACTGGGCGACAAGGGTGGGGACCTGAGTCGTCCAACAAAGTGGACCCGGGAAGAAGGCGACATCGGCTGGCCCGTGTCGCCTTGCGCTGCGAGGGCACTGGGGGGGAGGGAGTAACCTCCCCCCCCGGGACGTGCTCTCCTTGAGCACAGTGCAGAGGGGCTCCGGTGCGTTCCACTGGAGATCCCGGAGCCCCTCGTCATGCACCGAGGAAAGGGCCACCGGGGAGGTTTTAGTGGGTAAGAACCCCACATAACCGCCGCCTTCCCCCCAGAAGGCGGGGTATCTTTCTGAAGATTTCCTCCCCGTGAACAAAAAAAAAAAGGCCTAAGGTTGACATCACGTCCTATTTTTTTATTTATTATTTATTTTATTTTATAAACTAGCGCTTGACCATGATCCCACCTCGTGATACAGTCGAAAGATGGTACGCGCTAGCTTAGTAAGTGCCTATTCACTCTACTCTTGAAGGCTCCCACGTCGTACTTGGACGGAAAGACTGACGCCGGCAACTTATTCCACTCTTTTGCTGTACGCACGATGAACGATGACTCAAATCGCTTCGTTCGGACGCGCGGAACATGGACTATAAAAGGGTGGAGACCCGCCGAGTGTCTAAACGTCCGAAGGTAGAATGGGGATGGGATAATTAACTCGTGTAATTCCTGTGCACACTCTCCTGTAATCTGTAAAACACCGAAAGGCTGGCCACCTTGCGTCTGTGCTCAAGACTATCTAGGTGTAGATCTTGGTCACCTATCAACTTTTTGGCCCGCCTCTCCATAGAATCCAGTGCCGCGAGTTGGTATTTGGCTGCACCTGCCCAGATATGACATCAGTACTCCACACATTGCCGGATTTGTGCTTTATACAAAGAAAAAAGCTGTCCCGGTGTGAAGTACCGCCGAACCTTTGATATGAATCCAAGCTTCCTAGCAGCTACCTTCGCTTTGAATTCGATGAACCGCCCGTAGTTAAGATTCGCAGACAATTCGATTCCTAGTAACTGAAGGCTGTCGGTAGATTCCAAATTATTTATCCGTTCTTTCTTTGTTCACCTGGATTTTTTTTCTATAAATTTTTTAATGTGTTACACATTTTGTTTGTATGGTGCCAAAAAAATATGTCTATATACAAGAAAGGATTATCAATCTACATTTTATAGGTAATCTAGAGCAAAGCCCCGACGTATGCCTAACAGAAGCTGTGTTGAAATCCGAAGGTTTCCAGATCTAAATACATTTACCTGTATTTACCTTGTAGTTAATAAAGGCGAGGCCTTTCGTAAACAAATAACACAGTTTACTTGTAAATTGTGGCTAGTTTGTCAGGTTAATTTATGCAAAATCTACCTACTAATATTTGCAAATATAACTAACGAACTAGTCAATAATAGAATTTGTCTATTGACGAACTATAGAACAACGGTGTAATAAATAGCTGTTAGAAATAGTTAGTTCTACTAAATGCTTATTTAGTTTTTAATGCTATAATAAATATTATAATATATAAAATATACTTATGAATAAGTATAAGTTAATGGTTATGTGATAGCTAAGAAGTTCACACATCCTGTGACCAGAGGTCTGGCTGATACCTTGCACATAGGCTAAGTATTGCCATACAACGTGGCAATGCTACCAGTCTTCTGGGTGTCAATCGACAACGGTTTGGCACAGTTATATTTTTTGTAAATATTTAGTAAACTATCTGTTAAATTGTAAACATTTATTTTTTAGTTAGTATTATATATTGTTTTATATGTATAGTTAAATTTTAAATTCAAAATAATTTCCGTATTTTCCTGTAACCGTTAACTTAAAGGTTAATTAATGTATTAATTAAATAAAATTAAAATTTTAATCAATCGTCAATAGCCTAATGGTTTAGGGTACGGCCTGCGAATCGTAAGGTCGTGGGTTCGAATCCACCATTGCACTATTGCTGTGAACCATATCCTTTTTTTTTTTGTTGACGGTGAGGAAATCATCACAAAGATACCCCGCCTTCTGGGGGAAAGGCGGCGGTTATGTGGGGCCCTTTCCTCGGTGCATGATGAGGGGCTCCGGGACCTCACGTGGAACGCACCGGAGCCCCTCTGCACTGTGCTCAAGGAGAGCACGTCCCGGGGGAGGTTATTCCCTCCCACCCTGTGCCCTCGCAGTGCAAGGCGACACGGGCCAGCTGATGTCGCCTTCTTCCCGGGTCCACTTTGTTGGACGAAGCAGGCCCCCACCCTTGTCGCCCAGTGAACCCGAGGCCCCTTTTAGTCGCCTTGTACGACAGGCAGGGGATACCGTAGTCTTATTCTTCGGACGTGCTTCCCGAAAACATAGTGCAGAGGGGCTCCGATGCGTTCCTCTGGAGATCCTGGAGGTCCTCACCATTAATAGTTTTAGTAGGTAAAAACCCCCACATAACCGCCACATTCCCCAGAATGCGGGGTTTCTCTGAAGATTTTCTCCCCGTGAACAAAAAAATGTTCACAGACGACGGCATGGCCGACGTCATAGACAAGGCATCAGTATTACCATAAAACTTGGATTCAAACAAATAGGATATGGTGTCCAATATTGGCATCATTTCCTATTTGTCCGTTCCTTCCTTTAATTGTATTGTATTCATTTTTCTTTTTTTTATTTTCGTTTTTTTTGCTGTATTTTATGTAATGTATATTGTGTTGCCAATAAATAAAATGTCTATGTCTATGTCTAATGGATAATATGGTATATTGTACTTCGACAATAGTGGAGAACATTCTTTATTGGATCAGAAACCATCACGTATTTCCGCGGAATGCCGAGCTTCACATGTCTCCACGATATATTTTCTTTTATTACACATGGAAATTCAAAGCATTATTATACCTCCGGAATGGTGCTGAGAATAATAATGGAAAAGATTTTCGTAAAAATAATATTATTTATTTTATTTAAACAATAAACTTACATCATTAAATATTTAATTTAACTCTAACAATATATTAAATTATTCATTTCTCTCCATATTCATTCTCTTCTCGAGCGGGTGAAGATCACTTACATCCATGTACATATCAGTAAACAATATCATTCTTATCATTTATACAAAAACATATCGGACTTAAGTTAATTGCAGAAATAAAACTTACCATATGGTATACTTTTTAGATAGATCAATACACTCCATTGTACTTCAATATGGTTGATAATGACATAAATATACACAACGCATTTGTCAATACATTTGGGTAATAAAACAATAGAATATCATCATAGTAAATAAAAGCTGTATTTGTCAGTTCAAAAGAGGAGTGCTCCGATCGTCACCAAACAGGATCACTTGCCAAGTCGATCTGAAGATTCCGTGAAAGTTTTATTGGAATCGGTCCAGCCGTTTTGGAGACTACATGGAACATACCCACACACTTTCTCTTTTATATATACAGATAATAAATATGTAAACAATGAATTCTTGTTAACTATCCTTTTGTTTATATTTTATGTTCATTCATTAACAAAAATAACATTAGACTTTAGTTTGTCTGTCTTTTAACCGGACAATCAATAATTAATATCCGTAAAAATTGTTTTATTTTCTAACTTTCGTATTTTAATGTGTAACGCGTTAATGTAATTTTTTTTTTTTTTTTAAAAAGAAAGCTAGTAATATTTCTTTTTTTTTTTGAAATATTACTAACAATCTTGTTAACCATTCCAACTAAGCTTAAGCTTGTGCTAGGACATGGTTCACGGCAATAGTCGAATGGTGGATTCGAACCCACGACCTTACGATTCTCAGGCTGTACCCTAAACCATTAGGCTATTGACGCTTTAATAAAATAATTACTGTACAAACAATTAATAAAATAAATGATTTTTGCGCCGGCACGTCTGATGTTTGCGAAGTTTAAATTGCTGCGACGGAGATCAGGTCCGCTTTATATTTGATCAGTGGAAGTTGGATTGCTTTATCGGGTAGCGTATTCCTGAACTGTACTACTGATAAAGCGGAATTGATCGGTCCAGTCTCATCTTAAAAGACACGCGCAAATCAATAGACTTCTATTTTCACGATTTCAAAATTATTGATGATTGGCGTTCAACGACTGTACGTTTTTCGAGTCTTCCACGTACAATCAACTGTTACCAGCGGTGTTTCCGAACCTGTACGATTTGGAGACCTTCAAGAGACGAGCCTACTCCTATCTCAAAGGTCGGCAATGCACGTGTAACTCCACTGGTGCTGTAGATGTTCATAGGTGACGGTAGTCACTTAAGATCGTAAGCTTGTTTGCCTTTCATAAAAAAAAAAATTCCGTGGAAAAAAACGCGTAACAAGCATATACAAAAATTGACCACAAATCGAATCAAATGCTATTACACGCAGATAAACCAAATCAAACTTCCCTTAGACAACAACGGTCCTACCCCTACCCGGGGGGACCGGTGTTTCGAGTTACTAGCGATAGAGGTTCAGGCTAAGCGACCCAAGAACTATGCCATTACTCATTCCGGTGAAGCAGTCAAGGCCAGCTTCTCTAGTCAATCAGTGTAGTTCGTCATTAAAAAAGTTCGATATGAATTGCAGTATGTTTTTTACTCGTTAACATATAAAAGTAATAACGCCATAGATGGGTAGGCAGGACAACCGATAAACATACTCGAAGCAGACATCAATTGGCGTAAATTGCACGTATAGTAAGAACAACAAACCTATATTTAAGTCAATCTAAGTTAACATTCCAGTTACAAGTTGTAGACAACTAAATTATGCTATGGAAATTGTGTGGTAGACGATGAATATAACTAAATATGGGTCGGAATATTCATAGCTACTAAACTAAAGGGGATGTTCTTTAGTTGTTATTGGTAGAATATAAAATAACTTGGCTGACCGTTCGCATTTACGATCATAACGTCTTGGATATGAATTCCACCCCGTTTGTACTAGAACCATTCCGGTTTCTTAAATTAAAACAACAAAATTTATGAGCAAAAATAAAACCGTCTTTAAATAGAATAGGAATATTAAAATGGACATAAACAGTACCTAACCAAACTCTTATCAAACTACCTTTGGAATACATCCTTTCCGATAAAAATGATTCATCGAAATCGGTTGGCGTTATTATTATTATTATTATTCATTTATTCAAATAAGTGACTAAGACTCATCATTATTTTAAATAACTATTAAATAACAACCTTAGACTAAATTATAAGATTATAATATAAAATTATTATTATAATTATTTGATTATAAAATAATATAAAAATATAATATAATATTTTACTAACGGCTTGACTATGCTTATGAATAGCTTACCCCATGTGAGACGGCGCAGCATCTGTTTACATAAACACAGTCAAGCCTTTGAGCGATCATGCTCAGGATGCTGTTGGAGCTGGTCCGCACCTTGCGCACCAGAGATACACTCCTCTTGCGCATTGTCGCAAAAAAGCATGCCATCTGTGCATCCGCGAACATCCCCGATGCACTACAAAAACGGGGCAACCCCAATAGAACCCTGAACGCGTTGTTTTATTGAACACGGAGAGCACTGTACGATATTTGAGTATACTTCGCCCACAGACTACACGTGTAGAAAGTTGTACAGAAGGCTCGGAAGAGTGTGAGCTTAACATTTAGAGAACAGCGTGCAAATCTGCGGGCCAGCATGTTGGCTCTTACCGATAGCGCCCTCCGCTCTAGTTCAATGTCGAGGTCATCCTTAAGAATAGACTAAACATTTATGGCACACATGCTTAAACCAAATTTAAAACTTATACCGTTCTCTTGTAAATGCCATTGTCAAAGTTAAAATTACAGCTGTTTTATATATATAATATAAATGTCCCACTGTTGGGCGCAGGCCTTCTCTGTAAAGTGAGTAAAAGGGCATAGTCCACCACGCGGCCCTATCTAAGACATCTAGGTTTCCTCACGATGTTTTCCTTCACCGCCGAGCGCGTGGTGAATTAGATAAAATTGCTACAATAAATTTTTGGTGATGGCACCGGTATCAAACTCGGGTTGCTAGCGTACTAATTTAGTAAAATTTAATATAATATAAAGCTGAGGGACACACACAAACACAAATTTACACACACACACCAACACACACAAACAAATTTATAAAATATTGTTTTCATTTGTTATGCTCATATTTTATTGTATTTTATTGTGCTTTTCAAATGGGAGGAGACACTGACCCCTGAAACACAGGTCGAATTGAACCTAGCTCAGGAGTCAGGGACTTCATATTTCTTTGTTTAAACATTTTCTTTGGTGTATATATGTATATAATGTATATATGTAATATAATAATAATAAATAATAATCACCCAAATTGGTAACAGACATAAAAATCATACAGACGAATTGAAAACAACCTCCTTTTTTGATTCAGTTGATAAAAGCGAAAAATAGTGTATTTGTATATATGTGTTGAAACTCTTTCATATTAAATTAAAATTTCCTTTGTCTTCAATGCTATATAATGGAATAATATCATTTCTATAAAGTCATTTAAATTCCGGAACAAAGTTTCCGCATCATTAAGCACCCTTCATAAAGTCAGTCGTACGTAAAGTTTTTTTTTATATTCCGTGAATTTCGTACAAAAAAATTACAGCAATAGATTTCTTCTTTTTTGTTTGAAAGTAGAGATATATATTCCATTGTTTGAGAAACCTTGGTAGCTCAGTGTCCGGGCGGTCGCCTTGCCAGTTGCAAGTTCTTTAGCAACTCGAGTTTGATTACGGTGCTCGTACCATTGAAAATTTATGTGGTCAATGACTACCTCCTTTTACTCTTGCAAATACCCTCATTGTAATCGGAGAGAAAGACAGACGCCAGCAAAAGTATTTCTTTACTACACGAATAATGATAGACAAACAAAAGCGCTTCTTTTGGGTTCAAGGGATGGGGGAATTAGATCATATAATTTTTGAGCAACTCTCAATGCATTCTGTAAAACACTGAAAGTTACCTTATGCCTCTGCTCAAGCCTCGATTGTTTTCAGCAGCATCGCCAATTACCCTCTTAGCCCACCCTTTTATCACTATAATCCCCATACACGCGCCTTTATATATATATTTATTTATTTAAATCAACAAAAATTATAACACCGTTACAGATAATACAAATAAAAAGCTGCTTTATGTATTGACAATAATATATAAATATAATAGAGTCAAACATCTTCTACGCATTTTTAGGCAGCTTCGATAAACACAGACTCAGGCAGTAGGAACAATGGTGGACGACGGCTCATGTACACGTAACGGTCAGGCGTCCGCAACTGTAGCGCGGCCAGCACTTCTGTGGTATGAACCCAGCCCCGCAGCAACCTCCACACATTTTAACACAGTTTAACCAGTGCGACGTCTCTCCTCACCTGTAGCCTGCTGTATCCGACCATGCCCAGTACAAATAGGCTCGAGTACATCAGTGGGAAGCAAGGGAAGAATATATATATATATATATATATATATATATATATATATATATATATATATATATATATATATATATATATATATATATATATTACTTTAAAGGTAAAATACCAAACTATACCAAAGCAAATTCTACATTGCAACTCTGGCTCCCAAGATACAAGCATCATAGTTTGGAAACGAAAAATGTTTTTTTTATAATTTCTAAGCAAGTGGTAATGCAGTCCTGGATGTTAAGGCGCACTAGCTTAGTAAATGCCTATTCACTCTACTCTCGAAAATACCCACATTGTAATCGGAAGGAAAGACAGACGCGGGCAAACTATTCCAGTCCTTTGCTGTACGAAGAATGAAAGACGAAGCAAATCGCTTCGTTCGGGTTTCAGGGATGTTCACAATAAAATGATGAAATCCCGCAGTGCGTCTAGACGTCCGATGTATGCTGCAAGGGTTAGATGGATGTCCGTTTAATTTATGATGTATATAAATATTACCAAATCTGATAATAAATAAATATTCTATTTAAATTCTGTTTCTTCCACCGAGTCCAAAGCTGCGAGACAGCATTTAGCAGCGCCTGCCCATTTGAAACAGTATTCTACACACGACCGTCCTTGAGCTTTATAAAGTGTTAAAACCCGCTCTCTACTAGTTAAAAAGTTATCGAAACTTCCAAAAAGGATCGCCCGAATTCGGGAAAAAATCTACGGAAAATTGCCAACACCAACTGACATCAAAGTTCGTCGCCAAGTTTCATACTTTTGCATATAAATTTGCCTAGATATGGCTTCACGGGCGATTGAGCCCTATTTACACACAATGAGGCGTGAGATATTTATCAGCGGGGGCACTAAAAATCGTCATTTTGCTCAGTTTTCGCTGATCAGACGGAAATAAGTTCTCAATACTGTATAGTGACTTTTTATATTTACGCAAAAATCATTCTACTACTGCTATAATAAATCTACTTTTACGTATTTAACGTGTTTTCATCTTATTTTCAACCGACTTCAAAAAGGGAGGAAGTTCTCACTTCGTCGGTATGTTTTTTTTTATGTTTGTCATCTCAAAACTTTCGACTTGGTGAACCGATTTCAATGTTTTTTTTTATTTGGTAGCCGGTACTTCCCGTAAGGTCCAAATTAAATGTGGAATTAATTAAAGAAAGAAACGCTAATTGATGCAGACCGTCAAACGGAGAAACGTCGCCTATCTAGGTCATGTCTTGCAACACGAAACATCTTCTCCAACTAATTATGATTGACAAAATAGCAGAGAAGAGATGCGCTGGGCGTAGGAAAAACTCGTTGTTGCATAACATCACAGAGTGGACCAGCATTGCCAGCGTTGAACAACTGTTTCGCTTGACACAAGACAGTAATAAGTTCGCTGAGCTGACGGCCAACATACAGTAGTGGAGAGGCATTTGAAGAAGAATGGAATCCATAAGAAAACAAAAGAAGAAATAACTCAATATTACGTAATAAATTTCAATGATTCATTTTTGTATTGGAAAGGATGTACTTTAAGAGTAGTTTGTTGAGAGTTTGGTTAGGTTCTAATTAGGATTATTTCGTAATATTCCTACGGTAATGAAATGCAACATACAACGTGGACGCCCCACGTGTAAGTTTAGCGTTTTAACTGTGAATAATAAATGAAATGAATGAGAAAACCGTATAATGAAAATATGTAAGGCCTTAGATGTTACATACGTCTGACCACAAATCGACGCTGGAAAGCAAAAACGTAGAAGTGACACATATGGCCATTTTCACTTTTTTACGTCGTTGCAATCAGAAAAAAAAGACGCGTCGAATGATATATGACTTGTTACATTTAGATGAAAAATTGCGAAAATAGGATTTAAAAGATTGACACTTTTTTTTATTTTTGTACCGTTAAACGATTTACTTTTAGAAAAAACACTAGGTTAATGCCGTGGTCGGGGGCAGACCGGCCCGCAACCCTGTAGTTCTGGGCTCTCAAGAATAAGAGTACGGTATCCCCTGCCTGTCGTAGAAGGCGACTAAAAGGGGCCTCGGGTTCATTGGGCGACAAGGGTGGGGGCCTTTGTCGTCCGCCAAGGTGGACCCGGGAAGAAGGCGACATCGGCTGGCCTGTGTCGCCTTGTACTGCGAGGGCACAGGGGGGGAGGGAGTAACCTCCCCGGGAAGTGCTCTCTATGAGCACAGTGCAGAGGGGCTCCGGTGCGTTCCACTGGAGATCCCGGAGCCCCTCACCATGCACCGAGGAAGGGCCACCGGGGAGGTTTTAGTGGGTAAAAACCCCACATAACCGCCGCCTTCCCCCCAGAAGGCGGGGTATCTCTGTGAAGATTTCCTCCTCGTTAACAAAAAAAAAAAAGGTTAATGCCGTGGTACAATACTTATTTAGCAAAAAATAATAAATATTGTGTCCAAAAATGACAGCTCTAGGTCCACAAACACGAAAGTTGTAATGTTTTTTTTTAAAGTTGAAATGTTTTTTGGCTCTGGTGGCTTTCATTTTTGTGGGTAACTACGTTTTTGTTTTCCAGCGTCGATATTTAGTAAATATCACAAGCTGTAATTTTTTTGTGAATTATAAAATATTATATGATTATATATATTTATGTTGTTACATTAAGAAACATTAAAGGTGCAGTTCAACATTATTTCATAAAACCAGAAATATAATTTAAGAATCAATTTCCTTGTTCAACATTTCTGCCCATTAAAAATTCCGTCCAAGCAGTCCAGACACGTAGTGGGGATTATGAAAATTTGGCCATTGAAAATAAATTTATTCGTAGCGCGTACAGAGGCAAATTATAGACCTTTTGAGTGCTTATTCTGCCATTTTTCATATAATAGAAACAATAATAGAATAATAGAAGCTAACCATTGGACTTTTTGAACGTCAAAATCCACTATGTAAATCCTCCCCTGTTTCATAGGTTTATAATATATAGCGACGTTTTCAAATTCTTTTGAGACTTGATTTGATTAACGATTTTTTTATTGACTGTTATAGCTTGTTTTTATTTTAATAAGCTATGTTGTATTGTTTTTTTATTTTATTTATTTACTTACTTGATTTTAAATAGTTTATTCTTGATTTGTAGAAATTAATAATTGCGTGCGCGACTGTACACATGCGCTGCTATCCATTCCACGTTTCGGTCAGCCCTAGAGTTAATTGCCGCCAATTCTACTTACCTAGTATTAGATTGTCATAAACCTTTTTTTTTAACGAGGAGGAAATCTTCAGAAAGATACCCCGCCTTCTGGGGGGAATGTGGGGTTTTTACCCACTAAAACCTCCCCGGTGACCTTTCCTCGGTGCATGGTAGGGGCTCCGGGATCTCCAGTGGAACGCACCGGAGCCCCTCTGCACTGTACTCAAGGAGAGCCCTTCCCGGTGTGCCCTCGCAGTGCAAGGCGACACGGGCCAGCCAATGTCGCTTTCTTCCCGGGTCCACCTTGGCGGACGACAAAGGCCCACCCTTGTCGCCTAGTGAACCCGAGGCCCCGTTTAGTCGCTTTCTACGACAGGCAGGGGATACAGTAGTCTTATTCTTGAGAGCCCAGAACTACAGGGCTGAGATTGTCATAAACCTATTAATTTTTCTATCAAAAATCATGCTGAACGTTTGTATGAAGTCCCAAGATATATCTTTGAACCCTAAAGTCCTTTCAAGGCTAAATTATTATGAGACGTAATTAAAACCCTTAATCTTTTCAAACAAAACATAATTAAGTTTATAAATTTATAAATAACTGCGCTATTCCAAATAAGCTAAAGTTTGTGCTAGTTCCCGTCAATAGTCGAATGGTGAATTCGAACGAATTATGTTTCGAAGACCGTACCGTAGCGGCTAAGCTATTGACGTTTGACACAAACATAAAAAATGTATTTTTTTATGTATGTATTTTTTTTGTTTAATGAATCTAGAACCTTCTACATTTGAAGTCGGTTGAAAGAGGTATAAAATACTATTGCCTTTTGACAATTTTATTGAGCACCTGGGGCAAGGGATAAAGGAAAATGCTTTTACTAAACTGTTTATAGAGGTCGTATCAGATTCCGCAACCGTGAATATTGGTTTAAATCTATCTCAGATAAAGATTCTTCCCTTTTCCCTCTCAAAGGCAATAATATTTCAGATTTTTCCGCGTTGTGATTTTGTACAACAAACATTATATGAGATTTATATTTCATTAGATAGAGGGCCGTGGTAGCTCAGTGTCCGGATGGTTGGCTCAAGTTGCATAGTACGCTCAGCCCTGTAGTTCTGGGCTCTCAAGAATAAGACTACGGTATCCCCTGCCTGTCGTACAAGGCGACTAAAAGGGGCCTCGGGTTCATTGGGCGACAAGGGTGGGGGCCTGAGTCGTCCACCAAAGTGGACTCGGGAAGAAGGCGACATCGGCTGGCCCGTGTCGCCTTGCGCTGCGAGGGCACAGGGGGGAGAAACCTTCCCCCCCGGGACGTGCTCTCCTTGAGCACAGTGCAGAGGGGCTCCGGTGCGTTCCACTGGAGATCCCGGAGCCCCTCGTCATGCACCGAGGAAAGGGCCACCGGGGAGGTTTTAGTGGGTAAAAACCCCACATAACCGCCGCCTTCCCCCCAGAAGGCGGGGTATCTTTTTGAAGATTTCCTCCCCGTTAACAAAAAAAAAAAAAACAAAAAAAGTTGCGTGTACGCTAACAACCTGAGATTGATCTCCGGTGCGGATCACCAATAAAATTATTCTTGCAATTTTATGTACAGATTTTACCACACGCTCGGCGGCGAAGGAAAACATCGTAAGAAAACCTAAAGAAAATCTATGTCTATCTAATGCATGTGAAGTCTGTCAATCCGCGCAAGGGCCGCTTGGCTGTCTATCCCCTTATACTCTTTTTACAGAGATGTCCTTTGCCTAACAGTTAGACATATATATTATATATAGACATAGACATAGACATTTATTTATTGGCATCACAATACAAAAACACATCACAGACAGAATTTAAAACACATTAAAAAAGAATGAAAAATATACAAAACACAGTTAAAGTTAAACGGACAAATAATACAAAACATAACATATGATGCCAATGTCGGACACCGTCTCAGCATATAGTGTCGCAAGGATGCGACAGCGCTGATTTTTAGCGGTGCCCGGGACCACCTAAAGACTTAAAGACGTGCGCACGCAATACTACTTGTATATGGAATTTATACAGACAATAAGAGTATAAAAATGTGATACATGAATAAAACAGTTATGAGATTAAAATATATTTTATAATATATAAAATAATAAATAAACAATAAAATAATAGATGAAAAAAATCATAAATAAATATATTATTGAGTCAAAAATAAACTAAAATAAATAATATGATAATTAAACGTATAAAGTTTAAATTATATAATTAAATATTGAAAATATTGGAAACAACAAGCCACCGATATCACGGGGATATTATCTTTTTGTAACTTTAACATCAGGTGTTTTAATTTATTTTTAAATGCGTTTACAGATTTACTATCTCTTATGGGCGGTGGCAAGTTATTCCAACACTTGGTGGCCAAGTATCTGAAACTGCCGCGGAACGCAGCAGATCAGTGTAGCGGAATTTGTAAAATGCAGTTTTTAGCTCTAATTAAACAGCTAGAATCTTCGTTACGCCATTTCAACATTTCGTACAGATATAAAGGCTGTAACTTTAACTTAACTTTAATAGATTAGATATTCATAAAAAGTTACAGCCCATGTATTTATTCCTTATTTACACACAATGAAAATGGGCTTTGAAGGGTAAGCTATACTAAAAATAGCAAATAAAAAGAAAAAGATAGAAACATAAATCCATGGAAAAATACATTATGTAATACATAACCATAATAATTAAAAACAATAAATAGTTACATTTATAAAAACAAATTTATGTATACATGTATAGGGACGGAAAAAGGTAAATATGAAACTATGATAAGGCTTCCAAAATAACTGTTTAAAAGTAATTTTTAACCGACATCCAAAAAGGTAAAAAAAATCTGATATCTTCTTGTGTCTTATCTTTTGACTAGGTAAACCAATTTTGTTTAGTCTTTTTCTATTTGATAGCTGGAGCTTCCTGTGTGGTTCCATTTGGTATCCAATCCTAACAGTGGCATCTATGAAAAAACCGTGTAAGTATTCAATTGGCATCAATCATGTGCGGCGGTTATGTGGGGTTTTACCCACTAAAACCTCCCAGTGGCCCTTTCCTCGGTGCATGACGAGGGGCTCCGCAATCTCCAGTGGAACGCACCGGAGCCCTTCTGCACTGTGCTCAAGGAGAGCACGTCCCGGGGGGGGAGGTTACTCCCTCCCCCCCTGTGCCCTCATAGTGCAAGGCTACACGGGCAAGCCGATGTCGCCTTCTTCCCGGGTCCAAACTACATCATGCCAACCGTTTCGATGATTCACTTTTGATTGGAAAGGTTGTACTTTAACAGGAATTTGTAGTAAACGTACTTGTAGTTTTTTATATTCTTTCCTTCTCTGTAAAGAGAGTATACGGGCACAGTCCGCCACGTGGTCCTACTGCGGATTGGCAGACAGAGGCATGTTTTAGAAAATATTCTAACACATAGATTTCCTCACGATGTTTTCATAGCAGTTACACTAATAGGTCGATAGTAGATTGTCTCGCAGAATACGGGGTAAAAGTGAAATTTCCCGTCTG
Source organism: Meandrusa payeni (assembly GCA_029286785.1). NCBI lineage: Eukaryota > Metazoa > Arthropoda > Insecta > Lepidoptera > Papilionidae > Meandrusa > Meandrusa payeni. The sequence continues at coordinate 3,289,537 of JAGSMX010000032.1, forward strand.
TCCCGAAAGAAAAAAGAAAACAAAAGTTTATTTAGGTTATTAAAAAAATCTCCAAAAGAAAGGCACTGTATACAATCTTACGTTATAACCGAGTACAACAAAGGGTCCGCGCGAGATAAGCCCCTCGTAATTTACGACAGCTGCGGACTATCGTATTAGAGCGGGTGAAATGTCAGACCTCTGGGGATTTTATACTTGATAGGTACAAGACCTCAAGCTTTTTTAGGCGCGTCAGACCACCGGTCAGCAAACATATCATCAAAAGCAAAGCTAAAATAAATTTAAACTGTAGTAAATTTAAATCTATTCAGAGAGCCATTTATTTAAACTTCAGCTTTGCATTAAAAAAAAATACAATCACTAATTAGTGAACAATGATTAAAATTACTGAATGAATGAACAAATTCGAAGTTTTTTCAACCATGACTATTTTTTTTTGTTGACGAACTACACAGATTGGCCAGAGGACTTTTTTTATTGGACGAACTAACACAGTTGGCCTGAGAAGCTGGCCGTGACTGCTATACCGGATTGAGAGGTGGCATAGCACTTAGGTCGCTTAGCCTGAACCTCTATCACTACTAATTCGACACAAGTGTCCCCCCGATGGGAGGTAGATGGCAGACAAACGCACTTCGTTTCAAAGGACCACCGAGGCGGCAGTGGCAATTTATACGAGTAGCGCGAGCGCGCTTCTCTCTCTGGAGCTTACCTGTGCCCTCGCAGTGCAAGGCGACACGGGCTAGACGTTGTCGCCTTCTTCCCGGGTCCGAACTACATCATGCCAACCGTTTCGATGATTCACTTTTGATTGGAAAAGATGTACTTTAACAGGAGCTTGTAGTAAACGTACTTGTAGTTTTTTATATTCTTTCCTTCTCTGTAAAGAGAGTATAAGGGCACAGTCCGCCACGTGGTCCTACTGCGGATTGGCAGACAGAGGCATGTTTTAGAAAATATTCTAACACATATAATTCTCACGATGTTTTCATAGCAGTTACACTAATAGGTCGATAGTAGATTGTCTCGCAGAATACGGCGTGAAAGTGAAATTTCCCGTCTGTCCCGAAAGAAAAAAGAAAACAAAAGTTTATTTAGGTTATTAAAAAAATCTCCAAAAGAAAGGCACTGTATACAATCTTACGTTATAACCGAGTACAACAAAGGGTCCGCGCGAGATAAGCCCCTCGTAATTTACGACAGCTGCGGACTATCGTATTAGAGCGGGTGAAATGTCAGACCTCTGGGGATTTTATACTTGATAGGTACAAGACCTCAAGCTTCTTTTTAGGCGCGTCAGACCACCGGTCAGCAAACATATCATCAAAAGCAAAGCTAAAATAAATTTAAACTGTAGTAAATTTAAATCTATTCAGAGAGCCATTTATCTAAACTTCAGCTTTGCATTAAAAAAAAATACAATCACTAATTAGTGAACAATGATTAAAATTACTGAATGAATGAACAAATTCGAAGTTTTTTCAACCATGACTATTTTTTTTTGTTGACGAACTACACAGATTGGCCAGAGGACTTTTTTTATTGGACGAACTAACACAGTTGGCCTGAGAAGCTGGCCGTGACTGCTATACCGGATTGAGAGGTGGCATAGCACTTAGGTCGCTTAGCCTGAACCTCTATCACTACTAATTCGACACAAGTGTCCCCCCGATGGGAGGTAGATGGCAGACAAACGCACTTCGTTTCAAAGGACCACCGAGGCGGCAGTGGCAATTTATACGAGTAGCGCGAGCGCGCTTCTCTCTCTGGAGCTTACCTGTGCCCTCGTAGTGCAAGGCGACACGGGCAAGACGTTGTCGCCTTCTTCCCGGGTCCACCTTGGCGGACGACAAAGGCCTCTTGTCACCCAGTGAACCCGAGCCCCTTTCAGTCGCCTTCTATCACAGGGGATACCGTAGTCTTATTCTTGAGAGCCCAGAGCTACAGGGCTGAACCACAAAACCCTGCTTCAATTCAAATCAAACGTTTAATAACACCCTTTGTATTTCTGAATTATAGTAGGAATATAACGAATTAGAACTAATCAGAACCTAACCAAACTCTCATCAAACTACTCCTTTGTAATAAAAAATGATACGTGAGTTAGTCGTCCATTTGTAGCGCACTATCATAATGCAAATTTAAGACTTTATGGTTTTCTCATGGATGCCATTGTCAGAGCTGGAGTTGTAATGTGACTACACGGGAAGTGCCAGCTATCATATAGGGAAAAAATCATCAAAATCGGTTGACCCAGTTGAAAGTAATGTGATAACAAACATACAAACGCAACATCCTCCTTTAAAAAGTCGGTTGATAATAAAAAATGTACAGATAGAAAGCAAGTTAACATGAATATGATAAAAAATCAGGTTAAATTATTGGAATTACAAACAAACTTCACAGTTATTTAACTTTTGATGACAGATAGTGTATCGTATCCGATCTCGTGAGAAGAAACTTTATTGATGGTAATAAATCGTATTGGTGTGCTGAATTATTCAATAGTTACAAACTTTTGTAGTAAAAGTAACGTTGGCACATCGTATACTATATTCGTGTTTAGAATGGATGTACTCAATCATTTTCACCCAGTCAAAAGTTATGCGGTAACATTCATAAAAAATACAGACTAATTGAGAACCTCCCCTTTTCGAATTTCGATTAAAATGGCAGATTTAACGTCAAAAGTTACGGATGCTAGTTATAGAAGAAAATGAAATAAAAATTATTAACGTATTAATATACATATTTAAATATCAACAAATTAAAGACGTAACTATAATTATTATATGTATTAATAATTAGATACATAATAAATATATATACTACATTGATCCGAGGGCACCCGAGAGGGCCGAACCAAGACTCGGTCGGTAGCTATTTTATTAACAAAAGCTATTGAATATCCCCGCCGGGGACCCTTGTGTCGAGTCACTAGCGATAGAGGTTCAGGCTAAGCGACCTAAGAGCTATGCCACCTCTCAATCCGGTGAAGCAGTCAAGGCCAGCTTCTCTGGCCACTCTGTGTAGTTCGTCATTAAAAAAATCTATTTGGATAATCTAAGTTAAACTAACTTATATGCCACTTCGGGAAGCGTTCTCGCTGGGAGAAGAAGTGGCCGAAGAAACACCAGCAATGCTCCTAATCTTATCAAGGGGGTGGGGTTTTTCCATAAAATACTTATATAAAGGATGTTAATATATTAAATTATTAATTTTCTCTATATTCGTTCTCTTCTATTCTCCTCTCGAGCGGGTAAAGGTCATTACCTACACCCATACATGTACATATCAGTAAATACAATATCATGCCCGTAGTAGTAGTATCATACGCAGTAAATGAAAGCAGTATTTGACAGTTCAAAAAAAGGGGTGCTCCGATCGTCACCAAACCTTACAGAATTACTCACCAGGTCAATCTGAAGATTTCTTGAAAGTTTCAATGAAATCGGTAAAGCCATTTCGGAGCCTATACACGAACACCTGCGCGGGTGCGCCCGCAACACGCGCGTCCTCCCGACGTGCACCGTAGGTTCAAATTCCCCTATTCTAGGAAGCTTTTGAACTCGTACGCCCACATATTCGCCCCCCCCTCTCGACCTCCGTCTCAATCGAGACCGAGAAGCCGGGAGGGCGTAAAAGATAGATTCGTCGCGGCTGACGCTTGAGGGATTAGTCCCGACGTAAAAATAGTTATTCCTAAAAAATTAGTTCCAAAACAGTACCCAAGACCAGGGGAGCAGTCGCCCCTTTTTTTTTTTATTAACCTGTGGGGAACGTATCTAACCGCGTAAACGCCCCCCGGGGGAGGGACGAATTATGTCGGGCCCTCACCGACTAAACCCCACAGGGTGTTCCTCCATGGTCGCGTATGGTGGCAGGGCCACGGGAACAGAGAGACATCCGCGGCCCCGCCCGCGACTTGACGCCTTTCGGCGTCTCCTCCACTGCCCTTCAGGCAAGGCGCACCCGAACACCTAAGGCGCGCCTTCCTCCGTAGGCCTCCGCAAGCGGGTGACAAACCCCCCCGAGTCGGTCACCTGGAGGCCATGGGGGCCGGGAGTGCGAGTTTGACCTCGTCCACCCAGCCCCCAGCGACGGTCAAGATGTTTGGCCCCGCCGCTAGCCAGACGGCCGCAGCAGGAGGGTCACCCCTCCCGCCGCAGCCCCTCCACGCCGCATTAGCGGTGCGGTACCGCTGAGTCGCGGGGGATAGGGAGAGTGGCAACGACACACCAACACTCCTCTCCCCCCGCGACTCGTACATTGGCCGCAATGGACAGGCTCCTGAACCTGGAGCCCGCCTTGCAGCCCCTCCATGCCAGCCCTTCACACGGGCCGGCGGGTGGGTTCCTCTTAGCTTCACCGTGGGAGGCGGACCACGGCTACTGAGCCCCCGGCACGACAAGCCGAGAACCCTTCGGGGAGCAGTCGCCCCCTGCGCTGATAACCCGGGTAATGGGGTAACATCCCGAGGCCCGTACCTGCGAGGTTCCCGTGAACCTTGTAGAAGACTCGTGACTGACGGAGCCTATAAGGAACAAATCCACACACTTTCTCTTTTATATATATAGATTTAAATATAGATAGATAGGGACATATAAAAGGTAAATTTAAAAACATTACGATTTCAGAGTAAGCGTTTGAATTTGTAATATATATTAAATTGTAATCATTATCTGAATGAAGACTTATCTGTATAAAAAAATAACACCCCAAAAAAGAGCTATGAGAAGTTCTTCCCCATGATTAAATAAAGTTTGGGGATCACTTAAACGTAGTTGGACAACTCACGCGAAGTATGCAAAGTTGGCTCGTGATGTTTTATACGAAAATAAAAAAAAAAGCTTTTAGGCAAGACAAGTCTAAAACTACGCTTAAAGCTCCCATTCCAGTTTACAACTTGTCTAACGCCGAAGTATTCAAAATAACTTGATGTCTGAAGAAATTCTTAAGATACCTGTTACATGTTTAACGCAAATGGAAATCTCGTCTTAAGCCCTCCTGCAAGTACACCGGTGTGCCCGGAGGCCGAGACACGTTCTTGACGATCCGGACGACGCGATTACCATTGCACAGGTTAGATCTTTATAAATCCACAAAGCGGCCATTTGTGACCGTTGAAGATTGCGATTAATCCACGCACGTTTCCGCAATTTTATGGGCAGGGGTGGCCCTTAGATGTTAAGAGCGTTGCTGGAGTATCTTCGGCCACTTCTTCTCCCAGCGCCAACGCTTCCAGAAGTGCCACTCAAAGTTAGTTTAGCTTTTGAATGTCTCTTAGATTATCCGTAGCACAAGCTAAGCTTTGTTTTGTTAGTTAGTTACGGCCTTTATATATGTCCCACTGTTGAGCATAGGCCTTCTCTGTAAAGAGAGTATAAGGGCATAATCCGCCCGCGGCCCTAGTGCAGATTGGCAGACACTTCACATGTTTTAGAAAATTATTTTAGGACATGTAGGTTTCCTCACGATGTTTTCCATCACCGCCGAGCGCGTGGTAAGTCAGCACATAAAATTGTAACAATAAATTCATTGGTGCTGGCACCGGGGATCGAACTAGCTAGCAACTTGAGGCAACCGCCCGGACACTGAGCTACCACGGCTCCGTTTTTTTTGGTTTGTTAGCATTCTTTAAAAAAAACACTCCTCAACAAAAAGGATATACTCGTATATTCAACGATTTAATCTCAATTTTATTTAATTAAGATAATGTATGTAATAGTTACGTCGAAAGGAAACTTTTGAACTTGAAAAAGGTCGAAGATCTTCGCATCGTTCTAAGTAATTGATATATCTTTAGAAAATTCTTCGATTGTAATAAGAGAAATATTTACTTTGGTACCAAAATGATTTATTTCGAAATGATTTTCGGTAACGGGCGTTCCGTAGCTATTGATGTTTGTTTAACTGGGTCCATTATACTTTTCTATAGAGGGAATCAAAATGAGCGTCTGGATATATAGGCAACAAGATTACACGACTCCTTAATCCAGGGGTTCGCAACGTTTTTGTACTCTAGACCATATTGTAAAATATCGGTCGAGTAGCGGGCACCACCTATTTTTAATCGACCAACTCCTTCCATAACTTCTGATTTTCCCATCATTTATTTTCTTATATTCATAATTTATTAATAAATAATAAACAAAAATGTTTCAAAATAATAAAATTATTATTAAATTGCATACAAGAAAGAGAAAGATATTTACAGAGAGAAATGTATTTACAAAACGTAGTAATAATTTACATTTCTAACTAATGTTTAAGAAAACAATCAGTCTGTGTCGAATAGTGGCGAGCACATACGAAGGTTGCGGTTATATGGGGTTTTTAACCACTAAAACCTCCCCGGTGGCCCTTTCTCAGTGCATGGTGAGAGGCTACGGGAGCTCCAGAGGAACGCACCGGAGCCCCTCTGCACTGTGCTCAAGGAGAGCACTTCCCGGGGTTACTCCCTCCCCTCCTGTGCCCTCGCAGTGCAAGGCGACACGGACCAGCCGATGTCGCCTTCTTCCCGGGTCCACCTTGGCCGACAAAGGCCCCTTGTCGCCCAGTGAATCCGAGGCCCCTTTTAGTCGCCTTCTATGACAGGCAGGGGATACCGTAGTCTTATTCTTGAGAGCCCAGAACTACAGGGCTGAAAATATTCTATTCTATTTTATTGTAACGATGGTAAATTTTGGGTGTTACAAGACAAAATTAACTGTTTGTATAACATACTGTATTTATAACAAAGTCCCTAAAGTTATATTTAGTTTTCGAAATTATATAGAAGTAATTTTAATACCAGGAATATAATCCGTGTATCTAAAGCTTATGTGATCAATCATGTAAATCCGTTTATTCACAAAGACTGACATATGAAGATGTTAATCACCGGATCTTCGTTATAAATGGAAATCTGGGATATACACGCAATATGGGATAAGGTGTTATGACGTGTTACTTATTATAAATTAAGATGCTGTTGAAAGGATTTCACAGTAAAACTCCTTTGAAGTTAAAGTTAAAGTTACAACATTTATATAGACATAGACATAGACATTTATTTATTGGCATCACAATACAAAAACACATCACAGACTGAATATAACACACATTAAAAAAGAATGAAAAATAGATAAAACACAGTTAAACACGGACAAATAATACAAAACATATGATGCCAATATCGGACACCGTCTCAGCATATGCTGTCACAAGGATGCGACAGCGCTGATTTTCAGCGGTGCCCGGGACTACCTAAAGACGTGCGCGCGCAATACTACTTTTATATGGAATATTATTATACAGACAGTAAGAGTATAATAAATATGATACATAAATAAAACAGTTATGAGATTAAAATATATTTTATACAATAAAATAATAGATGAAAAAAAAATATATAAATATTATTGAGTCAAAAATAAACTAAAATAAATAATATGATAATTAAACGTATAAAGTTTAAATTATATAATTAAATATTGAAAATATTGGAAACAACAAGCCACCGATGTCGCGGGGATATTATCTTTTTGTATCTTTAACATCAGGTGTTTTAATTTATTTTTAAATGCGTTTACAGATTTACTCTCTCTTATGGGCGGTGGCAAATTATTCCAACACTTGGTGGCCATATATATGATATAGTTTAGTTTAATGTATGAATGAATGAATGAATATTCTTTATTGCGCAACAATTAACAACAAAATACATCACAGAAATAGTAACTACAATTTTCACATTGGACAAGGCCATTGTGGCCAATGGGCGGTCTTATCGCTAAGAGCGATCTCTTCCAGACAACCTTTGCATGGACAGAAACTTTCGTCTAAAAATATTTTAGTGGGTCTGTGATTATATTTATTTCAATACAAAACATTAATATACATATATATATTTATAAACATACGTATTTATCAATATATACACATACTATTAATAATAATATTACATAAATAAAATGCTAAAAATACAACAAATACCTAAGTATATATATATAAATATATATTCATACAAATACCATATAAGAATATATTTAAAAAGATAGATAGTGCCTATGTACTAGGTTCTTAAAAGCTGTCAAGGATTTAGTGCATCTTATGCTTTGTGGCAGAGCATTCCAAAGTCGGACTGCTTCCACTAAGAAAGATTTGCTAAAAAAATTTCATGTGTCATTTTCTCCGATGATCTTAAAGATTGTGAATGTGAGTCGTGTAGAAACATAAAACGTTTCTTAAGATAGGAAGGGTAGGATGGATTGAAAAGAATGAGAGCATTCCGGCGAAGGCGAATTGGCAACCACTTCAGCTTCAGGCGAACGAAGACGATTTATAAAAAAAATATAATTACCATTCTTATTAAGTTATGCTTAATCATGTGCCAGGAGATGGTTCTCGCAAAGAGGACCCGAGAAGATGGCGACGGCTGGCCCGTGTCGCTTTGCACTGCGAGGGTACAGTACGAGGTACGTTCGCTCTCCGAGAGCACAGCGCAGAGGGGCTCCGGTGCGTTCGTTCCACTGGAGACCTCGGAGCCCCTCACCATACACCGAGGAAGGGCCACCGGGGGTAAGAACCCCACATAACTCCACCTTTTCTCCGGAAGGCAGGATATCTTATTGAAGTTTCCTCCCTAAAGAACGGTAAGTTAAGATATTTTATTAAAAAAAAATGCTATCAGTATTTTTTTTTAAATTTTACTACCATTCTGATGCACACACATATTTTCCTCTAATATTTTTATCTTTTTTATCTTTTTCCTCTAATATTATGTACATAATTATAAGTTTAATTTGTATTTATATTGTTTGTGTCTCGAGGTGGACGTAAACTGCTGCGACACAGTTGCCAACTACTGTAGCAGTTTACGTACGTTCTGTATTGTAATATTTCTTTTTCTTTTGTCCAAATAAAATTTTATTATTATTATTATTCTTATTTAAACTAAGCTTAATCATGTATTAGGAGATGGTTGTCCTACTCGAATGGTGAATATGAACCTACGACCTTATGTACGAAGACCTTACACTAAATCATTGTGAGATTGGTAAGATAAAAAGTGAAAGTCTACACTTTTTACATAAGCTCTATGTAAAAGATAATAAAAATAAAAACAGCTGACGCAAGAGGGGACGCGTACACGAATTTTCCTCATTTTGCTGCCAGATATTACGTAAAAGTATCAATTGGCAAAGTCAGCGAATTGTAAAGAGCTTTATGTAGGATAGTCCGTTTTACATCAACGAATAGATTGGACGTTACAAAATAAATTCGGAGAATTAAAAAACAACTCTAGCTAAAAAAACTCGCTATTCGACTTTATTTTTTTATGTTTTTTTAACTCGGAACTTTCGACGGTGGTTCCCGTGTTGTCCCATTTTCTTTTGATGAGCTACAGAGATTGGCTAGAGAAGCTGGCCTTGACTGCTTCACCGGATTGAGAGGTGGCATATCTCTTAGGTCGCTTAGCCTGAACCTCTATCGCTAGTAACTCGACACAAAGGTACAATACATCGAAATAAAAATTGAAAAGAAAAGGACAATCTCAACTGGTATTGCGAAGGCAATAGGAGATGAGAGCCCAAAAATTATGTTAATAAATAAATAAATAGAACAGTCCTCCTCCTCCTTGCATCGTTTTCCTCATTGCTGAGGGTCATGACCGCCACGAATTATGTGGCGGACGATCGCTTTATTTTTTTTGGCGGTGTGAAATGCCTTGTGGACTCTCCTGTTGGTGTTGGTGCTAATTTGGGCTGTCCAACGCATAGAGCTCCTCTCTCTTGGTCCCTGTTCTTTACCTGTGACCAGGAGTGTTTCCAAAGTATCGGTTTTCCTGGCTATGTGACCGACACCCACTTCCCGGAGAATTGACGCATTTGTGCGGTGGGCTGTCCAAGGTACTCGCAACATTCTCCTCCAGCACCACATCTGAAATGCGTAAATACGAGGTCTATCTGCCTTCTTGAGGGTCCAAGTTTCCGCTCCGTATGTGAAAATTGGGAACACCAGAGATCTCACCAGATCAATCTTGGTTTTAGTGAGATTGATCTATCTGTCCAAATTCGGTTCAATCGAGTCATCGCGTTTTTGCCATGCCAATTCGCTTCCGCACGTCTGGTTCACATGAGCAATAGAATAGTAGAAGATAATAAGTTTTGATATGGATAAAGTATAAATATATTACAATTCCGATTACAATGTGGGTATTTTCAAGAGTAGAGTGAATAGGCATTTACTAAGCTAGTGCGCCTTATCATCGAGGGCTGCGTTTCCACTTAACATCAGGTGGGATCGTAGTCAAGCACTTGCTTAGAAATTATAAAAAAAAATAGCAGCGTAGATTAACTGAGAATTAAAGATAAGATAAGACACAAATGAATGTAAATATACTAGATTATAAGAAAATTGAATTATATACAGTAAGATAAGTGATAACTTTATTAAGGAAAGACACTGTATTAAGTATATCTTCTTCTTCGTCGCTTGAGTCTTTACAGACTCGTCGTGGTTATCACGTATTAGGTATCAGTGACCCGCTTCACAAGCCGCCGCCACTCCTCCCTGTACGCTGATTTTTTCGCACATTGATGCAAGGGTACGTCCATAGCCGTTCTTATCTGGTCGGTCCATCTCATAGGTGATCTTCCCCTAGGTCTGGTGCCCTCTACCTTACCCTGTACTACCAGGCGTTCGATGGATTCGTCATTACGCCTGCAGACATGACCAAAAAATGTCAGTATCCGAGCCCAAACAATGGAAGACAGACGCTGCTTGATGCCGAGTTCTTCAAGTATTGACTGGTTAGTTCGGAATGCAGTCCAAGGTATCCTCAGCATTCTTCTCCAGCACCACATCTCGAGCGCATCTATCCTCTGTTTCTCGCTGTCTCGTAGGGTCCATGTTTCAGAGGCGTACAAGAAAATGGAGAACACAAGTGATCTTACAAGCCGGGTTTTAGTTGCTTTGGTGATGTCACGGTTTTTCCATATTTAAGTGTATAAATAAGAAGAAAGAAAGAAGATGAACGATTTATTAAAAGATAATGAGATATGAATTATGTAAGAGTAGAATAAGTATTGTTAAAACAGCCACGACCTATACAAGTCGGGAGAGACAGGAAAAAAAGGTCCCTCAGGTGAGAGGTAGCCTCGGCTTGGACGGTTACTATGTTCTCGGGTATGTTCTCGGGTTCACTGGGCGACAAGGGTGGGGGCCTTTGTCGTCCGCTAAGGTGGACCTGGGAAGAAGGCGACATCGGCTGGCCCGTGTAGCCTTGCACTATGAGGGCACAGGGGGGGAGGGAGAATCCTCCCCCCCCGGGACGTGCTCTCCTTGAGCACAGTGCAGAGGGGCTCCGGTGCGTTCCACTGGAGATCCCGGAGCCCCTCGTCATGCACCGAGGAAAGGGCCACCGGGGAGGTTTTAGTGGGTAAAAACCCCACATAACCGCCGCCTTCCCCCCAGAAGGCGGGGTATCTTTTTGAATATTTCCTCCCGTTAACAAAAAAAAAAAAAAAAAAGGACGGTTACTATGTTACGCGTAAGCATTCAATCCGAGGGCGGCCGAGAGGGCCGAACCACGACTCGGTCGGTTGCTATTTCAAGGATTAATGTTGTGCCCTTTCAATTTGGTCCATGAGAAAACTATGTCAGCCTTACAAATAAACGTGGTATAAAGATAAAGTTAGGAATAAATTAAGAATAAGCAAAATTTGTACTAATAAACCAAGAATACGTTATACCTGCTATAACGTTGACGTTTATGTTCATAGAATCGTTATTCCGAAGTTATAACGACGTACACCCTTGTTTAAGTCCGGTATAGCATTTAAAATACCACGGTTTGTGTTTTTGTTTGCTCATTTAAATTAACTTATTATGGAATTAAGGTCAATGGAGGAAGTAGAAACAGTAAATGACTTAATAAATATCATTCAGATTCTAAATATAATTAAAAGATGGGAAAACCCTTTTGATTTATATGTCGATGATTAGTTTCGATTAAAATATCAGTTTTCTAAAAGTGGTATAATATTTCTAGACCATTTATTTAAAAGGTCTCTTACTGTGGACAAGCGTGGAAGTGGATTATCTTCTATCTATATATAGAGTATAGAATATTTTTATAACCGCCACACATTGACAGATACATTACTACACTACTACATAGATTGCAATTATTTTTTTAAGTATGGTTTCTCTTTGATTGCGCTGTTGCCAACTCGTGCATTTTGACATAAAGGAAGAATAGATAAACCATAGTTATTCCGGATTTATTTGTGGTAAACTATTCTCAGTTTATTCTCAATTTATTCCTGGTTTAACTAAACTTAGTTTAAGGGTGGAATAAATATGTTATAACAAATTTTTATTTGTAAGACTGTTAAAGTATTAAAAGAGATTGTTCGCAGGTTTAAACTTTGATGGTAAATCCATCAATAATTTGTTTTAAAAGTCGTGTTTTTTTCGCAAAAAAAAGGAAATTTTTGGGCAGTAGTATAGTAGAAATATAAGAAAAGAATCCGAAGAAATCCTTTATTTACTTTTGTCAAAGTGCGGTTAAGTTTTCCAGTAAAAAGTCTGGCTTTCCGACATAGAAATTAAAGCGTTTCCCCGAAATCAAATTTGTCCGGCGAAACTTTTGCAAATCTTAATTATTCCTTTCTATCCAATGTTTGCTTTTAATTTTAAAAACTCGTTTTTCTAATTACAACCGGCCTTACTTTGTTAATATTAATAAAATTACTTTTCACCAGACCTACGTTTTTATACAATGCTCAAATTCTTAGATGTTTATTTAAACATAATAATATTTAGCAACAGGGTATTGCTGGTTATTTTTTTTTTACAAAATTACGGTTTTTCGATAATAAACATATATGTTTTATTTATTTATTTATTTAAATCAACAAAAATTAAAACACCGTTACAGATAATACCAATATGATGTTATAAAAAACTTAGTTAAATATATTTTATTACAATTAAAACAAATAAAAAGCTGCTTTATGTATTGACAATAATATATAAATATAATAGAGTCAAACACCTTCCACGCATTTGTAGGCAGCTTCGATAAACACAGACTCAGTGCAACAAAATATATCAATGTGCAGTGAGATGGTATCAACAAACTCAACCGCGCGCGACAGCGGAGAGTTCCTAGACAAGTTAGTGCTGGAGACAGACAGTAGGAACAATGGTGGACGACGGCGCATGCACACGTAATTGTCAGGCGTCATATTGTAACGCCATCTTGTTGTCTTTTGAAGTTATGCAAGCAAGACCATGTGTACATCAAAGATTGACGAGATGGCGCTATAAAAACGTCTAAGCCAGTGTTAATCACGTTTAAAATTTTATAAATCTATTTCTTTTACTTATGCGAGAATTGTTTGAAGTAAGCGATCCGTAAAGAGTAAAACAAGTACGAATAAAATCGATTTTAAATGAACGGAAATGAGCGTACGGCTTACCTTTACCATTTACACACAGTAAAGGTTTCACAAAGAAGTTTATTAAACTCGTATCGATAAAGCTTCAAACAAGTAAAGAAACAAGAGATAAGAACCAAATTAATTGTTTATATTATCGATCGATTAACAATAAATAGGGATAGAATTCGAAACGAAGAAATTCAAAGGAGAACAAAGGCAGTCGACATAGCTCTTAAAGTCAGGAAGTTAAAGTGACAGTGGGCTGGCCATATCTTCTGAGTCGGTGACGGCAGATGCGGGAGAAAAGTCTTGGAATGGAGACCGCGCATGGGTCGGTGAAGCGTAGGGCGCCCTACCTCCAGATGGACCGACGACCTAATAAAGATAGCCGGAAGTGGCTCGATGCGGACAGTGAAGGATCGAATATGGTGGAAGGCATTGAGGAAGGCTATTTCTAGCACTGGATAGACACAAGCTGATGACGATAACGATGATAATTTAAGAACAAATATACGCGTAAGCATCGCCCACATAAGCGGTAGCTTCGAGGTCCATGACAATTCTGATAAGCTGAAAGGGCTGCAGAACGGCTGAGATGGTATGGCCATGTACTTCGAAAGCCTAAAGGGTACACTGGAAACCTGCGTATCTATCTCTGGAGATTCCTGGTGAACCTCTATCGCTAGTAAGTCGACACAAGGGTCCCCACGGTGAGGGGTAACTTCGGATTGACGGTTACTATGATACGCGTAAGCATTCCGATCCGAGGGCGCCAGAGAGGGCCAAACCACGACTCAGTCGATTAATTACTCCGCTCTTATAAAAAATATGAAAAATATTTTGAATAGACCTTTGAGCTTTATTTTAATTTATTTCTATTAATGTTAATTTTATCATGAAATATCGCCGGGAAAAAATATTTTAAAAAGATAAACTAATTACTATAAAACATCTGCTCACAGAATCAAATTAGTTAATTGGAACAAGGTTAATTTCGAAGAGCTGACTGATTATTTCAACATGGCCATTAAACTATGTTAATTAAGATTAAATAAATTTAATAATATAGCGCAAAAGCGAGGGGTCATGTTTTAGGGGATTTTTTTAATGAACAAACGACGTGAATGAAGGACTAACGTAGGTCACATGATCTGCAACGAGCTCAGTTGGAGATAGAGACAACCCAATGTCTTAACGCCGCAAAAGTAGAGTGTCTAACTCAAATGAAGGGAAAAGACTTGTGTTACACCTAACGCGTACGCGCTTTCCAGGGGAATGCGACTTATGTGTCTCCACCAGAACACGAGACGCGACTTCCTCTACCGTGTCTGTTAACAGGGACTCCCCGAATTCGCCACCTGGAAACCTTGAGGGCTGGGAAAGCAAGCACAATATCTCACCAGCCCACAGCAATAGATCTATCTGAGACCAAACCGATGTCCACACTTGTGCCGAGGACCTTCCCAATGTCGGCATATAGCGATGGATTTGGTTTAAAGCGCCCAGCAAAAGCTCTCTTTGTCTACCCCGCTAGTGTAAAAAGGACGTCATAGCTTATTTTCTATGTGTATTATATTAAGTACTTTAATATTAACATCAACTAAAAATATTTTAGTCGTGTGCCACGTTAGATATCATGTTTTGTTTATGTTCCACCACACAATCTCCATGACATAATTAAGTTGTCGACGACTTGTATAAGTAAACTTAGATTGACTTGTAGATTGGATGTACGTGCTTCCTTTGTTACATTTAGTGGGTACAACTAAATAATACTCTGGTGTTTCTATATTCTTGTAGGGCGACAAGACCTGGACTAAAAGAAGTCGGTATAGCAATAGGAAGCTTTCGAGATAGTGTTGGTGAAGGCAGCTCCGTATAACATGGACTGTTATAAGAAACAGGTCTAGATTCCCAAGAAGCAGTCAACGGTTCACCCGCCTTCTTAAATCTCTATTGGTGACAAGTCGGGAAACTCTTCGCCCTTGCATTTGCCCCACCAACAGCAATCGGATTTGTAGGTGCGGCTCTTTAGCACTTAATTTGTAAAGTACTATTGTATTTAAATCATCCTATGTCCCCTAGGTGGGGCAGAGGGCGTCCACAGTGAACCTCCATCGCGTTCGATCTTGGGCTTCACGCTTTATCTCGCTCCATGTCTTCCCGATGTTCTTCGTCGTCTGCAACTGTGCGGCGCCACGTCTGTTTAGGACGGCCGCGCTTGCGCTTTCCTTGCGGATTCCAATCAAGGGCCTGCTTGGGAATGTGATCGGCATCTCTTCGGAGGGTATGGCCGATCCAGTTCCATTTACGGCACCTTATTTGGAAGTACTATTGTAGGCAAGACAATATTTTGGGACTCCTTAAAAACCTTGTTTAAAAATTTTTGTAAATTGTAATTTTTCATTATTTGTACTCAAAAGGTAGCTGACTCTTGGCCTAGGAGCCACTTAATCCCATCATGGTAGACGACGTCTCGTCACGGCAGATTTTCGGTAGGTTCAGCCCTATAGTTCTGGGTTCGTAGAATAACGCTACGGTATGCCTGTCGTAAAAGGCGACTAAACTAAGGGGCCTCGGGTTCACTGGGCGATAAGGGTGGAGGCCTTAGTCGTCCAGGTGTAAAACGCAGTTCCTCACATATAAAGAAAAATGGAGGTTCACCTCTCCCACTCATCCCACAGAAACTCTGGAATCCATAATAGATCGCACTTAAATTCGTGCCTGTTATTTTACACTCAATGTTAATTTCACTTCAAAAACATATCATAGCAGCGAAATACTGAAAAGAAACACACATTACGATGAACGCTTACGAAAAAAACAGCTTACTCCATTAGTAATATTATATTATACGGATTGTTTAATTTGAACATTTTGGTTGACTCCGTTCGGTTTCGTCCTGTTTTATATAAGTACTTCTGCTAATATTATTGTAATAATAAATTAATCATATTATTGAATTCAATTAATTATATATAATATAAATATATTATATATCTATGTAAATATATATATTTAAAAAACCCTGTATAATATAAGATGTTTGGCTATGGAAGAGCGAGATTTTCTGCTTAAGTTAAAGTTACAGCCTTTATATATATAATATATATGTCCCACTGCTGGGCATAGGCCTTCTCTGTAAAGAGAGTATAAGGGCATAGTCCACCACGCGGCCCTAGTGCGGATTGGTAGACTTCACATGCCTTAGAAAAATTTTCTAAGACATGTAGGTTTCCTCACGATGTTTTCCTTCACCGCCGAGCGCGTGGCTAATCAGCACATAAA
The DNA here is from genome assembly GCA_029286785.1 of Meandrusa payeni. NCBI lineage: Eukaryota > Metazoa > Arthropoda > Insecta > Lepidoptera > Papilionidae > Meandrusa > Meandrusa payeni. Next base: position 3,306,258 of record JAGSMX010000032.1, read on the forward strand.
ATTGCAACAGCAAATTTATTGGTGCCGGCACCGGGGATCGAACTCGGGTTGCTAGCGTACTATGCAACAAGAGCCAACCGCCTGGACACTGAGCCACCACCAGTTATTTATTATTGTTTTTACTTATTATTTTTTATTATCTTACTATATTAATTATTATTTTAATGCTTACTAGAAGGTCTCAGTCAAAATTTGTAAATATAACGCATGTATATATGATACCTTATAGTATGTATGAACTTGTAATAAAATCTCTTTGGCTATACAATTTTTTATTGTTTTTATATCGCAACCACATACCTGTGTCCGTGCTCTTTTCCAATACACTTAAATTGTTCACTCTGCATTTATTAAAAGAGATTCACTTCTACAGTTACTATTATCTTTTTTTATAATTTTTTTTTATAATTTTTTTTTATAATTAATACCTGAATTTGGAGGTGGCCAGAGATCGCTCCGGTTCACGCGTTGCAGACACCCCGCTGCATTGCTATTAGCTTCTTCACGACCGCTGTGTCCCTGCTTCTCATGGCCATTTTTAGATTGTAGTCCACTATCCTCTCCCTTGATGCGGCCATTGCTCTTGTCATCAGTCTTCCTGTGGCGTCGTCAGTCATCTAATATAATAGACACAGCTGACGGTGTGTCGGGATATCGCCACTACAGCATGTTGAACGCTGTCGCTGCAGTTGCAGTTTTTTCGTCACTGTTCTGATGACCACCGGCTATATTATTTGTATCTGGCTGGTTTTGGTATTATTGAAAGTTTAAATTTTAAAGAACATTCTTCAATTCCAAATTCAAATTAGGAAACCGTGTGAGTTTCATTTGTTTTACGTACTGTCTACTGTGATTTAATACAGAATACATTATTGGAATATTCATATTAATTTAAAACGGTTGACTTTGCGTTATATCTCGGCGTTCATCATTTATATTCCTTTAATTATATTTCGTTTCTTTACTCTGTTTTTAAAATAAAGAATACGCCTCTAACGTTTGCGAAATTCTATACTCCATTTGGATTGGGAATTAATGAATCCCCGAAAGACAACGTTAGCTATGATAGATAGACTTTAAAGGAGGCACCAAAACACCAATTAATGGAACTTCTGAAATTCGTCGGATTTTTAACCGACTTCAAAAAAGGAGGAGGTAATTAAGTTCTATGTTAAAAAAAGTAAAAAGTTAGTTCGTGTTCCGGATAGATTAAGGGCCAAGGTCGAAATTTTTTTAGAGGACCCTTGCGTTATTCCAATAAAGGACTGTATCGGCCAAGGCGAAATGCGTAGACCCCATTAAACAAAGTTGCAATTAAATTCAGTTAGGCTAATATATATAAAATAAACTTGATTCTCAGCCCTGTAGTTCTGGGCTCGTAGAATAAGGCTACGGTATCAGCTGCTTATCTTAGAAGCCGACTAAAAGGGGCTCCGGGTTCACTGGGCGACAAGGGTGGGGGCCTATGTCGTCCGCTGAAGTGGATCCGGGAAGAAGGCGACATCGGCTGGCCCGTGTCGTCTTGCTCTGCGAGGGCACAGAGGGGGAGGGATTAACCTCCCTTTCCGGGAAATGCTCTCCTAGTTAAACACAGTGCAGGGGGGCTCCGGTTCTTTCCACTGGAGATCCCGGAGCCCCTCACAATGCACCGTGGAACCACCGGGGGGATTTTAGTTCGTAAGACCCCCACATAACTCCGCCTTTCCCCTGAAGGTGGGGTATCTTTTTGAAGATTTCCTCCCCATTAACAAAAATAAAACATGATTCTAGATTTTATTCTTTTAATTTGAGCTTAATAAAAATAACAATAGATCGAGAGATTATTTTGTCTTGTAAGGACTGGGAAACGTTATCCGCAAAGCTTCTTAAAGCCTTGTCAAGGGTGCACGAACTTCGGAAAGCGTTTTCCCTATAGCTGTTTGTGTTTAGGCCTCCATTTTGCCCTGTTTAGAAACTTGACATGAGCATCTTATTATTATAGAAATCGAAAACCGTAACTTGATTCTATATGACCTCATTCTATATTTTTATTATTCTATATGCGACCACATTATGATGAATGCTTATGAAGGGAAGTTTTAGTTGGTAGCGCCCGCTTCCACATCGAGTCCGATAAGACATGTTTATTAAAAATTTATAAATAATAAGTATATTTACGATCAAAAACAAAAACTAACTTAAAATTGAATCAAATGTTAAACGTTATTAGACATAGACATAGACAAAGACGTAGACATTTATTTATTGGCATCACAATACAAAAACACATCACAGACAGAATATATATAACACACATTAAAAAATAATGAAAAATAGACAAAACACAGTTAAAGTTACACGGACAAATAATACAAAACATATGATGCCAATATCGGACACCGTCTCAGCATATGCTGTCGCAAAATGCGACAGCGCTGATTTTCAGCGGTGTAATTTATACAGACAATAAGAGTATAATAAATATTATACATAAATAAAACAGTTATGAGATTAAAATATATTTTATATAGTAAAATAATAGATGAAAAAATTTAATAAATAAATATATTATTGAGTCAAAAATAAAATAAAATAAAATAAATAATATGATAATTAAACGCATAAAGTTTAAATTATTACGCGCGGACGAACTTTTTTTTAAAATAAAAGTGGCAAACGAGCATACGGCTCACCCGATCTTAAGTGATCACCGTCATCCATGAACATCCACAGCACCAGAGGAGCTGCAGGTGCGTTGCCGGCCTTTGAGATAGGAGTAGGCTCGTTTCTTGAAGGTCCCCAAATTGTAAACGTTCGGAAACACCGCTGGTGACACTTGATTCCACAAGTTGACAGTGCGTGGGAGAAACTTACGCGAAAAACGTACAGTGGTGGAACGCCAACCATCATGATGGTTGCGGTGTAATTTTGAATTCTTCCGAGATGTGCGGTAATGGAAATCGGTAGTAATTTAGAACAATTACTCAGAACACTCCCATGGTAAATGCGATACAGAATGCAAAGAGCGCTTTTGCTTTATAAACGATAATAGTCCGTAACCTCGATTCCACCTGATGTTAAGTGGTGATATAATCATATAAATAGTTTGTCAATTGCTGTCCCTATCCATCTATAATTCTATATATATGTATTTATGTATGTATCTATTTATTATTATATATAATTATTATGTTTATATGTTTAATTTATTTGTAAGTATGAATGTATTTATTATAGTTTTCTTTTATTTATTATTTTCTCATATAGCTTGCCGGGTGCAACTACTTTGTCTCTTCACAACCCCAAGGTAGACTGGCAGAGAATGCCTACTGGCATTAAGTCCGCCTATTTGTACCTTTATTTTTGTATTGTGTGCAAATAAAGAATAAATAAATAAATAAATAATCCTATTCCCTCTACTCTTGAAGTCTTCCAGTCTTGGACGGAAAGACTGACGCCGGCAATTTGTTCTACTCCTTTGTTGTACACACGATGAACGATGACTCAAATCGCTTAGTTCGGATGCGTATAACATCGACTATGAAAGGGTGGAGCAACTATTCTTGAAGTATATTCTTTTCAATAAAAATGAATCACATAATCGGTTTGCGTAGAGGTTCAGGAGTACTTAATGCAATTTTAAGACTTATTTGGTTTTCTCATGGGTGCCGCTGTCAGAATTGGACCACATATAAAACACCTGCATTCAAATAAAAAGAGTTATCAAAACAGGCATTCCAAGTCGAGAGTAACGCGTAGATAACAAACATAAAAACAATAGAGGCGAATTGATAACCATCTCCTTTTGAAATCAATAAGAATAAATTGATCTTCAGTCTGTATCTATCTACTGCAAATAGGCTTTCCTCAATGCCTTGCGATCTCTACGATCTCCCGCTTTCCACATCTAGGTATACTTATAAGGTCGTCCGTCTATCTGGAGGGAGGCTTCACCGATCCAAACCATCATTCCAAGACAGAAAAAGTTGAATTTAAAACTATTCCTAGTTTAGTATCAATTCCATAGCAAGCGTTTGAATGTAGCCTTAGTTACATTTTTTTATTCTTAGATTGCAACCACAGACCTGTGTCCGTGCTCTTTCCAATACACTTAAATTGTTTACTCTGCATTTGTTAAAAGTGCCACTTCTACAGTTACTATTTTCCTTATTTTTTATATATATATAATGCCTGAATGTGGAGGTGGCCAGAGATCGTATTGGGTTCACGCGTCGCAGACGCCCCGCTGCATTGCTATTAGCTTCTCCGCGACCGCTGTGTCCCTGCTTCTCATTGCCATTTTCAGGTTGTAGTCCACTATCCTCTCCTTGATGCGGCCATTGCCTTTGTCATCAGTCTTCCTGTGGCGTCGTCACAGTCATCTGTATAATAGACACAGCTGACGGTGTGTCGGGATATCGCCACTACATCATGTTGGACACTGTCGTACAGTTGCAGTTTTTCGTCACTGTTCTGATGACCATCACTGATCCGTACGTGAGGCCTTGGGCCTCGTGCACGGTAAGGATGCGCGAACCTGATCCCGATCCGTATCCCTGGTTACGTTATTACCTTACTTACATTACAACCTTAGTCCCACCTGTACGTACATTTAGTGGCAACGCATTCAAGAGCATATATCATAGACATAGACATATCAAATAATAGTGTGTGCAGTAAACGATTCTTCCATAATACCGGATATAAAGCTTAGTACACACGGCATTACAGGAACGTTAACTTAAACGACGACCCTGAACTTGCCGATCGGCTAGATCCTTTGGCACTGCGCAGGGATCTATCTTCCCTATGCATACTTTACAGAGTCTACAATGGGGAGTGTTCCGAGGAGTTGTTCAATTTAATAGAAGCCGCTGATTTTCGCAACCGATCGTCTCGCCGGAACTATCATCCGCACCATCTGGATGGATGGCGTTCCACTACAATGCGTTTTAAAAACAGTTTTCTGCCACGCACAGTAAATATCTGGAATTCGTTGCCATCAGCGGTCTTCCCCAACAACTGCGACATTGGGTTATTCAAGGAAAGAGCATATTCTTACCTGAAGGGTAGGCAACGCACTGGCGCCGCTGGTGATTGTGGGCGGCGGTGAATCACTTATCAGGTGACCCGTCTTGCTCGTTTGCCTCTTATTTTACATAAAAAAAGCAATTATGGTAAAGATTCAATTGCCTGCAGAACGCACAGAACGTATAATAACTATTTCTCTGAGATTGATATTTTTATAGGAAGTATAAATCAGTTTAAAAGATAATTAATACAGATCTTAGGTAAAAAATAAGGCACTTTTGTTTTGTTTTCAGCGAAGATATATGTATTTAGATTAGTTGAAGACACATATATTTCAAACGTCTCTTACAATAACTTCTTATAAAAAATGAAGTCCAAACTTGGCAGTATGTTTAATTAAACAAGATTGTAATTTTAACACCTAAGTGCTGTGTGACTTTGTAAATAAATAAATAAAGTAAGTTAATGAGGAGCAAGGCAAGGCAGGTCGTAAAGTACATACACTTCACTATTTACGGCTCGCTAGCTGTAGTCAATAAGTGCAACTTGACCCACTTTATTAAATCTGTCAATTAAACATGATAAACTCAGACAAACAAACCTATATTTAATAATAAATATAACGGCAGTGATAGCTTAGTGGCTAAACCGGTTAGACTTACGATCTATTTGAATGAATTGCCTTGTTTTCGGTTTTTAAAGTATAAAATCTTTAATACACAGAAAAGTGGTTGCTAAGAGCAAATTTAAATGTCGTCCTAATGAGCAAACTAAAGAAAAGTACATACAGGCTAGGAATCGCTGCAACATGGCTTGCAGGGACGCTTTGCGTCGCCATATTCATAAATCCATCGAAAATGTGGATACTTCCAAGGCCTGGAGCTTCCTTCGTTCTATTGGCATTGGTAAGGCTCGTCAGGATCTTACATCAAAAATATTAACCTTGACTCTCTAAACGCTCATTTTTCATCTGCATCTAATATTGATTCTGAGCATAAATATAACTGTTTGCAATACCTTTCAACTGTTCCTAAATCCGATTATTCCCCATTTGCCTTCAGTCGATTAACTGCTTGCGATATTGAAAAGAGCGTTCTGTCTATCACCTCCAATGCAGTGGGCGCTGACGGAATAAGCCGCAACATGATAGTCCCTGTCCTAGACTTAATACTTCCAACCCTCTGTTTCCTCTTTAACAACTCTTTAGAAAATGGAGTATTCCCTACCATATGGAAAGACGCACAAATTATACCCCTTCCAAAGAAACCCAATCCAAAAACTTTTACTGAATACAGACCTATATCTATTCTCCCTTTCCTTTCCAAGGTTCTCGAGCGTCTTATTCACACGCAAATTAGCAAATTTCTTACCTGTCACGATTTACTCAATCCCTTCCAATCCGGCTTCCGTCCTGGTCATAGCACCGTTAGCACCTTAGTTAAAATTACTGATGACATTCGTTTCGCGATGGACAAGGGAAATATAACTTTGCTAACACTGCTAGACTTTAGCAATGCCTTTAACACTGTGGATTTTGATATACTTTTAGCTCTTCTACGCTCTATTAACTTTTCTTCAATGGCAGTGGATTGGTTTCACAGCTATCTATGCGGGCGCAGGCAGCGAATTAGCCTTGATGAGCGTTTCTCGTCATGGTGTGTTACGTCTGCCGGTGTCCCGCAGGGCGGGGTTATATCCCCACTCCTTTTCGCTATTTTCATCAATTCCATTTCTCAAAACTTCTCTTCTTCTTACCACCTGTATGCTGACGACTTACAGATCTACACCCAAGCCACACACAACAGTCTATCTTATGCCATCTGTACTATAAACTCGGACTTGGATCGTATCTCTGCATGGTGTAAGTCTTTTGGCTTAAAAGTGAATCCGGCTAAGACGCAGGTCATTGCAATAGGTAGTTCACGATTACTATCTAGAGTGGACTGGACTTCGCTACCCCAAGTTTTATTTAACGGAACTAACATCCCATTCAGTGATACAGTTAAAAATTTGGGCCTAACCATGGATCGGCACTTGAGCTGGGCTCCTCATCTACAGGTTACCAGCCGCAAGCTGTATGCTGCTGCAGGTTCCTTGATGAGGATGCGTAATTTTCTTCCTACTACCACTAAGACTGCGCTTGCACAATCTCTTTTGCTTCCCATTCTTGACTATGCTGACGCCTGCTATCTAGATCTTACCGAGGACCAGCTAAATAAGCTTGAGCGTTTACAAAACTTTGTATCAGATTTATCTTTGGCTTGCGTAAGTACGACCATATTTCCCAGTTTCGTTATAAGCTCAAGTGGCTTCCCATTAGACTTCGCCGGAACTCTCATATACTCTCCCTTCTTTATAACATTCTATTTACACCGTCATATCCATCTTATCTGAAGGAACGTTTTCAATTCCTTCACGGTTCGAATTCGTTGAATTTGCGATCATCAGAGAATCTCATGCTAAAAATATCTCCGCATGACACCAACTTTTACAGTAACTCATTTACTGTACGCGCTGTCCGTCTGTGGAACTCTCTTCCTGTGGCCATTAGGAAATCACAGACAATAAATACTTTTAAAATCAAAGTTAAAAAGTTTTACTTAGACAAGTCCACCTAACATCATTTATACTGTTACGATATATATGTAAATATATTATATGTAATACTTTTTACACACGTTTTGTCTCTTCATAATATATATATATATATATGTATATATTTAAACCTATATTATATGTATGTATGTATGTATGTATGTTTGTATGTAAATATTTATTATCAGTATTTTAGTATATCTACTTTTTATAAACTCCCGCCGCTTCTTTTTATTATTCCTCTCCATCCAAAGGTTGCCTGGAAGAGATCGCTTTTAGCGATAAGGCCGCCCATTGTTTATGTTTTTTAATTATATTTTCTTTTTTTTTTATTTGTCATAAGTGTAAACAATAAAGAGTTTATAAATAAATAAATAAATAAATAAAATAAAAAATTTTGCCTGGTATATTGCCAATAATTCAACGTCTATCGAGTATTAGTCCTATCATATGATTTTTTTAACCTTCAAAAAGGTACACCGCCTTCTGGGAGGAAGGCGGGGTTATGTGGGATTTTTAACCACTAAAACCCCTCTGGTGGCCCTTCCTCGGTGCATGGTTAGGGGCTCCGGGATCTCCAGAGAAACCCACCAGAGCACCTCTGCACTGTGCTAATGTCGACTTCCTCCAGGGTCCACTTTGGCGGACGACAAAGGCCTCCCACCCTTGTCGCCCAGTGAACCCGAGTCTCCTTTTAGTTGCCTTCTACGACAGGCAGGGGATACCGTAGTCTAATTCTACGACCCCAGAACTATAATATGGTACGTACGTACGTATGGTTCGGAGCTACAGTATGGCTGAAACCTATAATAGGACCTAAGCTTAATCAAAAGTGGGCGGAGCTGTCTCTGTCTAACACGCTAGGGATATAAGCAGGTAATTTTTAATTATTTTATTTTATATATATTATATTAACATCAATAAATCACCAACGACCTCAGTCAAGTATTTAATATTAGGTATTATCAAAAATTGTAAATCCCTTCCTTGACACTGTATACACTATAAATTAACACAATATAATAAAATGGTGTGGATTGTGTAAAAATATATAAATATATTTTTTCTCAAAACATAAAGACTCACAGCGTTTATTTAGTCATAAATATAACTGAAATATATTCGAGATAAAAGCCCCGCGTACTCGTCTTTCAGACTTCAAATATCTAACCGCGACAGATTTCAGTTACTCGTAATTATTCCAACTTGAAGCCAGCTTTAGGCGTATTCCGTCTGTTAAAATGTTATCAAAGGAATTCTAATTTCAAATTTACCTTTAGCGTTTGTAATGCCTTTGATGTAATCAAAGAATATATATAAAAAAAATAAAATAATGACTACATACAAAATTAGCGTACGTCCAAATCCGGATCGAAATATTGGGTACATTTGAAATTGGCGTTTTGTCGTACTGGCCACTTTGATCACGAATTTCTCTTCTTTGGTAAGGAATTCTAATTTCAAATGTATACAGCTATTTACTCATGCTTGCATGTTTTTCTATCTTTGGTTTTTTCTTCGCATCACTCAATTTACAAAATGGAAAACTTAAAATGTCGCGCTATTTATGCTGCAGAAACTGCTAGAAGAATTAATGATGAGTATGACGGTGGTGTCACAAAAGAAAAAACAGTGTGTTGTCGGTTCCAACGTTTTTGTACTGGAAAAATTTAATTAAAGAATTGAAGGCTATTATGGAAGTGGATCCATCGCAAAACACGTCCGAGTTATCTGCAGGTTGCGGTGTTAGTGACAAAACTGTTTTAATCCACTTGAAGCAAATTGGGAAGATGAAAAAGCTTGAAATATGGGTCCCTCATAAATTGAGTGAAGCAAATCGACAAAGCAAGACTGCTGCGTTACATTAGTCAACCGTCATAATAATAAAAGGATTTTAAATTCTTACCTATGATGAAAAAAGGATCTTGTACGATAATCGGATACATTCATCACACTGCCTAAGCGACAATTGACTCAAAAAAAGTAACTTGTGAGCGTTTCGTGGACTAGTGCCGGTGTTTTTCACTTCAGCTTTCTTAAATCTGGCCAAAAGCTAGCTGCTAAACAACCGGAGTCAATCGCCGTAGGCCACGGCTGCTTCAGGGCAACGCTAGATCACACACTGCACAACAGACAGTTACCAAATTAGAAGAGCATCGCAGCATCGCGATGGCGTTTCGGAACAGGGACCCGAAGGCGATAGACCACGCCAATCAATTAAAGGCGTTGGCGACATCTGCGAAGGCGAAGTGTTGAAGCTTTAAGCAATCTCTTTTATAAACGGAGCAAATATAACAAATAAAAAAGGCACGGACGATCAGTCCGTGGAAAAACAGTTAAGATATATAAAAAAAAATTAGAAGAGCTTCAATTAGAATGTCTAAGACATTCACCGTACTCCCCGGACCTTGCTTCAACAGATTACCATTTTTTTGAAATTTGGATAACTCCTTGCAACCGTCCGATGGGACAGTCCAAAGCGCCTTCAAAGATTTTATTGATCCGTCCGAAAGGTCTTTGTAGTAAAGGGGTCAATGAACTACCTATGAGATGGCAGAAATGTATCAATATCAATGCGTAAATACTTTGATTAAATAAATTAAATATTATATTTTGAGAAAAATCGACTTTAAGTTCGACGACTCTCTTAAAAAACGCCAATTTCATTTGTTAGGACCTGTTATATAATTATTTCACAGTACGAAGGGCGTTTAATGTGCAATAGGTTAGATAGACCCAACCTTCAGTATAGACTAGTCACTCATCTTCCAGCCCTGTAGTATTGGGCTCTCAAGAATAAGACAACGGTATCCCCTGCCTGTCGTAGAAGGCGACTAAAAGGGGCCTCGGGTTCACTGGGCGACAAGGGTGGGAGCCTTTGTCGTCCGCTAAAGTGGACCCGGGAAGAAGGCGACATCGGCTGGCGTCCCGGGGAGTGAGTAACCACTCCGGGACGTGCTCTCCTTGAGCACAGTGCAGAGGGGCTCCGGTGCGTTCCACTGGAGATCCCGGAGCCCCTCGTCATGCACCGAGGAAAGGGCCACTGGGGAGGTTTTAGTGGGTAAAAACCCTACAAAACCGCCGCCTTCACCCCTGAAAGCGGGGTATCTTTTTGAAGATTTCCTCCCCGTTAAAAAAAAAAAGTCACTCACCTTCAATTACAGATATGTTAATAGGCAGAAAGCTCAGACAAGATCTTGTAAGGCTGCATGCAATCTGCCCTTTCTCTTAAGAGAAGAACATTACACTCAATCTCCACCTAATATTACATGAGATTGCCGTCTAGCATTTGAATCCAATTTATACATAGACATATTCTTTATTGGCACACATCAAAAATAAACACACAGTTAAAGAAAAAAACTGACAAATAGAACATAAGATTTGATGCCAACATTGAACACCGTCTCAGCATATGCCGTCGCAAGGATGCGACAGCGCTGATTTTCAGCGGTGCCCAGGACAACCCAAAGTCGTGCAGCGTAGTCGCAAGCGTTTTAAAAAAATCAAGTATATACGTTATATCCTGTCGGTCGACCCTCTCTGTAAAATATTTTACGTTACATTAACCAGCTGGGTCCTAAATGCCGCATTGTCCAATTAAAGTTAATGTTGTTCCAGTTAATGGAAACAAAACAGAGATGTTATGGTTTATTTTACTCTACAATTGTAATTGAAAACAGAATGGGCTTATAATTCAATAACATTGTTCTAACTGGCTATTAGAATAATTTGAACCTTTTTTGTTTTTTTTGGTGACGGGGAAAATCTTCAACAAGATAACCCTTACCCATTGAAACCCCCCAGTGGCCCTTCCCCGGTGATAGAGGTTCAGGCTAAGCGACCTAAGAGCTATGCCACCTCTCAATCCGGTGAAGCAGTAAAGGTATGCTTCTCTGGCCAACTGTGTTAGTTCTTCAAAAAAAAAGGGGCTCCGGGATCTCCAGTCGAACGCAACGGAGCCCCTCTGCACTGTGCTCGGAAAGCACGTCCCGGTGTGGAGGGGGAGGTTAATCCCTCCCTCCATGTGCCCTCGCAGTGCAAGTCACATGACGTCACCTTCTTCCCGGCTTCACTTTAGCGGACGACAAACAATTTAAACCTAATCTAATTTCTAGAATAAAAACATCTTTAGCCGCGTTGACCACTTTTTGGTGAAGAAAAACTTATGGGCCCACATGACCGACATGCCAGTGTAGTGTATACCATATTACCTTCACTCCATTCTTACAGATGCTCCATGGAAGTAGCGTAGTTGATGTTGTATCTGAACTGAAGTCAAGTGACGGTTTCTCAAGCTGGTCGTAAAGATAATTCGGTCTCACCTTTCAGTTGCCACACGAGTCTCCCGCCAGTCTCTAAGTACCTTTGATAAACACTTCTGATTTATACGGCTTAAATTCAGTTGTACACTCACATTTCTTTAGCTGTGGAAATGCTACAGCTTGGGTGGTAATATCAGGCCGAGTATCCATACTTTTTTGGTCAAAACTGTCTCAAAGTTTACAGTAGCCTTTTTATGGAACCAATAAACAGAAACATCGGTAAAAAAATCCAACTTTCGCGAAAATATTGCTGTGTGTATTTTTCATATCCAAGACATTGCGTCCGAACATTTCTCTCGTACTATTGAGCATGTTTTATACTCGTATCGTGTTAAGATAGCCTCAAATAATGACTTTGTTTTCGCCTTCACTGCCGTCACTATACCAAAACTATGATTAAAAGGTTAACAATAAATAAAAATAAATATTTAAATAACAATGTAGTAACTTTAAAGTGTCAATAGCATAATGGTTTAGGGTACGGTCTGCAAATCGTAAGGCCGTAGGTTCGAATCACCCATTCGACTAATGACGTGAACCATCTCCTTTTTTCTTATGAGGAAATGCGTACGCATATCCACCCTTACAAGGATCGATTATGTCGAACTCGTACCGGCTAAAACTTCGATGGTGTTCACCTATGCCTATACTCAGAAATACGGGGACGCGTTAACACACTTCCGTAGCTCCGACGACATTGGCTCTTAAGAACCTCATCTCTGAGTAGGAGTGAAGCCGAAGCTGTTCACCCCTTTCCCTTTTTCAAGAAGGTGCACAGGACCATTGCGTGCGCTCTCTCCAGGCCTTATAGCCGAGGCTAATAATAGACGGCGAACCCCCTAAGTGCGCCGCCTAAGCCTTTTTTTTTGTTGACCGGAAGGAAATCTTCACAAAGATACCCCGTCTGGGAGGAAGGCGGCGGTTATGTGGGGTTCTTACCCACTAAAACCTCGCCGGTGGCCCTTTCCTTGGTGCATGACGACGAGGGGCTCCGGGATCCCATGTGGAACGCACCGAAGCCCCTCTGCACTGTGCTCAAGGAGAGCACGTCCCGGGGGTAGGTTACTCCCTCCCCCCCTGTGCCCTCGCAGCGCAAGACGACACGGGTCAGCCGATGTCGCCTTGCGCTGCAAGGGCCGCTTTGGTGCACGACGCAGGCCCCCACCCTTGTCGCCCAGTGAACCCGAGGCACCTTTTAGCCGCCTAGTACGACAAGCAGGGGATACCGTAGTCTTATTCTTGAGAGCCCAGAACTACAGGGCTGGATAGTAACCGTTCTAGCCGAGGTTACCCCTCACGGGGGGGACCCTTGTGTAGAGTTACTGGTTCAGCGTTGAGGTTCAGGCTAAGCTACATAAGAGCTATGCCACTCTCAATGCAGTGAAGCAACTTCTCTGGCCAATCTGTGCAGTTCGTCATAAATAAAAAATCATAAAAAAAGGATAAACGCCGCAAGTGCTAGTCGCCGCGATGAGTTATGAGAAAAAGAAAAATACACACTCCGTACAATTTAATAGTAGTTTTAACCGTCTTAAATATACCCATTTTTTGTAACGTTATCTTTAATTGAAAAATACCAGCAACCTATCCTAAACATCAACAGTTAAGTTCTGATTAATTATATTTTGCGCGCGCACGTCTTTAGGTAGTCCCGGCCACCGCTGAAAATCAGCGCTGTCGCATCCTTGCGACATCATATGCTGAGACGGTGTCCGACATTGGCATCATATGTTTTGTATTATTTGTCCCTGTAACTTTAACTGTGTTTTGTCTATTTTTCCTTCTTTTTTAATGTGTGTTATATTCTGTTTGTGATGTGTTTTTGTATTGTGATGCCAATAAATAAATGTCTATGTCTATGTATATTTTCTAAAAAAATTATTCTATTTGAAGTCTGTTTTTGTTTTAGCGAAACAATACTTTCGTATATCAGAAGGTACAATTTAAAGAATACCTGAAACATTTATCCACGTCTGTCACAGTACAGGATTTATTTGGCACAGCACTTAACCAAAAGCACTTCGAACGAGTTTGTTTCCTTGAACCGTATCAGCTTTGTGTCCGTATGTGTAGGTACTTAAAGCACTCTTTAAACCCTTTTAATTTTTTTTAAGAAGTGGTGGCTTTTTTATATGAAAAGTGGCAAACGAGCTTACAGCTCACCTGTTCTTATTTATTTATTTATTACACAAACACAATGAATATTTTTAACAAACAATACATAGAACAGTGAAAAGTTGTGAAGTTAATGCCATCGCAATTAATTGGCGAGTGACAATGTTAAGATAAAAATAAAAAGACCACAAAAGTAAAAATAAAACTAAATTTGAAATTGAAAATTAACTAATAAAAAAACTATTTGTAGATTAGTGATTGTTTATACATACTAATACTAGGAAAAAAGAGGTCGATATCGTCCGTTTTTGATCACTTTTTGATCACTTGTTCACCGTCGCCCATGGACATCCACAGCACCAGAAGAGCCGCAGGTGCGTTGCCGATCTTGGAGATAGGAGTAGGCTCGTTTCTTGAAAGTCCCCATATCGTAAACGTTCCGAAACACCGCTGGTGACAGTTTATACTATATAACACAGGTTGACAGTGCGTGGAAGAAAGTTACGCGAGAAACGTACAGTTGTGGAACGCATACCATAAAGATGGTGGTGGTGGAATTTGGAATTCCGAGATGAGCGGTAATAGAAAACGGTAGCTGCGATGATTCTTAACAATTATTAAAATTCCTCAGAACACTCCCCATGGTAAATGCGATAGAGAATGCAAAGAAATACGACATCTCTTCATAGACTCAGAGGGATAAGTCGTCAACGATTCGAACAGCTCTAAGTTGTTCACGGTCAAACGGAAGAAGTTGGTATTGGGAAGCCCCGGCCCGGAGATGCGAACGTTCATGTTTTTTCTTCTATTTATTTATTCCAGCCAGTATTTTATGGCTGAGCTCGTTTGGCTCTTATTGCCCGTTATATATCATTGGATGAGGAAACCGAGAACAAAATATTTTTCATTAGCGCGATGTATACACGCAACTGTTTTATGAACAACATGTGGTAGCAATGGGAAGATAGTTCCACGGTCGTTAGTAAGCAGTGTAATATTGAATGTAACATATATTTAATAATAAATATACTTATTGTAGCCAATAAACAATTTTGTATACAATACAGAAAGCGAAAAAGATTTTTTAAATAAATGCTTTTCTAGTATATCTATAAAGATAAAAGAGAATGTGTGTGTGTTTGATCCGAATAGGCTCCGAAACGGCTGGACCGATTTCAATGAAACTTTCATAAAATCTTCAGATTGAACTGATGACGATCGGAGCACTTCTCTTTTTGAACTGTCAAATACAGCTTTTACTTACTATGGTGATATTCTATTGTTTTATATCCCAAATTTGTAATGACACATGCGTTGTGTATATTTATGTCATTATGAACCTTATAAGTACAATGGAGTATATTCAAGTATATCCCTAAATGATAAGAATGATATTATATTTACTGATATGTATATGGGTGTAGGTCATCTTCACCCACTCGAGAAGAGAATGAATACGGAGAGAATTTTTTTTTTTAATGACGAACTACACAGATTGGCCAGAGAAGCTGGCCTTGACTGCTTCACCGGATTGAGAGGTGGCATAGCTCTCGCTTAGCCCGAACCTCTATCGCTAGTAACTAGACACAAGGGTCACCCCGGTGAGGGGTAACCACGGCTTGGACGATTACTACCACGGAGAGAAATTAATAATTTAATATATTGTGAGAGTTAAATTAAATATTTGATGATGTAAGTTTATTGTTTAAATGAAATAAAGCAAAATCTAGCCCGGCAAAGCGGGCTGGGTAAGCTAGTTTTTCCTATTTCTAGCGTATTTTAATTGAATCAAAGACTCAGTTGCATTCAATTAGTTTTATATGACGTCTAGACAGATTTACTACAGAAGCCTGTATCTACTGTGAAGGCAATACACAAATTGATTTATTCAAGCATAAACAGAACTTCGTGTTTACTCAATTTGATTTAGTATCAAAATAATCTAATTTAAGACATCACAGCTCAGTGGTTCTATGCTTATTGAGCGTGTAATAATTAATAAGCAACACGCCCTAACAAAGACACGATCTATAGCGAGATGATTTATGTTGGATTAGATGATCTGATTCCCCGTTTCACCATCGATTTTAGACGCCATGCTGGATTTAATCCTTTTGTTGTGAACATCCTTCATCGAACTGATCGCTTTGCTTTGTGTCTCATTCGTACAGTAGAGGACAGGAATAGGTTTTTTTTGTTACAAGGCAATTTCGACCATCTGATCATTTATGGATCGGAGTTATTCGAGTTATCGAAATTGCCAGTAATTTCTGGCTACCCCGATTTGTGTAGGTCGTGGCTGTTGACATACTATATCCTTTCTCTATCTTATACTCTTCTATCCCTTCTCCTTTATTCCTATTCTTATTGAAATATTTTCTTTACTTAAATATTATCCTTTTTTTTTGTTATCGAGGAGGACATCTTCAAAAAGATACCCCGCCTTTTGGGAGGAAGATGGCGGTTGAAGGCAACACGGGCCAGCCGATGTCGCCTTCTTCCCGGATTCACCTTGGCGGACGACAAAAGCCCTTTGTCGCCTAGTGAACCTGAGGCCTCTTTAGTCGCCTTTTACGACAGGCAGGGGATACCGTAGCCTTATTTTATAAGATCTGGACTACGAGGCTGTCCGCCATTTTGAACCTTACTTCAAAGTGTTAAAATAAGTAAATACATAAATCTTTGAAGGAATATTCTTTACAAACAATTCTTTGAAAATGGCGAGAGGCCTGAATTCAACACTAATCTCAAATGTATCAATCAATACGTCAGTCAGGCTTCACAAAGAGCCGGGAGGTTAACGCTACCAATGATATGTGAGAATTGGATTCCCGGACACTGAACTGAATAGATTGATTCATATCGTATATATAATTTCAATCGAGAGCAGTCGTATATAAAATGGATATATTGTATGTTTTAAATAAAATAATAATAATTATAAATTATTTATTATATATAATAATATTTATATTACAGAAGAATGTTAAGGATATCCTGGAGAGACAATAGTGCTGCAAAGACTAGGAAAGAAGGTTGAAGTTCTTAACGAAATTAAAAGGCGAACGCTGGAATACCTAGGGCATATAATGCGCAATCCCAAATACGATTTGTTACAGCTTATTAAATCCAGGGAAAGATACAAGGGAAAAGAAATTCGGGAAGGAGAAGAACATCTTGGCTTAAAAATCTTTTTTTTTTTGGGGAGGAAATCTTCAAAAAGATACCCCGCCTTTTGGGGGGAAGGCGGCGGTTATGTGGAGTTTTTACCCACCAAAACCTCCCCGGTGGCCCTTTCCTCTGTGCATGACGACGGGCTCCGGGATCTCCAGTGGAACGCACCGGAGCCCCTATGCACTGTGCTCAAGGAGAGCACGTCCCGGGGGGGAGGTTACTCCCTCCCCCCTGTGCCCTCATAGTGCAAGGCTACACGGGCCAGCCGATGTCGCCTTCTTCCCGGGTCCACCTTAGCGGACGACAAAGGCCCCCACCCTTGTCGCCCAGTGAACCTGAGGCCCCTTTTAGCCGCCTTATACGACAGGCAGGGGATACCGTAGTCTTATTCTTGAGAGCCCAGAACTACAGGGCTGTGGCTTAAAAATCTACGCCAATGGTACAATAAGAGCACACGTTCTTTGTTGTGCTGCTGTGTCGAGGATCCAAATCGCCATGATGGTCGCCAACCTTCGATAGAAGATGGCACCAAAAGAAGAAGAATAATAATAATTATAATCTACATATAATACAATACATACTACTAAGTAGAAAGGGAAATATTTACAATAAAATAGGTATTTTACAAAATATTTACAAAAAATGTAACTGTGCCAAACCGTCGTCGCTTGCGCAGCGTGCCCAAGAGGCTGGTAGCATTGCCACGTTGTATGGAAATGCTTAGCCTCTGTGCGAGGTATAAGCCAGACCTCTGGTCACCTAATTAATAAAAAAGTAATTTTAACCTCTTAGCTATCACATTAAAAAGGTGGCGTGCATTAGGACCCTACAGATCTAAAGTTTCTCTACCCCAAACGGCTCAAATATGAAACCTCTATCGAGTCTACTTTATTTGCGACCCTTGAAGTTATCTATACTGGGCGAGATTGCGTGAGGTTTGACTAGAGAAACTGAACGCAAAAGTTTCACTGGTTTTCTTGAACCTCTGAACCCCTATTACGAGCTATACGGTGCAACAACCTTTGAGAGAGGACCTCGACTTGGACGGTTACTTTAACCATCTCCAAGCACAAACTTAAGCTTAGTTGGAATTGTTAACAAGAATATAAGCACTAAATTACTAGCATTCTTTAAGAAAACATATATAAGCCAGACCTCTGGTCACCTAATTAATAATAAAGTAATTTTAACCTCTTAGCTATCACATTAAAAAGGTGGCGTGCATGAGGACCCCACGGATCCAAAGTTTCTACCCCAAACGGCTCAAATATGAAACCTTTATCGAGTCTACTTTATTTGCGCCGCTTGAGGTTTTCTATAGTTGGCGAGATTTCGTGAGGTTTGACTAGAGAAGCTGAACGCAAAAGTTTCACTGGATTTCTTCAGAGCTCTTAGGTAGCTTAGCCTGAACCTCTATTATGACCTATACGGTGCAACAACCTTTGAGAGAGGACCTCGATTTGGTTACTCTTACCATCTCCAAGCACAAAATTAAGCTTAGTTGGAATTGTTAACAAGAATATAAGCACTAAATGCGAAAAAAATTACTAGCATTCTATAAGAAAACATATAACTGAATTTGAGATATATTTACACTTACACTTTTTTCTTTCTCTTTTTCTTTTCCATTTCCATTAATGAGTTTTGAAAAGTTAATTTTTTTTTATTTGATTCGACGAGGATGTCACAATCGGTAAACCCAGTGAGTAATTTACGAGTAATAAGGTTAGTAAAAAGTGGACAGATATATGTGAAAGATTTTTTTTTGTTTGTAAAAAATAATATTTTCGTCAATGCTTTTTTAATTATTTACATTTTTTTAACAATTTTTTTTAACCACTCAACAGCCTGGCCAGACCTTTCTATAAATTACACCCAAGGGTGTACCTTTGCGTGAAATCTGACAACGGGTAAGCGAACCCTTATTAGGTATATATGTAAGGGCAGTCCTTACCTTTTTCATAAACCTCAATTTAGTGAGGCTTTGAGGCTTACTATTCTTGAGGTCGGTTTTAATTTTATAATAGTCGAAATCAAACAAACAAACAAACATTTTATTTTCCCACAATAATTTCAATAACAACTTAAATTACAATTATGGGCGGGGGACTGGTGTCCAAACTAGGAACGAGCCTGTGTGATGGATCACCAGGCCTAGACCCCACGGATTTCAACAAAACTTTTAAAACTATTGGAGAGAGAAGGAGAAGGTATATATATATACATAAATATTTATAAGTAAATAAATGTACGTGTTTATTTTCTATATATATATATAATATCTATATATATATATATATATATATATATATATATATATATTAATATTTAGGTATTAACTTGTATTATATTTTCCGTTTCTTTATAGTTTAAGGATTTTAACCAATCAGATATTTTATTTTTACAGTTGTTCAGAATTTTATTAAGCCTATTGTACAGGTAGCCTTCAAGGAAAGAAAAAGACTTTTGTGCGAACCGTGAATGAGCTTCTATATAGCAAACCGCATATTTCCGTCTTTTCTCTGTCTTTTGTGGGTCGTAAATTAAAGTCGAGTGTTTTTTATACACCGTGTACAGTGTATAAAGTTGTCGTACTGTTAGCACTTGGGATCTTGCATATAAGTCACTTGTTGGGTGCCTGTACATCGGTAACTAGATTTGATTCCTGGTGATGCTGAAATGCGTGATATAACATTTACATTTAATTTTAATGAGAGATCAAATTATCCGGGCGGTCGCCACAAGTTGTATAGTACGCTAGCAACCCTTGTTCGGTTCCCAGTGCCGGCACCAATAGTTTTTTTAAGTGATTAACAATTTTTTTTTCACAAATATTATTTACATCCAATAAAACCATTTTAACTAAAAAGCTTGTGCTAGGAGATGGTTCCTGACAGTAGTCGAATGGTGGATTCGAATTTGCGACCTCTCGATTCGCAGACCGTACCGTAAACCATTAGGCTATTGACGCTTAAAATAAGTAAATAAATTTATTGATGCAATTTTATGTGATGATTTACCAGGCGCTTAGCGTTGAAGGAAAGCATCGTGAGGAAACCTACATGACTTAGAAAATTTCTCTAAGACATTTGGAGTCTGCCAATCTCGCACTACGGCCGCGCGGCGGACTATGCCCTTATACTCTCTTTGTAGAGAAGGTTTGTGCCCAAAAGAGGGACATATATTTATTTATTTATAAAGGCTGTGACTATATCATCAATCAGATCATCTTCCTAATTACAATAAGCTAACAGCAATAAGAAAAGTTTGTTTTGAATCAATTTAGTAGTGTTTATGTTTAAAATTAATTGTTTCTGTAATTAGAAAGATATCGTGTTATCTCCAGTTCTAAGTATCCGGGCGCTCGCTCCAGTTTCGTGGTACGCAAGTAACTTGAGTTCCGTTTCCGGTGACGGCACCAATTAACATTGTTAATTGTAATTTTATGTGTTTATTGACAAAGTACTAGGCGAGAAACTAAAGCAATGTGAGGGTATATAAAACTTTATCTACTTTTATATGAAAGAGTAGAAGTACGAATAAGAGAATGTAAACGCCACAGATTATTAATATGATAATTCGGAGTTACAAACAGTAGGACGCTTTTGATTTTCAACCGACTTCAAAAAGAAGGTGGTTCTAAATTCGTCTGTGTTTTATGTTTGTTAGTTCATAACTTTCGATTGTGTGAACCGATTTGGATGATTCTATTTTTATTGGAAAGCTGGTACTTTCTATGTGGTACAATTCTGATAAAGGAATCCACGAGAAAACCATACAAGTCTTTAATTTGCTTCAAGTATTGCACTACAAATTGACGACGAACTAAATATCACGCCAAATGATTTCTCATGAAACTGTGGTGTGGCTCGTGGAAGCTATAAAGAACACACGCACTTAATGTTCACTGTTTATTTCAAATTAGACAGCATAAGAGTTACAAGCATTAAGAAGTAAGTACAGGATAGCGAAAGGCACAGAATAGGATAGTCACAGCGGAATTATCAAGAAATATTTGCGAGCAAAAGCAACGCTTTTTTTTTTTTTTTTTATTGACGAACTACACAGATTGGCCAGAGAAGCTGGCCTTGACTGCTTCACCGGATTGAGAGGTGGCATAGCTCTTAGGTCGCTTAGCCTGAACCTCTATTGCTAGTAACTCGACACAAGGGTCCCCCCGGTGAGGGGTAACCTCGGCTTGGACGGTTACTATGTTACGCGTAAGCATGCCGATCCGAGGGCGCCCGAGAGGGCCGAACCACGACTCGGTCGGTTGCTATTTCACGGATAATCTAAGAGACATTCAAAGCTAAACTAACTTTGAGTGCCACTTCGGGAAGCGTTGGCGCTGGGAGAAGAAGTGGCCGAAGAAACTCCAGCAACGCTCCTAACATCTAAGGGTGGGGCCTGCCCATAAAATAGCGGTAACGCGCAGGATTATTCGCAACCTCCGACGGTCGCGAATGGACGCTTTGTTGATTTGTAGAGATCTAGCCTGTGCAATGGTAATCGCGTCGTCCGGATCGTCAAGAACGTGTCTCGGCCTCCGGGCGACGCGACGGAATTTACTATAGGAAGGCTTATAAGTGGCGGCACTTACAAGAAGTTTGTTAGAATGTTTGGTGGCAGTCTCGAAAACCGTCGAGATGCCTGCTTAAAGAATTGGGCTATTGTCGGTAACCCTGTATCAACGTGGAGCTCGCGATTACGTACGAACCACGGCGCACCCGTGGCTCGTCGCAGAAAACGATTCTGAATTACTTGTAACCTATGGATATGTTTATGGGCGGCATGCGCGAAGACCGGGCTCGCGTACGTCATAACGGGACGTATAACTGCTTTGTAAAGTGTCACCTTATTACGGAGGGACATTTTACTTTTTTTATTAATGAGGTGATATAGGCGACCCATAACGTAGGCCGCCCGGTTCCTAATTTGATCTACGTGAGGGCCGAAGCTGAGTTTGGGATCTAATACGACACCAAGGTATTTGGTTTGTGTAACCCATGGAATAGGGTACCTAGAAGTTGGACGCAACGAGGTGGAGACTGAAGACGCCTCGTGAAGTACATGGCTGCGCTCTTAGCCGGGTTGATTTCTATTCTCCATTTCCGAAACCAATCCCTAGGGCATCGGCCGCGGTCTGGAGTTTTTAAGAATGACTTCGGGAGAACGCCCGGAAGCATAAATGCCGGTATCGTCGGCGAAAGGGCTAGCTCTGCTCTACGTGAGCGCGGAATATCGTTAGTGTAGAGCGTGTATAGGACGGGACCGAGTACGGAGCCTTGTGGTACTCCGGCTCGAACGGGACGGAGGGTGGAGCGCACTCCCTCGACGCGGTACCTGAAGGTTCGACCGGTAAGAAAATCGCGCACTATGCGCACTAGATAGTCGGGCACCCCAAGCTTGTATAGCTTGTATACAAGCCTGGCGTGCCAGACTTTGTCGAATGCCTTCGCCACGTCCAGGAAGATTGCTCCCGTATGCATGCCAATAAAGGATTTGGCGTGAATGTGCTCCGTGATGCGGAGCACCTGTTGAGTACATGAGTGTTTGGCGCGGAAGCCAAACTGCTCGGTATGGGAAGCTCTCGCGAGTCCATGAAGGCGCGTAATCGAGCTAAGATAAGCCGTTCGTATACTTTCCCTAAAACGGAGAGAAGACTAATAGGTCTATATGAAGAGGGTTCTGTGCGCGGTTTACCGGGTTTGAAGAACCCTACGACGTCGGCCTCCTTCCACTCGTTGGGAAAGATGCCGTGAGTCATGGCCGCGTTAAATATTATAGCCAGGAGGCGTACGATATTATCGGGGAAACGTTTGGCAACCAAGTTAGGTATGCCGTCTATACCGGGGGCTTTGCGGGGACGCAGATTTTTTAATACATCCTCAACCTCGGTGCACGTAATCGTTGGAACGGGATCGCGGATTGGTTTTTTCGCCCTACGATGGACCTCGCTCTCTACCTTCAGGAGGTGAGCGGGGTCGACGGGAAGGGTGCTGGGGGAGCATTGAGCCTCGAGACTGTCAGCCAGACACTCGGCCTTCTCCTCGTCCAGTGAAGCTGGTGGGAGATTAGGACGATTGAGGGGTGGCATCCCCGGATCGGGGTCGCGTTTAAGCGATTTTGGTAAGCTCCAAAATGCCAGATGTGATGGGCGGATGTCGCTTAGCGTATTGTTCCACCGTTCGTTCCTATAGGCGGCTATGCGTGATTTAACTTCACGCTGCAATTTATGTAGCCGCCTACGGTGACGCTCGGTAGGGTACAAATCGTAAGCCCTAGTGGCGGCGTTCTTACGTCTCATGAGATCACGAATTTCAGAAGGTAGGACCCATCTGTGGTTGTCCACAACGGGTACCTCCTTGGAGCAGTCTTTGATGACCGTCTGAATGTGTCTCGAGAGCGCGTGCGCTGCGAGATTTGTTTTGAGAGGAGAATCTACGTTCTCAGGAAACGCTTCTAGATGAGGGGAGCTGGCATCTTTCAATTGGGACTCAAGTTTGTGCCAGTCGATGATGGATTTGGTTTGAGGAGCGGTTTGCGCTGAAGGCCCTAGCCGCAGAATTACAGGGCGGTGATCCGAGTGAAGCTCGTGTATCACGCACGGGTTACTTACTGTAAGGGTGATATGGCGGAGGATAGCAATGTCTAAGACATCCGGTGTATGTTCCACTTGATGCGGAAAATGGGTGGGCTCTTGTGGTCCCACGATCTCGAAGTCGAGGGGATCGACCAGAGATTCGAGGGCCAGCCCTCGCGGGTTAGTCTTATAGGAGAACCACCGAGGATGCTTGCTATTAAAATCACTGGCTAGAATCGTAGCATCTCCGAGAGAGAGGAGAGCTTCGAAGTCAGATCTGAGTACTTCTTTGCTACGGTGACACGGAAGGTATACCGAAGCAATGGTTATAGGGAGTGACCTGTCATGGCTAACTGGCAGACCGAGGCCTCAAGGTGCTTTAGTCGCGGCGTGTCAATCGGAACGCAATGCAAAGACCTCCTATAGTAATGAGGGTGCCGCCGCCTCTGGCGCCGGCTCTATCATTTCTAACGATGTTATAATTCGCGATCTTCGGATCGCGCATAGACGGTTTGAGAAAAGTCTCTTGCACTAACATAACGTCGACCTGATATTCGCGTACGAAGTTCGCGACTTCGTCTTTTTGTTCCCTAAGCCCGTTCGCATTAAAAAACGCGACGGTAAGCGAACGTGGCTTTATCCTAGCAGTACTACTCATTGTAACGCCTTAAGGACGTGCTGGTATCGGTGTATGACATCTAGACGTGCGCCTGCATTCGTTTTCGACGCATATTCGTTCGCGATGGCGATGAGTTCGTCGATGTTGAACGAGTTAAGGACCGCACT
The DNA here is from genome assembly GCA_029286785.1 of Meandrusa payeni. NCBI lineage: Eukaryota > Metazoa > Arthropoda > Insecta > Lepidoptera > Papilionidae > Meandrusa > Meandrusa payeni. The sequence goes on from JAGSMX010000032.1 coordinate 3,330,846, forward strand.
TAGTCCCTCGAAAGCCGTGGGAGTATCTGAGTTAGGTGCCGTGGGCGCCGACGGTGGCGCTGGAGCGGATGGAGGTACCGCCGGGCGGGCAGGCGCGGACGCGTTAGCCGCGGGGGTGCCGCTCGCGGAGAAGTTGAGCGGTGTTAACCACGCGGGGCGCAGCGGTGGGAAGGCCGACGGTGGCGGCAATGTCGGGCGTTTTGGGGCGGACGCGGTTTCAACGGCCGGCCGTTTACGTTTTGGAGCATTCGGGCATCCTTTATAGTTGGCCGTATGGCCTATCTGTCTGCATAAGACGCAGGAGGGCTCTTCCGTTTGGAGGGCTTTGTCCTTGGGACGAGGACAGTCGCGAGTGCCGTGGTCTTCGAGGCACTTAACACAACGGGGCGCGTGAAACAATTGCGTGCGGAATGGCCATAGACTTGGCACTTATGGCATTGCCCGGGCAAGCCTGTTTTACGCGGAGTTTCCACTAAGATGCGGGTAAACCTACACAGGGACTTAATGTCGAAAATGCGCTTTCCCTCGGGGGTGCGCGCTAGCGTCACTTGGACCATATCTAGAGGGGTCTTGTCCCTCTGCCTACGCATGCGGTGCACGGATATGACCGGGAGGCCCTGCTCTTTGAGGTCATCTATGACCTCTTCTTCTGAGATCTCTGCGGGGATCCTTTTGACGACCGCCCGCAGAGTGCGCTCTTCTGGGAGCGCATAGGTAAAGAAATAGATACCCTTTTGGTGCATGTAACTAGTAAGTTTGCGGAAGGTGTCGGCATCCTCCGCCTGGATACGTATCTTGGTGCCCGCTAATGTTGGCACCAACTTATAATGGGGCATTGCTGATTGGACGCGGGCCCACTGCGATCTATCAGTCAGATAGACCGGAGGGGGCTTCGCGTTCGACGCGGTGGGTCCTGTACGGGTCGCGGCGTTATGGCAGGTTGCGGCGGTTGGGTGAGATGCGTTATCGGTGGACGCAGATACACGGGAGGTAGCGGGTAGAGGGAGGGCCGAGTCTGTGACGCAGCGGAATCGGCGGGCCCTTTTGTGCCTTAGCCGGTGGGACGGGGCTTGCGGAAGGCGATGGTACGGCCGACGCACGCTTCTTTCGCTTATTCTTCCGTTTATGGGTGACCTCAGTAAAGAGGCCGCCCGCTTCGAGTCGGACGCGGAGGCGCTTTCAGCTGCCAAGTTTTCAACCTCCATGTCGGAGGCCGAGCCGGCGCACGGAGAGGGAACGTTTGAGTCGGAGCTCGACGGCGAGCTTTCCTGCATAACAACCACGACCACGGGGTCGGGGTTAGAGCCCTTGAAGAGGGCCGAGAAGTGGCTTCGCGAGCGTCCGCGATTAACGATTTATATATCTCCGGGTGTTTGGCCCGGAGATTGCTGAACACATACCTCATCTCGTCGATGGGGTCCATTTTTAAATTAATAAATAATCGCGAGGGGAGAATAAAACTAACAGCACTGGGGTCCCGGTGGGATGCCGGGGTGTGTGGCCTACCTCCCTCCCCGCCGGGTATAGGCAGGAGGATGTGTGCCTTGGTGTGTCTGGGTGCCAATCTTATTGTGCACCTCAGGTGTGTCCTTAAGACTAATTAAAACTACCCGGGGCACTAAAAGGCCAAAACGTAAGTCGACTGTTGACTATGGCAGTAGACCAAAGGCCAACCTTGTCGACCCCTTCCGATTTCGCGATTCCTGAGGGGAAGCGTCAGGCACCGGGACCACCTGTCGTCGGCTTCGTTCACACCGTAAGGTATCCACCGAACGAACAAAGGACTCTAATCAATAAAATAATAAAGTTCTACTTATACTCAGAAAACGTAAGCCGTTAGAATGCGGCAATTACGAATTCAGTGTTAAGTACAATGGAGGCGTGCAGCTGTGCTCGCAGGTGCGCTCACAGGTGCGCGCGTCGCGCCCTCAATGGACGGCGCTAATAGCTGTCCTTTTCAGACAGGGATCGGAGCGGCACACGTCCGCTCACAACCACTGCTCGAATCGGACTCAAAAGCAACGCGTACTTGCATTCCAGTATGGCGATCAACTGACGCACGGCAGTCGACGCGCTCGCCGCTATTGTTTATGCTCCCGCGCAGTGTTGTCCACACTTACAAAATTTATTTCCCCAAAAATTAGGAATTTTATAAATTAATTAGATCAATTTAAATTTAATATACACTCCCACAAAACATCAAACATTCTTCATGAAACTAGCGTCCCAACCCGCTTCGCCGGGCTAGATTTTGCTTTATTTTATTTGAACAATAAACTTACATCATTAAATATTTACTTTATCTCTCACAATATTTTAAATAATTCATTTCTTTCCGTATTCATTCTCTTCTCGAGCGGGTGGAGATCATTATTTACACCCATGTACATATCAGTAAATACAAAATCATTCTTATCATTTATACAAAACATATTTGGCTTAAATTAATGTCAGAAATAAATGTACGACGTATGGCTTGTTTGACAGTTCAAAAAAAGGAGTGCTCCGATCGTCACCAAACTTTACCGGATTACTCGCCAGGTCGATCTGAAGATTCTATGAAAGTTTCATTGAAATAGGTCCAGCCGTTTCGGAGCCTATAAGGAACAAACACACACACTTTCTCTTCTATATTTATAGATGATGTACTTTAAGAGTAGGTTGATTAGTGTTCGGTTAGGTTTTGATTTAATTTCTAAGTATTTCCACGATAGTTCGGAAATACAAAGAGAACGACCGCATGCTAGTGTTTACAGTTTGATTCCATTTTAAGTCGGTTTTTTTCATCGTAAAGATGTACTTGTGGCCATTACAATATTTTTATTTACTTAAACAGTTCATGTTAAAATTAATTTATACTAAGCTATAATTTTTTCAGAACGACCTGGATATACCAAAAACTATTTAAAATAATAAAAAACGTTATATCATGAATCTAACTACAATTATACAAACTTACTGATAATACTAACTTAAAAATAATATTAAATTTTGATTCACTTTAAAAGTAAAATGATCCACTTTACTATTGATAACTAAAAAATAATTTTAATATTTAAAAACTAAAAATAATAGGTAAAACTATAAACCAAACTAAAAATAAAACTAAATTATGTAAAAAATAGACCCCAAATCACTGCATATTTACTTAAACATATATCTTACGTCTTTTTAACTCTAGTGGGGTAGACAGAAACAAATTTCGCTGTCCGCTTTTTACCAAGCTTATTAAGGCCCGTCTGTGACAGGATGGGCATACACTGGTCACACATTTATAGCAAGTGATTATTTAGTTTTTAGTAAATAGGTCTCTCTCTCTAGTGTCGGTCCCTCATGTCTGAGGATCGTGGTCACCATCAGGGTTGCACCTGGAGCGGATGACTTGCTTCCACCGGCTTCTGTCCAGTGCGTCTCTTACAGCACTGTAAAATTTGGAGGACGACGAGTCTTTTACCTGATCGGACCACCTTGTTGGTGAACGGCCGCGAGATCTTTTTCCTGCGGTGTTCCCAACTACGATCAGTTTATCCAGACTTTCGTCGCCTCTGCGCATTGTATGTCCGAAATACGCCAGGATTCGTTGTGTACCCAGGTACACGTAGTGGTCGACGATGGTGATGCCGGGAATGTTGCAGGTGACATTTATTAACTTTCCCGGTCGATCCACTATCATCATTTTGGTTTTTGTCCAGTAAATAGCGATTTTTAAATATGTATTAATTTAAAAAAATTAAAGAACCTAAATTTATGGAATATATGGAATTATCATTAAAAACGGACAATTCGCCAATACAACATTTTTATGTGACAAGGGTTCGGAATGATTTACGTTTCCGCCAGACTTGGCGCCCATTCAGCAAGGTAAACTGGAATATTTTGCAAACCGTTTCCAATACGTGGGCAACGGAACTTCGCTCGACGTTTCGTTTTATATTTGAACTTTAAAAGTAACTAAGTATATAACTAACTGAAATAAATTGTGCATGATAGACAATTAAATATCCTTAAAATAAAATAAAATAATTTTATTAATATAGATTCAAACTTTCTTAACCGACCCTTTATTCCGACTCTTTATTTTTGCTCACGGCTATAGTTAGATAAACCAAAAAGGTCGACATCTTACACAGAATACTCTGTTATGGAGCCCATTTTATAATATGAATGTTTTTAGGTAGGTCAGGGAACTCTTCCTCAAATTTCCACAACACCGTTTGTTTCAATTTACTAAATACTTTGATTAATTTCTTCTTTATTTCATCGGGAAAATCATGACTTTTCAAATTGGATCCCATGCTAAAGTATATGACACCTTTGGAAGCTTTATCCATTAAGGTTTGTAACTCCTGTAATTGCATTTATTTTTGTTATACAGTACCCTAAAGATGACAATATATTCACTTAAAGTAACCCAAAATTACCTTGACTCTCTGACTACCAATCGAGTAATCAGAGAGTCGTGGCAGTTAGCAGTAGTACGCAACCCGAGATCAATTCCCGGTCTATATATATATATATATATATTATATTTGCCACTTGGTCAAAGGCCTTTTTGTAAAGAGAGTATAAGGGCAAAGTGCGCCATGCGACCCTAGTGTGGATTGGCCAACTTTACACGACTCTGAATTTTTTAAGATGTAGGTTTCCTTGTGATTTCCTTCAGCGTAAAATTGCAACAATCAAATTCATTGGTGCCGGGGATTAAACTCGGGTTACTATGCAACTTAAGGCGACCGCCCGGTTGGGCTACCAACGTTCTTTCAGAAACTTTTATCGTTGTCAAATTACGTCATCTTACATTTCAAGACATTTCTATCCACGTTAAATTCCCATGGCAATCTGACCACGGACATGCTTATGAGAAAGCGGTTGAATATAATAGTATAAGCGTCAATATCCTAATGGTTTAGGGTACGGCCTGCGAATCGTAAGGTCGTGGGTTCGAATTCACCATTCGACTATTGCCGTGAAGCATGTCCTAGCACAAGCTTAAGCTTAGTTGGAATGGTTAACAAGATTGTTAGTAATATTTCTGAAAAAAAAATATTGCTAGCTTTCTTTAAAAAAAAAATTTAATGAGCAAATTATTCCATATCGGCACGCAAACCGCACTTCGTATTTTATGCAAGCAATTTTCCAACCGCACAGTGGTCGAGAAATTTAATTAAAATTAAATATCACAACGCCATCTGTGAGGATGATGACATGAATAATTTCCGACGCTGTCGATTCTAGTAGTAGTCTATTTTCAACCGACTTCAAAAAAGGAGTAGGTTCTCGATTAGTTGGTGGTTTTTCTATGTTTGTTATAACTTATAACTTTGGACTGGGTGTACCGATTTTGATAATTCTTTCTTCATTTGAATGTTGGTGCTTCCCATTCAATTCTGACAATCTTACATTTGCATCAAGTGTCAAGTATAGTGGACAAGACTATCTGTCTTGAGCATCGGCGCAAGGTGGCTAGTCTTTCGGTGTTTTACAGATTATATTTTGGAGAATGTGCACAGGAATTGCACGAGTTAATTCCCCCTTCCCCATTCTACCCAGTCTCCCTTTCATAGTCGAGGTTCCGCGCGTCTGAACGAAACGATTTGTGTCATCGTTCATGAGCCGTGGTAGCTCAGTGTCCGGGCGGTTGGCTCAAGTTGCATAGTACGCTAGCAACCCGAGTTCGATCCCCGGTGCCGGCACCAATAAATTTGTTGTTGCAATTTTATGTGCTGATTAACCACGCGCTCGGCGGTGAAGGAAAACATCGTGAGGAAACCTACATGTCTTAGAAAATTTTTCTACGATATGTGAAGTCTGCCAATCCGCATTAGGGCCGCGTGGCGGACTATGCGCTTATACTCTCTTTACAGAGAAGGCCTCTGCCCAGCAGTGGGACATATATATTATATATATAAAGGCTGTAACTTTAACTTAACGACGTGGAAGCCTTCAAGAGTAGAGTGAATAGGCACTTACCTACGCAGTAGCGCGTACCATCTTTCGACTATATCACCACTTAACATCAGGTGGAATCGTTGTCAAGCGCTAGTTTATACCCCATAAAACATAAACTTTTCATTAAATTTAAGAAAAAATAAAATTTTATGAAAAATACTGTATTATTTAAGTTTAATTTAATGAAATCTAAAATCTCTCTCTAATCTCTTCCTAAAACCTAAACATAGATCGAACCTGAAGGCACACGGTCCTTTGTACGGGATGTACTCTGTTTACAGGGATTACAGTGACATTGATTTAGCGGTAACGTCTGTAAATAGGATTAAAAAAAATATTTGCTCCATCAAAATAATATAAATATGTAACTAACCGAAGCCTTAAAATTTAACTTTATTTTTCTACTTTTTTACTTTTTAAAACCAAATCATAACTATTTATTACCTTTGTTAGTAAATTTTTCATTTTAGAAATTAGTTAAGTAGTGTTGTCTACGTTGTATGTATTTGTGAATGCTGTGTTTTCCTGTGATTAGTAAGGCAATTACAAGGTATTTGTCGATATATTAAATTAAAGTTAAAGTTAGTTAAAGTTACAGCCTTTATATATATAATATATATGTCCCACTGCTGGGCAGAGGCCTTCTCTGTAAAGAGAGTATAAGGGCACAGTCCGCCACGCGGCCCTAATGCGGATTGGCAGACTTCACATGTCGTAGAAAAATTTTCTAAGACATGTAGGTTTCCTCACGATGTTTTCCTTCACCGCCGAGCGCGTGGTTAATCAGCACATAAAATTGCAACAACAAATTTATTGATGCCGGCACCGGGGATCGAACTCGGGTTGCTAGCGTACTATGCAACTGTTTTTTTTTTTGTTCACGCGGGGGAATCTTTTTACAGACCATCCTCCGGTACCCTGGGTGGGCCCGGAGGGATGTGTGGGACTCGGCCTGGGCAGCCCCTACCCACTAAACCTTCCGCGAATGCCATCAGCCGTTATGAGCGGGGTGCCCCGGATCTGTCAGCAACAGGACACATACTATGCAACTTGAGCCAACCGCCCGGACACTGAGCTACCACGGCTCTATATTAAATTAGCAAAGTACAATTGTACTCACTGTTGGAAAACCTTATTAAATAAATTAAAAAAAAATATATAAATAAATTATTAAAAAAAAAATATTTTAAGGATATTTAATTGTCTATCATGCACAATTTATTTCAGTTAGCTATCGTCTTTATCTTCCGAGATATTCAAACTTTCTTAACCGACCCTTTATTTTTGCTCACCCCTATATTTCTTCTGTATGTTCTACCATTGTCTGTTATAACCCAATAAAACCTATCTCTGTTCGCTATATCTTTTTTTGACGTGATGAATCAATAAAGAAGTTATTGATTTATCATTAAGCAACCAAATGACACATGTATTTTTATTGACTTACTGACTTATTACGTTCTGTATAAGAATTTACGTCGATACAACAGTAACAGCAGTGCAACGAAAACATTTGTAATGAAAATACAACTAGACTCGACTATACTGCAGTCGGGTGCGTGATATGTTGCCCTGATTACATTATGCTGGACTATAAATTCCCAGTTTGTGAAAATGTTCATTAAACCGCATTAACTTGTTCTATGTTACAAACTGCTATTATTCTTACTGTTAGACGGCTTTATATTCTCACGGGCATGGTTCACTTTTATAGTCAAACGACGAATTCGAATCTATGACGCTTAGTTTCGCAGTTTCGTGGTCACTTGGAAGGCAAAGCCAAATTGGCCTCCAAAAAACTTGGCATAATTAGTAGAGCAAGACAGTATTTCACGCCTGCCCACCGTCTGCAACTTTACAAGGCACAAGTACGGCCTCATATGGAATACTGTTCGCATCTATGGGCCGGGGCTCCCCAATACCAACTTCTTCCGTTTGACCGTGTACAACGTAGAGCTGCTCGAATAGTCGACGATCAGGGTCTTTCCGATCGACTCGACCCTCTGAGTCTGCGAAGAGATGTCGGTTCTCTTTGCATCCTATATCGCATTTACCATGGGGAGTGTTCTGAGGAATTGTTCGGAATCATCCCAGCTACCGATTTCCATTACCGTACATCTCGGCAGAATTCCAAATTCCACTGCCACCATCTTGATGATTGGCGTTCAACGACTGTACGTTTTCGCGTAACTCTCTCCCACGCACTGTCAACTTGTGGAATCAACTGTCGCCAGCGGTGTTTCCGAACGTTTACGATTTAGGGACCTTCAAGAAACGAGCCTATTCCTATCTCAAAGGTCGGCAACGCACCTACAGCTCCTCTGGTGCTGTGGATGTTCATGGGCGACGGTGATCACTTAAGATCAGGTGAGCCGTATGCTCGTTTGCCACTTTTCATATAAAAAAAAAGTCCGTACCCCTAGCCATTAGGCTATTGACGCATTTAATTCATTATATTATGATAATAATGACAAATTTTATGCGAACAGAATCAGTTTACAACGCTCACACATGTACCATTTGTGTCGGAATCGTTTATGTAGAAGCAATAACATTTTCATTGCCCATCTCATGTCGTTACATAGTAATGAGCTTTTGTTTTTATTCTCATTTTAGTCTGTATGTTTGGATCATGCGGAATATTTTCATGCCAATAAAGTAAACATATTTCTCTGCTGACCTACTTAAGGATTGTGTTTGATTATGTTTAGAGTAATAGATATACAAAGCTTTTTGTGTAAAGTGATGGTAGTATGGGGTATGTGAGCTACCTTTTTTTTTTTTTGACGGAGAGGAAATCTTCACAAAGATACCCCGCCTTCTGGGGGGAAGGGTGCGGTTATGTGGGGTTCTTACCCACTAAAACCTCCCCGGTGGCCCTTTCCTCGGTGCATGACGAGGGGCTCTGGGATCTCCAGTGGAACGCAGCACCGGAGCCTATACTACTTACTCCCTTTACTCCCTCCCCCCCTGTGCCCTCGCAGCGCAAGGCGACACGGGCCAGCCGATGTCGCCTTCTTCCCGGGTTCACTTTGGTGGACGACTCAGGCCCCCACCCTTGTCGCCCAGTGAACCCGGGGCCCCTTTTAGTCGCCTTGTACGCAGGCAGGAGATACCGTAGTCTTATTCTTGAGAGCCCAGAACTACAGGGCTGAATGTGAGCTACCTTGCTCAACATCGCACACAACATATTATATTTTATCATATTATTAACAGCAATAAATCAAGAGCCTTAGAGGTAATTTATTAAAGACTTACTGACTTTGCTTCAGAGATTCACTTTTAAAGGGCTATTTCTCCAGCATAACTCACTTGTTCTAAACTGTACACTAACTGTCTACAGATTTTAGAGAAACGAACTAACACAGTTGGCACAGAGAACCTGGCCTTTACTGCTTCACCGGATTTGAGAGGTGGCACAGCTCTTAGATCGCTTAGCCTGAACCTCTATTAGGTGGTAACTCGACACAAGGGTCCCCCGGTGAGGGTAACTCGGCTTGACGGTCACCATTATGACGCGTTAGCAGTCCGATCCGAGGGCGCCTGAGAGGGCCGAACCACGACTCGGTCGGTAGCTATTTTACTAGCAAAATCTATTGGGGCAATCTAAGCTAAACTAACTTATATGCCACTTCGGGAAGCGGTAGCGCTGGGAGAAGAAGTGGCCGAAGAAACTCCAGCAACGCTCCTAATCCTATCGAGGGGGTGGGGTTTTCCCATAAAATACTTGTATCGTGCAAGGATTTTAAACTGTCTACAGAGAGAGTCCTCTCCTTTTATCCTAAATTTCTAGTAAATGCATGTCTTTCAAAGACGAAAGCGGAAGCCTTGGTTGCCGACAACCGATAAAAGTACTTTAGGACTAAACTAAAGTACTTTTATATTAGTCAGTCCATTAACTTTATAGATTATATTATTTAAAACTAAATAGGCATTCAGTAGGACCAACTGTCGCTAACAGGTATATCTAAGAATTTATACTAAAGCAAATACACTCCGAGACACATATATCGGCCCACCAAGTGTTTTAAGTTTTGACGATCGTAGCTAAAATAAATGTTTGGTAGAGCAGTAGGTTTTAATGCAGTTTGAAGCTGATTCGTTGGCCAACCCATTTGGCATAAAAAATTATTGCTCCACCTAACAATTATTTTTAGCTAGGGACCGTCAAAACATAAAATACTAGATGGGCCGATAGATGTGTCCGGGAGTGTATGTTTACGCGTAAAAAAAACCGACTTCAAATCAAATTAAACGTCAATACGCGCAGACGCCGTCTTTGTTTATCCGAATATAATAGGAAATATAATGAAACACTACCCCTGAAGTACATGCGTTCTAATAAAAATTAATCATCGAAATCGGTTGAAGTGCTATTGAGTTGAAAATAAAATTATAATACAATAAAAAGCCTCGTTTAATTTATTAGGTGATACATGTTACATTTAAGACCTAGATGTAATTATATAATATTGTAAGTTAGTTTACTACAACAACATAATCTTATCATATTATATATACTAACAAATAAAGATATTACAAAATATTTACAAAAATATAACTGTGCCAAACCGTCATCGTTATAGCGTGCCCAGAAGGCTGGTAGCATTGCCACGTTGTATGGCAATGCTTAGCCTCTGTGCAAGGTATAAGCCAGCCCTCTGGTCACCAGATGTGTCGACCAACTTCTTAGCTAACACATTAAAAAGGTGGTTATATACTCGTATAGTTTTATTCAATAAGTTAAGTACGCGTTACTACGATAAGTCGGTATTCTTCGTTCTAATTTAAATTAAATCTGTCACCATTATAAGAGATTGCTCCAATTAAAACTTGACGACATTTCTTTAAAACTTTTCGTCCTTGTCTCTTTTTCTTAAGTGCAAAATAAACTTCGTTTCATAAAATCTGCTTAAATTAATTTTTTGAGTTGCTAATGACCTATTATTTTCGGCATTAATCATCCATCCCCCTTCCACTTTGAGACTAAGTCGCACTGTTGGATTACATCCTTTTATTGTGGACATCCCTTAAACCCGAACGAAGTTCTATGCTTCGTTTTTCGCCATTCATACAGCATAGGACTGGAATATTTTGCCCGCGTCTGTCTTTTTTTCCGAATACAATGTGGATATTTTAAGAATATAGTGAACAGGCATGTACTAAGCTAGTTGACTTTACGGTCTGCGAATCGTAATGTCGTGGATTCGAATCCACCGTTCGACTGTTGACGTGAAGCTCCTTTTTTTTGTTAACGGGTAGTAAATCTTCAAAAAGATACCCCGCCTTCCGGGGGAAAGGCGGCGGTTATGTGGCGTTTGGAGCACATCCCTGGAGGGGGAGGGGGGTTTACTCACTCCCCGGGACGCCAGCCGATGTCACCTTCTTCCTGAGTCCACGTTAGCGGACTCGAAAGGCCCCCACCCTTGTCGCCCAGTGAACCCGAGGCCCCTTGTAGTCGCCTTCTAAGACAGGCAGGGGATACCGTAGTCTTATTCTTAAGAGCCCAGAACCACAGGGCTGCGGGCCCGCCTGCGCCATCTCCTAACGGGAACGGCCCTCTCCCGATCCCGTTCGGCGGTCTTCTTCTGGGTCATTAAAGCGAAGCGGTCATTAAGTGAAGCATCTCCTAGCCCAAGCTTAAGTTTATTTGGAATGATTAACAAGAATGTTAGTAATATTTATATATAAAAAAAAGAAATATTGCTAACTTTGTTATTGTAATGAATTTTACAAAATTAAATAATACGTATAACATCAAAAAGCAGTAATAGTTACACGGCTAATACAAAAAATATGAGAATTGAAACCCTCTTTTTTTGAAGTCGGTTGAAAATACATTGTTCTGAAGGCACGTCTTGTAACTTAAATTAAATTTGTCGTTCTCCTGAGCAGATTTTCAGCATACTGTTGAAACGTGCCTGGCAAAATATTTCAAGTATTGGCAAGTTTTTTTTTTGCTCAATACAATTTGTTCGTAGAATTTTCGAATTAAACTCAAGGACAGAACGAGAATTGCAAAACCGAGTGTCTAAAAACATTAAACTGAAAAAATTGAGCCTACCTTACTAACCTAGAACTAATCTAAAACTACCCTTTTCTTTTTTTGTTTACGGGGGGGGAAATCTTCAACAAGATGTCTTCTGGGGGGAAGGCAGGATTATGTGGGGTTCTTACCCACTAAACCCCCCCGATGGCCCTTCCTCGGTGCATGGTGAGGGGCTCCGGGATCTCTAGAGGAATTCACCGGAGCCTCTCTGCACTGTGCTCTTACGAGAGCACGTCACAACCCCTGTGCACTCGCAGTGCAAGGTGACACGGGCCAGTCGATGTCACCTTCTTCCCGGGGTACAAAAGCTCCCACCCTTGTCGCTTAGTGAACCCGAGGCCGCTTTTAGTCGCCTTTTACGGCAGGCAGGAGATACTGTAGTCTTATTCTACGAGCCTAGAACTACAGGGCTGAACCTAACATCTATTATGGAGTAATTGCCTGTCAAGCGGCGATAACGCGATAGGCTAGTAGCGCTCTCCGACTAGGGAACTCGACGCAAGGGTCTGCACCGGTGATGGGTAACCTCGGCTTACTTTTACGCGTTAACATTCCGTTCCGAGGGTACCCAGCCTACGACTCGGTCGGTTACTTTCCAACAATGACGAAAACTTTGTTTTATTTATTGAGATTTAGCCTGAGCGTATTGGCCGGAGGGCGTAACGAGACTGTTCGACTAACTAAACTAAAACGTGACGAAATATCTCTAGCTATTCAAAAAATAACGAGATGGGTTAAAATATTGTACATCTTTTGTAGGCTATATTTTACGGTGCTTTTAAAACATAATTGAACAACTGAACTTTTTTTTTATGAATTGAACTGGATTTCTACGAGTCATAAAATCGGCGAGCCGTCGAAATTTTGTATTAAAATGTTACACTTCAATAAAGTTTTTTATATGTTTCGTTTAAAAAGGTGACTATCGTCTAGAGCTTAGGCGATCAGCTTCATCATCATGATGAAAAACCACACCACTTCTGTTAATTAATTCCGGCCGCTTTCTCTCAACTCCTTGCCTTAATCTCATCAGTTAATAATAATAATAATAATAAACCATTTATTCGAACCAGCACACAGAAATAGACAAAAAAGAAACAAGAAGAACTTATCTACTAACAATAAAAAATAAAAAAAAAAAAAAACATTTCCTTAAATACTAATTAAAATAGGTAAAAAATATATAAAAGATAAAATAAAAAAAAAAAAGAAACCAAGTAAATACGAAAACTTGGTCTATTTGGTTGCGATGCTGGATCGAATAGGTACCAGCTCAGCATTGTGTTGGCTGTGAAGCCAACGCTGGTATTCTGCTGGTACCTATGCCTTCCCGTCTGGCCGTGTTCTGTGCTCAGGTATTATGTGGACGATTTACCAAGATTAAAGTTAAGTTAAAAAGTGCAAGTACAATATAAATATAAACGACACAAAAAATACTCAAAGCTTTTATTTCGGGAGAGGATAAAACGGGCTATATTTATAAATAGGAATAAATAGATAATGAAATTAATAGATAATGATATGAATGAACAACGAAGCGTTTCAGCGACTTTTCTGCAAGTCGATTAAAAATGCTTTCATTTTTTTTTTGAATACGCCTACGGTTCGCGCTAACCGGATTGGGGGAGGAATGTTGTTCCAACATTTAGTAGCAGCGTAGCGAAAACTGCCCCGGAAGGCGACAAGTCTATGTTTTTGTGTAGCTAGTTCTAGATTGCGCTGCCGGACGTCAGTTATTCGCAGTAGAGTTCACACTTTTTCCCCAACTTATTATTAGAAGCCCAAACTTAAGGAAGTGAAGCTTAGTACGGGCAACCGGATAACGAAACTAGAATTGGTTCCAGTTAATAAAAATGAAATCTCAACATAAACATAACCGCAAGTTAAATGGCTCAGAAACTGGGAATGCTTTCAGTAAAGAACTGATAACGTTCGCGACCACCAAAACCCATCTCCGAAGCCCGTTATCTCACCCTCTATCCATTGCCTTTTTTATTACACAAACCCTCGAAGTTAATGTCGTAGTTTATTTCACAGAGAATCGTATTATAAACTCTCACGTACATTTAATTTTAATGCAGTAGACAGATTTTTTTTATGACGAACTACACAGATTGGCCAGAGAAGCTGGCCTTGACTGCTTCACCGGATTGAGAGGTGGCATAGCTCTTAGGTCGCTTAGCCTGAACCTCTATTGCTAGTAACTCGACACAAGGGTCCCCCCGGTGAGGGGTAACCTCGGCTTGGACGGTTACTATGTTACGCGTAAGCATGCCGATCCGAGGGCGCCCGAGAGGGCCGAACCACGACTCGGTCGGTTGCTATTTCACGGATAATCTAAGAGACATTCAAAAGCTAACTAAACTAACTTTGAGTGCCACTTCGGGAAGCGTTGGCGCTGGGAGAAGAAGTGGCCGAAGAAATTCCAGCGACGCTCCTAACATCTAAGGGGTGGGGCCTGCCCATAAAATAGCGGTAACGCGCAAGGATTATTCGCAACCTCCGACGGTCGCGAACAGTAGACAGAGATATAAATGAAATTTATGAAGTATTACGCTTTAGGGTACGGTCGTAGGTTCGATTCGACTACTAACATGAACCGTCTCCTAAATACAAGCTTAAGTTTATTTGGAATGGTTTACATGAATGTAAGTAATATTTTAGATAAAAAAATAGATAGATAATAAATCTAAAACAAAAACTACATGTATGTTGACACGAATTTAACGTCCGAGCGCCTTGCACCCAGATACCTGGGATTTTTTTAAAAATAGGTATAATAATATGTATAGACATAGACATAGACATTTATTTATTGGCATCACAATACAAAAACACATGACAGATAGAATATAACACACATTAAAAAGAATGAAAAATAGACAAAACACAGTTAAAGTTACACGGACAAATAATCCAAAACATATGATGCCAATATCGGTCGACGTCTCAGCATATGCTGTCGCAAGGATGCGTATATATATAATATTTTTATATATATATATTTTATTGTTATATTATATATATATTATATATATATTTTGTTTTCGATTTATTATCTATCATTATAAATCAGATTATTTCACACGTCTGAGTAGAGCTGGTCGCATATTTTATATTTTATGGCGACTTCAAGTGGCTTAGAAAATTTCCTAAGACATGTAGGTTTCCTCACGATGTTTTCCTTCACCGCCGAGAGCGTGGTCAATATAATTGCAAAAACAAATTTTTTGTTGCCGGCACGTTATTGCGTTTAATAAATTTATAAATGGGAACGATTAGCGTTATTTTCACTAATTTGCATTTCGCCTCTTTTGTTTGCTCTGAATCGGATTAAATCAATCCAGTTTTGTCCGATCCACAACAAGGTCACTTGGAACGTGCTTGTCCAACCAATCTGTTGACACACAATTTATGTAGAAATATTTGATGGCCGCGATTAACTTATTGCGTTTTCTATTTTCCACAGGCCTCCGAGTCTACAAAACTAATCCTGTCAAAACGAACGTTCAGTGACATCATAGATGTTAATTTTTGATAGTACAGCAATCCAGTACAGTTGTGCCACTTTGTTTTTCCAATGGCGTACCACTGACACTTCAATATTGTGTCAATTGTTGCTTTCTCAAAGAACGGCAACGCACCCGTTGCTTCTCTTGTGTTGTGGATGTTTTTCTTCCCGTATATCACAAGTATATTTACGAGTAAAAACAATAAATGACTTCTCTTCTAGCTCTTTGTATTACTGAATTATCTTAGGAATATTACGAAATAAAATGAATCGGAACCACTACTTACCTTACCTTTCTTCAAACTACCCTTGAAGTACATTATTTCCAATGAATAATGAATCATTGAAATAGGTTGGCGTGATATTAAGATATTAAAGGTTAACACTAAAACCTTTACAACCTAAAACTATACCAGAGTAAAACACTAAAGTGTTTTTATTTCTTATAAATCGTTTGTTGTTATTGAAATAAAAGAAATAACGGAACGGTACTTGCAAATAGCAGAATCACCCAAAGCCGTGGCCTTATTTTGTAATATATAACATTAATTCTCTTAAAATAGACACAGATTCGACATAACTCAAATAGAATATGAATGCACAATCACTCAAACGAGTTACTGAAATACGGTGCTCTCGATTTTATAAGCCTTGAACTAAAATACTTGTGATTATTTTACGCTTATAAATATTGATATATTGATATTATGATATATATATATGTATATATAAATATATTATATTATTTTCAAGAGTAGAGTGAATAGGCATTTACTAAGCTAGTGCGCCTTACCATCCAGGACTGCATTTCCACTTAACATCAGGTGGGATTGTAGTCAAGCACTTGCTTAGAAATAATAAAAAAAAAATCTACTGAATTGAACAAATATTTTTACGAGTAAAAACAAAAACGAACGATTGTGTCCTTATTTTTAACGAAATATCACAGTTGTAATACTAAGTCAATTCACGCAAGGTCTTCCGCACCTTAGTGTTAAAAATTGTGCAGTAATTTTGGCTAATTTAATTAATTTATTACTGATATTTCTATAACTTTATAATTTATTAAAATATTTTTGTAACTATTAATAATGAAATCGTTACGTTTCTTTATAGCGAATGTTGTGTACACCTGTAATTGGCATTCACAACAGGACTTAGTTTGTAAACTTTATTATTACAACAATGTATGTTTGTGTAATGCTATTGGTGTATCTTATTAAATAAATAAATAAATAAATAAGTCCAGGTGCCTGTATTCTCTTTTCCCTTCCACATTCGTGCTCTTTGTTTTTATCGTGTACTTGCCTTATCTCGGATTATCATAAACCTTCCATAAGAGTTTTAGTATTCTCCTGGCATATCCTCGGAACTCAAGCTCCTATGCCAACAAATTTGTATGAACTCCTTGATTAGAAAAAGAAATGAAACCTTTGAATAGAAAAGAAATGTGTTTTCTAAAGCCGGTGCTATGAGTGAATTTAACAGGATATGAATTGAACATGAACATTAAAAAACCGTAAAATTTTACAAAATAAGCCCTCGGCAGTCAGATAGAGAGTTTTTGCTTTCCTATTAATCTTTAAAGACCCAATTATGACAAGTTTTGCACCCAACAACATAGATCTGGCACAAATTTTAGTAAGTAAAAATTTATTTTAAATACAGCACAATAGTGCCTTCAACGGCTTCTGCGCGAATAGGTTTGGACGAATTACTACGATCTCGCAGAATATCGACTCGAAATAGAGTTTATTGTTCCGCATATCGTCCAGTAAGCGTAGTTACCGGCGACCTAGCTCTTTATAATAGCTTGGCACCTCCTCCTCGCGTCGGTTTCCTCAATGCTGAGGGTCGTGACCATCTCGTGGGAACAGTTTGTTTTTAGTGATCCGTCGCCATTTTCCTCTATCTGCAGCCGTGCGCAGCATCGCTACCCGACGTGCCGAGAGTGGTGCGGATCTGGTCAGTCCAACGTGTGTTCTTGTTCCGTCAATTTTTTCAGTCACAACTAGCCTTTCTAAGTGATAGCGGTTTTTTGTGGCAATGTGACCAAAGTATTCCAGCATCCTGCGTAGGCATATGGTAGACAGCCTAGCTTTGATTTTAAGCTTTTTTTGTTTAGTTTGAATGGCTTGGCAATGTACCTGCAACCCTTTCAGTTGTATGCAGGCAGCAGGAGACCTAAAGATCAAGTGTGTGTTTTGTAATGAAAAAATAGCGTACCTTATTTAATTTATTAAATAATGTACGCTATTTAATTTTTTTTTTTTAATTTTTAATTTTAAAATATTTAAAAAAAAATTGCTTTATTTAATTTAAACAATAAACTCTCACAATATATTAAATTATTCATCAATCTCCGTACTCATAAACTTCTATTCTCTTCTCGAGCGGGTGAAGATCATTACCTATATATATATATATATATATCATATCCATGTACATATCAGTAAATACAATATCACTCTTATCATTTATATAAAAACATATCGGGCTCAAGTTAATGTCAGAAATAAAAGTACGGCTTGTTTGACAGTTCGATCGTCATCAAACTTTACAGGATTGCTGGCCAGGTCAATCTGAAGATCCCCTGAAAGTTTTATTGAAATCGGTCCAGCTGTATCGGAGCCTATATAGAACATACTCACGCCATTTCTCTTTTATATATCTATATATATATATATATATATAAAATATACAATTATACAATATACAAAATTTAGCCTTCAATTGGGTCATCACATTTTCTCATTACCTACTGCGAAGGCTGCGATGTCAGGATAAGGGAAATCATATTACGGCATCGTGGCAAGCCTCTGTCACTTTATTTCGCTCAGATCTCATCCACTGTGTACTTTATAATCTGACCCGGACTCCAGTCAGGTGCGCGCTCTCGCCGAGTACGGACGTCTGTATCAGCTCGTCAGTATCGGAGGTGTCAATTAGAAATTTTCGTATCAGTTACTTCCCAATTTGATCGTGTTTTGTTTTTGATTAATATGTCAGTTTTCCCGTGTTAATCGTAGACATAGAGCTCATATTTCAATTCGTATATCTTTCTTTTGTCTATAAAAGTGGTCAAAAAAGCTCGTTGGATTAGGAAGCTTTCGGCATTAAAGTTAATTAGAGACATATGCCTGGCTAAAGTTTGCGTAACATTTGTACTGTTGAACGACGAATACGAAGTTTTTTATTTAAAATAATAAGGGGTTGTGGAAACGAATGTGATTTTAATGTTCCAAAATCCAGGCGATTTGAAGAAAACTGCTGATTTAAAGGTATGTATTATTAATAATGTCATATTTACGGGAATAATACTACATAATAAATAAAATTACTTACGCAATAATTATTACTAAATGTTTTTTGGATGCACCTACACCGATTAGTCAGAAAAGATAGAATAGAATAAAATAAACATTTATTCGACACAAGAACACAGAAACAACAGCTAAAACAAGACAAAAACAACATAAAGAAAAGTAATTTAAATTGTGAAAAATAATAAAAAAAAAAACAAAATAGAATTTGTGCCAAAAAGGGGTTGTTTCAGCATGTGCTGTGTACACAAACAGTGCTGATTTTCAGCCAAAACCTGTGAAAACTAAGAAGACTTTGACCGTTTCACCAGAATGAGAGGTGGCATAGTTCTTAGGTCGCTTAGCCTGAATTCGTACTAACCCAACACAAGGTTCCGCCCCGTGAGTGGTAACCTCGGTTTGGGCAACTATACTAAATGGCTCGAAGCCCTTTCATATGAATATACAAAAGGTATTTTAACAAGTATATTTATGGGTAAAAGAAAAACCGACTTCAAATAGAAAAAGTTAAACGTCACTACGCGCGGACGCTCCATTTGTATTTTCGAATTATTGTAAGAATATTACGAAATAGTATTAATCATTTTTTTGTTCACGGGGAGGTTATTCCCGCCCCTGATATGATATACGACAGGCTTTGAAGGGGATACCGTAGTCTTATTTTTGAGAGCCCAGAACTACAGGGCTGTCAGACATATGACCTTCTTCCACTTATTTTGACGGGCTGGTAAAAGAAGTGTTAGAATGAAAAGAAGTCATGGCTGCAGAACATAAGAGAGTGGACCGGAATTGCGAGTGCCGCCCATCTGTTTCGCTTCGCAAGAGACAGAAAGAGATTCTGACTGCTAACCTTCGCTATTTGGTGAGGCACTTTAAGAAGGGAAAACAATAATTTTTAATTATATATCCATGTATAATTATATTGTGTACAGCAATTTGATAATTGGGCAAGCCGAAGTGAAACTACGAGCGGATGTCTAGTAAATAAATAAATAATTTATTTGACCTTACCATTACGCCCCTGGCGCTGTGGGCCATTTATTGCTTATCGCGTTTAATCAAACGCGCCCTTGTGTCGCACGAGGGCGCCGTTTTACTGCCTGTAGATACTTTTGATAGCTGTCTTATCACTTGTTGCCTGTTTAATTCGATTACCGATGGATCGAAGTTAGTTTACGATAGGCATTATGCCTAGATGTGGGATGAAAGATCTAGAACCCTGAGTTTGAACTGATATAATTGGAAATCTAAAAAGAAACACAAAGGACTTTGAAAGCACGACAGTAATTATCACTCTATATAACGCGTTAGTACGTTCACACCTTGAATTCGCCAGTGCCTCTTGGAATCCAGTATATAGTTCACATTCTCAGCGAATAGAAAATGTCCAACGTGCATTTACACGACACCTTGCGTTCGTCTCGCGTAGTATATATCGCAGATATCCCAGTTATAGTGACAGATTAAATAATTTTCATATGCATACTTTGTGTAATCGCCGCAAAATGTTAGGTGTAGTTTTTCTTCACAAAGCCATCAATGGCGAAATAAAAAGTAGACTGATACTCGAAAACATTCACATAAGAGTGCCATTCAAATATCCAAGGAGTCGTTGTTGTAGGATTTTGATGTGCCGCATTCTAAAACCAACCTACTGTCACACTCGCCCTTGCCAAGGATTTCCGCTGCATATCCTTAACACTAAGTCCACGTCGGTTGACATTTTTTTCTGATTGACGCAAGGTCTTCCGCACCTTAGTGTTAAAAATTGTGCAGTAATTTTGGCTAATTTAATTAATTTATTATTGATATTTCTATAACTTTATAATTTATTAAAATATTTTTGTAACTATTAATTATTAAATCGTTACGTTTCTTTATAGCGAATGTTGTGTACACCTGTAATTGGCATACACAACAGGACTTAGTTTGTAAACTTGATTATTACAACAATGTATGCTTGTGTAATGCTGTTGGTGTATCTTATTAAATAAATAAAATAAAAATAAGATATAATAAATCTCCCTTTATCGCGCCTTGCAGTCTAAGTTTAACAATTAAACCGTAAACCCCTATAACTTGACGAACCACACACTTGGCCAGAGAGGCTGGCCTTTATTCCACCAGTTGAGAGGTGGCATAGCTCTTAGGTCGCTTAGCCTGAACCTCTAGTAGTAACTCGACACAAAGGTCCTCCCCGGTCAGTGGAAACCTCGGCGGACGGTTACTTTGTTACGCGCAAGCATTCCGATCCGAGGGCATCCTAGAGGGCCGAACCACGACTCGGTCGGTGGCTATTTTATTAACAAAATCTATTGGGACAATCTAAGCTAAACTAACTTATATGCCACTTCAGGAAGCGTTGGCGCTGAGAGAAGAAGTGGCCGACGTAACTCCAGCAACGCTCCTTATGCTATCAAGGCGTGGGTCCTTCCTATAAAATATTTAGATCGCGCAAGGATTGTTTGCAACCTCCGACGGTCGTGAATGGACAAAAAGGAATAGGTTAATATAGGGACTAGAACTTTAAAACATTGATATTTCGAAAATAAAAGAGGGCGTCCGCGTATTATAGCGTTTAAGCAGTCAGTAATAATAAAACATCTACTATTGAATGTAGACTTGTTTTGGGGTCGATTTGTGTTTTGTCTCGTAATTATACTTGTTAAATAATTTAAAAGAATATTCAAAGACTCATATTTCGGCAAAAAAATACCATTTTGAGTATTGCTCAGGCTTCTCCTTTACAAATTTTTTTGTTAATAAAATGAACGTGGGAATAAATTGAATTAAAAGCTATTTGAAATGAAAACATTATGAAATCGGCTTATACAAAAAGCAATGAGAACTCAAGCATTGACAAAAATACACTTGAAAACCTCCTACAATTTTAAAGACGGTTAAAATAGATTTGTTGCCACTGCCGACTTAAGCATATGTAAGAATTATTTTTCTTTCTTTTTTACATTTTGAACCAATTATATGTTGATGTGTGTTGCGATAAATAGATTAAGAAATGACTCGGTCGGTAATACGTCACTGTCCGAGTCTGCACCAACCGCAAATTTCATTAAGCCTGTCCCACAGTTAACTGCTATATAAAAATACAGTATAAACCAGTTGTCTATGATAGCTGTGCAACTTATAGCTCGTTATAACCACACGTGTTCCACCCCTAAAAGAGCTATACGCTATAATATAATGTAAGCTATTTCAATATTTATAAGCAGATGAAATCTTCATCTTGCAGCTTTATTAAATTTGTCGTAGGATGGGAAAAAAAATTCCCAACAACATAATATAATAAGTGGGACGAATCCCTCATTCGAAATTATGACGGTAGTGAAATATGAATTGCTTGGGAGATTTGCGTTTCGTTGATTCAGTTGAGAGAATGGAGGTTTTAATCGTGAATGATGTGAAACGATTACAATATATTTGTGTATCTTTATACGTCGATTTAATGAAAGAACCATTTAAAATCTACATTTATGTTTTGTTTGTAATTACTTCGTAAATATAATATAAGATACTAGCGTACCCAGCCCGCTCCGAAGGGCTAGATTTCGCTTTATTTTATTTAAACAATAAACTTACATAATTAAATATTTAATTTAACTCTCACAATATATTAAATTATTCATTTCTCTCCGTATTCATGTTCTATTCTCTTCTCGAGCGGGTGAAGATCATTACCTACACCCATGTACATATCAGTAAATACAATATCATTCTTATCATTTATACAAAAACATACCAGGCTCAAATTAATGTCAGAAATAAAAATACGACGTATGGCTTGTTTGACAGTTCAAAAAGAGGAGTGCTCCGATCGTCACCAAACTTTACAGGATTACTCGCCAGGTCAATCTGAAGATTACCTGAAAGTTTCATTAAGTCGGTCCAGCCGTTTCGGAGCCTAAATGGAACATACCAGACACTTTTTATAATATATATTATATTTCATTCATTTGTATAGGAAATAGAAGCGTCAATAGCTTAATTGTTTAGGGTACGATGTGCGAATCGTGAGATCGTAGGTTCGAATCTACCGTTCGACTAACGACGCAAGCACTAGCAAAAATTTAGTTGGAATCGTTAACAAGAATGTTAGTAATATCCTGTCTGTATAAATTCCATATAAAAGTAGTATTGCGCGCGCACGTTTTTAGGTAGTCCCGGGCACCGCTGAAAATCAGCGCTGTCGCATCCTTGCGACGGCATATACTGAGACGGTGTCCGATATGTTTTGTATTATTTGTCCGTGTAACTTTAACTGTGTTTTGTCTATTTTTCATTCTTTTTTAATGTGTGTTATTTTCTGTCTGTGATGTGTTTTTGTATTGTGATGCCAATAAATAAATGTCTATGTCTAATGTTTTCTGAAAAAAAAATATTGGTAGCTTTTTTAAAAATAATAATAATATATCATTATTTAAAATTTTGTTGGTAAACCAAAACTCACACCTTTCCTACACAAACAGCTATAATTTGTAATATATATTAGACATAATGATGAACAATACCATTTTAAATCTTTTAACGCATAATATTACATAATATTACATATATACGTACAGCTGGAACTAAATCTACTTTCAAACATTTACTATGGAAGCTTTACCTAAGCAAGGAATAGTTTGTCAATGGCTGTCCCTATCCATCTATAATTATATATATATATGTATTTATATATGTATCTATTTATTATTATATATAATTATTATGTTTATATATTTAATTTATTTGTAAGTAGGTTTGTATTTTATTTATGCATGCATTTATTATCGTTTTCTTTTATTTATTATTTTCTCACATAGCTTGCACCCGTTACTTTGTCTCTACACAACCCCAAGGTAGACTGGCAGAGAATGCCTGCTGCCATTAAGTCCGCCTATTTGTACCTTTTTTTGTATTGTGTGCAAATAAAGAATAAATAAATAAATAATATTTTTAAATAAATAATCACTTGTGGGTAGATACATTTATTTAAGCTACGGATGCTATTTATGGTAAGAAGTAATAACTTGTAATTCTTGTGGAATTTAATAGTCCAATAACTAATACACTTGCTTTATTCAGACGCCGTAACGTTGTACAAGGAATTATTTTAACAAATACAGTCATAACAGCGCGTCCTCACAATCTTTATACAAAATTAATTAGAAGACAGATTGTGAACTAATAAAGTTAAATTATTGTTTACAATGCCAAGTTAATATGATGATCGACTAAATTATTAATTATGAATTAAAGTTCCACACGTGGCAGAAAGTTACACAAAAATGGTACAGTAGTTGAACGTTGATTTGAAATCGGGTTTTGTTTTTACTCGTAAATATACTTGTGCTAATAATATTTAATAGTAATAATCCCGGAGAATCACTCAGATATATTATTTCCGGTTGTTCTCATCTAGCTAATGATGAATACTTGCACAGACATCTCGTAGCCAGAATTATTCACCAATAAATTGCTCTTCGATTGCTCTTGTGCAGTCCGAGGTCCCGTACTATAAATACACACCGGCGCCAGTTATCGAAAATGGTCATGCAACGCTCTATTGATCGATCTGTCATCACAGACAGGACTATTGTTGCTAATAAGCCTGATATTGTGCTGACAGATCAATCAACGCGACAGGCGGTGCTCGTCGATATTACCATCCCGCATGACGAGAACCTTGTGAAGGCCGAAAGGGAAAATATCACTAAGTACCTCGACTTGGCTCACGAGGTGACCGCCATGGGATGTGGATTCGACGATCATTGTCCCGATAGTCGTTTCTGCAGACGGTCTTATAGCGAAAAGTCTCGATCAACATCTTAAGAGACTTTCGCTAGATGGTTGGGTCAAGGATCAGATACAGAAGGCAGTACTTTTGGACACGCCACGCATCGTCAGTAGGTTTCTCTCTATGTCGCCCTAACCACCGGTTGCTTGGGCCCTGCTACGTTGCCTGTGGCACACACTAGGTTAGGTTTTTATAATGTTTTTTGTATGATATTTTTGTGTATTTTACTTTTTTTTAAAAATACTGTAAAAACTTGACCTAAAGTATAAAACTAAATAAAAATAAATAATAATAATATTCTTTATTAAATAACGAAATTATATATATTACAACAATTTTTTATATGCCACGTGTATTAATACAATTTATGTTTCGCTGCCACCTAAACTAGGAATTTCCTGGGCGATAGGTGGTAGTCCTTCCTTTTTTTTGTTAACGCGGGGGAATCTTTTTATAGACCATCCTCCGGTACCCTGGGTAGGACTCGGCCTGAGCAGCCCCTACCCACTAAACCTTCCGCGAATGCCATCAGCCGTTATGAGCGGGGTGCCCTGGATCTGTCAGCGACAGGACACAATATATGGCAGTCCTTCCTCCCATGACTATATATATGTACTAAATATATTAAAACATACCATAACCAACTGATACGCTGTCTAAACAAAATGCAAATTGAGCTGATCACTCTTCTTCGAATCGGAAGTTCGGATGTAATTATGACGGGTCGTTAGATATTTCCTTCCTGTCTTATAATTTTTATTGACGAAAATTAAGCAGCGTTTTCCTATAGGTCGTATTTGACCTAGTTAGCTTGTACTAATGAGTTTCCATATATGGATTTTTGATGTGAATACAATATATAAAGGGTACAGCTATATATTTAGATAGCTTATATAGATATTTAGTTCGTTACACGACCCTAGTGCGGATTGGCAGAATTCACATGTCTTAGAAAATTTCGACGGAGACCGTTGTATGTTTTTTTAAGGTCTTGGAGGTATTTTTTAATTCTAAATAGGCTCACGTTTGGCCTCAATCTCGCCTGATGGAAGGCGATGATGAAGCCTAGGATGGTGGAGCACGCGAGTCTATAAGGTGTCTGTTCACATTGGACTTAAAGATGACCCGTGAGGAAAGACTGAACGCGGCAAAGAGTTCCTCCTTAGCGGTCACTATAGCTATAGAGAGCGATAAAGGTTCAGGCAACTAAGCGACCCAAGAGCTATGCGACCTCTCAATCCGGTGAAGTAGTCAAGGCCAGCTTCTCTGGCCAATCAGGGTGTCAAGTTACTAGCGATAGATGTTCAGGCTAAGCGACCCAAGAGCTATGCCACCTCTCAATCCGGTGAAGTAGTCAAGGCCAGCTTCTCTGGCCAATCAGAGTAGTTCGCTACCATATACTATCCTTTTTTTTTAAATAATATACAAAAACATTTTGACTTATTTTACGATAATATATCGATGTAAGATATATATTTTTATCTGGAGTTACCTGGTTTTTCTACTTTCTCCCATTCAGTTGCCCCGGGGAGAAATAAGACCAAATAAAATTGGGTTCCATTTTCCCTTTGCGTAACGTATCGAGCCAATAACTGGAACCGAAGTGGCGTTTTATTGAAACTACGAAAATTCTTTGCATTTTTTATGCGACGAAAGAAACTTTCTCATCTTATTCAGTCATAAAACAACGAATGTTGATAAACCATAAATCTTAAAATGTTATTCATAACAAAAAATCACTTTCTATTATTAGAAGGGTAGACAGAGACAACGAACAAATCACTATCTGCTTTTTCACAAAGTCTGTTATGTTATGTAATAACTTGTTGGTTTTGTGGAATGAAATAGTCCAATAACTAGTACACTCGCTTTATCGAGACAGCGTTACGTTGTACAAAGAATTGTTTCAACGAATACCGTCACAACTGCGCCTCCTCACAATAAAGTTATACTATGAAATTGTAACCTCAACATTTTTCCATATTTGTGTTTACTGTCATTATAAAGTACCTAGTCTTTTTATCCGGATCCTACCAAGCATTCTAGCGTATGATTTGTTAGAGATCTCAGATATATCTTCAAGGTCCTATGTGTAACAAAATTTACATGAGACTTAGTTAAAAAGACATATATATAAAGCCGTGGTAGCTCATTGTCCGGGCGGTCGTCTCAAGTTGCATAGTACGCTAGCAACCCGAGTTCGATTCCCGGTGGCGGCACCAATAAATTTTTTGTTGCAATTTCATCCGGTGATCTACCACGCGCTCGGCGGTGAAGAAAACATCGTGAAGAAACCTACATGACCTAGAATTTTTTTCTAAGACATGTGAAGACTGCCAATCCGCACTAGTGCGTGGCGGACTATGCCCTTACTCTCTTTACAGAGAAGGCCTTCGCCCAGCTTTGGAACACGTATAAAGGCTTAATTAAAAAGATCGATCTAAACAAAAAATATTTCGAAATCAGTATGAGTGCTCAAACACAAAAAAACCTATAGAACACATTCATTCGTAATTCTCTTTCTCAATTCGTAATTCTCCTATTTGGTATAATAAATAAATAATTTATAGAAACGCGTCATCCGCCATTTCGCACGAGTGGTGATATTGACGGATCTTGACAAATTAACTTCGTGACTGGTCCCAAAATTGAAAGATCTATTACAATTTCAAGCTGTACCATTATATCATTTTCTTTGTATTAACTTGCCGTTATTGGCTATTTATATTGCGCGTTATTCCTTTGAATGCCGCGTTCATTTTCTTTGTTATTTTTAATTATATTTATCGAATAGCAGTAATACGTCAATAGCCTAATGGTTTAGGGTACGGTCTGCGAATCGTTAGGACGTAGGTTCGAACACAGCACAAGCAAAAGCTTAGTTGGAATGGTTAACAAGTGTGGTTAACAATATGTTAGAAATATTTCTGAAAAAAAAAAAGACATATAGCTAAGTGTTCAACTTTACGATGTTATGGTGGTATCTAGGTAACTAATTGGTAATTGTGCCACAACCACTTTTAAATAATTTTTCGGTTCTCTAGCTTTTACGCCCTTAACTTTTTGACTAGGTAGATAGCTTGCCAGCGAGCTAATTGGGTCACGTTGATAAATGATGAGCCCACCATCGTACATCGGGATTAAATTTTAGGATATGATTTTTGATGTTATACTTAGTTACGTTATTTAAAAACGATGACAGTAGCAGGTTGAAGCTGCAGTGAAAAAATTGTGTTAAATACTTTTTCAAGTACTCCAATATAATTGAGGTTAACAATCTTATGTATTATTTATTGATATAAAAGGATAATTCTCTCTCCCCTGTGCCCTCGTGCTCAAGGCGACACGAGTCAGCCGGTGTTACCTTCTTCCCGGGTTCACTTTGGTGGACGACATAGGCCCTTCTCGCCCAGTGAACCCGGGGTCCCTTTTAGCCTCCTTCTACGACAGGCAGGGGATACCGTCTTATTCTTACGAGCGCAGAACTACAGGACTG
The DNA here is from genome assembly GCA_029286785.1 of Meandrusa payeni. NCBI lineage: Eukaryota > Metazoa > Arthropoda > Insecta > Lepidoptera > Papilionidae > Meandrusa > Meandrusa payeni. The sequence goes on from JAGSMX010000032.1 coordinate 3,358,968, forward strand.
GATTAACTTAACCTTGCACTAAGCAGACACGGATTATTACTTGCCCTATAAGAAAAGAGTAAAAGTTTCATTTACTATTATTTAAACTATGACTTACATAACTTAGGCAAGCTCAAGAGTTTACTTTCGTTCCCAATTTTCCAAGGCTTCCTACTAAAACAAAGCGTTGGTTAAAACAATGGCTCTTTGAATAAATTTCAATAATAATTGTTTTGTTTGTATCTTTTGTATGAAAAAGTTGCCGAAGGTTGTATAGGCTTCATTCTGCGAAACTTTTGCTCGTGGTTTCGAATCCACCATTCGACTATTGACATGAACCATCTCCTTTTTTACTCCCTCCCCTGTGCCCTCGTGCGCAAAGCGACACGAGTCAGCCGGTATTACCTTCTTCCCGGGTTCACTTTGGTGGACGACATAGGCCCTTGTCGCCCAGTGAACCCGGGGTCCCTTTTAGCCTCCTTCTACGACAGGTAGGGGATACCGTCTTATTCTTACGAGCGCAGAACTACAGGACTGGATTAACTTAACCCTACACTAAGCAGACACGGATTATTACTTGCCCTATAATAAAAGAGTAAAAGTTTCATTTACAATTATTTAAACTATGACTTACATAACTTAGGCAAGCTCAAGAGTTTACTTTCGTTCCCAATTTTCCAAGGCTTCCTACTAAAACAAAGCATTGGTTTAAACAATGGCTCTTTGAATAAATTTCAATAATAATTGTTTTGTTTGTATCTTTTGTATGAAAAAGTTGCCGAAGGTTGTATAGGCTTCATTCTGCGAAACTTTTGCTCGTGGTTTCGAATCCACCATTCGACTATTGACTTGAACCATCTCCTATTTTTTTTTCGTTAACGGGGATCTTCAAAAAAATACACTGCCTTCTGGGGGGAAGGCGGCGGGTATGTGGGGTTTTTACCCACTTAAACCTCCCCGGTGGCCCTTTTCTCGGTGCATGCCGAGTGGCACCGGGATCTCCAGTGGAACGCACCGGAGCCCTTCTACTCTGTGCTCAAGGAGAGCACGTACCGCGTGGGGAGGTTACTCCCTCCCCCCCTGTGCCCTTGCAGTGCAAGGCGATACGGGCCGGACGATGCCGCCTTCTTCCCGGGTCCACCTTAGCGGACGACAAAGGCGCCCGTCCTTGTCGCCCAGTGAACCCGAGGCCCCTTTTAGTCGCCTTCTACGACATGCAGGGGATACCGTGGTCTTATTCCACGAGCCCAGAACTACAGAGCTGAGTTTTATCTACATTAACGGGTCATATACAAGCAAATGTAGGGTGTTTTATGTTTATCTTGCGGGTGTGTTGACATTGTGTCCTATTTGATTGTCTTCTAATTGCATGAACTTTCTAACAATAATAATTTTAATATTTTTTTTTTAACAATTTTCTCCATCTGGTTGGTATATATAAAATAAACAAAATTTACATAGCAAAATATATTTTATATAAACTAAATAATATGTTAGATACATTTACATACAGAATAGATAAATAAATCCATCAAAAATATTTATTTTACAATTCAATTAATATAACTTGAGAGGACCGCCCGCATGCGGAGCTGCCACGGCTCTATTTATGCCGTAGTTTAATTGCCAGAGCATATAAATAATTCTTCTAATCTACGAATAAATTTAGTTCTTGCATGTCACATAAAGGTGACGTTGATTCTTCGAGTCACGTTATGCAAACCCTTTGAAATATAAAGAGGTCAAGATTGTAGGTCACTAACGTACTCAGTGGGCTGTGTATTCTTTTTAAGCTTTGACGAGTTAAAAATAAATGTACAGTACAACGACGCATTTAGAATGTTGGGGATTCCCCGTTTCCGATATTTAGTGTTGTGATTATTGACGAGATATTTTAAATATATAATATATATGTCCCAATGGGCGCAGGCCTTCTCTTTAAATACAGTATAAGGGTCCGCCACGCACACCTAGTGTGGATTGGCAGACTTCACATGCCTTTGAAAATTTTTCTAAGAGATGTAGGTTTCCTCACAATGTTTTCTTTCACCGCCGAGCGCGTGGTAAAACAGCACATAAAATTGTAACAACAATGTTATTGGTGTCGGCACCGGGGATCGAAGTCGTGTTGCTAGCGTACTATGCAACTTGAGCCTTTTTTTGTTTACAAGGAGGAAATCTTCAAAAGATACGTCGCCTTCTGGGGAAGGCGGCGGGTATGTGGGGTTTTACCCACTAAAACCTCAGTGGTCCTTTCCTCGGTGCATGACAGTGGCTCCGGGATCTCCAGTGGAACGCACCGGAGCCCTTCTACTCTGTGCTCAAGGAGAGCACGTCCCGAGGGTGTGAGGTTACTCCCTCCCCTGTGCCCTCGTGCTCAAGGCGACACGGGCCAGCCGATGTCGCCTTCTTCCCGGGTCCACCTTAGCGGACGACAAAGGCGCCCATCCTTGTCGCCCAGTGAACCCGGGGTCCCTTTTAGCCTCCTTCTACGACAGGCAGGGATACCGTGGTCTTATTCTTGAGAGCCCAGAACTACAGGGCTGAGTTTTATCTACATTAACGGGTCATATACAAGCAAATGTAGGGTGTTTTATGTTTATCTTGCGGGTGTGTTGATATTGTGTCCTATTTGATTGTCTTCTAATAGCCTGAACTTTCTAAAAATAATAATTTTAATATTTATTATTTTTTTAACAATTTTCTCCGTCTGATTGGTATATATAAAATAAACAAAATTTACATAACAAAATATATTTTATATAAACTAAATAATATGTTAGATACATTTACATACACAATAGATATAACAGAATAAATAAATAAATCCATCAAAAATATTTATTATTATTATTTATTTTACAATTCAATTAATATAACTTGAGAGGACCGTCCGCATGCGGAGCTGCCACGGCTCTATTTATGCCCTAGTTTAATTGCCAGAGCATATAAATAATTCTTTTAATCTACGAATAAATTTAGTTCTTGCATGTCACATAAAGGTGACGTTGATTCTTCGAGTCACGTTATGCAAACCCTTTGAAATATAAAGAGGTCAAGATTGTAGGTCACTAACGTACTCAGTGGGCTGTGTATTCTTTTTAAGTTTTGACGAGTTAAAAATAAATGTACAGTAAAACGACGCATTTAGAATGTTGGGGATTCCCCGTTTCCGATATTTAGTGTTGTGATTACTAACGAGATATTTTATATATATAATATATATGACCCACTGTTGGGCGCAGCCCTTCTCTTTAAATACAGTATAAGGGTCCGCCACGCACACCTAGTGCGGATTGGCAGACTTCACATGCCTTTGAAAATTTTTCTAAGAGATGTAGGTTTCCTCACAATGTTTTCTTTCACCGCCGAGCGCGTGGTAAATCAGCACATAAAATGGCAACAACAATCTTATTGGTGCCGGCACCGGGGATCGAAGTCGGGTTGCTAGCGTACTATGCAACTTCAGCCTTTTTTTTTGTTGTTTACGAGGAGGAAATCTTCAAAAAGATACCCCGCCTTCTGGGGAGAAGGCGGCGGTTATGTGGGGTTTTTACCCACTAAAACCTCGGTGGTCCTTTCCTCGGTGCATGACGAGGGGCTCCGGGATCTCACGTGGAACGCACCAGAGCCCCTCTGCACTGTGCTCAAGGAGAGCACGTCCCGGGGGGAGGTTACTCCCTCCTCCCCTGTGCCCTCGCAGCGAAAGGCGACACGGGCCAGCCGATGTCGCCTTCTTCCCGGGTCCACTTTGGTGGACGACGCAGGCCCCCACCCTTGTCGCCCAGTGAACCCGAGGCCCCTTTTAGTCGCCTTGTACGACAGGCAGGGGATACCGTAGTCTTATTCTTGAGAGCCCAGAACTACAGGGCTGGACATTATAAAAACCTAACTTAACTGTGTTTTGTCTATTTTTCATTATTTTTTAATGTGTGTTATATTCAGTCTGTGATGTGTTTTTGTATTGTGATGCCAATAAATAAATGTCCATGTCTATTTCTATGTCTAAATACGCATTTTCTTGTAAATGTTAATAAATTATTAGTAATAGTACAAAAGTAATGTTAACAAAATGTCAAGATGTGTCACTAAATCACATTACATTACCGTATTTGACAGTTCCGTTAGCCTTCCTAAGTGTTAATTAAGCCTTGACATTTTTTTTTACCTATATTGGGAAGATACACTTTTCCTCACGATTCCTTTACTTGATATTTGGAAACGGTACTACATATCTGATTTTCTTATTAACACTTAGGTGTGAATTGTGTGTCGATCGTAATTATGTATCGATATCTTGAAATAACGCCTCTACAAATTTGGACTTATGTAGTAAATCTGTAAAAATGGAGATATTCTGCTTCCTTTTTGCATAGATACTTATACTATATGATTAAGCGTGTTTCGGAGAAAGTTAAGTGTGGAACAGCCATGCATTTGTTATTTTATAAAGCGCTAGTATTACCAATGAACCGAATGTTGCCCTTCGAATAATATTGTTTACCTAAAACTAGGCATAACTGTTTCAGCCCTGTAGTTCTGGGCTCGTAAAATAAGGCTACGGTATCCCCGTCTGTCGTAGAAGGCGATAAAAAGGGGCCTCGGGTTCACAAGGCAACAACGGGCCTTTGTTGTCCACCGAAGTGGACCCGGGAAGAAGGCGACATCGGCTGGCCAGTGTCGCCTTGTACTGCGAAGGCACGGGGCACCAGGATGTGTGATGTGGGATCCGGGATCTCCAGTGGAACGCAACGGAACTCACCATGCACCGAGGAATGGGCCACCGTGGGGGTTTTAGTGGGTAAGTGGGAAAGAATCCCACACAACAGTATTTATTTGAAGATTCGCCACCGACAACACAAAGATTTCACTGTCATCTTCCTAAAACTGCTAGTTTATATTATTTTATTAACTCTTACGTCCTTTCAACCCTATAACTACGATGTAATAAATTAAAAAATGTATTTATTACGTATTGTAGACAAAATAGACATTACCCTCGTGTACAATACGTAATGTAATAGCTTGCATTTCAAATTACATTGAAGAATAGCAGAGCATAAAAGCCATTATGCAAAAATTACAGCGCGCAGTGGAAGGCGTTTGTGATAAAAAGACGCGTTATTATGAAAGCGTGGCGTAAATATTATTCCCGTCATGTTATGAGAAAGAAAATGGCGAATGTGGAAATATTGAGCTGGTAAACGCACAGTGGCGGCAATTTGCTAGAATCCAAACGAAATTATCTCTATTTTAGATATAAGATTTTTTATTTCCACAAAATAATGTCATATAGGTGTCACAATTTCTATACAATAAGACTTCAGATGTTCAGTCATTTTAAATACGACATGAAAATGCCATTTATAAATTCTCCGAGATTAAATACGAATGTAAGGATCATGGGCTTTAGGAACTTTTTAAATGTTTTAATGCACATTACAGGACAGTATTATTTTTGGAATATTTTTCAGTACAACTTTATCTGGATATCTATAAGCAACAGAAAGACGGAGGAATTGAGAACCTCCTCTCTTATCAAAATTAAAAACATAACCTAATACTTTCATGTCTTGGTTTAAAATAATTAACAGCTTGAGACGGACAAATCTATAGAGTACTTCATCATTTACTTTAAATAAAAAATGCATTAGGCTGGGGGCTGCATGCTTAATGCCACATCGTTGCCGCTGTGAAATGGTCGACCAGCTGGAACACCACGGACTTTCATGCCAGCGTAGTGCAGGATGCATTTCCCGACACTCCAACCTCAACAACATCATCCGTCGGGCTCTTTCCACCGCTAATGTTCCATTTACTTTAAAGCTAAATGGCCTATTGCGTAATGATGGTAAGATACGGAGACAGAGACTCTTATACCCTGGAAGATGGGACGTCCTTTAGTATAGGATGCCACATAGGTCGATACTTTGGCATCGTCACTTCCAGAATCTTCTGTTGAGGCTGGTGCGGCCGCTGCAAAAAACCTCAAGCGGCGCAAATATAGTAACCTCGATAGAGGTTTCATATTTGAGCCGTTTGGGGTAAAAACTTTGGGTCCGTGGGGTCCTACCACCTTTTTAATGTGATAGCAGAGAGGTTGGTTGACACATCTGGTGACAAGAGAGCTAGCTTATACCTTGCACAGAGGCTAAGCATTGCCATACAAATGCAGTCCGTTTTAAAAAGGAGTTCTACATATTATTATTTATTTTAATCTGCACGTGTAAGAGAGTTCTTAATAACAGCTGTTATCTGTCTATCTTAGTTAAGATTGATGGCAAGTGTTGTTTTATTATACAATGCGCAAAGCATGTTAATTGCCTAACTTTGATTGATGTTATATTTTAACGCTATACAAACAAATTAGAACAGTAACAACTATCAAACATTTGTTGCACGTCACGTTTCGTATGCGAAAGCTTTCCGCCCACCGTACATTTCATTAAATTACCGATCATTTTGTATAGGAGAATCTGCGAAGAGATGTCGGTTCTCTTTGCATCCTGTATCGCATTTACCATGGGGAGTGTTCTGAGGAATTGTTCGGAATCATCCCAACTACCGATTTCCATTACCGCACATCTCGGCAGAATTCCAAATTCCACCGCCACCATCTTGATGGTTGGCGTTCAACGACTGTACGTTTTTCGCGTAACTTTCTCCCACGCACTGCCAACTTGTGGAATCAACTGTCGCCAGCGGTGTTTCCGAACGTTTACGATTTAGGGACCTTCAAGAAACGAGCCTATTCCTATCTCAAAGGTCGGCAACGCACCTGCAGCTCCTCTGGTGCTGTGGATGTTCATGGGCGACGGTGATCACTTAAGATCAGGTGAGCCGTATGCTCGTTTGCCACTTTTCATATAAAAAAAAATAGGATATATTTTGTTTAGGAATATTACGAACAAAGCGATTTGAGTCATCGTTCATCGTGCGTACAGCAAAGGAGTGGAACAAGTAGCCGGCGTCAGTCTCTCCGTCCAAGTACGACGTGGGTGCCTTCAAGAGTACAGTGAATATGCACTTACTAAACCAGCGCGTACCATCTATCGTCTATCGTGGTCAAGCACTAGTTTATACCCCGATCAGATCAGGCGAGTTTTTCGTTTGCCTTTTCCTATACAAGAAGTCAGCTAAATCGAACTCCAACAATAAGATCTCAAATCCGAACGCCCGCCATTAATCCATCAGTGTTTGGAAATATAAATCTTCAGATAATAAAGTGCCAGGCGAAAAGACGAAGTCGTGTTTGATTGACTGCGGACATAAATAAATTACCCTACACATGGGGTGCGGAGTGCGGGGAGACTGGGTCAAGTAAATTGTAGGGTATTTGTATGGGTTTTCGTATCAGTTTCTTGCGAGTGTTTATTGCTTTTCGATTATTCTCTCCGCCCTAGCTTTTTCTATACACCAATTCATAAGAAGTAGTGTATACAGCTCGAACCTTTTTGTTATCTGGGAGGAAATCTCCAAAAATATACCCCGCCTTCTGGGGGGAACGCGGCGGTTATGTGGGGTTTTTACCCACTAAAACCTGTCTCGGGGCGGGGGTGAGGTTGTCCCTTGTGCCCTCGCAGTGCAAGACGACACGGGCCAGCCGATGTCTCCTTCTTCCCGGGTCCACCTTGGCGGACGACAAAGGCCCCTCTTGTGGCCCAGTGGACCCGAGAGGTAGAACCCAGGTAAGAATGCGCCTTTTAATAGACTTACTAGAGAATTAAAGTTATCAAAATCTAGTGATATCGATATCTTTTCTCAACACATTTAAATTTTTAAAAAGTCATTACCCTCTAAACAGTATTTTTTTTCTCTATTTATTTTTGTTTAGTTAATTTTAATTTAAAATTTAGTTTCCTCCTCCTCTTTGCGTCGTTTTCCTCATTGCTGTGGGTCCACCTGTTCAAACTTAGAGATTTTTTTTTCTTTAAAAAAAAAACTAGCAATATTTCTTTTTTTTTCAGAAACATTACTAACAATTTTGTTAACCATTCCAACTAAGCTTAAGCTTGTGCTAGGACATGGTTCACGGCAATAGTCGAATGGTGGATTCGAACCCACGACTTTACGATTCGTAGGCCGTCCCCTCAACCATTATATTGACGCTTAAATTAGTTTAAGTTTTGTGTTTTTATAGTTAAATTTTAATATTGTCACTCGACATATATTGCATGCAGTCTTCACCTGTAACTGCGATGGCTTTAACAATGTAACTTTTCCACTGTTTTTATTTACTGTATGTTAAATATGTTCATTGTGTTGGTGTTTAATGAATAAATAAATTATTTTCAACCGACATTACAAAGGGATTTCTCAATTTTCTGGTCCAATTCTATCAATGGGATCCAGGAGAAAACCATTTAAGTCTTAAGTCTGCATCAAGTATGTGCGTCACAAATGGATGGACTTCTTAATATCACACTAACCGATTTCGATGATTCATTTTTATTGGACAGGATACACTTCAAGAGTGTGGTTAGGTAATTTTCCTACGAAAATTCGGAAATACAAAGAGGGCGTCCGCGCGTTTAACGTTTGATTTGATTTGAAGTCGGTTTTTGTTTTTGCTGATGATTCACTACAAACAATAGTCGAATAAGCATATTTAGTTAGTGATATCTTGTTGGCTAAACTGCTAACCAATGAATTGCAGTTTTCGGTTTTTAGTACAAAAAATCTATTACTAAAAATTTGTGGTATACTGAAATTGGTTTACCACCTTCCACATAAAAAGCTATGTCCATCTACCCTGCTAATATTAAAAGGATGTGAGAGCTTATTTTTTCATACTATATTGTTGTGGAAATAACGTGTAAATACTTTGATCCTTTTACTAGCAACGTTCCAAATAGATAAGTCATACGATCTCGAATACAGGATGTCCCAAAAATATTTGTTTAGCTTCCCGCGTGAAAGTAACCGCGGGAAGTATGGTAATCGGAAGAGCTGGTATAGTTCTTGGGAATATATTTTAACATTGTTGACTCGTTAGCTCCAACGGTTCGGCTTTGAGCCAAAGCGTTCAGGAAGCTTCGAAATGTATTTTCGTACAAAATACCTCTGTGTTCGAAGTGGAAAGTCTTCAACCAATCTGTGTTACCAGTATGGCATTGAAACGTTATCTTTCAATGGGCCATATAAGTTGCACTACGGAATGGAAAGCTCTGCTCGGAGTTTCTCTGCGAGATCATATCAGGTGCTAGAAGATAAAATGTAATCAATATAGCCCACCGTAGTTGATGCAAGTTGAAGTGGCAATGGGCAGGTCACATTGCGAATAGTACAGATGGCCGATGGGGCCGAAAAGTTATTTGGAGACCACGGACGACCTACGCCATACATGCCCGCATGCGTAGCGTAGGACGTCCGTCCACAAGGTGGTCTGACGACCTTCATATATAAGCGGTCATTTTGGATGTGTAACAGTCAATGTAAATGGCGATAGCTTCAACCGTTAAGTAATGTCTCGATATAGCAGGAAGCAAAATAAATATCATTTTGGAACATCCTTTATTTCTTTTTCAGAAACATTACTAACAATTTTGATAACCATTCCAACTAAGCTTAAGCTTGTGCTAGGACATGGTTCACGGCAATAGTCGAATGGTGGATTCGAACCCACGACTTTACGATTCGTAGGCCGTACCCTTAACCATTAGGCTATTGACGCTAAATTAACTTAAGTTTTGTGTTTTTTATAGTTATATTTTAATATTGTCACTCGACATATATTGCATGCAGTCTTCACCTGTAACTGCGATGGCATTTACCATGTAACTTTTCCACTGTTTTTATTTACTGTATGTTAAATATGTTCATTGTGTTGGTGTTTAATAAATAAATAAATTATTTTCAACCGACATTACAAAGGGATTTCTCAATTCTCTGATCCAATTCTATCAATGGGATCCAGGAGAAAACCATATAAGTCTTAAATCTGCATCAAGTATTTGCGTCACAAAGGAATGGACTACTTAATATCACACTAACCGATTTCGATGATTCATTTTTATTGGACAGGATACACTTCAAGAGTTTAGGTAATAGGTTAGGTAATATTCCTACGATAATTCGGAAATACAAAGAGGGCGTCCGCGCTTACGAGCGTTTAACGTTTGATTTGATTTGAAGTCGGTTTTTGTTTTTGCTGATGATTCACTACAAACAATAGTTGAATAAGCATATTTAGTTAGTAATATCTTATTTGCTAAACTGCTAACCAATGAATTGCCGTTTTCGGTTTTTTTAGTACAAAAAATCTATTGCTAAAAATTTGTGGTGTATTAGAATTGGTTTACCACCTTCCACATAAAAAGCTATGTCCATCTACCCTGCTAATATTAAAAGGATGTGAGAGCTTATTTTTTCATACTATATTGTTGTGGAAATAACGTGTAAATACTTTGATCCTTTTACTAGCAACGTTCCAAATAGATAAGTCATACGATCTCGAATAAAGGATGTCCCAAAAATATTTGTTTAGCTTCCCGCGTGAAAGTAACTTATAGGGTCGCGGGAAGTATGGTAATCGGAAGAGCTGGTATAGTTCTTGGGAATATATTAATGTTTAACATTGTTGACTCGTTAGCTCCAACGGTTCGGCTTTGAGCCAAAGCGTTCAGGAAGCTTCGAAATGTATTTTCGTACAAAATACCTCTGTGTTCGAAGTGGGAAGTCTTCAACCAATCAGTGTAACCAGTATGGTATTGAAACGTGATCTTTCAATGGGCCATATAAGTTAGCTCAAAGTTGCACTACGGAATGGAAAGCTCTGCTCGGAGTTTCTCTGCGAGATCATATCAGGAGCTAGAAGATAAAATGTAATCAACATAGCCCACCGTAGTTGATGCAAGTTGAAGTGGCAATGGGCAGGTCACATTGCGAATAGTACAGATGGCCGATGGGGCCGAAAAGTTATTTGGAGACCACGGACGACCTACGCTATACATGCCCGCATGCGTAGCGTAGGACGTCCGTCCACAAGGTGGTCTGACGACCTTCATATATAAGCGGTCATTTTGGATGTGTAACAGTCAATGTAAATGGCGATAGCTTCAACCGTTAAGTAATGTCTCGATATAGCAGGAAGCAAAATAAATATCATTTTGGAACACCCTTTATTTCTTTTTCTCAAACTTTACGTTTGACATGGGTTCGTACACTCACGTCCATTGTCAGAATTTGTGTGAACCAGCGAGGTGTAAGGGATATTGTGTCGGATATGACGGTCGATGCGGCAGAGCTTTCATTGTACCAACCCTTCGGGTTAGAATAAATCGAATTTATTTCCAAAATTAAATTTCCTGCATGTAAGATAGACTAATAGCTAGGCGATCGACTTTACGATGCTATTGTCTTTATATGTCTTACGTACAAAATATTCACGTAGAGAAAAAAAAATTACCCGAGCACCGAGTATATAACAATGATATTTCACTATGAAACCAACCTATTACAATTCAAGTGTCATTGTGCCAAAAATAATTTAATTTTTTATTGTTTTTCTATGGATTTGACTTGATTTTGATTTTGATTTGGATAGACGGCTTAATGGCCGGGCGATTGTCTCAATTTTGATAGTACGCTAGCAACCCGAGTTCGATCCCCGGCGCCGGCAACAATTAAATTATTTTTTTGCAATTTTAAGTGCTGATTTACCACGCGCTCGGCGGTGAAGGAAAACATCATGAGGAAACCTACACGTGTTAGAATAATTTCTTGTACATGTGAAGTCAGCCAATCAAATGTCATTATACTCACTTCACTGCGAGGACCTGTGCCCAGCAGTGGGACTGATAATACATAATATATAATATATATACATATATATGTATAACATCACTTAACATATTATGTATGAGAATAAAAGATAGCAGCGATTAAACCATTTTGAAAGCTCAGTGGTACCCCATCGGAAAACTGATGTACCAGATTACCAAAACTAAAAAAAACTCGACAGCTGTGACGTCATTGAACATTCATTTTGACATAATTGGCTTAGAAGACTCGTGGTCCTTATATGTTAAGTGGAAATCCAGACCTGGACGGTAAGGCGAACTAGCTTAGTAATTTAGTTAAGCACTAGCACAGAAATTATAAAATAAAACGTTCACGGGCGATGGTAATGACTTAAGATCAGGTAAGCCGTAAGCTAATTTACCCCTTTACTTATAACAATCGTTCTGAATAACTAACTTGGCGTGACTTTTGCGATTATCGAACGTAGGGGAGAATGAGCTTTTCCCCTGCTTCACCCCCTCGTAATTGGAATTATGTAAAACTACACGAAATGTTTGAAACTTACGTATAAATTTACTACCCAATAAATGGTCCAAAAGGGCTCAATAAATATTGTCGTAATTGGTTTGCCGGAGTAATAACGCTATAGTTTTGTTTTGTTTAACAGAAATCACCTACACAAAAAATCAATGAGTGGTAGAGAAAATAGTAGACCAAAAATCTATAGAGACGATATTAACAAAAACTTTTGTTAGAGAAATAACTGATAACTGCCTTTAACCGACCTCAAAGAGGTCCTCTATCTAGTAGCAAAAAAATATATAATGTCAAATATATACTGAACCTTATTGATTGTGATGACTAGCCCGACGATTTACCTTATTTCTTCTTTTTAAAAAAAAAAAACTACACTCGTGAGCAAAAATAAAGGGTCTTTCCGTCCAAGTACAATGTAGACTTCAAGAGTAGAGTGAATAGGCACTTACTTAACTAGCGCGTACCATCTTTCGACTATATCACCACTTAACATCAGGTGGGATCGTGGTAAAGCACTAGTTTACACCCTATAAATTTTTTTTCCAGAAAAGCTGACTTTTACTGCATCACCGGATTGACAGATGACATAGCACTTAGGCCACCCACAATCCAAAGCTTGTCTGTTTGTATACGCATATAGGGATACACAATCTAGCTTCCTATCTAGAATTAGGTCATCATCAATATCTACAACAACATAAGGTTTCATATTGCAGGTATTTGAGATAGTATTATATAGCCGTGAGCAAAAATAAAGCGTCGGTTAAGAAAGTTTGAATATCTCGGAAGATAAAGACGCTAGCTAACTGAAATAAATTGTGCATGATAGACAATTAAATATCCTTAAAAAATATATTTTTATTAATTTACTTATATTTCATAAAAACCACTTATAGGCAACACTACGTACTAAAATTTAAATAAAAATAAAATTTAAAAACAAACACATGTATAAGATATTACGTAATATCTTACGTAAACTTGGATAACAATGAACATAATTAAATAATGACAAATAATGTCCTTTTTCGTTTAAGTTTATATTTTTTAATGAAATATAAATAAATTAATAAAATAGTTTTATTTTAATAATTAATAATTAATTGTCTATGATGCACTATTTATTTCAGTTAGCTAGCGTCTTTATCTTCCGAGATATTCAAACTTTCTTAACCGACCCTTTGTATTTGCTCACGGCTAATTAATACTATCTGAAATACCTGCAATATGAAACCTTGTGTTGTTGCAGATATTAATGATGACCTAATTCTAGATAGGAAGCCAGATTGTGTATCCCTTTATGCGTATACAAACAGACAAGCTTTGGATTGTGGCCTAAGAGCTATGTCATCTGTCAATCCGGTGATGCAGTAAAAGTCAGCTTTTGTGGAAAAAAAAATTTATACGGTGTAAACTAGTGCTTGACCACAATCCCACCTGATGTTAAGTGGTGATATAGTCGAAAGATGGTACGCGCTAGTTTAGTGAGTGCCTATTCACTCTACTCTTGAAGTCTACATTGTACTTGGACGGAAAGACGAAGGCAATTTCTTCCTCTCCTTTGCTACACGCATGATGTACTAATATATGATAGAATGAATAGCGCTAATAACGGTGCCGTACTATAGATACACACCGGCGCCAGTTCTCGAAAATGGTCATGCAACGCTCTATTGGGATCGATCTGTCATCACAGACATTGTGCTGACAGATCGATCAACGCGACAGTCGGTGCTCGTCGATATTACCATCCCACATGACGGGAACCTCGTCAAGTTCGAAAGGGAAAAAATCACTAAGTACCTCGACTTGGCTCACGAGGTGACCGCCATGTGGAATGTTGATTCGACGATCATTGTCCCGATCGACGTGTCTGCAAACGGTCTTATAGCGAAAAGTCTCGATCAACATCTTAAGAGACTTTCGCCAGATGGCTGGGTCAAGGGTCAGATACAGAAGGCAGTACTCCTGGACACGGCACGTATCGTCAGGAGATTTCTCTGTATGTCGCCCTAACCACCGGTTGCTTGGGCCCTGCTTCGTCGCCGGTGACACACACTAGGTTAGGTTTTTATAAAGTTTTTGTATTTTGTATGATATTTTTGTATATTTTACTTTTTATATAAATATAGCAAAAACTTAAGGTCTAAAAATAAATAAAAGAAAAGAATACATTCATATGTTAAAATGATATTGTTTGAATTGAGATTCACAACTACGCACACACTCATGAACACTATACACCCCACACACGTGCCTGTATATATATACTTGGCCAAACACACACACACATATATATATATATTTATATACGTATATATACATTTATTAACTAAATCATAAAAACAACGCAACTCTGGCTCCCAAGATACAAGCGTCTGCTTAGTTTTGGGGGTCACTGTGTACCAATAATATGTGCTGCAATGGTTACATGGATGTTCGTTTAATCTGTGTAATGTTTATAATTGTAACCAAATCTGTGTGTGTTAATAAATATATTCTATTCTATTCTATATTCTATTCTAGATTTGAAGTCGGTTATTGTTTTTTCTCGTAAATATACTAGCAGTTGAATCTATTAATGAAAATTTTACGTAGATAAATAATATCTAAATGCGAATCGTTCGTCTATGTAAAAGGTTTGACAAAGGATTTTGCGGCCATTATCAGATTCCTCAAAAACCCGACGAAGTGAAATTGAAGTACCCTGTCCAATTTATGGAAGAATTAATTCCACAGAAATACGTATTCGACCTTTCTAGAAATCTCGTTGAATTTTAAATGATTGATTTGTAAACGTTTATTATATAATAACAGGGATAACAACCGTGGTAGCTCGGTATCCGGACGGTTGGCTCAAGTTGCGTAGTATGCTCAGCTGGACGCGCGTGTGTACACGCGCGTCCGGGCCGTCGACGGCGGGGCCGGGCCGCCCCTGGATGCGGGAGAGGTGCGTCGGCAGGAGCACAGGCGGGCGATAGACGTCTGGCGCGAGCGGCTCTCGGAGCGTCGTTGCTCGCGCCAACGCATCGTCTGTGCCTTCCTGCCGAACTTCGAAGCCTGGCTTCGCAGGAGGAACGAGGCGCACGTCACCTACCGACTGACACAGGTACTCACCGGGCACGGGTGCTTCGGTGAGTACCTGAACAGGATAGGGCGCGAACCGACCGCGCAATGCCACCATTGTGGCTGTGACCGGGATTCCGCGCAGCACACGCTAGCCGTGTGCCCGCGTGGGAGGCGGAGCGGCGGATCCTGGTCCAGCATATCGGGCAAGACCTCTCCCCGCCGGCGGCAGTAGCGGCTGCGCTGGCGGGGAGATCAAAATGGAAGGCGCTGGTCTCCTTCTGCGAGTCAGTAATGACCCAGAAGGAGACCGCAGAACGGGATCGGGAGAGGGCCGATCCCGTTCGAATAACGCAGGCGGGCCGGTGGCAGACCGGCCCGCAGCCCTGTAGTTCTGGGCTCTCAAGAATAAGACTACGGTATCCCCTGCCTGTCGTAGAAGGCGACTAAAGGGGCCTCGGGTTCACTGGGCGGCAAGGGTGGGGGCCTGAGTCGTCCACCAAAGTGGACCCGGGAAGAAGGCGACATCGGCTGGCCCGTGTCGCCTTGCGCTGCGAGGGCACAGGGGAGGAGTAACCTCCCCGGGACGTGCTCTCCTTGAGCACAGTGCAGAGGGGCTCCGGTGCGTTCCACTGGAGATCCCGGAGCCCCTCGTCATGCACCGAGGAAAGGGCCACCGGGGAGGTTTTAGTGGGTAAGAACCCCACATAACCGCCGCCTTCCCCCCAGAAGGCGGGGTATCTTTCTGAAGATTTCCTCCCCGTGAACAAAAAAAAAAAAAAAAAAGTTGCGTAGTATGCTAGCTCGAGTTCGATCCCCGGTGCCGGCACCAATAAATTTACTGTTGCAATTTTATGTGCTGATTTACTACGCGCTCGGCGGTGAAGGAAAACATTGTGAGGAATGAACATGTCTTAGAATTTTTTTCAAAGGCATGTGAGGTCTGCCAGTCCGCACCAGGGCCGCGTGGCGGGCTATGCCGTTATGCTCTGTTTACGGAGAAGGTCTGTGCCCAACAGTGAGACATATATATTATATATAAAAAGACTGTAACTCTAAGTTTAACTTTAAGGGCTCTCACCGACCGTATACGAATAGAAGAAAGACATTCAGACAGACAGATATTAAGCCAACAGTACTTCTGTTTCTTTTTAACCGATGATGATGATGAAATATGAACAGAGAAGTTAATTAAATCGGAGATGGTATTTTCGCCTCGTACATTTACGCCATTTTGTGTTTCGTAAATATAATTAACACTATAATATTCGTGTAAATTATTTCGAGAACAAAACAATGAGATGATTCTGTAACGTTGAAAAGCCACGTCGCGAAAGTTTTAGCATAACAGGCCTCGTATTGGACCGCTCATAAGTTAATGAGCCCGTAATCAAATTAATGTTCCACGTTCATGTTTTGTTGCTAGCGTATTTCCCCAGCATCGTTAGACAAATTAACAATGAAAACACGAGACAACACTCCAACTTTTGAACGTTACGTAGAAAGAGAGATAGACTAGAAAGAAGACATGCGACTACTAAATGTACGGGATCGTTAACCGTACAATAGTTTTACTAAGGTTATCATAATTGTGACACTGCACAGTATTTTTTAAAAGAAAGCTATATTACTAACATTCTTGTTAACCATTCCAACTAAGCTTAAGCCTGTGCTAGGAGATGGTTCACGTCAATAGTCGAATGATGGATTCGTACCTCCGACTTTACGATTCGCAGGCCGAACCCTAAACCATTAGGTTATTGAAGCTTCAATTTCGCTATTACGCGTATGTAATAAAATTTAGTAAGCAATGAAACGTCACGCCAACGCGTCAAAGTGCGGACTTACTCTTCCTAGTCACCCCAACCTATTTATAGTATTATTTCCAAAAAATGCCATGGTAGCTCAGTGTCCGGGCGAACGCCTCAAGTTGCATAGTACCCTAGCAACCTGAGTTCGATCCCCGGTGCCGGCTCCAATAAATTTGTTGTAGCAATTTTTAATATTACCTATAATATTATATTATTTTTTTTTAATATTACCATGCACTCGGCGGTGAAGGAAAACATCGTGAGGTAACCTACATGTCTTAGAATTTTTTTCTAAGGCATGTGAAGTCTGCCAGTCCGCACCAGGGCCGCGTGGCGGGCTATGCCGTTATGCTCTGTTTACGGAGAAGGTCTGTGCCCAACAGTGGGACATATATATTATGTATATAAAGGCTGTCACTTATATCCAAAAAAATACAGTTTTATGATATTCTTTTTAAAATTTACAGCGTGCTAGAAGCTTCATTCTGATTGTTTGAGGCCAGAAGACTCCTAGAATCTGTGTAAGGCAGCGACTGATGAAGACATGGACCCGTTCAGTTGTTAATTTTGCAGAGCGGATTTTACGTTTTTACACGTTCGTATTTTATATGTAATGTAGTAATGCAACCATATCAGTTACAAATATTTGTCCCACTGTTGGGCATAGACCTTTTCTGTTACTTTTCTGTCATAAAGAATGTGAATGAAATTCTAACATGATGGTTTCCTCACGAGGTTTTCCTTCACCACCGAGCGCGTGGCAAATCAGCACTCAAATTTATTTTATAAAATGCACAGTTCATTGTTAAAAACTATAGTTATACACAGAAGTTAAACATAAAACCAATAACGGTTAAACTTTTGTAAAGGAACGAGAACTTAATGGAACAAAAGAAGAAATTTTTAGAATGAGCGTGAGTGTGTGTATATTGTGTATTATATATGTATATATATATAGTACATTGGTGCCGGCACTGAGGATCGAATTCGGGTTGCTAGCGTACTATGCGACTTGAGAGCTCAGACGCTACTACGGCTCTAGTGCAAACATAATTCTCTCTAAATTTTCCGACTAAAGCACCAATATATTACAATTAAGCAAATTTAAATTGGCAGCAAAAGTTATGCTTCTAGCAATAAATAACATAGAACGCTAATAATTCCACACAGGCTGTACAATGCCAAACAGAAGCAACTATAAGCATGAAATAACATAATAATTTTCAGAGATAGTCTACAAGCTTAGCAGAGCCTATGCAAATATTCCTATTCTCTGAAGGACATTCAAGTAACTTATATGCGCGCCTTAGTTAGTACAATTTCACTATAGGCTCATTTTGTTTTTATGTAACAATAGGCATAACTACTGACCTATTCTAAGTTCAGAGTTTTATTGGCCCTTTTCCTTTTTAATCTAAGTACAGTACATAGTATGCCTATGCTATTTCTAGTTCCCCTGACGTGGATAGGTTAGGGCAGTTTTTCTCCCATGTGCGTTCCACTGGAGATCCCGGAGCCCCTCGTCATGCACCGAGGAAAGGGCCACCGGGGAGGTTTTAGTGGGTAAAAACCCCACATAACCGCCGCCTTCCCCCCAGAAGGCGGGGTATCTTTTTGAAGATTTCCTCCCCGTTAACAAAAAAAAAAAAAAAAGTTTTTCTCCCATGCCTTTCCTCTCATTCATTCATCCTTCTTATTATTATTTATTACAGTCTTATATTCTACTTATTGTTACAATTTTTATTTCTACTTTTGATGTACACTTCTTCTTTTATTTTCTCTTTTTTATACTATTTCTTATTACATTTCTATCGTTTTACTTATAGGCTTATTTTGTTTGACTATAATTATAGTAAAAAATAATACAACAATTATATTTACGAGGTCGATTCAAACGTTAAACGCTATTAAACGCGGAGGCCTTTTTTGTATTTTCGAATTATCGTAGGAATATTACGAAATCGAACTTAAGTTATTCGTCCATTTGGGGCGCACATACTTGATGTAAATTTTAAACTTGGTTTTCTTATGGATCCCATTGTTAGAATTGGACCAAAAGAATCCTCAAAATCGATTCACCCAATCCAAAGTTATGCGGTAAGAAACATAAAGGTATACAGAACTGAGAATACAGACTAATTGAGAACCTCCTTTTGAAGTCGGTTGAAAATATATGATGCTAATGCAGAATTTAATTTTTTTTTTTTTTATAATTTCTAAGTGCTTGACTACGATCCCACCTGATGTTAAGTGGAAATGCAGTCCTGGATGGTAAGGCGCACTAGTTTAGAAAATGCCTATTCACTCTACTCTTGAAAATACCCACATTGTAATCGGAAGGAAAGACAGACGCGGGCAAACTATTCCAGTCCTTTGCTGTACGAAGAATGAAAAAGAAGCAAATCGCTTTATTCGGGTTTGAGGGATGTTCACAAGAAAAGGATGAAATCCCGCAGTGCGTCTAGAAGTCCGATGGTGGAAAGGGGATGGGGGAATTAGATCATGTAGTTCCTGAGCACACTCTCCAAAATGCAATCTGTAGAAAACCGAATGGCTAGCTACCTTACGGCTGTGCTCAAGACTGAGCAGATTGGTTTCAGTGCAGCTGAAACATAATAAGAATATGTGAAAAAATCGTTAAGTTGGTTGTACAAAATAACCTTCGAATTTAATATTAAGAATATATCTCGTTTTGTTAATGTTTTCTTAATAAATGATATTTGGATACGGTACACCTCGTAAGTACTTTAAAATATTTGGATCTTTGTACATACAGCATCAAATGAAAGCTAAAAAGCGGGTTTTTTTTTAAAGAAAATTAAATTTTTAATAACTCTGAAACAGTGACACTTTTACCAAGGTATATTTTTTTTATGTGACCTGTCTTTGCCATCAGTTTGCCGTGCTAATAACGAGACACCAGTATATAGTTATTAAAAATTTAGGGAAAAATTGCGCCCCTAAAATACCAAATAGCAACTCGCGGCACTGGATTCCATGGAGAGGCGGGCCAAAAAGTTGATAGGTGACCAAGATCTACACCTAGATAGTCTTGAGCACAGGCGCAAGGTGGCCAGCCTTTCGGTGTTTTACAGATTACACTTTGGAGAGTGTGCACAGGAATTACACGAGTTAATTCCCCCATCCCCATTCTACCTTCGGACGTTTAGACACACGGCGGGTCTCCACCCTTTCATAGTTGATGTTCCGCGCGTCCGAACGAAGCGATTTGAGTCATCGTTCATCGTGCGTACAGCAAAGGAGTGGAATAAGTTGCCGGCGTCAGTCTTTCCGTCCAATTACGACGTGGGAGCCTTCAAGAGTAGAGTGAATAGGCACTTACTAAACTAGCGCGTACTATTTTTCGACTATATCACCACTTAACACCAGGTGGGATCATGGTCAAGCGCTAGTTTAAAGGCATAAAAAAAAAAAAAAAAAAACCAAAAGTGGCTTCAGAAATATCGTCGTAAAGCTCCGGTCGGACAAAATAATATAAAGCGGTATACAGTTTTGTTTTGTCCAACATGAATTACTGGCACAAAAAAACTGAGGCTGAAGATAAGAAAATATCTGAATAAAACATGAATAAAGAGCTTTCGAGGTCATTGTTGGTTAAAAGCTAAAAACAATATATTTTGTGTATGTTGGACCTTTGCAAACAAGAATGGGGTTCTTCTGAAGTTAAACAAACCGACTTCAAAAACGAGGTTTGTTTAACTTCTGTCGTGAGTTTCTCAATTGGTCTGCAAAATCGTTTTTTATGTTTGTTATCTCATAACTTTCGATTGGGTGGACCGATTTAGATGATTCTTGTATGTTTGAAAGCTTTTGCTTCCCCTGCGGGACCTACATTACAATTTAGTCCAATTCTGATGATGGCTTGCACGAGAAAATCATATAAGTATTAAATATACATTAAGTATTTGCGCCAGGAATGACTCCATATCACGACCGATTTAGATTATTCATTTTTTATTGGAGAGCAATTAAGCGTCTAAGATAATTCGGAAATACAAAGAGGGTATCCAAGAGCGTTTAACGTTTGATTCGAATTGAAGTCGGTTTTTGTATCTACTCATAAATATCATCATCATCATCAGCCTCTGTCTACCCATTGCTGGATATAGGCCTTCCCCAATGCCTTCCACCATATACGATCCTCCGCTTTACGCATCCAGCCACTTCCGACTATCCTTACAAGGTCGTCGGTCCATCTGGAGGGAGGGCGCCCTACACTTCTCCGACCCATGCGCGGCCTCCATTCCAAGACTTTCCTCCCCCATCTACCATCACTGACTCGGCAGATGTGGCCGGCCCACTGCCACTTCAACTTGCTTATTTTAAGAGCTATGTCGACTACCTTTGTTCTCCGTCGAATTTCTTCGTTTCGGATTCTATCCCTTAGAGAAATGCCGAGCATAGCCCTTTCCATCGCTCGTTGTGCGACTTTCAATTTGTGGACCAGCCCAGCGTTCAGAGTCCAAGTCTCTGCACCATAGGTCATAACTGGGAGGACGCACTGGTTGTAGACCTTCGTCTTCAGGCTCTTAAATATACTTGTATTGAATTCGGGCTAGTAGGATAAATCAACTCGCTTAGGCTTAATTAGAAATTTCTGAATATATTCTATTTATACCTTGGGTCTAATTAATGTCGGGGAGCCTCCTGAATTAGTTTGAAATAGTTCTAGAGTTAATTTACATATTTCTGAAAATAAATTTAATATTTTAAGGCCGTGTATTTTAGTAACAGTGTTGGATATTATCCTGAATTGGCATGGGCAATCCTCCTGAAACAACTAACCGAAACGTTATTGACGTAGACGAAGTTTCACTAATTACGATCCTAGGAAAGCTTACGCATCATCATATATACAGCATCCAAACATCTTCGCATACATAATACAATAAAAATAAAATAAAATAGCCTTTATTTGCTACTATAAAATTCACTTTAAAATAATTTTATTTACAAGTTAGTAGTAGTCGCCACTGCGGCGTAGGCCTCTCCTAAACCTATCTGCATCCACTGGGATCCACACATATCTTTGAAGACATCTCTCCACCTTTTAAACGGTCTTTCTTATTTTTTCTTTTTTTCCGATGGTAGTCTGCTAGTCGTTTTGTCCATTGTTGTTTTCCATTCTACATACATGTCCATGCCCAGTGCTATTTTAGTAACCTTAGTCTTATCTGTGCTTCCACAATTTTTGTTCAGTTTTCTATGGTTTCGTCACTTATTTTTTCTGACTGTCTTATTCTTAGCATGCTTTTTTTATGCTTATATTAATTATGTTATTTTTCATTATTTCATTTAAACCCCAATATTTTTTCCACCCTAAAGTAATTATTTTTGTATTCTTTTTTCGTAAACCTTTTTCACTATTATTTTCAAAAGATATTAGTCGTCCTAGATATATATATATTCCTTTATATATTCAATTTCTAATAATGTAAAATCTTGGGCTACGCCATTGGTTAAGATTTTGTTTTTCGTTGTGTTTCTTTTCCTAGTCCACTGACCATTGTCTGTAGTTCAGTCGCATTTTCCGTGAATAGCACAATGTCATCCGTGAATCACAGGTGGTACAGAAATCTCCGTCCATCTTTACTCTCTTCAACTGCGAATACATAATCCTCGGTATAAAAGTATCCATATCCATAGGTTACAAGTAATTCACAATCGTTCTCTGCGACTAGCCACGGGTGCTCCGTGGTTCGTACGTAATCGCGAGCTTCACGTTGATACAGGCTTACCGACAACCAGCCCTGTAGTTCTGGGCTCTCAAGAATAAGACTACGGTATCCCCTGCCTGTCTGCCTGCCTGAAAGGGGCCTGCATCGTCCACCAAAGTGGACCCCGGAAGAAGGCAACATCGGCTGGCCCGTGTCGCCTTGCGCTGCCATGGCACAGGGGGAGGGAGTAACTCCCCCCCCCCGGGACGTGCTCTCCTTGAGCACAGTGCAGAGGGGCTCCGGTGCGTTCCACGTGAGATCCCGGAGCCCCTCGTCATGCACTGAGGAAAGGGCCACCGGGGAGGTTTTAGTGGGTAAGAACCCCACATAACCGCCGCCTTCCCCCCAGAAGGGGTATCTTTGTGAAGATTTCCTCCCCGTCAACAAAAAAAAAGGCTTACCGACAATAGCCCAATTCTTTAAGCAGTTATTTCGACGATTTTTCGAGATTACCACCAAATATTCTTACAGACTTCTTGTAAGTGTCGCCACTTACAAGTCTCTCTATACTAAATTGCATCTCGTCACCCGGAGGCCGAGACACGTTCTTGACGATCCAAACGACGCGATTACCATTGCACAGTCTAGATCTTTACAAATCCACATAGCGTCCATTCGCGCCCATCGGAGGTTGCGAATAATCCATGACGCCACCTCTAAATCCGGTAAAGCAGCCAAGACCACAATCTTAGGCCAATCTGTATGGTTCGTCATAAAAAATACTGCATATTTTTATTTTAAACGTTATACGTTTAATTATCATATTATTTATTTTAGTTTATTTTCGACTCAATAATATATTTATTTATGAAAATTTTTTATCTATTATTTTATTGTATAAAATATATTTTAATCTCATAACTGTTTTATTCATGTATCATATTTATTATACTCTTATTGTCTGTATAAATTCCATATAAAAGTAGTATCGCGCGCGCACGTCTTTAGGTAGTCCCGGGCACCGCTGAAAATCAGCGCTGTCGCATCCTTGCGACAGCATATGCTGAGACCGTGTCCGATATTGGCATCATATGTTTTGTATTTTTTGTCCGTGTAACTTTAACTGTGTTTTGTCTATTTTTCATTCTTTTTAGTGTGTGTTATATTCTGTCTGTGATGTGTTTTTGTATTGTGATGCCAATAAATAAATGTCTATGTCTATATGGTGTGGCAAATAAGTTACGGAACTGGGCTACTGTGAAAATTTCAATATATCTTCGCTAAAATCTGGGATAATATATTTCGAATTATTTTCAACTTACAATTTCTTTCACGCTGAAAGATAACATTAGTTTGAGACATGCAAAGCTTAAAAAAAAAAAACAACAGCTACTTAACTTTAAGCTCCAGAGATCGAAGCTTTAAGAGGTTACGAACAAAAGACATTTTATCTACAAAGCAGTTTTTAACAGTATTATCTCATGATATTTTACAGCACACCGTTAGATTTATTATACGCTTTACATTTCAAACGATATCAAAATCAGACGTTAAATTTTATAACGTAGATAAAGGATAAAATCTAATGAAATACCAATTTTATGTCTGTAGTTACTGTTGTTTAACTCGAATCAATTTAAAATTTACGAGTTACATCGTTCAATTTAATGAAACGTAGGACAACGGGTTAAATTATAATCTAGATCACAATTTTGTTATAGATAAAACCGTTCGTTTGTTTGTTCATATCGTTTTAGATATTAAAAATTTGCACCTTTTTTATTGCGTAATCTGTGTACATTTATATTTGACACACCATTGAACCATAGTTAAAGTAAACTTCTTCGTTAGTGATTTTAAAAAAGTTAAATTTACAATCTCGATCGGACTGCGCCAAGCACTGCAGGATCCTTAATCCTTTTGTTGTGAACATCCCTCAAACCAGAACGAAACGCTCTGCTTCGTCTCTCGTACAGCAAAGGACTGGAATAGTTTGCCCGCGTCTATCTTTCCCTACGATTACAATGCGAGTATTTTCAAGCCATTTACTAAGCTAGTGCGCCTTACTATTCAGGACTGCATTTCCAATTAACATCAGGTGGGATCGTAGTCAAGCACTTGCTTAGAAAGTATTTTAAATATATATATATGTGTTTCCCACTGTTGGGCACAAGTCTTATCTGTTAAGAGAGTATAAGAGCATAGTCCTTATCACGGTCCTAGTGCAATTTGTCAGACTTTACAAGTCTTAAAAAAAATTCTAAGTCAATGTCATGTAGATTTCCTCACGATATCTTCCTTCACCGCCGGCAGCGTGATAAATCAGCACATATTCAAATATTCAACAACAAATTCGTTGGTGCCAGCACCGGAGATCGAACTCAAGTTGCTTCTATGCAACTTGAGGCATCCGACAACTGAGCTATTACGGCTCTGATGCTATTAAAAAAATATCATGCAAAAAATCTAAATAAAAACCCTTATTAAAGTTACACAAGAGTTTTGAAAACATACAAAGAAGTTATTATTTACAGTAAAAAATTACATAGTAATTAGAATTACTAAGCAAATACAAATAATTATTTTTTTTTGCACTTAAAACCAGCCCTTCGTAACTAAACACACCCGCGATTAGCTTTATTAGCATTCCAAACATATCTTTTGTCTTGTTATTACCCCCAGTAAAATACTCTCCTAAATACTTAATAAACTAAAGTCAAAAACCGACTTCAAATAAAAACAAACGTGACGGAACAAATATCAAACGCTACGCGCTACACACAGACGATCTCTTTGACATGTGAAATCCACCAATCCGCATTGGGGCTGCACGGAAAGCTATTCCCAACAGTGGGACATATTTAAGCTGATACTATTTTTAAGCAATGTTAAAGAATAAGGTCTCTTTTTGTTTAAAATAAAATTCCCAATTAGTACAAATCAATATTTAGAGTCTCTGTAGTACGAATTTAATGAAACGTGATTTCTGATTTTGGTAAGCCTCTTAGCGTTGCTTCAAACTGTCTTTCATGTTTAACGCTAACGAAAATATTTTCTGTCAAAGATTTTAATACGGCCTTGATTGTCGATTGATTAAACTAGAATAGAATATTCGACGCTAGAGAAGAAAACAAAACAAGTATAGAAAATTTAAAACAAAAAACAAAGAAAATAAAACTCAATACCAACCTGCCACCCAACTGACCGTTGACTCAGCATGTGCTGTGCTACAAACAACAATAGGTGGACACTATTGTTCCACTTCAAAGTCGAAGACATGGGTATGCAGATCATGAGACTAAAATGGATGGGACACCTGGCTAGGACAGAAGACGGTCGATGGACCTGGGCAGGAACAAGAAAGGTAGAAGTGTAATTTAAGTATTGATATTTTTTTAAAACATTTTCCTACTTCGGTCCTCCGGTACACATCTCCCTGCTAGACTAATACATAGCCTGTATTAGGGAGATGTTGTACCTAACCCCGAGTTTATTAAGAACTAAAGTTTGTTATATAACTTATGTGATAGTTTTGTTTGTGCAAAGAATAGTGTCCGTGGGTGCATGTGCGAGTGAGTACATGAGCGTGAGGGTCATTTATTTTATACTATGAAGAAACTTTTCAGTCTCTTCGTAGGTGAAATTATATGACAGACCTGCTGGTGGTATGCCAATCGGCAGACTAGCAGCAGGTCTGACGACATCGTCAGGGCAGTGCGACCGCAATGGTAGCGGTCACCAAAGGACTAAGCGAATGGCGCTGAAAAAAAGGGAGGCCTATAACCGAACAACAAAAAAAATTATATCTAAAACCCGTTTGCCCGCTCGCCCTTCACGAACACCACGCATCTTGGTACCCCCACGACTTCACAGAAACTACACGCGCAACAGCTTTTTTTTTCGCACTATCACGTCTTATAATAAAAACTATTATGATACTGACTTATTTCATAACTCTTCAAAATCGTAAAAAAAAATCATAGTCAAATTATTGTATTTGTATATATATATATATATATATATATATATATATATATATATATATATATATATATATATATATATATACATTCTGAGAAGAAGTAATATTGGGTACTGCTTGTCAACATTTAAAATTTATTTTGTGTAACTTATTTTATATTACAAGACTGTTTGTACCAAAATAAATAAAAAAAAATGTGTACGGCGAGCACACGGCAAGATACATCGTGCCAAGGTTAACTAACGAACTACCCTCAGATATAAGAAAATGTATAACTCGAAAAAAAAACTTTAGCGCTATTTACAAACACTGCAGTTTATAAACCGTTAAGTTATATATCAGCCCTGTAGTTCTGGGCTCCCAAGAATAAGACTACGGTATCCCCTGCCTGTCGTAGAAGGGGACTAAAAGGGGCCTCGGGTTCATTGGTCGACAAGGGTGGGGGCCTTTGTCGTCCGCCAAGGTGGACCCGAGAAGAAGGCGACATCGGCTGGCCCGTGCACTGCGAGGGCACTGGGGAGGGAGTAACCTCCCCCCGGGAAGTGCTCTCCCTGAGCAGACTGCAGAGGGGCTCCGGTGCGTTCCACTGGAGATCCCGAAGCCCCTCACCATGCACCGAGGAAGGGCCACCGGGGAGGTTTTAGTGGGTAAAAACCCCACATAACCGCCGCCCCCAGAAGAAAGATTTCCCCCAGAAGGCGGGGTATCTTTCTGAAGATTTCCTCCTCGTTAAAAAAAAAAAGTTATATATATATATTCTTTATTTTAAAATTGTATTTATAATAAATTAAACACCAGCATTGGGAAGATACGGGCTGATTGATTGATTCTACTATATATTGTATACTATTTTTAACAAAAGCCGAGAAAGAGATATATTGGTTACTTCTTACATACTGATATACATTATATAACAATACAATCCGGATTTTTTATTGATCCTTTGTCTCGATTATAGTCGGTGCAAGCCCAAAATAAGTATGCTTACTCTGGTGGGGGGGCACTCATAAAGCATTTGCCGAAGTAAAAAAAGTCATTTTTTTATTTTATTTTAATTGGAACAACAAACGAATACATATTAAAAGCTTAAGATAAAAAATACATTAAGTATAAAGAGTTATAAATATGTATACAACACCGTTATTCATATAGTAATAATAATGTCCACAAAATGTCTATAGCACTACACACACAATAGATCTGCACTGATATCTATGTTCACATATTTAAAATATCCAAATTCTTTTTTAGAGTTTTTATAAGAGGAAAGGGCAAGAAATAACACATCAATGTTGGCGAAATGGTCATTATGCTGCTTCATAATCCTAGTCAATGGGGCGCGTTAAAACATCTACCACACTTAGGTGGAGACTAGCAATAGAGCTTCAGACGCAGCGACCTAAGATATCATATAATCAGTAAAGTAGTCAAGGCCAAAAAACATCTAACGAAAAGTATTTCTTTTTATTTGGTGCAAACAAATTAAAACAAAATACCGCCATAATGGAGCTCATCAGCTTGTTTCTCGAATGTTCTCCCTAAGCCCGGAATATTTGATTGAAATCCGAGTGCTTCACAAGTGAATGTATTTTCGTATTCCTGCTCTATAATTCATGTCTTCAATGTAAATTTGCACGTTGTAATAAAGGTATCGTAAAGGTAAATGTTTGAGGAGTGGAAATATTTGAGGAAAGGTCTTGTATTTTCTATTTCTAGAAAATGTGCACATCACAGTAAATGTTTATTTGGTTACTTACAGATTCACCTTTCGGCTGTTATTTATACTGAATAAAATCTTAATAAAATTAGTTTTTTTTTGAATTGCAAGTATTTTGTAGATGCCTTTTTATATTGCCCCTGCTATCGGTATACAAGGGTCGCATATAATAGCAAACTTTTCGGGAAACAGGAATTGAGATTTAGTAGATATTTGGACGGTTACTATGTTACGGATCCGCATGCTTACGCGTAACATAGTAACCGTCCAAGCCGAGGTTACCCCTCACCGGGGGGACCCTTGCGTCGAGTTACTAGCAATATAGGTTCAGGCTAAGCGACCTAAGAGCTATGCCACCTCTCAATTCGGTGAAGCAGTCAAGGCCAGCTTCTCTGGCCAATCTGTGTAGTTCGTCATAAAAAAAGTATATATTTGTTTTTTTATTATTGGTAAAGTATATTATTTTTACGTTTTGTTAAACTTTTTAAGATTACTGTAAATTTCAATTATGTGTGTAGTGAATGTTCGGATTGTAGTTTCTTTTTGAGTAATTTCTGTTAAATTATAAGGGTCTAATGAAAAATTGTTAGAGTTGATTTTATGCTGTATTCTTGTGCTGTTGAATTTTGGACAGTCTTTTATTAGATCTATAGTTTGAGGTGTTTATTCATCGCAAGGGCATTTGTTATCTGCTGTTATATGAAATCTTTTTAAATAGGTTTTGTGAAATCCATGATTTGTTAAAATTTGGGTTACATAATAATAATAATAATAATAATAATTCATTTATTCAAAGTAACCAAGACTCATCACTACATCAAATAACTACCAAATAACAACCTTAAACTAAATTATAAGATAAAAATATAAAATTATTATTATAACTATTGGATTATAATATAAAATAAAGAAATATAATATAATATAAAGTCAGGGTTTATACTTATTATACTTAATATAAAATAAGTTAATAAAGGCACAAGGGACGTAGAATAGTAGGCAGAGATTCAGCATTTCCAAATTTTTTTAAGAAAAAGAATGCTAACAATTTTTTTTACAAATAGTACTAAAATTCTATTGCTAACCATTTCAAGCAAGCTTTAGCTTGTACTAGCAGCATAGTTTACGAAAATAATAAAAATAGCAAGATAGTAACTTCAAATGGTAGTTTTTGTAAAATTTTAGAATTCATAAAAAAATTTAGGAGTTATTTTAGAATTGTGATAAGAGTAAGACAACTGCTTGATGGTTTAGAGAGCATTTTGCGAATCATAAAATCTTTAACAAGATACGCCGCCTTCTGGGAGGAAAGCAGGGTTATGTGAGGTGCTTACCCACTAAAACCCCCCCGGTGACACTTTCTCGGTGCATGGTGAGGGGCTCCGAAATCTCAAGATGAACGCACCGGAGCCTTGAGATGCTCTTGGCGGGGAGGTTAATTCCCCCTCCTTCGCGATGGCATTTCGGAACAGGGACCCGAAGGCGATAGACCACGCCAATCAAGTAAAGGCGTTGGCGACATTTGCGAAGGCGAAGTGTTGAAGCTCAAACTCTTTATAAACGGATCAAATATAACAAATAAAACCAAATAAAAGGCACGGACGATCAGTCCGTGGAAAAGCAGTCAAATAAAAAAAAACATCCCCACTTCTGTACCCTCGCAGTGCAAGGCGGGGCAGCCGATGTCGTCTTCTTCCCGGGTCCAATTTGCCAGACGACAAAGGCTCTCACCCTTGTCGCCCAGTGAATCCGAGACCCCTTTTAGAAGATTTCCTCCTCGTTAACAAAAAAAAGGTCTATAGCTACACAATTGCTAATGCACAATGATGGCGTCAATTATGTTAGAGGCGATGGCTAATTTTGGTATGGTTAGGTGGGCGGAAGATGTAATAGAGCTGTTAATTAATAGATGTGACTCAGCTTTTAAGTTGCGCCAACCGCCGAGAAAATAAAATAAAATCACCTCTAGTAGTTTAATGGACTTAAAATTTTGTAATTATCCTACATTTATCAGAACTATGGATAAAATCATAACCAGACAAGTATTGGGACTTGTCTAAAAAAATCTTGTTCAAAAACACTTCGTCTATTTTTTTTCGAGGATTTTTTTCTATTAGAAAATATCATCCTCATAGGAGAAACGATGTTATTTAAACAAAAACCTTACTTATTGCTTATAAAAACAATGTCTAACAATTTTACACAGTATCCTTTTTTTTTAACGAGGAGGAAATCTTCAAGAATAGAAATAACTTGTAAAATAGAATTAAGAAATAATGTAAAAGAATAGAAATAACTTGTAAAATAGAATTAAGAAATAATGTAAAAGAATAGAAATAACTTGTAAAATAGAATTGAAATAACTTGTAAAATAGAATTAAGAAATAATGTAAAAGAATAGAAATAACTTGTAAAATAGAATTAAGAAATAATGTAAAAGAATAGAAATAACTTGTAAAATAGAATTAAGAAATAATGTAAAAGAATAGAAATAACTTGTAAAATAGAATTAAGAAATAATGTAAAAGAATAGAAATAACTTTGTAAAATAGAATTAAGAAATAATGTAAAAAGATTAGAAATAACTTGTAAAATAGAATTAAGAAATAAAGTAAATACATTTAATAAATAATGTAAAAAGAATAGAAATAACTTGTAAAATAGAATTAAGAAATAATGTAAAAGAATAGAAATAACTTGTAAAATAGAATTGAAATAACTTGTAAAATAGAATTAAGAAATAATGTAAAAGAATAGAAATAACTTGTAAAATAGAATTGAAATAACTTGTAAAATAGAATTAAGAAATAAAGTTAATAGATTTAATAAATAATGTAAAAGAATAGAAATAACTTGTAAAATAGAATTGAAATAACTTGTAAAATAGAATTGAAATAACTTGTAAAATAGAATTGAAATAACTTTGTAAAATAGAATTAAGAAATAAAGTAAATAGATTTAATAAATAATGTAAAAAGAAAAGAAATAACTTGTAAAATAGAATTGAGAAATAATGTAAAAAGAATTGAAATAACTTTGTAAAATAGAATTAAGAAATAATGTAAAAAGATTTAATAAATAATGTAAAAAGAAAAGAAATAACTTGTAAAATAGAATTGAGAAATAATGTAAAAAGAATTGAAATAACTTTGTAAAATAGAATTAAGAAATAATGTAAAAAGATTAGAAATAACTTGTAAAATAGAATTAAGAAATAATGTAAAAAGATTAGAAATAACTTGTAAAATAGAATTAAGAAATAAAGTAAATACATTTAATAAATAATGTAAAAGAATAGAAATAACTTGTAAAATAGAATTGAAATAACTTGTAAAATAGAATTAAGAAATAAAGTAAATACATTTAATAAATAATGTAAAAGAATAGAAATAACTTGTAAAATAGAATTGAAATAACTTGTAAAATAGAATTAAGAAATAAAGTAAATACATTTAATAAATAATGTAAAAAGATTAGAAATAACTTGTAAAATAGAATTAAGAAATAAAGTAAATACATTTAATAAATAATGTAAAAGAATAGAAATAACTTGTAAAATAGAATTGAAATAACTTGTAAAATAGAATTAAGAAATAATGTAAATATAATAGAAATAACTTGTAAAATAAAATTGAAATAACTTTGTAAAATAGATTTAATAAATAATGTAAAAAGAATAGAAATAACTTGTAAAATAGAATTGAGAAATAATGTAAAAAGAATAGAAATAAGAAAGAAAGGAAAAATAAAGGTCCCTAACTAACCATACATGATGGGGGAATTTAAAAAAAAATATAGGTGCTTTATCATTTTTAATCGACTTCGGAAAAAAAAAAACAAAGAAGTAGGCTATCAATTAGTCTGATTTTTTAATGTTTGTTAACTGACAACTGGGTGTACCAAATTTGATGATTCTATTTTTATTTAAATTTTCTTCAATTTAAAGTCGAGTTTTGTTTTACTCGTAAATACACAACAAAGTAATGTCAAATAGCGCAGAAATAAGAAACAGTACCAACGCAATATACCGAGTTTATTTCTAACATTAAACATGTTTATTTCTGTGTATTTACGTCCATAAATTACAAAAATGTTGCCATTACGATAGCAACGGGACAGAAGAAATTACGAGACTTTTATTAAAACTTACTGAATCGTGCAAAGCGGACAGATCATAGTTCTAGTAAAATTTACAGTTCCATTGGATAGAAAACGTTTAAGATAAATTGAGAGCGTATTATGAAAGTATGACGCAAATCTTATTTACGACAAGTTTTCACATGGAAAGTCACAGTAGGGCGCCGAGCAGAGACAGTTTGGGGACAATTTATGAGATCCCGTATAACTTTATCTGTTTAAACGTTACGATAGCTCATACCTTCCTTTTTTTTTTTTTGTTTACGGGGAGGAAATCTTCAAGAAGATACCCCGCCTTCTGGGGAAGGCGGCGGTTATGTGGGGTTCTTACCCACTAAAACCTCCCCGGTGGCCCTTTCCTCGGTGCATGACGAGGGGCTCCAGGATCTCCAGTGGAACGCACCGGAGCCCCTCTGCACTGTGCTCAAGGAGAGCACGTCCCGGGGAGGTTACTCCTCCCCTGTGCCCTCGCAGCGCAAGGCGACACGGGCCAGCCGGTGTCGCCTTCTTCCCGGGTCCACTTTGGTGGACGACTCCAGGCCCCCACCCTTGTCGCCCAGTGAACCCGAGGCCCCTTTAGTCGCCTCCTACGACAGGCAGGGGATACCGTAGTCTTATTCTTGAGAGCCCAGAACTACAGGGCTGCGGGCCGGTCTCCCACCGGCCCGCCTGCGCCATCTCCGAACGGGATCGGCCCTCTCCCGATCCCGTTCTGCGGTCTCCTTCTGGGTCATTACTGACTCGCAGAAGGAGACCAGCGCCTTCCATTTAGATCTCCCCGCCAGCGCAGCCGCTACTGCCGCCGGCGGGGAGAGGTCTTGCCCGATATGCTGGACCAGGATCCGCCGCTCCGCCTCCCACGCGGAGCACACGGCTAGCGTGTGCTGCGCGGAATCCCGGTCACAGCCACAATGGTGGCATTGCGCGGTCGGTTCGCGCCCTATCCTGTTCAGGTACTCACCGAAGCACCCGTGCCCGGTGAGTACCTGTGTCAGGCGGTATGTGACGTGCGCGTCATTCCTCCTTTAAGCCAGGCTTCGAAGTTCGGCAGGAAGGCACAGACGATGCGTTGGCGCGAGCAACGACGCCCGAGAGCCGCTCGCGCCAGACCTCCATCGCCCGCCTGTGCTCCTGCCGACGCACCTCTCCCGCATCCAGGGGCGGCCCGGCCCGCCGTCGACGGCGGACGCGTGTACACACGCGCGTCCAGCTCCGCCAAAATGTCGAGCGGCGGGAACCGAGCCAGGATAGTGGCCGCCTCGTATGATACCGTACGGTATCCTCGTGCGATCCGAATGGCCATCTTGCGCTGCAGGCTAAGTAGCTTAGCTCTGCAGCGCCGGACGCCCGTGAAGCGGTTACACCACACGGGCGCCCCGTAGAGGGCCATGGATCGCACGAGACCTCCGTAGAGGCGGCGGACTCCTCCTGGGGCAGCTCATACCTTCCTATTTTATAATAACAAAAAGCTCTAACAGTGCTTTAACTTAAACTGCTTGGACTGAGAGATGAATATTTGCTCTATATATTTACAGCGTGTATTGAGATTTTTTGTTATTCTTTCGTTATTCACACGACAAAGTACTGGATTTTTGTTTTAAAGAAAGATAGTAATATATCTTTTTTTTTTCAGAAATATTATTAACGTTCTTGTTAACCATGGACTGGTTAAGCTAGTATGCTTAAGCTTCAGCCCTGTAGTTCTGGGCTCTCAAGAATAAGAGTACGGTATCCCCTGCTTGTCGTATAAGGCGACTAAAAGGGGCCTCGGGTTCACTGGGCGACAAGGGTGGGGGCCTTTGTCGTCCGCTAAGGTCGATGTCGCCTTCTTCCCGGGCGGCCCGTGTAGCCTTGAACTGTGAGGGCACAGGGGGGTGGAGGAGGGAGTAACCAGTAGGGGGGACCTGCTCTCCTTGAGCACAGTGCAAAGGGGCTCGAGTGCGTTCCACATGAGATCACGGAGCCCCTCGTCATGCACCGAGGAAAGGGCCACCGGGGAGGTTTTAGTGGGTAAAAACCCCACATAACCGCCGCCTTCCCCCCAGAAGGCGGGGTATCTTTGTGAAGATTTCCTCCCCGTCAACAAAAAAAAAAGTATGCTTAATCTTGTGCTAGGAGATGGTTTACGTCAATAGTCGTGTGTGGGTGTGTTCGTGTGTATTGTGTGTTCGTGCGTGTGTGGGCGCACCTGCTGACATGATGTTAGTAACTTAGACAAGTTTATAAAATTTAGTGTATAATTATATTTTCAGCACATTCGTAATTTAGACTTAGAAGCCACTTTTTTACTTTTATTTTACATTCTCGTTTGAGACAGTAAGTGTAAATTTCTGGGATTTGACTTGAATTAAAAACAAGATTCTGCCGGTAGTCAGTACGTGTAATCGTTGAATACTAGTCAAATGATCGAGAGTCGATATTATCCGCACAATTACGGAAGGTTAATGACCTTTTTAAATTTAGGTGAGTTATAAGATGACAAGACGGAACGCTTAGCGCGAACAGTAAGTAAATATGTTTATAAATCACTTTAATAATTTAAAATTCGTTAGTCGTCTTCAAAACTAGAAGATGAATTTCATTAAAATGGCAATTTGAATATAATACTGTACGCTATGCGATTATTGAATCCTTAATGAATAAACTGTTATATGAACGTTGAACCTGAATATGACGTTAATATAATAGGTTGTCAAATATCTCCCTTCCGCCTTTTGTCTTTTGGATTTCGCGGCTATGTACAAAGCGCTACAGAGCTCGTATCTAGCAATACTATACATAATTTGAAAGGTCTTGACATAACCTACAAAACGACGCTATGCATAATTAGTTTGGATATTGCGTTCAACAGTTATAGACGTGTAAACATGGAGTTCACTAACGCCGAAATTCGCGGCTTGGCCACTGTTTGGGACGATTCACCGGCCTTCGACCACGACCGTTTTCGCTTGATATTTTCGTATGTGATCCATTTTTCGTCGCCAGTCACCATCCGCTTCAAGAATGGGTCGAGTTCGTTCCGTTTCAGCAGCATATCGCAGGCGTAGATTCGGTCCAGAAGGTTTTTTTGCGTCAAATCATGCGGCACCCAAACATCAAGCTTTTTTTTGTATCCAGCCTTCTGCAGATAGTTTAAAATGGTTTGGTGACTAACTCCCATCTCCTGGGCGATGTCACGAGATGCCACATGCCGGTCTAACTCGATGTAGTCCATGATTTGATCGGTATTTGTCGTCACAGGTCTTCCGCCGGCTGGCTTATCCATGGTGTCGTTTTCACCGGCTCTGAATCGTCGAAACCATTCCTCCGTGGTTCGAAGTGATAGAGTACCATCCCCAAAACACCATTAATCTCACGGAACGTTTCTCTAGCGGATTTGCCTTTAACGAAGGAAAACTTTAAAATAGCGCGAATTTCGGCGTTAGTGAACTCCATGTTTACACGTCTATAACTGTTGAACGCAATATCCAAACTAATTATGCATAGCGTCGTTTTGTAGGTTATGTCAAGACCTTTCAAATTATGTATAGTATTGCTAGATACGAGCTCTGTAGCGCTTTGTACATAGCCGCGAAATTCAAAGACAAAAGGCGGAAGGGAGATATTTGACAACCTATTATTTAGTTTCGATTTATTCCGACGAGTTGAATTTACTTAGTATAAATTACCCAAGTTCGTGAAAGATTTGTGAATGAATTTTTTATTTAAATTTATTTTCCATTCAAATATCGGTGTTAAAATAAATTTTATAAAAACTTGCAATACAGTTGTTTTATAAAATTTATTTTGTAACACAACTGTTGACTTGCTTTTCATTACATAGATTTCAAGATTAGATTACAATAGTATTGATTTCTATCAATATAAAACTGTGTTAGCTTATTAGCTAAGTTTCATCATCATAATTTCAGCCGTAAAACTTCCGCTGCTGGACATAAGCTTCCCCAACGATTTCCAAAAGGACCGGTTGTAAGCGGCCCGCATCCAGCTGCGTCCTGCGACCTTTATGAGGGGACGTCACACTGCGCTTGCTGGTCCGTGGTCTCCAATCGAGAACTTTTCGGCCCCATCGGCCATCTGTTCTACGCGCTATCTGCCCTGCCTATTGCCACTTCAACTTGCTTATCCAACGCGCTATGTCGGTGACCTTATTATTATTATTCATCATCATCATAATTTTAGCCGTAAAACATCCACTGCTGGACATAGGCCTCCCCCAACGATTTCCAAAGGACCGGTTGTAAGCGGCTTGCATCCAGCTGCGTCCTGCGACCTTTATGAGGCCGTCAGACCAGAGAATACAGAAATATTTCTACATCTACAAAGATAGATACACAAACATTTTTGTTATGCCTAATTGTCCAAGGTCTCCCCAGGAGGCTCCTACCACAAGTTTTACTTAGTTTGAGCTCCCGACTCCCATATCCACCTATTGTGTCATGTAATTTGTATCAAAATGTACTATACAATGTGAGAGAAAGACAAATAAATATTTTATTATTAAAAAAAAATGTAGGAAAAAGTCACGATTGGAACATCAAACAGTAGACCAGCATTGTCAGCGTCGAAAAGGTATTTCGCTTGGCACAAAAGAGATAAGTTGATAGAGCAAACGATCAACCTTCAGTAGTTAATGCATTTGAAGGACTCAGCTTCACAATCCCCTGTCAATTCATTACTGGAAATAGGCCTTTTTTTTTTTTGTTGACGGGGAGGAAATCTTCAGAAAGATGACATGACGGGGGGCTCCGGGATCTCCAGTGGAACGCACCGGAGCCCCTCTGCACTGTGCTCAAGGAGAGCACGTCCCGGGGAGAGGTTACTCCCTCCCCCCCTGTGCCCTCGCAGCGCAAGGCGACACGGGCCAGCCGATGTCGCCTTCTTCCCGGGTCCACTTTGGTGGACGACTCAGGCCCCCACCCTTGTCGCCCAGTGAACCCGAGGCCCCTTTTAGTCGCCTTCTACGACAGGCAGGGGATACCGTAGTCTTATTCTTGAGAGCCCAGAACTACAGGGCTGAGTGGAAATAGGCCTTCTCCAATGCTATCAACCATACACGATCGTCCGATTTCCACATCCGTACACTTCCGGATGATGATGATGACAATATCTAGATAATATAAAGGCTATAACATTATTTACATTTGCAAAAGTTGGAAAAATGTTGGAAGTTATTTTACCTGAATACCAACAATTTTTAATACATTCTATTTTCGTCAACAGACGATAAAAGTAATTAGATACTGCAATACCATTTTTATTACAGAATTCTTGCTTAATAAAAAGCTCAAACGTAATTAGGATATGCTTTCATGTTATGAAAATGCTTCGTTAGACTCAATAAGAATTTTTATTATATATTGTAGCGATTTTTATAAGAACAACTATCTAAAAAAACATGAGCTATTTTACCATCTTACGAATGGTTCATCGACGAGCCGGCTTTTACCAATCAATCACAGTTTTTTCGTTTTTTGCGTAAAAAGAAGTCATTTGATGTAATATGTGACCCCTTGTATGGTGACATGGACAATATACGAGTATAAAACCTAGAAAAAAGTTCTATAAATATAACTTTTTTAACAAAAAAACATTTTTGTTATACCACAATACTTTAAATAGCAACTAATTAAATAACAGTTATGAGCGGGGACTGGTGTCCAAACTAGGAACAAACCTGTGATATGGATCACCAGGCCTAAACCCCACGGATGTGCACAAAACTTTTAAAACTATTAGAGAAGCATTGATGAGAAGTGCAGCAGGCACTAGGCGTTGTGGACTATGAACTTATAATTTCTTTACGAAGAAGGCCTGCGCCCAACAGTAGGTCACATAGATCTAGATTTTTTTTATGACGTACTAGAGTGAGAGTACTGCTTCACCGGATTGAAAGGTGGCATAGCTCTTAGGTCGATTAGCCTGAACCTCTGTCGCCAGTAACTAGGGTCCCCCCGGTGAGGGGTTACCTCGACTTAGACTGTTACGCGTAAGCGTTCCGAACCGAAGGGCGCCCACGAAGGCCGAATCACTCGGTCGTTTGCTATTTCACGGATAATCTAAAGGACGAATAAAATAAAAGCTAAACTAACTTTGAGTGCCACTTCGGGAAGCATTGGCGCTGGGAGAAGTGGCCGAAGAAACTCCAGTAACACTCCTAACATCTGAGGGTGGGGCCTACCCATATCTAGATAAAGATAGAAAAACTGACGAAAATAGAATTTCGTAATCTACATCTACAGTTTTGGGTCACGGAAGTAAGAATTATCTTTTTTATCTTCAAGAGACCCCTAACCCCGTAACTAATGCTGGCTAAGTATAGGGTAAGCAATAATCCACAGACGTACAGTAATACGCCGTTATCACAAAACTAACAACGTCGGCGGAACAATAGCTACGTTATCGTAGCATACCTATATCGCTACACGTAGTCTCGTAGAATACACACAAGTTAATGTTATTATTAATTCTTGGTTGCTCTCAACTTATCTATATTAAAAGCTTTATTAAAATCTCTTAGAAAAGTGTGATTACGAGCAAAATATTTGTGATAAATTAAGCAATTTTATTACATACGATAAGCTCAAGGGAGTAGGCAGAGACAGCTTTCGCCTTACACCAGGTACAAATGCTTCTTAGCGAGAGATTTTGTATAACTTAAAAATGGAAACGTTATTGGTACTAGCCGACTGGAATTCGAACTAGTGACCATCATATCGTAAATCGACTCGCTCGGCCAGTAAGCCATTATTGCTAGAAAGGTATATACGTACGTACATTTATTATTATATTGTTGTAAGACCCATTTTAATTAATTATCAATTTGTATGGCGTCAATTTCTGAAGCGTCAATAGCTCAATGGTTTTAGTAAAGTTAGGTAATTATAAAAAAACCTATTGTTAAAAAAAAGATTATCGTAAAATCGTGGGTTCGAATCCACTGTTATACTATTGGCGTGAACCATTTCACAACACAAGCTTAGACTGCTTATTTGGAATTGTGCACAAAGATAAAGTTTAAGTGACAGCCTTTATATATTACCCCACTGCTGGGCACAGGCCTTCTGTATAAAGAGAGTACAAGGGCATAGTCCGCCACGCACTCCTAGTGTGGATTGGCAGACTTCCCATGTCTTATAAAAAATTCCTAGGACATGTAGGTTTTTTCACCGCCGAGCGCGTGATAAATCAGATGCAAAAATGTGCAACAGCAAATTTATTGGTGCCGGCAACAGGGATCGAACTCAAGTTGCTAGCGTATAACTTGAGGTCACCGCCCGGACACTGAGCTATCACGTCTCAACAAAGATGTACACGGTGAACAAAAATGTTACTAATTTTTGTGACAAAAAATATTGTTGACATTTTTTGGACGAACTAACACAGTTGGCACAGAGAAGTTGGCCTTTATTGCTTCACCGGATTTGAGAGGTGGCACAGCTCTTAGATCGCTTAGTCTGAACCTCTATTAGGTGCTAACTCGACACAAGGGTCCCCGGTGAGGGGTAACCTCGGCGGACGGTTACCATTATTACACGTTAGCAGTCCGATCCGAGGGCGCCCGAGAGGGCCGAACCACGACTCGGTCGGTAGCTATTTTATTAGCAAAATCTATTGGGACAATCTAAGCTAAGCTAACTTATATGCCTCTTCGGGAAGCGTTAGCGCTGGGAGAAGAAGTGGCCGAAGAGACTCCAGCAACGCTCCTAATCTTATCAAGGGGGTGAGGTTTTCCCATAAAATACTTATATAGCGCAAGGATTTTTCGCAGCCTCAGTCGGTCGCGAATGGACGCTTTGTAGATTTTGTTGACATTCTTTTTTTCCGTGTTATATTTGTGCCAGATGAAGAGGGAATGGCTCACTCCTTGTCATACAAATATAGCGACTGCCCTCTTCGACTATCAGGATGTATATATCAGGGTTAAACGGATGTAAGACCTTAATTATTTTATTCAAACAATAAACTTACATAATTAAATATTTATATCTATCTCTCACAATATATTAAATAATTCATTTCTGTCCGTATTCATTCTCTTCCATTCTCTTCTCGAGCGAGTGAAGATCATTACCTACACCCATGTCATACCAGTAAATACAATATTATTCTTATCATTTATACAAAAACATATCGGGCTCAAGTTAATGTTAGAAATAAAAGAACGACATATGGCTTGTTTGACAGTTCAAAAAGATGGGTGCTCCGATCGTCACCAAACTGTGGATTACTCGCCAAGTCAATCTGAAGATTCCCTGAAAGTTCTATTGAGATCGGTCCAGCCGTTTTGAAACCTATATGGAACAAACCCACATACTTTCTCTTTTATATGTCTAGATATTAAGGTTTGGTAGCAGAAATAATTGATGAAGTCTCGTCTATACAGTGATATATTATATGTCAGCGTTCTCATAATAGGTTGGCAAGATGCGTTGCCCTTTAATAGGTCTCTGTGGGCGGCGGGATCACATAAGGTGAGGCGCTTATTATACCCCAGTCTCCATTAAAAAATAATTCTGCGACTTATATGTAAGACATCATAATAAGCAACAAAAAAATTATTTTCAAACTTGACCTTGGACCGTCTGATATTAAGTAAAAATGCATGGAAGGCGCATGAACTAGTAGTTATATAAATAAATTTGTGTTTAATTTTGCTATCGACCTGCTTAGACGAAATAGAGGGTCCAGAGGACCACTTGAAATATCTAACTGTAATCACTCAGCTTTAATTAAACCCCTAAACCCGGTCATGCCCGTCAGATTGCGGCTGTCATTAAATCAAGTTAAAACAACCGACCAGGGCGGGCGATTTAAAACAGCAAAGGGTCAGTTAAGCATCAAATTAAGCACAACACTCTGTTGTTTATCCCAATCAAGTTTAGACCGCTTACTTTAAAATAGAAGTCTCTTATTTACATGGATTCAAATCAAAGACTAAAATACAAGAGATTACGCGATGTAAGATTTTTTAATTTTTTTGAATAGACAATGGTCAAATATTTATATATATTATTTATTACCAATATAATTTCACGTATAATTTTGTTCTTTTTCTTGCATAATGGTACAGCTAACTTGAGACTTTTTTTTTTGTTAACGCGGGGAATCATTTTATTAACCATCCTCCGGTACCCTGGGTGGGCCCGGAGGGATGTGTGGACTCGGCCTGGGCAGCCCCTACCCACTAAACCTACCGCGAATGCCATCAGCCGTTATGAGCGGGTGTCCCGGATCTGTCAGCGACAGGATAACTTGAGACTTGACGAGACATATATGGCTATCCTATTTGTAATTTTCTTATTGTAGCAATTCTTTGTAGTTTCTAGTTCTATGATGTAGCGGCTTATTGATAATCTATACTAATAAATATGACACTGGTTTCGTCACTTTTTAATCTCTGATAGATGAGGCCGGTGCTGGCCGGCGAATAGTTTCCCAGTTTATGGCAGGGATCAGCGGCCCCACTAAGTTATAAAGGCTTGCATAACATCTTGAGTTTTCCGGGGCGTGATGGTGAATGCTAACGCGCCCCCATCTCGCCCATCATGGCCGAGGATGGCTCACCATGGGAGGTTTGAGCCGGAACTTAGGCCGCGCCCGACATAACTTGTCCGCCTCCAACGAGTATGAATAAACGCATTAACTGCCATGTAAAAAACCTTGAGTCCGAGAGAACAGTGCAGAGGGGCGCCGGTGCCTTCCACCGCTAAACGCTAAAAAAGACACAGTAAAAACGGTTAGGATAACGAGAGAGTTTATTTTATGTGCGAACCTTCACAACACGATTGAACCGAACCATGACCGTATCGATTAATTCAGCGAATACAGTAAGGTGAGTCTTTGTTTGCAAACAACATACAGACGTTATTAGTTATACATTGACGACTGTGTTTTATGTGACGGGAGTAGACGTATTCAATTGATGGTAATCGCTCCCTATGTACAGGGTGTACAGGTATGTACAGGGTGGTCTCTATATAAAAGAGACTAACACTTGATTGTCAATCTCTAATACAAGAACGACGTCTTAACTTGTTAATTCCTTGACCTTTTTACATACAAACACACACAACCAATAAACTGAATTACATTATATGTTTTTAACTTACTAAATTTGTTTTTGTATTTAACTGTTTGGAGATGGGCGTTAATAGCTGCGACACAGTTCTTACAACTG
Organism: Meandrusa payeni; assembly: GCA_029286785.1. Lineage (NCBI taxonomy): Eukaryota > Metazoa > Arthropoda > Insecta > Lepidoptera > Papilionidae > Meandrusa > Meandrusa payeni. Next base: position 3,401,797 of record JAGSMX010000032.1, read on the forward strand.
CGGCGATAATCGGACTAATTTTTACATGAATTTTTGGCTTGAAATTAAAATGATATATTATTAAAATAAAAAAAAATCCTTGAATTTTGGAGGCCATACATCGGGATTAACCCTACAGTAAATTACGAAACGTAACTCGTTCTATTTTCTTTCTTTTGACGTGACAACGTCTTATAAATTGAAGATAGCGGGTGGCACTAAAAATGTAGCTTACGGTCGTGTCCCGCTGCGCTTGAGCCGAGAGTAACCGATCGTTCACGATCGATGTACTGCGTGTGTGAATGTGTGTGAGCGTGGCGTGAGAGAGAGGAGGTAGCGCCGACAGTAAGCGTGGAGAAATAAAATGACCGAACAAGTATGAACTACCTAATAGAGGTCAAGGCTAAGCGACCTAAGAGCTATGCCACCTCTCAATCCGGTGAAGCAGTAAAGGCCAGCCTCTCTGGCCAACTGTGTAGTTCGTCCAAAAAAAATGATAAATAATTAATAAATACGAAAATATATGCGTGTATGTGAACATACAATTTATTTTTGGTTTTGATTTATTATATACCATTATAATTTTGTAATAAATGTATTATGTTAGTCCGTGCGAAGTGCTCTTGTTCTAGGATTCGTTATCACGAATTCATCGTCCGAGCGCCTTGCGCCCAGATGGGATTTTTTCAATAACTTATATCTTCCTATCAGCTTCCGTTCGCCTCGACGGAACACACTTATCGTTACGCATTCACCAGCACTCTTACTACCCAAGTCAAGCGTGCGTAAAGAACTTCAAAAACTATGACGAAAACGGGGCAGTATTGGTTAATGAGGTGCAGGGCAAATTTTATTGACAATATTGTCCAAAACCAGCAGGACGATACAAAGAGTTCAGAATGCGTGTGCTCGCTTCATTTATAAAATACCTTCTCGACATCATGTTCACCCTTACTTAAACAATTCCAACAAGTTAAGAATGTCCCTCAGAAAAGACTTGCATTTTGCAACACTTCTGTTTGGAATCATAAACTCGGAACAGCCTAAATATCTGTACGAAAAGTTGAAATGGCGAAATGAAGGTACAAGCTGTTTAATTAGAGCTAAAAGCTGCATTTTACAAATTCCGCTACACCGATCTGCTGCGTTTCGCGGCAGTTTCAAATACTTAGCCACCAAGTGTTGGAATAACTTGCCACCGCCCATTAGAAACAGTAAATCTGTAAACACATTTAAAAATAAATTAAAACACCTGATGTTAAAGTTACAAAAAAGATAATATTCCCGTGATATCGGTGGCTTGTTGTTTCCTATATTTTCAATATTTCATTACATAATTTAAACTTTATACGTTTAATTATCATATTATTTATTTTATTTAACTTTTTGACTTAATAATATATTTATTTATGAATTTTTTCATCTATTATTTTATTGTATAAAATATATTTTAATCTCATAACTGTTTTATTCATGTATCATATATATTATACTCTTATTGTCTGTATAAATTCCATATAAAATTATTATTGCGCGCGCACGTCTTTAGGTAGTCCCGGGCACCGCTGAAAATCATCGGATCCTTGCGACAGCATATGCTGAGACGGTGTCCGATATCGGCGTCATATGTTTTGTATTATTTGTCCGTGTTACTTTAACTGTATTTTGTCTATTTTTCGTTATTTTTTAATGTGTGCTATATTCTGTCTGTGATGTGTTTTTGTATTGTGATGCTTTTTTTTTTTACGAACTACACAGATTGGCCAGAGAAGCTGGCTTTGACTGCTTCACCGGATTGAGAGGTGGCATAGCTCTTAGGTCGCTTAGCCTGAACCTCTATCGCTAGTAACTCGACACAAGGGTCCCCCCGGTGGGGAGTAACCTCGGCTTGGACGGTTACTATGTTATGGGACATTCGAAAGCTAAACTAACTTTGAGTGCCACTTCGAGAAGCGTTGGCGCTGGGAGGAGAAGTGGCCGAAGAAACTCCAGCAACGTTCCTAGCATCTAAGGGGTGGGGCCTGCCCATAAAATAGCGGTAACGCGCGAGGATTATTAACTATTGTGATGCCAATAAATAAATGTCTATGTCTAATATTGGTTCTATATAAATCGAATAGGTGTGCACGGAACAAGGTGTGGGCTAGGACAGTCAAATCAAACAGTCAAAAATCGTTAATTTCTGCTTCCACATCTGGATCAATGGCACGAATGTTTTTATTTATTTTGTGACCAGGGTGTAATGTATTTATTACTGTAGTAAAATCATGACTTACGTCTAAGAACGATGAGAATCTTTAAAGGAAGAGCGCGCCTTTAATTAACTACAGCTGTAAATAGGTTATTCCTGAGGTAACTTCGCCGAGGACTGATCAAAGGAATTACGAGAAGGATAATTTTATTGTCGATATAATTTAGTTCATTATACGGCGCGAAACTAACGGCTGGCTATAGAACGAAGTCTATTTTAACGATCAATATGATTTGTCAACATCAAAGTGCCTTTTATTAAGAACTAACTAAAAAAACTTACATCATTAAATATCCTCTTCATTCCATCTACTCCAATTTACCTTAAAGAACGTTTTAATTTATCCACCTATCCGATCCTCTATCCTTACGATCCTCTGAAACCTTTAAACTTAAAACCCTACTCATTCCTCAAACTTTTATGGGAAGTCATTCACATTGCGGGCTACTAGATTGTGGAATGCCCTTCCAAATTCCATTCGGCTTGCTAAATCCTATCTGCTTTTAAAATTTGCTAGCACAACATTATCAATCGATTTCGTCGGAACTATGATATATGAATATTTTATGTATTAGTATATTTAATGATAAATTATTTATGTAGGTATATTTAGTGTAGGTTGTCAATTATATGTATAGATTTGTTATCTTATTTGTATTTCTAACGCCATCGTCCTGTTTTGTTCATATGTTTCCTGTCCATACACAGGTTGCCTGAAAGAGATCGCTCTCAGCGATAAGGTCGCCCATTGTTCAACAAACTGTAAAACCTTACTTATGTAATGCCTTTTGTTTGATTTTGGTGTACAATAAAGTTATATCTATCTATCTATTTAATTTAACTCTCACAATATATTAAATTATTCATTTCTCTCCGTATTCATTCTCTTCTCGAGCGGGTGAAGATCATTATTACACCCATGTACATATCAGCAGCATCAGTAAACAGATACATTTTTACGCAGCGGTATAACATACTTTGAATACTTCAGTATACTTTGTTTTGACACAACGCATGTGTTAATACAAATTTGGGTTATAAAACAATAGAATATCATCATAGTAAATAAACTCAAAACCGGTTCATCCCGTCGAAAGTTATGAGGTAACAAACATAAAAAAACATACAGACGAATTGAGAACTTCCTCAACTTCCCTTCGCCTAGCCCGATCACACTTTTCGTAACGCATTCACCAGCTTAGTCCCCATACGTGCTACGTGCGTTACTTTAAATAAAATACATCTAAGATAAGAAAGTCTATGTTACATAAATAATAGCTGAAACTTTCCGAATAATATAATACGATACAATTTTGATTTCAGAATGATATAAAAACCGTACGTTTTACGTTGTAACAATATTTTTGGTCAGGGTAATTTAGTGTGTCCCTTATGATTAGAGGATCAAGTGAAATTAGGTCGAACCAGGGGTCCATAGTAAGCTATATAAAAGTCAAACCCACCCCCGAAACGTAACAATCTAAAATAGAATCGTCCATTTCCGCCACTAACTTAACGTAATGACGTTTTTAATTGTGTCGAGAGAGGACAGGAAACATTAATTTCCGGTTCCTTCGCGCATCCGTTTTTCGCGATTCGGCTTTCTTGAAATCGAACTTTAACATGCTCCGTCATAATGAGAAATATAAACAGAGTTAGTTCTTGTGCACGGATATCAAAAAAAATAGCTTCTAAAACTTATTCCGTACTCTTCCTTTGTAGGGAGAGATCGTATCCCTTCTTCAGTTATTGCACATCATCACGCATAAAATGTAACGTTGGCATAGCTAACAGCCCTGTAGTTCTGGGCTCTCAAGAATAAGACTACGGTATCCCCTGCCTGTCGTATAAGGCGACTAAAAGGGGCCTCGGTTTCACTGGGCGACAAGGGTGGGGGCCTTTGTTGTCTGCTAAGGTGGACCCGGGAAGAAGGCGACATCGGCTGGCCCGTGTAGCCTTGCACTATGAGGGCACAGGGGAGGAGGGAGTAACCTCCCCCCCCGGGACGTGCTCTCCTTGAGCACAGTGCAGCGGGGCTCCGGTGCGTTCCACTGGATCCCGGAGCCCCTCGTCATGCACCGAGGAAAGAGCCACCGGGGAGGTTTTAGTGGGTAAAAACCCCACATAACCGCCGCCTTCCCCCCAGAAGGCGGGGTATCTTTCTGAAGATTTCCTCCCCGTAAACAAAAAAAAAGCTAACACCAAAGTAATTTGGACGCAAATTATAAAATATTTATAGATATAGAGAAAGACAATAATGACTCACGCACTTCTTCTATGGAGTTTGACTCAGTTGTCAACTTACAACAAGACAACTGAGTCAAACGCCATTCGATTTTGTCATGTATGAATTAAACAGACTTTTTCAATTAATTGCTTTTATTTAAAACAGCAGACAGAAAGACTCACAATTTTAAAAATGCGCGTTCGCCATCTTCCTGAGTGAGCAGTGCCTAGCAAGCCAGAGAGAGAGAGAGAGAGCGGCTGTCCTATAGAGTTTGATAAACAGGTATACCACAGACGTCGTCACTACCCCACTGCCGATCCGACCATAGATCAGTCCATAGATGAAGGCATGTCTGAGACCATAGACAAAGTAATAGTATTGCCAATAAACTGAATGTTAAAAAAACTTAAGTACAAAATATATTGAAAGTTGGTTCATAAATGAACGACTACGAGTGCACACACATTAAAATAAAAACAAATTGACAGACGGTTTGACAAGTTTATGAGGTCAGAAAAAGTTCACCGTTAAATTTTTTTTAAAAAAGAAAGCTAGCAACATTTCATTTTTTTTTTCAGAAGTATTACTAACAATCTTGTTAACCATTACAACTAAGCTTAAGCTTGTGCTAGGACACGGTTCACGGCAATAGTCGAAGGGTGGATTCGAACCCACGACCTTACGATTCGCAGGCCGTACCCTAAAACCTATTGACGCTTAAATGTTCTGATATCTACAGACATCTATAGATTTTATATTCAATCCATGAAACAACATCTATTTTCGCTCCAAAAAACTTTAATGAAACGACCCCGTTACCTGTAATTGGGTCACCAGAGTCCTTCATTAACTACAAGAAAAGTAGCAACCGTAATCACTGTTCCTTCCGTAGTTCACTACACTTCTAGAACACTACACAAAACTTCGTTCTACGCCGTGTAGCGTGCCTCTACGATGATAATTACATCTACTATTTATTTCGCTGGCGTAGACAAATCATGGCGGTATATATACATATAATATACTCTCATATAGGATTTAGAAGTAATCAAAATTTCTCTACCAATTTTGTCAACGGCTAAATATTTTATAAGCTAACCAATAAGGTAACGACTGCTTAGCCAGTTCTAAGGTCTCATTTTATGTATTTTTAAGCGACTTAAATAGGTTCTCATTTCGTTTCTTCTGCCTTTGTATATTAATCGCCGTCAATTATAAAAAAATGATTTTTGTTGAATTTGAATGAGATATTGGTCGGATTACGAAAATGACCGGATACGCTTTAACGACAACTAGCACGAATGTGGAGGAAAAAGAGATGTTTTCTCTTTTCCTCCACATTCGTGCTAGGCGCTAGAACTTCGTCACGTAACGACGCTACTTCGAGAAGTTTATTTTTGTTTTTTCTGTAAAATAAGAGGCAAACAAGCAAGACGGGTCACCTGATGGTAAGTGATTCACCGCCGCCCACAATCACCAGCGGCGCCAGTGCGTTGCCTACGCTTCAGGTAAGAATATGCTCTTTTCTTGAATAACCCAATGTCGCAGCTGTTGGGGAAGACCGCTGATGGCAACGAGTTCCAGATATTTACTGTGCGTGGCAGAAAACTGTTTTTAAAACGCATTGTAGTGGAACGCCAACCATCCAGATGGTGCGGATGATAGTTCCGGCGAGACGATCGGTTGCGAAAATCAGCGGCTTCTATTAAATTGAACAACTCCTCGGAACACTCCCCATATTAGACTCTGTAAAGTATGCATAGGGAAGATAGATTGACGAGTGAAAACAAAAACCGTCTTCAAATCGATTTAAACATTAAACGCTTTTAGGCGTAAATGTACTTTTTATTTTTCCGAATCATCGTAGGAATATTACGACATCAAACATAATCAGAACCTTCATCAATTTTTTATCAAACTACTCTTAAAGTATATTCCAATAAAATAATAACTGAAATCCGCGCGTTAATGTCATATTTAGTTATTCGTCCATTTGTGGAGAATCTCCCTCCTTATGAAGTCGGTTAAAAATAAAAGTGAGGAAAGGTCCTTAATATCGATTAATATTGGATTCGGTTTTTAACCGTAAATATAATTTTAAAACAAAGAATCTTTCAAGCTTACTGATTTCGAAGGATGAATTTGCGAAGGTATTTGAAAATAACCCGCTTTTCTTTTACAGGTGTGCCAGGACATTAGTTGTGACAAGATTCAGAGGTGTGCCAGGACTGTTCACCGAGGAATTCGTAATCTTTACCCCTCTGAATTAAAGGCAAGTGCTTTCAGTATTTTATTTAAAAAAAGTACGAGTAACGTAGTTTTATTTCAAGAGTTAACTTTCAGAATGTCGGCAATGCCCTAAGTGATAGGTGAACGGTTATTTACATATATATGTAAAAGTTTAAACTCTTCCAAAGAGCGGTAAACGTTCGAATTACTATTACATAACTATATATACGTAAACATCAAATGTCCCATACATTTATTTATTTATCTATTAAGACTACACAACCGAAAACAAAGTCTTAACATGGTAATAATAAAACCATAAATAAAGTAGTAAAAAAACACCTAAGAAATCTTTTCTATAATAGATAGATAGATAGACAAATCCTTTATTGCGCCAAATAAAATGTACAAAGGCGAACTTAATGCTAATTAGCATTTTCTTCCAGTTAACCTTTAGTGGTTAAGAGCAGGCTAAGGGTAGTGCCGCTAAAAATAGCGTTGTAAAACTATTATATAGATAAATAAATATACATTCACTTATATATAAATAGATACTTCTATATAAATATAATAATATACATATACATGGAATATATACAACGACAATAAATATACCAGTTTGTAATTTTTCATTGTTTGAGTAGAAAGTATTCAGATACACGCGATTTAAAGACATTAGTTGACGAAGCCTCCCTAATCTCATTCGGCAAACTATTCCATAGTTTTATAGCTGTACAGGTAAAAGAATTGCCATAGAAATTCGTGTGACATTCGGGGAATGTTAAAAATTTGTTATAGAAGGTTCGCGGTTCGCGGCCGACGAACTGTTTAAGTACAAAGCGCTCACGAAGATATTCTGGAGACCAAGTGTTATGAATTATGTTATATGACGGTAAGTGTGTGTACATCTCGCCTGTTGCGGATGTTGAGCCACTTCAGCTGAGCCCGGTAGTGTGACACATGGTCATATTTACGTATTCCGAAGATAAACCTTATACATAGATTAAGTAATCGCTCAAGTTTATCGATAAGTGTTTCATTGATATCTGTATATAATAATATTCTAAAGTCACATAAGAAAATTTTATTTCTGCGAGTTGTATAGTTAATAAAAGTTTAATTTGATATTTCGGCCTACAGATACAAAAAAATTCATAGGCAGCATATCATGAAAACCTTTCACCGCATTTTTTTTAAACTGATCCACGCAAAATGTTCCATAAAATGATACCCAGTCAGTCAGTCAGGTGCGCGCGTCCGTCGCGGGTGGATGTGTATCTCGTACGTTTCGATCTACGTAGTATCGTCGGGGCTTTTAAATATATATTGCGGTTAAATTAATTGATTTTACATTACAAATATTTACTATAGATTCGATTGCGGTATTTATTTTACTGTCAATATTAAAAGAGATATGTGGTAATTTTAAATATAGTTGAAATAATCTGTGTTTAATAAAAGTGGAATTGTAAGTTATTTATGAACAGAGGAAAGGAAGTAATTAATAAAAGGGTACCTGCAGAGACACATAAATGATAACTGATGTCATATTTCAAGGTAATAACTATTTGTATTCTAAATATATATAAAGAAAAGTCCGTTAGGTTCAACAAAGTCTCACAATGACCGATTAATTGAATCATTGCTCTGAATTTCTCTAAGAGGTAGACTAGAAACGATGAAATTCAACGGTGAACAAAGGTAGTTGAACATAGCTCTTAAAGTTAGCAAGTTTAAATGACACTGGGCCGACCACAACTGCTCTCAATGACGCCAAATGGAGTGGAAAGGTCCAGGAATGGAGTGCGCCCTCTCTCCAGATTGACCGACAACCTTATAAGGATAGACGGAAGTAGCTGGATGAGGCTGTGTGTATGCTAGAAGACCTTCGAGCATTGGATTGACACAGGCTGATGATAATCACAACGATGGAGAATAAATCAAATTGAATTTTTACAGTAGTGTGTTGGTGGTTCACATAGGTTGTCACATAAGGTATACATATACCATACTCCTCTGAGTGCCGGAGGAGTCCCCTTTTGAGGGTGAAGTCCGGTCTTTGCCGGGACCGGCCGGTCGTTGGGGTGTCCTGTCGCTGACAGATCCGGGACACCCCGCTCTTAACGGCTGATGGCATTCGCGGTAGGTTTAGTGGGTAGGGGCTGCCCAGGCCGAGTCCCACACATCCCTGCGGGCCCACCCAGGGTACCGGAGGATGGTTAATAAAATGATTACCCCGCGTTAACAAAAAAAAAAAGGTATACATATAATTGAAATAGTCATTAGTAACACTACTGGGCATAGGCCTTGCCTGAGAGATTATCATGTCTTCTAAATTATCTAACACATGTCGATTTTCTCATGATAATATTTTAAAGACGAGCGCGTGGTAAATCAGCACATAAAATTGCAATATACAAATTAATTATTATACTCTTACTGTCTGTATAATAATATTCCATATAAAAGTAGTATTGCGCGCGCACGTCTTTAGGTAGTCCCGGGCACCGCTGAAAATCAGCGCTGTCGCATCCTTGTGACAGCATATTCTGAGACGGTGTCCGATATTGGCATCATATGTTTTGTATTATTTGTCCGTGTAACTTTAACTGTGTTTTGTCTATTTTTCATTCTTTTTTAATGTGTGTTATATTCAGTCTGTGATATGTTTTTGTATTGTGATGCCAATAAATAAATGTCTATGTCTATGTCTAAATGATGCCGGCGCCGGGGATCGAACCCGAATTGCTAACGTACTATTATAAGTAACCGCCCGGGCACAGAGTACTACAATAGCTGCTTATAATTGGGGTTCAATAATTTTATTTAAGACCTCTAACTTACGGAATATTAATAGGATTTTATTCATCCGATACCTAACACTAATAAATTCACACTGGCTCAGAGATAAGCTAGGTAATCAATGAAGGTGGCGAGGTATGTATGGCACAAACAAGATAAGATATTTACCCCGTTACGTAGGGTTGTCACCTCTCAGTGGTCGTATTTTTTCGTTCGACTTGGAAAAAGACACACGAAATCCAAATGTTAAAATATTTTACCATATATATATACATATAAATACAGATATATATATGCATATAATAATTGACATGCATCCTTTTAAACCGATTTAAAAAAATTGGTAAGTTCAGAATACGTACCGATTTTGATAAGAGATATAACGCCTTCTAGGACAGGTAGGGGCTACTTATATCCTGTCGCTGATGGCATTCGCGGAAGGTTTAATGGGTAGGGGCTACCTTAGCCTTATTCTAGCTATATAACTTAGAACTACAGGGCAGAAAAAATCTACGAACCCAGAACTAAACAGAAAAAAAAGGTGAAGGGCCATTCTTCTCTGTATCGTTCCAATGTTAGTACTGCCGAAGCAAGTACGTAAATTATTACTTAGCTTAAGCTTGTTCGAATAGTTAATAAAATGTTAGTAAAATTTGTGACAAACAAACATTTTATATCAAAGTTTGCCAAAGCTCATGCGTCTCACCCGACACTAAGTTAACAAAACCGCCCACAAATACTAAGAATACTAAAGTAGTTTCAGATGAGTAACGTACTACTTCTAAACCATTTTTTTTTGTTAACGAGGAGGAAATCTTTAAAAAGATACCCCGCCTTCTGGGGGAAAGACGGTGGTTATGTGGGATTTTTACCCAGTAAAACCTCCCCGGTGGCCCTTCCTCGGTGCATGGTGAGGGGCTCCGGGATCTCCAGTGGAACGCACCGGAGCCCCTCTGCACTGTACTCAAGGAGAGCTCTTCCCGGGGGGGGGGGGATGTTACTCCCTCCCCCCCCTCTGCCCTCGCAGTGCAAAGCGACACGGGCCAGCCGATGTCGCCTTCTTCCCGGGTCCACCCACCCTTGTCGCCCAGTGAACCCGAGGCCCCTTTTAGTCGCCTTCTACGACAGGCAGGGGATACCGTAGTGTTATTCTTCAGAGCCCAGAACTACAGGGCTGACTACTTCTAAACCATACCAAGAATAGGATTTTTGTGTAAAATTCCAAGTGTGTGACAGCCCTGTTATACTTGAAAACAACGACAGGCTGCCTACTAACTTATACACAGGTTTCTGTGTTGTAGCTTGTGTGTTAGCATACAACAAAGTGGTCATGTTTGCATTGTATGAGTCAGCACGTCAAGGAACTTCTAGCACTACGCAGCGTTACTTTAGTGCATTTTAATGCATATATAGGTAAGTTATATACACCTAGGTAGTAAGAGTCGTGTCGGGACTTCTCTAATTGCCGGAGAAATCCCCTTTAAAGGAAGAAGTTCGGTCTTTGCCGAAACCGGCGGGTCGTTTTGGTGCCCTGTCGATGACAGATCCGGGGCACTCCACTTATAACGGCTGATGGCATTCGCGGAAGGTTTAGTGGGAAGGCGTCGCCCAGACTCACCTCCGGGCTCACCCGGGGTTCCGGACGATGGTCCGTAAAAAGGATTCCCCGAGTAAACGAAAAAAAAGGTAGTTAGAGTCGCAACAATGATAACTTTCTTTCTCGCTTCATGCGATACATACTACATGCGATACTTCATGTGTTACTAAGGTTAGTGTATGATGGGGCCGACATGCCAAAAAGACCCAAAAAATTAAAAAAAGTACGTGCTTGATCACTATCCCACATGATCTTAAGTGAAAATACAGTTCTGGATGGTAATTGACCTGGCGACTAGTCCTGTAAAGTTTGGTGACGATCGGAACACTTCTCTTTTTGAACTGTTAAATACAGCTTTTATTTACTATGATGATATTCTATTGTTTCATAACCCAAATTTGTATTGACACATGCGTTTAGGTGATATTAGTAAATTAAATATAATGATTAGTAAAAAAAAATTTTTTTAAAAAATAGTGTATTTATGTCATTGTGAATGATTTTGAAGTAAACATATTGAAGTATATTAAAGTATTAAAAATAGATACAGTGGATTAAAAATAAAAGAAATATACATTTTTTTAAAAAACACCTATTGCTTCATGGCTACTTTTTAACGCCCTTAAGCCACAGATAATTCCCATTTACCACGCCCAAGCCATACGTCGTACTTTTATTTCTGACATTAACTTGAGCCCGATATGTTTTTGTATAAATGATAGGAATGATATTTACTGATATATACATGGGTGTAGGTAATGATCTTCACCCGCTCGAAAAGTGAATAAAAGAGAATAAATACGGAGAGAAATGTATAATTTAATATATTGAGAGAGTTATATTAAATATTTAATGATGTAAGTTTATTGTTTAAATAAAATAAAGCAAAAATCTAGCCCGGCGAAGCTTGCTGGGTACGCTAGTATATCATAATAACCATGGCAATGGTCGTTTTGGTTGGCGTGTAAGTAGTGACAGTAGATTAATTATAAAGGTGAAAATATCTGTGGGAATTTGCACAAAACCTATGAGCTATACAGCCCTTTGTGAGCCTTGGCTTGGTCAAGGAACATCCTCCACCTCGGTCTATCCATGGCCGAGGTCCTATGCCAATTTCTTTGGCGTGTCGATTGACACCGTCTATCCAGCGGAGCTTTGGTCCTCTTCGACCTTCGGGGTCCCTCGTCATAACTGACTTGGGTATCCTGGCTTCATCCATTCTCTGCACATGACCAGCCCATCTAAGTCTGTTTAATTTGATGTGCCCAGCCACGTGCAGTTCCTGGTAGATGTCATAAAGCTCCTGGTTATAATGGCTCCGCCATTGGTCGCCAAGTCTAGCCCGGCGAAGCGGGCTGAGTACGCTAGTATATCATAATAACCATGGCAATGGTCGTTTTGGTTGGCGTGTAAGTAGTGACAGTAGATCAATTGTAAAGGTGAAAATATCTGTTGGAATTTGCACAAAATCTAGGGTCTAGACATCTGTTTATGACCTAGTCTGGAGGCCTGCGGTAAATTACATTGATATAGTAAAAAACAGATTTTTTTTACGAACTACACAGCTGGCCTTGACTGCTTCACCGGATTGAGAAGTGGCATAAGTCTTGCGACTCTTATTAAAGGCATTTATGTCAAATTTCCAGCAACAAGTCTCAAGATAATAATAAAAACGTTTATCTTCCTGCGCTCAAGTAGCGCCCTTGCGTGAAACAAGGGCTTGCTTGATTAAGCGCGGCTATAAACGAATTATCCTAGATATAAAGTCGTCAAGATCGGGTCAAATAAATTAGTTTGAAGATACTTTCATAGACATTTTTTTCACGTTTATCTCGTTCAGAACTTAATATAGTCGCGTTGATTTTGTAACGTTGATTATTTGATTACAGTCGTTTGATGTCTTTTATGTGGAAATATAATTTCGTCGATGATATTTATTAGTCCATGAAATTGCGATATTTTCAATTATTGAATGGTGATTTTTGAAATTTCTAAGCGAAAAAAAGTATATTTACGAGTAGAAACAAAAATCGACTTCAAATCGAATCAAACGTTAACCGCTAATCACGCAAGGACGCTTTCTTTGTATTTACGAATTATCGTAAGAATATTACGAAATAGAATTAACTAAATTCTCATCATAATAACCCTTGCAGTACATCTTTTTCAAAAAAACATAATCATCGAAATTGTTTGGCGTGATATTAAGTTATTTGTCTGTCTGTCGCGCACATACTCGATGCAAATTTTAAACTTATATGGTTTTCACAGAGATGTCGGTGTCAGAATTGGTGCAAATATGACCACACGCAAAGCACCAGCTATCAAATAAAAAAAACGTCATAATCGGTTCACTCAGTCAAAAGTTATGAAGTAACAAGTGTTAAACATACAGACGAATTGAATCCTTTTTTTGAAATCGGTTGAAAAAATTAAAATGATTCTGATGTCACATCTAGTCGTTTGACATCGTTGGCGCACTGGTTCATCAACGCCCAGCATCTTAACTAGCCACAAACTTTATTATCCTTGTACAACACTTTATTGTAACGTAAAACTATACGTTGCATTGACAGTTTCGTTTGCGTTATGTCCTCGTGCCGTGAAGAAAATTGCAAACTGCAAACCTCTTTTATGCTCCGTGTACAATAAACACTTTTAGTTTTGCAAAGAAAACATTTTACATTCGTAGTATAAACTCTGCAAATAAAAATTATTACTCACTCTAAAACTTAGTAAAGTACAACGAATCTCTAGTCTCTTTGTTTTATCGAAGTTCGGGTTCGGGTTTTGGAATCTTTATTTTCTCATAAGAATAACAATTCACTCACATAAGAAATTTACAATTAATACTAAAAAACAATTATACATATTTAGACATAGACATAATTATTTATTGGCATCACAATACAAAAACACATCACAGACAGAATTTAATACACATTAAAAAAGAATGAAAAATAGACAAAACACAGTTAAAGTAACACGGACAAATAATACAAAACATATGATGCCAATATCGGACACCGTCTCGGCATATGCTGTCGCAAGGATGCGACAGCGCTGATTCAGCGGTGCCAGGACTACCTAAAGACCTAAAGACGTGCGCTACTACTTTTATATGGAATTTATACAGACAATAAGAGTATAATAAATATGATACATAAACAAAACAGTTATGAGATTAAAATATATTTTATACAATAAAATAATAGATGAAAAAAAATTTCATAAATAAATATAATATTAAGTCAAAAATCAACTAAAATAAATAATATGATAATTAAACGTATAAAGTTTTAATTATATAATGAAATATTGAAAATATTGGTAACAACAAGATTATTTCTTACATCTACAAACAATAAGAACAAAAACCGATAAGAACAAAAAGAATATTTTATTATAACATATACATTATCATATAAACTTTATACGTTTAATTATTATATTATTATTATTTTTTAATTTAATAATATATTCATTTATGAAAATTTGTTCATCTATTATATTATTGTATATAATATAAATAATTCTCATTACTATTAATACATGTATCATATTTATTGTACTCTTATTGTCTGTTGTCTGTATAAATTCCATCAAAAAGTATTGTCGGGCGCGCGCGACTTCGGATGGTCCTGGGCACCGCTGAAAATCAGCGCTGTCGCATCTTGCGACGGCATATGCTGAGACGGTGTCCAATATTGGCATTGTCTTATGTACTATTTGTCCGTTTTTTCTTAAACTGTATCTTTTTATTTTATTGTTTTTTTCTGTCTTTTTGATGTGTTTAAGTTCTTATTGTGCCAATAAAGAATATGTCTAAAGAAAGAAAATGTCATTAAAAGAAGAAATAACAATAAAGGTAGAAAAAGAAGAAAGCTCGGGTATGTTTATAAATTGTTCAAGGAATAGTAATATTTGGATGTGGCATAGGGTTTTTCTGACTTTTTTTCCGCTTCATGTTTGGCACATTCCCCCATTATGTGGTGCACATCATCTACCACTTGTCAAATCGGTTCGGCGATTCGACGGTGACTTATGTGATAGCAAAGAGGTTGGTAGACACATCTGGTGACCAGAGGGCTGGCTTATACCAGGCACAGAGGTTAGGATACAATGTGGCAATGGTAGCAGCCTTCTGGGCACGCTACCAAGCGACGACGGCTTGGCACAGTTATATTTTTTAAATACCATATAAATTATATTGTAAATATTTCTCATTTTAATAAAATCAAATATTGATAAATGTATTCAATGGTGCCGGCACCAGTGATCGAACGCGGGTTGCTAGTATTTTGAGGCAAGTGCCCGTACCACCACGGCTCCCTGATCTACCACAGCTGGTGTGTAATGTGTCTACAGTAATTAATTTTACGGTCTTCTATGCATGATACTTTTTTGTCTGAGGGAGATAGAATTGAAAACCTCCTACTTTTTTGAGGTCGATTAAGAAGAGAAAAGATTAAATTCAAATAAATGCGCCTTGTTCCTGTGACGAAAACTTCTGTAATTCAACATACAACATTAAAAAAAAGATAAAATTGGTAAAATGAATTTTTATTTCAATGTGTAAACATCGCGTAAAAGTATGAAAAAAAAAACAATGCTGTAACTTAAATCCAATAAATTAATTCTCTCCACACGGTGTATTACTTTAAAAAATTGTAATTAATTTTACGGTCAGGTTTTTTTGCAGAAAAGAAAAACCTTTTAAACAAGCCCGGCTACGAAATTATTTTACAAACCGTCTCTCGCGTTAATTACAACAAGCGAATGATGTGAAATTTTTTGTATAAACAAATTATGCATTTTAACAAATCACGCTGACTGCTGACTGACTAAGAAGGGTAGGTATAGATTTAGAATGTCTATTTCACATTCCTAGCACATCTCTCTTATGCATCCATACATCTTTACACACATTTACATACACCCTTATTCCGCGATTAGTTAAACGTTACTTAACGATACTTCTGCGTTCCGCCCGGTATAAATTGAAATTTTGACAAAACAGTACAGTAAGTTAAACTCTACACGATCGACCAACTTTAACGGTTCAAGTTATATATAGAGGAGCAAGTGTTCTTGAGACTTGTTTTCCCGATCTTCACATGTCCGACGTAATGGATGATCGATACAACTATCGAAGGCGTCAAGTATTACAAAAATACTTTTATAATACTGTTATTTATTTTAATTAATTTATTTCATATATAGGAGAAGTTTGTTTCTGTGTTGAGTTAACTACAGATTATTAAACTAAGAAAAACAATGACTTGCTATAATTAAACGGTTTATGGCGATATGCCATTCAGTCCCATATGAATTGACAGGCATCGGACATTGGGTTTCGATGATAAATGAAGAATGGTTGTTAAAATGTATCCCCGGCCGGTCGTAGAAGGCCACTAAAGGGGCCTCGGGTTCACTGGGCGACAAGGGTGGGGGCCTTTGGTTGTCCGCTAAAGTGGACCCGGGAAGAAGGCAACAACGGCTGGCCCGTGTCGCCTTGCATTGCGAGGGCACAGGAGGGAAGAGATTAACATCCCCGGGATGTGCGTTCCACTGGAGATCCCGGAGCGCGTCACCATACACCGAGGAAGGGCCACCTTCTTTCAATTTCTTGTTTAAGATTTCCCTCCGGGCAACAAAAAAGGAGATGGTTTACCTTAACGTTGGATTCGAACCTACGACATGGCGTTTCGCAGTCCGTTAAACTATTAATGCTTTGTCTACGCACCTGATATTGGTGTTTATGGCTGACTACGATCGCTTCCGTTGGAACGTAAGCTCGTTGGTTTATTCCTGCACAAAATATTTATGAAACGTTTGCAAACTTTCAATAGCACATTGCAAAATCATCGATGCAAACTCAACCATGATTTATTTTTATTCATAAAATTTCAAACATCGTAACTTTCGAGCGGGATGTACCGCGAAAACAGATGCATACATAAATGTTGATGTATCAGCGAAATAAATTTTCCAACCTAAATACAGATCTGATTGACGATGAACGCGAAATCGCGAATTTATTTGATACCCGTTTCTTTACTTATTTTCTGATGTTAACTTCGGTTTTTTGTCCCCTTCAGGTCAAAATATTTCCGCGCTAAAATAACGGCCTCGCTGAGGTGTCCACGCGAAATCGCTTGTGCTTAGATAGAGACGAACGCTTCCAAATGGAATTTTCATGAAGACAAATATTGTCTCATGGTGGAGAAGATACAAAATAAATTTTGCAGATTTCTCTTGCTTCCCAATGATGTACCCGAGCCTGTTTGTACTGGGCATGGTCGGATACAGCATGCTGCAGATGAGGAGAGACGTTGCACTGGTCAAATATGTATGGAGGGTGCTGCGGGGCTGGGTTCATCACCCAGAAGTACTGGCGCTACAGCTGCGAATGCCTGACAGTTACGTGTACATGCGCCGTCGTCCGCCATTGTTCCTACTGCCTGTCTCCAGGACTAACTTATTATGGTCGATTAAACCATTTGAATCGCGGCGATATACGCAAAAAAAGTGAGCTCGTTTCTGAAATAGATGCTAAAAAACTTTATTAAAAAGCAGTAAAGGATTATTCACTATCGTCTCTGCCTGTCTACCATGTTCAATTCAAAGGCAGGTGAAAGTTACCTGAAAAAATCTATAAAAACATATACTTCATACTGGCATTTACAACTTAACAGCATCCTCTATTTTGCAGGCTTTTTTAAAGATTATGCAAATGCGGTCCTAATGACATTATCTGTTATCTTCTATGCAAATTATCAAAAGACATGTGTCATGTATAACCGCTTTGAGTACGGAAGATAATCGACTTTAAAAGCATTCGTTCACCGATCACGTTCCGAGTGAATGACGGCTTTAATATCGTTCGTTTGTGGAACACGCTCATGCACAGACAAACATGTCATGCTGTCGGCTCAAAGTGAACGAAGACTACGTAATCCCACTTCTAGGAACTTATAAACCACTTAATAATAACTCATTCCACTTTGATCTTCACTCTCAAAGTATGCTTCCATCAGAACTGGTATGAACAGCTGGAAACTTCAATAATTTTTGATTGTACTTTAGTGATAACTTAAAAGCTTTTAAGTAGTTGCGGTTTAATTTCCAACTTTTTAAATACCTGCTCATTGAGCTCGAGGAAATTACTAACGCTATAACTATCATGTTTCGGAAAGGCGTCAACTCTTAAGTATTAAAAGTTTAATTTGAATTTTGTTTTTACTCTTAAATAAATTTGTTACTTTATATATGAAGTCGGTTGAAAACAATACATCGGGCACACTGTAATATGTGCCTGGTATATGATGATGGGCTCACCCGAACGAAGCGATTTGCTTCGTCTTTCATTCTTCGTACAGCAAAGGATTGGAATAGTTTGCCCGCGTCTGTCTTTCCTTCCGATTACAACGTGGGTATTTTCAAGAGTAGAGTGAATAGGCATTTACTAAGCTAGTGCGCCTTACCATCCAGGACTGCATTTCCACTTAACATCAGGTGGGATCGTAGTCAAGCACTTGCTTAGAAATTATAAAAAAAAAACTGTCGTATATAGGTCGCAATAAAAAGTGGACATCGAAAGCTCACTCTGTCTACCTCCTCTAGAGTGAAAGGGTCGTGAGAGCTGTTTTTAATTGAAAATATATCATATGAAATATCTATTAACATATTTCGCTTACATTGCATATAATATAGTTTTTTATAATAACCAAACTAAACTAAGATAACGTTTTTAAGTAAAACTTCTTTACGCACGCTTGATTTGGGGAGTAAACTGGTGAATGCGTTACGAAAAATGTAATCGGGCGAGGCGAAAGGAAAACAGAAATTGTTACTTTAGGGGCAAGAGAGTGAAACAAAAGGTGAGCACAGCACATATTTTCTTTCTTTATTTAACTATCGTGCATATATTATATTTTGTGTATATAATGTACATAAGTACATAAATAAATATCTACACACATAAAGATGAAGCTAAAGAAGTTCTACTTCAGTCTGTTTAGCACACTCGTTTTTTTTATCTACTCTATCCACCTAAAAATATATCGTAACAACGAATTGATAGGAAACAAAACGCGCGGGGGATGTCTATCGTAAATTTATCAGAGCCATGTGGGTCGAAACAATGTACCTTTACGTGTCACTGTGCCAGTGGCAGGTCTATTTTAAATGCTTGGCACGTTTCAAATGGGCCGTCGAACGCAAGCCCATGCAAAAATGTTATTTTGAACCGTGGCTTTGCTTTAAATATTTCTTGTTAAAAGTGTTCTGGCACAAACAAAAAACTCGTTAGCCATATATAAAACATTGTTCAATAATTATTCTTTTAAGGGCCTAGTAACCATCGATTCGATCACCAGTGCCTGCATCAATGAATTTGTTTGTTCAAATCTTAGTTCTATCTCTAACGGCGGGTTGATATATTCAATCTCGATCCGTAAATCGCTATCCGAGATTGATATTTCAATCCATTTTCTGCACTATAACTGGTATATTATTTTTACGGCTTAAAACGGATTATGAGAGAGGACTGTCATTTACGACAAATCCATTCTTTTTCAATCACTTCCAAATCCAAGATCGGATATTGAAATGCGGATAACGAATCGATAGATGGACCAAATAAAATCAGGATCGGAAACAATCCTACATTGAAGATCGAATATAGAAACCCGCCGTAAGACGTGTGAGGTCCGCTGGAACATACAAATACAGGCTGTAGGGCTTTCAGTCGTATATATTAATTGTTTATAAGTAATTGTATATATATAGCTCAGAAAACTTTTCTTTTGCCTTCTGTTGATGCACTTGAAGTTTAAACGGAGGGAACAGAAGAAACAGACGCGGGAAAACTATTTTAGTCCTTTGCTGGACAAATAATAATCGGGACCATTCAGGAACGTTTAGGGAGACTACATTATAAAATAATAACGGATGACGGCTCTGTCTGGCGTAGGCACATTGACCAGCTCCTAGCTGCTTCCTTGATCCAAAGCTAGGGGGGAGAAACTGTGGTGTATCACCTCTTTTATAATTAAGTTACTGGCCGGTAAGCCAGTGAGATTATATTCATTAACATGTCAACATTATGTCATTAATAAAATAATGGAGATATAAACAACAATGCATTTAATTTCTTTATGTAAATATAATGTTGGCAAATCTCTTCGATCGGGTTTGAGGGATAATCACAGCAAAAGGATCAATACAGAAGCAAGTCTTGATATCGGATGGTGGAAAGGGGATGGTGTAATTACATTATGAACACACTCCCCCATAGTTAATTCGTAATAGCCGTGTTGATAATGATTTTTTTTATGACGAACTACACAGATTGGCCTTAGCTCTTCGGTCGCTTAGCCTGAACCACCACTAGTACCTGTACTAGTGCTAGTAACTCGACACAAGGTAACCTCGGTTTGTACGGTTACTATGTTACGCGTAAGCATTCCGATCCAAGGGCGTCCGAGAAGGCTATACCACGACTCAGTCGGTTGCTATTTCTTCGGATAATCTAAGGGACAAAGCTAAAGTAACTTTGAGTGCCACTTCGGGATGCGTTGGCGAGTGGCCGAAGAAACTCCAGCAACACTCCTAACATCTAAGAGGTGTTCATTACTTCGCTTACTAAGCTGCGACCTTACTCGTTATAATGCGCACTTTATCAACAAATGACGTTTATTAACCTAATTGGCATGCACATAGCTTTGCTGTGGTATTTGTAAGAGATGCGAGTTATAAATATGTAAACAATTTATAAACGATTATGCCATTTTAAATGACATCATTGCCTTATCGTTTACTCTTTAGAATACCAAGACGGAGTCACTCCATAATGCAAATCTTATACTTATAAATGCAGACTTATTTTCATGGAATAAACCGTCCAAGTCGAAGTTACCCCTCACCGGGGGGGACCCTGGTGTCGAGTGACTAGCAATAGAGATTCAGGCTAATCGACCTAAGAGCTATGCCACCTCTCAATCCGGTGAAGTAGTCAAGGCCTTCTCTGGCCAATCTGTGTAGTTTGTCATTAAAAAGAAAAAATATATAAATATATATATTATATTATAAATTTTATAATTTATAATAATATAATAAATTATAAATTACAGTTTATATCTAACGTCTTGATAGTTTTTCGTTAAAGCTATTGACCGAGTCGTCGTTTAACACTTTCGGACGCCGTGACGCGATTAGGATGACCGTCCAAGCCAAAACCCCTTTCGGGAGCCCGTGTTGACCAATGAACATTACCACCTCCCAAATCCGGTGACACTGTTATAGTCAACTTCTCTGGTCAATCAGCGTATGGTTGTCAAAAATAATTTGTCAATAATATTTAGAAGTAAAATAAAAACTGACTATATACAAATCGAATCAAACGTGAAACGTTATTATGAGCGTACACCCAGCCTCTTTGTGTTTCATAATTTTCGTAAAAATATTACGATATAGAATTAATCAGAGAGTTGCATGTGGTGTTTTAATGAATCTTTAAAATAAATTAATAATAAAATATATTTAATGGTCCATCAAGCACAATTTATTTCAGTTAGCTAGCGTCCTTGTCTTCCGAGACTTTCAAACTTTCTCAACCGACCCTTTATTTTTGCTCACGAGTGTTTATTATTTTTCAGTTCGAAAAAATATAGATCAATAATAGATAAAGATAACCATAAGGTAAATTAACACAAGTGAAACGAGGATATTTTACAATTATTCGCACAAAATGGTTATACGCCGCTTACAGGTGACAAATTGGTCCCATCTCGACATTCGATGGGAGATCATTTCTCATCGCACCTGAGAATAGGTCAACAGCGCGCAAAGTCAATAAATCAAAGTGCTCAGGTGGTTCTTTTAAGGGTGTATTGTGTGACGTTCCCGTAGACCCTTCAGCGAGAGACTTATTACAGGATCGTGTTTATGATATGATTTTAGTGAGCTATTATTCGTATCAATAAGTCGATTTTTTTTTCAAAATAAAATATATTTATTTAATTAAAGTACTGATATTTATGCACTATTGCCCTCTCATAGATAGTTCATTGATCCATTTACTAAAAAACATACATAATAAATTTTTCCATTGCAAAACCCAACATCTCTGTTGCTAATCTCAAATTTAGGTAACAATTTAACTCTCAGAAATTCGTTCTTACCACATTCCACCAGCACATGATGTTTGATGAAGTTTTTTTTCATAAGAAATGTGAAACTGTTAGACGGGAATATACCCGGAACGAAGTCTGAGAGCTGTTACAGTATCATTTCTTGCTAGTTGACAATTTTCGAACCATGGGGAACGACAGTTTATTTATTTATTTATTTATTTATTACACCAACACAATGAACATTTTTAACAAACAATACATAAAACAGTGAAAAGTTGTGAAGTTAATGCCATCGTAAATTAGAAATTAAAAATTAACTAATAAAAAAAAACTATTTGTAGTTTAGTGATTGTTTATACATACTTATACTAGGAGAAAAGAGGTCGATATCGTCCGTTTTTGAAAAAGAGTTGAATTCTGTACTAATTCTATTTAAGGGCGCATTCTTACCTAGGTTCGATCTCAATAAACTGCTTCTCAACAATTGGTATCGTGAAGATCTAGGTAACCGCGACGGTACAGTAAAAGCTACGGCGGAGAGAAGCTCAGGGGTGTCAAAAATGCCATTTGCAACTTTATAGAGGAATTTGAGGTCTAGCATGCGTCTACGATCCGCAAGTGAGGCTATTCTGAAATAATTTAATCTCTGTTGGTGTGACGAAAGGACCTTTCCCAAATTAGCAGAGTATGCTAAATGCCGTGCCAGTTTCAGGGACACGGGTTGGATTGTCTTATACCAAATGTCTTTCACCATGGATCAATGGTCAAAATATACGTTTATGGCCTCATGTATCAATTATGTGTAAAATTGTAACCTAGAACTTTAATACCCTCACTAGTTGCTTCGGTAGCCAACTTATTAACGTGCTCATTTTCAATTTTTCTATTCGTAGTGTCCATGTGAATGATGTCTGTTCTTTCTGTAGTCTATGCTATATAAGCTAACAACAAAAGACCTCTCCACATTTATTAGTATAGATATGCATAGTCTATTATTTCTCAACTATTTATATAGAGAAAGGACGAACCATTTAGACGAACCAAAGATAAAGTCTATTAGTTTTCTTTATCTACAATTAATTAAATGGAAACCCAGTATTCACGAAACAAGAGTACATCAGATTAGCCAGTTATGACGTCTAGACAGTCTGCGGCTGCATCTAAGCTTATAATTGTCGTATTAAAACTTACAGCGCATAGATTAGATCAGTCAGTCAAGCTTATTTTCTCTCGAAATTCATAATGACGACGCCGAATTCGAAAACTTTTAAAAGAAAAATTAATAAAAAGCAAAATAAATTATAAATAGA
The DNA here is from genome assembly GCA_029286785.1 of Meandrusa payeni. Lineage (NCBI taxonomy): Eukaryota > Metazoa > Arthropoda > Insecta > Lepidoptera > Papilionidae > Meandrusa > Meandrusa payeni. The sequence goes on from JAGSMX010000032.1 coordinate 3,425,330, forward strand.
TATTATTTATTATACATATACCGTGTGGTCCCATGTAGTGGTCCAATTTTGTCCAATTCGGACAATGGGATCATGAGAAAACCATAAAAGTTTTAAATTTTGTCTGGGCGGTTGGCTCAAGTTGCATAGTACGCTCAGCCCTGTAGTTTTAGGCTCTCAAGAATGACTGCGGTATCCCCTACCTGTCGTATAAGGCGACTAAAAGGGGCCTCGGGTTCACTGGGCGACAAGGGTGGGGGCCTTTCCGTCCGCTAAGGTGGACCCGGGAAGAAGGCGACATCGACTGGCCCGTGTGGCCTTGCACTGCGTTCAGGAATAGTTCAGGAGTGTTGGTTGAGCCGTTCAAAATCTGGACGAAAGAGCTGGATCCGCTATTCTTCTTCTTTCAAACAATGGAAGAAAATAATACTGTTGTTATAATTCTTGTTAATTAATAAAGGATATATTTATTTATTTATTATTTATGTATTTCCATGAAATAAACGGTTTTATATTCAATCAATGGCGACCTTGACAGCGACCTTCCACACCACATTATTTTTATCTCTCAAAGCCACATGAGAAGTTTTTATTGCCTCCGTAAACCGCAATACGTTCCGTTGGTTTTATTACCGGCGATTTTTTTTCTTATAATTTCTATGCAAGTGGCCGTGATAGAAACGAAGAAATTCGACGGAGAACGAAGGTAGTCGATATAGCTCTTAAAGTCAACAAGTTGAAGTGGCAGTGGGCTGGCCACATCAAAGAAAAGTCTTGGAATGGAGGCCGCGCATGGGTCGGGGAACTCCCTCCAGATGGACCGACGACCTTGTTAGGATAGCCGGAAGTAGCTGGATGCGGAAAGCTGAGGATCGCATGTGGTGGAAGGCATTGGGGAAGGCCTATTTGCAGCAGTGGATAGATAGGCTAATGATGATGATGGCCGTGATCTCCAAATGATGATCAGTATTATTCTATGGTAGGACGCACTAGCTTATTTACGATAAAAATTGACTTAACAAATCAATCGCTTCGGATTTTACAATCTTTATTTCTCAAAAGAATATACAATTCACTTAAATAAGAAAGATAAATACAAAAAAAAATACATATTTCGGACATCTACAGACAATATAACACTAAATCAACCGACGAGAACAAAAGCTATATCTTATTATAACATTATATTACATTATAAAAGAAACAGAAATAAAAAAGGTAAAAAAAGAAGAAGTGAAAAAGGTCATTGATAGTGCGGGTAGGATTCTAATTGTTCAAGGAATAGCTAAATTGTTACGCTTAGCGTCAATAGCTTAATGGTTTAGACATAGACAAATAGACATAGAATAATTCTTTCTTGGTACAAAATATGAAACACATCAAAAAGACAGATAAACTATTTAAAAAGACTGTTTAAACTATTAAAATCACCTCGCTTGAAACTCGTAGGACGATGCTGGATGTTTTGTTTTTTAAAAAACTAACATCAGGTACACTAGACTGCCCTGATCTGTTGTCTAAAGTACAGTTTAACGTTCCCAATAGACGACAAAGACTTGAAAATATTAAGCTCTTCCTAAAACCTAAACATAGAACGAACCTGAAGGCACACTGTCCTTTGTACCGGATGTACTCTGTTTACAGGGATTACAGTGACATTGATTTAGCGGTAACGTCTGTAAATAGGATTAAAAAAATATTTGCTCCACCAAAATAATATAAATATGTAACTAACCGAAGCCTTAAAATTTAACTTTATTTTTCTACTTTTTTACTTTTTAAAAAAAAATCATAACTATTTATTTCCTTTGTTAGTAAATTTTTCATTTTAGAAATTAGTTCAGTAGTGTTGTCTACGTTGTACTCGTATGTATTTGTGAATGCTGTGTTTTCCTATAATTAGTAAGGCAATTACAAGGTATTTGTGGATATATTAAAATTGCAAAGTATAATTGTACTTACTGTTGGAAAACCTTATTAAATAAATAAAAAAATAAAAAATACAGTTAAAGAAATAAGCAGACAAAAGGACATAAGATATGATGCTAATATTGGACACCGTCTCAGCATATGCCGTCGCAAGGATGCGACAGCGCTGATTTTCAGCGGTGCCCGGGACTATCCAAAGACGTGCACAATACTACATTTAGGGTACGGTCGACGAATTATAAGGATATAAGTTAGATTCCACCAGTCGACTACTGACGTAAACCATTTGTTTATTGTTTTTATTATTTGTGGGGGGGAAATTTTCAACAAGATAGGGTTATCTTGCTGTGTGTAATTTTGGCATAACATAAAAAAGCATTTCAAAAATTCAGCAATTTCAAAGCAAATACTTGACCACGATCCCGCCTGATGTTAAGCGGAAATGCAGTCTTGTACTGCCCACTATACTCCATATAAACAAGAAGAATGGGCAAAACCCTTTCATGGAAGAAAAATCTCGCGTTTAATTTTCAAAACGTATTCTTTTATAGTTTGATAGAATACCCACTTTGAGTTTGTGTTGGAAACAATTTAACTACAGTATTCAAAATTGTTTCGTGTTTATTTCTTTCATCTCGTTACTCTTTTAATTTGATTATTTCAATTAGCACAAGAGAACAAAGGGAGTTTATTGTTGTATTTTTATGATACTCTTTTATTTTAAAGGCAACGAATAATCAAGGTTTCAGGATCAACAAGTATATTTACGACTAAATACAAAAACAAACTTCAAATCAAATCATTGATGGATTTAACATTACATTTTTTTGTTGACGGGGAGGAAATGTTCACAAAGATACCCCGCCTTCTGGGGGGAAGGCGGCGGTTATGTGGGGATCTTACCCACTAAAACCTCCCCGGTGGCCCTTTCCTCGGTGCATGACGAGGGGCTCCGGGATCTCACGTGGAACGCACCGGAGCCCCTCTGCACTGTGCTCAAGGAGAGCACGTCCCGGGGGGAGGTTACTCCCTCGCAGCGAAAAGCAACACGGGCCAGCCGATGTCGCCTTCTTCCCGGGTCCACTTTGGTGGACGACGCAGGCCCCCACCCTTGTCGCCCAGTGAACCCGAGGCCCCTTTTAGTCGCCTTGTACGACAGGCAGGGGATACCGTAGTCTTATTCTTGAGAGCCCAGAACTACAGGGCTGAAATTAACATTACATGCTACAACGTGTGGACGATCTTTTCTAAGACTGATATGGTTTTTTTACCACGCGCTCGACGGTGAAGGAAACCATCGTGAGGAAATATGTCTTAGAATTTTTTTCTAAGGTATATAAAGTCTGCCAATTTACACTAGGGCCGCGTGGTGGACTATGCCCTTACACTCTCTTTACAGAGAAGGCCTGCGCCCAACAGTGGGACACATATATTATATATATAAAGGCTGTAGCTTTATGGTTTTCTCATGGATGCCACAATCAGAACTAGACCAAATATATGACAATTTGGTTAGATATTGTTCGTATTACATTACATTTTATGTTTCATGTGATCTCTATCAAATTATTCCCATATGGAATTTGAATTCCATTGTAGTTGCAGCACAAAGGCGACATAATCGCGTAGAGAAAGTTCTTTCAATAAAGAGTAGCAAAAAAAGTTTCCGAGATACCCATGACAAGAATAAGTAATTCGAAATTTCTATCGTGATGTCCCCACCTAAATTTACACGTCCCCTGGATTTACGTAATCCACAACTGTCATACTTTCGCAACGAGTAAGATGGATGGAGGAATGTCTTAAACTACGTTAAGATGAAATGAGATATAAAAGCTTATTTCCAGACAAAGAGATGATGACATTGGACAACGCTTACAAGTCCTGTCGCGCGTACAATATTTCTGCTACTTTTAGCCAAGTACTGCAAATTGTCATCAAGCAATAAGTGCCTGTCGAAAGTAGTCAACCTGTCGCGACTCTACCACAGCACAAAGGAATGTTGGTGTAGCGTGCCACTCCGCGACTAATCGGTGTCGTAGTGGCAGTTATTTGGTTTGCAACGGAGTTATAAACCAGATACGAGTTTCTATCTTCAACTCGTTTTTCCGGCTTTCACAACTACCAGATAACGGACTCGGGGAAATCTATCGACTGCTAACAGACGGTGGAACGGTGCGTCCAATGTTCCGGCGTGCCTCGTCTGGTGTGGTATTGGGGAGCCTCGCCTTCCTTCTTTGCTCCCAGATGTGACGAACTTGAAACATTTAGGGTTTTTAGTTGAAAGCCATATATGCGATATAACACGGTATTCTCCCGTAGGACGCATACCCCCAAGTAAAAAAAGGAGATAGTTCGCGTCAATAGTCGTACCCTAAAAATCATCCGGGTCTGTATTATTACAACATTATATTAGTGCAAATCTATATTAATATCTAATGTGTCGGTGTGTTCCATATAGGCTTCGAAACGGATGGACCGATTACAATGTAACTTTCAGGGGAATCTTCAGACTGACCTGGCGAGTAATCCTGTAAAGTTTGGTGACGATCGGTGACCTTTTCAAACTGTCAAATACAGCTTTTATTTACTATGATGATATTCTATTGTTTTATAACCCAAATTTTTATAGACACATGCGATGTGTATATTTATGTCATTATGAACCATATTGAAGTACAATGGTGTAAATTGAAGTATAATAATGAATACTGAAGTATATTAGAGATAATAATAATAATTAAGGATTTTGAAGCATTCAAGGTAAGTTATAGCGCCGTGAAAGTACATGGCCTTAGAATGAATACGGAGATAAATAATTTAATATAGTGTGAGAGTTAAATTAAATATTTAATTAGCAAAATCTAGGCTTTCAAAGCGGGCTAGGTACGCTAGTAAATAATAAATAAATAATAAATCTTTATTAGTCACCAAAGAAAATGTTTAAACAAAGAAATATGAAGTCCCTGACTCCTGAGCTAGGTTCAATTGGACCTGCGTTTCAGGGGTCAGTGTCTTCTCCCATTTGAAAAGCACAATAAAATACAATAAAATATGAGCATAACAAATGAAAACAATATTTTATAAATTTGTGTGTGTGTGTAAATTTGTGTTTGTGTATGTCCCTCAGTATTATAATAAATTTTATTAATATTGGGAGTAAAGAATAAATAAACAAATGAATAGAATATTTTCCATATCAAGCTAGTAATCTTCATACTTTTTCAACATGATGCAATGAAAATCTCTTAATGAAATTAAATACCGAATCTCGAAATAAACATCACGCGACGCTGGAAAGCTTTTAAGAAGGCTTATGTTACTTAAGTCTGCGAATGCTCTCGTCAAATGAAGAATTATTTCGTTGCTGTTCCCGGATTAATTATACCAAACAACCTTAAGCTGACATTTACGGTATTGCGTTTAATTTATGTCAATATAATAAAACTACACAGATATTGTTAAATTAATAATGGTATATTCGAACAAATTTTTAAAAAGAAATTATCCTTTTTTTTTTTTTTTGTTCACGGGGAGGAAATCTTCAGAAAGATACCCCGCCTTCTGGGGAAGGCGGCGGTTATGTGGGGTTCTTACCCACTAAAACCTCCCCGGTGGCCCTTTCCTCGGTGCATGACGAGGGGCTTCGGGATCTCCAGTGGAACGCACCGGAGCCCCTCTGCACTGTGCTCAAGGAGAGCACGTCCCGGGGGAGGTTACTCCCTCCCCCCCTGTGCCCTCGCAGCGCAAGGCGACACGGGCCAGCCGATGTCGCCTTCTTCCCGGGTCCACCTTGGTGGACGACAAAGGCCCCCACCCTTGTCGCCCAGTGAACCCGAGGCCCCTTTTAGTCGCCTTCTACGACAGGCAGGGGATACCGTAGTCTTATTCTTGAGAGCCCAGAAAGAAATTATCCTAGCCTATTGTGGAATTATAATTACAGATAATATTTTTATTATTTCATTAAAAAAATATAAACTTAATTTGCCGCAACACTAAGTATTAAAATTTAAATAAAAATTAATGAAAAATACTATTTTTTTTTGTTAACGGGGAGGAAATCAGAAATACTGTATCATCTAAGTTTACGTAAAATATCCTTTTTCGTTTAACTTTATCTTTTTAATCAATTATAAATTTATTATTTATTTATTTATTCATTACACCAACACAATGAACATTTTTAACAAACAATACATAAAACAGTGAAAAGTTGTGAAGTTAATGCCATCGCAGTTATAGGCGTAGACTGCAAGCAATTAATTGGCGAGTGACAATGTAAGGTAAAAATAAAATTAACACAATTAACACAAAAGTAAATAAATTATTAAAATATTTTATTTTATTTTATTGATATTTATTTGTCTATGATGCACAATTTATTTCAGTCGGCTAGCGTCTTTATCTTCTGAGATATACACTTTCTTAACCGACCCTTTATTTTTGCTCACGAGTATATATGTTAATTTGCTAAATTATTATAAGGTTAAACGTGGGAGCTGTGGCCGAGTGGTTCAAGTTGCATGTTTGAGTTGCAAGAGAGTATATAGAGGACATAGTTCGACACCCCAGTGTGACCAACTACTTCCCATGGCACCACAAACCTCGGGGTTATTTGGGCCGAAAAACGCGAACGAGTGGTCTGGCCGTATAGCCCCACACGCACCTTCTGGACTCCCTACAAGTACTTTCTCCAACATTCGGAGCTCACCCCTTAAGGGGCACGTAAAATAACGGCTCGCTTATGTCTAATACACTAATGTAGGTACTTCATGTTTTCCTTTGCAACCGAAAGCGTGGTAAATCAGCACTTAAAATTCCATTGGTACCGCCACCAGTATCGAACTCGGGTTGGTATCGTATTATGCAAATTGCGCCGACCGCCTGGAACTGAGCTACCTCGGCTCTGGAGAACCTTCAATTAATCTTTAAATTGTTCTAAGCGATTTAATTCAATTCTTTAATTGTTGAATTCCTTTCGCCCTTTGTTTTATCTCTATAAAACTTTCTTCAATTAACGTGGTAGGTGACATTTTGTAATATATTACCAAAATAAAATATATTTATATTTCATTAAAAAACAAATTTATTAATATTTTATTTTATTTTAAGGATATTAAATTGTTTTTTTTTTATGACGAACTACACAGATTGGTCAGAGAAGCTGGCCTTGACTGCTTCACCGGATTGAGAGGTGGCATAGCTCTTAGGTCGCTTAGCCTGAACCTCTATTGCTAGTAACTCGACACAAGGGTCCCCCCGGTGAGGGGTAACCTCGGCTTGGACGGTTACTATGTTACGCGTAAGCATGCCGATCCGAGGGCGCCCGAGAGGGCCGAACCACGACTCGGTCGGTTGCTATTTCACGGATAATCTAAGAGACATTCAAAAGCTAAGCTAACTTTGAGTGCCACTTCGGGAAGCGTTGGCGCTGGGAGAAGAAGTGGCCGAAGAAACTCCAGCAACGCTCCTAACATCTAAGGGGTGGGGCCTGCCCATAAAATAGCGGTAACGCGCAAGGATTATTCGCAACCTCCGATGGTCGCGAATGGATACTTTGTGGATTTGTAGAGATCTAGCCTGTGCAATGGTAATCGCGTCGTCCGGATCGTCAAGAACGTGTCTCGGCCTCCGGGCGACGCGACGGAATTTATTATAGGAAGGCTTATAAGTGGCGGCACTTACAAGAAGTTTGTTAGAATGTTTGGTGGCAGTCTCGAAAAACCGTCGAGATGCCTGCTTAAAGAATTGGTTTTAATTGTCTATCATGCACAATTTATTTCAGTTAGGTATCGTTGTTATCTTCCGAGATATTCAAACTTTCTTAACCGACCCTTTATTCCGACCCATTATTTTTGCTCACCAGTTACACAAGCATACAGTAATACGAGCAGAATCCAACGTTGAGTGTTTTCATTAAACAAAATTATGAATACCGCTTGACAGCGTTTGCCTCCTTGGATTGCTTCCATTAAGAGACCGCTCGTTTACTGGAAGCGAATCTGCCGTTGACGTTAAAAAATAAAATAAGGGGAACGCCTCCGTAACGGCCGCGATACTCCCCCGAGGGTGAACGCGCTAAGAGGGCTGAAGGCGTTTTAGTGGTTACTGTCTGTGAGAATTTTAATTAACTTTTCACCCGAGAATTCGATATGTGACATGATTCTGTATTTTGATCACACTTAAAATTGTTATTCTATTTCTTAAGCTTATACCTGTTATTAACCGACTTCAAAAGAGGAAACGTTCTAAATTCGTCTGTTTTAAAAGCACTAATAACGACGTTAGTTCTAGACCGAATTTATGGTAATTTTTAAATTCGTAAATTAAATCTGTTAGCCCATATGTAATATGGGTATGTAATTTTTATACGTAAGAAACTTAACATACCGACAAATCTGTTATGCGTATTTTGTATTTAATGCACTTAACTTAGTCAAAAGTATGCTCAGGAACTGCATGATCTAATTCCCCATCCCCTTTCCACCATCGGACTTCTAGACGCACTGCGGGATTTCATCCTTTTGTTGTGAACATCCCTCAAACCCGAACGAAGCGATTTGCTTCGTCTTTCATTCTTCGTACAGCAAAGGACTGGAATAGTTTGCCCGCGTCTGTCTTTCCTTCCGATTACAATGTGGGTATTTTCAAGAGTAGGCATTTACAAAGCTAGTGCGCCTTACCATCCAGGACTGCATTTCCACTTAACATCAGGTGGGATCGTAGTCAAGCACTTGCTTAGAAATTATAAAAAAAAAAACTCCCTTCAATGTAACACTCTCCTTTCTATAATAATTTATAGACATTTTTTAAATAAAAGAATGCTAGCAATATTTTCCAACCGACTTCAAAAAAGGTGGTGGTTCTCAATTCGTATATATATTTTTTTTATATTAGTTACCTCAGAATTTTCGATTGGGTGAACCCGGTGAATCTGTTTTTTATTTAAAAGCTGATGCTTCCTGTGTGGTCCCATGTTCAGACGTTGGGTCCAGTCATGACAATGGAAGCCATGAGAAAAACCATATAAGTCTCAAATTTTGCTTCATTGTTTGATTGGAAAGTTTGATGGGAGTTTGGTTAGGTTCTGATTAATTCAACTTAGTAATATTCCTACTATAATTCGGAAATAATATATAATAATTATACAAAGAGGGCGTCCGCATGTAAGAGCGTTTTACGTTTGATTCGATTTGAAGTCGGTTTTTAATCGTAAATATACTTGTTATTACAAATGTGACTAACATTTCAACTTAGCTTACGCTTGTGTTAGGAGATGTTCCACGTCAATAGTCGAATGGTAGATTCAAATCTATGACATAATGTTGCATAGTTACCCTAAACGTTGAGACTATCAGCCCTGTAGTTCTGGGCTCTCAAGAATAAGACTACGGTATCCCCTGCCTATCGTAGAAGGGGCCTCGGGCTCACTGGGCGACAAGGGTGGGGGCCTTTGTCGTCCGCTAAAGTGGACCCGGGAAGAAGGCGGGATCAGCTGGCCCGTGTAGCCTTGCACTGCGAGGGCACAGGGGAGGAGGGAGTAACCTCCCCCATCCCAGGGACGTGCTCATCGGTCATGCACCGAGGAGGTTTTAGTGGGTAATAACCCCGCATAACCGCCGCCTTCCCCCTAGAAGGCGGGGTTTTTTTTGAAGATTTCCTCCCCGTTAACAAAAAAAAAACGTTGAGACTATTGACGCTTTAACATTGGGCAACTTATATTACATAATTAAATGATTTGTGAGAGCTCCAACTTTTTGTTCCGTATATAATACAATAATAATGGACTTCACCCATTAATTGGTCCAAGATAAAAGCATGGGATGAGTGGAGAGAGGATGAGAATAAAACTACGCTAACCTATTCTTACTGGCCACTCATTTATACCTGCGTAGAGCACTCAGCATTATAATGGGGTAACATTTTTCTTTTATTATACCTTAAATGTCAAAACCAGTAACGTTGAGAGCGACCCGCCTTTGTCTTAATAGCTTTATCGCCAAGACAATATAGGATGAGACATTATAATTATTACACTATTATATATTTTTACACACTGAAACTGCTGTATATATGGACATACACCATACTTAGTACACTTCCTCCTCCTCCTTGCGTCATTTTCCTCATTGCTGAGGGTCGTGACCTCCACGAATTATGTGGCGGACGATCGCTTTCCACCTGTTGCGGTCTTTGGCGGTGTGAAATGCCTCGTGGACTCTCGTGTTGGTGTTGGTGCTGATTTGGTCTCTCCAACGCATAGGGCTAGTCCCTCTTGGTCGTCTTCCCTGTACTTTGCCTGTGACCAGGAGTGTTTTCAGTGTATCGTTTTTCCTGGCTATGTGACCGAAGAATTCGAAAACCCTATGGAGACAGACCGTTAGTACACTTAACTGACTTCAAAGAATCAGGAGGTGCTCAATTCTTCTTTTATGTTTCTAACTTCATATAACTTTCGATTGAGTTAATAGATTTTGACGATTCTTTTTTTTAAATTTGGTCCTTCTCCTGTGGTTCCAATTTGGTACATATCTGACAATTGCATCCACGAGTAAACCATATGGGTTTTTTCTGTTACAATTTCGATCATCTGATCATTTATCGTCGTGTGATACTCAAAATGCCAGAGCATGCTACAAAATTTTTGAGCAAATCTTTCTCCGTGGAAGCAGTCTGGAATGCTCTGCCACAAAGCATAAGATGCACAGAATCCTCGACAGCTTTTAAGAACGTAGTACATAGGCACTATCTTTATAAATATATATATATTTTTTTATACGGTATTTGTTTGAATATATATTTATATACTTATACTTAGGTATTTGTTGTATGTTTATCATATTTATTTATATATTATTATTATTAATAGTATGTGTATATATTGATAAATGCATATGTTTATATATATGTATATTGTTGTTTTGTATTAAAATAATAACAGACCCACTAAAATATTTGTAGACGAATGTTTCTGTCCATACAAAGGTTGTCTGGAAGAGATCGCTCTTAGCGATAAGACCGCCCATTGCGCATGCAATGGCCTTGTCTAATGTGAAAATTGTAGTTACTATTTCTGTGATGTATTTGGTATTTAATTGTCGCGCAATAAAGAATATTCATTCATTCATTCTTGTATTTTACTCTATTCGAGTTACCGAAATTGCTTGTAATTTCTAGCGACTTGTGTATGTCGTGGCTGTTGACATACAACATCCTTTCTCTCTCGCTCATACTCTTCTCTCCCTTCTTTCTTATTCCCATTCTTATAGCAATAATTTCCTTACTTTAATATTAATCCTATCTTATCTTCTCTTTATATAATAATATTTTTTATCTTTTTCTCTATTTAACATTCTAATATTATTTATTTCTATTCTTAATTATTTAACAAAACTATTATCTATGCCTTAATTTTTACCTCTTATTATTTACTTTAACGCTTTTTGCGATTTTCGCTATTTGGCGCTTATCTTCCGAGATATTAACACCAGGTGGAATCATGGTCAAGCGCTAGTTTACACACATAAAAAGTGTAAATAGTATTTTATAGTCAGTTTCCTTGCTAGGCTCAAATGATGGCTCGTATTTACTTTTCTTTCATATTGGAACCTCAAACGCACACCGAAATACAAAAAAAAAAAAAACAAATGAAGACCAAATTAAATTTAACGAAACATGTCAACACAAAACGGAAATTTCTAATGCCCCAGGTTTGACGGCAAGCGCATTAACTTCGGGCCCGGACGTGTGATGTTTTTCGTGAAGCGATTTCCTTCGCTTACTAAATTACCATCAACACACGAACCTCACTGAAATATTTAAGTGACTAAGTTAACCTGATTTCCCACGCTTTGAGAGCTATATTCAATTGTGCCGCATTGCCTTTGTCACCTGCGGGAGTTTTTTTGTTCACCTATGATATAATTACTAACCGAAAAATCAAGTAAGCAGTTTAATGCCACGTTTGCAGTTCAGTCTCTCTAGTAGTCTTTCATTCTTATAAGGTGTACAATAATAATAATAAATATCATTTACTAATAAACAAAATTATAACAAACAGTATTACTAATTACACTTTTTTTACTGCGAGTATTATTTATTTATTTTTTTTTTATAATTTCTAAGCAAGTGCTTGACTACGATCCCACCTGATGTTAAGTGGAAATGCAGTCCTGGATGGTAAGGCGCACTAGCTAAGTAAATGCCTATTCACTCTACTCTTGAAAATACCCACATTGTAATCGGAAGGAAAGACAGACGCGGGCAAACTATTCCAGTCCTTTGCTGTACGAAGAATGAAAGACGAAGCAAATCGCTTCGTTCGGGTTTGAGGGATGTTCACAACAAAAGGATGAAATCCCGCAGTGCGTCTAGAAGTCCGATGGTGGAAAGGGGATGGGGGAATTAGATCATGTAGTTCCTGAGCACACTCTCCAAAATTAGTTCTATTTAAGTTTCACTGCCACCTAAACTAGGAATTTCCTGTGCGATAGTTGGCAGTCCTTCCTCCCATGGTTATTTATTTATCTAATATTGTAATTATATCATTTTTTTGTGTGCGGGCAGGTGTGTGTTAGTGTGTGTCGGTGAATGTGTGAGTGCTTTTCAATTGATCACTTTTAACATATTCTCACAACCTTCATAATTTAGTGTTTTAAGCCACTTTAAAATTGCATGCTTCGTTTTATATATTATTATTTTATATATTATAATTTTTTTTTTAATTTTTTTTTTTTTTAGTTTGCGTCTGGCTTTAATCTTTTGTCGATAAGCGATGTATCATGTTTAGTTTTGTTATGAACGAAAATTATCAACAGATTAAAAACGTGTGAACAGGAAAATTATTTACCGACACGTGTTCTTAAAATGGCGAAGCAAATAATATGAAGCAATAACGTACTTAAGACATAATACTGTAAATTTATATTCATATACATAGACATTTTATTAATTAGCATCGTATACAAATTAATAAAATATTAGGTCCTTACAAATGAAATTGGCGTTTTGTCGTTCTGGCCACTTTGATCTCAAATAAAAAAAAAATTAAATTAAGAATTTTTGTTTCTTTTGAGAATTGAGACTCTTTGGTTAGGAATTCCAATTTCAAATTTATACAGCTATTTTTATTTTTTTTTTTTAATTTTTAGTTTTATATATTATAAATTTTTATCTCTAATATTTAATATTCTATTAATTTTGTTGTATATGTAAGGTCCAAGAAAACAGAAATGTTTAATTAACATTTACAATATATATCTATTCGTGGTAAAGAAATGAAAAAATGAGTTTGAAAAGAAGATTGTTTGACGTTATGACGTCAACCGTTGTTAGTTTGACCAGTCGATTACAGATGTTGCTTTGTTAACATGTAAACACGGTAAATCAGAATTAGCAGCGTAGTATAAGAGCTTAATTAACATTTATCTGAGAGCAGTTTTTCGTGACGGTCACAAAACATTCTAATAAACATCTTGTGAGTGCCGCCAATTACAAGACTTTACCTACTAAATTCCGACGCGTCGCCCGGAGGCCGAGACACGTTCTCGACGATCCTGACGACGTGATCACCGTTGCGCAGGCTAGATCGCTACAGTTACTCAAAGCGTCCATTCGCGATAGTCGGGAACAATCCTTACGCGATATTTTTTATGGGAAAGGATATATTATATATAAGGATATATATATTTTTGGATATAATTTGAGTTACTGGAGTTTCTTCAGCCACTTCTGCGCCAACCCTTCCCGAAGTGGCATATAATTTAGTTTAGCTTAGATTGTCCCAAATGGTATCCATAAAATAGCTACCGATCAAGTCGTGGTTCGGCCCTTTTGGGTGCCCTCGGATCGGAATGCTTACGTGTAACATAGTAATCAGTCCAAACCGAGGCTAAATGGTGGGACTCAAGACAAGTTACTAGCTAATAGATGTTCAGGCTAAGCGACCTAAGAGCTATGCCACCTCTCAATCCGGTGAAGCAGAGGACAGCCTTTCTGTGTACAACTGTGTAGTTCGTCCATAAAAAACAATATCTGAGAGCATTAAAGTATCAACGATCAATCTTCATTATTTCTGAAAATCGTTAGGCATAAAAGGCAAGAAATTGCATAGAGGTCGTATATGTGTTTATTTCGTGTTAAGTTCTTCTCGTGGTATTTCTTTCTTGCAAGTTGTAATATATATATTTTTGTCATTACAAAACGAAAACAAATGTGTAATAATTTGTAGATCTTGTGGACTAAAATAGTCCAACAACTAATACACTCGCTTTATCCAGACAGCGTAACGATGTACAAAGAATTATTTTAACTAATACCGTCACAGCTGCGTGTCTTCACAATCTTTATACAAAATTAATTAAAAGCCAGATTACGAACTAATAAAGTTAAATTACTGTTTACAATGCCAAGTTTATGTGACGATCATCTAAATTATTAATTATGAATTAAAGATACAATAAGGTTTAGGTAAATCACTAAGATTTCATTGGAAGTAGTTATTATGCATAACAATCGCTGGGTGTCACATGTTGCTAGATAACTCATGAGTTTGATACCGAAGTGCTCCCTCATCAACACACACACACACATACAACATCCTTTCTCTCTCGCTCATACTCTTCTCTCCCTTCTTTTTAATTTAATAGTTTAATATTAATCCTATCTTATCTTTACTTTATATAATAATATTTGTCTTATTCTCTATTTAACATTATTACCTAAGTTATCTTCCGAGATATTCAAACTGCCTTAACCGATCCTTTATTTGTACTCACGAGTGTAAACAGTATTTTGTAGTGAGTTTCCTTACTAGGCTCATATGATGGCTCGTATTTACTTTTTTTCATATTGGAACCACAAATGAAGACCAAAAGAAATTTAACGAAACATGTCAACACAAAACGGAAATTTCTAACGCCCCAGGGATGACGCTAATCGCTGGTTGTCACATGTTGCTAGCTAACTCATGAGTTTGACAAGCAGATGAGTGAGATTTCTACTCCATAAAACCCATGGTCACTCGGTACTGACGCAACACGGGACCACGCCGTGATAACCTCTCGTTGAACATGATTCTTTACTTGGTTTTTTATCAATAGGTTGTCAAATATCTCCCTTCCGCCTTTTTGTCTTTTGAATTTCGCGGCTATGTACAAAGCGCTACAGAGCTCGTATCTAGCAATACTATACATAATTTGAAAGGTCTTGACATAACCTACAAAACGACGCTATACATAATTAGTTTGGATATTGCGTTCAATAGTTATAGACGTGTAAACATGGAGTTCACTAACGCCGAAATTCGCGCTATTTTAAAGTTTTCCTTCGTTAAAGGCAAATCCGCTAGAGAAACGTTCCGTGAGATTAATGGTGTTTTGGGGGATGGTACTCTATCACTTCGAACCACGGAGGAATGGTTTCGACGATTCAGAGCCGGTGAAAACGACACCATGGATAAGCCAGCCGGCGGAAGACCTGTGACGACAAATACCGATCAAATCATGGACTACATCGAGTTAGACCGGCATGTGGCATCTCGTGACATCGCCCAGGAGATGGGAGTTAGTCACCAAACCATTTTAAACCATCTGCAGAAGGCTGGATACAAAAAAAAGCTTGATGTTTGGGTGCCGCATGACACAAAAGGCGGAAGGGAGATATTTGACAACCATTATTATAGGTACTTGTAGATTCAGATACATGTGCCATGCGTTCCAGTATTCAAAGTTTAGTGATGTTTTGACACGATCCAATTTGCTTTCAATGTATTCAGGTTGTCGGCGACTGTAACGTTGGCCGTGTAGCCATGAATCATTCAAGCGTTCAGCCCACACATAATTGCTGTGACGAGCCCGCAGTAAATAAAATTTACATTTATTTTGAAACATTAAACGTTTATGTGCGTAGCTAGAATTAGATAGAACGATTTCGCTCTAAACATTCTCGTATATCTTTTAGTTTTAGAATTTAATTTCGGCTGATAACATCATATGTGCATACATTTAGGAGTCTTGGGCATCGCTGAAAATCAGCGCTGTGACAGCATATCCTACCCACCACCTCCCATGGCCCCACCAACCTCCCCATATAACCTATGGGCCGAAACGCGGGAGGGTACGCGTGGTCTGGCCGTGTGGCCCAGCACCTTCTTGACTCCCTACAAGTTATTTATCAGGGCCTTTCTCCACCATTCGGAGCTCAACCCTAAAGGGGCTCTACGGCACGCAACATAAGAGCTCGCTCGACGGCGCCAGACGACGAGCTTTTAACAGGTCCTTGGTTTATGCCAGGCGTGTGCGAATTCCCTGAACTTGAGGAAGTTGCCCTACGAGGAGACCAGATCGCGGAAGTAGACCGGACCCGGACACGTACGTGTCAGACGGACACGCAAATCATCATACAGTGGGCACGACCACAGCACATGGTAGTGATCCTCTGCATCCTGTCCACAATCACACGCACTCACATCACATAAACGCATCTCGTGCAGCCTTTTACGAAAATTTCCGTGACCCGTTAGGAGCTGCGAAGCTGTGATAGCATATGCTGAGACAAGTCCAAGTTCATCACAATATATTTGTTTCTTTGTTTTGGGTTGTACGACTATAATTTCCTACATTATAAAGATAGCCGGACGTGACTAGATGAGGAAAGCTAAGAAGTGTAGAAGCTAATCACAACGATTCTAGATTCTATTAAATAGTATTTTACAATCCACTCCTAGATTTTGAAACACAATTTTAAAGATTTCTATTTTTATAATAATATTGACAGCCCTAGAAGATTGTATGCGACGTAAGGGCTCACAAAATTGCCTACGCAGGTTGTGAACGGGTCAAAGTGGATCAAAGCGTAGACAATTGGATCGATACGTCTGTTTCCGATTCAATCCTGCGTTTTCGCTTTGTGCTCTATAACAACTAGACGAGGCAAGCGATCGTGTTGCGAATATTTCCACGTGGGATACCACAGTGTTAATAGGACGAAATTACGACAAACAATTAACGTAGCTTGTATTATTAAACACAAAAATTTATTTCTTGCATAAATATAGAATAAGCTATCTAATCCTTTGAAAACTGACAGGATAGACAGAGAAAGCCTTTATCGATGTTCCCTTTTCACCAAGTTGATTTATTTACTTATTGTATTTATTTAATTTTTTATAGGAAAAGGGACAAACGAGCTTACGGCTTATCTGATCTTAAGTAATCACCGTCGCCCATAACCATCCACAGCACTAGACGAGCTGCAGGTGCGTTGCCTTTGAGAAAGGATAAGGCCCGTTTCTTGAAACAGTACGATTCGGGGAGAATCGTACTGTTTCGGAAACACCGCTGGCGACAGTTGGTTCCACAGTTTGATAGTACGTGGAAGTTACGGGAAAAAACGTACAATCGTGGTACGCCAATCATCAAGATGGTTTGGATGGAATTTTGAATTCTGTCGTGATGTGCGATAATGGAGATAGGCAACTGGGATTCCCATCAATGGCTGAGAAAAAGAAATGTGATAGAGAATGCAAAGAGCCTCGACATCTCTTCAGATCCAGAGGGTCAAGATCAGATCAGAAACCCTGATCGTCAATGTCTCGAGCAGCTCAACGTTGTACACGGTCAATGATCGTTTGTATTTAAAAAACAGCACAACGGCAATTCATTGGTATTTGAGAGGTTGAGGCTAAGCGATCTAAGAGCTGTGCCACCTCTCAAATCCGGTGAAGCAGTAAAGACCAGCTTCTCTGTGCCAACTGTGATAGTTCGTCCAAAAAAAATTCATTGGTACAAGCCGACTAGGATTTGAAACTGCAACCATCAGATCATAAATCTGCCGCCTGTTAGGCTATCATTTCTCTTCGTCATCAATTAAGTTAATTTAATCAATATAAGCCCGTATTCATTCCACTGCTGGAAATAGGCATCCCCAATGCTTCCACCATAAACCACCCTTCGCTTTCCGCATATTCCGGCTATCTTTACAAGGCCATCTCGAAAGAGGGCGCTCTACACGTTTCTAGCCCAAGCGCATTTCATTCATTCATTCAACAGTCCTTCTCGTAGTAAAACGAAAATTAATCATGCATCAATATGTGTATGTTCATGAATTTCTTTTCTTTTTTTACTGTTTAGTAGCTGCGCCTCCCCGGTGTTACCCGCAATTAATATTTTTATATTTAGTATAAAAGTTACTCCTTATTACATCAGCTATCTGCCAGTTAAAGTCCCGTCAAAATCGGTTCCAGAGATTAGCCAGAATAAACAGACAGACAGACAAAAATTGTAAAAAATGTTATTTTGGTGTGTGCACGGTACAAATACCATAATAACATTTTTGTACATTTTTTCGTTTATCATGTACATTAATATACAGTAGAAAGCGGATATTCTAATACCGTCAACCCTCCTATAACGCGGTGAGTGCGTACCGCGTTGTATGGAAACCGCGCTACAAGAGACTCAGAATAAGTACAAATCACATCATTCGTACCGCGTTATATGGAGACCAACAAATACAAAGACAAGATAAATTATAAATTATTTTTATTGAATTGAAGAGTTCATATAAGGAAATGATGAAAAAATGAAACAAAACTAAACTAAAAACTGTTTTCCAACAAAAACAAAAGAAAGACTTTTGTAAAATGATGCAATCTTTCAACACTCATCCTCACTGTCAGATATGAGTCGCCTAACTCGCCTTCTTTTAATGGGCAAAATGTCTTCCTCACTTGGTTGACCTTCACATTGGTTTTCGATTGTAGCTTTTTTTTGTAACTCCACTAAAATCTCTCTATAGGGAGCTAAGCAATTTCTTAACTCTCTTTTAAACTTTGCGCTGCGCACCGTTGAATGATCAATTTCAATGAAATGAAGTTCTAATTCTTTAGCCAAATTCAGCCCTTTTTTTCACATCTCGTAAATCGAGGTTTGGCACCCATTCGTTTTCCTTATTTTCGTTTACCAATGCATTTGAGGTGTGTCCATCAATTAATTCCATCAGTTCTTCCTCATCTAAAGTTTCTTCCCCGAGTACTAGTTCTCTTACATCCTGATGGTTTACTGCAAATTCTTCATCGTTTAAACGAAGCAATGTTTACTATTTCTGTAACTGGGAGTGAAATTGTAGAATCATCTTGTATTGCTTGAACCATTTGAGGTAAAGAGGTTTCCAACACGCATTAAGCGATGATGGTTTAAGTACCGCGCAAGCCGATGACACGGTTCTAATACAATCTAAAATAGAAAATTCCATCCACACTTCAGTAAGAGTTTTATTTTCACTATTTTCTAATCTGTCGAAAATGGCAACATAAGCAGAACGTTGTTTTCTATAGTTCACGCGACAATGCAGTCAAAGATTACATATATATCTTTCATGTTACAGTTTCGTTAGACACACACGCATTGCACGCTGTCGATGCGAAACTATTTACTTAATAGAAGTGGAAGATGGCGCATGAGGAGCCCCACCCGTGAACCACGCTGATATAAACATATGCAGTTAAAACCATTCATTGGGTGCACGGAAAGAACTGATGGGACGTTGTTGAACGGAAACCGCGCTGTAAAATTACCGCGTTATAGGAGGGCTGTCGCAATTTCAGCTCCGCGTTATATGGAAACCGCGTTCTGAGAGTGCCGCATTATAGGAGGGTATACAGACGCTCTAATTTTATTTGTTTGTAATGACATTTTGTCCACTTATAACCATATTCATCATGCTGCATTTTACAAATTCCGCTACACCGATCTGCTGCGTTCCGTGGCAGTTTCAGATACTTGGCCACCAAGTGTTGGAATAATTTGCCACCGCCCATAAGAGAGAGTAAATCTGTAAACGCTTTTAAAAATAAATTAAAACACCTGATGTTAAAGATACAAAAAGATAATATCCCGCGAAATCGGTGGCTTGTTGTTTCCAATATTTTCAATATTTAATTATATAATTTAAACTTTATACGTTTAATTATCATATTATTTATTTTAGTTTATTTTGACTCAATAATATTTATAATTTTTTTTTTCATCTATTATTTTATTGTGTAAAATATATTTTAATCTCATAACTGTTTTATTTATGTATCATATTTATTATACTCTTATTGTCTGTATAATAATATTCCATATAAAAGTAGTATTGCGCGCGCACGTCTTTAGGTAGTCGGGCACCGCTGAAAATCAGCGCTGTCGCATCCTTGTGACAGCATATGCTGAACGGTGTGCGATATTGGCATCATATGTTTTGTATTATTTGTCCGTGTAACTTTAACTGTGTTTTGTCTATTTTCATTCTTTTTTAATGTGTGTTATATTCAGTCTGTGATGTGTTTTGTATTGTGATGCCAATAAATAAATGTCTATGTCTAAGATCACCCAAAGTTATTATATTCGTAGAACAAGTTTTGCTTTAAACAGACTTTGGTTAAAGACGGTAAAAAGAATTTCTTAAGTGTATTTTTTATCAACACATTACGGCGTTACTGTACAAAAGCTTTCACGAATAGACCTTATTCGTTATTCGAACTTTGTTATCATTCCTTGGAGAAGAAGTTTTGTGGGCATAACAAAATAACGGGATTGCTTTTACTCAAAGAGATATCTTTAGGGATTTGAACTTAAAATCAAAATAAAATCTTTCTGAGTCGATACGACAAAATGTAAACGCTCAGCTAACAAGCTACGACGATTTGTATCTATCATCGTAGCATGTTAGGGGTTTAGTCGTAGCAAATCCGAAATAACTCGCTTCCCTTGGGAGGGTAAAAACAGACTGACTTATTACCGGGCCTTCAACCCCTTCTGGTTTTTTTTATAATTTCTAAGCAAGTGCTTGACTACGATCCCACCTGATTTTAAGCGGAAATGCAGTCCTGGATGGTAAGGCGCACTAGCTTAGTAAAATGCCTATTCACTCTACTCTTGAAAATACCCACATTGTAATCGGAAGGAAAGACAGACGCGGGCAAACTATTCCAGTCCTTTGCTTTACGAAGAATGAAAGACGAAGCAAATCGCTTCGTTCGGGTTTGAGGGATGTTCACAACAAAGGATAAAATCCCGCAGTGCGTCTAGAAGTCCGATGGTGGAAAGGGGATGGGGGAATTAGATCATGTAGTTCCTGAGCACACTCTCCAAAATGCTATCTGTAGAAAACCGAAGGCTGGCTACCTTACGCCTGTGCTCAAGACTGAGCAGATTGGTTTCAGCTATTTTTGTATTCATAAAAATACAATTTAACCGAAGCGGGAATTTAGCAAAGGACGCTTTCCAATAACTTAATTACGCTTTCCAATAACTCTATAGAATTCGGCATTTGTAAATTTAAACAATGCCTGACGTTGCCATCTGCAACGTTTATAGCCCTAAATTGTTAACGGCAGCAATATAGAGCAATATGCCCAATAACCCAATAAGCTCTTTATCTTTGATTCTACAATTTTATGAGACCGATCTTCGGATCGGTCTCATGCTGATCTATTTACAATTTACTGGGAACTTATACATAATCACTTATTTACTAATATTAACTATATAATATTCCCGGCTTCGCTCGGTCGGCTGGCCAGTCGTCTACAATTCCTTACGCGATATTTTTATGGGAAAGGATATATTTTTTGGATTAGGTGCGTTGCTGGAGTTTCTTCAGCCACTTCTGCGCCAACCCTTCCCGAAGTGGCATATAATTTAGTTTAGCTTAGATTGTCCCATTTTTTTTTGTTGACGGGAGAAATCTTCACAAAGATACCCCGCCTTCTGGGGAAGGTGGCGGTTATGTGGGGATCTTACCCACTAAAACCTCCCAGTGGCCCTTTCCTCGGTGCATGACGAGGGGCTCCGGGATCTCACGTGGAACGCACCGGAGCCCCTCTGCACTGTGCTCAAGGAGAGCACGTCCCGGGGAGGTTACTCCTCCTCCTATTGCCCTCGCAGCGAAAGGCGACACGGGCCAGCCGATGTCGCCTTCTTCCCGGGTCCACTTTGGTGGACGACGCAGGCCCCCACCCTTGTCGCCCAGTGAAGCCGAGGCCCTTTAGTCGCCTTGTACGACAGGCAGGGGATACCGTAGTCTTATTCTTGAGAGCCCAGAACTACAGGGCTGCGGGCCGGTCTGCCACCGGCCCGCCTGCGCTATTTTCTCCGAACGGGATCGGCCCTCTCCCGATCCCGTTCTGCGGTCTCCTTCTGGGCCATTACTGACTCGCAGAAGGAGACCAGCGCCTTCCATTTAGATCTCCCCGCCAGCGCAGCCGCTACTGCCGCCGGCGGGGAGAGGTCTTGCCCGATCTGCTGGACCAGGATCCGCCGCTCCGCCTCCCACGCGGGGCACACGGCAAGCGTGTGCTGCGCGGAATCCCAGTCACAGCCACAATGGTGGCATTGCGCGGTCGGTTCGCGCCTATCCTGTTCAGGTACTCACCGAAGCACCCGTGCCCGGTGAGTACCTGTGTCAGGCGGTAGGTGACGTGCGCGTCATTCCTCCTACGTAGCCAGGCTTCGAAGTTCGGCAGGAAGGCACAGACGATGCGTTGGCGCGAGCAACGTCGCTCCGAGAGCCGCTCGCGCCACACCTCTATCGCCCGCCTGTGCTCCTGCCGACGCACCTCTCCCGCATCCAGGGTCGGCCCGGGCCTGCCGTCGACGGTTCGGACGCGCGTGTAAACGCGCGTCCAGCTCCGCCAAAATGTCGAGCGGCGGGAACCGAGCCAGGATAGCGGCCGCCTCGTAAGATACCGTACGGTATCCTCGTGCGATCGAATGGCCATCTTGCGCTGCAGGCTAAGGAGCTTAGCTCTGCAGCGCCGGACGCCCGTGAAGCGGTTACACCAATTGTCCCATATGGTATCCATAAGATAGCTACCGACCAAGTCGTGGTTCGGCCCTTTGGGTGCCCTCGGATCGGAATGCTTACGTGTAACATAGTAATCAGTCCAAACCGAGGCTAAATGGTGGGACTCAAGACAAGTTACTAGCTAATAGATGTTCAGGCTAAGCGACCTAAGAGCTATGCCACCTCTCAATCCGGTGAAGCAGAGGACAGCCTTTCTGTGTACAACTGTGTAGTTCGTCCATAAAAAACAATATCTGAGAGCATTAAAGTATCAACGATCAATCTTCATTATTTCTGAAAAATCGTTTGGCATAAAAAGCAAGAAAATGCACAGAGGTCGTACATGTGTTTATTTCGTGTTAAGTTCTTCTCGTGGTATTTCTTTCTTGCAAGTTGTAATATATATATTTTTTTGTCATTGAAAAAAGAAGAACATGTGTAATAATTTGTAGGTCGTGTGGACTAAAATAGTCCAACAACTAATACACTCGCTTTATTGAGACAGCGTAACGTTGTACAAAGAATTATTTTAACTAATACCGTCACAGCTGCGTGTCTTCACAATCTTTATACAAAATTAATTAAAAGCCAGATTACGAACTAATAAAGTTAAATTACTGTTTACAATGCCAAGTTAATGTGACGATCATCTAAATTATTAATTATGAATTAAAGATACAATAAGGTACAGGTAAATCACTAAGATTTCATTGGAAGTAGTTATTATGCATAACAATCGCTGGGTGTCACATGTTGCTAGCTAACTCATGAGTTTGATACCGAAGTGCTCCCTCATCAACACACACACATACAACGTCCTTTCTCTCTCGCTCATACTCTTCTCTCCCTTCTTTCTTACTCCCATTCTTATAGCAATACTTTCCTTAGTTTAATATTAATCCTATCTTATCTTTACTTTATATAATAATATTTGTCTTATTCTCTATTTAACATTATCATCTAAGTTATCTTCCGAGATATTCAAACTGTCTTAACCGATCCTTTATTTGTACTCACGAGTGTAAACAGTATTTTGTAGTGAGTTTCCTTACTAGGCTCATATGATGGCTCGTATTTACTTTTTTTCATATTGGAACCACAAATGAAGACCAAATTAAATTTAACGAAACATGTCAACACAAAATGGAAATTTCTAACGCCCCAGGGATGACGCTAATCGCTGGGTGTCACATGTTGCTAGCTAACTCATGAGTTTGACAAGCAGATGAGTGAGATTTCTACTCCATAAAACCAATGGTCACTCGGTACTAACGCAACACGGGACCACGCCGTGATATCCTCTCGTTGAACATGATTCTTTACTTGGTTTTTTATCAATATTATAGATTCAGATACATGTAACATGCGTTCCAGTATTCAAAGTTTAGTGATGTTTTGACACGATCCAATTTGCTTTGAATGTATTCAGGTTGTCGGCGACTGTAACGTTGGCCGTGTAGCCATGAATCATTCAAGCGTTCAGCCCACACATAATTGCTGTGACGAGCCCGCAGTAAATAAAATTTACATTTATTTCGAAGCATTAAACGTTTATGTGCGTAGCTAGAATTAGATAGAACGATTTCGCTCTAAACATTCTCGTATATCTTTTAGTTTTAAAATTTAATTCCGGCTGATAACATATGTGCATACATTTAGGAGTCCTGGGCATCGCTGAAAATCAGCGCTGTGACTGTGTTCTGACAGCATACGCTGAGACAACGTCCAAGTTCATTACATTTATTTCTTTGTTTTTGCGTTGTACGACTATAATTTCGTACATTATAAGGATAGCCGGACGTGACTCGATGACGAAAGCTAAGAAGTGTAGATGCTAATCATAACAATTCTAGATTCTATTAAATAATATTTTACAATTCACTCCTAGATTTTAAATAACAATTTTAAAGATTTCTATTTTTATAATAATATTGACAGCCCTAGAAGATTGTATGCGACGTAAGGGCTCACAAAATTGCCTACGCAGGTTGTGAACGGGTCAAAGTGGATCAAAGCGTCGACAATTGGATCGATACGTCTGTTTCCGATTCAATCCTGCGTTGTCCCTTTGTGCTCTATAACAACTAGACGAGGCGAGCGATCGTGTTGCGAATATTTCCACGTGGGATACCACAGTGTTAATAGGACGAAATTACGACAAACAATTAACGTAGCTTGTATTATTAAACACAAAAATTTATTTCTTGCATAAATATAGAATAAGCTATCTAATCCTTTGAAAACTGACAGGATAGACAGAGAAAGCCTTTATCGATGTTCCCTTTTCACCAAGTTGATTTATTTACTTATTGTATTTATTTAATTTTAAATCAGAATCAGAGAAATCAGAAACCCTGATCATCAATGTCTAAACGAGCAGCGTTGTACACGGTCAATGATCGCTTGTATTTAAAAACAGCACAACGGCAATTCATTGGTACAAGCCGACTAGGATTTGAAACTGCAACCATCAGATCATAAATCTAACCGCTTAGCCTGTTAGGCTATCATTTCATTTCGTCATCAATTAAGTTAATTTAATCAAAATAAGCCCGTATTCAATCCACTGCTGGAAATAGGCATCCCCAATGCTTCCACCATAAACCACCCTTCGCTTTCCGCAGATTCCGGCTATCTTTACAAAGCCATCTCGAAAGAGGGCGCTCTACGCGTTTCTAGCCCAAGCGCATTTCATTCATTCATTCATCAATATGTGAATTTCTTTTCTTTTTTTACTGTTTACTAGCTGCGCCTCCCCGGTGTTACCCGCAATTAATATTTTTATATTTAGTATAAAAGTTACTCCTTATTACATCAGCTATCTCCCGAAGTGGCATATAAGTTAGTTTAGCTTAGATTGTCCCAGTAGATTTCGTTTGTCCTGTCGCTGACAGATCCGGGACACCCGCTCATAACGGCTGATGGCATTCGCGGTAGGTTTAGTGGGTATGGGCTGCCCAGGCCGAGTCCCACACATCCCTCCGGGCCCACCCAGGTACCGGAGGATGGTTAATAACTCGATTCCCCGCGTTAACAAAAAAAAAAAAGTAGATTTCGTTAATAAAATAGCTACCGACCGAGTCGTGGTTCGGCCCTCTCGGGCGCCCTCGGATCGGACTGCTAACGCGTAATAATGGTAACCGTCCAAGTACCCCTCACCGGGGGGACCATTGTGTCGAGTTACCACCTAAATAGAGGTTTAGGCTAAGCGACCTAAGAGCTATGCCACCTCTCAAATCCGGTGAAGCAGTAAAGGCCAGCTTCTCTGTGCCAACTGTGTTAGTTCGTCCAAAAAAAAAAAAAACATCAGCTATCTGCCAGTTAAAGTCCCGGCAAAATCCAGAAATTAGCCAGAATAAACAGACGGACAAAAATTGTAAAAAATTTTATTTTGGTGTGTGTACGGTATATATACCATAATGACATTTTTGTACATTTTTTCGTTTATCATGTAAAGATAAAGTAGTAAGCGGATATTCTAATATAACATACAGACGCTCTAATTTTATTTGTTTGTAATGACATTTTGTCCACTTATAACCATATTCATCATACTGCATTTTACAAATTCCGCTACACCGATCTGCTGCGTTCCGTGGCAGTTTCAGATACTTGGCCACCAAGTGTTGGAATAATTTGCCACCGCCCATAAGAGAGAGTAAATCTGTAAACGCTTTTAAAAATAAATTAAAACACCTGATGTTAAAGATACAAAAAGATAATATCCTCGCGACATCGGTGGCTTGTTGTTTCAATATTTTCAATATTTATTTATATAATTTAAACTTTATACGTTTAATTATCATTTTATTTATTTTAGTTTATTTTTGACTCAATAACATTTATAATTTTTTTTTTTCATCTATTATTTTATTGTATAAAATATATTTTAATCTCATAACTGTTTTATTTATGTATCATATTTATTATACTCTTACTGTCTGTATAATAATATTCCATATAAAAGTAGTATTGCGCGCGCACGTCTTTAGATAGTCCCGGGCACCGCTGAAAATCAGCGCTGTCGCATCCTTGTGACAGCATATGCTGAGACGGTGTCCGATATTGGCATCATATGTTTTGTATTATTTGTCCGTGTAACTTTAACTGTGTTTTGTCTATTTTTCATTCTTTTTAATGTGTGTTATATTCAGTCTGTGATGTGTTTTTGTATTGTGATGCCAATAAATAAATGTCTATGTCTAAGATCACCCAAAGTTATTATATTCGTAGAACAAGTTTAGCTTTAAACAGACTTTGGTTAAAGACGGTAAAAGAATTTCTTAAGTGTATTTTTTTATCAACACATTACGGCGTTACTCTACAAAAGCTTTCACGAATAGACCTTATTCGTTACTCGAACTTTGTTATCATTCCCTTGGAGCAGAAGTTTTGTGGGCATAACAAAATAACGGGATTGCTTTTACTCAAAAAGATATCTTTAGGGATTTGAACTTAAAATCAAAATAAAATCTTTCTGAGTGGATACGACAAAATGTACACGTAGGAATAAATTCGAAAGAGTCCAGGATCCATAGCTAATGCTCCCGTAGCTCAGCTAACAAGCTACGACGATTTGTATCTATCATCGTAGCATGTTAGGGTTTTAGTCGTAGCAAATCCGAAATAACTCGCCTTCCCTTGGGAGGGTAAAAAACAGACTGATTTAATACCGGGCCTTCAACTCCTTCTGGTTCATTCACATGTCGTGTTCGGATGACGGTCATTGTCGTCAGTTTCCTTACTAGGCTCAGACGGCGGAACGGCCGTTATTTAGATTTCAAGGCCGCTGTAACCTCTTCCCACTGGGTAATCGGTAGGGTATTCCACCATTTCTCGGACGCCAGAGCCTCGTCTGTTATCTAGCAGAAGGTGTCCGTGGTGAAAACCACCTGCTAGATCCGTTTAAGTGAATCGTCGGTAGTTTAGTGAGAACGACTAACGCGTGCCACCTGCACGTTGACAATTGGGTCGGTTAAGATGTTATTTGAAACAATTTCAACAAGCCTATTAGGTCCTATGTGTAACAGGTGGTATGCTCATTCCCATAAACTACAATGTTTGCCTAGTGGCTAAGCGGTTCGACTTACAATCTAATGCTAGCGGGTTCTTATCACAGTCGCGACTTATACCAATGAATGTTTTTGGTTTAAACTACAAAAATATCACTTATGTTAGCTGGCAACACATGACACCCAGCGATTGTTATGCATAATAACTGCTTCCAATGATATCTTAGTGATTTACCTAAACCTTATTGTATCTTTAATTCGTAATTAATAATGAAGTCGATTGTCACACGAACTTTGCATTGTAAACAATAGTTGTAACTTTATTAGTTCGTAATCTGACTTCTAATTAATTTTGTATAAAGATTGTGAGGACGTGTAGTTGTCACGGTATTCATTAGAAATAATTCTATGTACAACGTTACGCTATCTCAATAAAGCGAGTGTATTAGTTGTTGGACTATTTGGTTCTACGAGACCTACAAATTATAACACTTACTATATTTTTTTTCCCCGTGTACGCTATTATTGTAACTTTAATAAGTCAGATATTACTTATTATGAATAATATTCACAAAATGTAATTCGTTGTTCCATTAATAACATCAAAGTTATTATTTGCGATACGAGTTTTAAATTAATTTTCGTTATTCATTCAGAAATACTTGTATCAAAATTCCGTTATTCAATATAAATTCCATTACATTTAAATTTTGTAGCTAATTTTAATTAAATTATTTTAATGTACAAAGAATAATAACTTGACGCTTCAACAGGCTAATTGGCTTAGGATACGGTCTGCGTCAGCCCTGTAGTTCTGGGCTCTCAAGAATAAGACTACGGTATCCCCTGCGTGTCGTATAAGGCGACTAAAGGGGCCTCAGGTTCACTGGGCGACAAGGGTGGGGGCCTGGAGTCGTCCACCAAAGTGGACCCGGGAAGAAGGCGACATCGGCTGGCCCGTGTCGCCTTGCGATCTAAGGGCACAGGGGGAGGGAGTAACCTCCCCAGGACGTGCTCTCCTTGAGCACAGTGCAGAGGGGCTCCGGTGCGTTCCACTGGAGATCCCGGAGCCCCTCGTCATGCACCGAGGAAAGGGCCACCGGGGAGGTTTTAGTGGGTAAGAACCCACATAACCGCCGCCTTCCCCAGAAGGCGGGGTATCTTTCTGAAGATTTCCTCCCCGTAAACAAAAAAAAAAGGATACGGTCTGCGAAACGTAGCGACGTTGATTCGAATCCACCATTCGATTACTGACGTGAACCATCTCCTAGCACAAGCTTTAAGGTTAGAATAGTTAACAAGAATGTTAGTAATATTTGTGATTAAAAATATCGTAAGTATTCTTTAATAACAAGTATCAAAATCGAATCATATATTAATCGATATTGCGGACGCCCTCTTTGTATTTCCGAATTAACATTGAAATATTACAAAATATAATTAATCAGAACCTAACCAAACTCTCCTCAAACTACTTGAAGCACATCCTTTCCAATAAAAAAGGAATCATCGAAATCGGTTGGCGTGATATAGACATAGACACAGACATTTATTTATTGGCATCACAATACAAAAACACATCACAGACAGAATATAACACACATTAAAAAAATAATGAAAAATAGACAAAGTTACACGGACAAATAATACAAAACATATGATGCCAATATCGAACACCGTCTCAGCATATGCTGTCGCAAGGATGCGACAGCGCTGACTTTCAACGGTGCCCGGGAATACCTAAAGACGTGCGCGCGCAATACTACTTTGATATTGAGTTACTTGTCCATTTGTGGCACACATATTTGATGCAAATTTAAGACTTATTCACACTTATTCAAACCCATGGTAAAACAGGACTTAAAATTGATACAAACAATATAATTAGTACCGGCACCTTCCTATCAAAGGTACGGCGGTACTTCACACCGGGACAGCTTTTAACTTTGTATAAAGCACAGATCCGTCCATGTGTGGAGTACTGTTGTCGTATCTGGGCAGGTGCAGCCAAATACCAACTCGCGGCACTGGATTCCATGTAGAGGCGGGCCAAAAAGTTGATAGGTGACCAAGATCTACACCTAGATAGTCTTGAGCACAGGCGCAAGGTGGCCAGCCTTTCGGTGTTTTACAGATTATATTTTGGAGAGTGTGCACATGAATTACACGAGCTAATTCCCCATCCCCATTCTACCTTCAGTCATCAGAGTCATCGTTCATCGTGCGTACAGCAAAGGAGTGGAATAAGTTGCCGGCGTCAGTCTTTCCGTCCAAGTACTACGTGGGAGCCTTCAAGAGTAGAGTGAATAGGCATTTACTAAACTAGCGCGTACCATCTTTCAACTATATCACCACTTAACACCAGGTGGGATCATGGTCAAGCGATAGTTTACACGCATAAAAAAAATCGAAGTCAGATTGCCTGCGTATGCAATTCAAACAACCGCCCGGACACTAAGCTACCACAGCTCAAATTTAATTAAATAAAAAATATTGTATTTTACCAATTACCAAGTAAATGAAATAAATTGATTAATAAATTCAAGGAAATAATTGTAGCCACCGCTTTGTGTATTTCTTTGTAAGCAGTCGTATATTTATTTGTCGTTAAGACTTTACTGTTTAAATATAAATTGGAAACAAAATTATACATCTTTGAAGTGTTTTCAATTGAAGTACCTTTTCCATAAAGCTAATAAAGCGCTTTAAGCATTTCCCTTTTATTCTCATCTTAACAGCTTTTATTTCATTTAAAAATTCCTTAAGGGAAATGGATTACTCTTTTAAAATTGTTTGCTTTTATTAAGAAAGCCTTTTTCTTTTAAATTTAGTTACTTTAAGTAATATTGAATTAATTTTCGAAACTCAAACAAAGGCTTAAACATGATAAAAATAAACAAGTTAAAATATAATTTAGGTCCTTAATTCATTACCAACATCGTTACCTGTCTGTCAGGAATTGTAAAACATTAACAAATTTTAAAATTAAATTAAGATCATTTTTAACGTCTTATACAATATTTGATTTAGTACGTATATGCTATCTGTAATATCAATTGTGTACGACAGAAACAAAATAAAGAATTTTTTAGAGTATTACACCGAGGTCATGCGAATAGCAACCTTTTTTTTTTTGTTCACGCGGGGGAATCTTTTTATAGACCATCCTCCGGTACTCTGGGTGGGCCCGAAGGGATGTGTGGGACTCGGCCTGGGCAGCCCCTACCCACTAAACCTTCCGCGAATGCCATCAGCCGTTATGAGCGGGGTGCCCCGGATCTGTCAGCGTCAGGACACCCCAACGACCGGCCGGTCCCGGCAATGCGAATAGCAACCCTGGCCAATGAGTCCACCGCCGTACTATCCATGGCCACTAGTTTTAATTTTTAAATTGTTTTCATACTTTAAGTCACTTTTTCTCTTATTATTTTTATGCAATATCCTGTAAACAACTGTAAACAAGGCTGCTGAAGAACACATAGCAGCACGCAACTAAATTAATTTAAAAAAAAACTATCTGTAATATCTTAATTAATAAATCGAAGTGTTACTAGCCTTGAAAACACTTCAACAGCGCCATCGAAAGTTAGGTGGAATCAAACCTTCTAGCATTTATGTGACGGGATTATTCGATTTAAAGAAGTTGCTGACTGAAGAAGCTCTAGAAGTTGGCAACGCTCGCGAGAGTAACGAAATTTTTTTCTTTACTTGCTTGTTTCTGGAGTTTCTTCCGCCACTTCGTCTCCCAGCGCCAAAGTTTCCCGAAGTGGCATTTAAAGTTAGTTAGCCAAGCAATCGACCTAGTCTTGTTTCGGCCCTAACGGACGTCAACAGATCGGAGCCCTCGGCCGGCCCTACCTCGCAGGCCGGCGTGTGGGCCCATCTTCATGTCACTGTGGGTGTTGAGCTTGGTTGGCCACTCCACGGTTATTGAGCCCCTCCGCCAAGAACACTTCGAGGGTAAAAAGTAACCGCCCAAGCCAAGGTTACCCCGGGGGGACCGGTGTGTCGAGCTACTACGAATTCAGGCTAAGCGACCGCTGTACTCTGAATCTGATGATACAGTCAAAATCAGCATCGCTGGCTAATCTGTGTAGATCTGTCTCTTTCTCTCTTGTTTTTCTTTTGTATAATTTATCTGATTTTATCTAAATCAGAAAGTTGTTATTCATTTGCCTGCGAAGTTAACGCTTTCTCTAGAATATTTCGGACGCCGAAAATTTGCCAACTTCTTTTATAACTTTGTGATAATGTTAGGAGATACTTGGTCCGTTGTACTAAGCTTTCACTATACTCTCAGGTATCTATAATGTAATTGGTACAAGACTATAATTTATAGCAAAAGTTGTTGTAGAATTATTTTAATAAAATTTACTGCTACGAAATCTGTCAATAAGCTCTGAAGTTCTTTTAAACCTAGCAGAATAGAAAGAGACAGCTTTCGTTGCTCGCATTTCCGTGATTTTTTGTACTTAAAAAAAAATAGGAAAACGCCATCTCCGTGAAACAATATCTATTTGTACTGGGCATGGTCGGGTACAGCAGGCTGCAGGTGAGGAGAGACGTCGCACTGATTAAATATGTGTGGAGGTGCTGCGGGGCTGGGTTCATCACCCAGAAGTGCTGGCCGCGCTACAGTTGCGGACGCCTGACAATTACGTGTGCATGCGCCGTCGTCCGCCATTGTTCTTACTACCTGTCTCCAGGACTAACTTACCCAGGAACTCTCCGCTGTCGCGCGCGGTTGGGTTTGTTAATACCATCTCACTGCACATTGATATATTTTGTTGCACAGAGTCTGTGTTTATCGAAGCTGCCTACAAATGCGTAGAAGGTGTTTGACTTTATTATATTTATATATTATTGTCACTACATTAGGCAGCTTTTTATTTGTTATAATTTTAATAATATTTTGTAACATCATATTGGTATTATCTGTAACGGTGTTATAATTTTTGTTGATTTAAATAAATAAATAAATAAATAAATAAATGTTAATGTTATTTTTTAACGTTACTATAACAGCCCATACATTTCCCACTGTTGGGCACAGGCCTTCTCTGTAAAGATATATAGGGATAGATTATATAGATTATAAAGGGATACTCCGCCTCTAGTATGGATTTGCTTTACATAAGTCCTAGAACATTTTCTAAGACATGTAGATTTCCTCACGATGTTATTCTTCACCACCAAACGCGTGGTAAATCAGCAATTCAGAAAAAAATCCTTTGCTGCCGCCACCAGAGCTCGAACTCGGATTGATAACGTACTTCAGGTGACCGCTCAGACACTGAGTTATAATTTACCTTATTAGTAAGTGTAAAAATCTATCTTCAGCAATAAATCTAAGATTATTATTATCAATATATATATATTTAAAAAAACAAAGCTCGCAATATTTCTTTTTTTTTCAGAAATATTACTAACAATCTTGTTAACCATTCCAACTAAGCTAGGAGATGGTTCACGGCAATAGTCTAATGGTGGATTCGAACCTACGACCTTACGATTCGCAGGCCGCACCCTAAACCATTAGGCTATTGACGCGTATTCTTTAAGCGTTCCAAATAAAATGACTGGATAAATAGCAAAAAATAAATCTGTTCCAACGACAGTCGTCTCTCAATAAAGAGCCGGAAATGTTCTTGCCTCTTGACTACGTCCAGCCTATAAGAGAGGGATATCGATGCAAATCGACTAGTTCTATGGAATCCCTCGCGTGCCCAATACAATGACCTTGCAAAACGACCGTCGGAAATTTTTCGATTTCATCGCCGATTCGGAGAAGCCATAAATCTTTAATGTTCCACAAGTAAACAAGATCGAATTTTATCTGTCGATTCACTGTAACGAGAGAAACCAAAATTTAAAAAAAAACCCAGCCCACTTCGCCGGGATAGATTCTGCTTTAGTTTATTTAAACAATAACATCATTAAATATTTAATACAACTCTTACAATATATTAAGTTATTCATTTCTCTCCGTATTCATTCTCTTCTCGAGCTGGTGAAGATCACCTACACCCATGTACATATCAGTAAATACATCTTATAATTTATACAAAAACATATCGGGCTCAAGCTGATGTCAGAAATAAAAGTACGACGGACGTTAATTGCCAGGTCAATCTGAAGATTCCCTGAAAGTTTCATTGAAATACGTCCAGCCGTTTCAGAGCCTATATGGAAAATACCCACACACTTTCTCTTTTATATGTATTGACTAGCGGCATGCCCCGGCTTCGTGCGGGTGTTTCTTAGACAGATTTATATAAACATATATCCTAGTTGTACCGTGACTCGCTTCGCTGTGGCACATTATGGTTGTGTGGACGAGAAAGGGTTAACACAAAGCAAGGAATGAATACAATAAACAAGCCGCGCCCCGTGGTATCATTACCGGCGATTTAAAACTATATATTTATTTTTTATAAAAATAAAATAGCCTACGTTACACCTTATTACATCAGCGATCTTCCAGTAAAAGTCCCCACAATTCAGCCGATCCAGAGATTAGCCGGAAAAAACAGACAGACAAAAATTGTAAAAAATGTTATTTTCGTATATTTGTACTGTTTATAATTTCATAAGCATGTAGTAAAATGCGGTTAATTTTATTATACATATAATACATATAAGATAACTTGTTCCTACAATGGTTGACAAATAAAATGTGTCGCTCTGTAACAAGAGATTTATTTATTCTGTGACATCAATATAAATGTTTGAATAAAAAAAATAAACCAAAACACTTGTAAACCTAACAAGAGAAACGACATGTAAGTTCAGTCGTCCATCTGTAGGTTTTTATATCACCGCCCTGTAGTTCTGGGCTCTCAAGAGATCCGGTATCCCCTGCCTGTCGTAGAAGGCGACTAAAATGGGCCTCGGGTTCACTGGGCGACAAGGGTGGGGCCTTTGTCGTCCGCCAAGGTGGAGCCGGGAAGAATGCGACATCAGCTGGCCCGTGTCGCCTTGAACTGCGAGCGTACAGGGGGGGAGGGAGTAACCTCCCCCCCGGGAAGTGCTCTCCTTGAGCACATTGCCCCTCTCCGGTGCGTTCCACTGGAGATCCCGGAGCCCCTCACCATGCACCGAGGAAGGGCCACCGGGGAGGTTTAAGTGGGTAAAAACCCCACATAACCGCCGCCTTCCCCCCAGAAGGCGGGGTATCTTTGTGGAGATTTCCTCCTCATTAACAAAAAAAAAAGGTTTTTATATCAACTTAAACATTTTATCTAAAGAAACATTTTCTTTCTGTTCACTTCTTCTTTGACATGACAGTACCTTTATGTCATTCCTGACAACCGTGCGTTTATGGGAATAAAACTCGGTGGCAGCCAGATATAAAAAATAAAATGTATAATACTTTTTATATACACATTAAAAACTCGAGAGGAGGCAGCGGCGTCACAAACTACGTACCCAGCTACACCGTACAGCGGCATTTAGGGGCAGTTTTCGTTATGCAGCAACCAAATGCTGGAATAAATTTCCACCGCCCATTAAAAACGTGCACACTAGGGTCTTGTTCAAAAATAAAATGAAGGTTTTCTTAATAAATACACAAAAACGAGTAAGTAAAAAAAACCCGCTTACTTCATTATAAATTTATGAAGATATTTCAATTCTAATTTATTTGTTGAGAACGTTTTTGTTGACTGCGTTCGGTTTCGTCTTGTTCGATTAATTCCCCATTTTATCTACAATTTATTTTACATACAATCTATTCGATATATTTTTTTCCTTCGGTTTTATTTGCTTTTATGATATTCTTATTTTTGTTAAAAGTCTGCTGTTGAAGATTGTTTCTTAGAATGGGTTTCTGCAGAATACCAGCGCTAATTTACATCGTATTGTATTCATAGCTCTTAGGTTGCTTAGCATGATCTTCTATATTTAGTAATTCGACACAAAAGCCTCCCAGGTGAGGGGTAACTAGTCTTGATCGATTTCGTTCGTCGTTTAATTAACTGTTACGTTAAACGTTAAGTTAGCGTCAATAGCTTAATGGTTTAGGATACGGTCTGCGAATCGAAAGGTCGTGGTTTTCGAATTCACCATTCGACTATTGACGTGAACCATCTCCTAGCACAAGCTTAAGCTTAGTTGGAATGGTTAACAAGATTTTTAGTAATATTTCTGAAAAAAAATATTGCTAGCTTTCTTGTAAAAAAAGAACCAAAAAAATTTTACAGAGGGCGTTGCTATCGGAACAGAGCGTTAGTGTTTTTAATAGTGTATAATAAACTCCTTACAGATTATTTATAAAAAAGAATATCAAGTGTTTAACTGTTACGTTAAACGTTAAGTTAGCGTCAATAGCCTAATGGTTTAGGGTACGGTCTGCGAATCGTAAGGTCGTGGGTTTCGAATTCACCATTCGACTATTGACGTGAACCATCTCCTAGCACAAGCTTAAGCTTAGTTGGAATGGTTAACAAGATTGTTAGTAATATTTCTGAAAAAAAAATATTGCTAGCTTTCTTTTTACAAAAAAAATATTATAGAGGGCGTTGCTATCGGAACAGAGCGTTAGTGTTTTTAATAGTGTATAATAAACTCCTTACAGATTATTTATAAAAAAGAATATCAAGTGTTTAATTAACTGTTACGTTAAACGTTAAGTTAGCGTCAATAGCCTAATGGTTTAGGGTACGGTCTGCGAATCGTAAGGTCGTGGGTTCGAATCTACCATTCGACTATTGACGTGAACCATCTCCCAGCACAAGCTTAAGCTTAGTTGGAATGGTTAACAAGATTGTTCGTAATATTTCTAAAAAAAAATATTGCTAGCTTTCCTTTTAAAAAAAAATATTACAGAGGGCGTTGCTGTCGGAACAGAGCGTGTTTTTTAATAGTGTATAATAAACTCCTTACAGATTATTTATAAAAAAGAAAATCAAGTGTTTTTTTTAATCTTTAAACTTTTGACATATACACAAACAACAAAACTTCCAATAAAGTTATTATCCTTCCAACGCGTAGTTAATTTTGGAATTAATCAACTCTCAAGGGCTTAATTAAAGTTGACAGGCGGTACAACCTCGTGCGTCACTCCCGACCCTTATAATGACAGCGTTATTTATTCCTATCTTATTAATTTTACCAACCACCTACCGTTATCAGATTATAATTTAACTTCATTATATGGATTGATAATTTCCTAACGTTAATTCAAGAACATAAGTGTACAAATTAATTAAATGCCTTCTCATATTTACGTGAATATCTCAGTGCTTTTACTGTACCGTCGCGGTTACCTAGACCTTCACGATACCAATTGTTGAGAAGCAGTTTATTCCGATCGAACCTAGTTAAGAATGCGCCCTTAAATAGAATTAGTACAGAATTCAACTCTTTTTCAAAAACGGACGATATCGACTTCTTTTCTCCTAGTATAAGTATGTATAAACACTCACTAAACTACAAATAGTTTTTTTTTATTAATTTTTAATTTCAAATTTAGTTTTATTTTTACTTTTGTGGTCTTTTTATTTTTATCTTAACATTGTCACTCGCCAATTAATTGCTTGCAATCTACGTCTATAACTGCGATGGCATTAACTTCACAACTTTTCACTGTTCTATGTATTGTTTGTTAAAAATGTTCATTGTGTTGGTGTAATAAATAAATAAATAAATCGTTGTACTTATAAAAACTGAATCACCGGCAATACAGTTGTACAACTCGGATGCGAACCCGCGACCAACAAGATCGTAAATATAATCAACCCAATAGCCACAATGGTATCATAGTTATCTCTTTGATATAAATAATTATTTCCACATATATTGGTTATTCTCTAATCAACATATAGATTGAGAAATCACTATTCATTACTTCTATTTCATACGTACAGAAAAATACACTAAATCGCTATAACGTTTGCTCGGTATATGGCTTTGATCTCAGCATCTGTAACATATAGATTCAAAGAGCTATAGCGGTAAGCCATCTCTATTTATATTATTACTACGCTTAGGTTAAAAGAATTTAAGTTCCCAGCTATACTGTCCATCAGCCTGCGCGCAAGACCTTAGAATATTTTGGTCACATTGCCAGGAAAAACAATGACAACAAAAATTGGTTGTAACAAAATAGACGGGACAAGACCTAGACTTTATCGAAACGACAAGGCTATTGACGCTTAAAAGTTTTTTTTAACCAAATACCTTTGCTATTTAAATATATCCCCTTTAAGTTATCTGTACTCGTGCAGGGAAAGCTGTCCATACATCACGTGGAGCTTAAACTAAAGCTCCTAACGTGACCGACGTTAAGCCTATCGCCGTACACCGAACGCGCAAGTTGACGCATTTTATGTTCGAAAGATGTTAGATATACAATATTTATTCCTGTACACGCCAATAGAAACGTAACTGTTAAATTGGTAGTCAGAGTTACCATTTATGTCTTTGGCATGAGTCACGTCCTCGACGATCCGGATACCACTTTTTGTAGTACCAAATAAAGGTAATTTTATTTATTGAAATTAAAATTTCTTCAAGAAAATATTATAGATTCGCGTCACCGACAAGCTAATATTGTATTGATAAGGAGCTCTAGTGCAGACAAAGAAACAACACACACGCGCCTGTATATATATACTTGCCCAAACACATATATTTATATATATATACGGATATATACATTTATTAGCAAAATTATAAAAAAACTAAAATTTTGTGCAAAATGCAAACTTCACAATGCAACTCTGGCTCCCAAGATACAAGCGTCTGCTTAGTTTGGGAGTCACTGTGTACCAATAATATGTGCTGCAATGGTTACATGGATGTTCGTATAATCAGTGTAATGTTTATAATTGTAACCAAATCTGTGTGTTAATAAATAAATATTCTATTCTATATTCTATTCTAACACGAATCACTTTCACGTCTTATATTAATTTACTTAATTTAATTTATCTGAGCCGTGGTAGCTCAGTGTCCGGGCGATTGGCTCAAGTTGCATAGTACGCCTAGCAACCCGAGTTCGATTCCCGCTGCCGGCACCAATAAATTAATTGTTGCAATTTGATGTGCTGATTAACCACGCGCTCGGCGGTGAAGGAAAACATCGTGAGGAAACCTACATGTCTTAGAAAATTTTTCTAAGGCATGTGAAGTCTGCCAATCCGCACTAGGGCCGCGTGGTGGACTGTGCCCTTATACTCTCTTCACAGAGAAGGCCTGAGCTCAGCAGTGGGACATATATATCATATTTATAAAGGCTTTAACTTTAACATTAACTTAATTTATCTACGTTATAATTAATAACTCACAAGAGAAACTAAATAACAATCACAAAGGCACAGCAGTAAATATTAAAGACATAAAAGGAAAATAAGTCTCGCAGCCCTTGAACGATGTTACCGCTCCGAGTCAGCCGGCCGAATGAGAGGGTGCGGGGTGCGCGCGCGCCGTTCATTCAAAATGTTATGTTGCTCTTTCGTATAGTATTTATATTTTGTAATGATCTTGTACAGCCCGTAATCTATTTGAATAATAACCAATGTAGACACGTATATAATTGTTTCTTGGACGAGGGCGTTCGGGAGGGCCGTCCTTACTTCATAGTAATTACTTAATGCTTACTACATAGTAACTGTCCAAGCCGAGGTTACGCCTCACCGGGGGAACACTTGTGTCGAGTTACTAGCGATAGGGGTTAAGGCCAAGTGACCACATCTATTCCACAGCATATCATAATATGCATATAGCATAAAATGTTTCTCGGAATGTCAATTGTCGTGACAATCAGATGTTGATAATTGTACATAATGAAATTGCAAATTTTAATACTAAAATCTAAATTATGACTTTTCACTTCTACCGGCAGACCCTATGACTACTTTTTATGTCCATTTATACTTGCCATTTATACCGTAATACATTCTAAACTTTTTTGTCTATCTTTCACAGATAAGCCAAGAAGAATAAAATAACATACTGAACCGTATACGTCCGCAAAGCTGTACCCAAGAACCATGTCAACATACATCAAAAGATAGCCATAACAGAAAACAAAATGGCGGAACAGGACAAAGACTGGGTTGATTATTTAACGACAATACCACAGAATATATCAAAGTTCAAATCTGAAATAGACAACGGGGCTGATGGATCTAGCAGCGCCATTAATATAGCGTCATCTCACTTCAACTACAGTCTGTATGATAATGAAACGGGCATTCTGGAATATTCCAACTTTACAGCGGACGATTATTGCTCGTCGAACCATTCGCACGTATATTTAAATGTCACTTGTGAATTTCCAATAAACTACGCGGAACCGATGTACGGGTAAGTTGGTTTGTAATTTTTCTATAGATCCAACGTTAAAATAAATCTATATTCCTCTTCTTTGCGTCGTTTTCCTCATTGCTGAGGTTCGTGACCTCCACGAATTATGTGGCGGACGATCGCTTTCCACCTGTTGCGGTCTTTGGCGGTGTGAAATACCTCGTAATGCCTAATTTATATTAATAAACGAGAATTGCCCTCGGAAGGAATTTGAAAAACGATTGAAGGGAATAACCTCCTCCCCCCCTCTCCCGAGACGTGCTCTCCTAAGAGCACAATGCAGAAAGGTTCCGGTTCGTTTCTCTGGAGATTTCGGAGCTCCTCGTGCACCGAGGAAGGGCCACCGGGGGGTTTTAGTGGGTAAAAACCCCACATACCCCGCAAATACCTAAGTATACCACAGGTATCTTGTTGAAGATTTCCCCCCGTCATTAAAAAAGGACCTTGGGGTTCCGAAATCAAATTCTTAAGATCGTCTGGAAGCAGACTTGTTGATTGAGATATTGGTAGGTTCATGACGAGACTACTCAGAGGAATTTCGGAATATAACAATGACACTTCGGAAATAAAAAAAAGCAACGCGTTTAGCATTTATTTATAATATTAACAATAAATAGATATCTATGTATTGAAGTTTTATTTCTATTCTAGATATATCGCACCATTTCTCCTGGCCACCACCACAGTCGCTAACACTCTGATCGTGGTTGTTCTATCACGTCGCCACATGCGGACCCCCACCAACGTCGTGCTGATGGCGATGGCGCTCTGCGATATGTTCACTATGCTGTTTCCAGCACCCTGGCTATTCTACATGTACACCTTCGGGAACCACTACAAGCCGCTGAGTCCCGTACGGGCATGTCAAGCATGGAATTATATGAATGAGGTAAGTTTATATGAACATAATTGTACTTTCTTTAGGACTATGAGACGCTCAGACCAAACAAATAAATAAAGCGATTCATCGCGTGATTCTGCTGACAAACAGGCAATTTTCCCGTTATCAATGTTAGGATTTCCATTACCGCACATCTCGGCAGAATTCCAAATTCCTTCGCCCACAATCTTGATGGTTGGCGTTCCACGACCGTGCGCTTCTCGCGTTAATTTCTATCATGCACTGTCAATCAATAGAATCAACGGTGTTTCCGAAGCTGTACGATTTGGGGACCCTCGAGGAACAAGCTTCTTTTCTCAAAGGTCGGCAAGACACCTGCGGCTTTTCCGATCTTGTCGATGTTCACGGCCGTCAGTTATCACAATAGATCAGGTGAGCCGTAATCGTTTGCCCCTTTTCCTACAAAAAAAGAGCTTTTTTAGAATTTAGTTTCTTCAGCCGGCTATAAAACGTTTCTTTTTTTTCCGCAAGTGGGGGAAGTCCGTTATTGACCATGGACATCCCGTGCTGCCATGAAGTGTCCGACTCTCACGGACTAAAAACCCTCTTCCTCCACCACATCACCTTGCGGTCTACCATCAATATTTTCATGACCTACGTAACCCTTATTTTATTGTGTCTTGTCTCTCTCTCTGTTCTTTATTTTCGTCTTTTCCTTTTGTTCTCTATTAAACGTTTCTGACTCTCAATGATTTCCGCGCTAAGAAAGAGTTGCTACGAAGGAGCTGCTACGGAGATGCTACAAAGGAATTGCTACGAAAGCTCGTCGAAACATCACTAGTTGAAGCTGAATTAATTACGCCATATTTCCAGTTCGACGAGCTTAACTAAAGTCCGTTTGATAGCACTGTACGCTATACGCCATATTCACAGTACACTGGGTAATGTAATACCGTTGTGTTAGACATAGTTCCGGGTAACATCAGACATTAATTCAGAGGGTCAGACCTCTGATAAACGATAAGTAGGATAAAAAAAAACTTGTTGACTCGCTTCGAATATAGGAAATGAAAAAATTATAATCCATTTATTTAAAAATATGTTGTATTTTTAAATAAATAGAGTCTACATTGTAATTTGAAATAACTATTAAGCGCTTACAATCTAGTGTTATTAACAGAAAAGCCGTGATAACTCAGTATTCGGGCAGTCGTCTCAAGTTTTATAAATACGCTAGCAATCGGAGTTCGATCCACGGTACCGACACCAATGAATCTATTTATTGCAATTCTGTGTTGATTGTTACACGCTCAATTGTTAAGGAAAACATCGCGAGGAAATAATAATAATCATTTATTCCTCACCATAATCCACAGTATAAACTTAAAATATTTTTTTTTTTAAATAAAGCTAGCAATATTTCTTTTTTTTTCAGAAATATTACTAACAATCTTGTTAACCATTCCAACTAAGCTTAAGCATGTGCTAGGAGATGGTTCACGGCAATAGTCGAATGGTGGATTTGAACACACGACCTTACGATTCGCAGACCGTACCCTAAACCATTAGGCTATTGACGCTTATGTACTTACATAATTAATTAAATACACAAACATTTCGAACAAGAGACAATAACAGATAGATTATGGTGGATTGAACCAGGACGAATCCTGTGTGGTCGGCGGTCGCCTCCTTCTGTGAGACGGTCATGTCCCAGAAGGAGGCCGACGAGCGGGTCAGGGAGGGGAGCTGTGGGGCTCCCTCCTTCCGCAGGCGACGAGTCGGGGTGCGCAGGAGACGTTTCAGACGTCTCCTCTCGCCGCCCCCGTAATCCGAAGCGGGGTCAGGATGAGAACCTGGCCCCAGCATGCTTCGGCGTCGTCGGGACTTCTCTGAGTGCCGGAGGAGTCCCCTTTGAAGGTGAAGTCCGGTCTTTGCCGAGATCGGCCGGTCGTTGGGGTGTCCTGTCGCTGACAGATCCGGGACACCCGCTCATAACGGCTGATGGCATTCGCGGTAGGTTTAGTGGGTATGGGCTGCCCAAGCCGAGCCCACACATCCCTCCGTACCCACCCAGGGTACCGGAGGATGGTCTATAAACAGATTAACAAAAAAAAAAGGACGAATCCTGTGGCTCATGTAATCAACCCTCCACCCCATTACATAATCAAATGTAGTGTACATAGCAAATTAAAAATACAATATTAAGCTATTTCGTCTTGGTGAAATATTTAGATAAGTATAATAATTAATAATTAAATAATATAAATTTTTGATAGATTTGTAGTGTGTGTGTGTGTGTGACTATGTGTGTGTGTGTGCGTGCGTGTGTGAATGAGTATGTAAATGAAAACAATGCTAAAAAAATGGAATACTAGTGTATGTTGGTTGGTATTCCAACTGAATGCCGAATCATAAATCGAACGCTTTTTAATAGAGAAATTTTGCCCAACAGTCGGATCGTGATCGAAAAAAATCTCAGACAATCGAAAAGTAATTCCTAACTTATATCTTTTTTAAAGGCATTCTAACTTTCCTTTTACGTTACATTATGTGAATATAACCTTTACAGTTCCACTCAATAGTTTTTCTTGTTCTTAGCAATTTGAACTTTTTCTTATCGTTGAATAGTTTGCTTAAGTTACATCTACCTTTAATTACTTTGCGAGTAAATCGAAAAAGAAAGTTTTACTGTAGCCCATATAGATACGATTCGAAGAAAACAATATTGTATAATGTATATGTCGGCGTTACGCCAGGGGTTTCGTTGTCGGAATCCATAAATGAAGTACCCACTCTAGATTCCGCTTGCTAGCTTGCTTGTTGTATCACGACGGTCAGTACAAGAATGTCGGCTTGCTTTGTTGTATCACGACGGTCGGTACGATAATGTCACGTTATTACAAAATACAGTCGTTTTATATTGATCTCTCAATAAGTTAAACCGTTACGGAATATTTGACTTCCTTTGTAACAAACAAATAAAATAACTACAAATAATTAATGAAATATAGTTAAATATTCACAATAAATATGTAAATGAATTTAACACAACTTTCAATGATTTATTTAACATGATTACGTTAATTTCGTATGAACAAATATCGTTCTTACACAGTCCCATCTCAGATGGCGCTAAACTTTTAAAAACAGTATTTTCGATACTAGGCGATTTGCGCCTATATATACCTAGTTCGTTGTTAGAATGCTCACCACGACGACGAGATTTTTTTTTAAATGTCACCGTTATTGTAACTTTGCACTGAACACCGTTTTAAAGTTGCGAAGAGGTACCCTAGCCGGCAAAACACGTCCGTGACGTTAAATAAAAGCGTAAGATTTTTAATGTCAATTGGTTTAGATAGATGGCGCTTTTATTAATTATATATTTTTATATCATTGTAAATAATATAACGGTGTTAAGAATTATTATTTTCTTAATACCTCGAACTTGAAATTAATATTTTTATAATAAGGACCTCCGTTGCCATCTGATATCTTATGACACAGTTTTTTTATTAACTTAAGCGTCAATAGCCTTATTGTTTAGGGTACGGCCTACAAAGCGCGAGATCGTAGATTCGAATCAACCATTTCACTATCACTTAATATCAGATAATCCAATTGCACGTTTGTCCCATTTCTTGTAAAAAAAAACATTTCCCAACCCGATCGCGCCTGACACGCACTATCATAAAACGTGGGAATAGAGTAATGCATATTACGCGCTCTCTTTCGCCCTACGCGCTACGGCAGACGTAGTGAAGCTCCAATTTTCATATCGATTCTTTTTTATAAGTAGAATTTAATAATCTAATATTTAATGATAATTTAATTTGTTAAATAATAAGTGTTTATTAAATAATTGTATTTACACAAATGTTACATTTTTGTTCAACTATATCTATCTTGCCTTTTTAACCCTAGCAAGGTAGAAAAAATGATCAATGGTAATAAGCTTTTAAAAGTTCACGTACGGACAGGGATTAAGCCCAACATCATATTTGAGACATAAATATTTGCATTTTTTTTAATTTAAATTGAGAGGTTTAGGGTTTCCACATGTCTAAGAACATTTTCTCAGACATGTAGG
The DNA here is from genome assembly GCA_029286785.1 of Meandrusa payeni. Taxonomy (NCBI): domain Eukaryota; kingdom Metazoa; phylum Arthropoda; class Insecta; order Lepidoptera; family Papilionidae; genus Meandrusa; species Meandrusa payeni. Next base: position 3,470,322 of record JAGSMX010000032.1, read on the forward strand.
TTTCTCCACAATGTTTTCCTTCATCGCTGAGGACGTCGTTCAGCGTACGTGCAGTTGATGGTACGCGCTAGTTTAGTAAGTGCCTATTCACTCTACTCTTGAAGGCTCCCACGTCGTATTTGGACGGAAAGACTGAGGCCTGCAACTTATTCCACTCCTTTGCTGTACGCACGATGAACGATGACTCAAATCGCTTCGTTCGGACGCGCGGAACATCGACTGTAAAAGGGTGGAGACTCGCCGAATGTCTAAACGTCCGCAGGTAGAATGGGGATGGGGGAATTAACTCGTGTAATTCCTGTGCACACTCTCCAAAATGTAATCTGTAAAACACTGAAAGGCTGGCCACCTTGCGCCTGTGCTCAAGACTATCTAGGTGCAGATCTTGGTCACCTATCAACTTTTTAGCCCGCCTCTCCATGGAATCCAGTGCCGCGAGTTGGTATTTGGCTGCACCTGCCCAGATATGAAAACAGTACTCCACATATGGCCGAATTTGTGCTTTATACAAAGTCAAAAGCTGTCCCGGTGTGAAGTACCACCGAACCTTTGATAGGAGTCCAAGCTTCCTAGCAGCTTCGCTTTGGAATTGATGAACCGCCCGTAGTTAAGATTCGCAGACAATTCGATTCCTAGTAACTGTAGGCTGTCGGTAGATTCCAGATTATTTATCCGTTCTTTCTTTGTTCACCTGGATTTTTTGGTGGTATAGATTTATCTCAAATAGTTATAGCCTGGTGCACCAATTTCTAACATTAATAATTTTAGCAACGACATTTTCTTCCGTACTGCGTATTAACTTATATAATTGTAAAATGGAGACTTATTTAAATGCCAAAAAATGTATCGATATCTCATCCGACGTTATGTGCAACCATAAAGTCTGACGTCACTGATGCGGTTTATGATCCCGCGAGCTACCAAGGATTGTTCTCGCTATTCTCCAAAGGCACGATGTTCAATATCTTTTTAGAAATTTAATAATACTGTCATATGTATTACTATCTATATATATAAAAGAGAAAGTGTGTGGGTATGTTCCATATAGGCTCCGAAACGGCTGGATCTATTTCAATGAAACTTTCATGAAATCTTCAGATTGACCTCTGGCGAGTAATTAAAAAAGTTTGTTGATGAAAAGAGAAGTGCTCCTTCTCTTTTTGAACTGTCAAACAGGCCATACGTCGTACTTTTATTTTTGACATTAATTTGAGCCCGATATGCTTTTGTATAAATGATAAGAATTATATTATATTTACTGATATGTACATGGGTGTAGGGTATTGATTTTCTCCCGCTCGAGAGGAGAATAGAAGAGAATAAATACGGAGAGAAATGAATAATTTAATATATTATGAGACTTCAATTAAATATGTAATGATGTAAGTTTATTGTTTAAATAAAATAAAGCAAACTCTATCCCGGCTGGGTACGCTAATATTTACTAAATATATATATATTTTTTAAGTAGTTTTGGAAGTGGATTTTGGGAGTCGTCGTATGGTCATCCAGACACGGCTAACGAGCATCTATGTTTTTATAATTTTCTTTTAATTTTATCTCTTTCGTCTAGCTTGCACCCGTTACTATATCTGTACAGGATCATCTAAAACCGGCAAAAAATGCCTTTTGGCATTAAGTTCATTTTTTTGTGTTGTTTGTAAGTGAAGACTAAATAAAATATAAATTTACTAAAATCTTATCTGAAACACGCTGCATCTTTTGATATAAGTATCTGTACAAGTGTTAAGTACAAGTGTCTGTTCTTTTTGTATTTTTTGCAATAAAGGGTTACAAAAACATGTAGTTATAGTAATATTTTTTTTTGTTAACGGGGAGGAAATCTTCAAAAAGATACCCCGCCTTCTGGGGGAAGGCGGCGGTTGTGTGGGGTTTTTACCCACTAAAACCTCCCCGGTGGCCCTTTCCTCGGTGCATGACGAGGGGCTCCGGGATCTCCAGTGGAACGCACCGGAGCCCCTCTGCACTGTGCTCAAGGAGAGCACGTCCCGGGGGGGGAGGTTACTCCCTCCCTCCCTGTGCCCTAGTGCAAGGCTACACGGGCCAGCCGATGTCGCCTTCTTCTCGGGTCCACCTTAGCGGACGACAAAGGCCCCACCCTTGTCGCCCAGTGAACTCGAGGCCCCTTTTAGTCGCCTTATACGACAGGCAGGGGATACCGTAGTCTTATTCTTGAGAGCCCAGAACTACAGGGCTGAGTTATAGTAATCTACGTTAACTGAGCTGATAGATAAGCCATAATATGGCTACTATTACCATGTTTTTTTTGTAATTACGCCTAGAATGTTCGTTTTGGTGCAAATTTTGTGCAAAATATAATATTCAGTTTGACAAAGATTAAGCATCCGTAGCTGAAAAAAGTATTGCCTACTACACAATATCCGAACATTATGCGCTTAAGATATTTTTATTTTTATGGCCGTGTGCATGCGCCGTCGTCCGCCATTGTTCCTACTACCTGTCTCCAGGACTAACTTATCTAGGAACTCTCCGCTGTCGCGCGCGGTTGGGTTTGTTAATACCATCTCCCTGCACATTGATATATTTTGTTGCACAGAGTCTGTGTTTATCGAAGCTGCCTACAAATGCGTAGAAGGTGTTTGACTTTATTATATTTATATATTATTGTCAATACATAAAGCAGCTTTTTATTTGTTTTAATTTTAATAATATATATTTAACAAAGTTTTTATAACATCATATTGGTATTATCTGTAACGGTGTTATAATTTTTGTTGATTTAAATAAATAAATAAATATTTGTGAGGATAAATAAGTGTGAATTTTGGTTTTAACAATAAGTGTTTTTTTTTCTGAATGATCAAGTTAAGGTAATACATTAATAATCGATCATCCTGTATAAATTCGAATGTAGATGGAGAATCAAAATTTCTCTACATTTCTTGTGACTGAGTAATCGATATTGTTCCCTTTTTCTCCTCGTACATCTGGCGTAGTCAGCACCAGTTTCCCTTACGTCAGTGGGCGAACCGTTTTCAACTGCACAATTTCCTTCGGGGAAACACGTTGTCCGTACGCTATGCGGAGGAAATAAGTGGCAACATTCGAAGCGAACAGTTCGACACTTTAAACTTGCTTTCTACGGAATCACATTTATCCTTCTCACATTCTGACAATTATTTGAGAATATATCGATTTTTTTTAATTATTTGAATCAAAATGGAAATGGAACCTGATTTTCAAAACTGTGATAGCTTAAGAAAAAAAAATCAAACTGAATGTCTATGATAAATAATAAAATAATAAATCAATCGAGTGAACAGGTTTTTTGATCTCATGATGAGTCAACGATTGGGATTTAATATTTTTTTTTATTATATGAATCAAAATGGAAATGGAACCTGATTTTCAAAACTGTGATAGCTTAAGAAAAAAAATCAATTTATCCTTCTCACATTCTGACAATTATTTGAGAATATATCGATTTTTTATTATATGAATCAAAATGGAAATGAAACCTGATTTTCAAAACTGTGATATCTTAAGAAAAAAAAATCATAAATAAAAAATGATAAATAATAAAATAATAAGTCGATCGAGTGAACAGGTTTTGTCATCTCGTGATGAGTTAATGATTAGGATTTTGCTTATATAAATAAATATATTAAAAAAACCAGCAATATTTCTTTTTTTTTCCAGAAATATTACTGACATTCTAGTTAACCATTCCAATTAAGCTAAAGCTTGTGGGTGGCTAGGGGATGGTTCACGTCAATATTCGGTGGATTCGAACCTAAGACCTTACGAATCGCAGATGGTACCCTAAACCAATAGTTTAATTAATTTCGTATAAAGGTTAGGTTTCTAGCAGGATTAGTAAGGCCCTGCTATTATGGGTTTATTTAAGAAAAATATATACAATCATTGAATTCTATTGTGGGACTAATGCCCCAAGCCCTTATATCACCATTTTTTTTTTGTTGAAGGGAGGGGGGGGGGGGAATCTTCAACAAGATACTCCGCCTTTCCGCAGAAGGCGAGGTTATGTGGGATTCTTACCCACTAAAACTCCCCCGGTGGCCCTTCCTCGGTGCATGGTGAGGGTCTCAGGGATCTCTAGAGAAACGGACCGGAGCCCCTCTGCACGGTACTCTTCGGAGAGCAAATCCTTCTCCAACTGTGCCCACGTAGTGCAAGGCGACACGGGCCAGCCGATGTCGCTTTCTTCCGGGGTCCACTTTGGCGGACGACAAAGGCCCCCACCCTTGTCGCCCAGTAAACCCGAGGCTCCTTTTAGTCGCCTTCTACGACAGGCGGGGGATATCTGCAATCTTATTCTACGAGCCCAGAACCATAGAGCTGAAGCCCTTATATCACCATGCCCTATGGTTATCCCCCGAACTTATAGTAGCCGACGACCATTAAAAATGCTGCTAAGGCGGTTTTATTTTACCCGTTCTACTAGTCTAACTACAGTATAAAATAGTCCTATAACAGTAATATTCACACTCTCTATCATTGTACTCGTAATGTATAATATTAGAACTCAAATTCTAATCGCGAAGAATTCGATGTTATTGCGTCTTTTGTAGAACGGCCAGCCGATTTACAGGGATTGTACAGTAAAAACCAGAGACAAGGCGTTGTCTCTCTTCTTAGTCACACGTACGGTTTAGAAGTGCGACGGAACTAGAGATCCGAGATCGATCGCGTTTTATTTGTACGTCTTGCCAGCTCCTTGAATTTTTTATTATATTTTCTCAGAAACAGATGTTACGAATTATAATTTACCAAACTTGTATATAATGTCAATAGTCCAATGACGTAGGCCACTGTCAATTAAACATAAGACCGTGGATTAAAATCTATTATTCGACTATTGACGTCAACCATGCCCTAGCACAAACTTACGCGTATTCGAAATAGTTTTTTAAGCATAGAATATAAGCTACATATGTAATGTAATAAAAAATGCATGAATTTTTCTAAAAAAAATTAACAAAACACATGTATTTAAAAAAAATATATGTATTTTTTTGTTAATATTTTTACTTAAAATTTTTGACATAAAAAATAAGCTCTGACTCCGTTTTTATTACTCTTAATAGCCCGATGGCTTAAGATACGGTCTGCTACGCCTAAGTTTTGTAAACCTCAGACTTTTTGATATTGTAAAAATAATACGAATGCAACAAGTACAAATTGGTATTATAATGGTAAATAGCCTATAAATTATATATTAATTAGATATACGAGTACAATAATGAAGCGTCTTTCGTTGGGTGCAATACCATTCCAACTAAGCTTAGCCTTGTGCTAGGAGATGATTCACGTCAATAGTCGAATGGTGGATTCGAACCTACGAACTTACGATTCGCAGACCGTACCCTAAACCATTAGGCTATTGATGCTTCATGATGAATATGTTTGTAGGTGATTCCTGCAATGTTTCACACCGCTAGCATCTGGCTGACTCTCGCGCTAGCGGTGCAGCGATACATCTACGTGTGCCATGCTCCTGTTGCGAGAACCTGGTGAGTACCATTTTTACTACATAGGCATATTATTTACCATTCTCGGCTAACTTATCACCAACATCAGACTATCCACTACTACATATAATTTGGACAAACTGGTTGTAGTAGGGAAAATTGAGGGTCGAACCCTGTAGTTCTAGGCTGGTAGAATAAGACTACGGTATCCCTTGCCTGTCGTAGAAGGCCACTCAAAGGTGCCTCGAGTTTATTACCGAGACTTTATTTGTCTTCCACCAAAGTGGACCCGGAAAGAAGACGACATCGGCTGGCCCGTGTTGCTTTGTACTGCGTAGGCACAGGGAGGGAGGGATTAAACCCCCTCCCCTCCCCGGGACGTGCTCTGCGAAGAGCATAAGGCAGAGGGGCTCCGATGCATTCCTCTGGAGATCCCGGAGCCTCACCATGCACCGAGAAAGGTCCACCGAGTGGGTTTTAGTGGGTAAAATCCCCACATAACCCCGCCTTTTCCCTAGAAGGCGAGGTATCTTGTTGAAGATATCCCCCCCGTCAGCAAAAAAAAGGCCGTTTCCTCTAAAAATGGTCATAATTTGAAGTCTAAGGGCGCCGGGGATTAAACTTGGGTTGCTAGTGTACTATACAACTTGAGACGTGACCGTCCACGGCACATGCCGGTCGTAGTCATTGGCTACAATTATTGATTTAGTCTATTGTAATTGAATTCTGTACTCGTAACCTAGCCTGATTGCAAATCGGAACCAGTTTAAATTAGATTGACCGAGTAAATAGACCTGGAGCAGTTTGATTTGTAAAATGTGTATGTCTGTTTATGTGTGTGCTACGTGAACTTGAACGTCATAAAAATGCATGAATTTTTCTAAAAAATTAACAAAACACATGTATTTAAAAAAATATATTTTTTTGTTAATATTTTACTTAAAATTTTGACATAAAAAAGCAAACGACATAATAGCTCTGACTCCGTTTTTTTACTCTTAATAGCTCGATGGCTTAAGATACGGTCTGCCACGCCTAAGGTTTGTAAACCTCAGACTTTTGATATTGTAAAAATAATACGAATGCCACAAGTACAAATTAGTATTATAATGGTAAATAGCCTATAAATTATATATTAATTAGATATACAATAATGAAGCGTCTTTCGTCGGGTGCAATACCATTCCAACTAAGCTTAGCCTTGTGCTAGGAGATGATTCACGTCAATAGTCGAATGGTGGATTCGAACCTACGAACTTACGATTCGCAGACCGTACCCTAAACCATTAGGCTATTGACGCTTCATGATAAATATGTTTGTAGGTGATTCCTGCAATGTTTCACACCGCTAGCATCTGGCTGACTCTCGCGCTAGCGGTGCAGCGATACATCTACGTGTGCCATGCTCCTGTTGCGAGAACCTGGTGAGTACTATTTTTAATACATAGCCATATTTACCATTCTCGGCCAACTTAACATCAACATCAGACTATCCACTACTACATATAATCTGGACAAACTGGTTGTGGTAGGGAAAATTGAGGTTCGAACCCTGTAGTTCTAGGCTGATAGAATAAGACTACGGTATCCCTTGCCTGTCGTAGAAGGCCACTCAAATGGGCCTCGAGTTTATTACCGAGACTTTATTTGTCTTCCGCCAAAGTGGACCCGGAAAGAAGACGACATCGGCTGGCCCGTGTTGCTTTGTACTGCGTAGGCACAGGGAGGGAGGGATTAAACCCCCTCCCCTCCCCGGGACGTGCTCTGCGAAGAGCATAAGGCAGAGGGGCTCCGATGCATTCCTCTGGAGATCCCGGAGCCTCACCATGCACCGAGGAAAGGGCCACCGGGAGGTTTTAGTGGGTAAGAACCCCACATAACCGCCGCCTTCCCCCCAGAAGGCGGGGTATCTTTCTGAAGATTTCCTCCCCGTCAAAAAAAAAAAAGATTTTTAAGCCAAGATGTTCTTCTCCTTCCCGAATTTCTTTTCCCTTGTATCTTTCCCTGGATTATAAGCTGTAACAAATCGTATTTGGGATTGCGCATTATATGCCCTAGGTATTCCAGCTTTCGCCTCTTAATTTCGTTAAGAACTTCAACCTTCTTTCCAAGTCTTTGCAGCACTACTTCGTTGCGCACTTTGTCTCTCCAGGATATCCTTAACATTCTTCTGTGTACCCACATTTCAAAAGCTGCAACTTTTTTGCACATGGCCTTGGTCAGAGTCCAAGCTTCGACGCTATACAGAAGAATGGAGAATACAAAGCAGCGTGCAAGACGAGTCCGAAGTTTGATGCTCAAGTTTCTGTCACACAGGAGTTTCTTCAGCTTAGTGAGATGAGATGAGAGAGATAGAGAATGCAAATTTGTGTTCAGTGAAGTGGAAAAAATACTTCAATTGTGTTGTAATAACGTGTGTGCCTAGGATACGTTGTCACGAATTTAACGTTCGAGCGCATTGCACCTGGGATTTTTTTTTAATTTATAATTTATCTGCAGGCGCAACGTGTGTCACATACGGAATAAAGTGAGTTCAGGGAAAAGCCAATTACTTTATCTATCTACCCCGCTTTGATTTAACGACTTGAGAACTTTTTTATTTTCATACAATAAAAACTCACGTGTCCTATACATCCCAATTAATGTAATTCTATACATAATAATCCAAAACCGCAAACTAATAGGTTAGTGACGAACGTAAGTTGAACATTCTTTCTGGCAATTTGTAATAACGTGCCTAATTTCTGCCTACCCTCGATACCCAATGCACGAAATTTCAGTTTTTGTGTCGAAAAATCTTACAAATTACGGCACTCAACTTCAATACATATTTTAAAAACCTATCTCGCGCCCCTCTAAACCTTTCAGGGGTCAACAAATCAAAATGTCAAGATGTTATCGCCAAGAAAATATTTTTTACGCACTTAGCGATTTGACAGGGAAATCGATCGTGGCCTGGTTTCCAGCAAAGTGCTGTTGAATCATTTAAAAATAATTGTCTTGTAATTTTATATAACAAGGCAAATTAACATTGACTATAAAACGTTTTAACCGAGCTACAAAAACAGGAGGAGGTTTTAAATTCATCTGTATTTTCTTTATTTATTTAATATACACCTTAAACTAAGGTTCTCAAAGGCTACCCCGGGGGGACCCTTGTGTCGAGTTACTAGCGATAGAGGTTCAGGCTAAGCGACCTAAGAGCTATGCCACCTCTCAATCCGGTGAAGCAGTCAAGGCCAGCTGTCTGTATAGATCGTCATTAAAAAAATAAAAAAAGCCCACCCTGGTAGTCCTGGGTTCATAGAATAAGGCTACGGTATCCCCTGCCTGTCGTAGAAGACGACTAAAGGGGCCTCAGGTTCACTGGGCGACAAGGGTGGGGGCCTGAGTCGTTCACCAAAGTGGACCCGGGTAGAAGGCGACATCGGCTGGCCCGTGTCGCCTTGCGCTGCGAGGGCACAGCGGAGGAGGAGTAACCTCCCCGGGACGTGCTGTCCTTGAGCACAGTGCAGAGGGGCTCCGGTGCGTTCCACTGGAGATCCCGGATCATCGTCATGCACCGAGGAAAGGGCCACCGGGGAGGTTTTAGTGGGTAAGAACCCCACATAACCGCCGCCTTCCCCCCAGAAGGCGGGGTATCTTTCTGAAGATTTCCTTCCCGTCAAAAAAACAAAAAGATTTTTAAGCCAAGATGTTCTTCTCCTTCCCGAATTTCTTTTCCCTTGTATCTTTCCCTGGATCATAAGCTGTAACAAATCGTATTTGGGATTGCGCATTATATGCCCTAGGTATTCCAGCTTTCGCCTCTTAATTTCGTTAAGAACTTCAACCTTCTTTCCAAGTCTTTGCAGCACTACTTCGTTGCGCACTTTGTCTCTCAGGATATCGTTAACATTCTTCTGTGTACCCACATTTCAAAAGCTGCAACTTTTTGCACATGGCCTTGGTCAGAGTCCAAGCTTCGACGCCATACAGAAGAATGGAGAATACAAAGCAGCGTGCAAGACGAGTCCGAAGTTTGATGCTCAAGTTTCTGTCACACAGGAGTTTCTTCAGCTTAGTGAGATGAGATGAGAGAGATAGAGAACGAAAATTTGTGCTCAGTGAAGTGGAAAAAAATACTTCAATTTTGTTGTATTAACGTGTATACCTAGGATACGTTGTCACGAATTTAACGTCCGAACGCCTTGCACCTGGGATTTTTTTTTAATTTATAATTTATCTGCGGGCGCAACGTGTGTCACATACGGGATAAACTGAGTTCAGGGAAAAGCCAATTACTATATCTATCTACCCCGCTTTGATTTAAGGACTTGAGAACTTTTTTATTTTCATATAATAAAAACTCACGTGTCCTATACATCCCAATTAATGTAATTCTGTACGCAATAATCCAAAACCGCAAACTAACAGGTTAGTGACGATCGTAAGTTGAACATTCTTTGTGGCAATTTGTAATAACGTGCCTAAAATTCGCCTACCCTCGATACCCTACGCACGAAATTTCAGTTTTTGTGTCGAAAAATCTTACAAATTACGGCACTCAACTTCAATACATATTTTAAAAACCTATCTCGCGCCCCTCTAAACCTTTCAGGGTCAACAAATCAAAATGTCAAGATGTTATCGCCAAGAAAATATTTTTTACGCACTTAGCGATTTGACAGGGAAATCGATCGTGGCCTGGTTTCCAGCAAAGTGCTGTTCAACCATTTAAAAATAATTGTCTTGTAATTTTATTTAACAAGGCAAATTAGTATTGACTATAAAACGTTTTAACCGAGCTACAAAAACAGGAGGTTTTAAATTCATCTGTATTTTCTTTATTTATTTACTAATCACCTTAAACTAAGGTTCTCAAAGGCTACACCGGGGGGACCCTTATGTCGAGTTACTAGCGATAGAGGTTCAGGCTAAGCGACCTAAGAGCTATGCCACCTCTCAATCCGGTGAAGCAGTCAAAGCCAGCTGTCTGTATAGATCGTCATTAAAAAAATAAAAAAAGCCCACCCTGGTAGTCCTGGGTTCATAGAATAAGGCTACGGTATCCCCTGCCTGTCGTAGAAGGCGACTAAAAGGGGCCTCGGGTTCACTGGGCGACAAGGGTGGGGGCCTTTGTCGTCCGCCAAGGTGGACCCGGGAAGAAGGCGACATCGGCTGGCCCGTGTCGCCTTGCACTGCGAGGGCACAGGGGGGGAGGGAGTAACCTCCCACCGGGAGTGCTCTCCTTGAGCACAGTGCAGAGCGGCTCCGGTGCGTTCCACTGGAGATCCCGGAGCCCCTCACCATGCACCGAGGAAGGGCCTCCGGGGACGTTTTAGTGGGTAAAAACCCCACATAACCGCCGCCTTCCCCCCAGAAGGCCAGGTATCTTTCTGAAGATTTCCTCCACGTGAACAAAAAAAAAAGTTTTTTTCGTTTTTTCGTTATATTCCTACGATAATTCGTTAATACGTGATATAGTGAGAAAAGATTTTCCATCGTAATTTTTGAAAAGTTCATATTTATCATGCTCTCTTTAATAACTCCATATTAATGGATATGAAAATGTCACTCATTTATTACGATCTTTCATTAACAGTACGGGTATCATTGTATTCCGATAAAGATCCAAGTTTTCCCGAAGGAACATAATTCCTTACTATATTTGTAAAAGCGTTTGATTCGATTTAAAATCGGTTTTTGTTAGTAAAGGTACTTATTCTCTGACTAATCGATGTAGGTTCGTCAAAAAAACACATTGTTTCTCAGTCGGTTTTTGTTAATCGTAAATATAGTTGCTATATCCTTAACTCTCAAAATTAATTATAGCATGTTATTATCGAATATTATTTTCAGACGATAGGCGACAGTAAAACAAACACGATACTGATATCAGGCCCGATAACGGCGGGAAGCTGAAGTGTGACGCACGCCGTGATATTTCCAACTAAATTGAACGCAGTCTCTTCACGCGACTATAAATTATAACGTTATTTGGCAGATGGTGTTAAAAACGGAATGCGGGAGCAAACCTCCTTCGAATGAAACTATAGATAGATAGACGATATTAAAAAAAATCACTAATTTTTTTTTTACAAATATTACTAATATTCCTAATATCATCTTCTAGCACAAGCTTATTTGAAACGGTTTAAAAGAATGGTAATAAATTTAGTATTATTATATGACAAGGGTGGAGGCATTTGTGGTCCGCCAAGGTGGACCCGGGAAGAAGACGTCATCGGCAGGCCTGTGTCGTCTTGCACTGTGAGGGCACAGGGGAGGTTTTAGTGGGTAAAAACCCACATAACCGCCGCCTTCCCCAGAAGGCGGGGTATCTTTCTGAAGATTTCCTCCCCGATAACAAAAAAAGGTTCTGATTAATTTCATTTCGTTATATTCCTACGATAATTCGTTAATACGTGATATAGTGAGAAAAGATTTTCCATCGTAATTTTTGAAAAGTTCGTATTTATCATGCTCTCTTTAATAACTCCATATTAATGGATATGAAAATGTCACTCATTTAATACGATCATTCATTAACAGTACGGGTATCATTGTATTCCGATAAAGATCCAAGTTTTCCCGAAGAAAAATAATTTCTTACTATATCTGTAATAGCGTTTGATTCGATTTTAAATCGGTTTTGATAGTAAAGGTACTTATTCTCTGTAGGTTCGTCAAAAAACACATTGTTTCTCAGTCGGTTTTGTTAATCGTAAATATAGTTGCTATATCCTTAACTCTCAAAATTAATTATAGCATGTTATTATCGAATATCATTTCCAGACGATAGGCGACAGTAAAACAAACACGATACTGATATCAGGCCCGATAACGGCGGGAAGCTGAAGTGTGACGCACGCCGTGATATTTCCAACTAAATTGAACGCAGTCTCTTCACGCGACTATAAATTATAACGTTATTTCGCAGATGGTGTTAAGAACGGAATGCGGGAGCAAATCTCCTTCGAATGAAACTATAGATAGATAGACGATATTAAAAAAAAATCCACTAATTTTTTTTTACAAATATTACTAATATTCCTAATATCATCTTCTAGCACAAGCTTATTTGAAACGGTTTAAAGAATGGTAATAAATTTAGTATTATTATATGACAAGGGTGGGGCCCTTTGTCGTCCGCCGAGGTGGACCCGGGAAGAAGGCGACATCGGCTGGCCCGTGTCGCCTTGCACTGCGAGGGCACAGGGGAGGTTTTAGTGGGTAAAACCCCACATAACCGCCGCCTTCCCCAGAAGGCGGGGTATCTTTCTGAAGATTTCCTCCCCGATAACAAAAAAAAAGGTTCTGATTTGAAATTTCATTTCGTTATATTCCTACGATAATTCGTTAATACGTGATATAGTGAGAAAAGATTTTCCATCGTAATTTTTAAAAAGTTCGTATTTATCATGCTCTCTTTAATAACTCCATATTATTGGATATGAAAATGTCACTCATTTAATACGATCATTCATTAACAGTACGGGTATCATTGTATTCCGATAAAGATCCAAGTTTTCCCGAAGAAAAATAATTTCTTACTATATCTGTAATAGCGTTTGATTCGATTTTAAATCGGTTTTTTGATAGTAAAGGTACTTATTCTCTGTAGGTTCGTCAAAAAAACACATTGTTTCTCAGTCGGTTTTTGTTAATCGTAAATATAGTTGCTATATCCTTAACTCTCAAAATTAATTATAGCATGTTATTATCGAATATTATTTTCAGACGATAGGCGACAGTAAAACAAACACGATACTGATATCAGGCCCGATAACGGCGGGAAGCTGAAGTGTGACGCACGCCGTGATGTTTCCAACTAAATTGAACGCAGTCTCTTCACGCGACTATAAATTATAACGTTATTTCGCAGATGGTGTTAAGAACGGAATGCGGGAGCAAATCTCCTTCGAATGAAACTATAGATAGATAGACGATATTAAAAAAAAATCCACTAATTTTTTTTTACAAATATTACTAATATTCCTAATATCATCTTCTAGCACAAGCTTATTTGAAACGGTTTAAAAGAATGGTAATAAATTTAGTATTAATATATTAAAATGGTGCCGTGGTAGCTCAGTGTCCGGACGGTATCCTCTAGTTGCATAATACGCTAGCAACGCGAGTTCGACCAATAAAATTTGTTGTTGCAATTTTATGTGCTGATTTATCACGTGCTCGTCGGTGAAGAAAACATCTTAAAATCTACACGTCTTAGATATTTTTTCTAAAACATGTGAATTCTGCCAATACGCACGAGGGCCGCGTGGCGGACCATGCCCCTATACTCTCTTTAAGAGAAGGCCAGTGCCCCACTGCTGGGACACATATAAAGGCTGTAACTTTAACTTTATATATCAAAATAAACAAAAAGCTACTAAAAATAAGTTTATTTTGTATAGCGTCGTCTTTTTTAACCTATCGGGGTAGACATAGTAAGCAATTTACGTCTCACCACGCTTAAACCCACGTACAAGAACATCCACAATGTTCACTCACGAGGAGGACGTTAAAATTAAACACACCAGTACTTTTAACTGTATATTCGCAAACACCTTATCTACGTATATATTTCTAACAAAACTCAATAATATAGCTTTCAAGCTTTGGTAGTCTATAAAACGGTGACCTCGGTAAAACGGTGACCCCTCTTAATCGCGCAAGCGTTGCATGCAGTTTCTTTACTGCCATCTAGCGGCGTGGTGTTTAAACTATATTTAACAGTGGCAGAGCTGGCATATGCGTAGACCCCAGAGAAAAGAAGAATCTCGATTCTAGAAGGTCCCCAACTTGTGACTTATTTTACTTATTTCGCTTTGTCTTAGATTAGGTGTTTGGCCCTCCTGTAGTTCTGGGGTATCAAGAATAAGACTACGGTATCCCCTGCCTGTCTTAGAAGGCGACTAAAAGGGGCCTCGGGTACACTGGGCGACAAGGGTGGAGGCATTTGTCGTCCGCAAAGGTGGGACCCGGGAAGAAGACGTCTTCTGCAGGCCTGTGTCGCCTTGCACTGCGAGGGCACAAGGGGAGGGAGTAACCCCCTGAACCTCGGGACGTTTTGGTTGGACGGGAGGACCACCGGGGAGGTTTTATTGAGTAAAGAAGGCGGGGTTCATTATGAAGATTTCCTCTCCGATAACAAAAAAGAAGTTTGGCCCCAAACTATGTCAACTCGTTTCTTTGCTGCTAGGGATCTACTCCAAGGCTTGTCTATGTTAAAGCCGGCTAGTTTTCGAACCTCCGACTAAAATATTGTAAAGTCGAGCACTTAACCACTAGGCTATGTGCTATAAAAGTATTGAGATATAAATTTCATTACAGTTATTAAAGTGGCACGTCATCTCTCCTTTGCCATCTCTCTTCATACAAATTGATATTATGTGAAAGTTTTATGAAACCTGCGCGGGACAAACAAGAAAATTGGTTTCCACCGAATAAATCAAATATCTGTGTAACACATACGCACGTGGAATGAAACTTGTTTTAACTGAGCGGTATATTGGTTATAACTTCTCTCATAACCGGCTTTATCTACTGAGGTGATGTAAAAGTTTTTTTTTTATGAGAGAAGGGGCAAACGAAAACGGTTTTCTCCACCACGGTATTATCAGTAATATCAGGAATGAGAAATCCATAGATGAACGAAGGTAACCGATATAGCTCGACGGGTAAGCAAGTTGAAGTGACAATGGGCAGGGCAAATAACGCGTCGAACAGATGGCCGATGGGGCCGAAAAGTTCTCGATTGGAGATCACAGACCTGCAAGCACAATGTAGGACGTATATATATATATATAAAGGCCGCAGGACGCAGCTGGATGAAAACCGTTTACAACCGGTCCTTTTGGAAATCGTTGAGGGAGGCCTATGTTCAGCAGAATATAATAAGATATATACTAGAATATACATAGAAGTCCATTTAAATTGAAAACATCGATCGGAAGCCTATATGTGTTACAATTTTTTTTTATATATGTGAAATCTGCCAATCTGCACTGGGGCACCGGGGCATACATAGGGTCTAATACAATATTATACTCGGGGCTCTTACAGACCTCCGGTCTTCGCAAAGATCTGAGCCCAACAATGGAACACATAAATATTATGTATAGAGTGTAACTTTTTAAAATAATACTATTTCAAATAAACTTCTTACACGTACGCTTGGGTTCATGGACGTTACGTAGTGATCTCTATCTACCCTACTAAATAGTGGGCGTGAGTGCTTTTATAAATATATAACACCTGACAGACGATCTATTAGTTATTAGTGTTCACAGTTCAAAGGATTTTAATGCGAAATACTTTTTATTGTTTTACACGTTAAAGAAGTTTCATTTGTTTCGAATGATTCCGAGAGAACTAGTTAAAATTATATTTGAATAATGTTTATACAATTTGTTCTGCTTACATCTTGTATTTACTGAACGGCAGTTGGATTTTATTTCACAGATCCTGAGTTGTGATAACATCATGAAAATGTTTATGTTAAAATATAACCGACCGGTTTTGTTTATGTGAATTAAATTTGTTTATTTACTGCGCATCAATCCTCGTGGACTTCAAGCTTTGGACGGTAGAATAACAAAAAACGCGAATCAATCTGAACTCTACCTACAGTTTCTTTGTTATACAGGATGTTAGTTGATAGTTACTTAGTTGATTCTATCCCTCTTTTACCGTTGTGTCAAGTTACTAGCGATAGAGGTTCAGGCTAAGCGACTTAAGAGCTTTTTTTATACCACTAAAACCTCCCCGGTGGCGCTTTCCTCTTTTATATATAATGTAAATAATATATTATGTAAAAATATTTTTACATATATATATATATATATATATATATATATATATATATATATATATATATATATATATATATATATATATATATATATATATATATATATATATATATATATATATATATATATATATATATATATATATATATATATATATATATATATATATATATATATATATATATATATATATATATATATATATATATATATATATATATATATATATATATATATATATATATATATATATATATATATATATATATATATATATATATATATATATATATATATATATATATATATATATATATATATATATATATATATATATATATATATATATATATATATATATATATATATATATATATATATATATATATATATATATATATATATATATATATATATATATATATATATATATATATATATATATATATATATATATATATATATATATATATATATATATATATATATATATATATATATATATATATATATATATATATATATATATATATATATATATATATATATATATATATATATATATATATATATATATATATATATATATATATATATATATATATATATATATATATATATATATATATATATATATATATATATATATATATATATATATATATATATATATATATATATATATATATATATATATATATATATATATATATATATATATATATATATATATATATATATATATATATATATATATATATATATATATATATATATATATATATATATATATATATATATATATATATATATATATATATAAACGGTTTTCTCCACCACAGTATTATCAGTAATATCAGGAATGAGAAATCCATAGACGAACGAAGGTAACCGAAATAGCTCGACGGGTAAGCAAGTTGAAGTGACAATGGGCAAGGCAGATAGCGCGTCGAACATATGGCCGATGGGGCCGAAAAGTTCTCGATTGGAGATTACGGACCTGCAAGCGCAGCGCAGGACGTATATAAATATATAAAGGCCGCAGGACGCAGCTGCATGCAAACCGCTTACAACCGGTCCTTTTGGAAATCGTTGAGGGAGGCCTATGTTCAGCAGAATATAATAAGATATATACTAGAATATACATAGAAGTCCATTTAAATTGAAAACATCGATCGGAAGCCTATATGTGTTACAATTTTTTTTTATATATGTGAAATCTGCCAATCTGCACTGGGGCACCGGGGCATACATAGGGTCTAATACAATATTATACTCCGGGCTCTTACAGACCTCCGGTCTTCGCAAAGATCTGAGCCCAACAATGGAACACATAAATATTATGTATAGAGTGTAACTTTTTAAAATAATACTATTTCAAATAAACTTCTTACACGTACGCGTGGGTTCATGGACGTTACGTAGTGATCTCTATCTACCCTACTAAATAGTGGGCGTGAGTGCTTTTATAAATATATAATACCTGACAGACGATCTATTAGTTATTAGTGTTCACAGTACAAAGGATTTTAATGCGAAATACTTTTTATTGCTTTACACGTTAAATAAGTTTCATTTGTTTCGAATGATTCTTTGAACTAGTTAAAATTATATTTGAATAATGTTTATACAATTTGTTCTGCTTACATCTTGTATTTACTGAACGGCAGTTGGATTTTATTTCACAGATCCTGAGTTGTGATTACATCATGAAAATGTTTACGTTAAAATATAACCGACCGGTTTTGTTTATGTGAATTAAATTTGTTTATTTACTGCGCATCAATCCTCGTGGACTTCAAGCTTTGGACGGTAGAATAACAAAAAATGCGAATCAATCTGAACTCTACCTACAATTTCTTTGTTATACAGGATGTTAGTTGATAGTTACTTAGTTGATTCTATCCCTCTTTTACCGTTGTGTCAAGTTACTAGCAATAGAGGTTCAGGCTAAGCGACCTAAGAGCTTTTTTATACCACTAAAACCCACTAAAACCTCCCCGGTGGCGCTTTCCTCTTTTATATATGTAAAAAAATATTTTTTACATATATAAAAGAGAAAGTGTGTGGGTTTGTTTCTTATAGGCTCCGAAACGGCTAGACCGATTTCAATGAAACTTTCAGGTAATCCTCAGATCGACCTGGCGAGTAATCCTGTTTGTTGACGATCGGAGCACTCATCTTTTTGAACTGTCAAATAAGCCATTCGTCGTACTTTTCTGACATTAACTTGAGCCCTATATGTTTTTGAATAAATGATATTGTATTTACTCATATGTACATGGGTGTAGGTATCTTCACCCACTCGAGAAGAGAATACCAGAGAATGAATACTGAGAGAAATGAATAATTTAATATATTGTGAGAGTTAAATATTTAATGATGTAAGTTTATTGTTTAAATAAAATAAAGCAAAATCTACCCCGGTGAATCGGGTTGGATATGCTAATACGATATAATTGCATGCGCAATTATTGCTAAAATCGATCCCTTCCACACAACCTTTGAAGAACAGATATTTGTATTAGAAGTTCATACTTTGTCGTGATTTGGAGTCGTCAATTTGAGTATATTTTATGGTATTAAAGCCATATTAAAGTTTAGTATGCAAAACAAAATATTGCAATAAAAAGCCAACATCGGACTTGACCAGCTAGCTTTATAAAATATTTACAAATACTTAATCAAAATAGAGCATACAGAATGGAACAAAAACAACAATCGAAGCAATAAATCAACCATAAGCGAAAAGCATTTGGTCTCCATATCATGGACACTTTTAATTACTTACCTCGCAATCGGCCGCGCCAAATAAAGGCGAAAATACGAAAAAGATTCACATCAACGGATGTGATTGATTGGAGCGGAAACCCGTAACCCAGTTTTCTCGTGGTTCGCCGACCATGTCTAAAATTAATTGAACCATGAACGCGTACTACGTGGCACTCTATTTTTTTTCCAACTGCAAATCACGTCTACGCTAAAATGAACTATACCAATAATCAAATATGCCAGGGAACTTGAGCTTACTTTGAAGCGTCAAAAGCCTAACTGGTTTAGGCTACGGTCTTCAAAACGCAAGATCGTAGGTACACGCACAAGCTTAAGCTTAGTTGGAATAGTTAACAAGACGTTATTAATAATTCGGACCGTCAATAGCCTAATAGTTTAGGGTACGGTCTGTGAATCGTAAGGTCGTAGGTTCGAGTCCACTATTCGATTATTGACGTGAACCATCTCCTGGCACAAGTTTTGATTAACAAGGATGTTAGTAATGTTTTCTGAAACAAAAAAGCTACCTTTCTTTTTAAAAAAATGTGATAAAAATATTGTCAGATTTTTTTTAATACAATGCTTTTCAATTGATTTTGGGAGGTTTATGACAATCCAAGAGTAAAAAGTACCTCAAAATGAGCGAGCGCGAATTTGAACTCTACCAAGATTATAATAAGGAAGCATTCTTCCATTCCATTTTTAGTAGTTCCCTTCAAATTATTTTCTTAATACTAACAAAATTGACATGGAAATTGAAACCAAATTCTTTTAAACAAAAAAAAAACGATGGTACATAACTGATGACGCTGTGAGCGCGCTCTTTCTACCTCTCTCTTGCTCCCTCTCTATTGGTTCTATATTATGGTTTACAGTATGGTCAGTCTTACTTCGCTCTGTCCCCAGACATTATCTTGGAAAATCTTGCAATTCCTCGTGTCTCTCGACACTAATTTGTCTTGAATGTTCGACGTGTGCCCTACCTACCCCTTTGAAGTCGGTTGAAAAAACATGCCACACTATCACGGTTCGCTTAGAAAGCAGTAACGTTTTACGATACCAATAAAAGTTTGGTTAGAAAAATATATCCATGACGTTTTGTTTATGGCGCCGACTGTACCGGGTTTATGAGCGCAGCATCACAGCCGCCACGCGAGAGGAACGTGTTACATACGAAACACTGTGAGAAAGAAAGACGCGATATTGGACAATTAATGTTTTTAATAATAGAACTGTTATCAGTTCTATTTTTAAACAGTCGTAAAGGACGATGCAATTTATTTTTGAGTCGATTTCGGAAAACGTTAATGCTGTTCTAGAATTTTGTATGGAAAAGAACTAATTAAAAACGCGATATAAGCTTAACATGTTTTAATTTTTTAACGTATTTTGGAAGTGCTTTTATCACGGGTCATAACTATTTTTAACCGACTTCAAAAAAGAGCAGGTTTCAAAGTTTCTTCTCCTTCTTTGACGTTTCCTCGTCTCTGAGAATCGTGGTCACAAGAGCCCCTCAAATAAACAATCTTCCTCCATCGGTTTACAGTCCGAGGCAGCCCTTACCAGCTGGTAGAGATTAGGTGAGGAGATGGCACATTTTACCTTGTCAGACCATCGTATTGGCGACCGGCCTCTTGTTCTTTTGCCTTCTGTATTGCCAACGATGACCAGCTTTTCAAGGTTGCCATCCCCTCTACGCATGATATGCCCGAAATATGATAGAACGCGTTGTAGACACGTAGTGGACAGTCTGGTCTTTATGGCGAGTTGAGAGAGAATAGATACATTTGTGAGCTTGGCAGTCCACGGTATTCATAGCATTCGCCTACAGCGCCACATCTCGGATGCCACTATTCTCTGTCTTTCTCTTGCTCGAATTGTCTATGTCTCGACTCCATACAGAATTCATCTGAATGTTTTTTTATAGCGTGTTACCTCATAACTTTGGACTCGGTGAACCGATTTTGACAACTACGTGGTCCAATATCGACAATAGAATCCGTGAGAAAACCGCATAAATCCTGATTTGCATCAAGAATGCGCGACAAATGGACAAATAACTCAGTATCACGCCAACCGATTTTATTGATTCATTTTTCATTAGAACGGATGTACCTCAAAGGTAGCTTAATTAGAGTTTGGTTAGGTTCTCTATAATTTTATTGCGTAATGTCAGGAACATCATAACAACTATTCGGAAATACAAAGAAGAAATTCGGTGTTTGGTTTTTCTATAACTATTTGAGAACCTCCTCTTTTTTAAGTCGGTAAAATACTAATAGATCAAGATGTTTACGTGCTCGCGATGCAAGGGATAAACAGATCCGCAAACTTTTCGCGTTCGATAACGTTAATGAACCATTAATCCAAGACCGTTGAAAGATCAAAGCTTTCGATGTTTACCCCCTTTTAAAACCGGTGAAACGTTTACCGTGAACTTATAAAGACGTGCTGGAGTTTTACAAGTCTTCGTCCCGACAAACGGATTAGCTACAACGTTCCGTGTAAGCAAGAAATTAATTACAGACGTAAACATTTTAAGCAATTAAAGCGTTGATATTGTTTCAGTACATGTTTAATAAGATCAATCCGCCTAATGGCTATCTTGGGAATGGCTTAATATCATAAATATGCATGTCTTTTTTCATACTTTCCAAGTTATAGTAAATAGGTATCTGATAACCTAGTGCGTCTTGCTGTAGAACACATTTCCACTGATATTCCACGCTCTGATGGACACAAGACAGCACTTCCGTCTAGGAACCACCAATACCAAGTGGATTCTATTGCGTTTACAAAGAAATTATAAAGCTTAAATTACATAACATAAATATTTTATTGCAACTTTACCTTCTTTCCTATCACATGTCAAATGTCACACTGTCACTTATATTTTTATCACCTGTCACTTTTCACCCTGACCCGTCACCTGTCACTTTTGTCCAAGTCCACGTGACGGTACGTATACGTCTACACGTAGGACTACGTTCACGTCTTCCCCTATCTACGCTTGTGTCTACATCCACGCAAAGGTCCAGGTCTACGTGCATGTTCAGGCCAAAGTCCAAGTCAGTTCCAGATCAGAACCAGATCCGATCCAGGTCCAGTTCCGGGTTTAGATCTACGGCTAAGACAGCGTCTATGTCTACGTCTACGCTAACGTTTACACTGTCACCTGTCTCCTAACACATGTCACATTCCCTTTTCACTTGGCACTTGTTAGTTTAGTTAAAACAGATTAAAGTGTAAATTTTTTTTATAGCGCATAACGCTTATTCAGGCTACACTACGAGCAGACAGCTATATTCTCGTACTTGTGCAGATTGCGATAGGAGCTGATGGTGTAACATCGACCCCCCGTACAATACATACCCGTAAAATAAATAGAGTGTAAAACTAAAACGATAAGAGTATAGAAATAAATATATGAATGTTAAAGTAGAGTAAGCTAGAGAATAAAAGTAACAAATTGAAATGTAGATATAAAAAAGGTAGAATGTAATGAACAATAGAAAATAAGAATCAATGGTTAATGTAGAGAAAAGTGTAACTTGTAACGTGTAATGTAAAATAACCTAAAGAGATGAAAGAAAGAGAAGATTGAAAAATCCTAACCACCCACGTTGCGAGATGAATGAAAGGATAAATTTAGATAATATTAGTAATTTAATTAGCAATAAGGATACAAAAGAAATATTTATAAGATTTTGTAAAGAAATTGTAACAAAAGTGATTAATAGAAATAAAACAAATAAATAGATAAAAATAAGAAAAAGGAAACAAAAAATTATAAATACAAAAAAGACAAAAAACAAATAGATAATTAAGAAAAATAAATATAGAAATAAGTAGTAGAAACATTAGAAATTAAGGAAATGTAAAAAGTAGAAATAAGGAAATTAGAAATTAGTCTTAGAAATTAGTCTTATATAAACTAGGTAAATCATAAGTAAATAATTAATGTAAAAGTAAAAACACACCCAGCCAAACACGCTGGGGAACAAACATAGCATAATCGTCAATTAATAAAAAAACCACCCACGTTGGGGGAACTAGTAATAGCATAGGCAGACTATGCTTAGAGAAAAAGGACAAGGGGCAATAAACTCTGAATAAATAAATATATAGTCAGTAGTCATGCCTCATGTTACATATAAAAAAAAAACACCAACCCTCCAACAGTTAAGGACAAACGGCAATCTTGCCCTCATCAATTTTAAAAAGCCCAACATACCTGCGCAAGTACAAACAGAACGCAGTTAAATGCAAAAACGAAAAAGAAACTAATAAACTTTTTTGTTAAATTAATTCAACGCAGTAAGTCGGACTAAGTATGTACTTATATAAAAAAAAAAATATTAATTGTGGTAGAATTTCTAGTTTCAAATATCAAACAAATCTGGAACTACGCCGCCTTTAAGATGTAACATGTGTCCATTCTCCCCAATAAATATGTCTCCTATAAATAAATCATTCTCAAGTGAGGGTAGACTTTTTTACGTAAAGTTTCGCATAACAACCTATTCTCGGGCGGGTATATGAGAAAAGTTTGTATTGTATTTTCGGAATAGGAGTATCATAGAAACTAGTTCCAGAATAACGACATGGAAACATATTATTTAGAAAATTATTTAATTTATTGGTATCCCTTTTTGTGTGTAAGTAGGAACTTTTGTTAAAATAAATAATTAGTTACCAAACTACTAGACGTACATTCCAGTCGGCTTGTATAAATAAATAACCGTATTTTCGGTTTTAAGTACAAACGGGGGGTCGGGGTTTTAATAACTAAGTTTCTTAACCCTAGTCGCCATTTTGATTATTTATGCTTGAGTGATAAGCTCCCGTTGCCTGCCAAAACAAACAGCACGTGTTACATAGTCCCGGGAGTAAACTGTTGAAAAATATATGACTTTGAACATTGTCTATTAAAAACATAGACATTATGTATTTATAGTGATGTTATTCATAATTATGTTAATGACTTCACATGGTTGAGATCAAAAAATATACTAAATGCAAATATTCCAAACAAAAATTTTTAAAAACGCTGTTTCACTTTTCTATGAGACACATGTACCAAAATTTCAAAATGGCGGCCGCCGTACAGGCATATTAGTTAGTTACAGCTTTTATATATATACAATATAAATGTCCCACTGTTTGGCGCAGGCTTTATCTGCAAAGAGAGTATAAAGGCATAGTCCGCCACGCGGCCCTAGTGCAGATTACCAGACTTCACATGCCTTAGAAAAATTTGTAAGACATGTAGGTTTCCTCACGATGTTTTCCTTCACCGCCGTACATGATCTGAGTTCAAAACGGTGTGAGCCAGGTTGGTTTCTATCTTTAAATAAAGATAATTTTTTAGTACGAAAGGACCATATTAAAAATAATTTTTGGTTACTCAGCACATAAAATTGCAACAATAAATTTATTGGTGCCGGGACCGGGGATCGAACTCTGGGAGGTTGCTAGCGTACTATGCAACTTGAGCTACCTGACTGCTACTGAGCTACCACGGCTTATTAGGGATATTACGAAATAAAATTAATGAGAACCTAACCGAAATCTCATCAAACTACCTCCATCTTAGATTATCCGTGAAATAACAACCGACAGAGTCGTGGTTCGGCCCTCTCGGGCACCCTCGGATTGGAATGCTTTACTTTCCTTACGCCCAGTGAGAGCCCAGAACTACAGGGCTGAACATAGTAACCGTCCTTTTAACGGGGAGGAAATCTTCAGAAAGATACCCCGCCTTCTGGGGAAGGCGGCGGTTATGTGGGTTCTTACCCACTAAAACCTCCCCGGTGGCCCTTTCCTCGGTGCATGACGAGGGGCTCCGGGATCTCCACTGGAACGCACCGGAGCCCCTCTGCAGGGGTTTGGTGCGGGAAGAAGGCGACACGGGCCAGCCGATGTCGCCTTCTTCCCGGGTCCACTTTGGTGGACGACTCAGGCCCCCACCCTTGTCGCCCAGTGAACCCGAGGCCCCTTTTAGTCGCCTTGTACGACAGGCAGGGGATACCGTAGTCTTATTCTTGAGAGCCCAGAACTAACGCGTAACCGTCCAAGCCAAGGTTACCCCTCACCGGGGGGGACCCTTGTGTCGAGTTACTAGCAATAGAGGTTCAGGCTAAGCGACCTAAGAGATATGCCACCTCTCAATCCGGTGAAGGCCAGCCTCTCTGGCCAATCTGTGAAGTTCGTCATAAAAAAAACCTCCATCTTTTCCAATAAGAAATTATTGGTACAAACTTAATTCAAATTTAAGACTTATAAAACTTTCTCATGGAAGCCATTGTCAGAATTGGACCAAATTTTAATGCGACATGCGAGCATTTTGAGTTCGTAAAGTCAATGAAATTTTAGTACGGAAAATTTTAGGTCACGCATTTGCAAAAATCAATGTAGTTGGCCTGATCGAATACTTTGAGTCCGTGGGGTCCTAGTGCACACCACCTTTTTAATGTGATAGCCAAGAATTTGGTCGACACATCTGGTGTGGAGAGTTAAACATTGCCATACAACGCGGCAATGCTACCAGCCTTCTGGGCATGCTGCCAAGCGACGACGGTGTGGCACAGATATATTTTTTTGTAAATATTTTGTAATATTGGAAATATTTCTTTTTTAGTCAGTATTACGTATATTTATATATGTATAGTTTTTTAATATAATAATTTATCTATCTCTAAGCATAAGCTTAAAATATGACTGACTAATGTTCACCATTACTCTTCAGGTGCACGATGCCTCGCGTGATGAAGTGCCTCATATACATCGGTATCGCAGCCTTTCTTCACCAGCTCCCCCGCTTTCTGGACCGCCAGTATGTTCCACACATTACAGTCTGGCGCGGACACTTCGAAGAAGTCTGCAGGGTATGACAATAAACTATAGTTTCCTTTCTAAGTGATATCAATTAATGGCAAGTTAGGGATGTTCATGCCAAAAATATATCGATATATTTTTCATATAATATATCGGGAGGTCGTATCGATACTACGCGATATATTGTACAAATACATAATATTTTTCAAATATCGAAATTTGATTATAATTAATTGGCGATTATTATTAAACGTTAGAATTTTTTTTTACTAATAGAGTACTCGGCGCGTAACTGAAAGGTTCTCGCTTCGGATACCAGTACAGACTATTTGATTTGATTCTGCTAGTAATACAGCCTACATGCATAGATTATAAAAAAATTATACAACGAGTCCTGACATCGTGAAGAGTAGGAGTGTAGTAACATACTACACTACACTCTTCGTGATGGCAGAAAGGGTTTTATTTTATTCAAGTTCAAATTAAGTAGTCAACCACAAATAAAGGAAAGAATGGAATGCTTTTCCTTATTCCTTACGATATTTCGTATATCGGATGAAATATATCGATATTAGATGATTCGATAATATCGGATAGAAGCGATATATCGCGTCCAAATATCGATATTTTATGTAATATAGATAAATATCGTGCACTCCTATGGCAAGTATGTATTTGGAAAGAGAAATATGGCATATTTCTCCCTCAATGCCAAGCACACAAGGAATGAATGCTCGATGCATCAGTCATCGGATTAATTTCATCCTTTTTTGGGAGGTTATTGTTAAAATGAGACTGCCAAAGATAAACTACAAACCAGTCCTAGATTATCACATAAATAGATCAATTCATCTCAATTTTTTACGACTCGATTTTGATTTGGATTATTTTTAACCATGTCCCAAAATCATTTTGTCGGCATAGAAACTTGGGATTTCATTTAAAGTCAAAATTTTGTTTTTATCTACTATATAAATATAAGTCGGGTTTTTCTTCCTGACGCTATAACTCCAGAACGCATGAACCGATTTCCACGGTTTTGCATTCGTTGGAAAGGTCTCGGGCTCCATGAGGTTTATAGCAGGTATATAAGGAAAATTCAGGAAAAATTTCATCAGAAAAGCGGGAAAATCTTTTTTCACATACAGCGCCATCTCTGATACATAGGGGACTAAAAGGGGCCTCGGGTTCACTGGGCATAAAGGGCCTTTGTCGTCCGCCAAGGTGGACCCGGGAAGAAGGCGATATTGGCTGCCCGTGTCGCCTTGCACTGCGAGGGCACAGGGGGGGAGCACAGTGCAGAGGGGCTCCGGTGCGTTCCACTGGAGATCCCGGATCCCACCATGCACCGAGGAAGGGCCACCGGGGAGATTTTAGTGGGTAAAAACCCCACATAACCGCCGCCTTCCCCCCAGAATGGCGGGGTATCTTTCTGAAGATTTCCTCCTCGTTAACAAAAAAAAATATATACACAAGTACACAAGAAAATTTAATTAAATTTGGTTTGTAAATCATAAAATGGTTGTGCAACAATTGAAATAATCACAGTGCTATCGTAAATGAAAACGTAAGTCAGATTTATAATATACTTAAAGATTATTAACAAATACAACGTGCTACACAATGTTACAGCTTATTCAATAACAATCAACGTCTTCACAAATTATATGGCTTTTGCTTTACTGTGTTATTGTGCTGTCTAAAGGCAATATTTATATACAGTTTCAATATATATTTTGAAACAAAGCTTTCCATGACTGTATGTTTCTCGCATAACTTCCTTCCACGCACGTCAACTTGTGAAATCAACTGGGGACATTCAAAAAACGACTTTATTCCATTCTCTAAAGGAACTCTTTCTCAACTTCTCCAATGTTCTAGATGTTGATGGGTGACGGTGATTAGCCGTTAGCTCGTTTACCCCTTTTCGTATTTAAAAAAAAAAATTATACTATAGCCGTGAGCAAAATAAAGGGTCGGTTAAGAAAGTTTGGATATCTCGGAAGATAAAGACGCTAGCTAACTGAAATAAATTGTGCATGATAGACAAATAAATATCCATGAAATAAAATATTTTTATTAATTTATTTATATCATATAAACTTGGATAATACAGTATTTTTTTTAATTTTATTTTTATTTAAATTTTAGCATTCAGTGTTGCCTGTATGAGGCGATATAATAAAATCCAAATAAAATTTATTAAAAAATGATGTATTATCCAAGTTTACGTAAGGTTATGTTTTCTAATGAAATATAAATCATTTAAAATATATATTTTATTTTATTTTATGAATATTTAATTGCCTATAATGCATAATTTAATGAGTCGATTTTTATTTTTAATCGAAAATATATTTTTTAACTAGATAATTTCGGTAATTATGTCAAGGTACAATACGAACACTTTCCCTTTTATTCACGAAACATTTGAGAGAATGAGATGACCGAATTTATTTAGTGTTAATTATAATGGCACGAGCCAATGAACTGATAGTTGCGTAATAACCGAGTATAAACTGGTGAAAAATTTAAATTGTAACTGTTGATTTACCTAGATGGTGAAGGGAAATATCGTGACGAAACCTACATGTGTTAAAAAAATTTCTTCTCTATGTGAATTCTGTCAATCTGGCCTAGGAATTATGCCTTTGTACTCTCTTTACAAAGAAGGTCTGTGCTCAAAAGAGGTATATTAATAATATAAATAGGCTTCGACTTTAACTGTTTATTGTCTACGTTCTTGCTTATAATTTATAAATATGTCTATGGTTTTTGTGTTGTATCGCATAATGAATGAATGATAAAAGACAATCATTTTTGTCAATCTGCTTTCCTTTCATGCTTTATATACATATGTTCGTTTCATTTTTTTCAACTTAAATCATAAATAAACACCGACCCACTTAAAACTTTATAGAAATAAATTTCTGTCCATCCAAAGTTTGCGTGTGCGCTCTTTTTCCTTGCGCGTTACCGCTATTTTATGGGCAGGCCCCACCCCTTAGATGTTAGGAGCGTTGCTGGAGTTTCTTCGGCCACTTCTTCTCCCAGCGCTAACGCTTCCCGAAGTGGCACTCAAAGTTAGTTTAGCTTTTGAATGTCTCTTAGATTATCCGTGAAATAGCAAACGACCGAGTCGTGGTTCCGCCCTCTCGGGCTCCCTCGGATCGGCATGCTTACGCGTAACATAGTAACCGTCCAAGCCGAGGTTACCCCTCACCGGGGGGACCCTTGTGTCGAGTTACTAGCAATAGAGGTTCAGGCTAAGCGACCTAAGAGCTGTGCCACCTCTCAATCCGGTGAAGCAGTCAAGGGCAGCTTCTCTTGCCAATCTGTGTAGTTCGTCATAAAAAAGCGCTCTGTCATAAGATATCGAATTATATGAAAAAATCATTATAACTGTGATGTACATATTAGTTGTTGTGAAGTTTGAAACTTGTGTGTGTGTTGAAGCGTCAATAGCCTAATGGTTTAGGGTACGGTCTGTGAATCGTAAGGTCGTGGGTTCGAATCCACCATTCGACTATTGACGTGAACCACAAGCTTAAGCTTAGTTGAAATGATTAAGAAGAATGCTAGTAATATTTATAAAAAAAAGAAATATTGCTAGCTTAAAAAAAAAAGTTCATTTCATTCATTTTGAGTCATGCTATTGTGGCAAATTCTGTCAAATACTAACTGCTTACATAAAAATAAAAATAATACAGATATAAAAATTAGTTTTTACATTTCAGATAGAGATGGCGCCGTGGGTGAACGCGCTGTCACTGGACGCGTACTTTATAACGTACTTTGGATTTCGAGTTTTGTTCGTACATCTAATTCCGTGCACAACTCTGGTCGTCTTGAATGTGCTTCTCTTCAAAGCGATGAGAGCCGCTCAAATAAACAGACAGAAACTATTCAAAGAGAATAGGAAGTCGGAATGCAAACGTCTAAGGGATTCCAATTGCACAACACTTATGCTTATTGTCGTTGTAACCGTATTTCTTTTAGTCGAAATTCCCGTAGCAGTTGTTACAATTCTGCATATAATATCCAGCACTATAGTCGACTTCTTGGACTATCATATTGCTAATATACTAATTTTAGTGACTAATTTCTTCATTATCGTTTCGTATCCAATCAATTTCGCAATCTACTGCGGTATGTCGAGACAGTTTCGCGAGACGTTCAAAGAGCTTTTCATAAGGGGTGCAGTTACAAGTAGAAATGGCGGGTCTAGTAGATATTCTTTAGTAAATGGTCCTAGAACTTGTACTAACGAGACTGTGCTTTAATTATAATAATTGTAAATAATAAAATAATAGCTTAGATGTAAATGTCTATGTATTTTATAATAGACATTTCATTTTGTTTAAAACTATAACTGTTCCATCTCTTTCTACCCTACCATGGAGGTTTAATATCATCACGGTGTGTTACTGGACTATTTAATAAGAACTTAAAAAAAAAACACAGATGTCTAGGTAGATAAATAAAAACATTCATGCCATTGATCCAGAGGTGAAAGCAGAAATTAACGATTTTTCAAGGGCCTTGCTTCTTCTCTCTCTCCACCTCTGCCCACACCTTACTTCTTTTTTTTTCTTTATTTATTCGGGACTTTTGCCCTTTTAGACATGTCAGCCCCATCATACCCTAAACTACGCACACACACATTGGTCGCAAGCGATAAAGAAAGTCATCAATGTTGTATGGCCATAGCCACCGGCTTGCTCGCTCCCTCTGAGGTCGGGTCAGACAGCAGCATTAAAAAAACACATGTTGCTCCCTTAGGTTTAGACTATCTATTAATGACTTTCTTTCCGCTTCATGTTTGGCACATTCCACCTTTATGTGGTGCACATCATCCACCACTTGGCAAATGTCACAGTTCGGTGACTCGGCCTTCCGCATCCACCTCGCTTCTTGCACACCCATTCGATTTAGACAGAACCAATATGGTCAATAAAATTTGCCCTGCACCTCACAAACACCAATACTGTCACTCACTTTTCGTCATAGTTTTTGAAGTTCTTTACGCACGCTTAACTTGGGGAGTAAGAGAGCTGGTGAATGCGTTACGAAAAGTGTGTTCTGTTGAAGCGAACGGAAGCTAATAGGAATATAAAGCTGATGAAAAAAAATGCCAGGTGTCTGGGCGCAAGTTGGTGGGACCTTAAATTCATGACAACGAATCCTAGAACAATGAGCACTTGGCACGGACTAACATAATACATGTAATACAAAATTCAAATATATTATTAATGATTTATTATCTGTCATTATAATTTATATTATTTTGTTATTATTTCTCTTATTTATAAATTATTTACGTTACTTGTTTGGTCATTTTATTTCTCCTAGCACTCACTCGCTTACTATCGGCGCTACCCCCTCTCTCTCATGCCGCGCTCTCGCTC
Organism: Meandrusa payeni; assembly: GCA_029286785.1. Classification (NCBI taxonomy): domain Eukaryota; kingdom Metazoa; phylum Arthropoda; class Insecta; order Lepidoptera; family Papilionidae; genus Meandrusa; species Meandrusa payeni. The sequence goes on from JAGSMX010000032.1 coordinate 3,501,612, forward strand.
ACACACATTCAGACACGCAATACATCGATCGTGAATAATCAGTTACTCTCGGCTCAAGCGCAGCGGGACACGACCGTAACGCTACATTTTTAGTGAATGCTACCCGCTATCATCAATTTATAAGACGTTTTCACGTCAAAAATCGAGCAGAGAGGATTCAACTATTAACTACTTTAGGAACAATAGCTAAGCTTGATTAGAAACTTCTTAGTGAGCAAATCTTTATATAAATTTATCATGACCGATTCAAATAGACAACTCCTTTATTTCGTCTTTCATTATTCGTGCAGCAAAGGAATCGGTATAGTTTGCACGTTTATCCTACGACCACATGTAAATGTATGCAATAGTAGAATGAATTGGCCTTTACTAAGATAATACACCATACCACTTAACATCAGGTGGGATCATGGTCAAACACTTGCTTATAAAGTATTAAAAAAATTATCTAATGTCAAATAGAAAAATACGATTCTTTGGTACAAGTCAAGTGGGATTAAAACTCGCGGCCTTGATACCGTAATGCGAAACGATTAGTCACTACCCACTTACCCTTTTAATGGCAAAATCCTGCTCCGGTTGTAAAAAGCTATGATTATAAGTCAGCCGCCATTTTGAAATTTTGCTATTTCAAAATGGCGGCTTTTCCTTTCCAATTCCCTGTGCAATTTTTTGTAATGGACTATGCCACACGCGCTATTTCTTTTGGCGGGCAAGAACGGGAGCTGCCACTCAAGTAGAAATAAAAATGGCGACTGACTGGGGGTTAATGAAAACAGAATCACGAGCATCTTCCACTACTTGTCTGATCTTACGCTAGATTCAGTAACGATATGATGTTTAAATCTCCATGTTGATGTGTGTGATAGAAATTATTAATCACTGATTAATTTTTATCACATATGAAAATTAATTAAACAATTGTTTAATCATTTTTGATTTCTTATATTTCCGCCAATATTACTCATTCAAATAAAGCTAATTTTACCGAATTTATCATGGTTTAAAATTGCTCTTAAATTCTCGACGTCTGAAACACTTTACAGTGTATCACGGACTTGAGAATGTGATAAAATCCGTAAGATTAGTTATATTTCTATATATTAGAATAAGCTAGATTCAACTGACGACTAACTAATAAGATGTGTCACTTGGATTATGCAAGAATTGGTACTGTTTCCTGGCTGTGTAGTCACCAGATCAATACACTAGCAAGATTTTTTAAAACAGTTATCACAAATTTAAGTGGAATTTCTATAAGATTATATAAAAACGAAGCGTCAATAGTCTAATTTATAGCACGATCTACGAATCGTAAGTTCGTAGGTTCGAATTCGAATATTGACGCGAACCATCTCCTAGCAGAAGATTAAACTGGAATGGATTTATAAAAATATGAATGATACACGATTAGCTGACCGCGCAGCCTTCAAATAGTGAGCCCCTATTTGGAAAAAGTACCGAATTCCGCTTCAAATAGTCACGTGTCTGTACGTGTCATATTATTAAAAATGTAAATAAATATGTGACTTTTGTAAATAAATTTATACACTTATCTATATTCTAAATAAAGAAACATGTGTTATTTAAGCGTGGATAAATGAAAGAATCAAATATATCTCTCCTTTGTATTTAAAGTCGTCGGTAAGCTTATGAAATCCTTTACGTATTTAGGATATTTGTTAAATTTTCGAATCAAACGATCTCATCTTGTAAGATTTATATAATTGGTCTAAAGACGGACCATGGCGAATTGAATAGCTAGGTACATATTATTTCTCTAATAAAGAAATATTAAAAATAAACGAGTGTTGTTTTCAATAACATCTTTCCTTTATTATGTTAACTGGGTATATATTTTAAATATACCATGAGATTAAATTAATGTATATATCATATATGTATGTATATATATATATATATTTATACATAATATAATAACATTTTCAAAAAGAAATTACGGGCACATAGATTTTATTAATGGCGTACACAGGTTGGCCAGAGACAGCTGGCCTTGACTGCTTCACCGAATTGAGAGGTGAGATAGCTTAGGTTACTTAGCTGGGGCCCTCTGCAGGGGCATATTGGTGTAACCGCTTCACGGGCGTCCGGCGCTGCAGAGCTAAGCTACTTAGCCTGCAGCGCAAGATGGCCATTCGGATCGCACGAGGATACCGTACGGTATCATACGAGGCGGCCACTATCCTGGCTCGGTTCCCGCCGCTCGACATTTTGGCGGAGCTGGACGCGCGTGTGTACACGCGCGTCCGGGCCGTCGACGGCGGGCCGGGCCGCCCCTGGATGCGGGAGAGGTGCGTCGGCAGGAGCACAGGCGGGCGATGGAGGTCTGGCGCGAGCGGCTCTCGGAGCGTCGTTGCTCGCGCCAACGCATCGTCTGTGCCTTCCTGCCGAACTTCGAAGCCTGGCTTAAAGGAGGAATGACGCGCACGTCACATACCGCCTGACACAGGTACTCACCGGGCACGGGTGCTTCGGTGAATACCTGAACAGGCTAGGGCGCGAACCGACCGCGCAATGCCACCATTGTGGCTGTGACCGGGATTCCGCGCAGCACACGCTAGCCGTGTGCTCCGCGTGGGAGGCGGAGCGGCGGATCCTGGTCCAGCATATCGGGCAAGACCTCTCCCCGCCGGCGGCAGTAGCGGCTGCGCTGGCGGGGAGATCTAAATGGAAGGCGCTGGTCTCCTTCTGCGAGTCAGTAATGACCCAGAAGGAGACCGCAGAACGGATCGGGAGAGGGCCGATCCCGTTCGGGCGCAGGCGGGCCGGTGGGAGACCGGCCCGCAGCCCTGTAGTTCTGGGCTCTCAAGAATAAGACTACGGTATCCCCTGCCTGTCGTAGGAGGCGACTAAAGGGGCCTCGGGTTCACTGGGAGACAAGGGTGGGGGCCTGAGTCGTCCACCAAAGTGGACCCGGGAAGAAGGCGACATCGGCTGGCCCGTGTCGCCTTGCGCTGCGAGGGCACAGGGGGGGAGGGAGTAACCTCCCCCCCCGGGACGTGCTCTCCTTGAGCACAGTGCAGAGGGGCTCCGGTGCGTTCCACTGGAGATCCCGGAGCCCCTCGTCATGCACCGAGGAAAGGGCCACCGGGGAGGTTTTAGTGGGTAAGAACCCCACATAACCGCCGCCTTCCCCCCAGAAGGCGGGGTATCTTCTTGAAGATTTCCTCCCCGTGAACAAAAAAAAAAAAAAAAAAGGTTACTTAGCTAGGAGGATTTCGATAGCACCATCCGGCTCGCCGAGCTTGGGGTGGCATGCGTCGTGGACAAAATCCACGAGCTGGGTCTACAGGTAGCGCCTCACAAGACTGAGGCGCTATGGTTCCATAAGCTCCCAAGAGCTAAGGAACCGCCCAGCCGGTCGGTTCGCGTAGGTGACGTGCTGGTCAGGTGGGGTCGGAGATGAAATATCTCGGCCTCACCCTGGACAGTCGCTGGGGCTTCGAAGTGCACTTCGACCGCTTGGTCCCCAAGATCGATAAGGCAGTGGGTGCTCTGCACAGACTGCTGCCTAATCTTGGGGCCCCAGGAGGGAGTCCGCCGCCTCTACGGAGGTCTCGTGCGATCCATGGCCCTCTACGGGGCGCCCGTGTGGTGTAACCGCTTCACGGGCGTCCGGCGCTGCAGAGCTAAGCTACTTAGCCTGCAGCGCAAGATGGCCATTCGATCGCACGAGGATACCGTACGGTATCATACGAGGCGGCCACTATCCTGGCTCGGTTCCCGCCGCTCGACATTTTGGCGGAGCTGGACGCGCGTGTGTACACGCGCGTCCGGGCCGTCGACGGCGGGGCCGGGCCGCCCCTGGATGCGGGAGAGGTGCGTCGGCAGGAGCACAGGCGGGCGATGGAGGTCTGGCGCGAGCGGCTCTCAGAGCGTCGTTGCTCGCGCCAACGCATCGTCTGTGCCTTCCTGCCGAACTTCGAAGCCTGGCTTAAACGGAGGAATGACGCGCACGTCACATACCGCCTGACACAGGTACTCACCGGGCACGGGTGCTTCGGTGAGTACCTGAACAGGATAGGGCGCGAACCGACCGCGCAATGCCACCATTGTGGCTGCGACCGGGATTCCGCGCAGCACACGCTAGCCGTGTGCTCCGCGTGGGAGGCGGAGCGGCGGATCCTGGTCCAGCATATCGGGCAAGACCTCTCCCCGCCGGCGGCAGTAGCGGCTGCGCTGGCGGGGAGATCTAAATGGAAGGCGCTGGTCTCCTTCTGTGAGTCAGTAATGACGCAGAAGGAGACCGCAGAACGGGATCGGGAGAGGGCCGATCCCGTTCGGAGATGGCGCAGGCGGGCCGGTGGGAGACCGGCCCGCAGCCCTGTAGTTCTGGGCTCTCAAGAATAAGACTACGGTATCCCCTGCCTGTCGTAGAAGGCGACTAAAAGGGGCCTCGGGTTCACTGGGCGACAAGGGTGGGGGCCTGAGTCGTCCACCAAAGTGGACCCGGGAAGAAGGCGACACCGGCTGGCCCGTGTCGCCTTGCGCTGCGAGGGCACAGGGGGGGAGGGAGTAACCTCCCCCCCCGGGACGTGCTCTCCTTGAGCAACGTGCAGAGGGGCTCCGGTGCGTTCCACTGGAGATCCCGGAGCCCCTCGTCATGCACCGAGGAAAGGGCCACCGGGGAGGTTTTAGTGGGTAAAAACCCCACATAACCGCCGCCTTCCCCCCAGAAGGCGGGGTATCTTCTTGAAGATTTCCTCCCCGTGAACAAAAAAAAAAAAGGTTAATTAACTATCAGCCCTGTAGTTCTGGGCTCTCAAGAATAAGACTACGGTATCCCCTGCCTGTCGTAGAAGGCGACTAAAAGGGGCCTCGGGTTCACTGGGCGACAAGGGTGGGGGCCTGAGTCGTCCACCAAAGTGGACCCGGGAAGAAGGCGACATCGGCTGGCCCGTGTCGCCTTGCGCTGCGAGGGCACAGGGGAGGGAGACCTCCCCCCGGAGCACAGTGCAGAGGGGCTCCGGTGCGTTCCACTGGTGATCCCGGAGCCCCTCGTCATGCACTGAGGAAAGGGCCACCGGGGAAGTTTTAGTGGGTAAAAACCCCACATAACCGCCGCCTTCCCCAGTAGGCGGGGTATCTTTCTGAAGATTTCCTCCCCGTTAACAAAAAGAAAAAAAGGTTAGTTAGCTATGTCACCTCTCAATTTGACGCTCCGAAAAAAAATTCAAAAAGAAATTAAGTCTAGCAGCGGCAGGGAGGTTAGTTCCTCTCCTAATGGCCCAGTTACGGAACAGTTACGGCCTCACAGAAGGAGACCAGCGCCTTCCATTTGGTTTTTCCCGCCAGCGCAGCCGCTCCTAACACCCGGTGGGAGAGGTCTTGCCCGATGTACTGGACCAGGGTCCGCCCCTCCATCTCCGGACACTATTTGTTGGAGTATTCATTGTAAATGTACAAGCTGGCATCACTTTACCAACCTTATGACCAATCCGTAACATGTTTAAAAATACGTATATACCCTTAACTATAAGATAAAGCTTTTAAGTCGTGACGAGAAACAGCTGTATTAAACAGAAACATGAAAGAAAACGATAACGGAACCTCATGTGTTTATAAAACCAGTCAGGGCATAAATTATCTGTGTTATGTGCTAAAAACATTATAAGTCAAACTAAAAATAGTATATTTTAAAGAGTGTGCAAGAAATTTGCTACTGGAATGCTTGTTATATCCAATCAATCTGCTTATTAAGCGTCAATAGCCTAATGGTCTAGGGTACGGCCTGCGAATCGTTAGGTCGTGGGTTCGAATCCACCATTGGACTATTGCCGTGAACCATGTCCTAGCACAAGGTTAGACTTAGTTGGAATGGTTAACAAGATTGTTAGTAATATTATTAATAATAGTAATATTAAACAAAATACTTAGTAAACCAACAATCAATTGTATGTATATAATAATGTCTGTTCTTTCTTATTTACTACTAACGAAATGATGAAAGTACTGTCCATGATCTCAGCTAATATTTCGAAATGCAGTCCTGGATGATACGACGCACTAGTAAATGTTTAACAACTCTGGAAATATAATCACGCCTACATTGTAATCGAAGGGAAATACAGACGACGGCAAACTATCCCAGTACTATCTTGTACGAATGATGAAAGACGGAAGACGAGCTCAACTCCTGTCACATATGGGACAAAATGTCTCTGTCAAACCCGCTAGGTGTAGCCTATTTTCAATCGACTTTAAAAAAGGAAAGGGATCTCAATTCGTCTGTATTATTTTTTGTTTGTTACCGCCTAACTTTCTACAGGGTGAACCGATTTCGATGATTCTTTTTTTATTTGAAAGCTGGTTCTTACCTTGTGGTCCAATTCTGACGATGGCATCCATGAGGAAACCATATAGGTCTTAAATTTGCATCAAGTATGTGCGCCATAAATGTACTAATAACTTAATATCACGCCAACCGATTTCGATGATTCTTTTTTTATTTGAAAGCTGGTTCTTACCGTGTGGTCCAATTCTGACGATGGCATCCATGAGGAAACCATATAGGTCTTAAATTTGCATCAAGTATGTTCGCGACAAATGTACGAATAACTTAATATCACGCCAACCGATTTCGATGATTCTTTTTTTATTTGAAAGCTGGTTCTTACCTTGTGGTCCAATTCTGACGATGGCATCCATGAGGAAACCATATAGGTCTTAAATTTGCATCAAGTATGTTCGCCACAAATGTACGAATAACTTAATATCACGCTAACTGATTTCTATGATTCATTATTTATTGAAAAGGATGTCCAACGATAATTCATAAGACAAAGAGGGCGTCAGCGCATAATAGGATTTAACATTAGATTCCATTAGAGAACAGAACTAAGGTAAACGGTGTCAAAATGGCTGCTCGGCCTCACCCTCGAGCAGACCGAAAGGATCATCGGGTAGACACAAACAAAATAAACAAATATATAACACATACACGATCATATACACAACTACGCACACACTCATGAACACTAAACACCCCACACACGCGCCTGTATATATATAATTGGCCAAACACACACACATATATATATATATATATATATATATATATATATATATATATATATATATATATATATATAAAAAATAGTTTTTTACTTTGTGCAATAATGCTAACTCCACAGCGCAACTCTGGCTCCCAAGATACAAGCGTTTGCTTAGTTTGGGGGTCACTGTGTACCAACATATGTGCTGCTATGGTTACATGTCTGTTCGTTTGGTTTGTGTAATGTTTTTTAAATGTAGCCAAATCTGTGTTAATAAATAAATATTCTATTCTATTCTATTTGATTCTTTGCACTTGCTACTAGCATTCGCTTTCAAATAAAAAAGAAATCTTCAAAATCGGTTCACCCAGTCCAAAGTTATGTGGTAACAAACATAACAAAATTAAACAAATTTAGGACCTCCTTTTCTGAAGTCGGTTGAAAGCAACACTTGCTGAAAATTTGCGGTGTAAAGCGATGGTATCGCCACCTACATATAACAGCGGAAACTTTAACTGTCTACCCAGTTAAGGTGAAAAAGATGGTGAAGCTTATTTATTCACTATTTACATCAATATAATCGTGAGCAAAAATAAAGGGTCGGTTAAAAAAAACGTTTGAATATCTACGAAGATAAAGGCGCTAGTGTTAGCTGGCAACACATGACACCCAGCGATTGTTATACATAATAACTACTTCCAATGATATCTTAATAATTTACCTGAACCTTATTGTATCTTTAATTCATAATTAATAATTTAGTTGATCGTCACATGAATTTGGCATTGTAAATAATAGTTTCTAGTAGTACTTCTAATTAAATTTGTATAAAGATGGCGAGGACGCGCAGTTGTGACGTTTTGACTCGATATAAATAATTCTTTGTACAACGTTACGCTGTCTCAATAAAGCGAGTGTATTAGTTATTGGACTATTTTATTCTACGAGACCTACAAATTATAACACTAGCTAACTGAAATAAATTGTGCATGAATTAAACATCAATAAAATAAAATAAAATATTTTTATTAATTTATTTATAATTGATTAAAAAACATAAACGTATATATCTTACTTAAGTAAGATATTATTTATCGTTATCGTCGTATAATTTCATATCCATAGGTTACAAGTAATTCAGAATCGTTTTCTGCGACGAGCCACGGGTGCGCCGTGGTTCGTACATAATCGCGAGCTCCACGTTGATACAGGGTTACTGACAATAGCCCAATTCTTTAAGCAGGCATCTCGACGGTTTTTCGAGACTGCCACCAAACATTCTAACAAACTTCTTGTAAGTGCCGCCACTTATAAGCCTTCCTATAATAAATTCCGTCGCGTCGCCCGGAGGCCGAGACAAATTCTTGACGATCCGGACGACCCGATTACAGCGTCCATTCGCGACCGTCGGAGATTGCGAATAATCCTTGCGCGTTACCGCTATTTTATGGGCAGGCCCCACCCCTTAGATGTTAGGAGCGTTGCTGGAGTTTCTTCGGCCACTTCTCCTCCCAGCGCCAACGCTTCACGAAGTGGCACTCAAAGTTAGTTTAGCTTTTGAATGTCTCTTAGATTATCCGCGAAATAGCAACCGACCGAGTAGTGGTTAGGCCCTCTCGGGCGCCCTCGGATCGGAATGCTTACGTGTAACATAGTAACCGTCCAAGCCGAGGTTACCCCTCACCGGGGGGACCCTTGTGTCGAGTTACTAGCAATAGAGGTTCAGGCTAAGCGACCTAAGAGCTATGCCACCTCTCAACCCGGTGAAGCAGTCAAGGCCAGCTTCTCTGGCCAATCTGTGTAGTTCGTCATTTAAAAAAAAATCGTCGTATAAGTTTACACTTGGAAAATACAGTATTTTTAATTAAATTATATTTTTATTAAAATTTTAGTACTTAGTGTTGCCTCCATAAGTACTAAAATTTAAATATTTAACCGACCCTTTATTTTTGCTCACGGCTATATTGCCAGTTTTTAATCGAGAAAAAAATACAGACGGCTACTGCTTACGCTTCAATGGGCTGTTCCTTATCCAGTGAGCAACATGGTCATTTTCCCCCAACTCGGACAATAAACTACCAGCAGATGTAATTTTGTGCTAGCAAATAAAAGATATTTTTGGTCACAGGTTCAATTCTCGCCGTGGGTGTTAAGTTTGAACATAGACGCGTACTTCAGCACGTACTTCGGCTTCCGGGTTATATTCGTCCACCTCGTCCCGTGCACTTCCCTCGTGGTGCTCAACATGCTGTTGTTCAGAGCGATGAGAACCGCCCAGATGAACCGTCGCCGTCTATTCAAGGAGAATCCGAAGACCGAATGCAAGAAGCTGAGAGATTCCAATTGTACAACATTGATGCTTATCGTCGTCGTGACCGTTTTCCTCGTGGTGGAAATCCCCGTCGCAGTGGTAACGGTGCTTCACATAATTTCTAGCACCATCGTAGAGTTTCTAGACTACCGTATCGCCAATATTCTGGTATTGGTGACGAATTTCTTTATCATGGCCTCTTACCCGATAAATTTCGCGATATACTGCGGCATGTCGAGGCAGTTTCGTGAAACATTTATGGAGTTATTTATCAGGAGTGCAGTTAAGAGTAGGAATGGCGCTTCTAGTAGATACTCTTTGGTCAATGGCCCTAGAACGTGCACTAACGAAACTGTACTCTAACAGCTTATTAAGCTTAAAATTGTTCATTCGACTCACTTCAAAAAAAATCATTAAAGTAGTAATGTTACCAGTAGAAATAAGTATATTTTTCTACTATTCAAATATATTGACGAAATTTATATCGCTTTTTGTAGAAGTAAGATTATATGGCAACACAGACGGTCGTATTTAAATATAATTATGTTATTATGAATACATTTTAGGATAAATACTAATTTAGATAAATATGAAATGTAAACAGCTTAGTCAATATTATCATCCTAATCGAACCTATCATTTAAGAATAATATATACGTCAAAAGAGTAAAATTACATTTTTAAAAGTATTAAATCGTTTCTCAAATACCAAATGATGTTTATACATTAAAAGCAATTGCTTAACGTCGTTTCCACCTGATGTTAAGTAAGTTAAGACGCGCTAGCTTAGTAAATGCCTAATCACTCTGCTCTTGGAGATACCATTGTAATCGGAGGGAAAGACAGATGCGGGCAAACTATTCCAGTCCTTTGCTAACGAATAATGAAAGACGAAGCAAAGCGCTCCATTTACGTTTGAGAGGATGTTCACAACAAAAGCATGACAGTTTAAATCTTGATGGGAGGGGGAATTCGATCATGTAATTACTGAGCCATTTTACACCATACAAGCCATATTAAAGTGATTTTTTATATACGCAAGAGACCGATATCGATAACTCATTGATGCAATTCTAACCTATATGATCGTGAAATCTTTATTTTTGAAAAAAATAATGAAAAAATTCCGCGCGCCCGAACGAAGCGATTTGAGTCATCGTTCATCGTGCGTACAGCAAAGGAGTGGAATAAGTTGCAGGCCTCAGTCTTGCCGTCCAAGTACGACGTGGGAGCCTTCAAGAGTACAGTGAATAGGCACTTACTAAACTAGCGCGTACCATCTTTCGACTATATCACCACTTAACACCAGGTGGGATCATGGTCAAGCGCTAGTTTACACGCATAAAAAAAAATCTAAACTTATTGCGTCTTTGCCTCTACAAAAAAAGGAGGTACACTACCGTTATTCTATGGACGGTAATCAGTTAAGCCCAATGCTGTTTAAAAAAGTTTGACTAACTTTACGTCTATACAATGAAAGTTTTGACTTATACATTGTCTATATTACCAGATCATTTGGTTTTAGTTGAGTACGAACTGTACGACGAACTTTCAGCCCTGTAGTTCTGGGCTCTCAAGAATAAGACTACGGTATCCTCTGCCTGTCGTAGAAGGCGACTAAAAGGGGCCTCGGGCTCATTGGGCGACAAGGGTGGGGGCCTTTGTCGTCCACCAAGGTGGACCCGGGAAGAAGGCGACATTGGCTGGCCCGTGTCGCCTTGCACTGCACAGGTGGGGAGGGAGTAACCTCCCCCGGGAAGTGCTCTCTATGAGCACGGTGCAGAGGGGCTCCGGTGCGTTCCACTGGAGATCCCGGAGCCCCTCACCATGCACCGAGGAAGGGCCACCGGGGAGGTTTTAGTGGGTAAAAACCTCACATAACCGCCGCCTTCCCCCCAGAAGGCGGGGTATCTTTCTGAAGATTTCCTCCTCGTTAACAAAAAAAAAATAGATGAGTACGAACTGAATTACAGCTTTGCTATTATAATCACAACTGAAAAAAATGCCATAAAGCGAATGTATGGATATTTTAATTTATAAAAGAAAAACCTTTATTTTATTTGAATTCATCTAGTTTTCTTCATATTTATAAACCGATTTCGATTTTTTTTTCTTTGAAAGGAATCGGTTTTAATTAGATCCCATTTCAATTTTGTTTTTCAAGGTATAAGGAACCCTTAAATCGTATTGAGTTAAAATAATAAATAAAAAATAAATAAAATAGCCTTTATTGCCTTCAGGTTTTTTTAATAATAAAGATGAAGATATTTCTCTCTTTCTTTTATCGTTGGTTGTATTATTTTCTTTTACTACAAGCTTGTCGTATTTTAGGTATGCGAAGTTTCCTTTCATTCTTTCTTCTTTCAATTTATTTTGTAACATTTTCCTCTTTTCCAGAACTTCTTTAGAATAATCCTCTGTGATGTATATATCTTTAAGGTTTTTCCGGACTTTCATTATCTCATTTTTCTTCCATAAATTGACAAAGGCAAGCAGAACAGGTCTCGGTTTTCCGTCTGGCCTTTTCTTTCCGATGCGATAAATGTTGTTTATTTCAAAATCTCCGATGTTAATATTTAGGTCTTTGTTAAATATCTTTTTCGCCTCTTGTATTAGTCCTGACGTGCGAGTAGATTCTTCTTCCTCTTTTAATCCGAAAATGATTATGTTGTTCTGCTTCTTTTCCCTTTTCAAATATTCTATCTCTTTCTCAAGACTTATTAGTTTTATCTTTATATCTTTGTTTTCTGCTATAATAGGCTTTATTTGTAGTATTGAGTTATTTATACCTTGTTAATTGTTGTATCTGTTGATGATAATCCAAGACAAGTACACTATAACATCAACCAGTATAGATGTAGTGAGAAATTATTTTCCTTCAGGAAAACTCGAATCTTTATCGGAATAAAATAACACCCCTACTGTTAATGAATGATCGTATTAAATGGTGATAATTTCATATTCATTAATATGGTGCTATTTGAGAGAGCACGTTAAATACGAACTTTTTCGAAAAATTACAAAGGAAAATCTTTTCTCACTATTACTAAATGATATTTCGGAAACAAAAGAAGGCGTCCGCGCGTAATAGCGTTCGACGTTTTACTTGATTTTAAATCAATTTTTGTTTTACTGTTAAATATGTTAATGTTACTTTTATACCCAAAAGAGTATTAATTATATAAAATTTGACAACACTTTTATATACTACGATTATGTAAGATATAATATGTATATGGTATATAAGAATTATATAGACATACTTTTTTCGAAGATTTATAACTCTTATAACATGCTGTATTGTGTAAAGTAATGAATGTTAAATGACTTATAAAAATATAAATTACTGTACCATTTTTTCTTTTATTTAACTTTACGATTGGTGTAAAATATATTTTATGCATTTTTTTTAATGACGAACTACACAGATTGGCCAGAGAAGACTTTTTTTTTGTTAACGCGGGGGAATCATTTTATTAACCATTCTCCGGTACCCTGGGTGGGCCCGGAGGGATGTGTGGGACTCGGCCTGGGCAGCCCCTACCCACTAAACCTACCGCGAATGCCATCAGCCGTTATGAGCGGGGTGCCCCGGATCTGTCAGCGACAGGACACTTAAGTTTTTTTTTTATAAGCCACCCAAATTTTATCATTTGGACTGCGGCTCTGTCAAAAATGATTTAAGTTTAAGGGGCAAACTTGCGGCTCCCTGATGTTAAGTGATCAGCTCTTAGGTCACTTAGCCAAAACCTCTATCGCTAGTAACTCGACACAATGATCCTCCCGGTGAGGAGTAACCTCCCCGGGAAGTGCTCTCTATGAGCACAGTGCAGAGGGGCTCCGGTGCGTTCCACTGGAGATCCCGGAGCCCCTCACCATGCACCGAGGAAGGGCCACCGGGGAGGTTTTAGTGGGTAAAAACCCCACATAACCGCCGCCTTCCCCCCAGAAGGCGGGGTATCTTTCTGAAGATTTCCTCCTCGTTAACAAAAAAGAAAAATATTTGAGTACGAACTGAATTACAGCTTTGCTATTATAATCACAACTGAAAAAAATGCCATAAAGCGAATGTATGGATATTTTAATTTATAAAAGAAAAACCTTTATTTTATTTGAATTCATCTACTTTTCTTCATATTTATAAACCGATTTCGATTTTTTTTTTCTTTGAAAGGAATCGGTTTTAATAAGATCCCATTTCAATTTTGTTTTACTGTTAAATACGTTAATGTTACTTTTATACCCAAAAGAGTATTAATTATATAAAATTTGACAACACTTTTATATACTACGATTATGTAAGATATAATATGTATATGGTATATAAGAATTATATAGACATACTTTTTTCGAAGATTTATAACTCTTGTAACATGCTCTATTGTGTAAAGTAATGAATGTTAAATGACTTATAAAAATATAAATTACTGTACCACTCTTTCTTTTATTTAACTTTACGATTGGTGTAAAATATATTTTACGCATTTTTTTAATGACGAACTACACAGATTGGCCAGAGAAGCTGGCCTTGACTCCTTCACCGGATTGAGTGGTGGCACAGCTCTTAGGTCACTTAGCCTGAACCTCTATCGCTAGTAACTCGACACAATGGCCCTCCAGGTGAGGGGTAACCTCGGCTTTGAAGGTTACTATATTGCATTCCGATCCGAGTGCGCCCAAGAGGGCCGAACCACGACTCGGTCGGTTGCTATTTCACGGAAAATCTAAGGGACATTCAAAAATCAAAACTAACTTTGAGTGCCACTTCGGGAAGCGTTGGCGCTGGGAGAAGAAGTGGCCGAAGAAACTCCAGCAACGCTCCTAACATCTAAGGGGTGCGGTCTTCCCATAAAATAGCGGTAACGCGAGAGGATTTTTTATCGCGGTTTAAGTATTAGGGTAGTGAGATTTGCCACGTGGTGGGTGATGTCCACCACATAAAGGGACAATGTCCTAAACATGGAGTGGAAATAAAGTCATTAATAGATAGCCTTAAACAGAGGGAGCAACATGTGGGTGCCTTTTAATGCTGCTGTCTGACCCGACCTCATAGGAAGCGAGGAAGCTGGTGGCTATGGCCATGCAACATTGATGACTTTCTCTCTTCATGCGATCGATGTATGTGTTACCAAGGTTAGGGTATGATGGGGCTGACATGTCCAAAAGTATTCGGGTACATATGTCCCACAGTTTAGAGCAGGCCTTCTCTGTAAAGAGAGTATAAGGGCATAGTCCGCCACGCGGCCCTAGTGCCAATTGGCATACTTCACATGTCTTAGAAAATTTTTTCTTAGACATGTAGGTTTCCTAACGATGTTTTCCTTCGCCGCCGAGCCCGTGGTCAGCACATAAAATGGCAACAACAAATCTATCAGTGCCGGCAACTTGAGCCAACCGCCCGGAGTCTGAGCTACGACGGCTCTTAATATATCTAATTTGTGTGTACTCAAGACAAAATGAAAAAGACGTTTTCTAAGCACGAAACTATCTTTTCCTTTATAAAAATAAAAGACAATATGAGAAGCTCCTACTTTTGAAGTCGTTTGAACAACGTGTTAAAAAGCTGTCCCGCAGATAAATACGGTTGCACTTTAACCAAATTATATTCTGTTCTACTTATGTACTGACATTATGGTAGTTTCACGTCAGATATTTATAACCCAGATGCATTGAGGATTTGGGTTATGGCATCGATAGATCTGGTGAAGATAAACCAATGTAAACACACTTCGCAATACACTCTAGCAGATATTAGGTAATGTTTGTTTACTCCTGTTAACGCTGTGGTTATTTTGAGTAAAACATTTTAAAATGTTTCAAAATATTTTAACCGACTTCAAAAATGAGGTTCTCAATTCGTCTGTTATCGCATAACATTCGATTTGGTGAACCGATTTTAAAGATATTTATTTATGTATTTATATATGTCCCACTGTTGGGGCACTGGCCTTCTCTGTAAAGAGAGTATAAGGGCATAGTCCGCCACGCGGCCCTAGTGCCAATTGGCATACTTCACATGTCTTAGAAAATTTTTCTTAGACATGTAGGTTTCACGATGTTTTCCTTCGCCGCCGAGCCCGTGGTCAGCACATAAAATGGCAACAACAAATCTATCAGTGCCGGCAACTTGAGCCAACCGCCCGAGTCTGAGCTACGACGGCTCTTAATATATCTAATTTGTGTGTAATTAAGATAAAATGAAAAGACGTTTTCTAAGCACGAAACTATCTTTTCCTTTATAAAAATAAAAGACAATATGAGAAGCTCCTACTTTTGAAGTCGTTTGAACAACGTGTTAAAAAGCTGTCCCGCAGATAAATACGGTTGCACTTTAACCAAATTATATTCTGTTCTACTTATGTACTGACATTATGGTAGTTTCACGTCAGATATTTATAACCCAGATGCATTGAGGATTTGGGTTATGGCATCATTAGATCTGGTGAAGATAAACCAATGTAAACACACTTCGCACACACTCTAGCAGATATTAGGTAATGTTTGTTTACTCCTGTTAACGCTGTGGTTATTTTGAGTGAAAACATTTTAAAATGTTTCAAAATATTTTAACCGACTTCAAAAAATAAGGTTCTCCATTTGTCTGTTATCGCATAACATTCGATTTGGTGAACCGATTTTAAAGATTATTTATTTATGTATTTATATATGTCCCACTGTTGGGGCACTGGCCTTCTCTATAAAGAGAGTATGAGGGCGTAGTCGGGCACGCGGCCCTGGTGCGGATTGGCAGACTTCACATGTCTTAGAATAATTTTCTTTTTTTCAGAAATATTACTAACAAACTTGTTAACCATTCCAACTAAGCTTAAGCAACTACCTAAACCATTAGGCTATTGACGCTTCGGCATGTAGGTTGTGTTAATTTGGTAAAATTTGGTTAATTGGTTGTAAATAATTCTGACAGTGGAATCCATGAGAAAACCATAGAAACGTGTCTTAAATTTGCATCAAGTATGTGCGCCACAAATGGACGAATAACTCAATATCAAACCCACCAGCTTCACCACCAGCACCCAGATTTTCGGTCGGTATCGGTGATTCAGTTTTATTCGAAACGATGTACTTCAACAGACGTTTGATGAAAGTTTGTTTAGGTTCTGATAAATTTTATTTCGTTAATATTTTTACAATAATTCGGAAATACAAAGAAGGCGTCCGCGCGTAATAATTTTAATTTCGATTTGAAGTCGGTTTCTTTTTGCTCGTAAATGTACTTTTTTTCTAATGTGATTTTAAAAGTAATTTTTTAATGTCAAAAGAGACACTTCAATTTCATTTATATTTGTAGATATTTCTACAGACGGAAATCTATATATATAAAGAGAATGTGTGTGGGTTTGTTCCGTATAGGCTCCGAAACGGCTGGACCTTTTCCAATGAACCTTTCAGGGAATCTTCAGATTGACCTAACGAGTAATCTTATAAAATTTGGTGACGATCGGAGCACTCCTCTTTTGAACTGTCAAATACTATAATGACATTGTATTGTTTTATAACCCCAAATTGTATTGACACATGCGTTGTGTATATTTACGTCATTATGAACCATATTGAAGTACAATGGGGTGTATTGAAGTATACTGAATTATATTAAAGATAATAATTAAGGATTTTAAAGTATTCATGGTAACTTATAGCGCCGCGAATGCATCTGTTTACTGATGTAAGTTTATTGTTTAAATAAGTTAAAACAAAATCTAGCTCGGCGAATAGGGCTGGAGTACGCTAGTCATAAATAAAATAAATTATAATAATTATAAAAATATTTATATTTAAAACATTGCTTACATTATACAATTGTTTACAAAAGATGCGTTGTTTACAATATTACAACATTGTTACAAAACACGCTTGTATAGTCGAAAGTAATCGAGATCCAAATACATATGGGAAAGCTAATTTACTGGCTCGTATATCAAAGTCACAGAAACTTTACTGCAGGAAAAATTGCTAGAGGAAAATACTAGGCGGTTCGTTTCATGTCCCACACTGGACATGTACAGAGATAGAGCTTTATTGTACATCGAGATCAAAAGAAAAGGAAATCACATAACTAACAATACAATACGTTGATTAACTTTTTTGAAGTTGGTTCTGTAAACATCTAATGAGTTGATATACTATTATACTATCAAAACCCAAAGCATCCAACACTGCCTCTTAAATATCCCACTCGATAGATTAACTGCACGTTCAAAACAATAAATCTAAAACTTATGAAGATCAAAGGATAGTTCCGACTGGAGCCGTTGAAATGGCAAAGAGTTAACGACGCTTAAAGCCCTTTTCAAAGCCGCTGTAAATATATATATATATATATATATATATATATATATATATATATATATATATATATATATATATATATATATATATATATATATATATATATATATATATATATATATATATATATATATATATATATATATATATATATATATATATATATATATATATATATATATATATATATATATATATATATATATATATATATATATATATATATATATATATATATATATATATATATATATATATATATATATATATATATATATATATATATATATATATATATATATATATATATATATATATATATATATATATATATATATATATATATATATATATATATATATATATATATATATATATATATATATATATATATATATATATATATATATATATATATATATATATATATATATATATATATATATATATATATATATATATATATATATATATATATATATATATATATATATATATATATATATATATATATATATATATATATATATATATATATATATATATATATATATATATATATATATATATATATATATATATATATATATATATATATATATATATATATATATATATATATATATATATATATATATATATATATATATATATATATATATATATATATATATATATATATATATATATATATATATATATATATATATATATATATATATATATATATATATATATATATATATATATATATATATATATATATATATATATATATATATATATATATATATATATATATATATATATATATATATATATATATATATATATATATATATATATATATATATATATATATATATATATATATATATATATATATATATATATATATATATATATATATATATATATATATATATATATATATATATATATATATATATATATATATATATATATATATATATATATATATATATATATATATATATATATATATATATATATATATATATATATATATATATATATATATATATATATATATATATATATATATATATATATATATATATATATATATATATATATATATATATATATATATATATATATATATATATATATATATATATATATATATATATATATATATATATATATATATATATATATATATATATATATATATATATATATATATATATATATATATATATATATATATATATATATATATATATATATATATATATATATATATATATATATATATATATATATATATATATATATATATATATATATATATATATATATATATATATATATATATATATATATATATATATATATATATATATATATATATATATATATATATATATATATATATATATATATATATATATATATATATATATATATATATATATATATATATATATATATATATATATATATATATATATATATATATATATATATATATATATATATATATATATATATATATATATATATATATATATATATATATATATATATATATATATATATATATATATATATATATATATATATATATATATATATATATATATATATATATATATATATATATATATATATATATATATATATATATATATATATATATATATATATATATATATATATATATATATATATATATATATATATATATATATATATATATATATATATATATATATATATATATATATATATATATATATATATATATATATATATATATATATATATATATATATATATATATATATATATATATATATATATATATATATATATATATATATATATATATATATATATATATATATATATATATATATATATATATATATATATATATATATATATATATATATATATATATATATATATATATATATATATATATATATATATATATATATATATATATATATATATATATATAAAATAGTTTACGATGTCAATAAAACTTCGCCTCCAATAAAATGTAACCATAAATTCCTGTTTATTGAACAAATATTACATTTTTATTGCTGATTGCAATACGATGCTGGAAAACCGTGGTAGGTCAGTGTCTGGGCGGTTACCTCAAAGCTGCATAGTATGCTAGCAACCCGAGTTCGATCCCCAGTACCTGTACACATGAATATGTTGGTTATAGTTTCGTGTTTACCACACGCTCCGTAATAAAGGAAATACATATATACAGATATGAGAGAAAATTTAAAAATATCTATGTATAAAAATGCGATCATATTGTTAGTTAAATTTTATCTGCATTCAATTGTTGTTGTTAATGGCAACACTAACGCTATGCCTTGTCATGATCAATAGTATGGTGTTCCTAGTGGAACTTTTTTTTTTGTTCACGCGGGGAATCTTTTATAGACCATCCTCCGGTACCCTGTGTGGCACAGCCTGGGCAGCCCCTACCCAATAAACCTTCCGCGAATGCCATCAGCCGTTGTAAGCGGGTGCCCCGGATCTGTCAGCGACGAGGCACTCCTAGTGGAACTTGTCTCTATGTTCTTCAAGCATCTAAGCCTTGTCTTGTGACAAATGCGTGAGTAATTTCTATCTTTTCTTTTTATCTATAAATGTTTATTGTGTCCTTAATTCTGTGGCGTTAGCTATGACGACATGTTTTAGCGGTGGCTAGCGTACCGGTGCGCGGTGGTCAGTCCAGCGTGTCGGACGTGGACCGTTGACCGGGACAACTAGCTTTTCCAAGTTGTCATTGTTTATGGTAATGTGCACCAATTGGTATAAATCAAGGATCTGATCTTTTCTTACAATTTTAATTTATCACGCCCTCTTCATCTATAACTATAAATTGGAATTACTAAAATAGTTTACGATGTCAATAAAACTTCGCCTCCAATAAAATGTAACCATAAATTCCTGTTTATTGAACAAATATTACATTTTTATTGCTGATTGCAATACGATGCTGGACGTGGCGGTGACGTCGAATTGGTGTCTTTGATTCTTACATTCACACCAACACAGCTATTTTATGATTTTTTTGACGAGCTACACAGATTGGCCAGAGAAGCTGGCCTTGACTGCTTCACCGGATTGAGAGGTGCCGTAGCTCTTAGGTCGCTTAGCCTGAACCTCTATCGCTAGTAACTAGGGTCCCCCTGGTGAGGGTTAACCTCGACTTGGACGGTTACTATGTTACGCGGTAGCATTCCTATCCGAGGGCGCCCGAGAGAACTACGACTCGGTCGATTGCTATTTCATGAATAATACGAGTGTAAGGGACATTCAAAAGCTAAACTAACTTTGAGTGCCACTTCGGGAAGCGCTCGCCAATATGAATATATATATGTCGGAGAATCAGGCGCCGACAACCGAACGCAAGTACGAAGTTGTACTTGGATGCGGCCGTTGGAGGGGGCGGGCATTCTATCTTCGGGGCTCGCACCGAGCGGACGCGTTTGTTCGATTGTCGATTGCCGAATAAATTATCATCTAAGTTATTTGTCGTTTGATGTTCGAGGCTACCCAAAATGTCCGAGCCCGATGTAAATTTGTGCCCACTAAGCTCTGGGGACCATGTTTCACCGACATATATATATATATATGTGTGTGTATGACTTTGTTTAAGAGGTTCACTTGTAAAGGGCTTTTCTTCCAGCATAACTCATTTATTGTATACTGTACACTGATTTTCTACAGAAAGAGTCGTCTCCTTTTATCCTAAATTCTCAGTATAGGCATCTCTTTCAAAAACGGGAGCGGAAACGGACATGGTTGCCGACGACTGATAAAAGTACTTTAGTTGACTAAACTAAAGTACTTTTATATTAGTCAATCCATTAACTTATTCTAATTCAAAAGTATATTTTAGATATTATAATATTTATTTATGCATTAAAACTAAATTAGCATTTAGTAGAACTAACTGACGCTAAATATATATATAATTGTATTAATTTATGTTTATATGATTTTACACAGCCGAATCGCATCTGCCTGTCGTGAGTTTTCACAGGTTTTGGGCTGTAAATCAGCGCTGTGGTACAAGTGTGACCATAGCACATGCTGAGCCAACCTCTATTCAGCACAAGGTCTCTTTTTTTCCTACTCCTTTTCTTAATTCTACTACATTTTAATTACTTTTGTTTATGCTGTTTTTATTTATGTTGTCTTCCTCGCAGTGCAAGGCGACACGAGCCAGCCGATGTCGCCTTTTTCCCGAGTCGGACGGACTTTCGGCGGACCCTTGTCCCATTGATTGATTGAATTGACGATTCCTAACCGATACGAATTGGGACCTTCAAGGATCGAGCCTACTCAGAGGCCGGTAACGCACCTCCATCTAGAATGCAGTAACGTTTTGGTTTGCCGTTTACCTCTTTTACTATAAAAATACAATGAAAATACATACTATAAATAAACAATTAAATAATTTTCAGCCATCGCAGGTTTTATTGTAAAATTGGTTGTAAATTACAAAGTCGGACGTCCGGTACTGCTGTTTGTGAAGTATTTTTAATATAAGCTTGCGTCGCATGTTCCGATGAAGCAGTGAAACGGGTGAAATTGCCAAGTTATATATATAACTTACATATATAACTCTTAAATAATACAAGTTTATAACTACACCGCCCTATCTCGACACAGTCAGTTGTGTGTATCACACAGATGACGGTGACGAAGCCACAGGAAGACTGGTGACAAGGGCAACGGCCGCATCAAAAGAGAAAATTATAGACTACAATCTAAAAATGGCCATGAGAAACAAAGACGCAGCGGTCGCGGAGAAACGGATAACAATGCAACGGGACGTCTAGGACGCGTGAACACCACCTCCAAAAATCAGGCATAAAAAAAATTGTAGTAACTGTAGAGGTAGCACTCTTCTTAACAAAACAAAGTAAACCAAACTATTTTTCATAGTAACCGTCCAAGCCGAGGTTATCCCCACCGGTCCCCAGTCCGGTCAAGGGTCCCCACCGGTCAAGGGTCCCCTTGTATCGAGTTACTAGTGATAGAGGTTCAGGCTAAGCGAGCTAAGAACTATGCCAGCTCTCAATTCGGTGAAACAGTCAAGGCCAGCTTCTCTGGCCAATCTGTGTAGTTCGTCATTTAAAAAAATTAAAGTACATTAGAAAGAGTATGGTCACATGTCTGTGGTTGCGCTTTATCTATATATATATAAAAGAGAAAGTGTGTGTGTTTGATTCGTATAGGCTCCGAACCGGCTGGACCAATTACAATGAAACTTTCACGGAATCTTCAGATTGATCTGGCGATTAATCCTGTAAAGTTTGGTCACGATCGGAGCACTCCTCTTTTGTACTGTCAAATACAGCTTTTATTTACTATGATGATATTCTATTGTTTCATAACCCAAATTTGTATTGACACATGCGTTGTGTATATTTATGTCATTATGAACCATATTGAAGTACAGTAGAGTATATTGATGTATCTTAAAGATAATATTTAAGGTGTTTGAATTATTCAAGGTAAGTTAGCGCCGTGAATGTATCCGTTTACTGATGCTGCTGATTTGTACATGGGTGTATTCTTTTCTATTCTCTTCATCCGCTCGAGAAGAGAATGAATACGGAGAGAAATAAATAATTTATTATATTGTGAGAGTTAAATTAAATATTTAATGATGTAAGTTTCTTTTTTAAATAAAATAAAACAAGCCTGGGTACGCTAGTTGAAAAAAAAAAACTATTCCGCCCTTATATATTGCTACGAATTAAATACTTTCTGATTATGTCAACTATCATATATTTCTTTAAAGAGGACAATAAAAGATAAGAATTTCACTACCATAATATGCTCAACGCGGCTAAGGGAGTTCACTTGTCTGTATGTATGTTATTCAATCGTAAACTACGCATTTGATCATGTAATGACCTTCAGTAAAGTATTGTGCATGAGTCTAAAAAAGTTTTTGGTACTCATAGATGCTTGTACGTAAAAAAAATAAAAGATTTTTTTTGATAAAATCAAATTTAACCTGCGGTTAACTGGTATTAAGTACTGTAATGAATGTCAACTTTAAACAGGCCATACGTCATATCATAAATGTCAATCATTTAATTATTAACAAGTAATTGTACAAGTGTAAGCAATAATTGTACGGTATCACAATGAAGACGTGGCTACGGCTATTTAAAACTACCAAAATTCTCCTATTATTACCAAGAACAAGACATGGCTGTATGGACTAAAGTCTTTTGTCTTTCCCATTAGGGATAAATTAATATCATCAACATTATCAATTACTGCTTCTTTCGCAATAGAAAAACGGTTTTTCAAATAGTGTTTGTGTAAAGAGGTTTATCGTCGTGTTATTTATTGTTCTTATTATTTTGATAGAAATAATTTATGGCAGTACAACGTTTGTGAGGTCAGCTAGTATAAATATAAAATAAATAAACCACGCTATTGCGTTTTCACAATAATATTATTTATGTTTTATAGAAGGACAACGTCGTTCGAGTTACAACATTTCGGTACAAGTTTTAATAAAAGCAATATAATTGTTGAGAGACGGTCGAGGCCAGCGGCTATAAAAACTTGTTGTGTACTTTCCCTTTTTTACTGTGTTCTATCAAAAATAATATTTTACCCTCCGATTCTAAGAAAACTCTTTTGTTCTTCGTCTGTCCTTACCTCTTAGATGTTAGGAGAGTTGCTGGAGTTTCTTCGGTCACTTCTTTTCCCAGCGCCAACGCTTCCCGAAGTGGCACTGAAAGTTTTTGATTGTCCCTTAGATTATCCGTGAAATAGCAACCGACCGAGTCGTGGTTGGCCCTCTCGGGCGCCCTCGGATTGGAATGCTTACGCGTAACATAGTAACCGTCCAAGTCGAGTTTTCCTCTCACTTACCCTTGTGTCAGAAACATGTATCATAAACTTCGACGTGTTTCACCAAAAAAATTTTTTTTTTCAAAAAGATACAGTAAAATGTGGCAGGTATGAAACCGTGGGTATCAACCTTCTTCCCACCACCCTTGTCGCCCAGTGAACCCCCTTTTTAAGGTAAGAAGGCAAATGCCCTTGTCGCCCAGTAAACCCGAGGCCCCTTTTAGTCGCCTTCTACGACAGGCAGGGGATACCGTAGGTTTATTCTATGCTGTCCTGTAGTTCTGGGCTCTCAAGAATAAGACTACGGTATCCCCTGCCTGTCGTATAAGGCGACTAAAAGGGGCCTCGGGTTCTCTGGGCGACTAGGGTGGGGGCCTTTGTCGTCCGCTAAGGTGGACCCGGGAAGAAAGCTACATCGGCTGGCCCGTGTAGCCTTGCACTGTGAGCCGGGCACCTCGCAGTCCAAGGGAGTAACCTCCCGCCCATCCCGGGACGTGCTCTCCTTAAGCACAGTGCAGAGGGACTCCGGTGCGTTCCACTGGAGATCCCGGAGCCCCTCGTCATGCACCGAGGAAAGGGCCACCAGGGAGATTTTAATGGGTAAAAACCCCACATAACCGCTGCCTTCCCCCCAGAAGGCGGGGTATCTTTTTGAAGATTTCCTCCCCGTAAACAAAAAAAAAAGGTTTATTCTATGAGCCTGAGATGACTACAAGGCTGAGTGTATTGTGCAACTTAAAGCAACCCCACACACTGGGCTACATCGTGTAAAATAATTCTTATAATTAAAGCAGATAAAGCGTATATACATACAAACTCTATATTTTCTTGTGGCGAACAATAACAATAAACGAAGCACTCGAGTTCACGCCTAACCGCTTGTATACAACAATAGAGATCTCGTTATAAGTTGTACCAAAAGCAAACGGGAAATTTAACCTCCTACAGCGGAAGTTCTATGCGAAATACGAACAAATTGATCGTGTTTACATTTAATTGTGTATACCCTACATAACCCGATGTCTAACGGTTACCAGCAGCTGATATCAGGTACAAATAGTATACAAGTTTGATCCAATTCACGCTAACATGTACTTCATGTATTATGGGAGACCTAATTGTAGGATCACCCTTTAGACGTGAATTGAGACTGAATAGAGAATGGAGACGTGCATTTTGCCACCAGCTGCCAGAACACCGGCCATCATTGCTGCTAGATCTTTGGGTTGCATACGTCAGTCTCCTTGAAGTTATAACAATATATACGCCCCTAATAATCAATAACTCACCCATATCATGATGTCCTCTGTATTTACAAAAGCTAATTTAGCTTAACCAATTAATGGCGGCAATAAAGTAAATGACATCATGATAATAAAGCGTATTTACTCTTCACATTAAATATACGATCAATAGGACAGCGTGGCGTCAGCAATGACTGCGAACACACTATGGGGTTGAGAAGAAATACTGAACATCTCTCGTATTTAATTAGAAACAAGAATCAATTGAAAGTAGCAAAGTCCATAAAACAACTCGTAGGAATTTTACCGCGGCTTAATCTTATCATGAGCCGTGGTAGCTCAGTGTCCGGGCGGTTGACGCAAGTTGCATAGTACGCTAGCAACCCGAGTTCGATCCCCGGTGCCGGCACCAATAAATTTATTGTTGCAATTTTATGTGCTGATTTACCACGCACTCGGCGGTGAAGGGTGACATCGTGAGAAAACCTACATGCCTTACATATTTTTTCTAAGGCATGTGAAGTCTGCCAATCCGCACCTGATCTGGTGCTGTGGTTGTGCGAGGGTGATCACTTAAGATCAAAAAATAGACCAAGCACTTTTTAGCCAATGATTTTTTGTATCTAGAAAAAACCAGGAAAACGGAAATCGGTTGATACAAGTACTTAGTGATACAAGTAAGTAAGTAGTCTTTCTAACTCACAGCCATCAGGTCGTAAATCGTACCGTTTGGCTAACATCGCTATTAAAAGCTGTCTCTGTCTACCTTGTTCGGGTTAAAACGACGTGTACAATTATATTTCTCGTAACAAACTAATTCAATAGAAACTCAACGCTACAATTCTGACAATTGTAGTCGTAAATTTTGACCTAGTTTATTGATGGCGAAGATTGTAAAAGTTTCGTTTCAGTTAGACCGCTTCTGGGTCACACGCGAGCAAAACTTATGCGATGAACTGTACGATAAAGACTGTAAAGTTACAATAGACCGAACATACCTAGGATAGGAGAATAGAAACGGGACCACCATTCTGACACTTTAAAAGGACAACTACCAAGAAATTTTTTTTTGTTTTTTTTGTTAACGGGGTGGAAATCTTCAAGAAGATACCCCGCCTTCTGGGGGGAAGGCGGCGGTTATGTGGGGTTTTTACCCACTAAAACCTCCCCGGTGGCCCTTTCCTCGGTGCATGACGAGGGGCTCCGGGATCTCCAGTGGAACGCACCGGAGCCCCTCTGCACTGTGCTCAAGGAGAGTACGTCCCGAAGGGGAGGTTGATCCCTCCCCTGTGCCCTCGCAGTGCAAGGCGACACGGGCCAGCCGATATCGCCTTCTTCCCGGGTCCACTTCAGCGGACGACAAAGGCCCTTTGTCGCCCAGTGAACCCGAGGCTCCTTTTAGTCGCCTTCTACGACTGACAGGGGATACCATAGTCTTACTCTACGAGCCCAGAACTACAGGGCTGACGTTTTGCTACCATACCCTAACCCAATAGACTTTTGACACTGAAATTTTAGAATTAGAATTTATATCATAGATAGAACAGTAATACAATAGCGGAAAAAACATAGGAAGGCTGTCGTTCATATTTCATTAATCCATTTTACACCGACCAATCGAATCAATTTGCTGATTCCCGAGAATTGTTAATAACGTTCCTCACTGCTTATTACGTAGTTCGTCGTTCGAATATCGCATTGACGCTTCGGCATAGACCCGTATATCGGAGTCGTAAAACTTTTTTATTATTCCAAGTAGCTACGGTTCTGAGAATGTTACGGTTGCTCAAATTTGTCTAGATATGAGAAAACTTTACGCCCGACCCAACCGTGGATTCACGATATGGCGTGAGGTAGTGTGGTTTCAGCAAATGAGGGTATAACTAGTCAGTATTACCATATTTAAGGAGTTAAATCGGAGCTAGGAGTGAAATTTTAAGAAATTAGTGTACGTGTCACGGAAGTTGTTGTATTATGGGTATAGACATACGGCCAGCCGACCAAGCTAACCCAGGAACATACAGCCTTTAGCAAAAATAAAAGGTAGGTTAAGAATGTTTGAAAATCTCGGAAGGTAAAGACACTAACTGAATTAAATTGTGATAGACAATTAAATATCCTTAACATAAAATATTTCTAATAATTTATTTATATTTCATTAAAAAAGATAAACTTAGACGAAAAAGGATTTCTTACGTTAATTTGGAGAATACAGTATTTTTCTATAAATTTTAGTACTTATTGTTGCCTCCATGTGGCGACACTAAGTACTAAAATTTATTTCTATCATGCACAATTTATTTCAGATAGCTAGTTACCTAGCACAACTCTAGGTCCACAAACACGAAAGTTATAATTTGTATTTTTAAAGTTGAAATGTTTTTCGGCTCTAGTGAACAATTTCATTTTTGTGGGTTACTACGTTTTCGTTTTCCAGTGTCGATATGTCGGATAGACGATATTCACATCGATGAATAACAATTTGTAGAAGAAGCATAAAGACAATTCCATTTTCGTCTACTGAAATATTGTGAAAGTAAAGGTTTATATAAATTTAGTTTATATGGAATATTCCCCCTGGAAATTTAGTAACCGCGCGGCTGATCGGAGTCCCAGGTGAATGAGGTAACCATATTGGTTCCCCGTCTGAATTTAGTGTGGCGTAACTTCAACAAAATGATATATTGTGACAAAGTAATAAGTTATAAATTCGAAAATACCTAACAGTATTGTATGATGTATGATATACGAGGGCGGCACTGAATTCGGGAATCAAGGAAGTGACACAATATTACGATTTAAAAATGTATTTATTGCTTTTCGAAGTAATCTCCGCGAAATTTGACACATTTTCAACCATTCCATTCGGAAGTTTCGGTCTCCAAAGTGGCCGTTTTGTAGGCGTCCACATCTTCGTCAGGTGATGAAAATCTCTGACCACTCAATTTATTCTTTATTTTAGGGAAAGTATAGAAATCATTAGGGCTCAGGTCGGGGCTGTACGGGGGATGGTCTAATAATTCTATGTTTTCTTGCTCTAAAAACTCTTTTGTTCTGTGCGCGGTGTGAGAACTCGCATTGTCGTGATGGAGGATGATGCGGCGGTTGCAGTTCTCTTTACGGAGTTCAGAAACGACCTGTGGCAAACAAATGCTAGCATACCATTCTGCATTAACCGTTCTTTGTCACTCAAGAGGAATAGTCGCAATATGGCCGGTTTTGGACACAAACGTGGCCATCATTTTTTTTGCAACCGTGAACGAACAATTTTTGTTGGCTTTAACTCATTTTCGAACACCCAAACTCGTGACTGGTTTTTTGTTTCGGGTTCGTACGCGTATATCCAGGATTCGTCACCTGATATGATGTTGTATACAGTGAGGATCCTGCGTGGAATCTTTCGTGAGTTCTGACGCGCAAGTAACGCAAACCGCTTTTGCTCTTCACGGAGCGAATGCGGTATCCATCGGAAAACAAACTTTTACATCTAATTTTCATGCAAGATTATTTGTATTTGACTCATGCCAATGTCTAAAGTTGCCTGAATTTCGCGCGGTATATCACATGTCGATCTTCCTCAATCAGCTTAAGCACAGCATCAACGTTTTCTTGTGTGACTGCAGTTTTGGACGACCTTGACGGGGATCATCACTGAGCTTGACACGTCTACGTTGAAATTCATCAAACCAGCGATAAATTGTGGTTTTGGATGGGGCTTCATCACCAAATGCAGAAATTATTCGGTCAACACACTGTTTTTGTGTTAAACGACATCGAAAGTCATAATAAATTATCGCTCTTGAATTTTCTCGAGTCAATTCCATTTTCTTAACGACTAAAAATGTTTGACAAGACCTTGTGACAGGACCGAGAATCTTTTTTTAAATAATAAATGGTTTTCGATTTTCAAAACCAAGGAGTTTGCAATTAAAAAGATTTTAATATGATAGGAATAATCGAAATATTCCATTCCCGATACTTTTAGTGCAGCCTATGTATTTATGATATTTAGACACTGACTTCATTACGTTTCAACTTTAACGCGCCTTAAAACGTTTACTATTTATTATACATTGAATGAAATTATTTTTCCTTTTAAAAGATGAAGACATATTACACACTTAAATTTTGATAAAGGAACTTTTTTACTAACGGGAGGAAATATTCAACAAGGTTGCTTTTTGGGGGGAAGGCAGGGTTATGTGGGATTATTATCCACTAAAACCTGGGTGGCCTTTCTTCAGAGCATAGTGAGCGGCTCAGGGATCCCCAGTATATCGCTTCGAAGCCCCTCTGCACTGTGCTCTCCGGAGAGCACGTCCCGGGGAGAAGGTTAGTCCCTCCACCCCTGTACCCTCGCAGTGCAAGGCTACACGGGCCAGCCGATGTCGCCTTCATCCCCGGTCCACTTGTACACATGTAGTAAAAATGTATTTGAATGTTAAAAACAGACACTCCAATTTTATTTATATGTATATATGTATAGATTAGTGATAGTTCTATTTAATATATAACTAAGAGCATAAGACGCCGAGTAAACATACATTACTCATCAGTCTTCTAAGCTGAGAACGAGAGAGATTCTATTATCAAAAGTGCCATAATCCCTGTTTGCTCGATTTAGTTGTTGACACAAAGTTTCACAGTAACCGTACGTGTCTATGTTATAGTTCGCTTGCACTCCGTAATAGGTTTGAATTTATATATGAATTAATATAAATGATTGCACAATTAGAGCCGTGGTAGCTCAGTGTCCGTGCGGTTGACTCAAGTTGCGTAGTACGCTAGCAACCCGAGTTCGATCCCCGGTGCCGGTACCAATAAATTTGTTGTTGCAATTTTATGTGCTGATTTACCACGCGCTCGGCGGTGAAGGAAAACATAGTGAGCAAATCTACATGTCTTAGAAAATTTTACTAACGCATGTGAAGTCTGTCAATCCGCATTAGGGCCGCGTGTCGGGACTATGCCTTTATGCTCTCTTTACAGAGAAGGCCTGCGCCCAACAGTGGGACATATATAAAGGCTGTGCACAATTAACAGATGACACAAAAATAAGGTTTAAATACCATATACGATCCCTTTCAGGCAGCCTTTGGACACATTTATGACTGAATTTATACGTAGACCCAATTATTAATTGAAATTAAAATATTAATTTATAAATATAAAATAAATACACATAAATAAGCACAAATGCACACTACACTCGTGAGCAAAAATAAAGGGTCCGTTAAGAAAGTTCGAATATCTCGGAAGATAAAGACGCTAGCTAACTGAAATAAATTGAGTATGATAGACAATTATTTTACAGTTAGCTAGCGTGTTTATTGACAGCTAGCGTCTTTATCTTCCGAGATATTCAAACTTACGACCCTTTATTTTTGCTCGCGAGTGTATTACGGAATATCTAATTCAACAACAAAACGTAGAAGAAAGCGTATATTGACTTCTTAAATATAATATCATATATAGCTTCATAATATCTACTCGCGAGCAGTTTGTACCAACCATGAAAACTTAATTCAAGGACTTTATCGCAAAGCTTAAAACGCGGGCCTGCTATAGCGATTTTTAAATTGCATTCCTGAAATACTCGTAGCGCAATAAACGCCCAGCGCTGGGATATTAACCGCTAATAAAGAGGGCCCTCAGGCGACTCGGCGCGCTAAATTAAACTTACGGCCCAGTAAATAAGGCCTGTAGAAGTTTCTAGCTTAATAACGGAAACCTAATCCGGCTTCGGGATCGAAAATAGGACATAGACTACATAATATAAGACATATTATGTAGTCTATGTCCCATTTTCTACATACATGTTCTTTGGAAAAAAGATTTTTTATTTTTCTCGAAAGCTATATATATATAAACTTATATAATAATAATTACTTTATGTTATCATAATTAAAAAAAAATACATTTTAAATTTTGTTTTATATTCGTTTAAATATCATATTTCTACATTATGTAATCGTTTCTAAATATTATATAATAAATTTTGTAAATAAAATAAGAAATATGATTTACCATAAAAACGAGCGGCACAAAGGCACTAAGCCTCGCTCGTTTTTTCCATTATCAAGTCCTGATTAATATAATATTAAGACAAAAACAATGACAGCTTAATGGTAGCCATAAAACTGTCATTGCTCTTGTATCGTAAAGTCAAATCGATAAAATAAAATCGTAAATTCAATATAACTTTAAGCTTTTGACTTTACGATATTACCGTCGCTGTACTATTTTACACAGAGCTTGTTTGAGCTAACTTGGTTAAGTACAGTACTTAATACAAAGTGCTAAGCTTCCAAGAACTTTGTCTTGGCAACTTCTAAAACTTCTAACGCCATTGCGATACCTCGACACAAATCTATTCATTTCAACTGCAGATTGTTGAAGGTGTCCCGTAATTCAACGTCCAACGGTGAGTAGTAAGCCGTTAAAGTCTACGCCGTAGCAGCGTAGACTTTAGCGGCTGCTGACTGAGAATTAACTCGGTGATGTAATTAAGTGTCTATTATAATGTTTATTTATACATATATAAAGAAAGTGTGTGGGTTTGTTCCATATAGCCTCCGAAATAGCTGGACCGATTTAAATGAAACTTTTCAGGAAATCTTCAGATTGACCTGGCGCGTAACCCTGTTATGATTGTTGGCGATCGGAGCACTCCTCTTTTTGAACTGTCAAATACAGCTTTTATTTACTATGATGATATTCTATTGTTTTATAACCTATATTTCTATTGACACATGCGTTGAGTACATTTATGTCACTATAAAGCATAATGAAGTGCAATGAAGTATATTAAAGATAACAGTAAAGGATTTTGAAGCATTCAAGGTAATTTATAGCGCCGCGTATCCGTATACTGATGCTGTTGATTTGTACATGGGTGTAGATATCTTCACCCGCTCGAGAAGAGAATGAATACGGAGAGAAATGAATAATTTAATATATTGTGAGAGTTAAATTAAATATTTAATGAGAAAGATTATCGTTTAAATAAAATAAAGCAAACACTAATCCGGCGACGCGGGCTGGGTACTCTAGACTTTAATATAATCAGATTCATTCATTATTAAGCATGGGGAATAAATGTACTACAGCTGATTGAAAATATACAAATAAATAACCATGTTTCGTATATGTAAGATCATGCGTCATTTTAAGCCTACTAGGGTAGACAGAGACAGCAATCGCTGTCCTTTTTCAATGTTTATTTTGATGCTTAAAACGGTCATAGTTACAAGCAGATTGCGATTTAAAATACTTTATAGCTGAGTTAATTTATTAATTTCATCGCGGTGAGCGCAATCTCTCACAGCAAATCTCTAGATCCGTCTCTAACGCCATCTATCGGCGACTAGCCGTATTATTAATTACATTAAAAGTTTGTACAAGTGTTTTGAATTGTAAGAACTATGATTATATTGGACAGACTGTGACCTAATGCTTCTTCTTGTAGCGCCATTTTCTACCCGAGGTCGGCCATCGTCAAGGCTATTTTAATTTTTGACAGGATCCTGTGTTCATGTTGAACCATATCCGGAGATTTCTCAGCCACGAAATATGTCTGTGACCTACACCAAGAAAAAAAAATAATTATGACAAAAAATTAAAAAAAAGTTTGTTCGTAGCTGTTTAAATATAAAATGGCAAAAGTTGTTTTAAAATGTAGCGAATGAACGCAACTTGAACCATTTCCGCTGGAGCTCTGCGGGCGTTTGCTTTGCATAATTGACGGAGTTCTTAACGCTTCGCAACACACGTTGCTGTATTTATTTAGGCGTCTAACAAAGAATACACCCTCTCAACAAAATAAGCTTTCGTCGTTACGCCCTTATTATACTAATGGAGTGAATCTAATTTTTGTCTCCCGAGTTTTTGATGAACAAATACATTTTAGATCATTTTTCTGTCCCTATCCATTTATAATTAAATATATAATATATATATTAATATAAGTAAATTTTTTTTTCAGCCCTGTCGTAGAAGGCGACTGAAAGGGGCCTCAGGTTCACTGGGCGACAAGGGTGGCGGCCTTTGTCGTCCGCCTAGGTGGATCCGGGAAGAAGGCGACATCGGCTGGACCGTGTCGCCTTGCACTGCGAGGGCACAGGGGGGGAGTAACCTCCCCCCTCCCGGGAAGTGCTTTCCTTGAGCACAGTGCAGAGGGGCTCCGGTGCGTTCCTCTGGAGATACCGGAGCCCCTCACCATGCACCGAGGAAGGGACACCGGGGAGATTTTAGTGTGTAAAAACCCCACATAACCGCCACCTTCGCCCCAGAAAGCGGAGTATCTTTTTGAAGATTTCCTCCCAATAAACAATAAACTTACATCATTAAATATTTAATATAACTCTCACAATATATTAAATTATTCATTTCTCTCCGTATTCACTCTATTCTCTTCTCGAGCGGGTGAAGATCACCTATACCCATGTACATATCAATAAATACAATATCATTCTTATCATTTATACAAAAAGATAACGGGCTCAAGTTAATGTCAGAAACAAAAGTACGACGTATGGCTTGTTTGACAGTTCAAAAAAAGGAGTGCTCCGATCATCACCAAACTTTATAGGATATATCGCCAGGTCAATCTGAAGATTCCCTAAAAGTTTCATTGAAATCGGTCCAGCCGTTTCGGAGCCTATATGGAACAAACCCACACACTTTCTCATTTATATATATTTAGATTAATAAAGCATTACTACTATTACTATGACTAGCATTCTTTTAAAGCTTAGAAAGAGGATCTAGACTTTATTTGTATAATAAAGTGTTTCGCAAACTATCGTTAAAATGGTCCAAACGCATCCCGTCAGACAAAGCGCCCTGTAATTTGCGCCGGCTTTTATGTTATCATTTTACGACGGTTTGAAATTACATAACGAGGGGTTGGCGGGAAATTTTGTGCTCCCTTAATATTTTCCTCTCTTCGGAAATTAAAATCAAGCGGTATTAAAACGTTTCATGTGTGGGGGGAAAACAGATTTTGTACGTGTTATTTTTTTATGTGTTTTCTATAACTAAATTATTACATATACTTATGATCGGGGATGCGAATACCAGCAGTTTATCTGTTTTGACATGACAACGTCATATAAATTGATGAATACTGAATGTCATTAGCGCAAAATGTCCCGTTACGCTCGAGCCAGTAGTGCACGATGCGGCGTTTGCCTCAAAGTGTAAACGGGAGTGCGGTATGAGAGAGATAGAGAACGCAAATTTGTGCTCAGTGAAGTAGAAAAAATAACTTGTGTACCTACGATACGTTGTCACGAATTTAAGTAACGACCAGACACGTGGGATTTTTACGTATAACAAGTATAACTTGATGTCCCGAGTACTGCGAAAGAGTACTAATTAGGTAAGTGATCTTACAACACTTGGTGAAAAGCGGATTGCCAGTTAAAAAGGTGTAAAAGTTGTTTGAGAGAATTTATTTATAGAAAAAAAAAAGCTGAAATACAACAGAAAATAATGTGTAACATAAGTCGTGAATGAAAAAAGGTGGCACTAAATTCAATAACCCTCGCAGTTTCATCCGGGGTGAATTTACTGAAAGGAAATTGGATTTACTTGATTTATGAATAATTTCGCCATTCAGTCGTTTACCTGAAGCGATAGTTTAGAATTTGATTCACACAGGGTTGATTTATTAGTCTCCGATAAATGGTTTTTTTTTTATGACGAACTACACAGATTGGCCAGAGAGGCTGGCCTTGACTGCTTCACCGGATTTAGAGGTGGCACAGCTCTTAGGTCGCTTAGCCTTAACCTCTATTGCCAGTAACTCGACACAAGGGTCCCCACGGTGAGGGGTAACCTCGGCTTGGACGGTTACTATGTTACGCGTAAGCATGCCGATCCGAGGGCGCCCGAGAGGTAACTAGACACCGTTAAATGGTTACCAGATTCATCGTTCCCCAACGTGTTGAAACTTACGGTCCTTTTCATATCCTTTCATTTCCTTTCCACTGTCCATTCTTTCTTCATCTATCTTTCCTCCCTCACGACAGTGGTTACCAGATTGTGTATAATAAAGTTAAAGTTACTGCCTTTATATATGTCCCACTGCTGGGTACAGAGCTTCTCTATAAACAGTATAGGGCATAGCCCGCCACGTGGCTATATCGCGGATTGGCAGACCACAGCTCATATAAGTTTTTCTAAAATATGTAGGTTTCCTCACGATGTATTCCTTTTCCGCCGGTACCGGGTATCGCGCTAGTGTAATAAGCAGCTTGAAGCAACTGCCCGGATACTGAGCTACCATGGCTCGTTTGTATACTATTTATATATCACAAGTAAATAGTGTATTCTAATGTTGAACTTATCAGAATACCCTATTTACTTCGTTTTGTGGACTTAATAAATATAACAAGACAAATATCCCTGAACCTACATCCAGTTATGATTAAAGACACCTACGTGTTATCTCACGACAATCTATCGTCTACATTCTATTGAAATTGAATATTCTATAGCGCATTCCATGTCGCTATCTAATTACATTTAATTGTGATATATAGTGAATTCTCTACGTTAATGGACAATAATTAATTGTGTCTGGACTCGTTACGTAACTTGTGTACCTATTGTGGATAAACGACTAAATTACACAACGACTAAAATTGAATATATACGAAGCGTTAATAGCCTAATGGTTTTTTTTAATGTTACATGAGGCATGACTACTGACTTATATGCTAGAATCAGAGTTTATTGCCCCTTGTCATTTTTCCTCTAAGCATAGTCTGCCTATGCTATATCTAGTTCCCCCAACGTGGGTGGTTAGGGATCTTATATATTCTACGCTTTCATTCATCTCTTGATTAGACACTAAAGTTATATTTTATAAATCGCTCTTATCATCTATCTTATTCCTATATTCTCTTATTTTTATTATTACAAGTCTTATTTTCTATTTATCTATTACTGTTTTCAGCCTAATGGTTTAGGGTACGGCCTGCGAATCTTAAGTTCGTGGGTTCGAATCCACCATTGGACTATTGCCGTGAACCATGTTCTAGCATAAGCTTAAGCTTAGTTGGAATGGTTAACAAGATTGTTAGTAATATTTCTGAAAAAAAAATATTGCTAGCTTTCTTTAAAAAAAATATGATTAACGTTTACTTATCATCGGACATTAAAAACTGAGAAGGTTCTAAATTAGTCTGTATTTTTTTTGTTTGTAACATTTAGTTTAGTTTTAGTCGTTAGTGTTTTAGTAGTGTTAAT
The DNA here is from genome assembly GCA_029286785.1 of Meandrusa payeni. Taxonomy (NCBI): domain Eukaryota; kingdom Metazoa; phylum Arthropoda; class Insecta; order Lepidoptera; family Papilionidae; genus Meandrusa; species Meandrusa payeni. The sequence goes on from JAGSMX010000032.1 coordinate 3,538,637, forward strand.
AATGTTTTGTTCTATACCGTTTTGTCCTCACCAATAGATGGCGCTGTGCAGATTTAATACATACTATTGAGTGCTTACATTAAGATGGTATCGCTGCATTGATTATTTTAAATAAAAAGTTGAAAAGTTTAAAAAGTTAAAACAAGTTAAGTGAAGTGATAAAGTGCCTTTCAGTGAAACCCTTACCCCAAGTTAGTTTAAAATTGTACATGGTGCCGAAACCGGGATGGACTTTGGACTCTGCATTTAAAACACTTGTAAAAATTTCAAGGATTTATTCTATCGACTTAGAAAAATTTGCAGTGAATTTGGACTGCGTGATCTTCAACTTGTAAAAATTTTAGGATTTATTCTAGTGACTTAGAAAAATTGTACAAGTAGTTAATACTCGGCTATCACTGAATAGTAATAGAACATTAAATGCGTTAAACGTTTTGTATCAGTGTCCATGAGGGATGAGATAAATGGTCTATTACCAATTGGTCGTTTGCTTTGACAACTGTGGTGTTAAATTTAATTATGTATACAGAGAACGATACAATCGGCATCCTGACAAAGAGGTGTAGCTTATCTGCAATAAATTAAATTGCCTAGTCTGCCTGTTAATCCGGTATGCTGACCCGACCACTATGTTGGACCAATAGCAAGGAAGAGAGAGGGAGAGAGTCTGCCTGTTAATTTCTAATCGACTATAACCATATTGAGAGCCATGCTACTATTGTATATGTATTTATAGTCAAATAGTCTAGAGGTTAAGTGGTTCGACGATCTTATGGTCGCAGGTTCGAATGTTGTCCCGTCATCGTCCCGTCCCTGCTGAAGATCCGAATAGGAAAACGGTCCTTTGGCGCCTATGATATGGATATATTCGGAACCCAAATTAACAGAAAGTAGACCCTTATTTAAAATAAACAAAATCAGTCAATAGGCGAGGCAGCTGATTTTACAAATATTAAAAATAATACCTCCTCCATTTTTTAAGTCGGTCAACAAATAACGACTCAAAGGAATTCCCAAAGAAACAACGACGTATTCGCTTGAACTCGAAATTATCGACTTCATGGAAGTCGTACAAACGATCTTTACAAAGACAACAAAAGTTTTAATGGAAACAGCGTAGTAGAAAAATATAATATATTATTTGTTCATTTCGACACTCACTTAACAAAGTTCCGAGAAGTTCAGATCGCTACGATGTTGTCAATCGGATATTAACTTTGAAATTGACATTTCGATTGTCAACCTATATTGGAATTACATTTCGTTGATGAGGATGGTGAATATTTTATGGCTTGGTAACAAGACGTTTGAGCCAAGTCTTTTGAAACACATACACTTATTTTTTACGTCTAAGATGAAAATGTAAATTAGATAGTCCCCACCGTGAGTCTCCGCGCCATTTTTTCCAAAAGGCTACATTTCGTTGACAATTTTGTCCAATGTAGATTCATGGACCACCTTACTCTATGATTGTGAAATTCGAAGCGTCAATAGTCTAATAATTTAGGGTACGGTCGGTACGGAGGGTAACCTCCCAGGACGTGCTCTCCTTGAGCACAGTGCAGAGGGGCTCCGGTGCGTTCCACTGGAGATCCCGGAGCCCTCGTCATGCACCGAGGAAAGGGCCACCGGGGAGGTTTTAGTGGGTAAAACCCTACATAACCGCCGCCTTCCCCAGAAGGCGGGGTATCTTTGAAGATTTCCTCCTCGTTAACAAAAAAAAAAAAGGGTACGGTCTGCTAATCATAAGCTCGTCGGTTCGAATCCACTATTCGACCACTGACGTGAACCATCTCCTAGCACAAGTTTAAGCTTAGTTGGAATGATTAACAAGAATGTTAGTAATATTTATATATCAAAAAAAGGAATATTGCTAGCTTTCTTTAAAAAAAATAGAAATGATAATCTGTGAAATGTTTAACTAACAACCGTGCTAACCGACTTTGCCAAGTTTAACTTTAATTGACTGTCTAGCGTCTGTAGCAGATTGCAATCTCCACTTTAATTTTCTTTCCTTCATCAAAGCTCTCTCAAACGTTATAATAACATTTTTATGTAATAATGCATTACTGTACAGTTAAATTGCGTCAGTTCCAGCCTTTATATATACCTCACTGCTGGGCACAGGCTATAAAGAGATTATAAGGGCATAGTCTACCACGCGGCCCTAGTGCGGATTGGCAGCCTTCACATGACTTAGAAAAATATTTTAAGACATGTAGGTTTCCTCACGATGTTTTCCTTCACCGCCGAGCTCGTAAATCAGCACATATAATTGCAACAACAAATTTATTGATGCCGGTCTGGGGATTGAACTCAGGTTGCTAGCGTACTTTGCAACTTGAGGCGACCGCCCCGACACTGAGCTACCACGGCTCTTCTAAGCTGTGTACTTTACATCTATCATTAAAATAAATAGAGCCATATCTAACATTCATGTTAACCTTTTAAAGTAATCTTAAAACCTTATGCTAGAAGATGGTTCACGTCGAATTATGGATTCGAAACTATAACCTACCGTTTAGCAGACCGTACCCTAAAACGCTAAACCATTGTACATACTATTTGCGACAAAACAGGGCCAGGATCCCGCGGCACAAACCCCTGATACTGCGTGTCGTAATAAAAGAGATGACTTACCTCCTGGTCTCCGATTACAGACTCCAGGATTCAAACTGTCAAGTCTAAGTCACTCTGTCAAGTCTAAGTTGAGTCATAGAGATAGATATAACTTTATTGTACACCAAAATCAAACAATAGACATTAGGTACATTTTACAATTCGTTGTACAATGGGCGACCTTAATGCTAAGAGCGATCTCTTCCAGACTAATTTTCTAAAATAAATACGTTCTATTGCCATGTAATTCTATTGTGTATCATCCACTTTAACACAGTTGAGAGTTAAACATTATTTATAGACGTTTGACATAACTTACTGTCGATAACAAAGGAGCTTTTATATTTTTTTGTTCTTTACAAATAATGGAACAGAGCTCTGTTATTGACAACATCTCTCCATCGGGAATGATAAACGACGTTAAGTTATAGGCTAAAATACAAAAGAAATACGATACAAACAATTATGAAAGATTGAGAGGTCGGCCCACTGTACTTGACAGGATAGGAACAACCTTCACGACATTTCAAACAAATACTTCAGACAAATATTGTCTCCTGGTCTCTACTACAGTCTCTACTAAGATACAGTTTTAATTTTGCAGATTTCTGTATTATAAGCAGTACGGCGTGTATCCTTGCTTCCCTCGGATGTACCCGGACCTGTTTGTACCGGACATGTAGTTCTGGGCTCTCAAGAATAAGACTACGGTATCCCTGCCTGTCGTACAAGGCGACTAAAAGGGGCCTCAGGTTCACTGGGCGACAAGGGTGGGGGCCTGGGTCGTCCACCAAAGTGGACCCGGGAAGAAGGCGACATCGGCTGGCCCGTGTCGCCTTGCGCTCTGAGGGCACAGGGGAGAGGGGCCAGGACGATGTCTCCTTGAGCACAGTGCAGAGGGGCTCCGGTGCGTTCCACTGGAGATCCCGGAGCCCCTCGTCATGCACCGAGGAAAGGGCCACTGGGAGGTTTTAGTGGGTAAGAACCCACATAACCACCGCCTTCCCCAGAAGGCGGGGTATCTTCTGAAGATTTCCTCCCCGTAAACAAAAAAAAAAAAAGGCAGCAGGTGAGGAGAGACGTCGCACTGGTCAGAAGTACTGGCCGCGCTACCGTTGCGGACGCCTGACAGTTATGTGTACATGCGCCTTCGTCCGCCATTGTTCATACTGCCTGTCTCCAGGACTAACTTGTCCGGGAACTCTCCGCTGTCGCACATAGATATATTATGTAAATCATAGCAGTCAATCAAGTATAATCATCGCAGTATGAACTCTCAACTGTGTTAAAGTGGATGATACACAATAGAATTACATGGCAATAGAACGAATTTATATTAGAAAATTAGTCTGGAAGAGATCGCTCTTAGCATTATGGTCGCCCATTGTACAACGAATTGTAAAATAAACCTTACTTATGTAATGTCTTTTGTTTGATTTTGGTGTACAATAAAGTTTTGTCGCAAATAGTATGTACAATGGTTTAGGGTTTTAAGGTACGGTCTGCTAAATGGTAGATCATAGTTTCGAATCCATAATTCGACGTGAACCATCTTCTAGCATAAGGTTTAAGATTACTTTAAAAAGGTTAACATGAATGTTAGATAATATTTGTGAAATAAAAAATATTATTACTGTTGTGATAGAAAAAATTGGCTTTATTTATTTTACTCAGTCGGTCTTTATCGAAGCTGCCTACAAAAGGTGTTCAACTCTAATTTATATATTTATTGTCAGTGCATCAAGCTGTATTTTATTTGTTTGAATTTTAGTAATATATATATCTTAACTTAGTTTTAATAACATCAAATTGGTCTATTTGTGACGGTGTTAAGTTTGTTGTTTTTTAATAAATAAATTTCACCTGAACGAGATACGCATAATCAGATATTTCCTCCAGCGTCGGCTTTTTTAACACCATATGGCTTCTTCGTTCATCTGTTCTTCATATCCAAACACTTCAGTCAATCACAGTCACAACTTCGACTTTTATAACACACTACTTCATTATCATAGAGTTTGTAATCTAATTATTCAATTTCACGCTTGGTACACATAGTAGACATTAATTTCACTCTCACACTTAATCTGCTATACTCAAATCCCACTCTTTGGTTTTTTTTTGGTGACGGGGGGAAATCTTTAGGGGGTTATGTTGGAGAACACGTCCTAGGGGGAATGTTAATCCCTCCCTGTGCCCTCGCAAGCGACGACACGGGCGAGCCGATGTCGCCTTCTTCCCGGGTTCACTTTGGCGGACGACAAAGACGCCCAGTAAACCCGAGGTTTTAGTCGCCTTCTACCACAGACAGGGGGCACCGTAGTGTTATTCTACGAGCCAAAAACTACTGGCTCTAATATACTAATCCTCTACTGGTACTGATACTGAAGCATACATTAAGAATACTGGTCCTTCGAGCCGGATAGAATTTAAAAATAAAGTAATAAACAGAAAGAATATATTTCAATGATTTTGATTGAAATATGTACTCTTTGTTTACTGTATTTTGCAAAGCAAAACGGAATTCGTGTAAAAGTCACGTTCAGTGGAACAGCAGCTGCAGTGTTCTAACGAGTAAAGTGTCGCAGTCAGACTTAATACCAACTTCTTTATAGCGCAAGCTTTTGTGCAAATTTCCAAGGAATGAAATGTAAACTTTATACTCAAAGAAATATGCCTATGGGAATAGAACATATCGACGCTGGAAAGAAAAAACGCAGTAAATGACACATACGGCCATTTTCACTTTTTTACGTCGTTTTTTATAATTTCTAAGCAAGTTCTTGACTACGATCCCACCTGATGTTCAGTGGAAATGCAGTCCTGGATGGTAAGGCGCACTAGCTTAGTAAATTCCTATGAAAGAAAAAGACCCGTCGAATGATATATGACTTGTACCAATTAGATGAAAAATAGCGAAAATAGGATTTTCAAGATTGATACTTCTCTTTTAATTTTTGTACCGTAAAATGATTTTCTTTTAGAACAACTCTAGGTTGATGCTGCGGTACAATACTTATTCAGAAAAAAATAATAAATATTGTGTCCAAAAACGACAACTCTAGGTTCGCAAACACGAAAGTTATAATTTAAAAAAAGTCGAAATGTTTTTCGGTTCTGCGGAACAATTTCATTTCTGTGGATTACTACGTTTTTGTTTTCCAGCGTTGATATGTTCTTTTAGTACAACAAACAACTATGATTTAAATAGAGAAAATATATACGACTAAAGCGTAGCCGGAAGTAGCTGGATGCGGAAAACGGAAGGTTGTGTGTGATGGAAGACATTGCCTATTTCCAACAATGCATTGATACGAGCTGATGATAGTGATAGAATACGATGAATATTTTGATATATTGTTGATGACGTTTCCATGTAGATTTCGCCAATGTCGAAGTGCGTATGTTTTTTTTTTTCTATTCTTATATTGCAACCACAGACCTGTGTCCGTGCTCTTTTCCAATACACTTAAATTGTTTACTCTGCGTTTGTTAAAAAGTGCCACTTCTACAGTTACTAAAAGCGGGCTTCGCTGACGGATAAGGATGGAAACTAACAAAGTAATACTAGTAGTGATTACTTTTTTTTTTTTTTTTTTTTTTTTTTTTTTTTTTTTTTTTTTTTTTTTTTTTTTTTCCGCGAGGAGGTAAAATCCATTATGGACCCTGGGCAGCCCGTACTGCCAAGGAGTGTCCGAGTCTCACGGACTAAAAACCCTCCTCCTCCATCACATCAATGTTCCCACCTTGCGGCCTACCATTAATGTTTTTTGTCCTAATTACTCTTTTTATTCTGTGTCTTGTCTCTCATTCTGTTCTTTGTTTTCGTCTTTTCCTTCTGTGCAATTATCCTATCCATAAACGTATTGATTATCATCCAGTCCTCTTTGCTTCTTATCATTAAGTCAATTATGCTGTCTACCGTCACATTGGTCTTTAATTCAGCCTTCGTATTTTCACGCTCTCTTGCGAGTACAGTGATTACTGCTAAGACAATTCCGCGCGAAGCTACATACAAAATATATATATAAATGCTGATATATAAACTTTAACTTTATTCAATTAAAGAGCCTACTCCTATTTTCAATTGACTTCAAAGAAGGACGTTGTCAGTTTAGCAGACCGTACCCTAAAACCTAAACCATTGTACATACTATTTGCGACAAAACAGGGCCAGGATCCCGCGGCACAAACCCCTTCTGACCAGTGCGACATCTCTCCTCACCCTGCCTGCTGTATCCAATCATGTCCAGTACAAACAGGCCCGGGTACATCCGTGGAAGCAAGGATACACGCCGTACTGCTTATAATACAGAAATCTGCAAAATTAAAATTGTATCTTCTCTACTATGAGACAATATTTGTCTGAAATATTTGTTTGAAATGTCGTGAAGGTTGTTCCCATCCTGTCATGTACAGTGGGCCGACCTCTCAATCTTTCATAATTGTTTGTATCGTATTTCTTTTGTATTTTAGCCTATAACTTAACGTCGTTTATCATTGCCGATGGAGAGGCGTTGTCAATAACAGAGCTCTGTTATTGACAACATCTCTCCATCGGGAATGATAAACGACGTTAAGTTATAGGCTAAAATACAAAGAAATACGATACAAACAATTATGAAAGATTGAGAGGTCGGCCCGCGCGACAGGATAGGAACAACCTTCACGACATTTCAAACAAATATTTCAAAAAGACAAATATTGTCTCCTGGTCTCTACTACAGTCTCTACTAAGATACAATTTAAATTTAGCAGATTTCTGTATTATAAGCTGTACGGCGTGTATCCTTGCTTCCTCGGATTCTTACCCGGACCTGTTTGTACTGGACATGTAGTTCTGGGCTCTCAAGAATAAGACTACGGTATCCCCTGCCTGTGTCGGCCTGAGGCGACTAAAGGGGCCTCGGGTTCACTGGGCGACAAGGGTGGGGGCCTGAGTCGTCCACCAAAGTGGACCCGGGAAGAAGGCGACATCGGCTGGCCCGTGTCGCCTTGCGCTGCGAGGGCACAGGGGAGGAACCCAGGACGTGCTCTCAGCGAGCACAGTGCAGAGGGGCTCCGGTGCGTTCCACTGGAGATCCCGGAGCCCCTCGTCATGCACCGAGGAAAGGGCCACCGGGGAGGGTTGCAGTGGGTAAGAGCCCACATAACCACCGCCTTCCCCAGAAGGCGGGGTATCTTTCTGAAGATTTCCTCCCCGTAATAAAAAAAAAAAAAAAGGCAGCAGGTGAGGAGAGACGTCGCACTGGTCAGAAGTACTGGCCGCGCTACCGCTGCGGACGCCTGACAGTTATGTGTACATGCGCCTTCGTCCGCCATTGTTCATACTGCCTGTCTCCAGGACTAACTTGTCCGGGAGCTTTCTCCCGCTGTCGCACATAGATATATTATGTAAATCATAGCAGTCAATCAAGTATAATCATCGCAGTATGAACTCTCAACTGTGTTAAAGTGGATGATACACAATAGAATTACATGGCAATAGAACGAATTTATATTAGAAAATTAGTCTGGAAGAGATCGCTCTTAGCATTATGGTCGCCCATTGTACAACGAATTGTAAAATGTACCTAACTTATGTAATGTCTTTTGTTTGATTTTGGTGTACAATAAAGTTATATCTATCTCTATGACTCGACTTAGACTTGACAGTTTGACTCCTGGGAGTCTGTAATCGGAGACCAGGACATCGAGGTGGTAAGTCATCTTTTTTATTACGACACGCAGTATCAGGGGTTTGTGCCGCGGGATCCTGGCCCTGTTTTGTCGCAAATAGTATGTACAATGGTTTAGGGTTTTTAGGGTACGGTCTGCTAAATGGTAGATCATAGTTTCGAATCCATAATTCGACGTGAACCATCTTCTAGCATAAGGTTTTAAGATTACTTTAAAAGGTTAACATGAATGTTAGATAATATTTGTGAAATAAAAAATATTATTACTGTTGTGATAGAAAAAATTGGCTTCATTTATTTTACTCAGTCGGTCTTTATCGAAGCTGCCTACAAAAGGTGTTCAACTATAATTTATATATTTATTGTCAGTGCATCAAGCTGTATTTTATTTGTTTGAATTTTAGTAATACATATATCTTAACTTAGTTTTAATAACATCAAATTGGTCTATTTGTGACGGTGTTTAGTTTGTTGTTTTTTAATAAATAAATTTCACCTGAACGAGATTCGCATAATCAGATATTTCCTCCAGCGTAGGCTTTTTTAACACCATATGGTTTCTTCGTTTATCTGTTCTTCATATCCAAACACTTCAGTCAATCACAGTCACAACTTCGACTTTTATAACACACTACTTCATTATCATGGAGTTTGTAATCTAATTATTCAATTTCACGCTTGGTACACATAGTAGACATTAATTTCACTCTCACACTTAATCTGCTATACTCAAATCCCACTCTTTGGTTTTTTTTTGGTGACGGGGGGAAATCTTTAGGGGGTTATGTCAGAGAGCACGTCCTAGGGGGAATGTTAATCCCTCCCTGTGCTCTCGCAAGCGACGACACGGGCCAGCCGATGTCGCATTCTTCCCGGGTTCACTTTGGCGGACGACAAAGCCCCTTGTCGCCCAGTAAACCCGAGGTTTTAGTCGCCTTCTACCACAGACAGGGGGCACCGTAGTGTTTTTCTACGAGCCAAGAACTACTGGCTCTAATACACTAATCTTCTATTGGTACTGATACTGAAGCATACATTAAGAATACTGGTCCTTCGAGCCGGATAGAATTTAAAAATAAAGTAATAAACAGAAAGAATATAATCATTGTTTTGATTGAAATATGTACTCTTTGTTTACTGTATTTTGCAAAGCAAAACGGAATTCGTGTAAAAGTCACGTTCCACTCAGCTGCAGTGTTCTAACGAAAAAAGTGTCGCAGTCAGACTTAATACCAACTTCTTTATAGCGCAAGCTTTTGTGCAAATTTCCAAGGAATGAAATGTAAACTTTATACTCAAAGAAATATGCCAATGGGAATAAAACATATCGACGCTGGAAAGAAAAACACTTGATAAAATGGCACATACGGCCATTTCACTTTTTACGTCGTTTTTATAATTTCTAAGCAAGTGCTTGACTTCGATCCCACCTGATGTTAAGTGGAAATGCAGTCCTGGATGGTAAGGCGCACTAGCTTAGTAAATGCCTATGAAAGAAAAAGACCCGTCGAATGATATATGACTTGTACCGTTTAGATGAAAAATAGCGAAAATAGGATTTTCAAGATTGATACTTCTCTTTAATTATTGTACCGTAAAACGATTTTCTTTTAGAACAACTCTAGGTTGATGCTGCGGTACAATACTTATTCAGAAAAAATAATAAATATTGTTTCCAAAACGACAACTCTAGGTCCGCAAACACGAAAGTTATAATTTAAAAAAAGTCGAAATGTTTTCGGTTCTGGTGAACAATTTCATTTCTGTGGATTACTACGTTTTTGTTTTCCAGCGTTGATATGTTCTTTTAGTACAACAAACAACTATGATTTAAATAGAGAAAATATATACGACTAAAACGTAGGCGGAAGTAGCTGGATGCGGAAAACGGAAGGTTGTGTGTGATGGAAGACATTGCCTATTTCCGACAATGCATTAATACGAGCTGATGATAGTGATAGAATACGATGAATATTTTGATATATTGTTGATGACGTTTCCATGTAGATTTCGCCAATGTCGAAGTGCGTATGTTTTTTTTTTTCTATTCTTATATTGCAACCACAGACCTGTGTCCGTGCTCTTTTCAATACACTTAAATTGTTTTACTCCGCGTTTGTTAAAAAGTGCCACTTCTACAGTTACTAAAAGCGGGCTTCGCAGACGGATAAGGATGGAAACTAACAAAGCAGTACTAGTAGTGATTACTTTTTTTTTTTTTCCGCGAGGAGGTAAAATCCATTATGGACCCTGGGCAGCCCGTACTGCCAAGGAGTGTCCGAGTCTCACGGACTAAAAACCCTCCTCCTCCATCACATCAATGTTCCCACCTTGCGGCCTACCATTAATGTTTTTTGTCCTAATTACTCTTTTTATTCTGTGTCTTGTCTCTCATTCTGTTCTTTGTTTTCGTCTTTTTCCTTCTGTGCAATTATCCTATCCATAAACGTATTGAATATCATCCAGTCCTCTTTGCTTCTTATCATTAAGTCAATTATGCTGTCTACCGTCACATTGGTCTTTAATTCAGCCTTCGTATTTTCACGCTCTCTTGCGAGTACAGTGATTACTGCTAAGACAATTCCGCGCGAAGCTCACTGTTGATTTGTCTACAACTATACTTTTACAACATACACAATATAAACATAAAGTTAGTTGGTTAAAAGACAGACAAACTAAATTCTAATTTTCGTTAATGAATGAACATAAAATATAACAAAAGGAGAGTTAACAAGCAACAATTAGCAACAATCATTCAAATAAAATTAGCCGTGGTAGCTCAGTGTCCAGGCGGTTGGCTCTTGTTGCATAGTACGCTAGCAACCCGAGTTCGATCCCCGGTGCCGGCACCAATAAATTTGCTGTTGCAATTTTATATGCTGATTTACCACGCGCTCGGCGGTGAAGGAAACATCATGAGGAAACCTACATGTCTTAGAAAATTTTTCTAAGGCATCTGAAGTCTACCAATCCGCACAGGGCCGCGTGGTGGATTATGCCCTTATACTCTCTTTACAGAGAAGGCCTGTGCCCAGCAGTGGGACATATATATTATATATATAAAGGCTGTAACTTTAACTTTAACTTTATTCAATTAAAGAGCCTACTCCTATTTTCAATTGACTTCAAAAGAAGGACGTTGTCAGTTTTAAAACTTTATCGTTTTTCGAAAATATTGATCCAAGATAAGTAAGACAGGCCTTCTCTGTAAAGAGAGTAAGGGCATGGTCCGCCACGCACACCTAGTGCGGATTGACAGACTTCACATGTCTTAGAAAAATATTTTAAGACATGTAGGTTTCTTCACGATGTTTTCCTTCGCCGCCGAGCGCGTGGTAAATCAGCATATAAAATTGCAACAACAAATATATTGGTGGCGACACCGAGTCGAACACGGGTTGCTTTAGCGTACTATACAACTTGAGGCGACCGCACAGACACTGAGCTACCACGGCTCTCATTGTTCCAACGAATGCATGAATATACTTTATTACACTTCGTGTACGAAATATTGAATGTTTTTTCCATTTTATCTTATAATCCTTATAACATATGATACATTCACAGTAATTGAAATGGGAGAAATAATAAATTATAGGCTTCCACAGGGGACGTTTAACATGGGAACGCTTCCACAAAGCTCGTGAAAGCTTGGCGGTAAACATTTCGACCGCCATCTTTGATTTACGCCAATATGGCGGCATTAGGGTGGATTTTTTTTCTTTGATCTAGTAATAAGTGGTAATATGGAACTAATACCTGTGTTTTCACGATCAGAATCAGGTTTTATTACAAGGACTAGGAAGATATGATAATTATATCATAATGTATACGATACAAAATTTTTGGAAAAAGTTTTAGTATGTAATATTTGGTGATTGTAACTATATCTTTTGATATATGAAATAAATGTTTCCTATACAAATCCGTTCCATTTGATTGTTATAATTCTATTGTTTATTATATGATTTGACACTTGAGAAATCAATAATAAATTTACACCGAAGTGAAACGAAAGTAGATTTCTATTACAAGAAAGACATAGACATTATATCTATCGGCATCACAATACACAAACACATTACACATATTTATGCAGGCATCTCGACGGTTTTCGAGACTGCCACCAAACATTCAAATAAACTTCTTGTGAGTGCCGCCACTTACAAGACTATCCCCACTTGTAAATTCAGACGCGTCGCCCGGAGGCCGAGACATGTCCTCGACGATCCGGACGATGTGATCACCATTGCACAGGCCAGATCTCTACAAAGCTACAAAGCGTCCATCCGCGACCGTCGGAGGTTGCGAATAATCCTTGCGCGATACAAATTGCTTTATGGAAACCCCACCCTCTCGATAGGATTAGGGCGTTGCTGGAGTTTCTTCGGCCACTTCTTCTCCCCAGCGCTAACGCTTCCCGAAGTGGCATATAAGTTAGTTTAGCTTAGATTGTCCCAATAGATTTCGTTAATAAAATAGCTACCGACCGAGTCGTGGTTCGGCCCTCTCAGGCGCCCTCGGATCGGACTGCTAACGCGTAATAATGGTAACCGCCGCGTAATAATGGCAAGCCGAGGTTACCCCTCACCGGGGACCCTTGTGTCGAGTTACCACCTAAATAGAGGTTCAGGCTAAGCGACCTAAGAGCTATGCCACCTCTCAAATCCAGTGAAGCAGTAAAGGCCAGCTTCTCTGTGCCAACTGTGTTAGTTCGTCAAAAAAAACACACATATTTATTATAGACATTATTATTTATTATAGAAAATAAGAGAAAATTAAAAATAAACACAATACAATTAAAGGAAGGAATAGACAAATAGGATATGATGCCAATATTGGACGCTTCTCAGTATGTGCGTCAGGATGCGACAGCGCTGATTTTTTATGCGTGTAAACTAACGCTTGACCATGATCCCACCTGATGTTAAGTGGTGATATAGTCGAATGATACGCGCTAGTTTAGTAAGTGCCTATTCACTCTACTCTTGAAGGCTCCCACGTCGTACTTGGACGGAAAGACTGACGCCGGCAACTTATTCCACTCCTTTGCTGTACGCACGATGAACGATGACTCAAATCGTTCGGACGCGCGGAACATCGACTATAAAAGGGTGGAGACCCGCCGAGTGTCTAAACGTCCGAAGGTAGAATGGGGATGGGGGAATTAACCCGTGTTATTCCTGTGCACACTCTCCAAAATGTAATCTGTAAAACACCGAAAGGCTGGCCACCTTGCGCCTGTGCTCAAGACTATCTAGGTGTGGATCTTGGTCACCTACCAACTTTTTGGCCCACCTCTCCATGGAATCGTAAATGAAGTCGTACGCGCGCAATACTATATTTACATGGAATTTATACAGTCTAATAAAAAATATTTAATACAATAAATATAATACGTGCATAAATGGTTATTAGATTTATGTAAATTTTAAACAATTAAATAATACATGAACATAATATTTTAATAAATAAATATATTGATAAATCAAAAAAATAAATTAAACGTGTATATTATATATTGAAATATTAAAAATATAGGAAACATCAAGCCACCGATATCACGGGGATACTATCTTAAATATATATTTATATATGTAAAAATGAAAGTGTGTGGGTATGTTCCATATAGGCTCCGAAACGGTTGAATCGATTTCAATGAAACTTTCAGAGAATCTTCAAAGTGGCGAGTAATCTTGTAAAGTTTGATGACGATCGGAGCACTCCTCTTTCTGAACTGTCAAACAAGCCATACATCGTACTTTTATTTCTGACATTATCTTCAGCCCGATATGTTTTGTATATAATTTATTAGAATGATATTGTATTTACGTCAATAGTCGAATGGTGACTTGAATGACTTCGAAACGGATCACTTTAATTGTTTTTTTTAATTAGCCAATTACATTAGTTTTAAAGTGGTTTAACTCCTATTAAACTCTTTTAATTATTTAAATTGTGTATTCGCTTTGTTAATTACGTTGTAGTGAAATGACAATTCTAGTAGCAATTAAAGTAATTGGGTTAATTGCGAGACGGCGGCACCGAAAGGATCGTTCATTTCAGATAGAACATACCAGTCTTTGTATACTTATTAGATCTCTTAATTTAGAGGAACCACTATAAGTAGAACCCCGATGAAACGAAATCCTCTGTCACACGTTTTGGTCACTTTCGTCAAGCCACGTTAAATGGGTGCAAAAATAAACGGGTACTAATCGTTTTTTTATGGGGTATTAACTAGTGCTTGACCACGATTCCACCTGATGTTAAGTGATGATATAGTCAAAAGATGGTACGCGCTAATTTAGTAAGTGCCTATTCACTTCGAACTTCTAGATGCACTGCGGGATTTCATCCTTTTGTTGTGAACATCCCTCAAACCCGAAAGAAGCGCTTTGCTTCGTCTTTCATTCTTCGTACAGCAAAGGACTGGAATAGTTTGCTCGCGTCTGTCTTTCCTTAGAAAAATCCGTGGGTATTTTCAAGAGTACGGTGAATAGGCATTTACTAAGCTAGTGCGCCTTACCATCCAGGTGGGATCGTAGTCAAGCACTTGCTTAGAAAGTAAAAATAAAACTCTAATCTTGTAGGCTCTCACGTATATTTGCATCTTCTTTTATTTCTTCTTCTTCAAATGCCTCTCCACTACTGTAGGTTGGCCGTCAGCTCAGCGAACATTATTCCTGTCCTACGCCAAGCGAAACAGTTTTTCGACGCTGGCAATGCTGGTCCACTCTCTGTTGTTATGCAACCACGACTTCTTCCTACATCAAGCGCGTCTCTTCCCCCAGTATTTTGTCCATCATAATTAGTTGGAGAAGCTGATATCTTTCGTGTAGCAAGACATGACCTAGGTAGGCGACTTTTCTTTGTTGGACCGTCTCTAACAATTCGCGGTTCTTTGCGACGCGCTGTAGTACTCGTTCGTTGGCTATTTTTTTTTTATTTATTTCACGCAATTAATCAACATTATTTTTAAGTATACAAATCTATAGGCTATAATAAGGCTTATAAACAAAAAAAATAAAAAAAAAACAAAATGGAGAAGTTAAAATTATTAAAGTATTTAACTTGAGCGTATTTCATATTCGTTATTGGCCCAAAACCACACAAAGATGATTCCTCGTAAAACCAAAATGAACTCGGTACGTGGATTTCAAACAACTTTGACAACAATTGAGGTCTCATTAAAAGTTAGGGTCCACATGGAACTGGTAACTTTTGGGCTTTTAGCAACGGAAACATGACTTGGAATGAAAAGGATTAAAATGGAACCCTTTTTTAACATGACTTATTAAAGCAAAAAGTAGACAAAGACAATCTTTATTGGCAACAACACGTTACAAACAAAATACGAAACGCATCTAATTTGTGTTGTAGTGAATAAAAACAAAAAACAAGTACAGTTACGAGGAAAAAAGTCGACTTCACATCTAATTGGCAAATATCTCCTTCAGCCTTTTGTCTTTGAATTTCGCGGCTATGTACAAAGCGCTACAGAGCTCGTATCTAGCAATACTATACATAATTTGAAAGGTATTGACATAACCTACAAATCGACGCTATGCATAATTAGTTTGGATATTGCGTTCAACAGTTATAGACGTGTAAACATGGAGTTCACTAACGCCGAAATTCGCGCTATTTTAAAGTTTTCCTTCGTCAAATCCGCTAGAGAAACGTTCCGTGAGATTAATGGTGTTTTGGGGATGGTACTCTATCACTTCGAACCACGGAGGAATGGTTTCGACGATTCAGAGCCGGTGAAAACGACACCATGGATAAGCCAGCCGGCGGAAGACCTGTGACGACAAATACCGATCAAATCATGGACTACATCGAGTTAGACCGGCATGTGGCATCTCGTGACATCGCCCAGGAGATGGGAGTTAGTCACCAAACCATTTTAAACCATCTGCAGAAGGCTGGATACAAAAAGCTTGATGTTTGGGTGCCGCATGACACAAAAGGCGGAAGGAGATATTTGACAACCTATTATATGAACCGATTATTTTGAAAGTGGTGTTAGTCCATATTCTCTTCTTTCGCGATAATTTAAGGTTAGCCTATATGTTGATTTAAAATTTAATTAATTAAATTGTTTGAAATACTAGTGTACCCTACTAGCGAGCCGTGGTAGCTAAGTGTCCGGGCGGTTGGCCCAAGTTGCATAGTACGCTAGCAACCCGAGTTCGATACCCGGTGCCGGCACCAATAAATTTGTTGTTGCAATTTTATGTGCTGATTAACCACGCGCTCGGCGGTGAAGGAAAACATCGTGAGGAAACTCACATGTCTTAGAAAATTTATCTACGACATGTGAATTCTGCCAATCCGCATTAGGGCCGCGTGGCGGACTATGCACTTATACTCTCTTTACAGAGAAGGCCTCTGCCCAGCAGTGGAACATATATATTATATATATAAAGGCTGTAACTTTAACTTAACTAGCGTACCCAGCCCGCTTCTATTTTAGGCTAGATTTTGCTTTATTTTATTTAAACAATCATCATTAACATTTAACTTAACTCTCACAATATATTAAATTATTAATTTGTGTCCGTATTCATTTTCTTCTCGAGCGAGTGAAGATAATTACCTACACCCGTGTACATATCACATGATAGTGAAAGTGATAGTGCTCCGATCGTCACCAAACTTTATACGATTACTCGTCAGGTCAATCTGAAGATTCTCTGAAAGTTTCATTGAAATCGGTCCAGCCGTTTCGGAGCCTATACAGATTATATAAAACTAAACACACACACATTATCTTTTATATTATATATAGATTAATAAAGTATTACTACTATTACTATATGTAGCATTCTTTTAAAGCTTAGAAGGAGGATCTAGTCTTTATTTGTATAATAAAGTGTTTCGCAAACTATCGTTATAATGGTCCAAACGTATCCCGTCAGACAAAGCGCCCTGTAATTTGCGCCGGCTTCTATTTTTGCAAATCTATATCTATATGAATATAGATATAGATTTGTTTTAGGCGAACTAGACTACAATAATACATATTATAATACGAAATAGAATTAATCAGAACCTAACTAAACAACCCTTCAAGTAAATCTTTTCCAAATCGGTTGGCATAATATTGAGTTACTTAAATGGTTTTCTCGTGGATGCCATTGTCGGAATTGGACGATCGAAATGAGATCACACTGGAAGGACGAGCTTTCAAACAAAAAGAAACAATAAAAATATCAAAATTGCAAACAAATTCATTGGCACCGGAGAACGAACTCGAGTTACTGGTGTACTATGCGACCGCCTGGAAACTGAGCTAGCACGACTTAGCAATTACACATGTTAGCTTAATAACAACAAAGGGTTATACAACATAAGAGTCGCGGTATAACTTAAGTGCGCCAATTAAGTTATCTCAAGGGAAGCTTAGCGATAATTAAACCCGCTAAGCCTGCCCACAGTTAATTACTCTGCAGTTGACATTCAGAACGGCTGCGAGTTATAAATGTAACTTGGGTTATAAGTTTCAAAGTTATCTTTATTTAATTCATTGTTTATACTGCAGTAATCAGTATAATTCATGTACGTATATATATGAAAATAAAATTGAATGGCAATATTTAGTGAGAGTTAAAACACATACTCATGCGCTGAGTGCGCAACACACACAACACACAACAATACTAAGACCTATCAATTTGTATTTTGGAATAGAATTCGCCGGAACTCTCATGTACTCTCCCTTCTTTATAACATTCTATTTACACCGTCATATCCATCTTATCTGAAAGAACGTTTTCAATTACTTCACGGTTCGAATTCGTTGAATTTGCGATCATCAGAGAATCTCATGCTATATAATTATATCTCCGCATGACACCAACTTTTACAGCAACTCATTTACTGTACACGCTGTCCGTCTGTGGAACTCTCTTCCTGCGGCCATTAGGAAATCACAGACTATAAATACTTTTAAAATCAAAGTTAAAAAGTTTTACTTAGACAAGTCCACCTAACATCATTTATACTGTTATGATATATATGTAAATATATTATATGTAATACTTTTTACACACGTTTTGTCTCTTCATAATATATATATATATATATATATATATATATATATATATATATATATATTTATACCTATATTATATGTATGTATGTATGTTTGTATGTAAATATTTATTATCAGTATTTAAGTATATCTACTTTTTATAAACTCCCGCCGCTTCTTTTTATTATTCCTCTCCATCCAAAGGTTGCCTGGAAGAGATCGCTTTTAGCGATAAGGCCGCCCATTGTTTATGTATTTTAATTATATTTTTTTTTTTATTTTATTTCATAAGTGTAAACAATAAAGAGTTTATAAATAAATAAATAAATAAATAAAAATAGATTCTTTTTGAATTTGTGCACAGTGAATGGAAGACACTGAATTTTGAACCACAAGTCTATTAGTACCTAGCTCGGGAGTCAAAAACTTCAAATTTTTTGTGTATATTTTTGTATTTATGAGAAATAAAGTTTATTATTATTATTCTGATCTGGCCACCATCTTCCAAGATAATAAGGAATTATAAAAAAACTGTAGATACTTTAGAGGAAATAAATTAGAAAAAAGCACGGACACAAGTCTATCGTTGCGCTTTATTGAAGAAAAAAAACCAGCAGGGTCAGAAGTTAAAGAAACAGCATTGACCATCTAGATTGCTTAACCTGAACCTATAATGGGAGAAACACTAGGCAAGGGCCTCGACTTGGATATTTACTGTAATCGCGTTGGTCCGTGCCGGGGAGACCACGACTGTCGATTGCTTCATCGGATATCTCTCGTTTCGTTACTGCAGTAAAGTATTTGTAACTTCAACAATAATAATATTCAACATAATACTATAGGAAAACCACTGACAGGATGTCCTTGCAATTAATTACAATCCTTACGGTCCATTAATCACAGACGTCGCTTAAAATCCAGGGATTAGAGTCACGTCTCCCTAGCGCTTTTAATTAATTACCTACTTGAAGCCTATATGCTTTATAACTGACTACAGATAATCTGCCTTTTCTTGTATTGTAAACGAGGTTGCTTCGTTGACTATAACAGCAAAGCCATTATATAGAAACATGCAGCGAAACCAATCTGGAGCACACACGTAAGGTATCTAGCCTTTCAGTTTTCTACAGATTACATTTTGTAGAGTGCGCTCAGGAATTTCATAATCTAATTCTCCCATCCCTGTTCCAACATCGGACTTAAAGACGCACTGCAGGATTTCATCCTTTTGTTGTGGACATCCCTCAAACCAGAACGAAACGTTTAGCTTCGTTTATTCGCACAATAAAGGACTGGAAGACTTTGCCCACGTATGTTTTTTGATTACAATATGGGTATTTTCAAGTGTACAGTGAATAGGCGTTTACTAGTTCCACATCCAGGACTGCATTTCCACTTAACATCAGATAGGACCGTGATCAAGCTTCTCTCTCTTTCTAGCGTCGGTCCCTCATGTCTGAGGATCATGGTCACCGTCAGGGTTGCATCTGGAGCGGATGATCTGCCTCCACCGTTTTCTGTCCAATGCATCTGATACAGCAGAGTAGTTAAACGGCCCCGAGATCTTTTACCTGTATAATACTCAACTACAATAAGTTTTTCTAGACTTTCGTAGGCTCTGGGCATTGTGATTGTGATGTGATCAAGCTTAGAAAGTATAAAAAACAGCAAAGCCCGTTACCATAGTTGAAGTGGCAGGACCCCCGATATAGAATTTTTTTTGCACATACCTAACGACGTCGTAGGACATAGAGTCGAGCATCAAAAATTAATTAAAATTAGAAACATCATCATCAGTCCGTATCAATCCACTGCTGGAAACAGGCCTTCCCCAATGCCTTCCTTCTAATACGATCCCCCGCTTTCCACGTCCAGGTATCCTTATAAGAACGTGGGTCCATCTGATAGGAAGGCGCTCTACACTTCTCCGATTCAATATCGCATTAACAATATTCCATAGAAACGGAATTGAATAGAATAAGAACTCCTATCTTCAGATCGTAAAACTTATTCTTAGCAACCGTGCTATAACCGCTTAAAGTTACAGCCTTTTTATATATATAATATATATGTCCCACTGTTGGGCACACCTTCACTGTAAAGAGAGTATAAGGGCATAGTCCGCCACGCGCGGCCCCAGTGCGGATCGGCAGACTTCACAGGCCTTAGAAAATTTTTCTAAGACGTGTAAGGTTTCCTCACGATGTTTTCCTTCACCGCCGAGCGCGTGGTGAATCAACACATAATTGCAGCAACAAATTTATTGGAGCCGGGCACCGAGGACCGAACTCTGGTTGCGTACTATGCACCTTGAGCCAACCGCCCGGACACTGAGCTACCACGGCTCGATTTAACCGCTTGCTGTTAATAAATAACATCTTTAATGTCTTTCGAAAGGTTCTTGAGAGCTTTGACATGTTTCCTTCAAATCCCATACCCTTCGTGTAATTCAATGTTACACTATTCACTCATTTGCGACCGCATTCTAAAACGTCAATCAGGATTCCAATTTAAATGTTTGTCGAATACGTCTATTGTCTGTACATTGATAAATTAAAATTTAATCATTTCTTGAATTATTTACTAAAGTATCAAGACGACGACCATGACAGCAAAGTTGAAGTGTCTGTGGGCACGGCACATAGTGCGTAGATTTCCGATGGGGTCGAAGAGTTCTCGATTGGCGACCACGGACCTATGGACACGGTCCATACGGTCTACGGGTATAAAGGCGGTCATTTTGGAAATCGTTGGGGGAGGCCTATTTCCAGCAGTGGATATTATAAGGCTGAAATGATGATGACAAAAAAATTTGAAGAGAACGAATGAGTTAGTACGAAGAAGTGAAAAGACATTAATTCTGTTTCTCCCCGTAAGTGAGATGCATATCAGGCGACCAGCAAGCTCTTTCTCCATAAAAAAATTAATATTTCATATTACGAATACATTTACGAGTAAAAACAAAAATCAAATCAAACATTGATAGGTGACCAAGATCTACATTTAGATATTCTAGAGCAGCGGCTTAAGGTGGCTAGCCGATCGGTGTTTTACAGATTACATTTTGGAGTGTGTGCACAGGAATTACACGAGTTAATTCCCCCATCCCCATTCTACCTTCGGACGTTTAGACATTCGGAGGATCGCCACCCTTTCATAGTCAATGTTCCGCGCGTCCGAACGAAGCGATTTGAGTGATCGTTCATCGTGCGTACAGCAAAGGACAAGTTGCCGGCGCCAATCTTTCCGTTCAAGTACGACGTGGGAACCTTCAAGAGTAGAGTGAATAGGTACTTACTAAACTAGCGCGTACCATCTTTCGACTATATCACCACTTAACATCAGGTGGGATCGTGGTCAAGCACTAATTTATACGTTAAGTTATGACACCTATATTTTCTTTCTCTTCCACATTTGCACGCGTTGTTGTTAAAGAGTACTTACCTAGTATTGGATTGTTATAAACCTAATCACAATCAACCAGTATTCTTCTATGTGTGTCTTTTTTTTTGGGAAATCTTCAAAAAGATACCCCACCTTTTGGGGGGAACGCGGAGTTACATGGGGCTCTTACCCACTAAAACCCTCCGGTGCATTCCGAGGGGCTCCGAGATCTCTCTCACTGCACTGTGCTCTCGGGAGAGAACGTTACGGTGATAAACCCATTCCAATACACCGGACAAATTTTAAGCAAGTGTATTAGTGTACTTACAACTTGTAATTCATTGGTACAAGCCGACTAGGAATCGAACCCGCGACCATAAAATAAGTAAGTCACACCATCAGTAAGTCGAATCGCTTATCGACTACGCTGTCACTGCTTTTAGGGACACCCTGCTATATCTTCAAACCCAATGCTAATGCAATTCTATCTATCTATCAGATTTAAATAAAACCAATGCCTATTACACGAAGGAATTAAAGAAATACCACGCTATAAGTTTACAAATATTTAAAAAAAATATGACGGTTTAAGAATCTCCATTATTGAGGTTGATTAAAAAATATACACGAATGATTCGACAACCAGAAAACAAGCTAGGATTTTTTTATTGTAACAATAGGCATAACTACTGACTTATATTCTAAAATTCAGAGTTTGATTGCCCCTTGTCCTTTTTAATCTAAGTATAGTATATACTATGCCTATGCTATTTCTAGTTCCCTTAACGTGGATAGGTTAGGGCAGTTTTCTCCATGCCTTTCCTCTCATTCATTCATCCTTCTTGTTAGTAGTTATGTTTATTACAGTCTAATATATATTTATTATTACACAATTTATTTCTACTTCTATTATACACTACTTCTTTTATTTTTTCTCTTTCTTATAATTATTTCTAGTTACATTTCTGTCATTCTCTTATTTCTAATCTTATTTTTATTTACAAGCTAGGATTGTCGCTTCTCTTTGAAGACGCCCGTATCGAATTCGGTGGAAATACACCGTTTAATTATTCAAGAAATTACCTGCGGGTAGGCTTAACGGGTTCAATTATAGCCAAGCTTCCGTTAAAATACATTCGGTTGCTCAATTTAGTTGTACCTCGATCCAAAGTTCCATAGTAACAAAGGATTCTTAGAATTCGCCCGAGCGAAATAGTTGACTTGTAAACGTGACTTCAATTACACATTTTGTACGAAAACCATATATATAAACAAAAAAGGATGCGTGTATTTAATTTTAAAAAAAGTATTTAATTGTTTGACAATTAGTTACAATAAAATAATAACAAGTAGAAAACGATAGTCAACACCGTCAATAAATTTCAGTTCCATTAAGAAAAATTGAATAATTTAATACTATTTTAAATAATAATATTTTAATTAATATCAGTAAATAATACAAACGGATAGTCAACCTCATATCTAAAAGTATATAAGCACAATTTTTTTTTCACTAAAGCATAAGTTGTTAAGAATGGATACGTTGATTCGGCGAGCGGTCCATGGGATACGCAACATCCGCCTCCAACACCACATTTCAAAGCGTCGATTTTCGCTCTTTCTTTTTGCCTTATCGTCCAGGATTCGGCACCGTAGAAGAAAATTGAAAAAAACATAATACAACCATATTGTCATATAAATATATCAAATAAATAATAAGAAACTATTCAAATTAAGTATTACATTAAAGGTAACAACACTACATAAAGACTAAAGTCAATAACACAACTAATTTCATCATGGCGGATGTTTTTTACGTACTTTTAATTATCTTGTTAACTTTTTTTGTCAAAACTCTTAACGAGTCACAAGTATCTCTTTCACAATAGAGTTGTTTGAATTATTCTCTTACATAAAAAAAAATTTTTAACTTAAATTTGGCATGCGTCCGTATTCGAAAAAATTATCAACATTTTACAAAAAGGCCGTATGAAACTGGAGGTTCGTTGCGCAAGTTTTAATGGATACCCTATATATAGTTGTACTTTACCCTCATACGTCAGGTATGGGGGTCGGGGTCGGGTTTCTTGTTAACCTTTACCTTAATTAGGGTTCTGTGAAAGTTTTCTATTGATAAAAATTACTCAATTTCTCTTCGAAGCTTGACTATTAGTGTTACTAGTTTGTATAGCATTTTTATTTATTTATTTATAACTAGCAATATTTTATTTTCAACCGTCTTCGAAAAAGGAGGACGTTCTCAATCCACCTTTATGTTTTTTTATATTTGTTACGTCATAACTTTCGATTGGCTAATAATTTCGATGATTCTTTTTTTATTTAAAACCTGGTGCTACGTTTACACGTAGTCCAATTCTGCAGTGGCACCCATGAGACAGGCATTGAGGCAGGACATTGAGTCGTGGTAGCTCAGTGTCCGGGCGGTTGGCTCAAGTTGCATAGTACGCTAGCAACCCGAGTTCGATCCCCGGTGCCGGCACTAATAAATTTGCTGTTGCAATTTTATGTGCTGATTAACCACGCGCTCGGCGAAGAAGGAAAACATCGTGAGGAAACCTACATGTCTTAGAAAATTTTTCTACGACATGTGAAGTCTGCCAATCCGCATTAGGGCCGCGTGGCGGACTATGCCCTTATACTCTCTTTACAGAGAAGGCCTCTGCCCAGCAGTGGGACATATATATTATATATATAAAGGCTGTAACTTTAACTTTAACCCATGAGAAACGACAAATGAACGTCTAACTCAATAATACGCCAACCGATTTCATTTATCCATTTTTATTGGAATGTCATTAATTCTATTTCGAAATACAAAGATGGCGTCTGCGTGTAACAGCATTTGATTTGATTTGAAATAGGTTTTTGTTTTTACTCATAAATATACTTGTACTCAACCAGGTACGAAATTGGCAAGTAATATTTATTCAAGTAAATAATAAGTTGAATTAATTTCATATGTACATAATAAGGATCTCGATAAATTTAAGTACGTATTACACGATTCAATGCGGAGGCTCAATTCCGAGACGTGCTTAGTTAATCGGGAACGTGGAACGTAAACACTTCAAGTTGCAATAAGTACGTGCTCGACGGCTCCGTAGCCAATTCCAGTAAATCCGATGAAAACGACGCTCGGCTTAACATTATACTAAGCTGGTTTACAATTCTGTGTAAATAAATATTTTCTCGATTAATAACAGTAGGTGAATGTTTTTGTGTGACCTTTTTCGGATTTGGTTACAAATAGGTACCTTATTATGGCATTATAATAGGTTGGGGAAAAAGTTTTAAAAAAGTTTCTTCGCATTTTTTAAGAAAATTCAAGACATAATTTATTTATTTTTAACTAAAGTATGTAGGTACCATTTTGTTTGATAACTTTTTGCCATCTTTTAGGTAGGGACATGATCCTGTGGCGACTTGCGTTCGCCATCTACCAAAGAGGATTTTTAGAAGAAAAAATTATGCAAAATTGTATTTGGAATTAGAAAATTTTTATATAAGACATATGTCATAATTTTTCAATACACACTTTTTATCTAGACTTTTCCGAATGTAAATATATTTCTAATGTAACAAAACGTATCAAATATAATTTCAATATCCTCAACATTTCTGTGATATTTTTATTTACCGGCGGACTATACTAGAAGGTCAAGAACACGTATAAAAGTAAATATTGGGATTGGCGTTCCGCCCTGATGCCACATTACCCATTGCTGTAGAACTTTTGACCAAAATACCGCGATAAGTGGTTTCTCGTGACGTTAACCTGACACTAACAGGTGGAATTCTGCAGGTGCAGGACTATACGGTGGATGCATTAACACCTCCCAGCCAAACTCTCTTAATTTTTGCTGAGTGGCTAAAGATGTGTTAAGTCAATCTCAACAGTTGTTCGCAATAGAGTTCAGAATCGATGGTCCTGTAACAGCTCATAAGGAATTATGCCCTTCCAATCCCACGACATACACAGCATCACCTTGTTGCGAGTTAACCCGGGTTTCGGTTTTATAATCATGATGATGAGCTGTCAAAGATTGGCGATATTTTCTAATAGCAAATTATTTTACTTACGGATCTCAACCTAATTTTCAACCGACTTCAAAAAGGAGAAGATTCTCAATTCGTCTGTATGTTTTTACGTTTGTTACCTGATAACTTTCAACTGGGTGAAGCAATTTTGATGTTTCTTTTTGTATTTGTAAGCTGGGCTGGTGCTTCCTCGTGTGGTCCATTTTCTAATTTATACAATGACATGCATAAGAAATACTTTTTTTTTGACGAACTAACACTGTTGGCACAGAGAAGCTGGCCTTTACTGCTTCACCGGATTTGAGAGGTGGCACAGCTCTTCGATCGCTTAGCCTGAACCTCTAAGAAATACATAAAATCTATTGTTAAATGTTTCTGCCCGGTGTCATATGTCATATGGAATCTAATAAGCTTGTTAAAAAGCTTATTTAATACTGAACTAGCTTAGACCCCGTCACCTCATTCATTCAATAAAAACAAAATACATTTACAAGTTACATAATCATATTATAAGCCAAATGGCGACCAAGGAATTCCGATACAGAGAAAGCCACCACCTCCCATGGCCCCACCAACCTCGCGGTTATATGGGCCGAAACGCGGGAGGGTACGCGTGCTCTGGCCGTGTGGCCCTACACGCACTTTCTTGACTCCCTACAAGTTCTTTATCAGGGCCTTTCTCCACCATTCCCGAATCAGCCTTGCTCGGGGTCTCTACGGCACGCAACATAATAGCTCGCTCGACAGCTCCAGAAGACTTTTTAACGGGTCCTTCGTTTATGCCAGGCGTGTGCAAATTCCCTGAACTTGAGGAAGTTGCCCTCCGAGGAGACCAGATCGCGGAAGTAGACCGGACCCGGACACGTACGTGTCAGATCGTTCAGTAGCCTAGCGCGCAAATCATCATAGAGTGGGCACGACCACAGCACATGGTGGCGATCCTCTGCATCCTGTCCACAATCACACGCACTCACATCGCATAAACGCATCTCGTACAGCCTTTTAGGAAAATTTCCGTGACTCGTTAGGAGCTGCGAAATCACAAAATGTATAACTCGATATTCCTTTCTATTTTCTAAGCAAATGCTTGACCACGATCCCATCTGATGTTGAGTGGAAATGCAGCCCTGGATGGTAAATCGCACTAGCTCAGTAAATGCCTATTGAGTCTACTCTTGAACACACCCGCATTGAAAAACAGAGAAAAGAAAGACGCAGGCAAGCTATTCCAGTAATTTTCTGTACGAATAATGAAAGATGAATACTGTAGCACTTTCCATTAACGGTGCAAGCTGAATATTCAAATATTTAATTATATAGCAAAATATTCAAATATTTAAATAAATAGCAAAAAAAAAATAATATGGGTTTTCTTATTTTATATTTCCGATTGTAAGGAAAAGTTATATGTTCGTTAAGTTATTCTAATTGGGCTCATTATCACGCACAAAATCCGACTTTATCACGGCAAACGACAAGTATTTAGGACACAAATATTAATATATTTATAGATGTGTGTGACAAAAAGACAAAATGACTCACGCACTTCTCCTCCGCTTCAGTGTTACGGCGGCACTACTTATTTCATAAGAATAACGGATTAAGTGCTTGAAGAGAACTGCCTGCAGCTCCGCCAGGATCGCCATATTTATCATTGTGTCGATGCTCCAGACTCGACGACAGATGAGGGCACAGACACACAGGAGACAGCAAGGATGTCTGAGGCCATAGACAAAGTGCCCGTATTGCCTGTATAAACTTAATGTTTCCCCACGAATAATATTGTTACCTAACACGATGTTTCGAACACTTTACAGCGATCATTTTCACGATAGGGGACTGAGGCATTTGACATAGGTTTTGTAGGTTATCATTTGCTGTTAATTATTATTTTGTTATACAACAAACAGATCGACAAGAGATGTCAAATACCATTATTTATATAATATCCATCCACACGACTTCAAGGAGTTCCCTGGCATATCTTTGGAACCCCTTTTTTATTGGCGGGGGGAAATCTTCAATAAGATACCCCGCCTTAAGGCTAAGGCTCTTACCAAAACCCCCCCGGTGGCCCTCTTCGTGCATGGTGAGGGGCTCCGGGAACTCCAATGGAACGCACCGGAGCCCCTCTGCACTATGACAAAACGTCCCGGGAGGATAATCCCTTCCACAGCTCCCTCGTTATGCTAAGGCGACACGGAACTACCAGTGTCGTTTCCTGGGTCCACTGTATTGAACCCGAGGCCCCTTTTATTCGCCTTTTGCGTCAAACAGGGGATACCATAGCCTTTTTTTAAGCCTAGGACTACGGCGCTGAATCATTGGAACCCAAGGTAAGGAAACACTAATAAAATACAGACTTTTTTGAAGCAGGTTAATAAAATAATAGCACTAGATGTTAATATACGACATAGAAGTGTGTTTGCCGCTAACTTCGTTAATCTCTGTTGGAGTAACAATGAAGACTGATTGGGCGCCTCTCGGGAATTAGTTCGCTGGTGTAATTGTCTTTCTATTAGTACTATTAATCTTTGACTATGATACTGTTATAAGGCTTTAGTTTGCTAATATGAAAGATTTCTTATTGAGCTAACTTCATTTTAGCTAAAATAACGTGTACATTGGCATGTGACTAAGTGTTCGGATTCACGAAGTTATTTTTATTTATTTAATAAGGCTTTCCAATAATATATAATTATACTATGCTAATATAATATACCCTTTGTGATTGCCTCACAAATTATAGGAAAACACAGCGTTCACAAATACATAAAACTACCAAACAACACTACAATTTGCTAAAAAAATCGACTTACAAAAGAAGTAAATAATTATGTTTTTTTTCAAAACAGTAAAAAAAGTAGAAAAAAATAAAAAGTCAAATTTTAAGGCTTAGGTTAGGTTTTTTTTTATTTCAGCCCTTTAGTTCTGGGCTCTCAAGAATAAGACTACGGTATCCCCTGCCTGTCGTACAAGGCGACTAAAAGGGGCCTCGGGTTCACTGGGCGACAAGGGTGGGGGCCTGAGTCGTCCACCAAAGTGGACCCGGGAAGAAGGCGACATCGGCTGGCCCGTGTTGCCTTGCGCTGCGAGGGCACAGGGGGGGAGGGAGTAACCTCCCCGGGACGTGCTCTCCTTGAGCACAGTGCAGAGGGGCTCCGGTGCGTTCCACTGGAGATCCCGGAGCCCCTCGTCATGCACCGAGGAAAGGGCCACCGGGGAGGTTTTAGTGGGTAAGAACCCCACATAACCGCTGCCTTCCCCCCAGAAGGCGGGGTATCTTTCTGACGATTTCCTCCCCGTATGCACGGCCACAGCACATGGTGGCGATCCTCTGCATCCTGTCCACAATCACACGCACTCACATCGCATAAACGCATCTCGTACAGCCTTTTAGGAAAATTTCCGTGACTCGTTAGGAGCTGCGAAATCACATAATCCGGTGCGATCCAAGTTGCTTTTGGTCGGTCTGCAACTCCGATACGTTAGGAACAGTGATCCATCACCAGGGACATTTGCTTGTTACCCGTCGTGATGGTTAGATCTGTCTATACGCGGCGGTGTCGTGAGCCATTTAGCTTGAATTGTTACTTACTTGTCCTGTGTGTAGACAGCCGCCATTTTGTGTTAAAACATGATTAATGTACAGATGTGTTATTTTGTCAATTATTTAATGTCATAAAAGTGTCTTTTGTATTAATGTTGCTAGTTTACTTAAAGCTTTTTTCCATTTTTGAACATAAAAATATTAATTAAGAAATAGTTGAGAAGATTTCTTTTCCGTCCTTCCCGACACTCAAATCTAAGTACTAGGTTTATTATACCAACAACGAAAGCCTAATGGTTTAGGGTGCGGCCTGCGAATCGTAAGGTCGTGGGTTCGAATCCACCATTCGACTATTGCCGTGAACCATGTTCTAGCACAAGCTTAAGCTTAGTTGGAATGGTTAACAAGATTGTTAGTAATATTTCTGAAAAAAAAAATTGCTAGCTTTCTTTTTTAAGACACAAAAAAAAGCTTCTTATTAAGTGTTTGTTAGTATTCAATCGGATTATGTTTCATCCGTTCCATTACCCGCACGGGATTCTACGCTTTAGATCAAACTTTCCAGTTTAATGACAAGAACTTTTAATGAGATCTCATATTTTCAAAGCTATTATAGATACCCGTGTTAGCTCAGTGT
This sequence comes from Meandrusa payeni, assembly GCA_029286785.1. Classification (NCBI taxonomy): domain Eukaryota; kingdom Metazoa; phylum Arthropoda; class Insecta; order Lepidoptera; family Papilionidae; genus Meandrusa; species Meandrusa payeni. The sequence goes on from JAGSMX010000032.1 coordinate 3,568,603, forward strand.
CCGGGCGGTTACTACAAGTTGCATAATACGCTAGCGACCCGAGTTCGATCCCGGTGACGGCGCCATTTAATTTTATGGTGCAATTTTAAGTGCTGATTTAACATTGCAATCAATTATTTGAGTGACCAATTTTCTCTACTTCCTCCTAAATCCGTTGGAAGATTTATTTTTCGTCACACAAAAAACATCTATTCGCGCCTAAGTAGCTCTATACTCTACGTAGCGTATGTAGGGATGTTCATGCCAAAAATATGTCGATATACAATATATCGTGAGGTTGTATCGATACGACGCGATTGTACAAATATATCGATATTTTTCGTATATCGAAATTTGTTTATAATTAATTAGCGCTTCATATTAAATATTAGAAAAGTTTTGTACTAACACAGTACTCGGCGCGTAACTGAGACGTCCTCGCTTCGGATACCAGTCCAGACTATTTGATTTGATTCTGCTAGCAGTACAGACTACATGCATAGATTATAAAATTTATACAACGAGTCCTGCCATCGTGAAGAGTGGGAGTGTAGTAACATACTAAACTACACTATTCGTGATGGCAGCGCAAGTAAGGGTTTTATTTTATTAATGTTGTTAACCACAAATAAAAGAATGAATGGAAGGAATGCTTTTTTTTTATTTAATTTCTTACGATATTTCATATATCGGATGAAATATATCGATAAAAATATCAATATTAGATGATTCGATAATATCGGATTGAGGGATATATCGCGTCATTATATTTTATCGAGGAAACTGACCAGAATATGGTAAAACCGAAAAGTGTCAAACACCACCAAGACCAGACTCGTGCGCGCTTTAGTCTTTTCGATATTTTTGTACGGATCAGAATCATGGTCAATCCGAGCAGCCGACCGAAAGAAAATTGAGGCTTTTGAAATGTGGTGTTCTCGGAGAATGTTACGTATACCATGGACGGCAAAAAGAACTAACAAGTCCATTCTCCGACAACTTAAGATAACCTATAGACTGTCCACTACCTGCTACAGGCGAGTCCTTAACTACTTTGGTCACATTGCCCGAAGGCAACCAGATAATTTAGAGAAAATGGTTGTTGTAGGTAAAATCGAGGGCAAAAGATCACGGGGCCGATCACCTACTCGCTGGTCTGACCAAATTCAAAACATAGTTGAACTCGACATTCCGACCGCGATGAGAGATGCCGAGGACAGTGCAGTGTGGAAGCAGCTCGTCGACGTCCCGGTGAAAGCGCTTCAGGATAAGCACGACCTTCAGAAATGAAGAATACGATGAAGAAGAAATATTTTATCGATATATTATGACGCAATATTTTATCGATATATATCGTGCACTCCTGAGCGTATGTCTCTTTTAGTTTACACTATACCCTTGTTTCTTTGAAACTGAAGCATTGTTGAAACTAGATCTTCACGAGATAGATGTTTAATTTGTTTTTGTTCTAAAATCAACTTGTTAATTTTTAAACAATGTATAACGTTCTTGTTATCAGGGCCGCGATCACGTAGCTGGTCGGGTTCCTTGTTAACCTCCACCTTAATTAGAGAGTTACGAAGAGTATTTCGTTGAAACAAACAACCTCATTGTTTAATAAAATAAATAAAATAGAAGATTTTTTGTACAAAACCCCGCTTGTTATCATTGTTTTTAGCAAAATATTTCTTTTTCCTTCAGGCAATTTTGTGTATATAATACAAAAAAATATCTCTAACACATTCAACTTTATTTACTTGATAACATTAAGCGTCAATAGACTAATGGTTTAGGATTCGATCTGCGAATCGTCAGGTCGTCAGTTCGAATCCACCATTCGACTATTGGCGTGAACCATCTCCTAGCACAAGCTTAAGCTTATTTGAAATGGTTAAAAGAATGTTAATCACATTTATTAAAAAAAAATCGTTGTAAATAAAAAAACTTTTGGGTCACCCATATTTTATTTACCATTATGTTAGTTACTCAATAAACTGCACAAAGCAAACTAACTTTGAGTTAACATAAAAGTTAATTTTTATAGCCTACTAGCGTACCCAACCCGCTTCGCCGGGCTAGATTTTTCTTTATTTTATTTAAACAATAAACTTACATAATTAAATATTTAATTTAACATTCGCAATATATTAATTTATTCATTTCACTCTGTATGCATTCTCTTCTCGAGCGGGTGAAGATCATTACCTACACCCATGTACATGTCAGTAAATACAATATCATTCTTATCATTTAGGGATTTATTACACATCATAATGACATAAATATACACAACGCATGTGTCAATACAAATTTGGGTTATAAAACAATAGAATATCATCATCATAAATAAAAGCTGTATTTGACACCAAACTTTACAGGATTACTCTCAGATTAATCTGAAGATTCCTGAAAGTTTCATTAAAATCGGTCCAGCCGTTTCGGAGCCTATGAGGAACATACCCACACACTTTCTCATTTATATATATAGATATGGGTCCCACGAACTACTCCAAGGACAAATCCAGGGTAAACGACGACCTGGAAGAAGACGTATTTCTATTCATGGCTCAGAAATCTCCGAACATGGTTCAACATCAGCACAGGGTCCTTGTTCCGTGCCGCTGCGTCAAAAATTAAAATAGCCTTAATGATAGCCGACCTCCGGTAGGAGATGGCACTCAAAATAGAAGAAGATATTTGACGTGAAGAGAGTATAAAGGCATTGTTCGCCAAGCGGTCCTGGAGCTTATAGACTACGTATCTTAGAATTTATTCTAATATATGTAGGTTTCCTCACGATGTTTACTTTCACCGAGCGCGTAGTAGTGGGACATACAATTTGAACGACACTATTTTATTGATATTTCACACTCATAACTGGCGTCAGGAATATACTTAAAAAATAAGTTATCATATCTTCACAATCGTGTTGACTTTCGTGGGAAACTATGAAAATTTCACGCCGTCAACTTTCGCAAATTTCGTAGAAAATAGAAAAATGAATGAACGTTTGCAAATATTTCATTCTGCATTACCGACGTCGGCTCCTGACCCTCGTAAAGAGAACACATAAAAGGCGTCATAAATAACAGAGAGCTGATGTGGTCTGTAAATTGCCAACAGCAACTTGCGTTGAATTTTTCAAAGCTCTGTAATAAAGCCTAATTTCTGAACGTTCGAGCGATTTCACAAAATGTATAACTCGATATTCCTTTCTATTTTCTAAGCAAATGCTTGACCACGATCCCATCTGATGTTGAGTGGAAATGCAGCCCTGGATGGTAAATCGCACTAGCTCAGTAAATGCCTATTGACTAAAAACAGAGAAAAGAAAGACGCAGGCAAGCTTTTCCAGTAATTTTCTGTACGAATAATGAAAGATAAATAAAATAAGATGAATACTGTAGCACTTTCCATTAACGGTGCAAGCTGAATATTCAAATATTTAATTATATAGCAAAATATTCAAATATTTAAATAAATAGCAAAAATATAATAAAACTTCTTTTATGGGTTATCTTATTTTATATTTCCGATTGTAAGGAAAAGTTATATGTTCGTTAAGTTATTCTAATTGGGCTCATTATTACGCACAAAATCCGACTTTAGCACGGCAAACGACAAGTATTTAGGACACAAATAATAATATGTTTATAGATGTAATCCCTTCCACAGCACCTCGTTATGCTAAGGCGACACGGAACTACCAGTGTCGTTTCCTGGGTCCTGTATTGAACCCGAGGCTCCTTTTATTCGCCTTTGCGTCAAACAGGGGATACCATAGCCTTTTTAAGCCTAGGACTACGGCGCTGAATCATTGGAACCCAAGGTAAGGAAACACTAATAAAATACAGACTTTTTGAAGTAGGTTAATAAAATAATAGTACTAGATGTTAATATACGACATAGAAGTGTGTTTGCCGCTAACTTCGTTAATCTATGTTGGAGTAACAATGAAGACTGATTGGGCGCCTCTCGGGAATTAGTTCGCTGGTGTAATTGTCTTTCTATTAGTACTATTAATCTTTGACTATGATACTGTTATAAGGCTTTAGTTTGCTAATATGAAAGATTTCTATTTGAGCTAACTTCATTTTAGCTAAAATAACGTGTACATTGGCATGTGACCAAGTGTTAGTGTGACGAAGTTATTTTTATTTATTTAATAAGGCTTTCCAATAATATATAATTATACTATGCTAATATAATATACCCTTTGTGATTGCCTCACAAATTATGACGGTTGTCCTGTCGCTGACAGATCCGGGGCACCCCGCTCATAACGGCTGATGGCATTCGCGGTAGGTTTAGTGGGTATGGGCTGCTCAGGCCGAGTCCACACATCCCTCCGGGCCACAGGAATTGCCGGAGGATGGTCTATAAACAGATTCCCCGCGTAAACAAAAAAAAATTATGACGAACTACACAGACGCTAAATCAATGTCACTGTAATCCCTATAAAAAGAGTTTATCCCGTACAAAAAACAGTGTGCCTTCAGGTTTGTTCTGTCTAGGTAATTGGAAGCGCTTAATATTTTTAAGTCTTTGTCGTCTATTGGGCACGTTAAACTGAACATTAGAAAACCGATCGGGACGAATCAAGACGAATCAATATAGACGCCCGAAATTCGTAATATAACTGTGTTACTACGGAAATAGTGAGAGCCCTGGGAGTGTGGCGACTAGCATTCGCCAATCACCAAAAAGTATTTTAGACGATAAAAATTATTTATATTTGGAATAAGAAAATTTATTAAAAAAAGACATGATTGGCGAATGCTACTCGCCATAAGTAACATTATGGCATTCCGCTCTAATGCCACATTACCCAAAGTAGCTCAGGGTCCGTGCGATCGTCTCAAGTTGCGTAGTAAACCAATAAATTTTCTGAGCTGATTTACCACGCGCTCGGCGGTGAAGGAAATCATCGTAAGCTACTGTTCTAGAAAAAATTCTAAAACATGTAAAGTCTGTTCTTCCAATCCTCACTAGGTGTGCGTGGCGAACTATGCCCTATATTCTCTTTACAAAGAAGGCATGCTCCCAACAGTGGGACGTATTATATAAAGTCTGCGGAAATAAAAGAAAGCATCCGCGCGTATTAAGTTTTAATTCGTCATTAATTTGATTGGAAGTCAGGTTTTATTTTTACATCCCTTCCGACTGCGGGTTCTGAAAATGAATTAGGAGATGGTTAATGTCAATGATAGAATAATGGGCATGAACCTACAACCTTACGTTCAATTTCCTCCCACACAGCAGCCTAAACCATCAGGTTATTGAAAAAATAAACGCTGCCGATGTTTATAATTTCACGAGCCTATCTGCCATTGATTCTGTGAAGGATACGCAGACCTACAACGTACCAACGATATGTAGACACGCCACAGGAAGACTGATGACAAAGGCAATGGCCGCATCAAGGGAGAGGATAGTGGACCACAACCTGAAAATGGCCATGAGAAGCAGGGACACAGCGGTCGTGGAGAAGCTAATAGCAATGCAGCGGGGCGTCTGCGACGCGTGAACCCAAATCTCTGGCCACCTCCAGATTCAGGCATTATATACATATAAAAAAAAAGGAAAATAGTAACTGTAGAAGTGGTACTTTCAACAAATGCAGCGTAAACAATTTAAGTGTATTGGAAAAGAGCACGGACACAGGTCTGTGGTTGCAATATAAGAATAATAAAAAAAAAAAAAACGATATGTAGACCTTATATCACAAGTTACGTTTACCCCTTAAACACGAAACTAATGATCCTGATTTGTGTGAATAATACAGTTAATCCATTTAACGACCTTAATTCCACACGACTTGCAAAATCCCCTTCTTATCTAAGCACTTACTGAAACTAGGCTAAAGAAACTTAGCACAACTTTCCTACAACTTAAAACTTAGGTAATAGGGGTCCATGCGTTGAACGTGAAGCATAAAATTGTCCAACGTTTTGAGTAAATTTTATAAATTTAAGTTGAGAACATAATTTAAACAGTCAATCATTTCTCCTGCATTCTTTAGAACAAGTTTTATAAGTATTGAAGTATTGTTTTGTTACCGCGAGCGTTTCCATTTATTAATACTACTAGCTGCGCCCTGCGGTGTTACCCTCGATTACCATTTATTTAAATTTTACCAAATTAAGGTTTGTCTACGTTACTGCTTATTACATCAGCTATCTGCCAGTGTCCAAATCGGGCCAGTCGTAGTACAGATTAGCCGGAACATACAGACAGTCAAAAAATGAAAAAAATGTAACGTATATACATTTATTTGCATGCAGTAAAATGCGGTTCAACGGACTTCGAAAAAAGGAAGTCCTCCAGGTCGGAGAGGAGATACGTCTTTTTTATGTTTATGGGAGGAAATCTTCAAAAAAATACCCCGCCTTTTGGGGGGAAGGCGGCGGTTATGTGGGGTTTTTACCCACTAAAACCTCCCGGTGCATGACGAGGGGCTCCGGGATCTCCAGTGGAACGCACCGGAGCCCTCTGCACTGTGCTCAAGGAGAGCACGTCCCGGGGGTTTATGTTTGTTACTGCATCAAGGCGTCAATAGCCTAATGGCTTAGAGTACGGCCTGCGAATCGTAAGGTCGTGGGTACGAATCCACCATTCGACTATTGCCGTGAACTATGTCCTAGCAATGTTTGCTTAGTTGGATTGGTTAACAAGATTGTTAGTAATATTTCTGAAAAAAACTTTCGACTGGGTAAAACCGATTTTGATATTTTTCTATTGAGCCAGAGCTTTCACCAAGCTTCCTATTTAAATTTGGTCGAATTCTGACAAGTGGATCCGTGAGAAAACCATATAAGTCCAAATTTGCATCAAGGTTTCGATGATTTATTTTTATTGATGGCATGTACTTTGAACAGAAGTGTGATGTAATTATATTTCGAAATATTCCTAAGATAATTCGAAATACAAAGAGGGCATCTGTGCGTAATAGCGTATATAACGTTCGATTGCGTATTTTCCAATTTTGTTTTGCTCCAAAATATACATATTTTAATATTACAAGCAGACACTCTGATTTTATTCTTATGTAGATATCTTAGCACGTGTATGTATTTTGAAAAATCACCAAGTAAGTTGACTTGCCTCAATAGGTGACTGCCATGTGGAATGTGGATTCTACTACGATCACTGTCCCGATAGTCGTTTCTGTGAACCGTCTTATAACGAAAAAGTCTCAAACATGTAGTCTTCTAATCCTCACTAGGTGTGCGTGGCGAACTATGCCCTTAACTCTCTTTACAAAGAAGGCATGCTCCCAACAGTGGGACGTATTATATAAAGTCTGTAACTTTAACTACGGAAATAAAAGAAAGCATCCGCGCGTATTAAGTTTTAATTCGTCATTAATTTGATTGGAAGTCAGGTTTTATTTTTACATCCCTTCCGACTGCGGGTTCTGAAAATGAATTAGGAGATGATTAATGTCAATAATAGAATAATGGACATGAACCTACGACCTTACGTTCAGTTTCCTCCCACACAGCAGCCTAAACCATCAGGTTATTGAAAAAATAAACGCTGCCGATGTTTATAATTTCACGAGCCTTTCTGCCATTGATTCTGTGAAGGATACGCAGACCTACAACGTACCACGATATGTAGACCTTATATCACAAGTTACGTTTTACCTTAAACACGAAACTAATGATCCTGATTTGTGTGAATAATACAGTTAATCCATTTAACGACCTTAATTCCACACGACTTGCAAAATCCCCTTCTTATCTAAGCACTTACTGGAACTAGGCTAAAGAAACTAAGCACAACTTTCGTACAACTTAAAACTTAGGTAATAGGGGTCCATGCGTTGAACGTGAAGCATAAAATTGTCCAACGTTTTGAGTAAGTTTTATAAATTTAAGTTGAAAACACAATTTAAACAGACAATCATTTCTCCTGCATTCTTTAGAACAAGTTTTATAAGTATTATTTTGTTACTGCGAGCGTTTCCATTTATTAATACTACTAGCTGCGCCCTGCGGTGTTACCCTCGATTACCATTTATTTAATTTTACCAAATTAAGGTTTGTCTACGTTACTGCTTATTACATCAGCTATCTGCCAGTGTCAAATCGATCCAGTCGTTCTAGAGATTAGCCGGAACATACAGACAGTCAAAAATGAAAAAATGTAATGTATATACATTTATTTGCATGCAGTAAAATGCGGTTCAACGGACTTCGAAAAAGGAAGTCCTCCAGGTCGGAGAGGAGATATGTCTTTTATGTTTGTTACTGCATCAAGGCGTCAATAGCCTAATGGCTTAGAGTACGGCCTGCGAATCGTAAGGTCGTGGGTACGAATCCACCATTCGACTATTGCCGTTAACCATGTCCTAGCACAAGCAGCTTGGATTGGTTAATAAGATTGTTAGTAATATTTCTGAAAAAAAATTCTCAAACATGTAGTCTTCTAATCCTCACTAGGCGTGGCGAACTATGCCCTTATATTCTCTTTACAAAGAAGGCCTGCGCCCAACAGTGGGACGTATTATATATATAAAGTCTGCGGAAATAAAAGAAAGCATCCGCGCGTATTAAGTTTTAACTCGTCATTAATTTAATTGGAAGTCAGGTTTTATTTTTACTTCCCCTTCGACTGCGAGTGCTGAAAATGAATTAGGAGATGATTAATGTCAATAATAGAATAATGGACATGAACCTACGACCTTACGTTCAGTTTCCTCCCACACAGCAGCCTAAACCATCAGGTTATTGAAAAAATAAACGCTGCCGATGTTTATAATTTCACGAGCCTTTCTGCCATTGATTCTGTGAAGGATACGCAGACCTACAACGTACCACGATATGTAGACCTTATATCACAAGTTACGTTTACCCCTAAACACGAAACTAATGATCCTGATTTGTGTGAATAATACAGTTAATCCATTTAACGACCTTAATTCCACACGACTTGCAAAATCCCTTCTTATCTAAGCACTTACTGGAACTAGGCTAAAGAAACTAAGCACAACTTTCGTACAACTTAAAACTTAGGTAATAGGGGTCCATGCGTTGAACGTGAAGCATAAATTGTCCAACGTTTTGAGTAAGTTTTATAAATTTAAGTTGAGAACCCAATTTAAACAGACAATCATTTCTCCTGCATTCTTTAAAACAAGTTTTATAAGTATTGAAGTATCATTTTGTTACTGCGAGCGTTTCCATTTATTAATACTACTAGCTGCGCCCTGCGGTGTTACCCTCGATTACCATTTATTTAAATTTTACCAAATTAAGGTTTGTCTACGTTACTGCTTATTACATCAGCTATCTGCCAGTGTCAAATCGATCCAGTCGTTCTAGAGATTAGCCGGAACATACAGACAGTCAAAAAATGAAAAAAATGTAACGTATATACATTTATTTGCATGCAGTAAAATGCGGTTCAACGGACTTCGAAAAAAGGAAGTCCTCCAGGTCGGAGAGGAGATATGTCTTTTTATGTTTGTTACTTTTTTGTTAACGGGAGGAAATCTTCAAAAAATACCCCGCCTTTTGGGGAAGGCGGCGGTTATGTGGGGTTTTACCCACTAAAACCTCCCAGTGGCCCTTTCCTCGGTGAATGACCCCCTCTGCACTGTGCTCAAGGAGAGCACGTCCCGGGGGTTTATGTTTGTTACTGCATCAAGGCGTCAATAGCCTAATGGCTTAGAGTACGGCCTGCGAATCGTAAGGTCGTGGGTACGAATCCACCATTCGACTATTGCCGTGAACCATGTCCAAGCATGCACAAGCTTAAGCTTAGTTGGATTGGTTAACAAGATTGTTAGTAATATTTCTGAAAAAAAAAAGAAAAAAAACTTTCGACTGGTTAAACCGATTTTGATATTTTTTCTATTGGAAAGCTAGGAGCTTTCAGCAAGCTTCCTATTTAAATTTGGTCGAATTCTTACAAGTGGATCCATGAGAAAACCATATAAGTCCAAATTTGCATCAAGGTTTCGATGATTTATTTTTTATTGGATGAGATGTACTTTGAACAGAAGTGTGATGTAATTATATTTCGAAATATTCCTAAGATAATTCGGAAATACAAAGAGGGCATCCGTGCGTAATAGCGTATATAACGTTCGATTGCGTATTTTCCGATTTTTGTTTTTGTTCGAACATATACTTATTTTAATATTACAAGCAGACACTCTGATTTTATTCTTATCTTAGCACGTGTTTGTAATTTGAAAAAATCACCAAGTAAGTTGACTTGCCTCAATAGGCGACTGCCATGTGGAATGTGGATTCGACGATCATTGTCCCGATAGTCGTTTCTGTGAACCGTCTTATAACGAAAAGTCTCGAACACCTTAAGAGACTTTCACTAGATAGCTAGGTCAAAATACCGAAGGCATTACTCCTGGACACGGCACGCATCGTCAGGAGATTTCTCTCTATGTCGTTATCACCAATAGGACCCAACCCTATTTCGCAACCAGCCCCACACTGGGTAAGGTTTTTAAAATGTTTTTTTACTCTTTATAAGAATATTCTAAATGCTTAACCTTTAAAAATAAACTGACTAATTGACTTTGGCTTTCAAACAATTCTGAATACCAGAGCGTAGTATTTCACGGTATTCGATACGCGAGTTTAATATTGCAATCGGAAATCCTTTATGGAACAATAACGGACTGACATAGCAATGGTTATTGGATGCGTCCTCAACTGCCATGAAAATTGTGAAAATGTCATGAAAATAAAATACATTAGCATATGGTATTGAATGGATTTATTATTTATTTATTTTTTATATATAAACAATAAAAAACCGACGAAATTACAGCCACAACGCATTTTCTGCCTACCTTGGGGTTGTGTGAAGAAAAAACGGTTGCAAGCTTAGTGTAACACAAACATCACAATTATATCAAAAGACAAGAAAAACTGATCGTAGTTGGGAACATCGCAGGTAAAAGATCTCGCGGCGTTTCACCAACAAGGTGCACCGATCAGATAAAAGACTCGTCCTCCAAATTTTACTTTGCTATAAGAGACGTGCTGGTCAGAAGCCGGTGGAGGCAAATCATCCACTCCAGATGCAACCCTGATGGTGACCACGATCCTCAGACATGAGGGACCGACACTGGAGAGAGAGACAACTGTACAGTTTATATTTAATATACAAGGAGTAAATATTATATAAAAATAGTCAGTACGGAAACCTCTCAATGGTAATTTGACAAAGAAAATCAAACAGCCCAGGCAAGTGAGAAAAGGTCTAAGAGAAAAGAAGATTTAATCTAACATTATTCTATTAATGATTTATTTTAATATTTCGTTATTTGATCGTCTTTTGCTCTGATTATCCAATATATTTCTCTCTCTCATCTAAATTTAATTGATAGAGAATGCCACTAAGGCATTAATTCAACCTTTTTAGACCTTTTTTTTTTGTTAACGGGGAGGAAATCTTCAGAAAGATACCCCGCCTTCTGGGGGGAAGGCGGCGGTTATGTGGGGTTCTTACCCACTAAAACCTCCCCGGTGGCCCTTTCCTCGGTGCATGACGAGGGGCTCCGGGATCTCCAGTGGAACGCACCGGAGCCCCTCTGCACTGTGCTCAAGGAGAGCACGTCCCGGGGGGGAGGTTACTCCCTCCCCCCTGTGCCCTCGCAGCGCAAGGCGACACGGGCCAGCCGATGTCGCCTTCTTCCCGGGTCCACTTTGGTGGACGACTCAGGCCCCACCCTTGTCGCCCAGTGAACCTGGAGGCTCCCTTTTAGTCGCCTTCTACGACAGGCAGGGGATACCGTAGTCTTATTCTTGAGAGCCCAGAACTACAGGGCTGCGGGCTGGTCTGCCACCGGCCCGCAGAAGGTCCCGTTCTGCGGTCTCCTTCTGGGTCATTACTGACTCGCAGAAGGAGACCAGCGCCTTCCAACCTTTTTAGACCTTAGGTCAATGTTACAATATGTAAAAATAAATACAGTACATACAAAACAATATGATGCAATACAATCGTCATCATATATCGACGCGTTATGAGTACCATAAACAATCAAACGGCGCGCCCTGTTTCATGGGCTCGTAAGGCGATAAACTTGCCGATATTGGTCGTGTGACCCACAATAATACGTCAACGATATAAACACTGGCCCTTATTTAGTCATTTATTACTCTCTTTTCCCACCTTTTTACGTAAATTGAGTAGCATAAACAGGCCGTGGTTATTTAATGCTTATTTATTACTATATTGATACATAAAATATTTGACAATAGTTGACGATAGTTCAAAAAGAGAAGTGATCCCCGATCGTTACCACGATTACTCGTCAAGTCAATCTGAAGATACCCAAAAAGTTTAATTGAATTCGGTCCAGCCGTTTCGGAGCCTATACCGATCAAACACACATTCTTTTATATATTATATATATAGATATTTATTAAAATACGTATGTCATATGGAACATTCACGTGGAACGTGTGGAGATAGGTCGGATAACTCAATACCACGCCAAACGATTTCGATCATACATTTTTTATTAGAAATGATGTAGATCATCGGAGAAAATGACACTCAAAATGCCAGAGCATGCTACAACATTTTGAACAAATCTTTCTCAGTGGAAGCAGTCCGACTTTGGAATGCTCTGCCACAAAGCATAAGATGCACAGAATCCTTGACAGCTTTTAAGTATCTAGTACATAGACATATTGTTGGTTTGTATTAAAATACATATCATCACAGACCCACTAAAATATTTTTAGACGAAAGTTTCTGTCCATACAAAGGTTGTCTGGAAGAGATCGCTCTTAGCGATAAGACCGCCCATTGCGCATGCAATGACCTTGTCTAATGTAAAAATTGTATTTACTATTTCTGTGATGTATTTTGTTTTTAATTTTTGCGCAATAAAGAATATTCATTCATTCATTCATTCATACTTCAGGGGTTCATGGAAGTTTGGTTAGTTTCTGATTAATTCTATTTCGGAATAATAAACTTATATCTACCAATTTAAACGATTGCCGTACTCACTCGATGTCCGTTTCTTCGTTACATTTTCTCGTCATAAACTGTGTTGCCAACTGAACACGATCGTGGAATACGTTGTAAGAAAACTTTTTGAATATAAACAGGTATTTGTTTACTCCAGTGAAAGTTTATCTCGCAATCATAGCATTGAGAGGAACTCTTCCCGGCGAGATTCATATCAAAGTTTCGCTCAACGAACATTGCTACGAGATTTCTTACCTAAATGCTTTTTAAGTTGTAATAAAATAAATCTTTTAAAAGTATGCATTTAAAAATATTTTTTATATTTCAGTAATATTTTTTAAAATTCATTTTATTCAATAACTAACTTACCCAGCCCGCTTCGCCGGAATAGATTTTGCTTTATTTATTAAAACAATAAACTTACGTCATTAAATATAAAATTTAACTCTCACAATATATTAAATTATTCATTTCTCTCTGTATTCATTCTCTTCTCAAGCGGGTAAAGATCATTTCCTACATATAAATATAATATCATTCTTATCGTTTATACAAAAACATATCTGGCTCAAGTTAATGTTATATTTTTATTTTGATAAAAGGACGACGTATGGCTTGCTTGACAGTTCAAAAACAGGAGTGCTCCGAATGTCACCAAACTTTACAGGATTACTCGCCAGGTCAATTTGAAGATTCTCTGAAAGTTTCAATGAAATCGGTCCAGCCGTTTCGGAGCCTATATGGAACATTGGGATTATGATCCATTTTCTCTTTTATATATATATATATATATAGATATGTCGGTACATTAAAAAGACGTTGAGTCAGCCTTATAAATATGGACGTTATGTATGCACTGAGTTACATGTTTCTGGCACAGCACATTTTTTTTTTTTTAATAATTTTAATTTCTTTTGTTTTTGTTTTACATTGTTGAAGTTTTTTGTTTTGTCCTTTTATGATTAAAACAAATCATATGTTTAAAGAAAAGAGCAATGAAACACAAAATCAAAGACAGCTGATGGTACCGCGACATAAAAGAGTTCTTGCGGTTTTGGCGCCGCTGCCCCTCCGCGCCCCGGCGTTTGTTGACCCGAGCATCAGCTGTTTTTGACTTTGTGTTACATTGCTGGTTTTTTGTTCAGTAAGGTAATGTATTTTTTCATTTAGCTATATAAATATAAAACGTTTTAAACATATCATTTTTTTATCAAGATCGATTTATTTTCCGAAACCATCATCAAAGGTGTCATAAGTACTATCGTGTGTCTTCGTTCTCTCGGTACAGGAGTTTTTTTTACGTACTACACAGATTGGCCAGAGAAACTGACCTTGACTGCTTCATCGGATTGAGAGGTGGCATAGCTCTCAGGTCGCTTAGCCTGAACCTCTATCGGTAGTAACTCGACACAAGTGTCCCCGGCAAGGGGTAACCTCGGCTTGGACGGTTACTATGTTACGCGTAAGCATTCCGATCCGAGGGCGCCCGAGAGGGACGAATCACGACTCGGTCTGTTACTATTCTATCTATGCATGGATATTACTACATAAGATCTAAGATCTATATATCTATACTAAAGGAGAAAACAAAAAAACTCTCTAAAAAATCTAGCACATAGAAACATGTAACTCAGTGCAGAATTTCAGCCAAAACCTACCGAAAGGCGGACGTTAATCGGTATATATATGGCTTTTACCAATAAATTTCTGTTACCAAAAACCCTTCCGAAATTTAAAGACAGTATATGACGATGGGCTCCGCGCCTTTCAAATGGGGTTCGGGTAGTTCATCGTCATCATCATTTAGTAGAACATCGATTGTTGGACATAGGCCTTCCCCAACGACTTCGAAAAGAACTGGTTGTAAGCGCAGGGAAATTGTGTAGCTTCATTTTCTTAAAATTAAACTAATTATTTATCTTAACATACCCGGATTATATTCCATAGGCACTATCGAATAAACTTTTATGAAAAAGATTGAATAAGGCTGTCATTAAGTATCGTGTTTGTCTCAGTTTTACGTCGCCAACATTAGCATTATGACCCAAACGTCTAATTTGGCGGTAACTTTACGACGCAATGAAAATGGGCGCCGATCATCGTTCCTCGCATTTAATACTGTAATGTTGTAATGACAAGTATATTTACGAATAAAAATAAAAACAAACAAATCAAATCAATATCACGAATAAAACAAAAACAAACAAGTGACAAAATTTAAAATATCCTAGCGTCAGTGATGAATTAATCGCTACCACGCATGATTTATTTTTTCCATAGTTATATTATTTATTTAAAGTTACAGCTTTTATATATATAATATATGTCCCACTGTTGGGCGCAAGTATTCTCTGTAAAGAGAGTAAAGGGCATGGTCCGCCACGCGCCCCTGTTGCGGTTTGGCCGACTTCACAGGTCTTGTAGGTTTTCTTTACGATGTTTTCCTTCACCGTCGAGCGCGTAGTAAATCAGCACATAAAATTGCAACAACAAATTTATTGGTGCCGACACCGGGGATCGAACTCAGGTTGGTAGTGTAGGGTGCAGCTTGAGGCAACCGCCCGGACACTGAGCTACCACGGCTTTTATCTACAAGTAACTAATTGTATTTTAATTAATTTCTCAATTTCCATTCTCATATGCTCAAACAGACTTTTGTCTTTCACATATTTATTTTGAAATAAGAAAACGCGCGGCAGAGGGCTTGGTAATCTGTTTGACAGGGCAACCCTAGTGCAGATACTAGTCTCTCACTAAGGAGGCATAAATATTGTGTAATATATAATTTAATTTTCAATTTGTAAACTAAAAAAAAGGTAAAATAAGCCGTCCAGAAACAAAACTGGAACTCTTTGGAATAATTAACCTATCTATAGAAATTTAATTTTCTAAAGAGGTTTCAAATCTAATTATGATGAAAGTTCGTGGCTCGGTAATTTTTATAAAGCAGCTAAAGGGCTTCTCTGGCCGAACGTGCTAATTAACTTCAGCTAATTTGAATGAGAATTATTTGAAGAGATTTTTTTTTGTACATGGTAACAATTTTACGTTTAAAATCTTTTACATTATATTTTTGTATGGGGAGAGAGACTTAAAATACTGAAGGCTGATTGATATGAAGGTTGATATGACCCTCAATTTTTTACGTGAAATTATGTAACAATAGCAATAAAAAAATTCCATGCTATGGATTAGTCTAGCAGGGAGATGTGTATCGAAAATCTGAGAAAGAAAAATGTATATGTAAAAATTAGACTATATTTAAAAAATAAATATTTCCTGTCAGCTCAATGTGAGGTGTAGATAACCCAAGATCGACTGTCTTCAGCCCTGTAGTTCTGGGCTCTCAAGAATAAGACTACGGTATCCCCTGCCTGTCGTATAAGGCGACTAAAAGGGGCCTCGGGTCCACTGGGCGACAAGGGTGAGGGCCTTTGTCGTCCGCTAAGGTGGACCCGGAAAGAAGGCGACATCGGCTGGCCCGTGTAGCCTTGCACTATGAGGGCACAGGGGGAGGAGTAACCTCCCCAAGACGTCCTCTTGAGCACAGTGCAGAGGGGCTCCGGTGCGTTCCACTGGAGATCCCGGAGCCCCTCGTCATGCACCGAGGAAAGGGCCACCGGGGAGGTTTTAGTGGGTAAAAACCCCTGTCTGTCCCTCTGGACTGTCTTAGTGCCCCAAAAAAAAAGAGGAAAACCAACCCCACATTAGGGGATAAGGCATCGTAGGAGAAGACGAACCGTCCAAGTCGAGGTTACCCCTCGGAAGACCCTTGCGTCGAGTTACTAGCGATAGAGGTTCAGGCTAAGGGACCTAAGAGCTATGTCACCTCGCAAACCGGTGAAACACTCAAGGCCAGCTTCTCTGGCCAATCTGTGTAGTTCGTCATAAGAAAAGTAGAAGAATAATGCTAGGAGCGTGGAATGTTAGTTTTCCGAAAAATCTACCGACTACATCAGGGTTCGGGGGCGCACGAGAGGGTCATGCGCTATCGGATTGGAATGCTATCGCGATTAAAAACCAATGTCCACAAACTCCCTAAAGAGCTTCAGGTTGAGCGATCTAAAGCTGTGTCGCCCCTCAAAAATCCGGTAATACAGTAAAGGCTCCTGGCAACGTACTTTATTCCAAATTTTATCGCAGGTTTCCGACGTCTATGTGTCACCAGCCTTAAATAGCGTTTCTCCAAGACACTGTGGACATAAAACACTACACATACGTCACGCCGTGTTTTATTGCGCCGTAAACTATCCATAATAGCCCTACGAGCAATAACCGTAATAAACTAGACCAATGTATGTGACAAAAAAGCAAGGAAATTATCCTTGTATAACATATTTCATAGTTAATATTTTTATGAATGTCCCTTAGTGCAGGGGTGCTTAAAGTCACTTTTGTTGCCGCACATGGAGTGCCCCATGCTGCCTTAGTACAGAAGGGTTGGGGTGCTAGGGGACGTATTTCTCCCCTAGAAAGTGTTTCGGCTTAGTGCAGTGCTCAGGTAACGATAAATTTATTCCCCCGTCCCCATTCTACCTTCGGACGTTTTGGCAGATCTCCCTTCCATACGCGATTCCGCGTGTCCGATCGAAGCGATTTGAGTCACCGTTCATCGTGCGTACAGCAAAGGAGTAGAATAAGTTGCCGGCGTCAATCTTTCCGTCCAAGTACGACCTTCAAGAGTAGAGTGAATAGACACTTACTAAACTATCTTGTACCAGTTCGACTGTATCACCACTTAACATCAAGTAGGATCGCGGTCAAGTTTATACCCCATAAAAAGTGCACAGGCACCGGCGCGTTTAAAATTGCGCCACCTAGATCACCTTTTAGGTCTAAGCGTGACGCCATTTAATTGTGAACTAGCCACAAGCGTTGGCCAGTAACTGTAAAGTAAAATATCAATTATTACTTACTTGATATTCCACTATTATTAAAGTCAGTTGATGTTTAAATACAATAATTCGTCGGTTGGTATCTTTGTGGGATGAATTAACCGACCCTGTGTAGAAGCAGCCCTGAATTAAACCCAAAAGGTTTGTGTACTACCCCCTAAGGGGAGATTGTTTTAATCGCAACCATAAATCTTCAGTGAGTTAAACAGTAAAGTATTTATGTCGCAAATCTCTGTGTACACCCCATATTAACCGACTTCAAAAAAAGGAGGAGGTTCTCATTTCGTATGTATTTTATTTATATTTGTGCAATGTTAACGCCGTTATCTATGAACCGATTTTATTTTTTTATTTGATAGGATTTAGTTTGTTTTAATTAGGGCCCATATGAATTTTGTTTGATCTTAGTGTCCGACAGTATGATATAGCAACCCTAGATTGCAAACTGTCAACCACGTTAAGCAGTTTTCATAAACACTCCGCACTTCGGCATTGGCGGAATCTACATGGAAACACTATCAACAAAACAATTGAAATGCATTCAAAATCAACTGATTAGCTGAAAAACAGCTATTCAATCGGGCTTATACTATCGGCCCAAGGCAAGGTCTCAGGAGACTCTTGGACTAAATTACTCATTATCTGCCCCGTAGTTCTGGGCTTTTAGAATAAGACTCCGGTATCCCATAAAGCGGCCTCGGGTTCACGGGCGACAAAGTTGGGGGTCTTCGTCGTACGCTACAGTGGTCTCGGTTAAGAAGGCGACACTGGTGGTCCCATGACGCCTTAACACTGCAAGCGTGGTGGAGGAGGGAGTAACTTACCCAGGTCGTGCTTAGATCTCATTGCAGAGTACCACGCGTACCACAATTTTTTTACAAATTTATTTTAGCTACAAGACTATCGATTTTCAGCACAACTTCCACAGCTGTTTAGGTTACTCTATCTAGCGGAGGTTTCTTACACTAACAACTTGACAGGGATTCCTTTGTCCAAGGCCATAGATTAATAAATGTATACCAGTGCCATCTATGAAGTAAATCATAAAACACGTCCACATTTAGGTTCCTACGAATGAATTGTTTCTTGGGAATTCAATTCGATATTTTTTGTATTAAATAAATTAGTTAATTTAATATAATACGTAAACTGCTTGTTTTCGTTTACTGTTTATTTGTTAAGTTACTGCTATTTCGTAATTACATCTTATCGTAAAACTAGCAAAAGCCTACAATGTTAAAAAAAAACAATTTTTTTTCAATTTAAAAACGAAACTGTAATATACCAGGATTTTGAAATACATTATTTATTATGAATGTACTTTTGTAAATATACTGAATATATTATTTAAATAATATGTAAAGATTAAATGGTAATAAAGTGATAGTCTGGTGGTTAATTCCATTCCACGTAATGTGCAAAAGTTGCTGGCCCCATTCAGCTTGATTGAGCTTGAAAAAATCTAACAACAATTACTATCTCTCCTATTCCACTAAGTTTAAAACGGTTAACATTGAACTTTATTTGCATATGAAAACGACAATTAATATTACACAATAATTTTATTTCTACACTAAAGTATCCTCTGAACGTATATATTCCCCTATGTCTGCTTGATGGAATGCTATAGTTGCCAACGGATCAGCATGCCTGCACTCCGCTGTTGTCCTTGAGGTAACTCCAAAACCGATAGGGATATCTGACATTGTATTTATAACAACACCTTGATGTTTTGGAGTGTTTTCTGTGATTCTGCCTAAACCTGGAAAGAAAAGAACAATTGTTGATTAATAGCAATACAATTGAACTTTTTTGGTACATGCAATAGAAATGCATTTCATGCCTGCTGGGGAGTTAGGCAAGTTATTTCGGGTTTGGCCTACAAGATGCCCCTACCAAATAAAACCTCCCATGATGAGCAGTCCTTCATCATGATGGGGGTAGATGGAAGAAGGCGACACTGGTGGTCCCATGACGCCTTAGCACTGCAAGGGTGGTGGAGGAGGGAGTAACTTACGCAGGTGTGCTTAGATCACATTGCAGAGTACCACGCGTACCACAATTTTTTTACAAATTTATTTCAGCTACAGACTATCGATTTTCAGCACAACTGCCACAGCTGTTTAGGTCACTCTATCTAGCGGAGGTTTCCTACACTAACAACTTGATAGGGATTCCTTTGTCCGAGGCCATAGATTAATAAATGTATACCAGTGCCATCTATGAAGTAAATCATAAAACACGTCCACATTTAGGTTCCTACGAATGAATTGTTTCTTGGGAATTCAATTTGATATTTTTTGTATTAAATAAATTAGTTAAATTAATACAATACGTAAACTACTTGTTTTTGTTTGCTGTTTATCTGTTAAGTTACTGCTATTTCGTAATTACATCTTATCGTAAAACTAGCAAAAGCCTACAATGTTAAAAAAAACATTTTTTTTTTCAATTTAAAAACGAAATTGTAATATACCAGAATTTTGAAATACGTTATATGTTATGAATGTATTTTTGTAAATATACTGAATATATTATTTAATGTAAAGATTAAATGGTAATAAAGTGATAGTCTGGTGGTTAATTCCATTCCACGTAATGTGCAAAAGTTGCTGGCCCCATTCAGCTTGTTTGAGCTTGAAAAAATATAACAACAATTACTATCTCTCCTATTCCACTAAGTTTAAAACGGTTAACATTGAACTTTATTTGCATATGAAAACAACAATTAATATTACACAATAATTTTATTTCTACACTAAAGTATCCTCTGAACGTATATATTCCCCTATGTCTGCTTGATGGAATGCTATAGTTGCCAACGGATCAGCATGCCTGCACTCCGCTGTTGTCCTCGAGGTAACTCCAAAACCGATAGGGATATCTGACATTGTATTTATAACAACGCCTTGATGTTTTGGAGTGTTTTCTGTGATTCTGCCTAAACCTGGAAAGAAAAGAACAATTGTTGATTAATAGCAATACAATTGAACTTTTTTGGTACATGCAATAGAAATGCATTTCATGCCTGCTAGGGAGTTAGGCAAGTTATTTCGGGTTTGGCCTACAAGATGCCCCTACCAAATAAAACCTCCCATGATGAGCAGTCCTTCATCATGATGGGGGTAGATGGAATTGTGTTAACATTCACTGAAACATCTCATCTAGCTCTGTTGTAGACAACTTGTGAAAAAATAATAATGTGCATAGAACCAAAATTCACTCAGAAGAACTAGTGTGATAAGTTGCTTATATTAGCTAGTGCGCCTTACGATCCAGGACTGCATTTCCACTTATCATCAGGGATCAGTGGGATCATAGTCAAACACTTGCTTAGAAAGTATAAAAAAAAGATTTTTGCCATTTCTTCATTGCAATTCACCTTGTCAATTGTGCATAGCAGCCATTGTTTTAGTTAACATTTTTTTTATTTAATTTATATTTTAAAATTCAGATTTTATGTTAATTCACAAATAAATTTGATAGTTTAAAAATAAAAGTTGGTATACTTTTTACACCAAACACAGCTAAATTCGTCACCATTAATGATATAAGACTTGTTAATTGCTTACCACTTTTTATAACATGGTGCCCATAGAGAAACTGTTGCTCAGCAGATGGCTTGACCCAAATTTTGTATGAAGCATATGGAGCTATGTAAGTCAACGCGGTTATATGCAATTTAAACTTGTTTGTTTTGGTGAATTTTCCGAAACATGTACCGGCAGACACCAAGTGTTCGGGCTTCACAGTCTGTGCCAGTTGTAATAGACGCTCCGATATGTAATAAACACGATCCTTTTTTTCTCTAAAGCAGTACGTCCCATCAGGCCTGTCTATCAACAATTTTACATTTACGCCGATACTGAAATTATAAACAATAACGTAAATATTATCGATATAAGAGTTCAACAAAACATCCTGCAAGTGTTATTATTTAATGGACTCACTATTTAGTTAATTTTTCAAATAAAATTCGCGTTCTATCTGCAGAGAGCACTTTCATCTTGTATGGGTTATGTTCTAGAATACGTAAATAAAAACACGTGCCGATGCCAGTTCACTGACGAATATTGACGTTTCTGTGTGTCATATTGACTGTTGACACATGAGAAATGAGCATTACTTAAAAACTCGAATACTATAACAAAAAATAAGTTACTCTTTAGGATTATCCTGTAAAATTTCCTTATTTTTCAGTCTAAAATAGACTATCACAAATAGTATCAGGTCTTCTATTATATAGTATAAATAAACAATAAATCATGTAACTAACTCTTGTCAATTTTCATCTCGAATAATAGGACCACACAATTTAAGCACTTCAAGAGAAAAATTATATATTGAAATTTCAGTTTAAAACAGCTTATGGCCTGATTTAGAAGTGTAAGATCTCTTTCGGAAAAACATTTAAATTTAATGCAACAAAACAACTAAATATTACAAAAAAAACGTTGTTTATTTAATTGTTAAACTATTTTTAAAATAAGATTGGTGTGATTAAATATTTAACGACATAAATGTAATTTCCGAACGACAACTTAAAATAAAACAAGCGCCACAAGGTGATTGAATGGAGCGAATCTCTGCCATTTCACTCTTATGTTCATTCAACTCATTAGTCATTCAACTTCGTGTGGGTGTACTTTTGGTAAGTTTGTCTTAAAGTTTTTGTTTTAGTTTTTGTAATTTTTATTTTTATGTATATAGAACTTGTTGATTGAAGATTGTATCCATATGAGAAAACATCCGTTGTCTCGTATAATAGAAATTAATTTACTTATTTGCTCTGTTCTGTGAAATCCAATTAGTTTTCACATCTGTTTTTCGCGGCCCTGAAACAGTGAGCGTAAACCACGTGACAATAACAAAACACCATTTACGTGCAAAAACTCTTGCGGTTTTTTTAAACTTTTAAAATATTTAATTTATATCTATCTTAAGACTATTAATTTATTTTTTAGTATTTACAATACATTAGCAGTTAACATAAGTCAATAGTATTTAGTATTAATTTATTTATTTTGTAAGACGTTTCTAAAAAGAGATAGGAAAGAATATATTTTTAATCGTTGATTTGTTATTTAGTTTGTTCTTGAGTTGTCATGTTAGTTGAGTGTTTCATTTATTCTTTTTACTGTCAGTTTTTGGGAAAGTGGCATTCAGATGAATGTACATATTATTAGTACGCGTTTTCTTTTTCTTTTATCTCTCCGGTAAATGAAATTATCACGGAATATAGGATGCAATTATATTTTATAAATTCGTTTCTCCAAAATGTTCAGAAAAGCCATGAAAAAAGAAAAAAAATCATCTGTCTTAAAAACTAATTTTCTTCTCTAAAATAGTTTTATCGTCTAAAATACTTTTTGTCTAATCGTCGAATGCCAGTCTCTAAACCTTCATTAGAGATTTTGTTTTTTTTTATCATCAATCTATGTTTACCGAGTCATTACCTCATTATTCAACCGAAGCTAATATTTCCGATTATTCGATGACGTTCTCTTTGTAACTATTGTTGTTTTGTGTATTTATATAATATATTGAATTTACCAAATGTCAAATCGGATTACAAATAATAGATAATCTAATGGAATTGAACTATAATTTGCAACTATGATTTGTAATAGATAATTGTTATTTTCTAAACCAAATAAACTTGTGTTCCGGACCAGTATACAACAATATAGAACATTCAACCTATAAAAGTGACAAAAACGTCTCTACGTTTATATTAGTATAGATTTTTAAGTGCCGAAAAGCGTCTGAACAACAAATAATTGGTCGTCTAAACCTAAATCTAATCTAAATCTGAACCTAAACCTTTTTTAGTTAACGCGGGGAAATGTCTAACAAGATACCGCGCCTTCGGGGCGAAATGTACGGTTTTGTGGAGTTCTTACAAACTAAAACCCCCGGTATCCCTCCCTCGGTGCATAATGAGGGGCTCCGGGTCTCTTGTGGAACGGACCGGAGACCCTCTGCATAGTGCAGGAGAGCACATCCCGGGGGAAGGTTAATCACTCTCCCAGTGCCCTCGCAGTGCCAGGCGACAGGGGCCAGCCGATCTCACCTTCTTCCCGTCCACTTTAGCAGACGACAAAGCCCTCTTCCCTTGTCGCCCCTGGACCCGAGGCCACTTGTCGCCTTTTACGAGCGCAGAACTACAGGATGTTTAAATTCAAAACATAACCTAACATAAACATTTTGGGTAGTGCTTTTTTTATTTATATAACTTTAATTTTGATTCTATTTATGTATTTCAATGATTATAAACGGTTTATATATAGAGATTTTTGTTTCATTACAATGAAATATATTTTTGGGTTATGGTAGTGAAAATATTGAACCTTTTAATGAAAACTTTAAGCCAGCAATTCTTAAATAAAAATTTAAAAAAATTCTTGTTCAAAAAATATTTTCTAGATAGGAGCTTGCGTGCAGTCTTGTCTTATTTTATTATTTATTTTTACGCAAAGCTTATAAAATGCCTTATGTGAGAAGTGGTGATATCATCACCACACTCTGGGTACAATTTTTTTGGCAATAGATTTAGTTTTTTTACTTTAAAAAAAACGGTAATAATTTGGCACAACCTGACTGGGATTTGCACCCGCAACCGTCAGATCGTAAACCGAAGCGAATGACTACTAGGCTATCACTGATCTAATTGATTTGTTTTTTACAAAAAAGTTCAAGTCCCACCAACTTCGACCAGTGGGATTATGTAATTTTAAAATTAGATTTTACTAATTGGTTGTTGGTAAATTATTTTTTCATAGACCAATTTGCCAAATTAATTATACGTCTAATTAATTCACTTTTGCCCAAGTGACGGCGCTCCCTGAAGAGTGTTACGGTTGTGACAATTAAAGAACGTAACAAAGTCAAAATGATGTCACTGTAATTTGGGTGTGAATAGGGTTGCCACTCTCAGTGTTTTCATACCCTCACATGTGAGTATACTCAGTACTCAACTCCGATTCAATACATTTATCCACACTTGTACGAGCCGAGACACTTTTTTGTATCAAGGAATGGTAGGTGCTAGAACCTTATGGATTGCCATCTCCTTTGCGTTAGAGAGATCTATAGGGCCCGGGTGTACCACAACTCAAAGTTGTAGTACGATCACAGGGAAAACAGTCATAAAAAAAAAGAATTAGATCACACGACTGAAGTAAAACTTCTTGTGTTCTCGCGTCTCTCTCTTGTCCCTACAGTAATATATGATATGTAACTTATGTCTGCTAACTTATATCTCCCTTATAACATTCTAGCGTACCCAGCCCGCTTCGCCAAGCGAGACTTTGCTTTATTTTATTTAAACAATAAATCATTATATTTTAATTTAAGTCTCATAATATATTAATTATTTTTTTTTTTTTTTTTTTAATGACGAACTACACAGATTGGCCAGAGAAGCTGGCCTTGACTGCTTCACCGGATTGAGAGGTGGCATAGCTCTTAGGTCGCTTAGCCTGAACCTCTATTGCTAGTAACTCGACACAAGGGTCCCCCCGGTGAGGGGTAACCTCGGCTTGGACGGTTACTATGTTACGCGTAAGCATGCCGATCCGAGGGCGCCCGAGAGGGCCGAACCACGACTCGGTCGGTTGCTATTTCACGGATAATCTAAGAGACATTCAAAAGCTAAACTAACTTTGAGTGCCACTTCGGGAAGCGTTGGCGCTGGGAGAAGAAGTGGCCGAAGAAACTCCAGCAACGCTCCTAACATCTAAGGGGTGGGGCCTGCCCATAAAATAGCGGTAACGCGCAAGGATTATTCGCAACCTCCGATGGTCGCGAATGGACGCTTTGTGGATTTGTAGAGATCTAGCCTGTGCAATGGTAATCGCGTCGTCCGGATCGTCAAGAACGTGTCTCGGCCTCCGGGCGACGCGACGGAATTTATTATAGGAAGGCTTATAAGTGGCGGCACTTACAAGAAGTTTGTTAGAATGTTTGGTGGCAGTCTCGAAAAACCGTCGAGATGCCTGCTTAAAGAATTGGGCTATTGTCGGTAACCCTGTATCAACGTGGAGCTCGCGATTACGTACGAACCACGGCGCACCCGTGGCTCGTCGCAGAAAACGATTCTGAATTACTTGTAACCTATGGATATGTTTATGGGCGGCATGCGCGAAGACCGGGCTCGCGTACGTCATAACGGGACGTATAACTGCTTTGTAAAGTGTCACCTTATTACGGAGGGACATTTTACTTTTCTTATTAATGAGGTGATATAGGCGACCCATAACGTAGGCCGCCCGGTTCCTAACTTGATCTACGTGAGGGCCGAAGCAGAGTTTGGGATCTAATACGACACCAAGGTATTTGGTTTGTGTAACCCATGGAATAGGGGTACCTAGAAGTTGGACGCAACGAGGTGGAGACTGAAGACGCCTCGTGAAGTACATGGCTGCGCTCTTGGCCGGGTTGATTTCTATTCTCCATTTCCGAAACCAATCCCTAGGGCATCGGCCGCGGTCTGGAGTTTTAAGAATGACTTCGGGAGAACGCCCGGAAGCATAAATGCCGGTATCGTCGGCGAAAAGGGCTAGCTCTGCTCTACGTGAGCGCGGAATATCATTAGTGTAGAGCGTGTATAGGACGGGACCGAGTACGGAGCCTTGTGGTACTCCGGCTCGAACGGGACGGGGGGTGGAGCGCACTCCCTCGACGCGGTACCTGAAGGTTCGACCGGTAAGAAAATCGCGCACTATGCGCACTAGATAGTCGGGCACCCCAAGCTTGTATAGTTTGTATACAAGCCCGGCGTGCCAGACTTTGTCGAATGCATATATTAATTAATTCATTTCTCTCCGTATTCACTCTACCCTTGAAGGCTGCCACATACTTGGACGGAAAGACGGACGGTTACAATACCTTGTCACAATTAGTTTATATAAATATTGTTTTATTTCTTAGCCTTGGATACCACTGTCCACTAACATACAATCCTGGCTCAGAAGGTGCGTCGAGGCACGCAATTAAAAGTATCTGTGACAGATTTGCAATGAGTGACGCCGCAAAAGAATTAGACATGGAGATACATTTCTCTTCTCTTCTCTAGCGGGTGAAGATCATTACTTACACCCATGTACATATCAGTAAATACAATATCATTCTTATCATTTAGGGATTTGTTATACTTCAATACACCCCATTGTACTTCAATATGGTTCATAATGACATAAATATCCACAACGCATGTGTCAATACAAATTGTCAATAATACAATAGAGTATCATCAATCATCATCAATGTAAATAAAAGCTGTATTTGACAGTTCAAAAAGAGGAGTGCTCCGATCGTCACTTAAATTTACAGGATTACTCGCCAGGTCAATCTAAGTATTCCCTGAAAGTTTCATTGAAATCGGTTCAGGTGTTTCGGAGCCTATGTGGAACATACCCACACACTTTCCCTTTTATATATATAGATATCTGCCTCTCAACTATCGTCCGCTTCGCCCGGTCACATTTTTCGTAATTCGTTGACCAGCTTACTCCCCAAGTTATCGTCTGTAAAAATATTCTTAAAAATAGCTTTCTTTTAAAAATGAAATATCTAAAAATAAACTTAAAATGACAACCCTATACTATATGCCCAAATTGAACAGTTCATTGTAACAAGCGTAGTCGGCCACTCCTTGGAGAAATGTATTTCTACGAAATGTTATACATTACATGAATTACTCGATAAGCTATCATATCACAAAAAAAGTTATTTATCTAACTGTTACAACCACATGCATTTTATTGTTAATTATGGGATTAATCTGATAATCTATACTTATAAATGGTGTGGACGCTATTTTATCTTTTACTGCATATAGTGCGATAATTTTATTTATCTAAGCCTGTGCTTGACACAAGGGTCCCCCCGGTGGGGGGTAACCTCGGCTTGGACGGTTAGTTTGACTACGATCCCACCTGATGTTAAGTGGAAATGCAGTCCTGGATGGTAAGACGCACGAGTTAGTAAATGCCTCATTTATAGTCTTTGAAACATATATATAATATCATAACACCAACATTATAAACGGAGGGAAAGACAGACCTGGACAACCTATTTAAGTCTTTTGCTGTATGAATATGAAAGACCACGTGAAGTGCTTCGTTCGGGTTTGAGCGATGGAACAAAAGGATGAAATCCAGCAGTAAATATTTACGAATCAGAACTACAGCCGGATCAAACAGCGAAAGCTGTCTTCTTCGTAATATCGAAATTCAAAAATATCGCGAGGAAACCTACATGCTTAAGAATTTTCCAAGACATGTGAAGTCAGCCAATCCGCACTAGAACCGCCTAGCGTGATACTGCCCTTATACTCTCTTTACAGAGAAGTGGACAGATGTGCCCAACAATGGGGCTTATATAAGCTGAATCTTTCACTATCAAGTAATCAAAAATTCAATAATCTCGACAGTTCATCGTATCATTATAAAATTAGAACACTATTATATATATATATATGCTCGTCTGACCTTTTTCTTATTTAAAAATAAAGGATATAGTTTGACTATAGAAAAGCTACACAGGAAAGTCTTTAATGATGAAAAATGAGACGTTTTGATTTTCCAAATTTCCACCTACACCGAGCCAACGAAATGACTCAATCCGTTCTTTGTTACAGATTTGGCATATATAATATCCGACCGTAGTTGAAGTACCTTAGTCTGATTGTATCTTACGTCGAGAATGTCTTGGAACTACTATCCAAAGAATTTCAAAGCCAACGGTTGGGGATGGCACAGGGGGGCCAACGCCGCGACGGCCGTGAGGGGCTTCTTGAACAGGGAAAGGGATGGAGAAGGTAGCTCAGAGCCTTTGGTCGGAAGTGGTGGACTGTACCCCAGTTTGCCGGCGGAGGATGACACCATGTTCCGTACCGGGGGTAGACTGTACCCCTCGCTGCCGGCTGAGGAGTACGAGAGCGGTGCTGTGGAGGAGGTGGTGGAAGAAGCGTGTGCGTCCGTGAACGTCACTATGGTGGTAAGTAAATTTTTGTTTTAATCTACAGTTCACCGCACGGCGCACCGTCAGCGTGCCAATTGTGTGGCGCAGTCTGTCAGATCTTAGCATTTTGACGTATTCGGTAGTCTAGTATCTATTGTGAGTTCATTGGCATCCCTTTTCTACAGTCTGCTAAAATTTTGACAGTTGTTATAACCTTTTGACACAGATTGGTGACGTACTGATCGTAAACTGCGTCTTGTGACGCATAGATGTATAACACCTTATTTCAGTATGGTACTAGCGGAAGTGATCCTGCCTACCCCATCGGGTGAATGGCGTGTGAATTCTGTTTTATGTTACATTATTTAATCACGGACGTGTTCTTTTTCTCCACCACATCAATGTTCCCATCTTGCTGACTACTATCGATGATTTTTTGGTCCTACGTAACCCTTATTTTATTCTGTTATCTCCTTCTGTTCGATACGGACGTGTTCTTTTTCTCCACCACATCAATGTTCCCATCTTGCTGACTACTATCGATGATTTTTTGGTCCTACGTAACCCTTATTTTATTCTGTTATCTCCTTCTGTTCGATACGGACGTGTTCTTTTTCTCCACCACATCAATGTTCCCATCTTGCTGACTACTATCGATGATTTTTTGGTCCTACGTAACCCTTATTTTATTCTGTTATCTCCTTCTGTTCGATACGGACGTGTTCTTTTTCTCCACCACATCAATGTTCCCATCTTGCTGACTACTATCGATGATTTTTTGGTCCTACGTAACCCTTATTTTATTCTGTTATCTCCTTCTGTTCGATACGGACGTGTTCTTTTTCTCCACCACATCAATGTTCCCATCTTGCTGACTACTATCGATGATTTTTTGGTCCTACGTAACCCTTATTTTATTCTGTTATCTCCTTCTGTTCGATACGGACGTGTTCTTTTTCTCCACCACATCAATGTTCCCATCTTGCTGACTACTATCGATGATTTTTTGGTCCTACGTAACCCTTATTTTATTCTGTTATCTCCTTCTGTTCGATACGGACGTGTTCTTTTTCTCCACCACATCAATGTTCCCATCTTGCTGACTACTATCGATGATTTTTTGGTCCTACGTAACCCTTATTTTATTCTGTTATCTCCTTCTGTTCGATACGGACGTGTTCTTTTTCTCCACCACATCAATGTTCCCATCTTGCTGACTACTATCGATGATTTTTTGGTCCTACGAAGTGTGCCAAGCCACACTGGGACAGCTAGGCGTGACTGTGCCCTTATACTCTCTTTACAGGTAAGTGGACATGTGTGCCCACCAGTTGGACTTTTATGAGCTGAAACTTTCACTATCAAGTAATCAAAAAATTCAATAATCCCGACAGTTCATCGTATCATTATAAAATTAGAACACTATTATATATATATATATGCTCGTCTGACCTTTTTCTTATATAAAAATAATGCATATAGTTTGGCTATAGAAAAGCTACACAGGAAACTCTTTAATGAGGAAAAATGAGACGTTTTGATTTTCCAAATTTCCACCTACACCGAGCCAACGAAATGACTCAATCCGTTCTTTGTTACAGATTTGGCATATATAATATCCGACCGTAGTTGAAGTACCTTAGTCTGATTGTATCTTACGTCGAGAATGTCTTGGACTTACTATCCAAAGAATTTCAAAGCCAACGGTTGGGGATGGCACAGGGGGGCCAACGCCGCGACGACCGTTAGGGGCTTCTTGAACAGGGAAAGGGATGGAGAAGGTAGCTCAGAGCCTTTGGTCGGAAGTGGTGGACTGTACCCCAGTTTGCCGGCGGAGGATGACACCATGTTCCGTACCGGGGGTAGACTGTACCCCTCGCTGCCGGCTGAGGAGTACGAGAGCGGTGCTGTGGAGGAGGTGGTGGAAGAAGCGTGTGCGTCCGTGAACGTCACTATGGTGGTAAGTAAATTTTTGTTTTAATCTATAGTTCACCGCGCACCGTCAGCGTGCCAATTGTGTGGCGCAGTCTGTCAGATCTTAGCATTTTGACGTATTCGGTAGTCTAGTATCTATTGTGAGTTCATTGGCATCCCTTTTCTACAGTCTGCTAAAATTTTGACAGTTGTTATAACCTTTTGACACAGATTGGTGACGTACTGATCATAAACTGCGTCTATGTACGCATAGATGTATAACACCTTATTTCAGTATGGTACTAGTGGAAGTGATCCCTGCCTACCCCATCGGGTGAATTGCGTGTGAGAGTTCTGTTTTTATGTTACATTATTTAATCACGGACGTGTTCTTTTTCTCCACCACATCAATGTTCCCATCTTGCGGACTACTTTCGATGATTTTTTTTGGTCCTACGTTACTCTTATTTTATTCTGTTATCTCCTTCTGTTCGATACGGACGTGTTCTTTTTCTCCACCACATCAATGTTCCCATCTTGCTGACTACTATCGATGATTTTTGGTCCTACGTAACCCTTATTTTATTCTGTTATCTCCTTCTGTTCGATACGGACGTGTTCTGCTCGAGAATATAATTCATATGTCAGAATTGAGATTAAAAAGATGATTAGGCCATTAACATTGTAGTTATTTTCATTGCTTCCTTTGAGTATTTAAGTGTGTTTAGTTTACAATGCTATAAAAACAGTCACGTATGCAAGCAACTACGTATGCTGTGGTATTTCTGTATTCATTTACATAACGAAGTCACCGTAACTCAGCGGTCGGAAAGGTAATTATACAAATCCTGATAAAGGGGTCAAATCGAAACCATCTTGAAGTGTACGTTTTTGGCGTATCTTTCTTCCACGTACTATCAACCTGTGAAACCGACTGTCGCCAGCGGTGTTTCCGAACCAGGACGATTTAGGAACCTTCAAGAAACGAGTCTACTCCTTTGTCAAAGGCAAGACACCTGTAGCGCCTCAGGTTCTGTGGATGTTCTTGGGCGACAGTGATCTATTAAAACAAGTGACTTGTTAGCACGTCCCTTGTCGTGCCTGAGGGCCGAAACATGACTCGGTTGGTTGCTATTTCACTGATAATCTAAGGGACATTCAAAAACTAACTTTGAGTGACATTTCGGGAAGCGTTCGCGGGAACGGGAAAAGAGATAGCCGCAGAAATTTCAGCAACGCTCCTAAGATCCAAGGGGTGGCGTCTACCCATAAAATAGCGGTAAGGCCCGAGGATTATTCGCAACCTCCGATAGTCGCGAATGCACGCTTTGTGAATTATTCAGACGAGTTTGATTGTGTGACTTACTGTATTTGACCAATACGGACGTAAAACTCGATTTTTTAGGAACTTTAATGACGTCACAGTTCAATTCCCGTACTACAAAAACAAGCTTTTCCGTTTTATACCAAAATAAGACCAAATACGTCACAGTGACTCAGAAAATACATTTATTTGGTTTCGTAGCGATGCTGAGTCACGAGAATTCCTCATTGCGTGATATCAGAGGCTAATCATTGGCTTGCCTTATTTTAATGATACGTAGCGCATACAGTCAGTGTAAACAGTACAATAATGGATAATTACACAAAAATCATACAAGGATGACGTCATTGCCAGTGCAATGACGAATCGAGACATTAGCATAAGCTTACACCCCTGTAGTTCTAGGCTCGTAGAATAAGGCTACGACGGTATCCCCTGCCTGTCGCAGGCGAAGAAAAGGGGCCTCGGGTTCACTGGGCGACAATGGTGAGGGCCTTTGTCGTCCGCTGAAGTGGACCTAGGAAGAAGGCGACTTGGGCTGGCCCGTGTCGCCTTGCACTGCAAAGCCACAGGGGCGAGGGATTAACCTCCCAAAAAATTCTTCCCCATTTAATGCTATGGTATCCCCTGCTTGTTGGAAACGGCAACTAAAAGTGACCTCGGGTTCACAGGCGACAAGGGCCAAGGCTATTGACGTCCGCTACAGTGGTCCCGTGTCGCTTTAGCACTACGAGGGTGCTGAGGGAAGGAGTAACCTCCTCCCAGGACATGCTATAAAGCACAGTATAAAGGGGTAGTGTGTTCCATTGGAGATCCCTTAGCCCCTTGCCATGCACCAAAGGGGGCTACTAGGGGGCTTAGTAAGAGCCTCACATAACCCAGCCCTGGGATATCCCAGAAAGCGTATCTTGTTGAAGATTTCCCTCCGTCAACAAAAATAAAGCTTTTCTCCATCAGGTGTACTAATGGGCTTGATGGTCACTTTTAACATACACGTGTGAAGACGTGGAATTAATGTGTTGGCAACCGGTTTTTTATACGACCTTGTCTTAATATTTGACAATGGGCGCCGTGGCGTGGGAAGATAATACAATGGGGAATTTTATACTTACTTTTAAATTAAACATAAATTTAAACGTTGATAAATAAACATACATAAATTTCAGAGTGAATAACGTAACAGGAACGGTTCATTTTTGTATTTAAAAAAACCTAGGTGAATTGAATCTAGACTAAGACGAGTCATGCAATCTGGAGTTAATTTATACTTAACTGATTACTCTAAAAAATTAACAAACAAAAAAACTAATCTAAGGGTTTGTAACTGTGTGTCTGTGTAACAGTCAGCTGTGTCTATTACACAGATGACTGTGACGACGCCACAGGAAGACTGGTGACAAGGGCAACGGCCGCATCAAAAAAAAACTAGACAAAAACCTAAATATGTCCATGACAAACTGGGACGCAGCGGTCGCGGCGAAAATTTTTTGTTAACGGGGAGGAAATCTTCAAAAAGACACCCCGCATTCTGGGGGGAAGGCGGCGGTTATGTGGGTTTTTTTACCCACTGTGTGTGGTGTGTTTTTACCCACTAAAACCTCCCCGGTAGCCCTTTCCTCGATGCATAACGAGGGACTCCGGGATCTCCAGTGGAACGCACCGGAGCCCCTCTGCACTGTGCTCAAGGAGAGCACGTCCCGGAGGGGGAGGTTACCTCCCCCCCTCCCGTGCCCTCACAGTGCAAGGCTACACGGGCCAGCCGATGTCGCCTTCTTCCCGATTCCACCTTATCGGACGACAAAGACCACCCTTGTCGCCCAGTGAACCCGAGGCCCCTTTTAGTCGCCTTCTACGACAGGCAGGGGTTACCGTAGTCTTATTCTTGATAGCCCAGAACTACAGGGCTGCGGGCCGGTCTGCCACCGGCCCGCGGAGAAACTTATAACAATGCAACGGGGCGTCTACGACGCGTGAATCGCAGCATTCTCCAACACCACCTTCAAAAATCAGGCATTATATAAAAAAAATTAGTAACTGTAGAGCACTTATTAAAAAAAAAAACAAAGCAACCAATTCAAGAACGATACAAAAGAGCACGGACATAAGTCTGTGGTTGCGCTGTATTGAAAAAAAAAGGTTTGTTTGTTTAGCAGACTTGGAGCTCTGATGTCTGATTAAGCCAACAATTATCAATCATTTAGCGCAGATGAACCCGCGGGCAACAGCTAGTAATATATATTTTTGGTAAACTTAAAAAATGAACTGGCACGCCAGCATGAGTTAAGAACGCGATATTAAAGGGCGTCGACGTCTCGGAGTATTTTTAAACTGTATTATTTTTAAATCAACTCGATGTCGATGTTTTCACGAGTATATGAAAACGTGAAACACACGTTGTCGTAAATAAATTAAAATAAGTTTCTATCGACAATTTTTTGTGACTATACATTGGATTGTATCGAAATTTCTTTTATTATGAAAATAATATTATAAATCGTATTATAAAAATTAAAAATATTCATAACTCCAAATTTAATATGATATTATTATGTTAAGACGTATTGATTTTTTTTTCTTACGGGAAAAGTCTTGAGCACCGGCGCAAGGTGGCTAGCCTTTCCTCCGTTCGTCTCGCTCGATCACACTTTTCGTAACGCTCTCGTCACACATTCAACAGCTTACTACCCAAGTCAAGCGTGCGTAAAAGAGTTTTACTTCAAAAAAACACATAACCATACTTTACCCAGTTCCTTTTAAGTTATTAGAAAAACCATGATCACACAATTTGTTTCAATATATTATATGCATGGCAATTTTTATAAAGCTACACGATTATAAATCATGGGAGGCTATCTTGAACATAACCTTCATAATGATCCATTAATCTGTAATTATTTCGAATGATGTCACCATAACCGCTATCGAAATATCATTTTACCCTCGCACTTGCTATATTTGGTATGAATTTGTTGCCTCGGTGTAGGTTAAGGTAAAATCAGCCCTGTAGTTCTGGGCTCTCAAGAATAAGACTACGGTATCCCCTGCCTGTCGTATAAGGCGACTAAAGGGGCCTCAGGTTCACTGGGCGATAAGGGTGGGGGCCTTTGTCGTCCGCTAAGGTGGACCCGGGAAGAAGGCGACATCGGCTGGCCCGTGTAGCCTTGCACTATGAGGGCACAGGGGGAGGAGAATCCTCCCCGGGACGTGCTCTCCCTTGAGCACAGTGCAGAG
The DNA here is from genome assembly GCA_029286785.1 of Meandrusa payeni. Classification (NCBI taxonomy): domain Eukaryota; kingdom Metazoa; phylum Arthropoda; class Insecta; order Lepidoptera; family Papilionidae; genus Meandrusa; species Meandrusa payeni. The sequence continues at coordinate 3,603,871 of JAGSMX010000032.1, forward strand.
GGGCTCCGGTGCGTTCCACTGGAGATCCCGGAGCCCCTCGTCATGCACCGAGGAAAGGGCCACCGGGGAGGTTTTAGTGGGTAAAACCCCACATAACCGCCGCCTTCCCCAGAAGGCGGGGTATCTTTGAAGATTTCCTCCCCGTGAACAAAAAAAAAAAAAGGTTAAGGTAAAATACACAATTATTCGTTTAGCTTACATTTATATTTCACAAGTACTTGCCATAGGATAGAGCCATGTCACAAGCTGATATTATCTGTTCTAAGAAACTCTTCTAGTGGACCGTTCCTAAACGGCGGTGATGACTTATCATCTATTATTAGAGCAATCTATTCATATCCCAGTGCTGGGCGTAGATTTTGGGCACCTGTATAAAGAGTGCATTAACAGCTACGCTAAGTCAGTATGATTTTCGATCCCCTCATAGTGTAGCCATAATATAAAGAGCCATGACCCGTTCCATATATAGCCTTTATGAAACGGCTGCTTTGTAGCAAGTCATAAGTGATAATAATTTACCAGACTTACAATTAAAGGTTTCTTGAACACCTCGTTCACCTTTTTATGCCTTACTACCAGATTTAGCTCGACTTTAAACTCAAAATAAAGAAGTTAATTACGATACACATGTTTTACAATTTACATTTACAGACAAACGCGGCATGTCCAAAGAAGAATGGGCAGATATTTCTGCAATTAAAGGATTGACCATATAGACATGTTATCGTAACCACCGACTAGCGTAAAGATTAGTAAAATATCGCGATAATATGAAATACCGTACAGTGTATTCTATCTCAATCTCTTGTAGGCCCAATATCGTCGCTGGAAAGCAAAAACGTAGTAAGTGACACATATGGCCATTTTCACTTTTTTACGTCGTTGGAATCAGAAAAAAAAAAAGAAACGTCGAATGATTTATGACTTGTAACAATTAGATGAAAAATAGCGTAAATAGGATTTTCAAGATTGACACTTCTCTTTTATTTTTTGTACCGTAAAACGATTTTCTTTTAAGACAACTCTAGGTTAATGCCGTGGTACAATACTTATACAGCTCTAGGTCCACAAACACGAAAGTTATAATTTTTTTTTAAGTTGAAATGGTTTTTCGGCTCTGGTGACCAATTTCATTTTTGTGGATTACTACGTTTTTGTTCGAACCTTCGATTTTTCGTTTTATTAAGTTCAACTTCAATCACAACGCTAAAGAGGTTTTCACCTCGAGAAAGATTTGCGTGTCAAGACTATTTTCATAACAAAATTACTACATTTCTTATCAGTTACATCACCGATACCACAAAATCTTATCTTCACTTCCAAAATAATAACAAAGACTTCAGTTATCGTAGAATAATAATAATTTACTTGATCAATCTTCGGAAAAGCCATTATTTAACCCTATCCGTCCATTTAGTACTTTAGATGAAGAAACACCTATCAACTCGTATAAATGTACCCCAAAGCAATTCATATATACATGCAGATATTTAAATCTACCTCGTATGTCCTATGGAATAAGCTATATCTGCTATGTGGTATACCATTAAAACTCGATCAAGGTTAGTATGTGTTGCCAGATGTCTTGTAAACCCTAACAAGTTTTTATTACCTACTTCAATTGACAATGTTCCATTCATATTTTAAATTACCAAGATATTAGTCACTGGTTTTAGTATAATATAAATAAAATAAGACTTAAGAGACGTTGTAACTAATTACGTCATTCTTTGCGCTGGCAATGTTCTGTTATAACGCTACCGCGTTTAGTAAGACATCCTTCGAGTTTCGTGACGAACTGATTTTTCGCTCAATATATTTTAGTCGCGTAAACATTAGAAATCTGTCAAAATCGGTGATATTTTTCGGGTACGGCAGTGTTTGGTGAAGATTATTTTTATTTTTTTTAATATAGTGTCTGTTATACTGGTTCTAAGAAATTATCTTATTGTGCTGTGTTTCAGTGTAGATAAAATTCTGTAGTATAAAGTTGCTTTTGCTTATAAGTATGTTTTAACTCATCTTTTTAGTGTGACTTGATTGAAGAGATGACCTCATACGTATTTAGATCCATGATAATTATCTAAATATTAGTTAGTATTGAGAACATTACTATAATAATTTAATAATGCATTTTAAGGTTACATTCTAACACTGACCCCATTTGGTGAAAGTATCACACTAGTCATCTCTAACTTCGCTCGCCGACTCCACCTATGTTTACTGGACTCTCCTACTTCACATCCTGCTAGTACCTTTCTAATTGATAACCTCTACTAATTTGCTTTGCTACATCAAATTGATGGCTCAAAAATAATTGATAAGCTATATAAAGTAAGATAAATTAATCTAAATTATTTTAATTTTATTCAAATTACTACTGGCTGTTAAAAAATTACATAAATCCTTTTTGTTTTTATACAACAAAATAGCATGTATTCAAAATCTGTAATATTTTTTTAACTAATTTGTATTTTACCACAAAATTTAGTGTGTATTTATGACTTCAAAAAGTGAAAAACAATTATATGCTTCATAAATGCCTTGTAATAAGAAATATGGTAAATCTTGCCAAAAGTAATAATTACTTTTCAGTTGTTTTTTAGTTCCTTTTTTAAATTTCATAAAAAAACTGTGTTTCATTGTCTTTAAGTACCTAGGAGGTCAATTAGCACACCTACTAGCAAGGTGATGTCATAACACAATAGTTATCTAACATGCCACTGATGTACTTACAACCTCAGTACCATGAACACATTAAGTGAACTAACAGTGTAGTGTTTTAAATATTATTCATTCATATGTTTAAAAAAAACAGTTTTTGTAACTTAAACCTTGAATGAATTCCGTCATAATGTGAATCGTCCATAAATTTTACATGTTAACATCATAATTTCTACTGAAGAATGATGCATTTGTGAACACAGCGCAATAGATAGGTTCATAGTTAGAAGTACAGATTAAAAATTATTTATGTCATCCTCAGAAATATGTGATATAAAATGAGACACTTATAGTGTAGTGAAGTAGTGTGAGAAGGACCTCGCCATGGCGGGGCAAAATGGTGGAGGCAATTTTGGTGCCCTTATACAAGGCGCCGGAAGACAGATTCTAAATCAGGGAGGTCAAGCGCTTTTGCAATATGGAGCACAGGCTATAGGGAATATTATCAATGAGGTGTTCCAGAAGAAGGAAGTTGAGCAGAAGAGATTTCTACCAAGCATTAAGAACTACAAAGTGGTAAGTATTTCATATTATTTACTGGATAACCTTATTTAATAAATGATGAAATGTGAGAGACACTATTGTATCACTTATCACCAATTGTAACTACTCTATCAGCCCTGTAGTTCTGTGCTTATAGAAAAAGGCTCTGGTATCCCCTGCCCTTCGTAGGAGACGACTAAAGGGGCCTCGAGTTTACTGGGCGACAAGGGTAGGGGCTTTTTTCGCAGTGAAGTAGACCAGAGAACAAGGCGACATTGGCTGGCCCGTGTCGCCTCGCACTACGAGGGCACAGGGGTAAGATTAACCTTCCCCTGAGACATTCTCTCCGAAAGCACAGTGCTGTAGCTCCGGTGCATTTCACTGGAGATCCAGGAGCCTCTTACTAGGCACCGAGTAAGGGCCATCGGGGGTTACATAACTTTCTAGGGAGAAGGCGGGGTATTTTGTTGAAGATTTCCCTCTTGTCAATAAAAAAGTTTAGGTTTAAGATGCAACAGGATTTGATTATATACAGAGAGGCTATTTATTAACCGACTTTGAAAACAAGGAGGAGGTTCTTAATGATCATGTCTACTCAATACTACTCCATAAGTCATAGAAAAGCGGAATTCAACTAATCAAATAAACAAGCTGTCATTGGTGTTAATTAACTTGGCTTGTTTGTTCCTTATATATGTATTAATGTTTATTTTAATACAATGCAAACAAATGGTACAGTCACCCGCCAAAACAAGTGTCACATAAATCTTTGTTATAATTATTACATAGAAGAAGATACATGTAAAGGCAGTACTTGGTACTTACCAAGTATTTTCATTTTTCAACAAATAATGTTCCTTCCGAACGAAGTACGGATCCACGGAAACATTTTCTTAAATACTTTCTAAGTGCTTGATCATTTTTTTTTGTTTACTGGGAGGAAATCTTCAACTTCTTCTTTTGGGTTTTTACCCACTAAACCCTCCCCGGCGGCCCTTCCTCGGTGCATGGTGAGGGGCTCCGAGTTCTCCAGAGGAAGGCACCGGAGCCCCTCTGCACTCGGGGAGGTTACTCCCTCCCAAGTGTCCCAGTGCAAGGCGACACGAGCCTGCCGATGTCGCCTTCTTCCCGGGTCCCCCTCTGGACGACAAAGGCCCCCACTTTTGTCGCCCAGTGAATCCGAAGCCCCTTTCATTCGCCTTCTACGACAGGCAGGGGATACCGTAGTATTACTCTTGAGAGCCCAGTAATACAGGGTTGACATGATCCAAACTGATTTTAAGTGAAAATGCAGTCTTCAATAGTAAGGCGCACTAGTTTAGTAAATGCCTATTCACTCTACTCTTGAAAATACCCACATTGTAATCGCAGCAAGACAGACGCTGGCAAAATTAATATAAACATTATTACGCTTGACCCGTGCGCGAGTGTTCCAACAGCCTATATAAATAGTTTGTGCGTAACCCACACCAGTAAATGATACGTAAACGAATCGAGTTCCTCGATACCGTGTATGTTCTGCCATCGAGCCACTAATCAAGGGCGGCTTGATAATGTTTTTTTCTGTCTTCGTTATAATGTGGGCTACGTAATGTGTTTGTTTCGTGAAATAACAAGAAAAACGCTTCACCGATGTGTGCGCGTTACGCGAACAACGTAGATTATCATCAACACAGGTCGATTATCCGTGAAATAGCAACCGAACGAGTCGTCGGATCGGAGTCCAACCGTCATATAACATAGTAACCATCCAAGCCGAGGTTACCTCTCACCGGGGGGACCCTTGTGTCGAGTTACTAGCGATAGAGGTTCAGGCTAATCGACCTAAGTGCTATGCCACCTCTGTATCCGGTGAAATAAAAGTCAGCTTCTCCGGCTAATCTGTGTAATCGATTTTTTCTTTTTTGTAGTTCACTATATACTTCTCTATAAATTTAGTATAAGGACATAGTCAGCCACGCAGCTCTAGTCCAGCTTGGCAGACTTCACATGCTTTAGGAAATTTTCTAAGATATGCATGCTTCCTCACCATGTGTTCCTTCATCGCCGAACACGTGACAGTTTTATTTTGATTAGATTGATGGATAGCGTTAAATGTGAACCCTCACTAGTTCCCTTATACGGGATGTAGAACCAATCAATAAAGGCACGAATCTCGTTGGAAACCATCCAAATCTCAAGCATCGTTCTAGTTTCGTTGGCGCTAAAAAGACTTGCGAAACACTAAGACAGTTTTGTTATATTTGCTCTGAAATATTTCCAGGCGGAGCGAGGGTACGGAGTCCTATTGTTATATAAGGAACTTTAGCAGCGTAGGACATCGCGAGGTGGTCTAATGACCTTATAAAGGCAGGCACAAATAAATAAAATTGGAGTGGCTATTTGTATTAATTTAACCACCTAAATATTGATTTCACGGCTCTTTATTCAATTGTTTTTGTTGATGGCGTTTCCATTTAGATTTCGCCAATGTCCAAGTGTGTACGTTATACTGCAGTAAAAAGCGGGCTTCGTGACGGACGAGAAACGAAACTATCAAATAAAATACTGCTGAGACAATTCCGGACGATGCTTACTGTTGATTTGTCTAAAACAATAGAAACATACACAATATATATACATAAGGTTAGTTAGTTAAAAGACAGACAAACTAAAGTCTAATGTTATTTTTGTTAATGAATGAACATAAAATATAGACGGCTGTTTATAACATTCCAAATTATAAAATTGACACTATAACCTCTTATTATAAAAAAATTTATGATTTTGACTTATTTTATAACTCTTTAAAACGTTTAAAAAAATATCCTAGTTAAATTATTGTAATAGCTACCACGACTCTATATATATATATTAGAGCCGAAAACTGTTGTCTATGTCTATCAAATCAGGCGAGAATAGTGAGCAATATTCATTCCGTACATAAACCAGTTTTGATAAGGTTTCCAGTTCCGTTTTGCTCCAATTAAAGGTCAAAAAATTACTTTATTTTTCATTCTGACTCAACGCCGCTCATAAATCTATACGGCGGGCAGGCATTAGGCGCCATATTGTCGGGGTCGGAATAACGAGTATTTAAAACTACAAATTGGAAACTTTTTCTCAAGCTTAAAACATAAAACACAAGTCGGATAAACAGATAGATAAATCCATTGCACCAAAATACATGTGCAAATGCGAACTTAATGCTATTTAGCATTTTCTTTTAGCTAACGTTTAGTGGTTTTTTGTTTTTTTTTAAAAAAAAAAAAGCTAACGATATTTCATTTTTCTTTCTTTTATCTTTTTTCAGAAATATTACTAACAATCTTGTTAACCATTCCAACTAAGCTTAAGCTTGTGCTAGGACATGGTTCACGGCAATAGTCCAATGGTGGATTCGAACCCACGATCTTACGATTCGCAGGCCGTACCCTAAACCATTAGGCTATTGACGCGTGGTTAAGAGCAGACTAAAGTTATCTTCTTGTTTTTCACGAGTAAATAAATCTTACCTAGTGAATTGTCCACTATTGGGCATAACAGACCCTTCCAAAGAGTATAAGGGCATAACCCACGTCGCGGCCTCAGTGCATATTAGCAGACTTCATATTGAAGATATGCAATGTGGTAAATCAGCGCTTATATATAAGGACCAGAAGCGGTAACTCGTAAATACATTCGTAATTATACAATTACCATAAATGCTAAAATATTTGCAAATACGGTGTATGACTAGGAGTGCACGATAGATATCGATATTACATAAAATATCGATATATAGACGCGATATATCGCTATTATCCGATATTATCGAATCATCTAATATCGATATTTATTTCGATATATTTCATCTGATTTACGAAATATCATAAGAAATTAAATAAAAAAGCATTCCATTCTTTCTTTTATCTGCGGTTGACAACTTGAATGAAATAACACCCTTACTTGCGCTGCCATCATGAATAGTGTATTTTACTACACTCCTACTCTTCACGAAGGCAGGACTCTTTGTATAAGTCTAGACTGGTCTGGACTGGTATCCTCTCAGTTATGCGCCGAGTACTCTATTAGTACAAAACTTTTCTAATATTTAATATTAAGCGCTAAATATTTATAATCAAATTATCGATATATTTGTACAATATATCGCATAGTATCGATACAACCTAACGACATATTATATCGAAAATGTATCGAATGAACATCCTTATGTATGACCTCAACCTTCATGCGGACGCACAAAAGAATCCTCAAGCAACGCCTACGTAGTTTATTCACCGAAAGCAAGTGTTGCCACTCGGTAATTACAAGTATAAAGTTCCACACTGGTAGAAGTGGTTACTGTATTTTTTTAATATAGGTACACTTATATAGCCGTCAGTAAAAATAAAGGGTCGGTTAAAAAAGTTTGAATATGTCGGAAGATAAAGACGCTAACTGAAATAAATAGTGCATTTTATATTTAATTATAAAACATAAACTTAAACGAAAAAGGATATCGATACGTAAACTTGGATAATACAGTATATTTCTTTGAATTTTATTTTTAATACTTAGCGTTGCCTTGGCTCTCTTCTCAACAACGAGGGTGGCAGCGGAAAGGAAATCAATAGGAGAGTACAGATGTCCAAAGCAGCGATGACTAAACTCACTAGGGTATGGAAAGATCGCAATATTTCCCGTAAAAGTGAGGCTTATGCGTACATCGGTTTCCTCAATTTTCTTCTACGGCGCCGAATCCTGGACGATAAGGCAAAAAGAAAGAGCGAAAATCGACGCTTTTGAAATGTGGTGTTGGAGGCGGATGTTGCGTATCCCATGGACCGCTCGCCGAACCAACGTATCCATTCTTACGACACTCGGAATAACGACAAGGCTATCAACTCTTTGCTTCCAGCGCATACTGCAATATTTTGGACACGTTGCTCGCAGAAATCCTGATAACCTCGAAAAGCTAATGGTTGTTGGCCAGGTGGACGGAAAAAGAGCACGCGGTCGCTCACCCACACGGTGGGCAGACGCAGTTAAGATGCTCACAGGCCTGCCAATAACCAAAGCCATGAAGACCGCCGAGGACAGGGACACGTGGAAGTTAATTAAGCGAGCGATGAACACTTTGTGTTAGACACGACCTTCAGCAATGAAGGAGACGACTAAGAAGAAGAAGTGTTGCCGTCCCTTTTGATTTCATTTAAAATCTATTTTTGTTTGATTCTTGTTTTCACCATTTTCAAAGATCATTTAGATCGTGTAGCTAACGAAGTCAATGAATAACATACTGTACAAAAACTTCGTATGTGTATATTTAAATTCAACGCAATCGGTGAATAGAAGAACCGTATCCATACGTAGTTGTTGGATGAGAGCCAATAAACACAATTGAATGCTGTACAATGTGAGTGTATGCATCTAAAAATTTTTTTTAATAATATGATTTTATTTCAAACCAAAAATTCATGTACAAACCAGTTCGATAATAGCCGCAGTAGTAAAAACTGTGTCGCAGCTATTAACGCCCAATCTCCAAACAGTTAAATACAAATAAAAATTTAGTAAAATTAACAACTTATAATATAATTTAGTTTAATAGTTTTGTGTGTGTGAGTGTGTTTGTGTGTAAAAGGTTGCGTGTGTTGAAGAGTGACTGTATGTATAGGGACGAGTATGAAGGGAGTGAGTTACTCTGTTTATTATGGTTTTAAAAGATCTTCTGTAAATTCATACGAGATGGTTTGGAGCCATTCAGTAACATGTGTCTTACATTCTTTTAGTGGTAATGGGTATACCTATATGTAATAATTTATTTACTTTATTGTACAAAAAGGCACTTAGGATGTAAAATTGATGTCTAGCGAAATCAGTTCTGTGAGCCACAATGGTGCACCCTGTCATGTCTGCGCTGTGTATTGTAAAGTGCAGGTTCGAACTTGAGAAGTGAATGTTTTCGAAGTACTGCGTGCAGAATGAAAAGTTGCCGAACAGATAATAATTTATATATTTATAAGAAAATAAAAAGAAATATATTTATATATATTTCTTTTTTTTTACCGTCGAACCACACAGATTGGCCAGAGAGGCTGGCCTTTACTGCTTCACCGGATTGGGAGGTGGCATAGCTCTTAGGTCGCTTAGCCTAAACCTCTATTAGTAACTCGACACAAGTGTTAGCTGGCAACACCTGACACCCAGCGATTGTTATACATAATAACTACTTCCAATGATATCTTAATAATTTACCTGAACCTTATTGTATCTTTAATTCATAATTAATAATTTAGTTGATCGTCACATGAACTTGGCATTGTAAACAATAGTTTAACCTTATTAGTTCCTAATCTGACTTCTAATTAATTTTGTAAAAGATGGCGAGGACGCGCAGTTGTGACGTTTTGACTCGATATAAATAATTTTTGTACAACGTTACGCTGTCTCAATAAAGCGAGTGTATTAGTTGTTGGACTATTTTATTCTACGAGACCTACAGATTATAACACAAGTGTCCCCTCTGTGAGGGATAACCTCGGCTTGGACGGTTACTATATTACATATTACGCGTAAGCATTCCGATCCGAGGGCGCCCGGGAGGGCCGAACCACGACTCGATCAGTAGCTTTTTATTAATTATAACTATGTGGGGAATTCTAAGCTAAACTAACTTATTTGCCACTTCGGTAAGCGTTGGCGCTGGGAGAAGTGGCTGAAGAAACTCCAGCAATACTCCTAATTCTATCCAAAGGCCCCACGCCTTCCATAAATATCTATGTCGCGCAAAAATATAATATATTTTCTTTTTAACAATATTATCGACCCGCCCCGGCTTCGTTGTGTAGCTGGCGTCATAGATTGGCATCATAACAAAATATAACACGCAAATTAAAATACAATTGAAGAAAGAAAGAATGGACAGATAGGATCACACACGAGTGATAAGGCCGTCACATCGCTGATTTTCAGCGTTGCCCAGGACTACCCAATGTGGTGCACATACTTTTACATGGAATTTATACAGAGTCATATAATATAATAAATATACATTACTAAATTATTTAGAAAAATTAGAGCCGTGGTAGCTCAGTGTCCGGGCGGTTTTTTCTTTTTTTTATATGAAAAGTGGCAAACGAGCATACGGCTCACCTGATCTTAAGTGATCACCGCCGCCCATGAACATCCACAGCACCAGAGGAGCTGTAGGTGCGTTGCCGACCTTTTAGATAGGAATAGGCTCGTTTCTTGAAGGTCCCTAAATCGTACACGTTCGGAAACACCGCTGGCGACAGTTGATTCCACAAGTTGACAGTGCGTGGGAGAAAGTTACGCGAAAACGTACAGTCGTTGAACGCCAACCATCAAGATGGTGGCGGTGGAATTGAATTCTGCCGAGATGTGCGGTAATGGAAATCGGTAGCTGGGATGATTCCGAACAGTTCCTCAGAACACTCCCCATGGTAAATGCGATACAGGATGCAAAGAGAACCGACATCTCTTCGCAGACTCAGAGGGTCGAGTCGATCGGAAAGACCCTGATCGTCGACTATTCGAGCAGCTCTACGTTGTACACGGTCAAACGGAAGAAGTTGGTATTGGGGAGCCCCAGCCCAGAGATGCGAACAGTATTCCATATGAGGCCGTACTTGTGCCTTGTAAAGTTGCAGACGGTGGGCAGGCGTGAAATACTGTCTTGCTCTACTGAGTATGCCAAGTTTTTTGGAGGCCAATTTGGCTCAAGTTGCATAGTACGCTTTCCGAGTTCGATTCCCGGTGCCGGCACCAATAAATTTGTTGTTGCAGTTTTATGTGCTGATTAGCCACGCGCTCGGCGGTGAAGGAAAACATCGTGAGGAAACCTACATGTCTTAGAAAAATTTTCTACGGCATGTGAAGTATGCCCATATACTCTCTTTACAGAGAAGGCCTGTGCCCAGCAGTGGGACATATATATTATATATATAAAGGCTGTAACTTTAACTAAATTATTATCATAAATGCAGTTTCCATGAAACCTGTGCCATAAAAGAAAATTGTGTTGATTCCGAAAACTATTAAGGCATTCGGCTAGCTCCCTAGCTTTTAATGCCTGTCTGCCTCTGGTGCTTACCGACTAAATCGTAGCCGCAGAGCTATGGAAGGAAGGTACGCGAGAATAAGAATGGTTACGAATAATTTATATATATATATATATAATTATTTATGTATATATATATATAATTTATGTATATATATATATATATATATATACACATAAATACATAAATACTCTCAAGAATAAGACTACGGTATCCCCTGCCTGTCGAAGAAGGCGACATCGGCTGGCCCGTGTTGCCTTCTTGCCGCATCAAAAAAAAAGACTGTAGCAACGCCCTTGTCACCAGTCTTCCTGTGGCTTCGTCAAGTCAAATCAAGCAATACACAGTCATCTGTGTAATGCTGGCTATGTATGAACCATGTTTTACACATGCCCAAATCGAAGTTCGCTGCCCGATTGTCTAGACAGACGGAGCCCCCCTCCGGTGTTTATCGTCTAGACAAGGGTGAATTGAAAAGCAATTTAATGTCTCGCAAGTTACTCTAGCTTATGTACACACGTAGATAGATATTTGACTGTATACATGTACTGGACATTGGTTATTATTTTTGAAGTAAAAGCATCTTTAGCCGCGTATTGAGTACTCTTTAGTACGAGAAATTATATATTATGGGGAATATTAGGAAAAATATTATTTGTGGCTGAACTAAGTGGCTTGACTTATAATGTGATGGGACTTCAAATCCTAGCTCGCTTTACCAATAAATTCCTGTGTTCGATTTCGTACAAAAAAAAACACTTCTCATCATGTTCGGTGTAGAATGTAGAGCGATAGGTTCATAAATTATAACCATTTATGATGAAAAATCTAGTTTACAAATGTATCACTAGATGGCGTGTTACGATATTTTAATTATTAACATAGCCCATCGTTGTAGATTTCGTTATAAGTGATAGATGGCGCTGTACCGATATTTACACTGTTATTTGTATGTATTTATGATAAACTGGATGCTACCCGGCAAACTTCGTACCGCATAATTTTTTGATAGTAGTCAGTAGAACCTCAAAGAGGTTTCCATGTCAACGGGATTCGTTTATGATTTGACGCAACAACTGAACATGATTCTGTCTCACTCACTTTTCTTTAATGAGGTTTTATAAAATATGATTGTAATAAAAAAAAATGTAATACACACCTTGTCTTAATAATAACAAATACGAAAACGTAAGAATCCGATTTGAAGCAGTAGTTCGGAAATTATGTGCGTACATACAGACATTCATTTTAACCCTTATCGTGGCAAGATTGTTTTTTGAAGAACAGTAATAAAAATGTATATTCAAAAAATATCAAAAAATACATTAAAAAATCGTGATATGAATACGTATTTTGGATAAACCAAGATGTACACTATTCTATACAGTGCTATACGTACTAAGTACGTAACGTACGTACTAACAGGCCTTTTTTTTTGTTTACGAGGAGGAAATCTTCAAAAAGATACCCCGCCTTCTGGGGGGAAGGCGGCGGTTATGTGGGTTTTTACTCTGCACTGTGCTCAAGGAGAGCACGTCCCGAGGGGAAGTTACTCCCTCCCCCAATGCCCTCGCAGTGCAAGGCGACACGGACCAGCCGATGTCGCCTTCTTCCCAGGACCACCTTGGCGGACGACAAAGGCCCCCACCCTTGTCGCCCAGTGAACTCGAGGCCCCTTTTAGTCGCCTTCTACGACAGGAGGGCAGCACTAGCTCGCATCGAAATCGTGTCTGAGTTTTCAAAGTGAATATAAATTTTAAAAGTGTATATTTCTATGGTTTTGTTCGTAAAAAACATAAACCACCAAACAAATCACATGTGCGAGTGTTATCCAGCAAGGACAATAGCGCATAAAAGAGATATTTCCAAAAGTAAACGATAACGGTGAACCAGTGAACAACAATAACAAAAACAAGTGTTTATTCATATTTTTGGTTAATTTGAATTAATGGAACAATATAAATAACCCGAAAAATGCAAGTGCAGTGAGTGGAAAGACGGAAATTAAAGTTTCTGAGTGATTTAATTTAATCAATTAATTGTTAAAAGTGTGAAGGTAGATAAATACTGTCACTTCAGACATCAACTCATATAAACATAATGAAATTTATAAAAGCGCCATCTATGTAAAAAGGCAGCTATAATCACTATCTATCACCCAAGCTTTCCACTACTTGACCCTAGAGGGCGCAACAACAAATATTTACAATAAAATTTTGTATAAAAACGTATTTGTAAATATGGATGAAATAACGAATATTCTCAAGAGCATTCAAGAAAATATTGCAAAACAAAAAGAAGAAATGAACAATATGAAAGAATCAATTATTGAAGGTGTAAATAAAAATTTAAATGAAAAATTTTGTTTACTTGAATTGAAAACTGATAAAATGGAAAATAAAATCGAAGAGCAACAAACAGTGATTGACCGATTAGAACAGCAGCTAAAAAGAAAAAATATTCTATTGCATGGAGTCCAAGAAACTGAGAACTGTTACGAAGATTTGGAAAGTTATATACTAGAAATTATAAAAGAAACAATGGGTATATGTACGTTTGATAGACAAGAGATCGACTCCTTACACAGAATAGGCAAGAAAAGGGACAAGGTTAGGCCTATTGTTTTAACTGTCACCACAATGAGAAGAAAAATCGAAATAATGAGACACAGAACTTCGTTAAAAGGAACAGAAATTTATGTAGTTGAGGATTTTACTTCAATAATTATGAAAAAAAGAAAAGAGCTTCAAGGCGAATTAAGAGAAAGGAAAGAAAAAGGAGAACATGTGTTCTTGAAATACGACCAAATCGTTACAATGAAACCCCGTCACACTAATGAAGCGCCAGAAGAGCAAAATAAGCAAAGAACAAAAAAGCGGAAACAAAGCAAATCTCCAGAAGTATCGGGAAAAAATAGTTCTCCAATTACATCTTCGAGTCTAGTAAAAAAGAACAAAACGATTGAATCATATCTAAATCAAACTTCGAAAACGAATGCTAACAATTATGCTGGTCAATCGAACTCTTTATACACAAAACACAACAAAGATTCATACTCTCGAAATTAGCAATTAATTTCGGCCCCCTCCGTCACTGAAAATGATAATAAAAATGCGAAACAAATCTCTCCCAGTCCGGCTGGTCCCCGTGGGAGTAGTAGACCGCCCCCCTCCATCAAAAACTCAATATTATACATAAATACATTTAATGTAAAGTCCCTATTAGGAACTGGCCGTCAGGAGCAGTTAGAATATGCTTTGGAAAAAATTTACTGGGATGTTTTAGGACTGTCGGAAATTATGAAAGAAGGAACACATATTATGGAAAATAAAGAATACATATTCTTGTATACTGGCAAAAAAAGTGGAAGAAATGGAGTTGGTTTTATGGTTAAGAAAGAATGGAGTAAGAACATAATAAATTTCACAGCCATTTCAGATAGAGTCGCCAAATTGGATTTACTTATAGCCCAACGCTCTTTAACCATTATCCAAATTTATGCTCCAACAAAAAAGGCTAAACAAGAAGAAATGGACATATTTTATGCAGAGATTCGTATGGTTCTAGATAATTCATATCCCGAGTGTATTATTATGGGTGACTTCAACGCAAAGATTGGCTCTAGCACTCCCGATGATAGTACTGTAATGGGCCCTTGGGGCTACGGGAAAAGAAATGATCGCGGTAAAATGTTAATTGATTTCTGTCTAGAAAACCAGCTCTATATTATGAACACTCATTTCAAGAAAAAAGACAAACAAAAATGGACATGGCGCTCACCAGATGGAAACACCTTGAATGAAATAGACTTCTTTATAGTAAAGAAAATTAAAATAAACTTTGTAAAAAACATACAAGTAATAAATACCTCCTTTCCATCAGATCATAGAATGGTTCGAGCGTCTTACAACATGAATTTATGCCAAAGAAAATCTAGAAAAGCATTTAGCAGAAAAAGTAATGAATTATCTCAAATAGAAAAAGAATCTTTAAAAAATATTTTTGTAGACCTGCATAATCAACCTGAAAAACAATTTAAAAACAAAAAACAAGCCATTCAAGTAAAGTACATAAAATTGATAAGAACCATCAAAAAAAGCGTAAACAAACTACCCTGGAAAAATGAAAAAACTAAACTAGACTACATAATTACGGAATCGTTAAAAAAACTTATAAATGAAAGAAACATATTAAAATTCAAAACAAAGAAAACTGTCGAAGATAAAATTCAATTGAAAAGATTATACCACAAAATCAGGAAATGTGTAAAGAGAAACAAAGTTAAATATAAATTAAGTATTATAAAAGAGGAACTGGAAAAGCGACGATCTGTAAAACGAAGTAATAAACGTCTAACCGAAAATACGCCATGGGTGCCAGCATTGAGGGGTACTTTGGGACAAGTCTCAACAAACAGAGAGCACATAGTCAACATAGCTACAGATTTTTACCAAAAACTTTACGAGTCCCAGGAGCAAGACTATAATAACCTCTCTATTTGTGCCACCTCGAGAAGCGAGGACATTCCACCTCTGATTGAAGATGAAATACGACAAGGTATTCTTACACTAAAAACTAGAAAGAGTCCAGGCGAAGATGGCATAACAAACGACGTCATAAAAGCGATGATAGAGCCACTGAGTCCTGTCCTAACGCAACTTTTTAATGATATGCTTACGAACTGCGAAATACCTGCAGAATGGGAGACTTCAGTTATAACATTGCTCTACAAAAAAGGAGATCCATTAAACATAAATAATTACCGTCCGATAAGCCTCCTGCAATCAATCTATAAGTTATTCACAAATGTAATTTTAACAAGACTAAAGAAAAATCTCGAATTTGAGCAGTCTAAAGAGCAAGCAGGATTTAGACAGGGATATTCTACATTGGACCACATATTTGCTTTAACACAGATAATTGAGCGCTACAAAGAATATGGGAAGAGTCTTTATATTGCATTTGTTGATTACACTAAAGCTTTTGACTCTATAAATCATAATACTCTGTGGAAAGCTTTAAAAGAACAAGGAGTCCACGATACTTACGTAAATATACTAAAGGAAATATATAGCAAGAGCAAATCATTTGTAAAACTAGAGAGAAAAGGTGCAATATTTGACATTAAACGAGGAGTAAGACAGGGAGACCCAATTTCTCCGAATCTTTTTACTGCTCTTCTTGAGTACGTTTTCAGGAAGCTTGATTGGTCAGAATGCGGTATAAACATTAACGGAGAGTCCCTACATCACCTGCGATTTGCTGACGACATTGTTATTGTAACTGAAAACTACCAAGATCTAAAATACATGCTCCAATCCCTTGATCAACAAAGCAGGAAATGTGGCTTACATATGAACCCTGAAAAAACATGCATTATGACAAACAGGGAGCCAATATTAGTCGAAATCCAATGTAAACCCATCCAGTATGTTGACGAGTACATTTACTTGGGGCAATACATCTCCATAAAAGCACCACCTATGGCAGAAGTGGAGAGAAGAATTAAAAAAGCTTGGAATGCATACTGGTCGATGAAACACATATTTAAATCTAAAATAGATATCAAATTAAAGAAGGTGGCAATGGATACAGTGGTAACACCAACCTTACTCTACGCTTGTCAAACTTGGCCCTTGACGAAAAAGATTGTACACAAAATACAAGTGTTTCAAAGGAGAGCCGAAAGAAGTATGCTAGGTATTACATTGAGGAATAGACTGAGAAACTCAAAATTCGTACAATGACGAAGATAGTCGATGCTGCACAACTAGCATGCCGTCTTAAATGGAGATGGGCTGGTCACCTAGCGAGAACAACAGATGGACGCTGGAGCGAGAAGATGTTACATTGGTACCCGCGGGACGCACGCCGCGACAGGGGCCGGCCGCGACGTCGTTGGAGAGACGATCTCGTGCCGCTGGCGGGCACCACATGGACAAGACTGGCTGGAGACAGGGACAAATGGTGTAAGATGGAGGAGGCCTATGTCCAATTATGGGCATCCAATGCATGTAATTTTTAATGTTATTTTTAATCAATTATTTTTAATCTTAATTTTATTTGTTATATCCAATTTAATTTCTTTTTATATCTTGCAATCTACACAATTATTTTAAATGTTAATTTAATTTAATGTAATGAAATCAAATTTATTATCTTATGTAATCTAGACTCACGCATTGGAAATAAAAGGCTATTCTATTCTATTCTATTCTACGACAGGCAGGGGATACCGTAGTCTTATTCTTAAGAGCCCAGAACTACAGGGCTGACGTACTAACAGGCCTAAGCTTATTTGGAATGGTTAACAAGAATTTTAAATATATTTGCGAAAAAAAAATATTGTTAGCATTCTAAAAAAAAAGTCCTTATTCCAACTCCATCTGTTTTATAATTACAAATGTCACGACACTGACAATTGTGACATTAAACATTTGAATAATTATTATAAAATACAATTAAAGAATAAATTTAACTAAATAGATTTTATATCTGTACTTTGCATGTATATTATGCTTTTTTTTTGACGAATTATTTAGATTGGCCAGAGAAGCTGGCCTTGACTGCTTCACCGGATTGAGAGGTGGCATAGCTCTTAGGTCGCTTAGCCTGAACCTCTATTGCTAGTAACTCGACACAAGGGTCCCCCCGGTGAGGGGTAACCTCGGCTTGGACGGTTACAATGTTACGCGTAAGCATGGCCATCCGAGGGCGCCCGAGAGGGCCGAACCACGACTCGGTCGGTTGTTATTTCACGGATAATCTAAGAGACATTCAAAAGCTAACCTATATATTATGCTATACACTGCTATGTCTAGGGTGAAGATATAAAGTTGACTAGGGATGTAGTGAGAAATTATTTTCCTTCGGGAAAACTCTCTCTGCACTGTCAATGAATAATACTATTAAATTAGTGACATTTTCATATCCATTGATATGAAGCTATTTGAGAGGGCACGATAATTACGAACTTTTCCGAAACATTACAAAGGAAAATCTTTTCTCACTGTATCTTTTTTTTTTTTTAAATGAAAAGTGGCAAATTAGCATACGGCTCACCTGATCTTAAGTGATCACCGTCGCCCATGAATATCCACAGCACCAGAGGAGCTGTAGGTGCGTTGCCGACCTTTGAGATAGGAAAAGGCTCGTTTCTTGAAGGTGCCTTAATCGTAAACGTTCGGAAACACCGCTGGCAACAGTTGATTCCACAAGTTGACAGTGCGTGGGAGAAAGTTACGCGAAAACGTACAGTCGTTGAACGCCAACCATCAAGATGGTGGCGGTGGAATTTGTAATTCTGCCGAGATGTGCGGTAATGGAAATCGGTAGCTGGGATGATTCCGAACAATTCCTCAGAACACTCCCCTTCGCAGACTCAGAGGGTCGAGTCGGTCGGAAAGACCCTGAACATTGACTACTTCTGCTTCAATATTCATAATCGACAGTCGACAAATTTATGAATTTCACAATACTAATTTTGTGTAAATTAAAATTTATTGACTGATAAATAAAGACATGAAAAATCACACCATATATATCAAGTAAATCCCGGTATTTACGCGTTGGCGATTTTTAGCTGATTACCATTGTTCTTCCCGAAATGGCATATAATAGTTTAGCTTAGATTGTCCCAAATAGTTTTTATTAATAAAATATATACCGACCGAGTCGTGGTTCGGCACTCTCAGGCGCCCTCGGATCGGCATGCTTACGCGTAACATAGTAACCGTCCAAGCCGAGGTTACCCCTCACAGGGGGACCCTTGTGTCGTGTTACTAGCGGTAGAGGTTCAGATTAAACGACCTAAGAGCTATGCTACCTTTCATTCCGCTGAAGCAGTCATGGTCAATCTGTGTAATTCGTCAAAATAAAACTAAAAAAACCTTGGAAAGCTTGACTAAGTCAGGTGTGTAAGTTGTGCCAGGGCTCTCAAGAATAAGACTACGGTATCCCCTGCCTGTCGTACAAGGCGACTAAAAGGGGCCTCGGGTTCACTGGGCGACAAGGGTGGGGGCCTGCGTCGTCCACCAAAGTGGACCCGGGAAGAAGGCGACATCGGCTGGCCCGTGTCGCCTTTCGCTGCGAGAGAATTCCAGGTGAGATCCCGGAGCCCCTTGTCATGCACCGAGGAAAGGGCCACCGGGGAGGTTTTAGTGGGTAAGATCCCCACATAACCACCGCCTTCCCCCCAGAAGGCGGGGTATCTTTGTGAAGATTTCCTCCCCGTCAACAAAAAAAAAAAGAGCCGCATTTAAGGAGCCAAAGAGCCACATACGGCTAGGAGATGGTTCAAGTTAGTTGAATGGTGGATTCGAACCTATGACCGTAGTTTTCGCAGACAGTATCCTAAGTCACTAATTAGGCTATTGACGGTTTAATTGTTTCGTTAAAACCTGTTAATGCTTATCTTTATATGGCTATTTATAAAGTTATAGTTTTTCCTATCTTATCGCAAATGTACATTTGTGTTAGTTTGATTCAGCAATGTCAACAAAGGGTGATCCAATCCAATGTCATTTCAAATCGCATTTTATCCTTGACATGCAGGAAGTGATATGAATGGGAAAAAAGAAATATTATGCATACATACAATCCTGATTTGAGAGTTTTTACGACACTGTAGTTACACATTTGTTATTATACGTACAGCAAAATATAGATGTAGTAAGAAAATATTTTCCTCCGGGAAAACTCGGATCTTTATCAGAATTCGATGACACCCGAATTTTTAAATGAGTGACATTTTCATATCCATTAATATGGAGCTATTTGAGAGTACGATAAATACGAACTTTCCCGGAAAATTACCAAGGAAAATCTTTTCTCACTATATCTATATATATATATACATATATGTATATATGTCTATGTGGGTGTTTTCAAGAGTATATATAGTGAATAGGCATTTTCTAAGCTAGTGCGCCTTACCATCCAGGACTGACTTTGTCCTCTAGGGCGCCCTCGGATCGTTATGCTTACGCGTAACATAGTAATCGTCCAAGCCGAGGTTACCCCTCACCGGGGGGACCCTTGTGTCGAGTTACTAGCGATAGGGGTTCAGGCAAAGCGACCGAAGAGCTATACCACCTCTCAATCCGGTGAAGCAGTCAAGGCTAGCTTCTCTTGCCAATCTGTGTAGTTCGTAAAAAAAAACCAGGACATGCATTTCCATTTTTGAAAGTATAAAATCTCCTTGAATGTCACACGAATATCTAATTACTCTTAATGTAATTTACCTGTACTACTGGAACTCTGGAACAGTTTGCCGATTGAGGTTAGGAAGGCTTCGTCAACTAATGTCTTTAAATCGCTTGTATCGGAATACTTTCTACTTAAACTTTGTGACGGTTAGATCTCTCTATTCACGGTGGTGTCGTGAGCCATTTAGCTTGCATTGCTACTTACTTGTCCTGTGTGTAGACAGCCGCCATTTTGTGTTAAAAATTGATTAATGTACAGTGTGTGTTATTTTGTTAATTATTTAATGTCATAAAAGTGTCTTTTGTATTATTATTTTTTATAATTTCTAAGCAAGTGCTTGACTACGATCCCACCTGATGTTAAGCGGAAATGCAGTCCTGGATGGTAAGGCGCACTAGCTTAGTAAATGCCTATTCACTCTACTCTTGAAAATACCCACATTGTAATCGGAAGGAAAGACAGACGCGGGCAAACCATTACTAACAGTCCTTTGCTGCACGAAGAATGAAAACGAAGCAAATCGCTTCGTTCGGGTTTGAGGGATGTTCACAACAAAAGGATGAAATCCCGCAGTGCGTCTAGAAGTCCGATGGTGGATGGGGGAATTAGATCATGTAGTTCCTGAGCACACTCTCCAAAATGCAATCTGTAGAAAACCGAAAGGCTAGCCACCTTACGCCTGTGCTCAAGACTGAGCAGATTGGTTTCAGCTGCGTCACCAAATAGCCTCTTAGCCCGCCTCTCCACCGAGTCCAAAGCCGCGAGATGGCACCTAGCTGCGCCCGCCCAAATGTGACAGCAGTATTCTACACACGACCGGACTTGAGCTCTATAAAGTGTTAAAAGCTGTCCTGCAGAGAAGTACGGTTGCACTTTGACCAAGATCCCAAGTTTTTGCAGCTATCTTAGCCTTAGACTCGATGAATCGTCCTTATTATCGATTAAAGTTGTATTTTAAAAGCTTATTCCATTTTTTAAATCTAACAATATAATAAATGACGAACTTGTATTTGCATTGGCCATTAGTGAAAGTATCACTGTCCATTCTAATTTTCCATTTTCATTATAATACTTTGAAGTACTCAATAAAAAGTATACGTAATTTGGATTCGTTCATTAACTAAAAGCACGTTAATTTGCAGCCAGTAATTACAGTGACAACGCCATTCATATACAAAGTGATAAACTGGGGAGTTGTCATCCGACCACACCTGAAATGACGCGTGCCGCAAGGTTGAAACTTGGGACCTCTTTGTTTCTGTGTATGCAACTTAGGTGATTATTATACGAGTATTATGCTTGTGGCACAGTTGTTTGTAAGCTTAACTGATATTTGTCGGACTTCATTGGACTTTGAATGGTTTACTATATAATATATTCAATGTACAAGTTTATTTTCAATTAAAAACGAAAACCGATGTCAGATGAAATCAAACATGACGAATGAAACATTATATGCGCTCGCTTTTACTTCTGAAGTTTAATTTTTATTTAGGGGCTATCAAGTGATATCTTCTACATTTCTGCTCGTTAAGGAGTACTTACTTAGTCTTAGATAGTCAAACCTACCAATATCGCAACCAACAAGCATTCTTTCTGAAGTTGATTGAAAGACTTGATCCCTCGATCCAAAATCTAAAGAAAAAATCTTTAGATTTGGCTTTGAGGAAATTTGTAGAAAAGACGATATCTATCAGTATATAAACTGAGGAGTTGTCATCCGACCACACCTGAAATGAGGCGTGCCGCAAGGTTGAAACTTAGGACCTCTTTGTTTCAGTGTATGCAACTTAGGTGATTATTATACGAGTATTATGCTTGTGGCACAGTTGTTTGTAAGCTTAGCTGATATTTGTCGGACTTCATTGGACTTTGAATGGTTTACTATATTCAATGTACAAGTATATTTCCGATTAAAAACGAAACCCGATGTCAGATGAAATCAAACATGACGAATGAAACATTATATGCGCTCGCTTTTACTTCTGAAGTTTAATTTTTATTTAGGGGCTATCACTTCTTCTACATTTCTGCTCGTTAAGGAGTACTTACTTAGTCTTAGATAGTCAAACCTACCAATATCGCAACCAACAAGCATTCTTTCTGAAGTTGATTGAAAGACTTGATCCATCTATCCAAAATCCAAAGAAAAAATCTTTAGATTTGGCTTTGAGGAAATTTGTAGAAAAGACGATATCTATCAGTATATAAACTGAGGAGTTGTCATCCGACCACACCTGAAATGAGGCGTGCCGCAAGGTTGAAACTTAGGACCTCTTTGTTTCAGTGTATGGAACTTAGGTGATTTTTATATTATGCTTGTGGCACAGTTGTTTGTAAACTTAGCTGATATTTGTCGGACTTCATTGGACTTTGAATGGTTTACTATATAATATATTTAATATACAAGTATATTTCCGATTAAAAACGAAACCCGGTGTCAGATGAAATCAAACATGACGAATGAAGCCGAAATATAATAGTTATATTACCAAGTTTGGCGCACATTTGTGCTGTATTCCTTTATACGACTTTTAGAGTTCCCTGGTATTTTTCAGGAACCCAAGGATAAATTCATTTGGGACCTAAATGTAACCAAATCCTTTCAAACAAAAATATATATTAAATCCTTTGGTAAATGTCAGCGCGATGAGTGCACACATTAAAAACCTCCTCTTAAATCTTGATAGTCGGTGAAAGTCCAAAGATTCAGTACTCTCAATCCGAAATCCAAAGAAAAAGTCATTGGATTTTGCTTTGAGAAAAAGTGTAACAAAGACCGTCTAGAAGAGGAATGTGGGAAAGACCGTGAGATATCTAAAGAGCAAAAATTGTAGGAAACTTTCGACGTAAGCCTATAGAAAATATTTATTTAAGAGTCTTGACCTCCTAACCTTACTCTCAAGGCAAGGTAAATCAAAAAAATAAGTTCATTACTGATATTTTTCTATTAAAATGTATAAAAAAGTGTCACTGGCAGCACACGGTCCCTTCCCCGTACGACACGGAACCTTGTGTCCAGTTACCTAAGAGCTCTGGCATCTCTCAATTCGGTGAACAATCTAAGTCAGTCTTTTCTAGCTGATCTGTGTAGATTACTCAAAAGAGTGGAATAACGAGTAAACCATTTACGTGAAAAGCGAATTCTGTATGGTAATCTAAACCTCGAATAAAAACCTAAAGGGTTACAATAAGAATAAGAAATCATTTATAATCGTGACGCTTTGCAATCAAATTCAACAGTTTCAATTTGAAAACAACGATGTTAATTATACACCTGTTAAACTACTGATATAACATTAATACGACGCAATTACTATATAATAAACTAGCGTACCTAGCCCGCTTCACCGGGCTAGATTTTGCTTTATTTTTTGACAATAAACTAACATCATTAAATATTTAATTTAACTTTCACAATATATTAAATTATTCATTTATCTCCGTATTCATTCTCTTCTCGAGCGGGTGAAGATCATTAATCTTATCATTTAAGAATTTATTATACAACAATATATATTGTACTTCAATAAGGTTCATAATGACATAAATATACACAACGCATGTGTCAATACAAATTTGTGTTATAAAACAATAGAATATCATCATAGTAAAAAAAAGCTGTATTTGACAGTTCAAAAAGAGGAATGCCCCGATCGCCATCAAACTTACAGGATTACTCGCTAGGTCAATCTGAAGATACTAAGATAATTTCATTGAAATCGGTCCAACCGTTTCGGAGCCTATACGGATCAAACCCACACACATTCTCTTTTATATATATAGATTAATACAATAACAGCGGTCGTAGAAATAATTTATAGCATTCACTACAGCTCGTGCTTTATGTTCAAAGTCTCCATGGGGTTTCGGTGTATCGTTATCTACGTATATACAAACACATATATCCACCATATTTAATAGCGTCCGTTATCAACCACCATTCTGTCAGTCGATAGCTTTATTTTACTGCGGAATGGTCACTCGGTGGATGTTGCTCGACGCGGACAATCCATTTTAATTATAATAGTGGAAAATCAACAATAGGAAAACACATTTGATAAGTGAACTGGAAGCAAATGTTTGGAATTAATTATATATAAAACATTCAAAGTATTTAGGCAAATTCAATAACAAATCAACGTCTAATTAGACTAAAACAATGAACTACGCGTTCGGTCCTTGAGCTAAAATTTCAAGGGCGACCTCATTCGTTCATATTTTATAATCCTCAATCAACGTGTTAAAACGTTAGTCTATTGGTAAATATCCGTACATGCATACAAAATGAAAGAGGATGTTGGCCATTTGACCACGTTCTATTCTTCCGCTACTCTCACCAATGCTGCGATGACGTGGAAAAATAAATGTGGCTCCATCCTGTCACTTAAATCTAATCGACAGTATAGAACGCAAAATTCGAAATCTCCCGGCTCTCCAGGATTCTTTTCTAGACTTTTAAAAGATTTCAAGAAGACTAAAGTCCATGACTCGGAATACCAGCAGTCTACTAAAAGCTCTCATAGAGCGTTTTGGAAGTCGAAAACATTAGAAGACTCCAAATTAAATGTTCAGGTTGAAGATCGGGGTGTTAAAAAGAAAACCTTTGTTGCTGAAAAGAGTCACGCTGTTTATAGCAAAGGTTTCGTGTTCCGGAAGGAGGCTGACGGGTCACCTACTGTTGTGATTGGAGATGATGATGACGTGGCGATTAATGCCGTATCTAGTTTAAAAAGAGATTCAAATGTAGAACATAGTCATGAAAACAGGTTGAAACTTCTACCTAATTATCAAGGCAGTAAAATGTTCATGGCTACGGGAGAACGGTTGTATTGGGTGCGTTTTTATTGTGTTTTAAATACATCTTGGTCTGAATATAACGAAAGACATTAAAAATTATGAGTAGTCGTACAAAAAATAAGCTTATATTTCTTTTATTAACGGGCCATTATATTTTGCTAGTGGTTTTTTGTCACCGTTAATCGAAAGTCCGCATTAAAATCTAGAAACTCACGATCTGATTAAAAAAAAACTTACGTGTCTAACTCCAGGAAAAGACAGAGATGGTTTCACGGCTATGGCATATTTTTATATTTCCGTCGTATTAGTCCTAAGGCTTTCACAATCACGATGCTCAGCCTGCACCTCTATTACAAAAAAATTAAATCAAACGACCGCGAGAAGTTATAAAGACTTGACCATTTCTTATAACTCTGAATCAAGAGGGCCGAGCCACGGCTCATTCAGATGCTTTGATTGAATTACTAGATATTCTAGACAGTATATTAACATTATTGTCACTTCGGGAAGGATTGGCTCTGGGAGAAGAAGTGGCAGCAGAAACTCCAGGAACGCTTCTCTTATTACCAGCAGAATCTTCCTGTGATGCTGTGGAAATGCTAATAAAATTGTAGGACACTTGCGTTTGAGGAATTATTTAAACTTTTCGTTGCGTCGTACGGGTCTTCGAGAACGTGCTCCGGAATAGGCGCAAAATTTAAATTTGTACGTCAGTTTAAAAGTAGGAGAACTTCAGATCCGGGGCTCGGGTCTCTAGTATATAATATAATGATATGAACTAGGTAGTTAGGCTAGGTAGATTTATCGGACAAATTAACTCAAATGAAATACTGCCCTCAATCCTTAATTAATTTGTGTCGGTTAAATGTGATTCTATTCTAATGTATTATACAATTATTAACGGTTTCATCATTCATTTCATAAAGATTATCAAAATGATCGCAAAGGGCTAGATGCACCAAAAAGACATGAGCATACGAGGTTCCCTTCTTGAAGGCCCTTGTTGAGTTGTTCCTTACTAGTACAGACGACATAAGAGCTCTGCAATTTCTCAAATCCCGGTGAACCTGTTGCGGGTCAACAATTGATTCTAAATAATCTTCCACAGCTCGGAGAAACTCGCCCATCTTCATTCGGACCTGCCACGTACCAGGACTTCAAGGATATCCGTTCGAGGTGCTTAGCTGAAGGGAGACTGTTCGAGGATCCGGAGTTCCCAGCTATAGATCGCAGTTTGTACTACAAAGAGAAACTGGATCGGCCCCTCACCTGGCTTAGACCGAGCGTAAGTGTTTCTTAGTTTCATGCCTCTGCACATGGGAATCTACTAACAAGTAGATAGCTACAGCAGCTCCTATTACTATTGCAAGAATGGGAAATTTAAATAATTCTTCTGGTGTAGTTCTTCTTGGGTCTTCTTTTTATTTTAATATATCACTTGATTACCAATTCGTTTCCACCGTAATGCACAAATCCAATCTCGGAATTAAGCCACCTAATTTGTGTTCTAATCTGCATTGTCTTATTACTTTATTAATAATTAGTTCCGACAGAAGAAGCCGTAGGAACGTATTAATTATGTTTAAAGTCTCCGGGATTATATTATAATTATATAATATTTTATATCTTAGCCATTTTTAATTATTAAAATATAATAATAATATTCTTTATTGAACACAGCTATGATACATGATATAATGATGTCCTGTCTCTTAAACTAGAAAATCTAACCGAACATATTACACATTACATATTGGTCATACATTTTTTGTTCTGCCAAATGGATTTAAACATGGCTGAGGCTTTAGAAATTAATAAGAAATTACCATGGAGAAGTTTACCTTTCGTGGAGTTGATCTTCATTGATCATTTCATCAATAGAACATCTGGATGGAAATAGTTCTCCCCCAACGACTTCCAAAAGGTCGTCAGAAATCATCGCAGGTCGTCGCGGACTTTTCGGCTCCATCGACTGTTCTACGCGCTATCTGTTCTGCGGATTGCCACTTCAACTTGCTTACTCGGTTAATGATCTTGATTAAGTTCTTGATGTACCCAAAGAGCATTTTTATTATTATTTATTCTATAACTCTGTACATCTCTTTTACAATCATCCGTTTTAAAATAATTTTCATCTACCCCAAATTAATTTACAAAACGATTTCTGCCTATTTCCGATCCTATGAATCTTTTATTGATCCGCCTTCCAATGAATCATTTAAAGTTAAAACTGCTATCCATTCTTCAAACTTTTATGGCAAGTAATTCAAGTTACTACTATGTGTTGTTAGACTGTGGAATGGCCTTCCTAATTCTGTTCGACGTTCTAAGTACCTGCTTTAAAAAAACTGTTATAGCAGGATTTTCATTAATAACGCCGGAGCTATAATATATGCATGTATATTTTTATTATTATATTTATTTGATAACTTATTTATGTGGGTATAATTAGTGTTGATTATTTAGTATATATATGTATATTTTAGTTATAATATTATGTGTATGTCATCACATACACTCGTGAGCAAAAATAAAGGGTCGGTTAAGAAAGTTTGAATATCTCGGAAGATAAAAACGCTAGCTAATTGAAATAAATTGTGCATGATAGACAATTATTTTTATAAAAAATTTAGTACTTAGTGCCGCCACATGGAGGCAACACTAAGGACCTAAAATTTTAATAAAAAAAAAATTTAATGAAAAATACTGCATTATTCAAGTTTAAGTAAAATATCCTTTTTCGTTTATGTTTTTTAAATTTTTTTTCTTTTTTAAAAAGAAAGCTAGCAATATTTCTTTTTTTTCAGAAATATTACTAACAATCTTGTTAACCATTCCAACTAAGCTTAAGCTTGTGCTAGGACATGGTTCACGGCAATAGTCCAATGGTGGATTCGAAACCACGACCTTACGATTCGCAGCCCGTACCCTTAACCATTGGGCTATTGACGCTATTATTACTATTATTATAAATATTTTATTTCAAGAATATTTAATTGTCTATGATGCACAATTTATTTCAGTTAGTTAGCGTCTTTATCTTCCGAGATATTCAAACTTATGCAGTCCGATTCGAGCAGTGGTTGTGAGCGGACGTGTGCCGCGCCGATCCCTGTCTGAAAAGGACAGCTATTAGCGCCGTCCATTGAGGGCGCGACGGGGGCACCTGCGAGCACAGCTGCACGCCTCCTTTGTGCTTTTCTCTGAATTCGTAATTGCCGCTTTCCAACGGCTTACGTTTTTCTGAGTATAAGTAGAGTAAGTAAGAACTTAATTATTTTATTGTTTCGAGTCCTTTGTTCGTCCGGTGGATACCTAACGGTGTGAACGAAGCCGACGACAGGTGGTCCTGGTGCCTGACGCTTCCCCTCTGGAATCGCGAAATCGGAAGGGGTCGGCAAGGTTGGCCTTTGGTCTACTGCCATAGTCAACAGTCGACTCACGTTTTGGCCTTTTAGTGCCCCGGGTAGTTTTAATTAGTCTTAAGGACACACCTGAGGTGCACAATAAGATTGGCACCCAGACACACTAAGGCACACATCCTCCCTGCCTACACCCGGCGGGGAGGGAGGCAGGGCTATACACCCCGGCATCCCACCGGGACCCCTGTGGTAGGTAGGTAGATCTTGTGATAAAGTCCCCCCTGCGCGATTAAAATGGGCAAACTTATTGCCCTTATCGAAAAGCTCCGGGTGAAATTCCCGCAAATATATCAACTGCTTATCGAAGACGAGCAGGTCGACGAATTGACCGCCGGGCCATCTGCCCCCGACCCCGTTCCCTCACCGCGTGTAGACTCCGCATCCGAAATGGAGATTGAGAAATCGGGTACGGACAGCGACAACTCCATCGAAGGTGGCCTATTCACAACGGTCACCAAGCGTAAGACGAAGAGGAAGAAGAGCCAGGCGGCCGCTTCCTCTCCGTCTGTGAGCCCCACACCGCCCACGAAGGCACACAAGGGGCCAACGGACTTAGCCGCATCGCGGACCCCACCCGCCTCCCCATCCATTCCCCGCGAGAACGAAACAACGGACGCCGGTACGTCTCGCCCTTGCGCCGAAACACGTCCTGCCACCGCGTCCCGAGTCCCAACCGCGAACCGCTCCTCCACCGGACCGACCGTTTCAAACGCGAAGCCACCTCCGGTATATTTGACAGATAGATCGCAGTGGGCCCGCGTCCAATCAGCTATGCCCCATCGTAAATTAGTACCGACATTAGCCGGCACCAAAATTAGGGTACAGGCGGAGGATGCCGCCTCCTTTAGAGATCTCACATCGTTCATGCAACAAAGTGACATCTATTTTTATACATATGCACTCCCAGAAGAGCGCACCCTGCGGGCGATCGTCAAGAGGATTCCCGCAGAAGTTACGATTGAGGAGATTATTTCGGATCTTAAGGAACAGAGCCTCCCAGTCATCAGCGTCCATCGCATGCGTAGGCAGCGCAATAAAACGCCCCTGGATATGGTCCAAGTGACTCTAGCTCGCACTCCAGAAGGCAAACGCATATTTGATATTAAAACATTATGTAGGTTCACCCGCATAGTAGTCGAAACTCCGCGCAAAACAGGCTTGCCCGGGCAATGCCATAAGTGCCAACTTTATGGCCATTCCGCACGAAATTGTTTCGCGCGCCCCCGGTGCGTTAAGTGCCTTGCGGACCACGGCACTCGCGACTGTCCCCGTCCCAAGGACAAAGCCCTCCAAACGGAAGAGCCCTCCTGCGTCTTATGCAGGCAAATAGGCCATACGGCCAACTATAAAGGATGCCCTAAGGCACCACAACGTAAACGGCCGGCCGATAATACCGCGTCCGTCTCAAAACTCCCGATGGTGCCGCCACCGTCGGCGTTCCCACCGTTGCGCCCCGCGTGGCAAACGCCGCTCAAATTCACCGCGAACGGCGCCACAGCCGCGGCTATAGCACCTGCGCCTGCCCGCCCGGTGGCGGTACATCCATCCGCTCCAGCGCCACCGTCGGCGCCCACGGCGCCTAACGCGGATACTACCACGGCTTTGAGGGACTAAGCGCGGTCCTTAAGTCGTTTAACATCGACGAACTCATTGCCATCGCGAACGAATATGCGTCGAAAACGAATGCTGGCGCACGTCTTGATGTTATACACAGATACCAGCACGTCCTTATCGCGTTAAAATGATTTGCAACGCTAGGATAAAGCCCCCGTTCGCTAACCGTCGCGTATTTTAATGCGAACGGGCTTAGGGAACAAAAAGACGAAGTTGCGAACTTCGTCCGCGAATATCAGGTCGACGTAATGTTAGTGCAAGAGACCTTTCTCAAACCATCTATGCGCGATCCGAAGATCGCGAATTATAACATCGTTAGAAATGATAGAGCCGGTGCCAGAGGCGGCGGCACCCTCATTTACTATAGGAGGTCTTTGCATTGTGTTCCGATCGACACGCCGCGTCTAAAGCACCTTGAGGCCTCGGTCTGCCAGTTAGCCATGACAGGTCACTCCCCTATAACCATCGCTTCGGTATACCTTCCGTGTCACCGTAGCAAAGAAGTACTCAGAACTGACTTCGAAGCTCTCCTATCTCTCGGAGACGCTACGATTCTAGCAGGTGATTTTAATAGCAAGCATCCTCGGTGGTTCTCCTATAAGACTAACCCGCGAGGGCTGGCCCTCGAATCTCTGGTCGATCCCCTCGACTTCGAGATCGTGGGACCACAAGAGCCCACCCATTTTCCGCACCAAGTGGAACATACACCGGATGTCTTAGACATTGCTATCCTCCGCCATATCACCCTTACAGTAAGTAACCCGTGCGTGATACACGAGCTTCACTCGGATCACCGTCCTGTAATTCTGCGGCTAGGGCCTTCAGCCCAAACCGCTCCTCAGACCAAATCCATCATCGACTGGCACAAACTTGAGTCCCAATTGAAAGATGCCAGCTCCCCTCATCTAGAAGCGTTTCCTGAGAACGTAGATTCTCCTCTCAAAACCAATCTCGCAGCGCACGCGCTCTCGAGACACATTCAGACGGTCATCAAAGACTGCTCCAAGGAGGTACCCGTTGTGGACGACCACAAATGGGCCCTGCCTTCTGAAATTCGTGATCTCATGAGACGGAAGAATGCCGCCACTAGGGCTTACGACTTGTATCCTACCGAGCGTCACCGTAGGCGGCTACGTAAATTGCAGCGTGAAGTTAAATCACGCATAGCCGCTTATAGGAACGAACAGTGGAACAATACGTTAAGCGACATCCGCCCTTCACATCTGGCATTTTGGAGATTACCAAAATCGCTTAAACGCGACCCCGATCCGGGATGCCACCCTCAATCGTCCTAATCTCCCGCCAGCTTCACTGGACGAGGAGAAGGCCGAGTGTCTGGCTGACAGTCTCGAGGCTCAGTGCTCCCCCAGCACCCTTCCCGTCGACCCCGCCCACCTCCTAAAGGTAGAGGGCGAGGTCGATCGTAGGGGGAAAAAACCAATCCGCGATCCCGTCCCACCGATCACGTGCACCGAGGTTGAGGATGTATTAAAAAATTTGCGTCCCCGCAAAGCTCCCGGTATAGACGGCATACCCAATTTGGTAGCTAGACATTTCCCCGATAATATCGTACGCCTCCTGGCTATAATATATAACGCGGCCATGACTCACGGCATCTTTCCCAACGAGTGGAAGGAGGCCGACGTCGTAGGGTTCTTCAAACCTGGTAAACCGCGTACAGAACCCACTTCATATAGACCTATTAGTCTCCTCTCCGTTTTGGGGAAGGTATACGAACGGCTTATCTTAGCTCGATTACGCGCCTTCATGGACTCGCGAGAGCTTCCCATACCCGAGCAGTTTGGCTTCCGTGCCAAACATTCATGTACTCAACAGGTGCTCCGCATCTCGGAGCACATTCACGCCAAATCCCTAATCGGCATGCATACGGGAGCTATCTTCCTGGACGTGGCGAAGGCATTCGACAAAGTCTGGCACGCCGGGCTTGTATACAAACTATACAAGCTCGGGGTGCCCGACTCTTTAGTGCGCACATTGCGCGATTTTCTTACTGGTCGAACCTTCAGATACCGCGTCGAGGGAGTGCGCTCCACCCTCCGTCCCGTTCGAGCCGGTGTACCACAAGGCTCCGTGCTCGGTCCTGTCCTGTACACGCTCTACACTAACGATATTCCGCGCTCACGTAGAGCAGAACTAGCCCTTTTCGCCGACGATACCGGCATTTATGCCTCGGGGCGTTCCCCCGAAGTAATTCTCAAAAAACTCCAGACCGCGGCCGATGCCCTAGGAATTGGTTTAGGAAATGGAGAATAGAAATCAACCCGGCTAAGAGCGCAGCCATGTACTTCACGAGGCGTCTTCAGTCTCCACCTCGTTGCGTCCAACTTCTAGGCACCCCTATTCCATGGGTAACACAAACCAAATACTTAGGTGTCGTGTTAGATCACAAACTCAGCTTCGGCCCTCACGTCGATCAGGTTAGGAACCGGGCGGCCTACGTTATGGGTCGCCTATATCACCTCATTAATAAGAAAAGTAAAATGTCCCTTCGTAATAAGGTGACACTTTACAAAGCAGTTATACGTCCCGTTATGACGTACGCGAGCCCGGTCTTCGCGCATGCCGCCCATAAACATATCCATAGGTTACAAGTAATTCAGAATCGTTTTTTGCGACGAGCCACGGGTGCGCCGTGGTTCGTACGTAATCGCGAGCTCCACGTTGACACAGGGTTACCGACAATAGCCCAATTCTTTAAGCAGGCATCTCGACGGTTTTTGAGACTGCCGCCACCAAACATTCTAACAAACTTCTTGTAAGTGCCGCCACTTATAAGCCTTCCTATACTAAATTCCGTCGCGTCGCCCGTAGGCCGAGACACGTTCTTGACGATCCGGACGACGCGATTACCATTGCACAGGCTAGATCTCTACAAATCCACAAAGCGTCCATTCGCGACCGTCGGAGGTTGCGAATAATCCTTGCGCGTTACCG
The DNA here is from genome assembly GCA_029286785.1 of Meandrusa payeni. Lineage (NCBI taxonomy): Eukaryota > Metazoa > Arthropoda > Insecta > Lepidoptera > Papilionidae > Meandrusa > Meandrusa payeni. Next base: position 3,637,121 of record JAGSMX010000032.1, read on the forward strand.
CTATTTTATGGGCAGGCCCTTAGATGCTAGGAGCGTTGCTGGAGTTTCTTCGGCCACTTCTTCTCCCAGCGCAAACGCTTCCCGAAGTGGCACTTAAAGTTAGTTTAGCTTTTCGAATGTCCCTTAGATTATCCGTGAAATAGCTACCGACCGAGTCGTGGTTCGGCCCTCTCAGGCGCCCTCGGATCGGAATGCTTACGCGTTACATAGTAACCGTCCGCCGAGGTTAATTTCACCGGGGACCCTTGTGTCGAGTTACTAGCAATAGAGGTTCAGGCTAAGCGACCTAAGAGCTATGCCACCTCTCAATCCGGTGAAGCAGTCAAGGCCAGCTTCTCTGGCCAATCTGTGTAGTTCGTCATAAAAAAAAAAAATCAAACTTATTTAATTGACCCTTTATTTTTGCTCACGACTATATTTGTTTTTCTTGCCCATACAAAGGTTGCCTGGAAGAGATCAGCGCTAAATTAACCCATTATAACACGAATTGCAAAATATACCATAGTTCTGTTATTTGCTTCTTGTTTGATTTTAGTGTAAATTGAAGTTATATCTGTCTTAACAGCAGATGAAGAGTAAGTCCGTTTACTATCGTAAATTCATATTGAGGAATTGTTGCAGGAAATATGCGAAGATCCGCAACTATTCGTGGAGGGGTACAGCCGTTTCGACGTGCAACAGGGGGAACTGGGCGACTGCTGGCTACTAGCGGCTGTCGCTAACCTGACGCTGCATAGGAAGTAAGTCAAACAAGCATAAAATAGCTTGGAAGGACTACAGTGATCTAGAGCTCGATTTTTTTTTTAATGACGAACTACACAGATTGGTCAGAGAAGCTGGCCTTGACTGCTTCACCGGATTGAAATGTGGATAGGTCTTAGGTCGCTTAGCCTGAACCTCTATCGCTAGTAACTCGACACAAGGGTTCCCCTGATGAGGGATAACCACGGCTTGGACGATTACTATGTTACCCGTAAGCATAACGATCCGAGGGCGCCCAAGAGGGCCGAACAACGACTCGGTCGGTTGCTATTACACGGATAATCAAGCGCTTGATACTCAACTGGTTTATACCAATGAAAAACCGCAATGTCAACCAAATATCACCATCGGTGTCTCCGAATCTTTACGATTTGGGTTACTTTCAAGAAACGAGCTTATTCTTAAAGGCTGGCAACGCACCTGCAGGTCCTCCGTTTTTGTGGATGTTCATTGGTGATGGTGATCACTTAAGATCAGGTGATTACGGCTCACGGCTCGTTTGCCACTTTTCCTGTAAAAAAAAACCTTTTTTCGGTTTTTTCAATAAAACCCTGACTTGGAAATTTTTGCCTGGTGGTATGGTGGGTACCGCACATATCTTTAATAGTGGAAATCTAAAGTTGTCTCTGTCTACCCCGTTAAGGTTATAAGGACATGCGGGTTGATTTTTATTTGTTTGATCATTTACAACCGACTTCAAAACAGGAGGTTCTCAATTCGTGTGTTCTTTTAATGTTTGTGGACATAACGCCGTCGGTTCTGAAAAGACGTTGTTTGAATTTTATTGTGAAAAGAAAAAAGTTTGCTTTTAATTATGTCGTATTTTGATTTGGATTCCAAATATATACCAGGGAACTACTACAGATCATATGAAAGTATAATTATTTATTGAGATATTGGCAGGTTTACAACAATTCAAGACAAGGCAAGTACACCATAATCCAGCCCTGTAGTTCTGGGCTCTCAAGAATAAGACTACGGTATCCCCTGCCTGTCGTACAAGGCGACTAAAGGGCGGGTTCACTGGGCGACAAGGGTGGGGGCCTGAGTCGTTCACCAAAGTGGACCCGGGAAGAAGGCGACATCGGCTGGCCCGTGTCGCCTTGCGCTACGAGGGCACAGGGGGGGACGGAGTAACCCCGGGACGTGCTCACCTTGAGCACAGTGCAGAGGGGCTCCGGTGCGTTCCACTGGAGATCCCGGAGCCCCTCGTCATGCACCGAGAAAAAGGCCACCGGGGAGGTTTTAGTGGGTAAGAACCCCACATAAACGCCGCCTTCCCCCCATAAGGCGGGGTATCTTTGTGAAGATTTCCTCCCCTCCATAATAACAATGAGAACAAATGTGAATTAAGAACTTCTTCCTTTTTAAAGTCGGTTAAACATAATGACCATTACTGTTTTTAATTAGGTATGATTTTAATGAACACTATTTTCCTGCTGAACTATAATCGCCAGGACTCATTTTACCGCAAAATGCACCGCCGTTTTGTTACGGATGAAGTCTGATTGTGCTTGTTTTTAAGCAAATAGCTTGAACACTATACATAGTGTATTTAGGGTGATAACTAACTAAAACAATTTTTTTTTGTTTCCGAAATACTAGAAAGTTATATCAAGAAGATCTAGCGGCTTCTATTCTCTTTCTTTTTCCATATTTGTAGAAAACTATCAATATTTATATTTTCAGAAATATTACTAACAGTGTTGTTAACCATTCCAGCTAAGCTTATGCTTGTGCTAGGAGATGGTTCACATCAATCGTCGATTGGTGGATTCGAACCTACGACCTTACGATTTGCAGACCGTACCCTAAACCATTCGGCTATTGACGTTTAAAAATTAATGCTTCAAATACAATTAAAAATTTAAATTATCTTAAACTACTTTGTATGTCCATTGTCATGTCCATGTCCATGTCTTTGTATGACAATGTATGTCTCTAAACTATCAAAAGATTGATATACAATAACATTTTAATAATCTATTTGTAAATATTTTTAAATTGAGGTTAGATTCTGACAATTTTTTTGATCGTTATAAAGATCGGTCGTTATAAGTGACGTTAGATTATACAAATAAAAATGAAAACGATAAGGTGGGATCGTAGTCAAGCACTTGCTTAGAAATTATAAAAAAAAAAACCATCATGTCTGATACTGAGTCAAATATTTCCAAGCAGTTTAATTGAAAATGTGATTGACATTGACCTAGAAACATTAACACTGTATTTATTACAAGTTGTAACTTTGTACTCGAATTTTACACGCCTATTAGTAGAACAATGTGTTTTATACAACGACCTTATTAAGATTTCATGAATTCTAGAACGTTCTATGAGACATAGCAAAACTTCTTAGTATATCGTAGAGTTGGCGTCAAATAACTTTAGCGCTTGTACAATCGCGCACGCAAATATTCATTTCGACAAATTATATATAAACTATTTAAAATTACAAATTAATTAATTAAATAAAAATACAACACAACTTAATTAACTAATAACTTTAATAGTAAAAAAAAATCAAAATGAACAGAAAACTAATATCAATTAACATAGAATTTAGAACGCGACTGTACACCAGGAGCGAGAGGGGCGTGGTATCGGTGGCGCGGGGCAGAGTACGACAGGAGAGCCAATAAGCGCTCGCGCATGCCCCCCGCGCCCTCTTCTCCTCCCCCGTTATTACCTTATTATACCTTATTTCGACTTAAACACATTAACGGTCAGCGCTAGAATTATTTGCCGTCAACTGTACCATAAATACATACAACAACAACAATTGTACCATCAATTGACGTTAGATTCTGACAATTTTTTGATCGTTATAAGTGACGTTAGATTATACAAATAAAAATGAAAACTATAAGGTGGGATCGTAGTCAAGCACTTGCTTAGAAATTATAAAAAAAAAACCATCATGTCTGATACTGAGTCAAATATTTCCAAGCAGTTTAATTGAAAATGTGATTAACATTGACCTAGAAACAATAACTTTGTACTCGAATTTTACACGCCTATTAGTAGAACAATGTGTTTTATACAACGACCTTATTAAGATTTCATGAATTCTAGAATGTTCTATGAGACATAGCAAAACTTCTTAGTATATCGTACAGTTGGCGTCAAATAACTTTAGCGCTTGTACAATCGCGCACGCAAATATTCATTTCTACAAATTATATATAAACTATTTAAAATTACAAATTAATTAATTAAATAAAAATACAACACAACTTAATTAACTAATAACTTTAATAGTAAAAAAAAATCAAAGTGAACAGAAAACTAATATCAATTAACATAGAATTTAGAACGCGACTGTACACCAGGAGCGAGAGGGGCGTGGTATCAGTGCGCGGGGCAGAGTACGACAGGAGAGCCAATAAGCACTCGCGCATGCCCCCCGCGCCCTCTTCACCTCCCCTGTTATTACCTTATTTCGACTTATACACATTAACGGTCAGCGCTAGAATTATTTGCCGTCAACTGTACCACAAATACATACAATAACAACAATTGTACCATCAATTGACGTTATCAACAGATTTTTTATACTTTCTAAGTAAGTGCTCGACTTCGATCCCACCTGATGTTAAGTGGAAATGCAGTCCTGGATGGTTAGGCCCACTAGCTTAGTAAATGCCTATTCACTCTACTAAAAATACCCAGATTGTAATCGGAGGGAAATACCGCATGGGCAATTATTCCAGTACCTTGCTGTACTAATAATGAAAGACGAAGCATAGAGCTTCGTTCGGGTTTGAGGGATGTTCACAACAAAAGGATGAAGTCCCGCAGTGCGTCTAGAAGTCCGATGGTGGAACGGGGATGTGGCAATTAGATCATGTAGTTCCTGAGCACAGTCTCCAAAATGCAATCTGTAGAAAACCCGAAATAATTAATATATGAATAAATTCGTTTATAAATTAGTAATGTTCTGTATAAATACGATAGATAGCAATTCATTGGTATAAATTCGCTGGAATTCAAACTAGCGACCGACAGGTCGTAAATCAATTTATATTTACTTTGTTACTAATTATATGGTAATTGAGTAAAAAATACTGTTGGTCTGTACATATAATGTTTTTTAAAGGTTGTTCTTCCAAGTGGTGCCCGACGACCAGAGCTTCGATGAGGACTACGCTGGTGTTTTCCACTTCCGGTTTGTATTCTTCTGCCTTTTAATCACTCCGAATCAAAAAAAATATACATGATAATAATATTGAAGTGAAGGGCCTTAGTTAAAGTTAGAGCCTATATATATATATATGTGTATATATACACACTTTCTCTCTCTTTATTTTCCATATAGGCTCCGAAACGGCTGGACCGATTTCAATGAAACCTTCAGGGAATCTTCATATTGACCTGGCGAGTAAATCTGTAAAGTTTGGTGACATTAATTTAATTGTTTAAATGATGAGAATGATATTGTAATACTGATATGTATATACACCCGCTCGAGAAGAAAATCAATACGAAAAAAGAAAAAAAAATGGCGCAGGGACTCACGGTGGGGATCATCTAACTTACATTTTCATCTTAGACTTAAGAAATAAGTGTATGTGTTTTAAAAAAAGACTTGGCTTAAACGTCTTGTTACCAAGCCATAAAATATTCATAAAAAAAAAAGAATGAATACGGAGAGAAATTAATAATTTAATATATTGTGAGAGCTAAACTAAAGATTTAATGATGTAAGTTTATCGTTCAAATAAAGTATAGTAAAATCTAGCCCGGCGACACGCGCTGGGTACGCTAGTATACACATAACACACTGTTGGCACAGGCCTTCTCTGTAAAGAGAATACGAGGGTATAGTTCGCCACGCAGCCGTACTGTGTATAAACAGACTTCACATGTGTTAGGAAATTTTCTAACATCTTTCTATAGTCAGCGCGCGAGTTGAATGCAGTCGGGGCGTGAGGGTAAGAGCGGGAGTTGTCCGCACGCCGCCCCTCGCGTCCCTGTAGTGGTAGGTTCACATTCCCCTATTCTAGGGAGCTTTTGAACTCGTAGGCCCACATATTCGCCCCCCTCTCGACCTCCGTCTCAATCGAGACCGAGAGGTCGGGAGGGCGTAGAAGATAGATTCGTCGCGGCTGACGCTTGAGGGATTAGCCTCGACGTAAAAATAGTTATTCCTAAAAAATCCGTTCTAAAACGGTATCCAAGACCAGGGGAGCAGTCGCCCACTGCGCTGATAACCCGGGTAATGGGGTAACACCCCGAGGCCCGTACCTGCGAGGTTCCCGTGAACCTTGTAGATGACTCGACACACACACACACCTGTAGTGCTGTGACAGTTACAGTACGCCCCCTCCGTGCTATAGCGTTAATAATGAAGTAGCGATCCCATGTTATTTATTTATTTTTAATAATGACTTATCCGATACCATCCAGTTCTGTTAATAGAAAACAAGTTATTGCCAAGTTAACGACAAATGTTTATGTGCGTGTGCGATTATTAAATTTTAACTTTTTTTTTTATTTCGCAAACTTAAAGAATTGTTCAAATTTATCTACATACTCAACATGGTCGTCAGTAATTATACTTAGGTCACATCAGTATCGCACTCCTGAGCTCTGCATTCAACTCGCGCGTTGACTACAGTTTTCCTCACAATGTTTTCCTTCAACGCGGAGCGCATGGTAAATCAGCACTTACAATTGCAACAACAAATTCATTGGTCCCGGGACTGAGGTTCGAACTCGGACAGCTAACGTACTATGCGCCCTAACAATGAGCTACCAAAGCTCACGCGATCTTATTTCTATTTGTTGTATCTGTATTTATTGTATGTGCAGGTTCTGGCAGTACGGCCGCTGGGTGGACGTTGTCATCGACGACCGTCTCCCTACGTACCGCGGCAAGCTGGTGTTCCTGCACTCGTCCGAGAGGAACGAGTTCTGGAGCGCCCTACTCGAGAAGGCATACGCTAAGTAAACACTTTACTTTTTTTAACCGACTTCAAAAAAGGACAGAAAAAAAAACATAAAAATACCCAGTATGTAGTATTTTTATGTTTTTTTTAGTTGGATTTTGCCCGGAAAATACATGTTTTCGGTCTTTCCGGGAAATTCTGTTACTCTGACTATATTGGGTCAGAGATGTTGTTCAACTTCCATATATTTATCTTCTCATTTTTATTTATATATTGGTTTTATATATAAATATTTTGGTATATATATTTTTCAATATGTATAGATATAATGTTAATCCGTTTCTTTATCTTTCTTCAGTCAATTATCTTTATTTACAATCACAAGGTATATTTAATAATATAATATATATTTTTATTGTTAAGGCACTTATACCAACCGGTTGCACTTGGATAGCCTTTCGGTTTTCTACAGATTGCATTTTGGAGAGTTTGCTCAGGAACTACATGATCTAATCTCCCCATCCCCGTTCCGCCATCGAACTTCTAGACGCACTGCGGGATTTCATCCTTTTGTTGTGAACATCCCTCAAACCCGAACGAAGCGATTTGCTTCGTCTTTCATTATTCGTACAGCAAAGGACTGGAATAGTTTCCCGCATCTGTCTTTCCCTCCCATTACAATGTGGGCATTTTCTAGACTAGCTAGTACGCCTTGCCATCCAGGACTGCATCTCCACTAAAGATCAGGTGGGATCGTAGTCAAGCACTTGCTTTGAAAGTATAAAAAAGAATTATGAATTTAAGAAGGTTTGGATTCAATTAACTTGACTTTAAAATATATTTATTTATTTATTTATTCTTTATTTGCACACAATACAAAAAATAAAGGTACAAATAGGCGGACTTAATGCCAGTAGGCATTCTCTGCCAGTCTACCTTGGGGTTGTGAAGAGACAAAGTAACGGGTGCAAGCTATATGAGAAAATAATAAATAAAAGAAAACTATAATAAATACATTCATACTTACAAATAAATTAAACATATAAACATAATAATTATATATAATAATAAATAGATACATACATAAATACATATATATAGAATTATAGATGGATAAGGACAGCAATTGACAAAATATTCCTTGCTTAGGTAAATATATACCAGGGAACTCCTAAAGGTCTAAAGAAAGTATGCATATTACTTGAGATATTGGCAGGTTTATGACAGTCCAAGACTATTTATGTACACGTTATCGTTAACGAGCGGAAATGTGAATTAATAAAGAGAAAATCAGACCTTTGTAATAAAACTATTATATTTCGGGAATATAGGAGAGCGTCCGCCCCTTTTGGGAGGTAAAGTGTGGTGTCTCTCTCTCTCTTCCATGCTATTGGTCCCACATGGTGGTGGGGTCAGCTTTCCGAATTTTCGCTTTCCACTTCGCTCTGTCCCCGTCATCGTCTTTGGCGATGTTGCACTCCCTCATGTCTCTCGACACCACACTCTCCCACCTTGTCTTGGGTCTTCCTCTGGATCTTCGACCGGGAAGGGAAAGTTGTAACGCGAGGTTCCCTACGTAGTCGGAGGGCCTCCTCTTAACGTGTCCATACCATCGCAGCCTACTCTCCTGCATTTTGTCGGCAATGTCGCGCACACCCAGGCTTCCTCGCACAAATTCGTTGCGAATTTTGTCACGCCTGGTTACGCCACACATCCATCTCAGCATTTTCATTTCGGCAACTTGGATGGTATGCACGTTATTCCGAGTCACTGCCCATGTTTCGCTGCCATATGTAAGGACCGGTCGTATGATGGTTTTGTAGACCAGACCTTTCAGTGTCTATAACACAATAAAGAAGATTATCTATAATATAATACGCATGTTATTTATGTTCAACCAAACCAGCATAAGAAAACCGTTGTGGTAGGGATGTTCATGCCTGTCCTGTCGCTGACAGATCCGGGACACCCCGCTCATAACGGCTGATGGCATTCGCGGTAGGTTTAGTGGGTATGGGCTGCCCAGGCCGAGTCCCACACATCCCTCGGGGCCCACCCAGGGTACCGGAGGATGGTCTATAAACAGATTCCCCCGCGTTAACAAAAAAAAAAGGGATGTTCATGCCAAAAATATATCGATATATTTTGCGATAAAATATATCGTGAGGTTGTATCGATACTACGCGATATATTGTACAAGTATATCGATATTTTTGTTTTATAATTAATTGGCGCTTAATATTAAATATTAGAAAAGTTTTTTACTAATAGAGTACTCGGCGCGTAACTGAGAGGTTCTCGCTTCGTATACCAGTCCAGACTATTTGATTTGATTCTGCTAGCAGTACAGACTACATGCATAGATTATAAAATTTATACAACGAGTCCTGCCATCGTGAAGAGTAGAAGTGTAGTAACATACTACACTACACTCTTCGTGATGACAGCGCAAGTAAGGGTTTTATTTTATTCAAGTTGTCAGCCACAAACAAAAGAAAGAATGGAATGATTTTTTATTTAATTTCTTACGATATTTCGTATATCGGATGAAATATATCGATATTAGATGATTCAAATCGATGTTTTATATAATATCGATATCTATCGTGCACTCCTACGTTGTGGTGTACAACATATTTGTATATATCATCATTCCATTTCAATCTGCAGGCTGCACGGTTCTTACGAGGCATTAAAAGGCGGTTCCACGTGCGAGGCGATGGAGGACTTCACCGGCGGCGTCACGGAAATGTACGAAATGTCTGAACTTCCGCCTAACTTCTACACCATACTCTTGAAGGCATACGAGAGGAACTCTCTCATGGGGTGCAGTATCGAGGTAATTGCTGGCTGGATCCTTTTCAATGAAACTTTCAACTAACAGATAGACCTGGCGAGTAATCCTGTAAAGTTTGGTGACAATCGGAGCACTCCTCTTTTTGAACTGTCAAATACAGCTTTTATTTACTATGATGATATTGACACATGCGTTGTGTATATTTATGTCATTATGAACCATATTGAAGTATTATGGAGTATATTGCATGTACATGGGTGTAGGTAATGATCTTCACTCGCTCGAGAAGAGAATGAATACGGAGATAAATGACTTATTTAATATATTGTGAGATTTAAATTAAATATTTAATGATGTAAGTTTATTGTTTAAATAAAATAAAGCAAAATCTAGCCCGGCGAAGTGGGCTAGGTAAGCTAGAAATATATAAATATAATCTAATTTTAATAAAAACAAACATTTACTTTATATACAAATCTCCTCCTAAAAGTAACAAATATAAAAAATAAAATCATCTAATTTGGTCCAGTAATTCCGGACTTAAACGCTTCCATACAGACAAACGTTCATTTTTATATATGTGTATATATATATATAGATTGTGCATAAAATATAACGTCAATAAATAAATAAATTAACCATATAACACTCCCGATAGCCCGACCCGAACATTCTGGAAGCGGAGACCCCAGCGGGCCTGATCAGGGGTCACGCGTACTCCGTGACCCGGGTGAAGTACGTGGATATCGAGACGCCGGGGCGCGCCGGCAAGATCCCTCTACTGCGGCTCCGCAACCCCTGGGGCAACGAGGCCGAGTGGAACGGCCCCTGGAGTGACAAGTAAGTAACATTATGTACTACCATTAGTCACGAAGTAGTGTCACGAAGCGTCAATAGCCTACACACATAGGTTTAGAGTCCGTTCTGCGAAACATAAGGTTCTAGGTCACATTACGTTAGCTTTGTAATCCTCAGCCCTGTAGTTCAGGGCTCTTAGAATAAGACTACGATATCCCCTGCCTAAAAAGTGCCTCGGGTTCACTGGGCGATAAGGGCCCCCACCCTTTGTCGTCCGCTGAAGTGGAACCGGCAAGAAGGCGACATCAACTGGCTCGTGTTGTAGCTGGTCTATTATTATTATTATTTCTTTAGTATTAAAAATTGGTGCCCAATATACAGCGGTAGACTTACCTGTCATGTTTAGAAATTATAGGGCGCGGTTAAAAGTGGTTAGTAATATGCCTACCCCATTTATTCGTTCTGTTATTTGTTAATAAAAAGCATGTTACATAAAGAGTTTAAATTCTCCTCAGATCACCGGAGTGGCGCTTCATCCCTGAATCGGAGAAGCAGGAACTGGGCCTGACATTTGATGATGATGGAGAGTTTTGGATGGCTTATAAGGACTTCGTCAGCCACTTCTCAAGGTATTGGTCACACGGAACACATATTCCAGTCCACTAAGTCACCTTATTTTCTCTTCTCATCTCTATCGTTTTCTCAGAGCTGACGGTCGTGACCAAGCGTGAGCTGCTCTTAACCATTTCTCACTTTCTTCTATTAAAGGCCGTGTGGATAGCCACTTGTAATTTCAGTCCGGTAACTACTCGAAAAGAGTGCGGCCATTTGATTATTTAACCAACTTCAAAAAAGTAGGAGGTTATCAATTTATCTGTATTTTGAGTTCCGGATCTATCAAGATGGTGCTATTATTTTCACCTTACCAACTTTGCTCTCTGTACTTACAGAGTGGAGATTTGTAACTTGAATCCGGATTCTCTTGACCCTGAGGAGTGTCCGGAAGGCTGCACCAAGAAATGGGAGATGTCCGTCTTCGAAGGGGAATGGGTTAGAGGTAATGTTCTAATATGACATTCTATTTTTATGTGTCCTTTGCAGATGCCCTCGACTTATTTGCATCAGATAGGATAGGATTCTGCTTTGATTTTTCGATTTGAGTCGACTCCAAGACTTTATAATTTGTATACTAAATATCTCTCTACCTCAGATAGATTAAAAATCTGTACTACGCTTAAAGCTTACGCGCAAAGAGCCGTGGTAGCTCAGTGTCCGGGTGGTTGCATAGTACGATAGCAACTGATCTAGAGCTAGAGTTCGATCCTCGGTGCCGGCACCAATGCTATTGCATATTTATGGTCTGATTTACCACGCGCTTGGCGGTGAAGGAAAACATCGTGAGGAAACCATATGTTAGAAAATTTTCTAAAACATGTGAAGTCTGCCAACCCCTAGGTGTGCGTGGCGGATTCCTTATACTCTCTTTACAGAGGCCTGTGCCCAACAGTGGGACATATAACGGCCGTAACTTTAACTTCGCTAATTCTAAGCGTTTATCATAATCACATGAATTTGTTTTCTTTAAGACATAAGTATATAGATGCAAATATACAATAAATAGATTGTCACATTCCCTAGCGGAGTAGACGGGGCAGCTTTCGCTGTCTTCTTTTCACCACACTTATTGCGTCTCACGTGTAAGAAGGGATGAGCCCATCACTATACACTTTTTGTTTTCTCTATACTACAATAAAATTATTTATTTTTCAGGAGTGACTGCGGGAGGATGCAGGAACTACCTGGAGAGTTTCTGGAAGAACCCACAGTACACTGTCACACTGAAGGATGTGGACGAGGGCGATGAGGAAAATAAGTGTACCGTAAGTAGCAATAGCGTAGCTAAATTATTGTTACAGTCTCTGCCTATCCTGTTTGGTGTGAGAAGACAGCAGAGTTTATGGAAGTTAAACTTCTTTACGAACGCTTGACTTGAGGTGTAAGTGACGAATAGTGTGATCGGGCAAAGATAGAAACAGAGTTACGTTTAGTGTATCTAAGGATCTATTGTTTGTATCACACTGTAGGAACAAGAGAGTGCGCGCGCACATTGTCTTTCTGTCGTGAACAATCGTGTATATATGAATACATACATATAGATAGAGCTAAAGAAGTATCACTTCAGTCATGTCTAAAGCATACAAGTTTATTGTAATTTTCAGATAATCGTAGCCCTCATGCAGAAGAACCGTCGCTCGCAGCGTCACCAGGGTCTGGAGTGCCTGACCATTGGGTTCGCGGTGTACCGTCTCCCCGACTACGGGCACGTACCGAAGCCCCTCGACATCAACTTCTTCAAGTACAACGCCTCCGTGGGAAGGTCCCAGGCGTTCATCAACTTGAGAGAAGTCAGCGCCAGGTGGGGAGAATTTATTACTGTTTTTATTGGTGAAGGCACTCCAGCTTCATACATTAATGGACCAGAGACATCATCGTTTCAGTTGGATATAACAATGCTGGTCATAGGTTTTCCCCCAACGATTTTATTTACAAAGCTATAGTGCGCGTAATTAAATCCAGTAAGACACTCATTTTTAGCAAACGTTTTATTTTATGTTGGTGTATGTTATTTTTTTGACGAACTACACAGATTGGCCAGAGGAGCTGGCCGGCCTTGGCTTCACCGGATTTTTTTTATGAGGGTAGATTGATAATGATTTCACATTTATAAAGTACCCTAATATGACTGTAAATCTAATAAATGTGCTAGTTAACTCATTACAAATGTCGAGTCCTTTGAGCGTTGGATCGACACGTAGACAAGTATTTAACAACTGCTACTTTCCTGCTATCAAATGCTTGTACTTCGTTTACAGTTTGAAAAGCAAGTGAATTTTACATTGTGTTCTTCGTCCTTTTTTTTGTTGACGGGGAGGAAATCTTCACAAAGATACCCCGCCTTCTGGGGGGAAGGCGGCGGTTATGTGTTGTGGTACGGATCTTACCCACTAAAACCTCCCCGGTGGCCCTTTCCTCGGTGCATGACGAGGGGCTCCGGGATCTCCAGTGGAACGCACCGGAGCCCCTTTGCACTGTGCTCAAGGAGAGCACGTCCCGGGGGGAGGTTACTCCCTCCTCCCCTGTGCCGTCGCAGCGCAAGGCGACACGGGCCAGCCGATGTCGCCTTCTTCCCGGGTCCACCTTGGTGGACGACGCAGGCCCCCACCCTTGTCGCCCAGTGAACCCGAGGCCCCTTTTAGTCGCCTTGTACGACAGGCACGGAATACCGTAGTCTTATTCTTGAGAGCCCAGAACTACAGGGCTGAAGTGTTCTTCGTCCTGCCCAACGGTGGGGTCGCGGTTGTGGTCGTGGTGCGTTCCTATTGGCCGACCGATCTTCCAATAGAACCAATCCTATTTTCAACCAGTGGCACCAGTGGTACCAATACTGAACACAAATTACATATTTTTATACATAGTTACTAACTTTATACATACGTCATAAATTCAGACAAAATGACACTATAAAATTATATAAAGATGGCATAGCTCTTAGGTCGCTCAGCCCGAACCTCTATCGCTAGTAACTCGACACAAGGGTCCCCCCGGTGAGGGGTAACCTCGGACGGTTACTATGTTACGCGTAAGCATTTCGATCCGAGGGCGCCTAAGACGGCCAAACCTGGACTCGGTCGGTTGCTATTTTACAGATAATCTAAGGGACATTCTAAAACTAAACTAACTTTAAGTGCCACATCGGGAAGCAAGATATGTTTTCCTATTAAATGTATTTGTTAAGGTTTAAATTGGATCCCGGCTCGTACGTGATCGTGCCGTCGACCTTCGAGCCTGATGAGGAGGGGGAGTTCCTGGTGCGCGTCTTCTCCGAGAAGGATAACAATATGACGTGAGTACAATCTTCATCATCATATTACCCGTAAAACATCCACTGGACATAGGCCTCCCCCAACGATTTCCAAAAGGACCGGTTATAAGCCGCTTGCATCCAGCAGCATCAGCTGCGTCCTGCAGCATCAGCTGCGTCCTGAGTCCTTTATGAGGTCGTCAGACCACCTTGCCCAATAGTGGACCATGCCCACTATTAGGGAAAGCAACAACAAAAGAAAGCACTGCGAATCGTAAGGTCGTAGGTTCGAATCCAATATTCGACTATTGACGTGAACCATCTCCTAGGACAAGCTTTAGCTTAGTTGTAATAGTTTCCAAAAATGTTACTAATATTTTGTAAATAAAGAATTTATGTATAAAAAAAAGTATAAAGAATTTATGTATGCATCTATCTTCTTCCAGAGAGAACGATGAAGACGTGGGTATGGGCGACGTCGACGATAGAGTAAGTATCTTTGGTATATACTAGCTGTACCCGCGACTTTGTCCGCTTGGAATTTAACGAACAAGCTATTTAGATTATCGTATCGATTTCTTTTTACCTGTGACCATGTACCTATTTGTTCTTGTGGACGTGCATTAAGATATTTACGAATTGATGAAGGAAATTTACTAAAAATATAAACAGACTAAGTTACTCGTTATTTGTCAGTGAAAGTTTCGTCAAAATCGATACAGCCGTAATGAACAGATAGACAAAAATTTCATATAACTTCAAAAATCGTATTTATATTTGTCGCTGTTTACTGTCACTTTTTCGTTTCATCTACGTTTCAAATCACAAGTTGGCTTAAGTTGTATAGTGCGCTCAGCCCTGTAGTTCTGGGCCCTCAAGAATAAGACTACGGTATCCCCTACCTGTCGTAGAAGGCGACTAAAAGGGGCCTCGGGTTCACTGGGCGACAAGGGTGAGGGCCTTTGTCGTCCGCTAAGGTGGACCCGGGAAGAAGGCGACATCGGCTGGCCCGTGTAGCCTTGCACTATGAGGGCACAGGGGAGGGAGTAACCTCCCCCGGGACATGCTCTCCTTGAG
Source organism: Meandrusa payeni (assembly GCA_029286785.1). NCBI lineage: Eukaryota > Metazoa > Arthropoda > Insecta > Lepidoptera > Papilionidae > Meandrusa > Meandrusa payeni. The sequence continues at coordinate 3,652,308 of JAGSMX010000032.1, forward strand.
CACAGTGCAGAGGGGCTCCGGTGCGTTCCACTGGAGATCCGGAGCCCTCGTCATGCGCCGAGGAAAGGGCCACCGGGGAGGTTTTAGTTGGTAAAACCCACATAACCGCCGCCTGCCCTCCAGAAGGCGGGGTATGTTTTGAAGATTTCCTCCCCGTTAACAAAAAAAAAAAGTCACCAATAGATTTGTTGTCGCAATTTTATGTGCTGTACCACGCGCTCGGCGGCGAAGGAAAACATCGTGAGGAAACGTACATGTCCTAGAAATTATTTCTAAGACTTGTTAAGTCTGCCAATCCGCACTAGGGCCACGTGTCGGACTTCGCCCTTCACTCTCTTTACAGAGAAGGGCTGTTATATACAGTTGTTAGTTACAGCCTTTATATATATGTCCCACTGCCCAGCAGTGGTGTTACTATTACTACATTATAATTAAGCGCCCTAAACCATTAAGCGTCAATAGCCTAATGGTTTAGGGTACGGCCTGCGAATCGTAAGGTCGTGGGTTCGAATCCACCATTCGACTATTGCCGTGAACCATGTCCTAGCACAAGCTTAAGCTTAGTTGGAATGGTTAACAAGATTGTTAGTATTATTTAAAAAAAAAAGAAATATTGCTAGCTTTATTTAAAAAAAAATACTTTAAATTCCAGGTGAAAGAGATAGCACCGAGCCCCGAGCCAGCGGACCCAGTGCGTGACTTCTTCAACCGCTTGGCCGGCGAAGACGGGGAAGTTGACTGGCAGGAGCTGAAGGAGATCTTGGATTATGCAATGAGAGAAGGTAATGTAGCCATTTTAATAATTCTTACCTTTCATTTAGGACGACATAGACAAACAGCACAGATTAAATACAACTAGAAATTAAAATATTAAAAATAATTGAACCATAAATATATAAATACAATATAATAATACAATAAAGTCAGTGTTGCCTCATGCATGTTTTTCTCCTATTTAAAAGATCGGAAGTCATGAAATAAGCCATGATTTACCTGAAAAACAGTATTATAACTGCATAGACAAGATAAAAATCATCATCCTACCTTTTTTTTTTTTTTTTTTTTTTTTTTTTTTTTTTTTTTTTTTTTTTTTTTTTTTTTTTTTGTTCACGGGGCGAAAATGTTCAACATGATACCCGCCTTCTGGGGAAGGCGGCGGTTATGTGGGGCTTTCAACTACGAAAACCCCGGTGGCCCTTTCTCGGTGCATGGTGAGGGGCTCCAGAATCTCCAGACGAACGCGCGCCTCTCTGCACTGTGCTCTTCGGAGAGCACGTCTCGAGGGGGGAAGTTAGGAGATTAAACCCTCCCCCCCGTACCCTCGCAGTGCAAGGCGACACGGGCGAGCCGATGTTGCCTTCTTCCCTGGACCACTTTGGCGGACGACAAAGGCCCCCACCCTTGTCGCCCAGTGAGAACCCGAGGCCCCTTAGTCTAGTTCCCCTTAGACTAGAGTCTTATTCTTGAGAATCCAGAACTACAGGGCTGGTCGAAAACCTCCCGATCTCAATTGTACAAATGGGTTAGATGGACGTGGCATATATTTATTATATATTATTTCGAAATTGTTTTAAAATGCCCATTTTGAGCTTTCTGTGTGTTAATGCTTATTGTGCCAAGTTAAAAGCAGCTTGTCTGTCCTTATTTTTGCGACTTCGAGAGACATTATGTAAGTATTATATGTATATACACACATGTAAATAATTTGATATGTTATTTATGTTATATTACAGTTAAAGATGTGCTCTAATTTTTCTTTAGGTTTAATGCTATATTTTATAAATTGCTATTTAATTATTTACTAAAAGTTATTCAGTAGTTTTAGTATTGCTATTTTTTTTAATTTACTTTGTATTAAATAAATTTATCGTATTTACGAAGCAGTAATTGTGTGGACATTAAATAAGACTTAAGATTTGCGATAGTTTATCCGGTACGTAGGTAGTAACATAGTAGACTACTAAAATAAACCAGAGAACCGAATACTGTGTAAAGATGGCGGATCATTGCGTTTTCATTGTACAAATTATATCACCACCAACATTTTTGTTATAATAAAATTATTGAATGGATCGGATAAAGGGTCAATAAACTCTGTTCCATTTTTATAGCCTACACACTTAAATTAGTAAATATATAAATACAATATAATAATACAATAAAGTCAGTGTTGCCTCATGCATGTTTTTTCTCCTATTTAAAAGATCGGAAGTCATGAAATAAGCCATGATTTACCTGAAAAACAGTATTATAACTGCATAGACAAGATAAAAAATCATCATCCTACCTTTTTTTTTTGTTCACGGGGCGAAAATGTTCAACATGATCCCCTTCTGGGGGGAAGGCGGCGGTTATGTGGGGCTTTCAACTACGAAAACCCCCCGGTGGCATGGTGAGGGGCTCCGGGATCTCCAGAGGAACGCACCAGAGCCCCTCTGCACTGCGCTCTTCGGAGAGCACGTCCCGATGGGGGTAGTTAGGAGACTAAACCCTCCCCGTACCCTCGCAGTGCAAGGCGACACGGGCGAGCCGATGTCGCCTTCTTCCCTGGACCACTTTGGCGGACGACAAAGGCCCCCCACCCTTGTCGCCCAGTGAACCCGAGGCCCCTTAGTCTAGTTCCCCTTAGCCTAGAGTCTTATTCTTGAGAATCCAGAACTACAGGGCTGGTCGAAAACCTCCCAATCTCAATTCTACAAATGGGTTAGATGGACGTGCCATATATTTTTTATATATATTATTACGAAATTGTTTTAAAATGCCCATTTTGAGCTTTCCGTGTGTGATTAATGCTTATTGTGCCGAGTTAAAAGCAGCTTGTCTGTCCTTATTTTTACGACTTCGAGAGACATTATGTAAGTATTATATGTATTTACACACATGTAAATAATTTGTTTATATGTTATTTATGTTATATTACAGTTAAAGATGTGCTCTAATTTTTCTTTAGGTTTAATGCTATATTTTATAAATTGCTATTTAATTATTTACTAAAAGTTATTCAGTAGTTTTAGTATTGCTATATTTTTTTAATTTACTTTGTATTAAATAAATTTATCGTATTTACGAAGCAGTAATTGTGTGGACATTAAATAAGACTTAAGATTTGCGATAGTTTATCCGGTACGTAGGTAGTAACATAGTAGACTACTAAAATAAACCAGAGAACCGAATACTGTGTAAAGATGGCGGATCATTGCGTTTTCATTGTACAAATTATATCACCACCAACATTTTTGTTATAATAAAATTATTGAATGGATCGGATAAAGGGTCAATAAACTCTGTTCCATTTTTATAGCCTACACACTTAAATTAGTAAATATATAAATACAATATAATAATACAATAAAGTCAGTGTTGCCTCATGCATGTTTTTTCTCCTATTTAAAAGATCGGAAGTCATGAAATAAGCCATGATTTACCTGAAAAACAGTATTATAACTGCATAGACAAGATAAAAAATCATCATCCTACCTTTTTTTTTTGTTCACGGGGCGAAAATGTTCAACATGATACCCCGCCTTCTGGGGGGAAGGCGGCGGTTATGTGGGGCTTTCAACTACGAAAACCCCCCGGTGGCCCTTCCTCGGTGCATGGTGAGGGGCTCCGGGATCTCCAGAGGAACGCACCAGAGCCCCTCTGCACTGTGCTCTAAGGGGTAGCACGTCACGTGGGGGAAAGTTACTCCCTCCTTCTTTCCCCTGTGCCCTCGCAAGGCGACAAAGGCCCCCACAGTTGTCGCCCAGTGAATCCGAGGCCCCTTTTAATCGTCTTCAAATCATTATCATCCTACATACTCTATCTTATCAAAGCTCTGTCCCACTATGTTCCCGTAAACGTACAATTCAGCTAAAACCACGTACACCTCCGGGAACAGAGCTAGCGATGAAGCACGGCGGCGCGTATGACGGTGGGGGGGTACCGGGCGGGGGGCAGCCTCCCCAGGAGCAGAGCTGCCTGGAGCAGTTGCTCTGCGCGCTCTGCACACCCATCTGCAAAGAGTTCGGCGTCGACCTTCAGCAAATACAGCAACAGAATGTCAACCAGGAGCAGGTGCATCTAACACAACCGCAACCAGCTAACGGTAGGTACCTCACATTTATATAGTTTTTAGGAAGCTTCATCACGTTCTCTCTGCGCTCCTGCCACGAGTTCCTCACTTCAACATCATCATCGTTTTAGCCAGAAGGACATCCACTGCTGGACATAGGCCTTCCTAAGTACACCAGACCGTCGAAGACTACATTTTCCCTTGATAAAAAAGGATTGAAAGAGAGAAGATATATTGATCTATTGTTATTGATACGCTATTTGAAGCGTCAATAGCCTAATGGTTTAGGGTACGGCCTGCGAATCGTAAGGTCGTAGGTTCGAATCCACCATTCGACTATTGCCTTGAACCATGTCCTAGCACAAGCTTAAGCTTAGTTGGAATGGTTAACAAGATTGTTAGTAATATTTCTGAAATAAAAAAAAAGAAATATTTCTAGGTTTCTTTTTTTTTTTTTTGTAATTGTTTTTCATTATAATTTTTATTGTTGCAAATTGATTACCGGTTAAGATTATTTGTATGGTTTTGGATGAAGGTACAATAATATCAGAATCTTGCAAAAGATCCGTAATATTATATTTATTATAAGATGAAATATAAAAATAGTTTTAATTTTCTTTTATACTAATAATTTTACATTTTCCAGGACACCTGAGCGCCGCATGTCTCCGTCGATTTCTGAACGCAAAATTATTTTATTGAAATGGAGGACGCGCCATTTTAAAATGTCTATTTTCGCGCGCTAATTCGACAGCTACTTTTATTTGTTTTTTTTTTAATTTCAGAGACAACGAATATTTTTCTATGTTTTTTTTTTCAATGTACAACAATGTCGTGTTCGTTTCAAAAGGGCATTACATACGCTTTGATGTTACATACGCAACTAACACAAGGAAATGTAGACATATACAAATTAATTTGTAAATGTCTACAATTCCCAAACGCTTTACGTCAGCATGAATGTTTTCACGGCACAAAAATGGGCATTTTAAAATTATTTTTTTTTAATTTCTACTAGTAATGTATTAAATCACCTCCATTTCCATAAAAAGAAATAATTTAAATTTATTCTTTGGAGACGTGTCGCTAAGTATTGCACTTGACTGTGGCGGAATCTCTAAAATCCGATTCAAGTAACGATTCGCATGACTTACTGAAGTACTATCGAAGTAATTAGCGTTCCTGCCGGGTTACTGTCAGCGCTAATGGTTTCCAAAGTGGCAGCAATCTTAGTATTCTCTCTAGAATTTCTACTAAGTCCCTTCTCGGAGGCTCTTGAGCCCAGTTACTCCCTAATTAGGCTTTAGGCAAAGCAACCTAAGAGCTGTGCCGCTTCCCAAAACTCAATCGAACTTTGAATCTTGATCGACTGATCGAACCGAATCGCTTTATAAATCAAGAAGCTATACGTAACGTTATGAAGTCGGTTAAATACAGTATTACGCCTGTACTTAGCGACACGTGTTCAATGTCTTCCACAGGATTGCTTTAATATATATAAGGAATATTGATTGTATATTTATATTTGCAGAGCTTAAAGGTCAAGGTTTCTCCAAGGAGGTGTGCAGGAGTATGATCGCCATGCTGGACAAGGACAACTCCGGTGGTCTGGGCTTCGAGGAGTTCAAGTCGCTGTGGATCGATCTGCGTAATTGGAGGGTAAGTCCGAATTACTGGTGATCGTAATCAGGGCAAAGGACGGCTTATTGTCATAAGAATCGGGAAAGGTATGCTCCGGTAGTTTGAATATTTTGTGATCGATAGAGAGCGCTCTAGGAAGGGGTAAAACGTGATTGGCGAAGTATTAAGAAAAGGGGCAGGTAAGAAGTTTTTTTTTTTGGTGACGGCGAGGAAATCTTCAAGAAGATACCCCGCATTCTGGGGAAACGGCGGGGTTATGTGGTGTACTAAAAGGGGACTCGGGTTCACTGGGCGATAAGGGTGGAAACCTTGTCGCCCGCCAAAGTGGACCCGGGCAGAAGGCAGCGAAGGCGACTTCGGCTGGCTCGTGTTGCCTTGCACTGCGAGGGCACAGGGGGAGGGATTAACCAACCCCCCCCCCCCCTTCAGGACGTGTTTTTCCCCAACGCTTGAAGATTCCCCTTCCCCCTCCCCACCGTCAACAAAAAAAAGCCTCGCTAATGGAGACAGATAGAATGTTAACTTAAATTTGTATGGTACATGCATACAAATATTTTGATTGCGCTGTGGCGATAGTAAGAGTGGATTAATACTTGCAGGCGGTGTTCCGACTGTACGACACGGAGGGGCGTGGCGCGGTGCCCGCCCACCAGCTCCGCGACGCGCTGCACTCCGCCGGCTACACGGTCAACGCGCACGTGCTCAACGTACTCGCGCACAGGTAACGAGCGGGAGAAGGAAGCTTTATTGCTTTTTCAAGTTCCTATATAGCAAATTTGTATTGACACATGCGTTGTCTATGTTTATGTCACTGAAGTGTGATAAGGTATATTAGAGATAATAATTAAGGATTTTGAAGTATTCAAGGTGAGCTATAGCGCCGCGTATCCGTTTACTGATGCTGCTGTAGGTAATGATCTTCACCAGCTCGAGAAGAGAATGAATACGGAGACAAATGAATAATTTAATATATTGTTAGAGTACGCTTCATCAAGTCTTCATTGTTCACGAGATAACTCTGTCTAATGAGAGTGACGTAACACCACAGATACGGCTCCAGTGATGGCTACATCCAGTTCGACGACTTCATAATGTGCTCCGTGCGATTGAAGACCATGATCGGTAAGTTGAATACAACCGTTCACACCACACACTGTAGGTATATTTACGATTTCAAAAATCGAATCAAACGTTGAACACGCGCGGATTGTATTTCGAAATTACCATAGGAATATTACGAAACCAAACTTAATCAGAACCGTTATTTATTTTTATTCAACTTAAAGTTTGTGTTTGTTCTTATCGTGTACACCGGAGGTCTTGACGGTCTCGTCTGATATTGAGTAGTATAGTGACTTAGTCACTGGTCGTGGAGACGGAAGAATTGAGAGAGGAATGGAGAGAGAAAAATAAAAGGAGGCTTCTCATCAGAACGTAAACAAATTCTCATCAAACTATTCTTAAAGTACAAAGGGTAAAGGGTATAGTCATTGCCCCCCTTAAGCAGCTACTAGCAGCAAGTATTGCATTTCTGGGCAAATTGAAGGGCAATCTGGGTCAAATTAGGTTTGCAGAACATGGATACTATGAGCATTTCGATGAATTAAAAAAAATATGTCATTGTCTCATGACATTGTCAGTAAGAACTTTAAAAAAAAATGTCTTCGTCGGATATAGTTATTGGCCGCAGCCAAATTGGTGTAAACTATAACATTCACAAATACATTAAATCACCGATCATTTCTAAAGGTGGGTACTGACCAACGTTACGAGGTGTAATGTAACATTCTCATCGAGCTTTTACGCATCGGGCATGTTTTAAAATCGGCGTAACATGCTCGTCAAAACTCTGTGCTCCACTTTCGGGACGACTTGCAAGAGCGTACTGACCGAACCGCGTAACACTCAAAGGATTCGCCAAAAAATCGACAGCCGGGTGGAGCACTCAAAGCGAGCAACGAGCGGCTCGTTGGTTTCCCCGTAACACGACGTACTGACTGCACGAATGCTCGCGGTGTAACACGTTACATTACGCCCCGTAACGCCGGTCAGTACCTACCTTAAGAGTTAATTAGTTTCTTAGAACCGGAAATGGTAGTAATCATAGCAATAAGTAACTTTTAAGCATTAATTTAATTTATGCATATGCTTACCCAATTGATAATTTTGCATTTAAAACACACGTTGTTTACAAAATTTTCTATCTGTGCCATGACAGTTGCGGGGATTCGTGAACAGCATTGCCAACATAACCATAATAAATAGCGCAATTTTTTAAATATTTCTTTTGGTCGATTCGCTTATTCAGTCACTTATTATTTGCGTTTTAGTGATAGGGGGCCAATGACTGCCTCGGGCCCAACGACTTTAGCCTTCACCCTACTTACCAATAAAAAATTAATCATCAAAATCCATTGACGTGATATCGAGTTACTCATTTATGGCGTACATACTTGATGCAAATTTAACATTTCTATGGTTTTCTCATTGATCCCATTGTCAGAAATGGGATCATCACACTGGAACCATCTTTAAAATAAAAAAATAATCATCAAAATCGACTCACCCAATCCAAAGTTATGACGTAACAAATATAAAAAATACACACGAATTAAGAACCACTTTCTTTTAAAGTCGGTCGAAAAAATATGCAGTATGCCTTTATTTTGATGCATTATATGCCCGGTTTGAAAAAAGGCCAAGCTCTTGGAGACCTGTTTTTCAATTTTGAGTAACTTAGGATAGGGTTCTTGGGAAACCTCGTCTTGGGCTATTGCTTTGGTAACCTTCAGTCAGATGATTAGTAATTCTGGAGCTTTACCTCACTGTACTTGGCATTATTACAATTATGGGAAACTTTGGCTGAGAGAAGTGGCTGAAGAAACTCCAGCAGAGCTCCTAACATTAATGGAGAATCTATCGAAACGGAAACTGAGCAGATAAAGCGCTTCATCTTGCTTTAAGTATCTAAGTTTGTCTACTATTGTAGATAAGAATCACGTCCTAATGCTAAGCACAGACTTCGTCAAAGTATTTGAAGCCCAAACAAAAAAATATTTTGTAGTGTACCCTGGATGTAACGTAACTGAATGTAAAGTACCAGCTTTTCTATATGTCCCACTGCTGGGCGCAGGCCTTTTCTGTAAAGAAACTATAAGGGCGTAGTCCGCCACGAACATCTAATGCGGATTGTCAGACTTCACATATCTTCAAAAAAATTCTAAGACATATAGGTTAGCGCGTGGTAAATATATATAAAGTAAATTAAATTCTATATATCAGCCTTAATTTATAGTATCTAGAAATGGGCTCACCACCTGCCATGTTATTATTATTTAATACAATCTTCATTCAAAATCTTGGTCTTTGTCTACCTCGCTAAAAAGATTAACCTTGAAAGCTAAGTTTGTTATTTTGTGTACATTTGAGTGTACAAATGTGTACATTTGAGTAAAGGCAATTGTGATGTGAAACAGCGAACAATGAACCGCTGGAGAATCTCGAACGCGAACTGCAATGGAACTCGTGAAGAGGGCGCCCACGTTCTCCGTGACCCAGTGTATGAGGAACCGTTACTACTCTGTGTACTTCGCCATTACGCGCACACGAGACTAGTTGGAATCATTATTTAATACAAAATCGATTTTTTGATAAAAATCGATCGAAAAAAATTATATTCAATAAAAAAAAAATAACAATCCCTGACGATCGTGACCACGTGTCACGTATGCTCATCTTATTCAAATCAAACTCATGGGGAACTACTGTACTATCAACTAAAAAACATATTATGACAATTTACCCCTTAGTCGACTCTAAATAACAAAAGTAAATACATATAAATATATATAAAATCATTACTAGAATAGGCATCGAATCGATAAATGTAACCTATTTCCAAGTATCTCCATATTTTTTCATGTGTAAAAAAAATTAACATTAAAAGTTGCCTGTTCTCTAAAAAAAAAAAAAATAGATTTTTTCAAGAATAGAATCATTCTACTTTTAAATTAAAAAAAACATTTCATAGTACATTTGCCACTAAATTTTAATACACGAAACTTGGTTGCCATTGAACTATTTTCAAATCAGATGTTTGATTTAAAAAAATATATATTAGTAATTTTTATCATCATAGTATCATTTTTGATAATAAAATGATTCCAAAAATTCTCTATCCATATCGTTTACTGCAAACGTCCTAATGGTTCATTGTATTGAGAAATAATTTATTAAAAATATTTAAACCCTTTTCAAGTCCGAACCACAGACTGTCAGTAGACGATATTTCTCACTAAAATAAGGTTATCTACAACGACCCAACAGTAAAAAAGAATTTGGTAATTGTTATTTACATAAATAAAAAAAGAGGGTTTGTAGACAGCCTACACATTGCACTAACTGCTTACTAACTGTAACACGTCCTCCAGTATTTACGAAATTCCTAATTTATTTTAATAATTTCAGATACCTTCAAAGGGAGATCTTCAGGAGGTGAATACGCGACCTTCTCCCTTGAGGAATGGCTGAATCGCACAGTCTACTCTTAGATGTTTAAAATATACACAAATTACGATTAACATGCCTTACTATTAATAATACGGGCTTAAATTAAGCGCACTGTATAACCGGCCAATAAAATATATAATATATTAAAGAATTATAGTGATATGATTAACGTTTAGGGATGCGAAGTTATAAAAATATCGATATTTCATATTCTAATACTTTAAAGCAGTGGTGGGCAAACTTTTTGGTTGGCGGGCCACCAATTGTAAAAAAAAAAATTAAACGGGCCAAAATTTTACGGAAAAAAACTTTTATTTATTAAATGGCTAATTTAGCAAATTACACAAATTGCTGGTGGCAATTTTTTTTTGTCTTTTGCGTAAAAATTTACGACGTCTTTTAAACAAACCAAAAATGTTAAAAGGTTGTAAACCTTATAAACACTACTGATATAACTAAAAACAGAACATATTATACAATACCGATTGCAACACACCAAAAATATTAACTCAAAAAACACTTGGCGGGCCGGATGAAACGCTTTAACGGGACATATTTGGCCCGCGGGCCGTAGTTTGCCCACCACTGCTTTAAATTATAAACTTCAATGGGAAAAATCAGATTAATAAAAGAAACATTAATTACGTCCAAATCATGTATTCTTTATACTAAATCTTAGAGTTACTAAAATTCAAGCAGTTAAAAAGTCACCTATACATTTAGTATCGTAATATTTGTTGAAAACAACAATTATATTCATTTATAGTGTAAATAAAACTTACCTAATAAAAGTTGCCATATAAAATGAAATTTAAAGTTCACAAAGGGGAACTTAATTCTAATAAATGGATCAGCCAACCCTGGCCGAGACAAACATATTGGTAGATGTAATCATCAAATAAAAGATAATAGACATATTCTTCTTCTTTTTCGTTCCCTCACTGCTGAGGATCGCGACCACGTACAAGCAGCCTCCATTGAGTGCGGTCATAGACGGAGTGGACCGCACGCTGCCTCCCACCGTTCATGATCATGTGCGACCATTTTGTAGGCGCCCTACCCTGAGCACGTTTGCCGTCCATTCTAAGATAATCTGCTTCTCCAGACAGTGCTTTGAAGACCGCATGTGTCCAAAGAAGCTGAGGGCTCTTAGGCGGGAAATTTCTGATAGCCGTGTGGAGATCTTAAGCTCCTTCAGTATGGACTCATTGGTTCTCATGGCAGTCTTCGCCAACACCACATCTCGAAGACGTCTATGACACGACTATCCCGACTTCTCATAGTCCAAGTCTCGGCACCGTATAGAAATATGGAAAAGACCAGAGTACGGACCAAGCGCACTTTGGTTGTACGTCGAATACCTCTGTTCTTCCATATTTAATAGACATATTACATACCTAAAAACATATACTTTACGATGTTTTGTGAATATCGATATCGATTTTTTTTAACATTGCAACCCTTAGTCACAAATTATTTATTTAAATATACGGGTACAGTTATTGAACTATAAATTCTGATACAATTTTGATAGGCTTAATACAACAGTATTTTTCTTCTGTCCACCGAATTTTCATTCCAATAGTTATTTCTATTCACTCCATCTTTAGTGACTGTGCGGTTAGAATCAGTCAATTGATATACATTTCATAATTGTATTTTTTTCTATTGTATCGATTTGTTTGACAATGCATTTTTAATCTGCAATTTATCACATTATATATAATATATGACAATTTCTATTTTGTATCTTAAATATGAGATCTGAATTAAATGTTTTCAATCATACAATTATTTGTTTTCATCATCATCAGCCTGTATCTATCCACTGCTGGAAATAGGCATTCCCCAATGCCTTCCACTTGAAAAGACCTTATAGATGTGAGATCGGCCTATAGTTCTTCAATAAGGTGTTGTCACCTTTTTTGAAGAAAGCGTTTCGATATCCATTCGCGACCGTCGGAGGTTGCGAATAATCCTTGCGCGTTACCGCTATTTTATGGGCAGGCCCCACCCCTTAGATGCTAGGAGCGTTGCTGGTTTCTTCGGCCACTTCTTCTCCCAGCGCCAACGCTTCCCGAAGTGGCACTCAAAGTTAGTTTAGCTTTTGAATGTCTCTTAGATTTTCCGTGAAAAAGCAACCGACCGAGTCGTGATTCGGCCCTCTCGGGCGCCCTCGGATCGGCATGCTTACGCGTAACATAGTAACCGTCCAAGCCGAGGTTACCCCTCACCGGAGGGACCCTTGTGTCGAGTTACTAGCAATAGAGGTTCAGGCTAAGCGACCTAAGAGCTATGCCACCTCTCAATCCGGTGAAGCAGTCAAGGCCAGCTTCTCTGGCCAATCTGTGTAGTTCGTCATAAAAAAAAAAAAACCTTTTTTGAAGAACAGGACGACCAAAGTTTCTGGTCCACACCAACGGGACGCTACCACTGTGGAGGACGGAATTATACAGATGCTGTAGTTCCTTCAGGACCGGGGTCCCTCCGGCTTTCAGCAATTCTGTGGTAATTCCGTCCTCGCCGGGTGTTCTACCATTCTTAAGCTGTTCAAGGGCTATACTACTCTCTCCTAGGCTGACGTCTGGAAGATCTTCCGTGTGGTGTCGGGTAAGCGGTGCACGGCTATCACTTTCGCGAGTGGCAGGTGTGGAAGCAAGTGTGTGTGTGGCGTAGAGGTTTCCATAAAAAAAATATATATATATATAAAAATTATTTGTTTTAATGTTTCCAAAAATGGTCTACCCATATCGTTAACTACAATTGTATAGAAATTAAATTATTTAAAAATACATAAAACTTCAATTCCGAATCATAGACTGTCAGTAGACGGTGATACAAAACACATTTACCCAAATATCATATAATTTGTTTTATATTATTTATCAAAACCTAGTGTTACCAGACACAAATCTCATTTTTTGACAATAAAACATCTTTGTATTGTGAATAAGATTTCTTTTTACTATAATTAAAAAATCGTGGCGCATGTTGCTATGATTTATAAATAAAAAGATGCACAAAACAATACTTAAAAATTATTTTAGTATTAATTAATATTTATTATTTATAAGAAAGCTAGCAATGTTTCTTTTTTTTTTCAGAAAACATTACTAACATTCTTGTTAACCATTCCAACTGAACTTGTGCTAGGAGATAGTTCACGTCAATAGTAGAATGGAAACCCACGACCGTACGATTCGCAGACCGTACCCTAAACCATTAGGCTATTGAAGGTTAATACGTATATAAACTACAAGCGAAATGAAATTTATTAATTAATTCATTCTGTATTTATTTTGATACATAAGAAAACAAAGCTTTAGAATACATTTTCTTAAAATAAAGTAGAAATTAAAACTACCAGTTTTCATTCCACTCTTCGTCCACATTCATCTCATTTGTCTCCGAGTCTTCCGCGCCATTTTTAAAGGCCAACATTTCGTTCTTCATCTCTTCCGGTACCTGGTAGTAGTCAATGTCAGACAAACGGATTCTAATGGTAGCCCCTCCTGCAAAGTAAACATATATATACATATGTGTATATATGCTTTTTTAAAACATTTATTTATTTTATAGTCAAAAGTATTATGAACATTCTTGTAAACCAATCCAACTAAGCTTAGGAGATGCTTCACGCCAATAAACGAATGGTGGTTTCGAACCCATGGCCTTACGTTTACTTGCTATATAAACCAAATCTATGAAAAAAAAAAATTAATCATAATAATTGTAACCGTTTGCAAAGACATTCCGAAAGGCTGCAAATTTATCATCATAATAACAAAACGATAAAATACTGAGAAAAATTGATTTGAACTGATTATATAAATACAAGTTCTAAAGTACTTTTATAAATACGTTCCATGTGACAGGTGATGTGACATCCCATCACCATGTTGGGAGTTTACTTGTAAATATACTTTTCACACTCAAATGTATGAGGTCACATCTACTACACATGGTCACATCTGCTACACACGGTCACGTCTGCTACACACGGTCACATCTGCTACAATCATCATAGCTCTGTTCTACTCACCGATATTAGTGCCGTCGGCGGCCAAAATCTGCGGCAATTGTGTGATGGGCGCCTTGCAGAAAAGCAAGTTGCACGTGCGGTCGCTACGGTATATCTTCGTGGCCTTGAACTTCTTCAGGAACACCGACATCGTATCCCTGTTCGGCATGAACGGCTCTCCATACAACTGTTTTGTAAATATAAATTAAAAACATTTCCATACATCAGCCATCTATTTATGAGAACTAGTGGTCGCCCTATTCGACTTTAACCCAGCAATTGAAAGCACACTTAATTGGCAACTCGTAACTGATTCAGTGAATCTGTAAGTCATTATTTATCATAGTTACTTAACCGTGACAAGATGAAATGGTACCTACATACTTTAGTTAAATATAAATAAACTATATTAAAAAAATGCGAAGAAACTTCTTACCCAACCTATTATTACATAAACAAAGTTGAAAAAGTTAAAGTAACTTTAACTTTTTCAAGTTATATATAAATACTCACTCTCATTCTATAATAACACATTCGTTTCTCCTTGATGTTATCCTGCACTGTCAGATTGACCATCTGTAAACAAAAATAAATAATTGTTGTTGTTGAAGATTTTATGGCCTCGTACCAAGACCTTTAAGCTAAGTCTTAATACACATACACTTATTTCAGTTAGATGAGGTGAGTCCCCGCGCCATTTTTTCTTTCATCCCAAAAGTAAATAATAGTTTTGTATGCTGCAGCAATCTTTATTTCTTAGCACATAGCTCGCCACCTGCCAGATAGCCTTGAAAAATTACTGTTGGTTGGCTGCGTCGAAGGAAGAAGCAGAGGCAGGGCGCCCACTAGATGGACGGACTCTATTGGAGGAGCTACCCAAATCCATCTAGCCCAAAATAGGAAAGAGTGGGGAATGCTCGTTCAAAGCAGCTCTCTTGGTGGTCACGACCCTCAGCTCTGATGAAACGATTATAAAGAATGCTGCAGTACCTACAAGTTATTCTATTACAAATAAGGCTTTATCACTATTAGTACCTGGATGAACGCTTCCTCAATATTTTTTGGTAAAATTTTGGCTTGTCTAACTCTGGATTCAATTGGCTCTTCTTTACCGAGTGACTTCACCACCATCATAATATTCATGTTGTTATTTACAAAATCATTGATCTATTAATAATGGTACTTAATGTGGCTTAAGCAGTTTTAACTTCAAAAATCATTATTATATATGAAGTTTCAGACTCTTAAACGAGGCCGGCGCGAGTTACTAGTATAATAGCAAGGATACCCTCCTACAGGCGCAGGAGGCCCGGTTTTAAACTGGGCCTATCACCGGAGCGTGATGATGAATTCTAACGTGATCCTATCTCGCCCCAACAGTGAAGGACTGGTCACCGTGAGAGATCTTAGTCGGCCTCTAGTAAGGCCGAGCTCGGCATAACTTGCCCGCCTCCCCGGGTATGTATGAATAAGAGCATTTCCTCCCATTTAAAAAAAAAGTTGCTAGTATAATAAAGATGAAACCACTCACCAAAGGGATGTAGGGAAGTATTTTCTTCAGCTCAAGCCTAACCTTCTGGGCGGCCAAATCTTCTGCGGTAGGCTGTTTACCTAAATTTGTGTTTAATTCGCTTATATGGGTCTGCAGCTGTAAAGTAAAAAATAAACAGAACTTCAACACTTTGCTTGTTGAATATAAGCTCTTATTACTTTGTTTTTATAACATCAAATTGGTCTTTCTGGTCTAAATAAATGAATGACACTTATATATATTTAAAGCGTTAAAATAGAAACAGACTTCCAATTTCATATCTATGATAAAAAAAATTGGAGACTCAGAGCTTTATGGTAAGTCAAGCCCTCTTTTTTGTTGACAGAGGAAATCTTCAACAAGATATTTCAGATTCTGAGGTTATGTGAGATTCTTACACACCAAAACTCCCCCCGGTGCATGGCGAGCTCTGGGATCTCCAGTAGAACGCACCAGAGCCCCTCCGCACTATGCCATACAGCACCTCTCGGTTAATGCCTTTTTTTTGTTGTCGGGAGAGGAAATCTTCAACAAGATACCCCGCCTCCTGGGAGAAAGGCGGGGTTTTTACCCACCAAAAGCTCCCCGGCGACGCTTCCTCGGTCCATGATGAGGGGCTCCGGGATCTCCAGAGGAACGCACCGGAGCCCCTCCCCCTTGTGTCTTCGCAGTGCAAGGCCACACGGGCCAGCCGATGTCGTCTTCTTCCCGGGTCCACCTTGGCGGACGACAAAGGCCCCCCACCCTTGTCGCCCAGTGAGCCCGAGGCCCCTTTTAGTCACCTTCTACGATAAGCAGGGGATACCGTAGTCTTATCCTACAAGCCCAGAACTGCAGGGCTACGGATCGATCTGCACCATCTCCGGACGGGAGATTCAGGTAAATCAGAGTTATTAAGATTCAAGACCCATAAAAATGAAGACGTCATTTTTGCAATATAAGAAAACAAAATATTGTTATCCCTTTAGTTAGTGGTAAAGTTAGTTAGTATAGATAGAATTAATGCATACCTTCTCAGAAATGTTGGGGCAAAACTTCCTGCATATGGCATACGCTCGGTCAAACGTCATCTCAGATATAACTGAAACGAGAATACATAATGATCAAAATAAAATTACAATTGAAATTGGTTTTTGTTCTAATTTCTAAACTAGCTGTACCCCGAGCCCAGAATTCAGAAGAGAAACTTTGTCGCTACTTACGATGGGGCGTCTCAGTGGGGGTGGTGAACTTATCCCTGTCCAGCTGCGTGAGCGGTTTCCCCTGGGCCTTCTCTACATTGTTCAACATGTTCTGTATGAACATGAAGTCGCCTGAGTGCGGGAACTGTCTCCTGTACGCCAGCGTCAGCTTGTACCCGGTGTCCGTGCTGGACGTGGAATTCGTCATTATCGCTCTCATGCGTTGTAACACTCGCTGGAAATATTATTTTTTTAAAACTTCTTTACACATGCTTGACTTGGAGAGTAAACTGGCGAGAGAGATATAATTTGGTGAAGATAGAAAGAGAGAGAGATACGTTTCGTATAGTACTATATATACAAGAGAGAGGTACAGTAAACATGTTCTTTCTCATTTTCTCTATAGCCAATGACCTTTCGTATATCTAAGACACAGTGCAGGCTTATTGTCTGTATTACTTCTGTATCGTGTATTATATTTTATGTATATATTATACATATAGAAACATATAGATAGATAGAGCTAAATAAGTTTTACTTCAGTCGCGAAGTCTAAAGCAGACTCGTTATTTGTGACAAACCTACACGGAATAGCTAGAGAATCTAACTTTGTTTATTTCATCGGATTGTGAGGTGGTATACATAGCTCTCAGGTCTCCACACAAAGGTCCCCCACTTTAATGACCCGTGTGATCCCGAGTGATCTACTTACCTTAGAAATGCTGTCCATCAGCTCATGTCCTGTCTCCAGGCTGCACTTGTATAAGCCAGCGTACACACACTGCATCTCGTCAATAATTTCCGTGTGGGCTGCATGTAAGACCTAAAAGTATGACACTTAATATAAATTTTCGGTAGATGGGGGAGGAAAGTCTTGGAATGGAGGCCGCGCATAGGTCGGAGAAGCGTGGGGCGCCCTCCCTCCAGATGGACCGACGACCTTTTTAGGATAGCCGGAAGTGGCTGGATGCGGAAAGCTGACGATCGCATGTGATGGAAGGCATTGGGGAAGGCCTATTTCCAGCAGTGGATAGATACAGGCTGATGATGATGATGAAATAAGCTCACGTTTTAACACTAACGGGATATTTCAGAGACAGGTTTTGCTGTACACTTTCCATCATGCTTATCAGGTATGCAATTGGTAGTGAACTCATTGCCATACAACAGGCACATACCTCTATTATCACACCATTAATCAAATAGGCCAACATTTGGTGTATTGCATAAAATATCGATATTAGATTATGCGACAGTATCGGTTTGAGATTATATGAAATATCAATTCATTATGTGCACTATTAGGAACTACATGTCTTAAAAAAATTCTTACCCATGTTAAGTCTTCTAATCCGCATTAAGACAATAGATAGCTATGTCATAATACTCTCTTTATATAGTGCATGTGCCCAAAATGGGACGACATAGGTATGTATATACATATTATATAACCTATAATTTTTTTAAAAAAAACAAAAGAAAGCTAGCACAATTTCTTTTTTTTTTTCAAAAATATTACTAACAATCTTGTCTATAGTCTATCTTTAATACACACCTGTCCTATTGTACCTTCATTTATTATCCCATAAGCTCTCCGCAGACTCAATGGAATTTTTCCTTTAGGCTTAATAGGGTGGGGTGGCAACTGAAAAGAAAAACCAAATCGATTTCATATTAATAATAATTTATTATTCAATTTTAATCATTAATAATATTTTAATATATAAAAATTGGAGTGTATGTAGTCTGCCTGTCCGTTCATTACCGCTAATCTCTGGACTCAGGACTGATTATAGCGGGAGTTTCACTGGCAGATGCTGATGTATTAAGGAGTAACTTTTTTTATTTAACCAACTTCAAAGAAAAGAGGTTATTGATCAGGTACATACTGTTAATTATTAATTAGTTGGTTAGTTTAGTTATAGGCGTCATGCGATGGGCATTATGTGCCTGACGCGACAAGTTGTATTAATTTACAAAAATGTATGTGAAAGTCTATTTTTCCTATATTTTTTTAATTTTGAGAGATATTATGGTATTTCGCTTAATCTGCCATGGATTATGCAGCACCCTTATACGCCATGAAATCCACGTGTAGGAAGTCGCGTGCAGGACGGGCGGGTAGATTATAAGATTAGGTATACTTACATCTGGTTGAACATCAGGTATAAAGGCTTGGAGTCTGTACGGGCCAAATTGGTAGCTGTTGATGCATTGCACAACCTTACGAGGATCCAACAGTTCAGATAGTCGTACACAACCCACTCTAGAAGCCTTTGTGCATCTGATTGAAACTACTTCATATTGTCCTTTTATTGTCTTAATTAATTTCCTCACCAACGTTTTAATGTCCCACTGTAAAATAAATGTAATATGTTATTTTTGACTTCAACAAAGGAGGTTCTCACTTTGCCTGTATATTTCAAACACTCTTAGCGACAACATTTTTGGTTGTGTGTTTGAAAGAGCTTACTTTCAATTAGGTTGCATGTTGGCGCAGGACTTTGGGTTCTGAAGAATATACCAGGGCGCCATCCAACGGTAAACAGTAATCCATCATTTGTTCATTATATTTCTCTTTTTTGTATGTTATTATCCAATGTATCGTTGCTACTACTTAGTAACAAGAATGGAAAGGAATGCTGTACAACTCCAGAACACAAATAACAATCTCTTTCTAAATCCTGTTTTCATATTTACATTTACGTTTAAAATTTACATTCCTAATTTTTCTTTCAATAACTAATCGTAACAATTGTTTTTTTAATATAGATATCGAATATTTCAGGAACTATATGAATGTAAAATTAAATTTGAATTTGTCTTTATAATAAAGCAACTTAAGTCCAAGATTATATCAATATTTAAATTACTAACCCTCATAGGTATTCCAGTAACAAAAATGGTTGTCATTTTGAAACAGAAAACGCTTGTCTGTATTTTAGTTATTGTTTAATTTCTAAATTTATAATTTCAATAGTAAATAAAGAATCGAGAAATGATCAATAGTTTGACTCTGCAATTGACTTTTTTTAATGGATTTTATGGCTTGGTTGCAGAGACCTTTAAGCCACTTACAGTGACAGACGAAAGGTTAATTTAATTTGTACACCACAGATAAACTACAAAGCACTTTTGTAATATATGATACACAATCCAACAAACTAAACTTAAACCATAGCTTAGATGTTCAAGTGAGAGAGTGTTTACTATAGTATTTAAACATTTTTGCGAATTGGAGTATGAGAAACGTTTCTGCCTCTTCGAAGGTCTAGTGCTTCGACATTATCCGTGAAATAGCAACCGACCGAGTCGTGGTTCGGCCCTCTCGGGCGCCCTCGGATCGGCATGCTTACGCGTAACATAGTAACCGTCCAAGCCGAGGTTACCCCTCACCGGGGGGACCCTTGTGTCGAGTTACTAGCAATAGAGGTTCAGGCTAAGCGACCTAAGAGCTATGCCACCTCTCAATCCGGTGAAGCAGTCAAGGCCAGCTTCTCTGGCCAATCTGTGTAGTTCGTCATTAAAAAAAAAAAAAAAAAACTCTTCGAAGGTGTAATTACGGAGACACATATAATCGGTTTTCTTGCACGTTTATTTTTTTAGATAGACTGTATACGGGCACATAATAATTATAGTACCTGGTTGAATGCTTTGCTCGGTATTTTTTTGGTAAATCCTGTTTTTTGGATAAGAATTATTTCATAATTATACATTGATGAAATAAAAGAAATAAGTAATACTTTTCAGTACTCGTTCGCTCTCGTGAAGCATCATCATAATCAGCATAATCATAAGACCTTTCTACTCGTATTGTCAAGTTTTGCAAGCATCTTACTTTAGCAGCACGTGTGTGATGTACGGGAACCGAACGAATTTTCACTAAGGTTTTCTTGAAATGAGTCCTCACCATGTGAATAAAATGAATTCTTATTACCTTTTTTTTTTCTTTAAGTTTAAAATTATACAAGACGAGAATAAAACGAAAATTAAAAGAAAAAATTATATAAAATTATGTTATAAACATTTTTGGAGGTACTACCGCGCCCACATACTTGTGTGTAATTTACCTCCAGATTGTATGGCTCGTAACTCTAGATTTAACTCACTCTTCGAATTGATTTATTCATCACTAAGCAACCATATGACGCAATTTCTTTGGTCTACTCCAGTGATTCTCAATCTTTTTTTGTTGCGGCACATATTTAACGAATTCAAAATTTGGCGGCACACAAAGAAAAAGATAAGTTTATTTACTTACACACTGCATAAATAGTTTAAGACAAACATTTTAAATATAGGAAATAATAATATATAATCATGTTAAAAATATTTGTCTTTTTAATGATATAATTTAATAATATTAACATTATTATATATTTACAAAATTTGGCGGCACATAAAAGTGCCGCGGCACAGTGGTTGAGAATCACTGTACTCTAATGTCAAGCCAAACATTTTTTGACTTCTGTTCCTTAGCAACGCCTTGTACTGTATATATATATATAGTAATAGGGTTATTGCTGTTTTGTATACTTTGATGGCTTGCAGGCGTTATATTATTCTATTGATAAGCTCCAAGGTTAATTGACTTAAATTATTTTATTCTGGATACGAGTATTTCAACTTTTGATTATCAATTACCATTGAGGGTTTTATTGTTATATAAAAGGATAATATATTGTAAACATTACAAACAAAACAGGATATCGAACATCTTTAAAAATGTTCGATATCAATGTCATGGGTTTTCCTAAAACTGTAAGTACATTTATTTTATTACCTTCGTTAAATAATGGGTTTGCTTAATATACTTTATAGTGCTGATTTATCGTCGAGTCGTGTGGTAACAGAAAAACAATGCTTACATTTTTGAGATCCTTTAATTTACCTGAGATTCTTGTCACTTTTCCATCGCCCCTTTTTGTTTTTTCTACAAAAAAAAAGTTAACTATATTTCTTTTTTTTAGCAATATTACTAACATTCTTGTTAACCATTCCACCTAAGCTTAACCTTGTGCTAGGAGAGGGTTCTCTTTAATAGTCGAATGATAGATTCGAACCTACGACCTTACGATTCACAGACCTACCCTAAACCATTAGACTATTGATGCTTCATTTCATTCCTACATTTAATTTATTTAGCTCAAGGGTTTGAGTTCTTTAATATATTATGATGTTTAATAGCTAATGTGTTGCATTAAATCTTGATCTCATCTTGAAATTTATCCTGAATAAGTGTTTGTTTCAAGATTTTGGCTACATAGAGATTGGAAAGTTATGTCTACAAAGCATAAAAAAATTCTTTGTAGGATTTCTACTGTGTTAAGGTCAATGAAGCCCATGCAGACATATATACACTTATACTGTATAGACATGTGAAGTATTTTAATAACATAATAATTCACATCCAGCATCTAGTTATAGAATCTTACCAAGAGGATAGCTAACTAACACTGTACAAATATAAGGCTTCTATTAGATATGAGTTTATATATGCTTTATGATATCTTGTACAATATAGACCACCCTACACTACTAGGACATATAACATTTTCTGCTCCTAATAAACATACTAGAAATACAGGATTATTTTATATTTCATACCACCATACAAATTATGGCAAAAATTCCATTTTAACAAGATCACTCCGCCTGTACAATGAAAATATCAGTGATGTAGATATTTTTCATTTATCAAAAAGTAACTTTAAAAATAAAGTCACCTATGTACTTACTAATTTAATTTAAATAAACACTAGAATGTATACGAATATAATTATGTTTGACACTTCATAATTTAAATACTATTTTTTTTTGTTGACGGGAGGAAATCTTCACAAAGATTCCCCGCCCTTCTGGGGGGAAAGACGGCGGTTATGTGGGGATTTTACTCATTAAAACCACCCCAATGGCCCTTTCCTCGGTGCATCACGAGGGGCTCTGGGATCTCTTGTGGAACGCACCGGAGCCCCTTTGCACTGTGCTCAAGGAGAGCACATCCCGGAGGGGAGGTTACTCCCTCACCCCCTGTGCCCTCGCAGCGCAAGGCGACACGGGCTAGCCGATGTCGCCTTCTGCCCGGGTCCACTTTGGTGGACGACGCAGGCCCTCACCCTTGTCGCCCAGTGAACCCGAGGCCCCTTTTAGTCGCCATGTACGACAGGCAGGGGATACCGTAGTCTTATTCTTGAGAACCCAGAACTACAGGGCTGTCATAATTTAAATATTTATCTAACTTATTAAACTTCACTTTCATAAATTGTCTCTGATAATGTAGTTATGCACCTGTTGGCTAATTTATCTGTTTTGTGTCTAATTGTTTTCTATTTTCTTATGTAACTATGTGATTAAATTAGCTGTTGTGTATACTAATATAAATAAATAAATAATGGAGTATGAATTTATATTCATCAGTTGTATATACTTGTTCATACCCTTCCTCCATTTTCTACTAAACTGTTTGATATACAATCTTTTAGACCGGGCAGGTTTTTCAACAGCATAGATATAAAATGACAATATTATGTTGTAAGTCAATGTGTAAATATAACATTGATAAAATGCTTTACTGTTTTATTATTCAAAAACTCATAGACAAGGTCATAAGGACAAGGACATAATCACATCCAGCATCAATATTTGGCAGTTGAAGAAATACTGACTGTTTATGCAGAGGAAAATCATGCTGAAATTAACTTATAATGAGTTTTATTGATCTATAAACATTGATCAATTATGTTCTGAAACAATTTTTTTTATAAATATTTGACTTTTTTTCAGATTAAAAAACCTCATGTATATCAATTACTCAAGACTGTTATATTTGGTAGACATTTAAAATGCAAATTTTGGGTGTGTGACATATTTCCTGTACCTGATTCTGATTTTGTACAAGTGGTAGTATCTGTTATGAACAAAAGTGATGCCTATAAAGCTGTAGAACTTATAAATAATTTTATCTATTTCAATGGCAAAGAAAACTTCCGATTATCATCGATTGTTGCAAGTGATTATGACCTGCCATCGGATAATGAGGACACAGTGTCAGAACTATTGTCAGAACTAGCACCCCAAGAACAGAACAGAGATAGAGAATCAAGATCAACAGGGAAGCAGCCAGAATCTACCAATTTAAGATCTCGTAGTCCTCACATTAATCTTGCCTCTGCTGAAGTGGATGTAAGTACCAATTATGTGTTGTTTTATTAGGATTTTATTTTGAGGTATATTTTTTATTTGTTAGATAAATTACAACACAACTACAGCTTAACGAATTTGATGCTATAAACCACACAAATTCTAAATACCAAAAAATAATGATTCACTTAATTCAAATGTTGTCTCACACATTAATCATTAACCCTTTAATACAAATCTATATGCATCTTCGATGAACCTCAGCTGATGACACTGAAATACATCAATATACTGTGCTGTTTGCGTATATATCAATATGGTGTGCGCGACATGGGCATTCGCCGACAGGTTGGTCCTCAAAGTGAGCACGACAGACAATGGAGGGCTACGACGCGTATGCAGCCAGGTCTTACCTTAAACATTCTTTCAACCTTATTACAATAAACAGAGGTGGCAGTTACTATCAGCTTTAACCAACTCATCAACCATGTTTTTAGTAATATATATATATAAAAGAGAATGTGTGTGGGTTTGATCCCTATAGGTTCCGAAACGGCTGGACCGATTTTACTGAAACTTTCAGGAAATCTTCAGATTGACCTGGCAAGTAATCCGAGTAAGTTTGGTGACAATCGACATTAACTTGAGCCCAATATGCTTTTGTAAAAATGATAAGATTGATATTGTATTTACTGATATGTACTTGGGTGTAAGTAGTGATCTTCACTCGCTCGAGAAGAAATACAGAGAGAAATGAATAATTTTTTAAATCACTTTTCTCTTATTTTTTTATGCAATATACTGTAAACAAGGCTGCTGCAGAACAAATAGCAGCAGGTTACCATCCTAATTATTGAAACATGTTGACAACAACTTGTCTTGTCTTACAGAAGAAAATTGAACTCGTAAGAAAACAGCGGCTGCTTGTTGTAGAAGAGAGGCAATTGCTTTTGGAAAAGAAACGACTGGAGCTGCTACAGGTAAGTTAATATGCTTTAGTAATAATGCATTTTACCAAGGCCAGTCTCTATTACAATCGTTTGAGGAAACATTCTTATAATATTTGCATAATCAAATTTGCTTACCTTGCATCCATTCCTTTAACAATCTAACCTTATAACAAAAACAAAGTACATTTGGATTTTTTTTTATGACTAACTACACAGATTGGCCTAAGAAGCTGGCCTTGACTGTTTCACCTTCGCTTAACCCTCTATCGCTAGTAACTCGACACAAGGGTCCCCCCGGTGAGGGGTAACCTCAGATTAGACGGGGAAGATAGGGCCGCGCTCGTAGCGGCAATAGGGAGTGACCTCTTACTGCCGGCTGTGGTTCGCTCCATGGTCGGTAGCGAGGCGTCATGGGATGCGGTAGACCGATTCTGCGACTCTATTATGTCGCAGAAATGAGAGACCGAACGTCTAAGGGAGCGGGTGCCTAGGAGGCAAGACACGGTCGAAGTGCGTAGAAGGCTCACCGCCAGCAGGCGGGGCCGAGCACAAGACCGCCGAATGCCTCCTTATGCCGGGGAATCTGGCGTCGCGACCGACATGGGCCGTTGATCTGGCGCCCCCTCGGAGGTTCCCACAGGGAACGGCGGCGCGTTTGTATTCGACGCGCCGCAATGTAGTAATTGTCTCAGGGGGGGTGCTTCTCACCCCTCCTAGGTAGGGCCCGGAGTACGGGCGCGGCCGGGGGTTGCGGAAGAACTGTGGGATGTTATCCGTGACCCCACATACATGGTCGTATGGGGGATACCGTGTGAAGATTTTTAGTCGGTTGGAGACCGACACTACTGCCGTCGCCGGCCCTTATGGCTCCAGGGTGTGCATCCGCATTTTGTTACACACGTAAATAAAAAAACCTCAGATTAGACAGTTACTAACAGCCCTGTAGTTTTGGGCTCTCAAAAATAAGACTACGGTATCCCCTGCCTGTCGTAGAAGGCGACTAAAAGGGGCCTCGGGTTCACTGGGCGACAAGGGTGGGGGTCTTTGTCGTCCGCTAAAGTGGACCCGGGAAGAAGGCGACATCGGCTGGCCCGTGTAGCCTTGCACTGCGAGGGCACAGGGGGGGAGGGAGTAACCTCCCCCCGGGACGTGCTCTCCTTGAGCACAGTGCAGAGGGGCTCCGGTGCGTTCCACTGGAGATCCCGGAGCCCCTCGTCATGCACCGAGGAAAGGGCCACCGGGGAGGTTTTAGTGGGTAAAAACCCCACATAACCGCCGCCTTCCCCCCTGAAGGCGGGGTATCTTTTTGAAGATTTCCTCCCCGTAAAAAAAGAGACAGTTACTAAAACATTTGGAATTATTGAGTATTCGCAGAATTAGAACACAAATGTTCTTAATTTTTTTTCATAACCATGGAACCATTTATTATAGTCGCATTTTGACTGGATAAAAATTTTTGAAAATTGGTGATTTTCAATTTGTCGGTAGTTTTTCTAATGTTCATGTTCACGTTACGCAGCTATTTATAAATCTCTTTTTCATTTATTGCCAAGATCCCGTCCCGACAGAGGGCAATCAATTTAGCCTAAGATACTCTTTACTAAATCCGCTATATACCAATGAAAATTTCTTCAAAATCGATCCAGCCGTTATGTGTATATATGTGATGTTGGATTGGTACATTACAAAACCAACATGTACCAAAATAAGATTTTGCAGTACTTTTGTCTGTCTTTCTGTTTGTTCTGGCTAATGACGTTCCGCAATTATTTTAATATTACATACACTCCATTTTTATTAATTTTTATGAGTTTTATGTTTTTTGTTGAGGTTTTCTATTATATTTTGGTCTTATAATAAATATGTAATTGGATTTTGGAAAGTTTTATTTATTTGTCAATATTACACAGAAATTTGGGGAAGGCTCTATTCAAGACTTAGAAATGTTTGCTGCAACTGTAGATAAGTGTGATAATGAGCTTTCACAACCGGAAAACCTTGAAACACCTCATCCACCTCTCGATGCTCGTCAGTTCAAAACAGCCAAAGCCAATCTTGAAAGTTTATTGCGCGATACAATAATAAGGCGCGTTGACGAACTTATACAAAAAAAAGCACACTTGGAATCTGGTGACATGGACCAATTGTACAGAGAAACATACCCCGAAGACACTGACGAGAAACTGATGGAACAATTCATAGCTGTTGTTGTTGCTGGAGATTCAGATGAGGTGACAGAAGACACTTGCGCTAAATCCCCTACAGGTACTCGTAAGAATACAAATCATCTCTATTTTTTTAGAAAAAAGTTTACATAGAATTCTCTATATATATATAAAAGAGAGAGTGTGTGGGTATGTAACATATAGGCTACGAAACGGCTGGACTAATTTCAATGAAAATTTTAGGGAATCTTCAGATTGATCTGGCGAGTAATCCTGTAAACTCTGGTGACGATCGGATCACTTCTTCTTTTGAACTGTCAAATACAGCTTTTATTTACTATGATGATATTCTATTGTTTTATAACCCAAATTTGAATTGACACATGCGATGTGTCGATGAAGTATAATAAAGTTTACTGAAGTGTATTACAGATAATAATTAAGGATTTTGAAGTATTCAAGGTAAGTTATTGCGCCTCGAATGTATCCGTTTAGTGATATGTACATGGCTGTATTCTCTTCACCCGCTCGAGAAGAGAATGAGTACGGAGAGAAATGAATAATTAAATTTACAGCCACAATAATATGATAACGCTTTGAAAATACCGTGTTAGAATAAGTTTTAAAAGTCTTAAGTACAACAAATCCATAAGTGAACTTGTTTACTAAAGATTTGTCGTAGGGTAAAAGCTATAGTCATTGGCCCCCTATCACTAAAACGCAAATAATAAGGGACTGAATAAGCGAATCGACCAAAAGAAATGTTTAAAAAATTGCGCTATTTATTATGGTTATGTTGGCAATGTTGTTCACGAATCCCCGCAACTGTCATGGCACAGATTTAAATTTTGTAAACAACGTGTGTTTTTAAATTCAAAAATTAGCAATTGGGTAAGCATATGCATAAATTAAATTAATGCTTAAAAGTTACTTATTGCTATGATTACTACCATTTCCGGTTCTAAGAAACTAATTAACTCTTAGAAATGATCGGTGATTTAATGTATTTGTGAATGTTATAGTTTACACCAATTTGGCTGGGGCCAATAACTATATCCGACCAAGACATTTTTTTAAAGTTCTTACTGACAATGTCATGAGACAATGATATATATTTTTTAATTCATTGAAATGCTCATAGTATCCATGTTCTGCAAACCTAATTTGAACCAGATTGCCCTTCAACTTGCCCAGATATGCAATACTTGCTGCTAGTAGCTGCTTAAGGGGGCCAACGACTATAGCCTTCACCCTATCGCTTAAAGTTACAGCCGATATATATCCCGCTGTATGTTGTAAATAATCTATGTAATAATCCGTCTACGGTCCTAGTGCGGATTGGCAGACTTACATTTTTTTTTATTTCTGCAGGTACTGGATGACAAAGGAGTTAGTTTTATTGTACGGTGTATAATTGAATACTACGGAAATAAAACATGTTTCCCTTCATATTTCATTTTCTTTTTTAGTTGAAATAAAATATATCTTCCGTCTCTAGTAGTTTATTTCGTGATTAATTTGATTTGAAACCACTTTGTTTATACTTATAAAATTATTAATAATCTTCCGACTCATCCTCTAATATACTTCCTATGTTAGAGTATGCATCTCATTAATATGCGTTTTGGGCAACGTAATGCACCCACCTGCCATAAGTAAACAACGTTAACCTTATAATAAGATAAAAGTCACTAGCGTGTACCATCTTTCGACTAAACCATTTAACATCAGGTGGGATCGTGGTCAAGCTCTAGTTTATACCTCCATAAAAAAGAGTTATAGCCTACTAGTATATGTCCCACTGCTGGGCACAGGCCTTCTGTAAAAAGAGTATAGGGTCATAGTCTGCCACGTGGGTTTACATCAGATTGGTACACTTCCGGAAAAGGATGTATTTCAATAGTAGTTTGATGAGAGTATGGTTAGGTTATGATTAATTCTGTTTGGTAATATTCCTACGATAATTTGTAAATACAAAGAGGGCACCAGAGCGTCATATTGTTTAACATTTGATTCGACGAGAGGGCTTATAACTTGCAGAGGCTAAGCATTGCCATACAACGTGGCAATGCTACCAGCATTCTGGACACGCTGTCAAGCGACGACGGTTTGTCACAGTTATATTTTTTTGTAAATATTTTGTAAAATACCTATTATGTTGTAAATATTTCTCTTTTTAGTTGGTATCATGTATTGTTTTATATGTATAGTTTAGTTATAATACAAAATTAAATAATTTCAATTCTATTATAATAGATTAAAATTAACTTTAAATTGGGTTTGCATCCAAGTTCCTAATATTTTAGTCATATGATGATCCCTTATCATGCTGCACCCATTTTCTTTTGACGGGTGGGAAATCTTCAAAATGATACCCTGCCTTCTGTTGGGAAGGCGGCGGTTATGTGGGGTTTTTAACCACTAAAACCCTTCATAACATAGTGGCCCTTTCTCGGCGCATGGTGAGGGCCTCCGTGAACTCCAGTGAGACCGCACCGGAGCCTTTCTGCACTGTGCTCTTCAGTGAGCACGTCCCGGGCGGGGGGCGTTACTACCTCCCCCCTATGCCCTCGCAGTGCAAGGCGGCACGGGCCAGCCGATCCGACCTTCCCGGGTCCACTTTGACGGACGACAAAAGCCCATGCTGCACCCCTAAGTAAACCTGCACCTGGATGCTCTGCTAATGGATTCAGTCTTTTATACTAAAGATATAAGAGAACTTATCTAGTCACCGGCCGGCTTATGATGAAATAAAAAGTTACATATTTAAGGAATATTTTATTTCTACAATGAAAACAAAAAAGTAAAAGCTACAGATAGTTTCCCAGTTAACATTAAAAATGCTACCAATTATTCAATTGGGTATTAGAACAATTTTTTTGATAAATGGAAAGATCTATGAGTTTTATACAAAAAAAAATTGTTTTGCAATAACTAAAAAGTTTTTACAACATTTTTAAAATCTAGGACCAATGGCAAACCCGAGCGGCCTTGACGTCATAATGTTAGTTTTCAGACATATTAGCGGGTATTTTGATATTTGATCAGCTGTGAACGTAGTACTGTCATGAAATTGTACATTATGACGTCATAAATATGGCGAATACCGTGATCGTATATCGTGGCCTGTACCGTGAGTATTACGTGACCAGACCAGATTTTTTTTAAATAATTATTTTTTTAAAAAATGTCGTTGAATATCAATATTACTAATGATAACGTTTAATAATACTAAAAAAACATTTTTTTTCTTAAATTCCATAGTAAATATTAAAGTGGTTTATGAGAATAATTTTAGCGGAACTTAATTCCTATTAGTAATCTTCTAAATCGTCTTGTGTAATGGTAGTAATGTTTAAAGCAACGTCGTCTGTAGATCCGTCTCCAGCTTCAATTGTAACATCTTTTTCTCCATCTTCTTTGTCCAAGCTCTTTGCTGTTTCTTGTACATCTTGAGAAAGATTCTTGTCAATAGACTCGGTCTTATCAGTATTAAAATCTGAAGGAGCAGCAACGTCTGACTCATCAGGACTTTCCGTATCTTCAGGCATAATGTTACCTAATAATGGGCCAAAACCTTCGTAATCTTCAAATTGGTCTTGATCATTTTTATCATCATTATCACCATCAGAATCTTCCTCCTCTGCATCATTCACATCTACTTTCTTTGTGGGTTTCTTTACGACTTTCTTAGTCTTCACCAACGGACCCGTGAGGTGTAGAGGTTTGAAATGCAAAGTCACACCACCTGATAACATATCAAACAATTAGCGGTAATGTAACATGGATAATTGTTCCTTCACTAGCTACAATAAAAAGATCTAACAATATAATTTATCGAAAACCACTTTTTAAGACCAGCTATTCGCATAAATTCTTCTGTTTTCTAGGCGCTCACTTATATAACAATATTAATAAAAAAATAAGTATATATTCGCTTTCTAAATACAAATTGATCTTTATTATTATTTACTTTAAAAAATTATACCCCCTAAAATTAAAGAACAATTTCATAACGACGAAAAAAAACTTTTTAAACACTGTAATATCTTACCTATTTATACAAAAATAAAATACTAAAAGAATATTTCTTTAATGAAAAAATTTTAACCAAAATGAAATAAAAGTACGACGTATGGCTTGTTTGACAGTTCAAAAAGAGAAGTGCTCCGATCGTCACCAAACTTTACAGGATTACTCGCCAGGTCAATCTGAAGATTCCCTGAAAGTTTCATTGATATCGGTCTAGACGTTTCGGAGCCTATATGGAACAAACCCACACATTTGTTTGGTTTGGTGACGATCGAAGCACTCCTCTTTTTGAACTGTCAAATACAGCTTTTATTTACTATGATGATATTCTATTGTTTTACCCAAATTTGTATTGACACATGCGTTGTGTATATTTATGTCATTATGAACCATATTGATAAGAATGATATTGTATTTACCGATATTTAAATGGGTTTAGGTAATGATCTTAACCCGCTCGTGAAGAGAATAGATGAGAATGAATAAGGAGAGAACTGAATGATTTAATATATTGTGAGTTAAATGAAATATTTAATGATGTAAGTTGATTATTTAAATAAAATAAAGCAAAATCTAAACCGACGAAGCGGCCTGGGTACACTAGCCTCCAATATATAGAGATGTGTTACTTACGTATATCAATTGTTTGCCTTTTCATAAGATAGTCGAAAGACTTGTGGTCTTTGATAACGACCACATACATCCTCCTGCTGCGAATCGATCTCCTCATGCTGACGATTCCGAGGGGCTTCAGGTGCTCGGTTAACTCCTTCTTCTTGACTCGCTCATCCGCAAACAGTCTCATCGGAATGTTGCAAGTGACGTTCAGGAGACGCTTTGTGATATCGACCTTTAAACTCTGTAGGAATGTATATTCAATTAATAGATACACAAACAGACATAATCAACAGAAATCACACCACAGACTTCAAAACAGCACTGCTGCTTCATCCTTGTATTGTGAACATCCCTCAAACCCGAATAAAGCTCTTTGCTATGCCTTTTCCTTACAGCATAGGACGGGAATAATTTGCTCGCATCTGTCTTTCCCTCCCACGGCATTCCTAGACAATATGGGTATTTGCAAGAGCTAAGTGAATAGGCATTTACTAATCTAGTACCATCTAGGATTGCCACTTAACATCTGATGGGATTGATCACTTGCTTAGAAATTATAAAAAAGGTGCAAGTTTCACAGTGTGTCAAACTCCAATTAAATGTGTATAAACATCTTTAGTTAATAACAGATAAACACGTAGGGTAGACATTAACTTCCCTGCCCACTTTTCACCAAGCTTATTAGGTCCCATATGTGACAGATGATCCTATCGCCATACACAGATTTTTTTGTTCTTAAAAACTGTCTGGGCTTTGATCTCTCATCTCATCCTCATCGCGTATCAATAATACCATAAACTCGAACATGATTTCAATTGTTAGTCTTTGGTATTGACATATTCCATTTATGCTATTGACATATTCTCGATTGAGCCCACCGCACACTAAAACCTACCAAAGGGATTGCAGATGGTGCTGTGAACCTTTTATAAAAAGTTGGGTACAGCTCCTTCATCACCAGGCGAAACACAGAAGTCTAATATATCTTCACTTACATCAGTTTCATATTACGTTAGTCGTGATACTACTCTGATAGTGCCAACCTATACATGCATTACAACCTAAAAATGGCCATGAGAAACAGGGACGCAGCATGCATGCATGCATGCATTTAAAAAAAAGTAGTAACTGCAGAGGTAGCACTCTTATTAAAAAAAAAAACAAAGTAACCTATTCAAGAACATTACAAAAGAGCATTGACAAAAGTCTATGGTTGAACTTTATTGAAAGAAAAAAAAAACCTATACATACAATGTAAAATGTTGTTCTGTAGAGATGTAGTAAAAAAAGTAATAGCAAGGAATAAAACATAGTGTAAATAGATAGAAAATTAGATAATAACATAATTGTAAATAGAAATAAGTTATAGAAACAAATAGAAAATTTGGAAAAATTTATATAGAAATAAGTAATAGAAATATTAGAGAAATTAAGTAGAAATAAGGTAATTAGAAATTAATTTTATGTAAAGTAGATAAATTATAAGTAGCAAATTAATGTAAAAGATAAAAATACCCCCCAGCCAAACACGCTGGGGAATAAAACATTGTAAGAATCATCAATAAAAAAAAATTGTTAAAAGAAATGTAAAGAGTGACGTCAGGATGGAGGAAAAATTGATTTATTTAAATAAACAAAAATTATAACACCGTTACAGATAATCCAATATGATGTTACAAAAACTTAGTTAAATATATATTACTAAAATTAAAACAAATAAAAAGCTGCTTTATGTATAGACAATAATATATAAATATATAGACAATAATATATAAATATAATAGAGTACACCTACACATTTGTAGGCAGCTTCGATAAAGCCCGAGTGAGTGCAACAAAATATATCAATGCGCAGTGATATGGTATTAACAAACCTAACTGTTCCTGGACAAGTTAGTCCTGGAGACAGGCAGTGGGAACAATAGATGACGAAAGAATGAACAGTGGAACAATGGAAATGAAAGAATGTGAAAAGGACCCAAGTTTCAACATGTTGGGGGAACGATAAAAAAAAAATCTATACATGCAACAGGAGAATATGTAGTCAATTAAAGGACACAGTACCTTCTTAAATGTTTCACATATATTTTTTATTTTAGCACAGATTTTTTCTTCTTCCACATCACCTTCAGTTGCCTTGCATCCCTCGACAAACTGAAACATCAATATTCATTACAAGAATATACAAATAGACATAGTAGAGTATTCAATATGCTACAAATGAATTCCACCAATTTATTTGTGACAACCCACACAGATTATCCAGAGAAGCAGATATTAACAGCCTTACGTTTAGGTTACCTACAATCCAAAGCTTGTCTGTTTGTATACACATATAGGGATAAACAAGCTAGCTTCCTATATAGAATTAGGTTAGAACAAGGTTCCAGATTGCAGGTATTTGAGATAGTATTATGGTTTTAATTAAAAATAGAAGAAAAAAGGTAAGTTGTCGGGCTAGTCATAACAGTCACAGTAAATTTTGAATTTGATTCGTAACAGATTTTTAAGCCAGTGGAAGAACATGCATATATGAATTTAAACAATTACAAGTATATTTGTGAGTAAAAACAAAAACCAACTTCAAATACAACAGGAATATTATCAGAACCTAACCAAATTCTCTGTAAAATGTACCTTACTTATGTAATGCCTTTTGTTTGATTTTGGTGTACAATAAAGTTATATCTATCTATCCATCTATATCTCATCAAACTACCTTTGAAGTACATCCTTTTCAATAAAAATTAATAATCGAAATCAGTTGGCGTCATATTGAATTATTCGTCCATTTGTAGCGGACATACTTGAAAATCTAAGACTATATCTAAATCTAAGCACCAGTTTTCAAATAAATAAAGAATCATCGAAATCTGTTTACTTAACCGAAATTTATGAGCTAACAAAAAACATAGACGAATTGACAACCTCCTCGACAATCGAAGTCGATTGAAAATGATATAAACAGCATTATTTTGGAAGAGTGAATCACGGTAGCTTTGCTTCCAGACAATCACACCAAGCAAGCTGAATACTCAAATGAATAATAGCGCCATCTGTCTAAAGTAGTTGACACGAATACTATATAACGTGCCTAAAAGTATAACTTTAATACCGTCCAAGTCGAGGTTACCCCTCACCGAGGGGACCCTTGTGTCGAGTTACTAGCAATAGAGGTTCAGGCTAAGCGATTTAAGAGCTATGCCATCTCTCAACCGGAGAAGCAGTCAAGGCCAGCTTCTATGGCCAATCTGTGTAGTTCGTCATTAAAAAAATAACATCGTAACTTCAATATCAATACGATAACACGGGAATCGTACGATAACTGTCACGACACTACACTGATGGCACGCAGACAGCGGTGGGAGATGGGTGCGTCACGCTCATGGCGACGACTGCATTCAATTCGCGCGCGTTCTATACATGGATATATCTAAAATATATATGTGTATTTATGTTTTATCTTACCAATTCACCAATCACTTGCATCTCCTTCTCTAGGGCTGCCTCCATGGCAGGTTCTAAGTGGTAAACCTCTTCAGTTTGCTCAGCCTTTGCGAGCTTCTTCATCCCTAAAATGTACATGAAGGATAGTTGTCTGTAGTAGCCTGTAGTAGCCCTGTAGTTCTGGGCTCTCAAGAATAAGACTACGGTATCCCCTGCCTGTCGTAGAAGGCGACTAAAAGGGGCCTCGGGTTCATTGGGCGACAAGGGTGGGGCCCTTTGTCGTCCGCCAAGGTGGACCCAGGAAGAAGGCGACATCGGCTGGCCCGTTTCGCCTTGCACTCCGAGGGCACAGGGGGGGAGGGAGTAACCTCCCCCGGGAAGTGCTCTCTATGAGCACAGTGCAGAGGGGCTCCGGTGCGTTCCACTGGAGATCCCGGAGGCCCTCACCATGCACCGAGGAAGGGCCACCGGGAGGTTTTAGTGGGTAAAAACCCCCCATTAACCCCCCTTCCTCCCAGAAGGCGGCGTATCTTTCTGAAGATTTCCTCCTCGTTAACAAAAAAAAATAAGTTTATTGACGCGTCAATAATCTTTGCGGCTATTTACTATGCTCTTTCACTTAATGTAAGTACTATTTAATGTTGGCAAGAAAAAAAATCCGGCTCTTTAAAACACTTTTTAAATTGTAACTTAAGTAGTCCCGGGTACAGCTGAAAATCAGCGAGGTCGCATCTTGCGACAGCATATGCTGAGACGGTGTCCGATATTGGCGTCATAGGTTATGTATGTATATGTATTTGTTCGTGTAACTTTAACTGTATTTTATTTATTTTTCATTCTTTTTTAATGTGTGTTATATTTTGTCTGTAATGTGTTTTTGTATATTGATGCCAATAAATAAATGTGTCTTCTATGTCTTTGTCTAATTGTTGACTCTTCGGACTCAAAAGGTTGCCAACCCCTTATATAATGGTTTAGGGTACGGAATTCGTGCATGTCTTCAAAGACATATGCGGATCCTAATGGATGCAGATAGCACGGGATAGACAGATATGGAGTGGATTGTTCAGTCCTCTGCGGACTGCGCCGCAGTGGCGACTACTACGAACATTTTTTTTTTGTGAAATGAATTATTTTAAAGTGGCATGTTATTTTGTAGTAGCAA
This sequence comes from Meandrusa payeni, assembly GCA_029286785.1. Taxonomy (NCBI): domain Eukaryota; kingdom Metazoa; phylum Arthropoda; class Insecta; order Lepidoptera; family Papilionidae; genus Meandrusa; species Meandrusa payeni. The sequence continues at coordinate 3,688,762 of JAGSMX010000032.1, forward strand.
ATACAGGCTATTTCAATTATTTATTTATGCGTGAATGCCGTAGTTTCGAATCCATCATTCCACTATTGACCTCCACCACATACAGTGCGATGCTTGGAACGCTTAAGAGACGTGAAGATCGAGATTACACACGTCCAACGGTATTAGTAGTTGGCTTGTATAGTTGTTCCTAAAGCTGGCATATTTTTCGAGTCTTTTTTACTGGTGGGATAGTTAATGAACGCACAACCAGACCCATAAGATGTTCCATCATCATTATTTTTTTTTGACTAACTACTCAAATTGGCCAGAGAAGCTGGCCTTGACTTGACCGAAATGGGAGGTGGTATAGTTCTTAGGTCACTTAGCCTGAACCTCTATCGCTAGTAACTCATCACAAGGGTCCCGGTGAGGAGTAACCTCGGCGTGGACGGTTACTATCTTAGGCGTAAACATTCCGATCCGAGGGCGCCCGAGAAGATCCACCATTATCGCACAGCGGCATGGCTACCGTGAACCCTTCGGTGTGGTACGCTTCTTCCGAGTCTGCCGCAATTCAAACCAGTAGATTGTGAGTGCCGCCACTTACAAAATCCCACGGTCTGATATCCAGAAACCGAAGTTGTTGTGTATATTATTGCTATGAGAAAGACTAGACTAAGACTATTTCTGCTTCAGCTTTACGGAGCTATTGCAGTAAATAAATTAAAATGCAAAACTTACGACTGTTGGTCTTCTTATCTGAAAGAATAAGAAAAATTTGATTATATTATTGTAACACCTTAAACTAAAAGCGACTAAAAGGGACCTCGGGTTCAATGAGGGATAAGGGTGGGGGCCTTTGTTGTTGTCACAGGGGGGGGGCGAGAGATTAACCTCCCTACCGGGACTTGCTCTCCGAAAGCACAGTGCAGAGGGGCTCCGGTGCTTTTTCTCTGGAGATCCCGGAATCCATTGCCATGTACCGAGGAAGGGCCACCGGGGGAGAAACTTGAGAAGAGTGGGTAAAACTCCCACATAACCCCGCCTTCCTCCCAGAAGGCGGGATATCTTTTTGAAGATTTCCTCCCCGTCCACAAAAAAAGGGTGGGACCGTGATCAAGCATTTAACAATATAAAAAAGATTTATATTAATTATTGACTTACCCGCATTCGGGTAATTGGGCAAAGGCCCAGGCGGGGGCGTGTTCTGACGTGTGATGAAAGTTTGTTCCACTTTAGTCTTCTTAGTGGCATTATCGGTCTCCCTCTGCGGTGGTGGGTTGATAGCTTTTCGTTTATTTGCGCTATGATCTGCGGCTTTCGTCTGGGGTTGACCTGAGAAATTATATTATGCATATATTACAATTTTAACAAAACAATTATAATGTTAAAAGTAATAAACATAACGCAAGTAAAATAATCATGTATAAATAAAAATATAAGCTTTCACGTCCTTTTAAACCTAGTTGGGTAGACAGAGACACCTTTTCGTGTCCGCTTTCGGACCAAGCAATTTTTAGCCACCGGGCACAAATATTTCGTCAGTGATTTTTTGTAAATGATTCATGAAACTACAGTCTGTATAAAATGGTGTCCCATAATGTAACAATGACCTCGCACCGCGGGAAAGACCTTCTCGTGAGGAGTAAGTGAAAAAATCAGCGTTCTACATCCAGTAGTAATCATTTTATTGTGCCATTTTTCGACTTATGTCAGCACGAAAGAGAACCACGCTATCTCTGTCTAACGATAAAAGCGTCACTAAAACGTAATTTACTCAACTGTAATTGTTGCATAAGTCTTTACTTAGAGGACGCATGCCATAAGTGCCAAGTCTATGGCCATTCCGCACGTAATTGTTTCGCGCGCCCCCGTTGTGTTAAGTGCCTTGAAGACCACGGCACTCGCGACTGTCCTCGTCCCAGGGAAAAAGCTCTCCAAACGGAAGAGCCCTCCTGCGTCTTATGCAGACAGATAGGCCATACGGCCAACTATAAAGGATGCCCGAATGCTCCAAAACGTAAACGGCCGGCCGTTGAAACCGCGTCCGCCCCAAAACGCCGACTGAGTGCAACAAATATATCAATGCGTAGTGAGATGGTATTAACAAACCCAACTGTTCCTGGACAAGTTAGTCCTGGAGACAGGCAGTGGGAACAATAGATGAAGAAAGAATGGACAGTGGAAAGGAAATGAAAGAATGTGAAAAGGACCCAAGTTTCAACATGTTGGGGGAACGATAAAAAAAAAATCTATACATGCAACAGGAGAATATGTAGTCAATTAAAGGACACAGTACCTTCTTAAATGTTTCACATATATTTTTTATTTTAGCACAGATTTTTTCTTCTTCCACATCACCTTCAGTTGCCTTGCATCCCTCGACAAACTGAAACATCAATATTCATTACAAGATTATACAAATAGACATAGTAGAGTATTCAATATGCTACAAATGAATTCCACCAATTTATTTGTGACAACCCACACAGATTATCCAGAGAAGCAGATATTAACAGCCTTACGTTTAGGTTACCTACAATCCAAAGCTTGTCTGTTTGTATACACATATAGGGATAAACAAGCTAGCTTCCTATCTAGAATTAGGTCATCATAACAAGGTTCCAGATTGCAGGTATTTGAGATAGTATTATGGTTTTAATTAAAAATAGAAAAAGGTAAGTTGTCGGGCTAGTCATAACAGTCACAGTAAATTTTGAATTTGATTCGTAACAGATTTTTAAGCCAGTGGAAGAACATGCATATATGAATTTAAACAATTACAAGTATATTTGTGAGTGAAAACAAAAACAAACTTCAAATACAACAGGAATATTATCAGAACCTAACCAAATTCTCTGTAAAATGTACCTTACTTATGTAATGCCTTTTGTTTGATTTTGGTGTACAATAAAGTTATATCTATCTATCCATCTATATCTCATCAAACTACCTTTGAAGTACATCCTTTTCAATAAAAATTAATAATCGAAATCAGTTGGCGTCATATTGAATTATTCGTCCATTTTGTAGCGGACATACTTGAAAATCTAAGACTATATCTAAATCTAAGCACCAGTTTTCAAATAAATAAAGAATCATCGAAATCTGTTTACTTAACCGAAATTTATGAGCTAACAAAAAACATAGACGAATTGACAACCTCCTCGACAATCGAAGTCGATTGAAAATGATATAAACAGCATTATTTTGGAAGAGTGAATCACGGTAGCTTTGCTTCCAGACAATCACACCAAGCAAGCTGAATACTCAAATGAATAATAGCGCCATCTGTCTAAAGTAGTTGACACGAATACTATATAACGTGCCTAAAAAAGTATAACTTTAATACCGTCCAAGTCGAGGTTACCCCTCACCGAGGGGACCCTTGTGTCGAGTTACTAGCAATAGAGGTTCAGGCTAAGCGATTTAAGAGCTATGCCATCTCTCAACCCGGAGAAGCAGTCAAGGCCAGCTTCTATGGCCAATCTGTGTAGTTCGTCATTAAAAAAAAAATAACATCGTAACTTCAATATCAATACGATAACACGGGAATCGTACGATAACTGTCACGACACTACACTGATGGCACGCAGACAGCGGTGGGAGATGGGTGCGTCACGCTCATGGCGACGACTGCATTCAATTCGCGCGCGTTCTATACATGGATATATCTAAAATATATATGTGTATTTATGTTTTATCTTACCAATTCACCAATCACTTGCATCTCCTTCTCTAGGGCTGCCTCCATGGCAGGTTCTAAGTGGTAAACCTCTTCAGTTTGCTCAGCCTTTGCGAGCTTCTTCATCCCTAAAATGTACATGAAGGATAGTTGTCCGTAGTAGCCTGTAGTAGCCCTGTAGTTCTGGGCTCTCAAGAATAAGACTACGGTATCCCCTGCCTGTCGTAGAAGGCGACTAAAAGGGGCCTCGGGTTCATTGGGCGACAAGGGTGGGGCCCTTTGTCGTCCGCCAAGGTGGACCCAGGAAGAAGGCGACATCGGCTGGCCGTTTCGCCTTGCACTCGAGGCACAGGGGGAGGGTAACCTCCCCGGGAAGTGCTCTCTATGAGCACAGTGCAGAGAGGGGCTCGGTGCGTTCCACTGGAGATCCCGGAGGCCCTCACCATGCACCGAGGAAGGGCCACCGGGAGGTTTTAGTGGGTAAAACCCCATTAACCCCCTTCCTCCCAGAAGGCGGCGTATCTTTCTGAAGATTTCCTCCTCGTTAACAAAAATAAGTTTATTGACGCGTCAATAATCTTTGCGGCTATTTACTATGCTCTTTCACTTAATGTAAGTACTATTTAATGTTGGCAAGAAAAATTCCGGCTCTTTAAAACACTTTTAAATTGTAACTTAAGTAGTCCCGGGTACAGCTGAAAATCAGCGAGGTCGCATCTTGCGACAGCATATGCTGAGACGGTGTCCGATATTGGCGTCATAGGTTATGTATGTATATGTATTTGTTCGTGTAACTTTAACTGTATTTTATTTATTTTTCATTCTTTTTTAATGTGTGTTATATTTTGTCTGTAATGTGTTTTTGTATATTGATGCCAATAAATAAATGTCTATGTCTTTGTCTAATTGTTGACTCTTCGGACTCAAAAGGTTGCCAACCCCTTATCTAATGGTTTAGGGTACGGAATTCGTGCATGTCTTCAAATACATATGCGGATCCTAATGGATGCAGATACCACGGGATAGACAGATATGGAGTGGATTGTTCAGTCCTCTGCGGACTGCGCCGCAGTGGCGACTGACTACTACGAACATTTTTTTTTATGAAATAAATTATTTTAAAGTGGCATGTTATTTTGTAGTAGCAAATACAGGCTATTTCAATTATTTATTTATGCGTGAATGTCGTAGTTTCGAATCCATAATTTCACTATCGGCCTCAACCACCTCATACAGTGCGATGGTTGGAACGCCCAAGAGACGTGAAGATCGAGATTACACACGTCCAACGGTATTAGTAGTTGGCTTGTATAGTTGTTCCTAAAGCTGGCATATTTTTCGAGTCTTTTTTACTGGTGGGATAGTTAATGAACGCACAACCAGACCCATAAGATGTTCCATCATCATTATTTTTTTTTTGACGAACTACTCAAATTGGCCAGAGAAGCTGGCCTTGACTTGACTGAAATGGGAGGTGGTATAGTTCTTAGGTCACTTAGCCTGAACCTCTATCGCTAGTAACTCATCACAAGGGTCCCGGTGAGGGGTAACCTCGCCGTAGACGGTTACTATCTTAGTCGTAAACATTCCGATCCGAGGGCGCCCGAGAGGTGGATGGTGGATCCATTATCGCACAGCGGCATGGCTACCGTGAACCCTTAGGTGTGGTACGCTTCTTCCGAGTCTGCCGCAATTCAAACCAGTAGATTGTGAGTGCCGCCACTTACAAAATCCCACGGTCTGATATCCAGAAACCGAAGTTGTTGTGTATATTATTGCTATGAGAAAGACTATTTTTGCTGCAGCTGTACGGAGCTATTGCAGTAAATAAATTAAAATGCAAAACTTACGACTGTTGGTCTTCTTATCTGAAAGAATAAGAAAAAAATTATTATATTATTGTAACACCTTAAACTAAAAGCGACTAAAAGGGACCTCGGGTTCAATGAGGGATAAGGGTGGGGGGCCTTTGTCACAGGAGGGGGGGGGGGGCTAAAGATTAACCTCCCTTCCGGGTCTTGCTCTCCGGAAGCACAGTGCAAAGGGGCTCCGGTGCTTTTCCTCTGGGAGATCCCGGAATCCATTGCCATGTACCGAGGAAGGGCCACCGGGGGAGATTTAGTGGGTAAAACTCCCACATAACCCCGCCTTCCTCCCAGAAGGCGGGGTATGTTCTCGAAGATTTCCCCCCCGTCCACAAAAAAAGGGTGGGACCGTGATCAAGCATTTAACAATATAAAAAAAGATTTATATTAATTATTGACTTACCCGCATTCGGGTAATTGGGCAAAGGCCCAGGCGGGGGCGTGTTCTGACGTGTGATGAAAGTTTGTTCCACTTTAGTCTTCTTAGTGGCATTATCGGTCTCCCTCTGCGGTGGTGGGTTGATAGCTTTTCGTTTAATTGCGCTATGATCTGCGGCTTTCGTCTGGGGTTGACCTGAGAAATTATATTATGCATATATTACAATTTTAACAAAACAATTATAATGTTAAAAGTAATAAACATAACGCAAGTAAAATAATCATGTATAAATAAATATATAAGCTCTCACGTCCTTTTAAACCTAGTTGGGTAGACAGAGACACCTTTTCGTGTCCGCTTTCGGACCAAGCAATTTTTAGCCACCGGGCACAAATATTTCGTCAGTGATTTTTTGTAAATGATTCATGAAAATACAGTCTGTATAAAATGGTGTCCCATAATGCAACAATGACCTCGCACCGCGAGAAAGACCTTCTCATAAGGATTAAGTGAAAAAATCAGCGTTCTACACCCAGTAGTAATCATTTTATTGTGCCATTTTTCGACTTATGTCAGCACGAAAGAGAACCACGCTATCTCTGTCTAACGATAAAAGCGTCACTAAAACGTAATTTACTCAACTGTAATTGTTGCATAAATCTTTACTTAGAGGACGCATTAATGAGATATGTCATCTTTCGCAAAAAAAACGAAATAAATTATTTTATTACAGAAGTTGCACATATAATAGTATCTTAGTATCTCGATAAAATCTTGACCATATCATGATAGAACTGGACCGATCCGCTTAGATTATTTTTTTATATAGTACGAATAATCAAAGTGATATTTGACTTGGAGTATATTTATCAATGATATTTTCTATCGGAAGGATTGATTCTTTCTCTCTTCTATATATTATTATACATGCATATTGATTAAGCTAAAGAAATTTTACTTCAGTTGTGTGATCTAACTCTTCTTTGTCGTTCCCTCATTTCTGAGGATCGTGGTCACTAGGGCCCCTCAAATGAACAATCTGCCTCCATCGGTTTCGGTCCGAGGCAGCCCTCACCAGCCGGTAGAGATGGCACCTTTTACTTGGTCAGACCATCGTGTTGGTGACCGGCCTCTTGTTCTCTTGCCTTCTGTATTGCCAACGATGACCAGCTTTTCAAGGTTGCCATCCCCTCTACGCATTATATGCCCGAAATATGACAGTACGCGCTGTAGACACGTAGTGGAAAATCTGGTCTTTATGGCGAGCTGGGAGAGAATAGATACATTTGTGCGCTTGGCAGTCCACGGTATTCGTAGCATTCGCCTCCAGCACCACATCTCGAATGCATCTATTCTCTGTCTTTCTCTTGCTGTGTGTGATCTAAAGCACACTCATTTTTAATGTGTTTCCTAGAAATGTACATTTTTGTTTAAATCCTCTCTATAATCCAATGTTGGACATAGTCTTTATCCATTATTGTAAAGAGATGTTGTAAATAGAATTAGGAAAGGTTATGTATTTCGGTGGTTCGGACATACATAAAGAATGAATGGACAATGAATGACATAAAAAATTTATAACGCGGAAGTGAGCGATGGGGTCGGCAGTGGGCGCCCTAGGAGGAGATATATCCACCATATGGGTGGATTAAAAAGGGCAGGGAAGTACCCTCGATCGACGATTACGTGTACACAAAACAATGAATGAATAGAAAGGGAGTGAGTATGGTAATAAATGAAGTCCTCCACTTGCGGATGCGGCCGCAGTCCTTATGGGGTCCCGATTCTATCTGGAGGGTCGTCTTACATTTTTCAAGCGCTGCCTCCATTACAAGATAATTCCCCCATCGGTTACTAGATCGATAGATATGACAGACAACTGCCATTTTAACTGGCTGCCTTAGAGAGCTACGTGTTATCCGCCGTATTTCTCTACTTTACTTAACAAAACAAAATGTGACATTCCTACGAACTGGGGTGACAAATAGAAGATGCCAGCTCCTCATCTAGAAGCGTTTCCTGAGAACGTAGATTCTCCTCTCAAAACAAATCTCGCAGCGCACGCTCTCAGAGACACACATTCAGACGGTCATCAAAGACTGCTCCAAGGAGGTACCCGTTGTGGACGACCACAGATGGGTCCTGCCTTCTGAAATTCGTGATCTCATGAGACGTAAGAACGCCGCCACTGGGGCTTACGACTTGTACCCTACCGAGCGTCACCGTAGGCGGCTACATAAATTGCAGCGTGAAGTTAAATCACGCATAGCCGCTATAGGAACGAACGGTGGAACAATACGCTAAGCGACATCCGCCCATCACATCTGGCATTTTGGGCTTACCAAAATCGCTTAAACGCGACCCCGATCCGGGGATGCCACCCCTCAATCGTCTAATCTCCCACCAGCTTCACTGGACGAGGAAAGGCCAGTGTCTGGCTGACAGTCTCGAGGCTCAATGCTCCCCCAGCACCCTTCCCGTCGACCCCGCTCACCTCCTGAAGGTAGAGAGCGAGGTCCATCGTAGGGCGAAAAAACCAATCCGCGATCCCGTTCCAACGATTACGTGCACCGAGGTTGAGGATGTATTAAAAAATCTGCGTCCCCGCAAAGCCCCGGTATAGACGGCATACCTAACTTGGTTGCCAGACGTTTCCCCGATAATATCGTACGCCTCCTGGCTATAATATTTAACGCGGCCATGACTCACGGCATCTTTCCCAACGAGTGGAAGGAGGTGGCCGACGTCATCAAGGGTTCTTCAAACCCGGTAAACCGCGCACAGAACCCTCTTCATATAGACCTATTAGTCTTCTCTCCGTTTTAGGGAAAGTATACGAACGGCTTATCTTAGCTCGATTACGCGCCTTCATGGACTCGCGAGAGCTTCCCATACCGAGCAGTTTGGCTTCCGCGCCAAACACTCATGTACTCAACAGGTGCTCCGCATCACGGAGCACATTCACCTCAAATCCTTTATTGGCATGCATACGGGAGCAATCTTCCTGGACGTGGCGAAGGCATTCGACAAAGTCTGGCACGCCGGGCTTGTATACAAGCTATACAAGCAGGGTGCCGACTATCTAGTGCGCATAGTGCGCGATTTTCTTACCGGTCGAACCTTCAGGTACCGCGTCGAGGGAGTGCGCTCCACCCTCCGTCCCGTTCGAGCCGGAATTACCACAGGGCTCCGTACTCAGTCCCGTCCTATACACGCTCTACACTAACGATATTCCGCGCTCACGTAGAGCAGAGCTAGCCCTTTTCGCCGACGATACCGGCATTTATGCTTCCGGGCGTTCTCGAAGTCATTCTTAAAAACTCCAGACCGCGGCCGATGCCTAGAGTTGGTTTCGGAAATGGAGAATAGAAATCAACCCGGCTAAGAGCGCAGCCATGTACTTCACGAGGCGTCTTCAGTCTCCACCTCGTTGCGTCAACTTCCTGAGCACCCCTATTCCATGGGTTACCGACCAAATACCTTGGTGTCGTATTAGATCCCAAACTCAGCTTCGGCCCTCACGTAGATCAAGTTAGGAACCGGGCGGCCTACGTTATGGGTCGCCTATATCACCTCATTAATAAGAAAAGTAAAATGTCCCTCCGTAATAAGGTGACACTTTACAAAGCAGTTATACGTCCCGTTATGACGTACGCAGGCGGTCTTCGCGCATGCCGCCCATAAACATATCCATAGGTTACAAGTAATTCCAGAATCGTTTTCTGCGACGAGCCACGGGTGCGCCGTGGTTCGTACGTAATCATGAGCTCCACGTTGATACAGGGTTACCGACAATGGCCCAATTCTTTAAGCAGGCATCTCGACGGTTTTCGAGACTGCCACCAAACATTCTAACAAACTTCTTGTAAGTGCCGCCCTTATAAGCCTTCCTATAATAAATTCCGTCGCGTCGTCCGGAGGCCGAGACACGTTCTTGACGATCCGGACGACGCGATTACCATTGCACAGGCTAGATCTCTACAAATCAACAAAGCGTCCATTCGCGACCGTCGGAGGTTGCGAATAATCATACGCGTTACCGCTATTTTATGGGCAGGCCCCACCCTTAGATGTTAGGGCGTTGCTGGAGTTTCTTCGGCCACTTCTTCTCCCAGCGCCAACGCTTCCCGAAGTGGCACTCAAAGTTAGTTTAGCTTTTGAATGTCTCTTAGATTATCCGTGAAATAGCAACCGACCGAGTCGTGGTTCGGCCCTCTCAGGCGCCCTCGGATCGGCATGCTTACGCGTAACATAGTAACCGTCAAGCCGAGGTTACCCCTCACCGGGGACCCTTGTGTCGAGTTACTAGCAATAGAGGTTCAGGCTAAGCGACCTAAGAGCTATGCCACCTCTCAATCCGGTGAAGCAGTCAAGGCCAGCTTCTCTGGCCAATCTGTGTAGTTCGTCAATAAAAAAAAAAAAAAAAGAGGACGCATTAATCAAATATGTCATCTTTCGCAAAAAAAAAACGAAATAAGTTATTTTCTTACAGAAGTTGCACATATAATCTTAGTATCTCGATAAAATCTTGACCATATCATGATAGAACTGGACCGATCCGCTTAGATTATTTTTTTATATAGTACGAATAATCAAAGTGATATATGACTTAGAGTATATTTATCAATGATATTTTCTATCGGAAGGATTGATTCTTTCTCTCTTCTATATATTATTATACATGCATATAGATTAAGCTAAATAAATTTTACTTCAGTTGTGTGATCTAACTCTTCTTTGTCGTTCCCTCATTTCTGAGGACCGTGGTCACTAGGGCCCCTCAAATGAACAATCTACCTCCATCGGTTTCGGTCCGAGGCAGCCCTCACCAGCCGGTAGAGATTAGGAGAGGAGATGGCACCTTTTACTTGGTCAGACCATCGTGTTGGCGACCGGCCTCTTGTTCTCTTGCCTTCTGTATTTCCAACGATGACCAGATTTTCAAGGTTGCCATCCCCTCTACGCATTATATGCCGGAAATATGACAGTACGCGCTGTAGACACGTAGTGGAAAATCTGGTCTTTATGGCGAGCTGGGAGAGAATAGATACATTTGTGCGCTTGGCAGTCCACGGTATTCGTAGCATTCGCCTCCAGCACCACATCTCGAATGCATCTATTCTCTGTCTTTCTCTTGCTGTGTGTGATCTAAAGCACACTCATTTTTTTGTGTGTTTCCTAAGAAATGTACATTTTTTTGTTTAAATCCTCTCTATAATCCAATGTTGGACATAGTCTTTATCCATTATTGTAAAGAGATGTTGTAAATAGAATTAGGAAAGTTTATGTATTTCGGTGGTTCGGACATACATAAAGAATGAATGGACAATGAATGACATAAAAAATTTATAACGCGGAAGTGAGCGATGGGGTCGGCAGTGGGCGCCCTAGGAGGAGATATATCCACCATATGGGGGGATTAAAAAGGGCAGGGAAGTACCTTCAATCGACGATTACGTGTACACAAAACAATGAATGAATAGAAAGGGAGAGAGTATGGTAATAAATGGAAGTCCACCACTTTCCGTATCCGCAGACCTTATGGGGTCCCGATTCTATCTGGAGGGTCGTCTTACATCTTTCAAGCGCTGCCTCCATTACAAGATAATTCCCCCATCGGTTAATAGATCGATAGATATGACAGACAAATGCCATTTTAACTGGCTGCCTTAGAGAGCTACGTGTTATCCGCCGTATTTCTCTAATTTACTTAACAAAACAAAATGTGACATTCCTACGAACTGGGGTGACAAATAGAAGATGGTTCACAGAATCTATCGGTTTAAGTTACTTTAATAAAGCTACAACTGTCAAAAAAATCATTAAATCTCAATTTTTTGTTTCAAAATGGTACGGAAGTTTTGATAAAAGAGTATACGCTTTCTCTATTGGTCTTCATCCGGAATCTAATATACTCGTATATGCTCAAAAGTACACCGGTAGCGCCGGCGTAGTTTTTTTTTTTGAACAATTCAGCCCTGTAGTTCTCTCTGTAGGGCTCTCAAGAATAAGAAAGACTACGGTATCCCCTGCTTGTCGTATAAGGCGACTAAAAGGAGCCTCGGGTTCACTGGGCGACAATGGTGGGGGCCTTTGTCGTCCGCTAAGGTGGACCCGGGAAGAAGGCGACATCGGCTGGCCCGTGTAACCTTGCACTATGAGGGCACAGGGGGGGAGGGAGTAACCTCCCCCCCCGGGACGTGCTCTCCTTGAGCACAGTGCAGAGGGGCTCCTGGCGTTTCACTGGAGATCCGGAGCCCCTCGTCATGCACCGAGGAAAGGGCCACCGGGGAGGTTTTAGTGGGTAAAAACCCCACATAACCGATGCCTTCCCCCCAGAAGCCGGGGTATCTTTCTGAAGATTTCCTCCCCGTCAACAAAAAAAAAAGTTTTTTTTTGGACGAACTACACAGTTGACTTGAGTTGTTGATTGAGAGTTGGTATAGCTCTTAGGTCGCTTTGCCTGAACCTCTATTAGCTAGTAACTCGACACAAGGTTCCCCCGGTGAGGGGTAACCTCTGTTTGAACGGTTACTATTTTACGCGTTAGCAGTTCTCTATTTCCTTACTCTTCCTACGTAAACACCTGGGGAATCATATTCAGCTCGTCTGGTGTATCGGATGTTCACTTAACACCATACGAACTTGCGCTCAAGTTTTTACGACCACATTCAAACCCAGGATTACAGAGTCAAAAACCCGGAAATTCGAACATTGTTGCCGAAAATACGGGAAGAAAGCGGTGCGGTAACCCGGGCATAAAAAAAATCCATTTAACTACCCTTTCATGTAGTTTTAATTAAAATGGAAATGCAAACTGTCCATTTTTAAGCCATTCTAGCTCAGACGCTGGGTTATCTAACAGCCCAGTGGGGACAATTATTTGCACAACATGGACACGTTTGACACCATCTCAGGATATGCTGTCGCAAGATTGCCACTGCGCTGGTTTTCAGCGTATTTAATAGCACACGTTCCAATGTTTAGACTATAGTGGAAACTTCTTGGCACTTCATAGGTTTTCATGGTTTTATTACAGATGGAATTGGGGCCACATTGTTGTGACCATGATGCATGTTTTTCTGTTAGCCCAAATTGCTTTCAGATTAATGCATACACAAGCGGAAGGCCCGCAAGTAATTAAACATGCTCCTATTGCTTGTGTCAGTTATTTGTCTTATTTAGACAACGTGACAACAAAACGTAGAGTCCACCATCTCTTCAACGTGTCTCCTGCGTTATAACAGGCTTTTAAAGACGAAAATACCAGAATATTCTAGAAATATCTTAGTTAACGACCCCAAAATCTTTTAAATTTTATAAATTGATAGCATTCATCAATACATGTTATTTTTCACAAATATTAAAACCATTCACCATTCCAACTAAGCTCGCGCTTGAAAGAGATGGTTCACGTCAATATTCCAATAGTGGATTCGATACCGTATCCTAAACCATTAGGCTATTGACGCTTAATATAAAACAGTTACATACAAATACTTAAAGCTAAAAAACGATAACGGAAACATCTCACCTTGTGGTAATTTCTTAGTATAATCTTCATGCTTCTTACCAATCATTTTAAAGAAATCATTTCTCACAGAAAAGAGGAAACTCTTTTGGTTCCACGGAGGATATTTCCGATCATACTCCTCTTTGATTTTGGCTAAAGGCACATCTACCCTCTTGCCCATGACACTATCAATACGCGATCTAATCCGACTTTTAAAAAACTGCATAAAACCCCCTGTCGATTTCAGATGTATCATACCATACCGGTCCAGTAAGGCTCTTGCCGTATCACCCACAGCTTGATTACGCCAGGATTCATCTTTTTCATTAGTATTCCTTACTGGTTTCTTTGATGTCAGCTGTGATGCTTTAAAATTATCAAAGTTCCAATCTTGTCTAATGCCAGATCTGCTATCATTAGAGCCGAAGTTTGAATTGTGAAATTTATCCTTTGGACCTTTCCGAAAAAATTGTGAGTAATATTCATAGTTCCCAGAACCCCTGACACTGGGAGGTCCGTAATTATGATCCATGTTGAAACCCCTGCCAGGATGATAATCGTTATCGCTAGAATTATCACAACGATTATCGTGAAGCAATGGCTGGGTAAGATTGTTGACGTCGGTATAACCCTGATTATAACGATTATCTTGTGGTTGTTCATAGCTTGAATCGTATGAACGTTCTTGGTTTCCCTCAATATAATCATCACCGCCAGAATTCATATTTCCACCATCCGAGGTTGTCTGTCTAGAAAAGTCATCAGAACGGTTCCAATCGGTGAAACTAGGACGAGAACGAAAATCATTAATACCACTGGGTTCGTTCTGTCCAGAGGCCACTTTTTCGCCATGTTCGCTCGCTGGTCGAACACGGCTGCGGAAGATTTGCTCCTCAGCCTTTTGTAAGTATTTTGGGAAGCTTTGATCCGTACTTGGGTTTGATTGTTGAGGGATGGCTTTCACCTCATTCTGTGACTTTTCCATTAAAGGAGGGATGTAGTTCGTATCAGCGATTAGTTTCTGGCTACCGTCATAAACAGGTGGGGCATTATAACCCAAATTGGCATTCTGTGGACAAAGCATGCTCACAATGGATTGTGATTATACCCGTAACAAAATAAAGAGACATAAAATATTCTCTTGTGCAATAAATTGTTACGGACTAAGATTTTTAGTAACTTGACACAAATGGTACCACAACAATAATAGTATTGTAGGCAAAAATATATGCAAACACTATTATAAAGAGCGAGCACCATTATATGTCACAATCACAACCCCAATCGATCATTCGATCACAAACCAACTCCATCTCGCTAAAATTAAAACAAAAACATGGTTGCCTGTCCAATCTAAATTTACATTTACTCGTTTTACTTTTATGTCCATAGAATATTACACAAATGGACATTAGGCGCTAGACGTATTTAAAACGGCAGTAAGGTTTGCCAAACTCGAATTACTTTTTTCATCAGTTGGTAAAGTGGAAAAACCACGAACTCGAGTATTCTTATAGAAAAAGGATTCGTCCTTTGCGGGCACGGGAAGAAGGCAATATAAAGGTCCAGTATTGCCTTAGCACAACGTAAGTGCTAAGGCAGGACTTGCCTCCCTTGAGACGTACTTCAGCTCAGTGGAGAAGAGCACAGGTGCGTTTCGTGGAGATCCCGAAGCCCAATCATTGCCCCGAGGGAGGCTGCCAGCTACTTCAGTAAGATTCAGGTTTACCTACGGTAAGTTTCAGTATGTAGAAACCTCGCACTGCCCTTCTCTGCGGGGTGTCTTTTAAAGATCTTCCTGATACCAAAAAAGTATATAGTAGGTAACTTATGATTCCCCTCTAAGCGGTTACCAAAGCAACGCCCATTTTTGCCATTGAACAGCGCAGCATATACATAACTGTTCCAGTGCGCTGGTGCTACTGTAAGTGCTGGACTAAAGAAACGTATCACATAGTATGTAGTACATCATTGGTAGCACAACAATAGGCACGGGCATGACTTAAGCCGTCATGGCTCAGAAGGAGGCCGCTGAGCGGGTTCGAGATATGGCCGATTCCTCTCGGAGATGGGAGTCCCCGGAGTGGCCAGCCCGCCAGCCAAGGGGCCTCGGGTTCACAAGCAGCAACTGAGGAGTACTTTAATATTCGCTGCACGTGCTTCAGGGTGCACAGGGGCTCCGGTGCATTCCACTGGAGATCTCGAAACCCCTCGCCATGCACCGAAGAGAGCTCCCGAGGGGAAGGGGTTTTAGTGAGTACAGTACAGTCACATAACCCCGTCTTCTCGCCTGAAGGTGTGGTAGCTTTTTGAAGATTTACCCCCGGTAAAAAAAGGCAGTGGCATGACACACTCAAGTGGATTTAAACACTTCAAATATTGGCCATGACTAACAGTTGTTAGCCTGAACCCCATTAACAGTAACTTAGCATTGTCTCTCAGAGGGTGCTTGAGCTTGTCGAACCACCTCAATCAGATGATTCTATCGGGACTATAGTCACTTCAGAGAGCAAGGAATGCCACTAAGAATATTGTCGCATGCTAGTGTGAGCAAGTATTGTATAGATTGAAACCATTAAATATGATAGATTGAATAGCAGCAATGATGGCATGTGGAGATTTACATCTTTAATATGAGAAAACTTACAGTGAATGGACAATTTTTATATCTTAATAAACAAATTTGATTTCTTGTATACAAGAATGCAAAAAAAACCAACAAGACTGGGTTTTCAACTGTTGACTGTCAGATTGTAAGTTGAATTAGCCTCTTTTATGCTTAACAGAAACGTAGCACCAATATGATTTAACTTTATCTGATCCACTAAAATAGTTACTCTATGTGCTGTGGTATCTTTAAAATATATTAATTGATACATTTATAATAAACTAGTTGCGCCCACGATTTGTACTTGATCAATTACCTTTTTTGAAGTTAGTTTAATAAAAAGTAGCCTATGCTCTCTATTCCAGGCTATAATCTATCTCTGTGCCAAATTTCATTCAGATCCATTCAGCCGTTCTGGTGTGATTGAGCAACAAACAAACTAACCATATTAGATTTTCTTCATTTCTATTTATTGAAAATTTGTGGGTATCTTTAATAGCTAAGTGAATATGTTATTATACTCTGAGTATTAAACTCACCTGCAGTGCAACATTAGGGGCACTGTACATATACTGTGCTGGCATCATGTTAGTCTGGGGTGGTACTTGGAAATATTGAGGAGGATAACCCTGCAAAAAAGATAGACAAGAGACATAATGATATAGTAAGATAAATACACATACAAGAACAATACAGAAAAAATTCCAAGTTTCTTCCCTTTTTCCTTCCTTTCCTATATATATATATATACATGTATCTCTCTATATATAGGTATATATATAGAGAGATAATAGTTTGATAATAAATGAACTTATAGTCTTTAGCACAATCATCTAAACTTCCATTTGTCACCAAAACAAGCCTATTTGTCATTATAGTACTTTAAAATTAATACAGTTTTCCGTAAAATGCTTATTTAAAAAAAAACAACATGGATTCACCCACCACCACTGTCCACTAACCGTTGGATTATGGGACACACTATATATACAGTAGTAAGAACACTATATATTTAATATTCCCCATATAAATTAAATAATCTCACCTGGGCCGATACACTGTAGGGGTTACCTCCCATAACATTTGTTGCATAGTATGGCAATGAGGTTGTAGATTGCACATTAGATTGTATTGTGGGAGCAGCTACTGTGGTGACAGTAGAGGCTTGATTATAATTTTGGTTGTTAATAGTATAATTTCCTTGACCATTTAAAGTTGACTGAAAATTAGAAGATGAAATTTGGAAGGATTACATTTTTTTTTAAAGGTAAAGGGGCAAAGGAACTTACAGCTACCCTATCTTAAGTGATCGCTGTCACCCATGAACTTCCACAACACCAGAGGAGCTGCAGGAATTAATACATTTAGTTTTAGTGCAGTTAGTTTCGATTGAAGCCTACGTTAGAATTGTTATTCATACTTGATATAGAACTACCATAACTTTGATGCTATTGTGTCTAAGTTCGTAATCTATTAATTTAAAATAGATGCTCGTATAGTTCTTTTGCCCTTGTTTGAATAAAAAACACTTAGACTGTATTCATAAGGTCGGTCAAAAGAACGTCATGGCTTTTATTTCATACGAGTCAATCGCCATACTTTAGGCGCTAAATTAAGCATAAGATTATAAAATAGGAAAATAAAAATAAGAATACCTTATTTTTTCGAAGAACTTCTACGTATAGTTGCTTTCCCAAGAAAATTAGTCCATTCAATTGTTTCTTGACTATGGCGGCATCACATTCATCGCTTAATCCTACGGTCACTTTTCGGCTATCTTTGCCTTCAGTAGTAAGACTATCCAGTATAATATTAGATATATTACATCGTTCTTTAATAATCGCTTTCACCTCACTATAACGAGCCTAAAACAAGTTAAGTTTAATTATCTCAATCGGCGAAATTTAAACAACATAGGTCATCAACAATCAGATCTCGATAATTAAATACTTACTGAAGTTGGCAAATTATGAATTACAATTAACATATTGGTTTTGTGAAGCAAAGTTATAAAAATAGAATAGCATAAAGTTGCGGTTTATTATAACTAATTTTTACTTCATCAATACAGTTCAATACATCTCAGGTGTATCAAATATGGACGATATATTAATATAGATAAAATTTTAAATCAAAGAGCAGAATTACCAACTGTTAGAAAATAATACTCTTGAAGCTTTTTTTGTAGATTTTCTGGCCTGGTAACAAGAACTCGTAAAGCAATTGCAAAATCCACGACCGAACCTTTTTAAATATGAAATAAATTCATCATTATTTATTTTATAAAATTAAAGGAGTAAGCATAATTTTTTTTATCTGATAAAATTAGCTCCTCTGCACTATGCTTGGCTGCAAGTCCCGGGGAAGTTAATCCCCCCTTATGTCGAGTTACTAGCAATAGAGGTTCAGGCTAAGCGACCTAATAAAGCTATGCCACTTCTCAATCCAGTAAAGTAGTAATAGACAGTTTCTAGGGGTAATCTTTTTTTCTGTGTGGTTTGTCATTATGGGGTCCCACACACTAACAGTCCGCCGGCCGATATTAGTCTGTCAGTTAATCGCAATAAACCACACTCACAATTTTCTCACAGGTCTAATTGAGTGGGCGATACAGACCTTGGCCCACCTGATACGACCAGAGACTGCAGGCGAACTGTTATTGTGTAGAACTATTCGTAAGATTTAATTTTTGTGTACAATAATAATAGTTTTAAGAAATTGATATTGTCAAATTAAACTTGTTAGAATATACTAATTTTATTTTAGATTGTTTTTTTTTGTTTTTCTCTCTCTATTAGTTACACTCATAGACGCAATTAAAAAGTAAGAAGGCCATGGGATATACAAATTACATTCAGTACCCGGCCCTTTTTTAAAGGGTTTTTATTCTAAGTCTCGGGGCCTTTTGAAGTCTATTCAACATTTTGATGCCTTTGTTTAAACTTTCACATAGAGCTTTATAAGCAGACTGATATAATTGATGTGCATTGTGCATGTGTTATTACATTACAGATCATATTATAATAATTTTATTGTTATTTTAAATCTGATGTTATTAATTGTATTGTAACATTTAAATTAATGTAAAATACTAATTTTCTACGGATTTTAAATCTGAAATAAATGTAAGAGCGAGTATAACGTGTAAAAGTGTGTAAAGTATTGTATTAAGAGTGTATTGGTTTATTTATGACGTTCATTCTGGGTATTTATACCTGTTCCAGTATACACGTCCATCCCTAGCTTAGGGATGTTATCGATATAAATTGTGCACTCTACCCTAGCCAACCCTAGCTGTAAGCGCAATATGGCGTATTCGATGGAAGTCATTGTAGCTTCGTCAAAGCCAATAATTTAAAATATAAATTATAAAACACTGTGGTTTCATACTTACGAACTTGTTTCATTAAACACCAGTCAAAATGATGTTAATAATAGAAGGACTACCACGTAATGTATGTAATTAGTACATTCCATTATGGTGCAGATTATTTATCTGTTGTTAATATTTTTGTTCTAAACGATTTTCTAGATTAAGTATTCAGATATAAAATCTATCATAAAAAAACAATGCAATTTAACTGATTTTATCCTCGGCATTATGGCGCATGACGTGAACGGGACAACTAAAGTAAGAATAGGTGTATCAACTGACACAGAAGGCAACCATATATTGCAATGTTTGAATGGTTTTCGAGTTTATGGACAGGCGCTAAGAGTAGTTCCTCTGGGTAAAGCTGCTGTAAGTATAAAAACTAACAACATTTAAAGAATTATCCATATGAGTTGATATAATTTTTAATTATCATAAAGTAAATAATGAAGGGAGCCTTCCTACAATTTCTTTATCTGTATGTCGTGTTCTGTATCCTAGATTAACATTCCTGAAAAAATAAACTGTTTTTATGGGTGATTGCTATTGTTACCTTACAAGCTTTTATGTTGAGCCTTAACCTCTATTATAAATGAATACATAGTAGCCCTTACGCTGTTTAACTGGAGAATTTATCTTTTCAACTGTTGCTTTTTGCTCACCATCATATATTCGTTTGTTTTAAGCACCTCTGACATTGCTCTTCTTTAGTATATCACCAATTAAGATTATATAATCAGGCAAAATTAAAAGCTCACTTCGCATCCAATCGCTACTGTCAGAGTTTGCGAATAATTCTCGCTTGTTACTGCTATTTTATGGGTAGGCCCCATCCCTTAGATGTTAGGAGCATTGCTGGAGTTTCTTCGCCCAACACCAAAGTTAGTTTAGTTTTTGAGTGTTCCTTACATTATCCGTCAAATAGCAACCAACCGAGCCGAAATGAAATGGCCCCACAGCCGCGCCTATTAGTTCTAATTTGTGCAAATTTGGGCAAATGTTCTACTGTGAGTTTATGTATTGAGTGAAAAATTTTAATTAGATAAATTCTTTAAATTTGGTTTA
The DNA here is from genome assembly GCA_029286785.1 of Meandrusa payeni. NCBI lineage: Eukaryota > Metazoa > Arthropoda > Insecta > Lepidoptera > Papilionidae > Meandrusa > Meandrusa payeni. The sequence goes on from JAGSMX010000032.1 coordinate 3,709,211, forward strand.
TTATGTGTATATGTACAAAAGCTCACACTCTATCAAAGAGTAATACATTTATATATAACCACTTATAGCATACAGAGTAAGACGTCTATCCGTATGGTGGTCTAGTGACCTGCAAAGGACAAGGATACAGCTGTATCATGAACCAATTATTCCAGGGTGAAATGCAACAGCAAAGTACATTTAATGATGATGGTTATCAGTGGAGAAGCAACCAGCAACATGCAGACTTCGGAAATCGTCCAATCGAACCTGTTCAGGTCCGGTCTGGTCAATGGTCGGCAGGGCAGAGTAATAGACAATGGACAGCTAATCAACCGACAAGTCAACAACAGAATCAATCTCGGAATGAATTTGGATATGTAACACCTGCAACTGGAGTCCGCCAGTCTTTCTATCAACAGGTAGATGGAACAAACCTATAAAGTAATCCTTTAGATCTTCTATCACATTGAGGACCTACAATTCTAACCTCATATTAGTGATACACAATCAAAATCCTTATAATAATTTGCCCATTTAACTTAATATAATTTTTATACTTAATACTAATTACTTTAACTTAGTACTTAGTGTAATTGATAAGTGAGCCATATTTATTTTTTTGGTATGTGACAGGGATCACAGTCGCAAACCAAACAGTTTGGTCAGCATAAGAGATTTCTGCAAAACCCAGATACTCAAGGAAATTTTGACTATGACAAAGGTTCTAATCTCAGAGATTCTTCTACTTCGAATTTGGTTGGTAAATTATTATGTTTTTTTCACTGTATATAAACGCTGGAAAACAAAAACGTAGTAACCCACTAAAATGAAATTGTTCAGCGGAGCCGAAAAACATTTCAACTTTAAAAAGAAACTTATAACTTTCGTGTTTGTGGACCCATAATCGTTTTTGGACACAATATTTATTATTTTTTGCTGCATTAGTATTGTACCATGGCATTAACCTAGAGTTTTCCTAAAAGAAAATCGTGTTTTACAGTACAAAAAATAAAAGAGAAGTGTCAATCTTGTAAATTTTATTTTCGCTATTTTTCATCTAATTGTTACAAGTCATATTTCATTCGACGCGCCTTTTTTTCTGATTTCAACGACATAAAGAATGTCCATATGTGTCAATTATAGAGGTTCAGGCTAAGCAACCTAAGAGCTATGCCACCTCTCAATCCGGTGAAGCAGTCAAGGCCAGCTTCTCTGGCCAATCTGTGTAGTTCATCATTTAAAAAAAAAAACAAAAGTGTCAATTACTACGTTTTTGCTTTCCAGCGTTGATATATAAATATTGGGAATTTCCTTATTCAATTTTGATAAAATGCTTTTAATTTTATTCCAAGTATTTATGCCAGGTATTGCAGCCGCAAACCAAGCAATTTGGTCAACACAAGAGATTTCCGCAAAGCCCACATATACAAGAAAATTTTGACCATCACAAAAGTTCTAATCTCAGAGATGTTTCCACTTTGAATTTGGTTAGTGCAATTATTATGTTTTTTCACTTCACATTTAAATATTGGGAATTTCATTATTCAAATTTTGATAAAATACTTTTAATTATTCAAAGTATTTATGCCAGGGATTGCAGCCACAAACCAAAAAATCTGGTCAAAACATAATATTTCCACAGAGCCCAGATACACAAGAAAATTTTGACCGTCACAAAGGTTCTAATCTCAGAGATTCTTCTAATTAGAATTTAGTCAGTACAATGATTATATCTTATTATATTTCTTTGCACATATAAATGCAGGAAAGTTCTTTATTCAAGTTTTGATGAAAGCTTTAAAATATTAAAAATAAAATTGAAGTATTTTTACCAGAGATTGCAGCCACAAACCAAACAATTTGGTCAACATAAGAGTTTTCTGCTCAGTCCAAATACACAAGACGATTTTGACCGTCACAAAGGTTCTAATCTCAGAGATTCTTCTACTTCGAATTTGGTTAGTACAATGATTATATCTTAGTATATTTTATTGCATATACAAATGCAGGAAAGTTTATTATTCAAGTTTCGATGCAATGCTTTTAATTATCAAAAGTAAAATTAATGTAATTACACCAGGCATCGCAGCTTCAAACCAAACAATTTGGTCAACATAAGAGATTTCTGCAGAGCCCAGATACTCATGAAAATTTTGCCCATCACAAAGGTTCTAGTCTCAGAGAGCCTTCTACTTCGAATTTGGTTAGTACAATAATTATGTTATAATATTTTTCATTGCACATATAAATATTAGAAATTTCATTATTCAATTTGTTAAATGCTTTTAATTAGTTAGCGTATAATTAAAGAATTCATGACAGGGATTGCAGTCCCAAATGAAACCATTTGGGACTGCAATCCCTGCAGCAAACCTAAGATTTCCTCAGAGCCCAGACACACAAGAAATATTTGATTGTCACAAAGGTTTTAATGTCAAAGAGTCTTCTACTTTGAAAGTGGTTAGTACAGTGATGGGCACACTTTTTGGTTGGTGGGCCACAAATTGCAAAAAACAAATTTAAATGGGCCAACATTTTATCGAAATTTAATTAACAAAAAAAAATGGCTAATTTAGCAAATTACACAAATTGCTGGTGGCAATTTTATTGTTTGTTTACTTAAAAATTTACGACGTTATAAGTTACGTTATAAGCATTTTTTAAACAAACCAAAAATGTTAAAATGTTGTAAACCTTATAAACACTACTGATATAAATAAAAACATAACAAATTTTACACTAACGATTGCAACACATCAAAAATTTTAACTCAAAAAACGCTTTAACGGGCTAGATTTGGCCCGCGGGCCGTAGTTTGCCCACCACTGGGTTAGTACAATGATGATTTGATGGAACATATAAATATATGAAAGTAAAAAATTCTAGTTATAATGAAATGCTTTTAATTATTTAAAGTTAAATTAATTCGTTCGTGACCTAGATATGACGAAGGCAGATTTTGCAAACTAGACAGTGCTGAAAGTCGGAAGTGGAGGAAAGATCTAAAGGAAAACTGATGATAGATCTTTTTGCTAAATTATTAATGAAGTAAAGAATGACAGGTTTATAAGATATTGCAAAGAAGTTGTAAAAAAAGTAATTGATAAAAATATGACCCGAGCCAAACACACTGGAGAAAACAATTAGTAAGAAATCATCAAAAAAAAAAACTTTTTTCCTTGACCCGATGCTGTCCACTGGAATACTAATGCATCACAATGCAACTTCAACTTGTTGGATTTTTCAAATGGTGGACTTTGGTTTTTTGTGGGATGACCTCGTTTTAGATCCTATTCTATCAAAATTTTTTAAGCAAACAGAAAACACAATTTTTGGTGATAACCCACGATTAATGGTTGCGACTTCGAATCTCAGCCCGTTTGTACCAATGACCATGAGGTTTCTGAAGCACAAAAAAAATCACTTGCAGAAAAGTGGAGATTGTCTGCCTCTGTCTACGCAATATAAATTCTTTCAATTATTTTGTGTATACAGGGTATTAGCAGACCGCTTCCGAAAGCGAAGACAGACTATAGTACTAATGACACCTTTGACGATGGGACGAAAAAAAACGATCAGGATTAAAAAAAACATATTTTAAAACGTTGTATTAACACTTACGCTCTATCATAACAATACAGCTAAATGAAACGATAGTTTCATAAAAAATACATTACATTGGTAAAAAACAGCTGATGTTCGGGTCAATGAACGCGGCCGGGAACACCATAAAAGAAGCGACAAGATTTCTTTAGTTTGCGTTTCATTGCTGTTTTCTTTAAACATATGATTTTTTTTATAATTCTGATCGATTTTTTTTCTGTTCTATCATCAAAGGTGTCATTAGTGCTATCTATAGTGTCCGTTTTCCGAAGCGCTCTATTAACAACTTGTATATATTTCGATACCGTAGCAGAAGAAAGCAATGAGGCCCCGAGTTCTGGCCGATGTGGAGATAACAGAATCAATCCAAGGTGGAGGATATACAAGCCAGGTATATAACAAATCTGGTAAATCATTAAGTAAAAAAGTTTAAGGTGTCAGACTCGAAAACAGCTTATATTTCAAGGAAACGTGTTTTTAATTAATATAATATAAGAAATAGAACGAGTGCCCTACTAAAGTAAAACTTTCTTAGCTCTGTTTATATGTATGTATAATACATAAACAAATTGAAACCAAACCGTTTTAAACAACAAAAAAATAGAGGAATTAGGACACTTTTTTTTAATTACAGCATACCCTGACGGAAGACCACTTCCAAGGATCGTATATAGGTGCTCAGTCCAATCAGCTTCAACAAAGTACTTACCAAGATCAAGGGTACAGTCAACAATGGACTGCACAAGTTAGTTGCATATATTTTTACTTGCTTACGTAAATAGTGCTTCTTACCATCCAAGAAGCTCCACTTAACATCAGGTGGGATCTTGGCAAGCACTTGCTTAGAAATTGTTAAAAAGAAACGATACGCTGTTGCTTGGGTAATAGCCACATTATTTATATAGCATGTCACTATTATCATGACTACAAGGGTATTAAAATTTTAGGGTCAAGAACAGAAATTTGAACAATTTCCAAAATCTGACAACAGGCAAGTTATGTCTCACGATCAGGATAAAAATTCCTTTTTTAATCAATACGATAAAGGTGGGCTGAGATTTTCACCGCCACGGGATCAAAGAGAATCTGGACGCAGAGTGTCACCGCCTGGTCATAGAATTTCACCCTCCGGCCATAGAATTTTGCCGTCTGGACGAAGGATTTCACCACCCCCTCATCGTAGAATATCACCGAATCGTAATATTTCGACACCTGGACGAAGAATTTCACCATCAGGCCGAAGAGTTTCGCCACCCAGCCGAAGAATTTCACTACAAGCTCGAAGAATTTCGCCACATGGCCGAAGAATTTCACCACCTATACGAGGAATTTCACCAATTCCTATCGCATCGCAACCGGGACGCAGGGTTTCTCCAAATGAACGTAGATTTTCGCCAACCAGACGAAGAGTTTCTCCTACTGATCGTAGATATACGCCACCTGGACGTAGAATATCCCCTGGTCGTAGGATTTCTCCACGCAGGGGCAGTGTTACACCACCTGGCAGAAGATTTTCACCGGGTCGTAGGATCTCGCCTGTTCCTATAGGTCCTCAGGGTATGTTCCAATTCATCAGTAAAGTTATTTATCTTATTTTATAGCTGATCTGTTATGTTACATTAAGACTTCATAGGGATCCGTGCGTTTCTTCGTTCGTAATATTTTTTTTATAGAAAACGAGCTTACGGCTCACCTGATCTTAAGTGATCACCGTCGCCCATGAACATCTACAACACCAAAGGAGCTGCAGGTGGGTTGCCGGCCTTTGAGAAAGGAGTAGGCTCGTTTCTTGAAGGTCCCCAAATCGTACTGGTACGGAAATACCGCTGGCGACAGTTGGTTTCACAGGTTTTACGTGGAAGAAAGTTACGCGAAAAACGTACAATCGTTGAACGCCAACTATCAAGATGGTGTCGATAAAATTTGGAATTCTGCCTAGATGTGCGGTAATGGAATGTAATAGACGTAGACGGGATAAAGCTGAAGAAAAAAATTCTAGTTATATATGCTATTACTTAGTTTTAATCGTAGAATATTTAAATGGTCTTCTGAAGTAACTGTCACTTCAAAAAAGGTGGAGGTTCTCAATTCGTTTGTATTTTTTTTTATTTTTGTTATCATAACATTGGACTGGCTTGGCCGATTTTGATGATTCTGGAAGCTTCCATCAGTAAAAAGAGCTCAACTATGTGCCCGACAAATGGGAAATTATTGCAAAGGATGTACTTGAAGTATATACTTTGAAATATGTTTTGAAATTTTGTATATTATAGTAATATATATTAAAATGTTTGTATTATTGGCTACAGTTTTATTTTTTTAGACCCTATAAAATTACAAATCATTTTGTGTTCACATGTCCAGGTGATAGACTAGTTCAAAGATTGTCACCAGCGAAGCCAACGTTGAATAGGAAAATCTCACCAGGCAGACACATCTCTCCGAATCGTGGACTCTCAGCGGGAGCATACGGAAGGTCAGTGGAATTTTCTAAACAGAGCTTGCTAAACCAATCGTATCAGTTCGTTCAGTGACATCACAGTGATCGAATAGCCCATCGAATTAGCAATTTGAAGTGGCAATGAGCCGACCATATCAGCCGCAGAACGGATAACCGTAGGGCGAAACGAGTTCTCGAGTGGAGACCGCGGGAGGCAAAGGCGGAGTGGGTATTCATTTTTGCACTCGGATCGGAATGCTAACGCGTAACATAGTATCTGTCCACGTCGAAGTTACCCATCATCGGAGGGACCCTTGTCGGGTCACTAGCGATAGAGGCTTGGGCTAAGCGACCAAAAGCTATGCCACATCTCAATCATGTGAAGCAGTCAAGGGCAGTGTAGTTCGTCATTAAAAAAAACCTATTGCAGATACGTTACGAGATACTAGGTTGCCTTGTCAGACATATTGATAGGCCCTCAGCCGCGCGTATTACTTCTAATTTAGGCAAATGTGCTAGTATGAGTTTATGTACCGAGTGAAAAATTTAAATTAGTTACTTGTAGACATATAAAATCAAAATGGTGTAGCTATTTTTGTTTACAGTTGAGCATTTTAGAATTAGGTAATAGGTAACAGGTTTTCAGATGCATAATAGACAAGATTCTGCAACCAACTTGACAGTTCCAATTTGCATTTATATTTAGAATACTAATGTATACTGATTTTTTTTTATTTTATGTATTTTTTGAAAGCAGCGCGTGGGGCCGTCGCCTCCCCTCTATTAACGCCGACACTGTTTAATACCCATCCAGCTTACACCAATGACTTTAACTGTAATGAGGTTGTCAGAGCTACGGAACTGAATTTACCATATAACCGGTTATAAGTGGGATCCGACTTTTAACAAAACAATTATTTCTATTACCTCCCAACAGATGCCAGACTTTCTATTCTGATATTAATTATTTACATAGATAGGCGTCGAGGAAACAGAAGAATTTGTGCGAAAACTAGTCTTAAAATAGATCTTACAATATGAAATCACAAAGTTACTAAAGAAATTTCCACGTATAAATAATTCTATATTTAAGGTACGATCCACCACGTATGGACAAACATTCGGATGACATACGATCGGGAGCCGAGAAAGACCCGCGGACCGGTTATGAAAAAATTATACAGGTTAGTACAATACTGTTCTATAGCAATCCATGGAAAGACCTCATCACTTATTATTTAATATATTATCCATACTATTAATTGTGCTTTAAAGTTCCAGCAAAAACATAAATGTACAACGTAATTATTAGCATTCTATTTGTTCTAGAATCTAAGGTTTAGATTTTTAAGTCGAAAGTGAAGTGAAGAATCCATCTAGGAATCTTTGATACATGGGAATGCATCTATTAATACAGCGGGCGCGTTATGTCGGCCTGGGCCTAAAAGAGGCCCATACCGACTAAAACCACCTATGGTACCCGTCTTCCAACGTGATGGGGAACCATCCAGGTGGACCCGGAAGCAAATATTACGTGTTATAGAAATTTGCTACTACCATCAAGATGAGAAAAGTATCGTACTTCGGTCACGTGTGTTACCGTCTTCAATTTATTTTCTGCAAAGTCGCTGGCAAAACAAGTGTTGTCGTAGTAGGAAATCGTGGCTGCGTAACATCAGAGAGTGGATCGGAATTGCAAGAGCGGGTCATCTGCTTCGCCTCGCAAAAGACAGAGAAGGTGAACTGACTGCCATCCTTCATTAGTCGGAAAAGTACTTTATGAAGAGAACGAAGAATGTTAGATCAACTTGAAGTAAAACTTATAGTGTCTATTGAAGATTACATAACCGTTTACTGGAGTATCCTACTTAGCGTAAAGACACATTTCGGTTACAGTTGTCGCCATAGGATCTACCAGTTGGGGTAGATTCTAACGTGTGGAATATGAAGAAGCAAATGTAATGAAGGACGTCCTGGGACAAGGACGGACCTGGAGCAAGCAATATCATTATCAATAGTTTACAAATTATGTAGGATTTTAGAAATTGGGAGCAAGCACCGTCCAGCTACAACGTGGTGCGAGACCACATAAAGGGTAGAGGATGAAATTGGATACAAGCCGCTTACAAGCGGTCATTTTGGAAATAGTCGTGGAATGGTCGTCCATCGGAAGTACTACGGCGGAAATGATGACATTTAAGAGCAAAAAGAAAGTTTTTTATATTTAGCCTCGTTTGTTCTGCGCTCGGAAAGAAAACGTTTGCTTTAGACGACGATTGTTATCATCATTCATCACCACCAAACATATTAGATAAGTTTAAGTACAATACATTGCTTCGTTTTTCAAGAAAACCACAAGTCTAAATACAATCTACACACGCGTTGAATGAAGTGATTTTCCAAGAACGACACAGTGTTAATATAAGTTTATAACAATGTTCGCTTTCGGGGAATATTTACCAAGTATCCATGAATTATTGATTCAGGTCTTACCAGATTTAAATCATGATCAAATTTGTGTGTTTCAAACCAAACCCAATTATCCTATCGTTTGTGTGCCTACCAGTAGAAGGAACAAAACATTGACCCCTTGAATGAAACACGAATTAAAACGACTCCTGTTTTTTTTTTATTTCTAACATGCGAAACAAATTGATGGCGACTTTATAGGTTTGAAGAATTAGTTGTAATCATTGATACCAAATAACCTGCTACATGATCCTGTTGTGATAATTGCGGGGAGAAACTTTCGCAGTTGTATGACAATATAAGAAGAATGGTACAAGAATCTTTCGAGATCAGCAGACAGTTGGTTTGGGTAGGGTGTCATGTGATAATGCCTAAACAAACATTTAATAAATTCGCTAAAGTAATCGTAACTGGCGTGGTGTTCGTCGGCAGACAGACTTAAATTTCATTAAATTAAAATTGGACATTCGAGTGATGTCCTAATCGTACAACTGAAACGTTACAGACGGTTGAATAGGTAATCTATATTTCTGTAATAGATAAAATCCGTCAAATTATTAAGTAAAGATCAAGTATAAAAGATCAGAAAATGATATAAAGATAGATAATTGTATTTGTGACAAGTGAAATATATTGCGAAATTTTAATAGAAAAACTTTAATTGTGGATCTTTTACTTGGAAGACTATAATTATACAGTTTTAATCACACAAAAAAAATGTAGAGAAACTAACCATATATATGAATTGCTGTACTAAATTCTTTATGATTCCTTATCAATTATATAGCATTGATTGAATCCTAAGAAAAATAATCTACATCAACAGAAGAATTAATCCGAACTCTATCTAGATTCATAACATGTACATATTTTTACTAGACCAAAACGGACGTTATGTGATGTAAGGAGTGATGAATACACTTGCGATACCTTAGTTGGGGAAGTCGGTATTTAAAGTGTCCGTCCTCGATTGTTGATCCCGCGTTCTAGCGTACTTCGCTCACGGCCGCAGATGGAATGTTGTGTGCATCAAGGATGACACCCGGGCACGACGTAGATTATCCAAGAGTTGGATCGACACGACACATCAGCAGTGGACGTTTCTCAGCACGAATGTCCGGTAAAGCATCATTGATATGAGGATCACTACCAGCTTGAACACGCAACGACAGAGAAGAAAAACCGTGGCAGTAGTCCTATCATATTTACCGGTTTATTCCGAGCTCTCACATCGATATTACGAATAATGGACTAGGAGGGCTTCATTAGAGTTTCTTCGAGTGCTTCTTCAATTAAATTGCATGGTTCCAAACTGTTGATTAACATCGTTATTCGTCTCATGTCTTGAATTGGACTTTCACTCAAAGCACACTATCCAGACATACAATCGAGTAAATATAAAACAACTAACATCAGGACACATTGGAGCAAATTTATGAAAAAGTCTGCTTATCGCTTGGATCTAATAATCTATAATATATGTATAATGGCATCGAAACTAAATAATAAGAATATCATAACAAGGAGACTTTATTGTATGATACATAATTTATAGAAATTATTAACAAGACATAAATGTTTCATTTGGTGATAAAACAATTGTAAAGACCCTTGCATAATATCATCATTCCCAAGCTTGATGGCAAATGAAAAATCGCCGCTAACAGAAATTCATATTTTTCTTAATATCAATTTTACAATCATAATAGTGAGATGCTTTTCAATAAATCATGTTATGCATAGAAGTGGCACCGACGACCCGCAATAAGGAGAATTGAGTATTTAATAATATTATCTTAATTTTATTCATTTAAAAACCATGCTCTTATGTGTCTGTGTCTCATCAAGGGCGTAATGAACAAGAACCATTACAGTACCAGTGAGGATACGGTCTTTATTCATGTTTTATCAATTTACAGGACTATATTTTAGTATTTGCAAGTTTAATTTTAATTTACAGGAGCAAAATCTACCTATGTACTCGGGTGGCTACCTTCCAAACGATCGTGAAGACACCAAATATCCTATGTCAGCACCACATCAAGGAGATCGTCGATCCACTTGGCAAGACCGGGAGAAAGCTTATCTGCATTTGGTGAAGCCTGAAGACTATAGACGAGATACGCCTAGGGTGTCGAAATTTGATGCGCCTAGAGCAATGGAATCATTATTAAACCAACCAGAAGCTAAAGTCCGTACGTCGAATCGTGTGTCACATTCTCCCGTTCGAAGAGACCGCTCTCCTATCAGAGATCGTTACAGAAGGCACTCTCCGTCACCGAGGTCACCACGTCGTTCCTGGGCTTTGGAAAAGCGGCGTAGTCCTGATAACCATGACCCACCTCCTCCGCCGACGTGGCCCGAGCATCAAGATAACGTATACATGAAGCAAGAGCGCCGAAGCCATGAGAGGAACAGCAACAAACCTGATTGGGAAAAACCGTACGAAACTAGTGTTATACCGCCAGTCCCCCGCAAAGGGGACAGTCGCAATCACGATCGTGAAGATAGAAAATTCTATGCGAGTCCTACTAGATCCCATTGGGATGTACAACAGAAATCTACACAAATGAAGGAGCCGAGACAGCGGTCGCCACTTCAATCGCCATCTGCTGACCACTATATTCAAAATAGAAAAGATTCTAAATTTTCTCGCGACGATTATGAAATGCAACGTCGGAATGAATTTCAGAGGTCAGGACACAAACGTGAGCCGCGCAAGGATCAAAACCAACCCGGGTATATCGACAAACAAGATCGTAACGAGTTGCGTTACAAAAGAGATGAATACCATCAAAGTTTTAACGAAAGAAAAGGACATTTATACAAGGGGCAGGAACAGCTGAACTTAGAAATAGAAGACGTCTTCAAACGAGCTGCTGAACTTACAAAGAAGACTGAAGAGTACCAAAAAAAAAGGAATGAAAAATCAAGATTTTCCAAGGATCGCGATCATTATTCGTCAGAAAGTAATGATTACGTTGATAGAAGTCCAAGAGCTTCTTCTAGCCATGATTTCTATGAACCTTCTAAATTAAGATCTGCAAGAAGCCCGGCACGAGTCCAAGAAATGCAAAATTTAGATCTGAGCTCAGAAGTTCAATATAAAAGAGATAATGCAATTGATGACATTACGGGTAAAATATTATTGAGGTTTGGCCCAGACCTTACAGGGAAAGTAAGAGATGAGATCGAGGAACGAATCAAGTTCTCCATAGAGAATTTAGTTTTTAAAATGTTCGGCGATAAGGACATATCTTTTATAGAGATCATTATCAAGTTCGAAGACACGTACAGCGTCAAGGATATGGAGAAGATATTCGACAGCGCGATTTCAGATTTTCCAATTGAAATTAGACTAATGAAGCGATTTGCTGCAGGTAAGGCATTTATTTTGTTGCGTTTTATGGAGAAGCCCCGAATACAAGGGAATTATCTCGTTTGATTCTATTTACCCTACGTCTGAAATTTTATGCAATTTAATACAGGGCATGCACGTATAAAAACACACCAATGAATGTAGATTAATATGTTGTGAGAAATGTTCTGCGTTTTATATATAATTCGTCACATATGACCAAAGAAAAAAATTATTTAAAAGAGTTTGCTCCTAGACGTCCCGTTCATTAAAAAACAGTATAATATTTGGGTAACTGTATTTACTTTAGGCAGGTCCATCATGTGTTTGCTTCATTCCATGCTAACTACAAGAGTTGGTAGATGCGTCCTCGAGTCTATTGTTATATTGGAGGTGGACCTCAATACCTCATTCGACAATTTCCATTGAACCTTTGGATTTCCAATGACAGGTCTACACAACGACTGGTCCCTTTGTTGTACTTATATCTGTAATAATAAATCTAAACCGCTATACCGCGCTTCAGGTACGAGAGCGGCGAGATGGGACGGCGAAGTAATTGTTTCATTTTGTCATTCTGCGGCCATTGACTCGCAAGTAGTACTCTTATTTGTGTGTGTGTCAAACGCACATGGCATAAAATATTTCTAATGCTTTTTCCATTCCGCGCATACTTAAGTCAAGGTACAGCGTTTGCGATCAGACTGTAGTTAATAATTGATTGTTGTGTATACGATTCATCGTTGGAATACGTAAATATGACCATGTGTCATACCGGACTCCGCTGAAGTGGCTCAACATACGTAACATACGTGACTGTCAGACTGTGTGTGTGAGACTTTAACTCGCTCTTGGTCTCCAGATTATCTTCGTGTAAACAACCCCGCACTTTTTATAATAAATTTATAAAAAACCTTTTTCGAATTTCACGCGAAATCCTATGGCAATTCATTTACATGTACCAGCGACTAACTCTGGAATATTTTAGTATAGTCTTCAAATCACGGGTATCTGAATACTTTCTGCTCAAATAGTGATAATGACAAAATGGCATATGAGTTATCGTTCATTTATACCATGTATCTTTATTGTTGTGTATATTGACGTATCTGTGTACAGAAATGTATATTTATTCATCTATATAAGATTGTTACTGCCCTTAGCCTGCTCTTAATCACCAAATTATAGCTTTAAGAAAACGCTAATTACCATTAAGTTCGGCTTTGTAGATATGCAATAAATCATTTACCTATTTATTGTTCCGAATAGCTTCTGAATAACTAAAAATGTATAACAACGTTTATTAAATACGTTTCAGTCACGATAATTGGATCATTCTTAATTCATTATGGTTTTTACTTTAATCTCAATTTACATCATTAGCATTAGATGGTTCGTCGAAGCAGAATAGTGATTTTCAAATTTAAAATCATTTTTAATGAACTTCATAAAACGAAGGGATCCGTCATAAATGAACCGATTTTGATTATTTTCGTTTGACAGGGTTTAATAAGATTCCAAGTTAATATTTGCATTGATTAAGATTTAGGTAGGTTTATGACAGCTGCGGTAACTTAGTGGGCCGGCGGTCGCTGGAATCCTTTTGTTGCAATTTTAAGTGGAATACATGTGTTAGAAAATTTTCTGTCTCATGCAGGTGTCGTCGCGATGCTGTCCTTTACCGCGGAGCGCGTAAGTCGGCACTTACAATTGCAACAAACAATTTAATTAATGCCGGCACCGAGGAGCAAACGGGTTGCCAGCGTAAAAGCGAGCGCTCGGACGCTGAGCTATCCCAGCTTATATCTTAGATTATCGTTTATTTAGTTTTAATTTAGATTGGCATATTTATTTGTCTATCAATGAAATATTGAGGACATTTTTTGATATTGGAATGTGCTGTTTCAGAATCTCATAATCCTGCTAAAATTGCAAGGCCTTCTCCTAGCCCCGGTATAAGAGGTAAAACATAAAAATCTTTTTACCAACACACACTTCAAAACACTTCACGTATTCCGTTAAAACTTCCTTCATATTTCTAAGCTATGTTTGTCGATCATCGTAAAATAATTGTAACATAAAGCGATTAACTCGCCTAATTGTAATTTTTACAGATATCAATGAATTTCCAGTGGAATTAAACGGTAAGTTATGTTCTAATCGAGTTGTTTTGTTTATTTTAATATTTTTTATGTAATTACTTTTATGTCGGTCGGTTGATACGAGATCTTTTTGTTCATAAAGTTTCAGATGCGAATATGAGTACTGGGACTCCGCCAGTGCCGAGCATAATCCCGCAGTTGCCTTTTATTGCGTCAGTTCCTATGATGGTCCCTATGCCATTTGCAGTGAGTGAACCAGTGCCCGAGCCCGTCGTAGTCCCATTGCCGCAAGAAGGTTATAGCTTATATTTGTGTAAGGAAAATTTCCAGCCTTACAGTGAAACACAGGCTCAATATTTAAAGGAATTTATTATTAACCAAATATTCAATTCCTCCATGAACAACAACGGCTGGGCGCCAGATTTAACTTTAAAAGGCTTGCAGAATGAAATGCGCTATGAGGTATGGACTAGTGACGAAAAATCTAAGGATTGGCTTATGAATTTAGATTTTAAAACTTTCTCGTTTTTCAATATATTAATTTCTACATCGGAAGAACTTTGGTCTGAACGCGCCGCGATCTGGCTTCCCGGTCATTTGAAAAAGCAAACTTTATCGCCTCTAGCCAAGCTCAAGTTGCAGAATAGGCACTTGGAAAATATCAACATCCACAATTGGAGATTTGTAAAGAAAATCGTCACCGAGAAAGGGACGAGACTATACGTTGACATGCCGCCGTCTTCGGCTCGCGCGTTAGGGACACATAACATGACATTAAGTTATGAACTTCAAAAAGTATACGTTTTTCTTAAAGCAGTCGCAGTCGATAAGAAAGCATTTGATGCTGGCCTGGAGGAAAAGTCAGTAAGAAATTCTACAGATCTGTATAAGCAGAACCAATCTATGTCGGCAATCAATAGCGAAGAGCCGAACGTGATTAAAATTTGTCTATCCAACGCACCGATTACAATTTCAGTAGCACATAGGATTAAGGAAGAATTAATTTGGAAAATATTTAATTATATACGAGAGGGTGGAAAGAGTAGAACGGATTTTCTTAAATACGGTTACTGTAAACCTGGTTACCTTTGCGTTCTTCCGGAAAATGAAGAGACTGCATATTGGCTGAGGACCACAAGCTTCCGCTCAGTTAAAGGCCTTAATACAATCACGGTTTGCGGAGCTATAAGTGACAGACCGTACATCACTATGACGTCTTTCTTGCCCTATGAACAGGACTTAACACCGAAAAAGGTATTGGAAAAATTGAAGACTAGCAACCGAGGTGTTAAAGGGCTCAAGTTTAATTTGTGGAGGAATGGTCACGTTTACCCAGCGAAAGTGAGATCGCAATTGCGCTATAGAATTGACGTCGACATCGAGTCAGTGGAAGCCCTTATAGACCTTAAATTTCGACTAGATTACACAGTAGAAAATCGAAACGAAACTGTACACATGTATTCTAATTATTCCACTGGAAAGCTAAATGATATGATAGAGAAATGGAAAGAACAGAATAAGGATACGATAGGTCCAATCAATATGGATATATCATCTGAAGAGGAAAGCGAAGATGTGATTTGCATCAATTGAATTTTCATACAATTTTCTTTTTAGTATGCTGTGTTTTATGCCGTGTATGTTACTGTTATTGATGATGATAGGTTAATTGATAACAACTGTAAGCAACAGTTTATGTTACAATGTTTTGCTTAATAAATTTAGTTTTATAACGAAATAATCGTTTTGTTAAAACCTAAAGGGTCTGTTCTTATCCTCGTAGATATCACGTCATGTTTTATCCGTTCAAATACAACTTGTAAAAATTCATTTGCACACATTCACCGAATAATTGTCTCATATCGATTTATATTAATCGTTGGGGTCTCGTCTCGCCAGACATCAAATATCAGGTAGTTGAATATAAACGATACTTGAACGAAACGAAGAAATTTTGCTGAAACTGCTAAGGTAAGTTGATAATTTAAAAAGGTTTTGTTTGAAGGGTATTTGGCCAAATATTTAACACTGGAATCTAAGTATAAACATTTATAAGTATAAAACTGTACATATGAATGTTTTAGTTCTTGGATATTTGTATTGACCTTTAAGTAGTCTGTCTGTTGTGATTTTCTATTATTAAGAGTTACAGTTTCAAGACTTTCATCCAAAGGAACCAAAGGATTTTTGTTGTTTCGTCGCCTCCCATTCAACGTAGACGAGAGAATACGACATCCTGGCGTATATTCGTCCGCATCCACAGATGATATCAAAGTTAGAAATTGAAATTCAGATAAAGGTAAGCAGTAGATGTTTTTTCATTTTGTATTCCAGGCTTTTTTCAGAAATTGGTACCACAAGAAAGAAAATCGATTAACTAGAGTCAATTTAGATGGTATGAAGCTATTTGCCAAGTACGTTCATCAACGGTACGTAATATAACGTTGTTTATAAACACGACTTTCGTTCCATCGATGGCAACGACGCAATAGCTGTATAGAACTGCAGCTATAGATTCTACTCATGGTAAAATACGGTATGTTATCATAAGTTATCTTAGGTGCTGCTTTTATTCCATCGTTGGCAACGACACAACAATGGCTGTATAGAACTGCAGCTATAGATTCTGCTATTGGTGAAATACGGTACGTTATCATAAATTGTCTTAAGCGCTTTTGTTGAATCGATGTCAACGATCTTACAATGGCTGTATAAAACTGCAGCTATAGATTCTACTATTGGTGAAATACGGTACGTTATCATTAATTGTCTTAAACGCTTTTGTTGAATCGATGTCAACGATCTTACAATGGCTGTATAAAACTGCAGCTATAGATTCTACTATTGGTGAAATACGGTACGTTATTATAAATTGTCTTAAGCGCTTTTGTTGCATCGATGTCAACGACCTTACAATGGCTGTATAAAACTGCAGCTATAGATTCTACTATTGGTGAAATATGTTACGTTATCATAAATTGTTTTAAGCGCTTTTGTTGCATCGATGTCAACGACCTTACAATGGCTGTATAAAACTGCGGCTATAGATTCTACTATTGGTGAAATACGGCACGTTATTATAAATTGTCTTAAGCGCTTTTGTTGCATCGATGTCAACGACCTTACAATGGCTGTATAAAACTGCAGCTATAGATTCTACTATTGGTGAAATACGGCACGTTATTATAAATTGTCTTAAGCGCTTTTGTTGCATCGATGTCAACGACCTTACAATGGCTGTATAAAACTGCAGCTATAGATTCTACTCATGGTAAAATACGGTATGTTATCATAAGTTATCTTAGGTGCTGTTTTTATTCCATCGATGGCAACGACACAACAATGGCTGTATAGAACTGCAGCTATAGATTCTGCTATTGGTGAAATACGGTACGTTATCATAAATAGTCTTAAACGCTTTTGTTGCATCGATGTCAACGACCTTACAATGGCTGTATAAAACTGCAGCTATAGATTCTACTATTGGTGAAATACGGTACGTTATCATAAATTGTCTTAAGCGCTTTTATTGCATCGATGTCAACGACCTTACAATGGCTGTATAAAACTGCAGCTATAGATTCTACTATTGGTGAAATACGGCACGTTATTATAAATTGTCTTAAGCGCTTTTGTTGCATCGATGTCAACGACCTTACAATGGCTGTATAAAACTGCAGCTATAGATTCTGCTATTGGTGAAATACGGTACGTTATCATAAATTGTCTTAAACGATTTTGTTGCATCGATGTCAACGATCTTACAATGGCTGTATAAAACTGCAGCTATAGATTCTACTATTGGTGAAATACGGCACGTTATTATAAATTGTCTTAAGCGCTTTTGTTGCATCGATGTCAACGACCTTACAATGGCTGTATAAAACTGCAGCTATAGATTCTACTATTGGTGAAATATGTTACGTTATCATAAATTGTCTTAAGCGCTTTTATTGCATCGATGTCAACGACCTTACAATGGCTGTATAAAACTGCAGCTATAGATTCTACTATTGGTGAAATACGGCACGTTATTATAAATTGTCTTAAGCGCTTTTGTTGCATCGATGTCAACGACCTTACAATGGCTGTATAAAACTGCAGCTATAGATTCTACTATTGGTGAAATACGGTACGTTATCATAAATTGTCTTAAGCGCTTTTATTGCATCGATGTCAACGACCTTACAATGGCTGTATAAAACTGCAGCTATAGATTCTACTATTGGTGAAATACGGCACGTTATTATAAATTGTCTTAAGCGCTTTTGTTGCATCGATGTCAACGACCTTACAATGGCTGTATAAAACTGCAGTTATAGATTCTACTATTGGTGAAATACGGTACGTCATCATAAATTGTTTTAAGCGCTTTTGTTGCATCGATGACGATGACCTTACAACGTCCTGTATAAAACTGCAGCTACATTCTACTATTAGTAAATTACGGTACATAACGTTTTATCATTGTGAAATGTACAAGGTCTACCTTCGTGTGGATGCTTGGATACATTAGTTGTGTTAAGATTTGGGGTAGTTTTATAAAATATCACCTCTCTCAGCCTTGGCTTTTTTTTTCTTTTCTTTTTTGATCGATAGACGCGAATGCGGGCTGTCGATTTCACAGGTAGGATTACAAGGATACATTTTGGAGGGTGCGTTTAGAAAATGCAATTTGAATTGGTTCCAGTTCCAGTCTCGTAAAGTTGTACTTGTGTTGTAGATATCCTTCGGAGACTAAAGAAGAGCTTTGCAACACATTATTGCTTGCAGCAATGATCCTCTTTCATTGTGGTCGGTTTGGCCTTTCCTTCTTTAAAACTTGCATCTTATAAAGGTAAATTCTTACTATCAAATATAAGGATATATTTTATAGTAAACGTCATCGACCCAGAAGGGTAAGCATAGATTTAGGGTTTCCATATTTCACAGTACTGCAGCAGAATGCAGCAAATGTACAGCAGAATTTGGTCATGATCTAAAATGTGTTACTCCTAGCGTCTTTTGGATACTTATACATAAAACTAATTTAACACTCTACCAACTAATTTTACTTAAACAATTTAGGGTAAATATTAGAAGTAAGACACTAATCAGGCATTAGTAAATATAGTTCATTCATTACAGGAACGGAAAAATTGGCTAAAAAGGGAGCTGTTAGAGAAGCTCTGATCAAAAAGCCTGTTGCGATGAAGAGAGTCGATCCAATGAATAAACTTGATCCAGTGAAAAGGCCTAAATATGATCAAAGCATTCGACGGGCTGAACGAGGAGAAACAGCAAGAAGGGTAGTTCTGACAAATAGTAGCACGTCGACGAAAAAAACTAATCCAAAGATACAGACGGTGCCGATGAAAAGGACTGTATCGACGAAAACAACGGTATCAATGAAGAGGACTGTACCGACGAAAACCACGGTATCGAAGAAAAGGACTGTACCGACGAAAACCACGGTATCGATGAATAGGACTGTACCGACGAAAACGACGGTATCGATGAATAGGACTGTACCGACGAAAACGACGGTATCGATGAATAGGACTGTACCGACGAAAACCACGGTATCGAAGAAAAGGACTGTACCGACGAAAACGACGGTATCGATGAATAAAACCGCGTCGACGAAAACACCGCGTCGACGAAAAACTAATCCAAAGATACAGACCGTGCCGATGAAAAGGACTGTACCGACGAAAACCACGGTATCGAAGAAAAGGACTGTACCGACGAAAACCACGGTATCGATGAATAGGACTGTACCGACGAAAACGACGGTATCGATGAATAAGACCGCATCGACGAAAAACACCGCGTCGACAAAAAACACCGCGTCGACGAAAAACACCGCGACGACGAAAAACACCGCGTCGACGAAAAAGGCTGTACCGTCTCTTAGGGACAAGGCAGAAAGACGACATATTTCACTGGCAGGGGTCTTTCCAAAAGAACAAGTGCATCGGTGAAAAAAGCTGTACCATTGAAAGCACCGACCAAAGCGGTCACTAACATAGAAAACAAAAAGATAGTACCAGTTAAAAAATCTGACGCCATTAAAAGTCAAATCCCCGAGAAAGCGACTATAGCAGGTAAGGAATTTGAGTATGGATAATAATTTGATTTTTGTCTTCCACTTTACTTTTCCTTGCAGGGCTTATGGTCAGTCTTGCCGTGAGCATGAACGGTAGTTCTGTCACCACACCACTACCACACTCTCGTTTTTCAATATACTTAACGAGATAAAATATACTATGACTATGATAGGAAGAGAGACAAACGATGTGCGCTCGCACCTCTCTCTTTTGCCCCAACAGTAATACACGAAACGTCTCTCTCTATTTCTATCTTTGCTAACTTATATCTTCCTCACAACCTTCGTTCGCCTCGCGCGATCACACTTTTTGTACCTCTCTCAGCACTAATTCACCAACTTACTCCCCAAGTCAAGCGTGCGTAAAGAAGTTTTACTTCAAAAACTCCGTTAAAAGTGAAGACAAAGAGACAGTCATACTTCCCGTTTCCTGTTTAGGACAAAAAGTTTATCTGATCATGTGCACGCATTATATATTACTAGCGTACCCAGCCCGCTTCGCCGGGCAAGATTTTGTTTAAACAATAAACTTACATCATTAAATATTTAATTTAAATCTCACAATATATTAAATTATTCATTTATCTCCGTATTCATTCTCTTCTCGAGCGGGTGAAGATCATTACCTACACCCATGTACATATCAGTAAATACAAAATCATTCTTATCATTTATACAAAAACATATCGGGCTTAAATTAATGTCAGAAATAAAAGTACAACGTATGGCTTGTTTGACAGTTCAAAAAGATGAGTGGTCTGATTATCAAACTTCAGGATTACTCGCCAGGTCAATCTGACGATTTCCTGAAAGTTTCGTTGAAATCGGTCTAGCCGTTTCGGAGCCTATATGGAACAAACCCACACACTTTTTATATATATAAATTTATAACATTCATTTTACTTATAGATACAAAACGTGTGACCAAAACGGAAACGAAAACGGAGCTCAAGAAGCAACTGTCAATGGTACGTTGTGCACAGTTGAACACTTTATCAACGTCTTTAAAATCTGAACTTGAAGATGTATTATATTAAAAAAAAACTTTCATTTTATTAACCGTCTTCAAGAAAGATTGTTCTCAATTCGACTGATTTTTTTCTATTGTTTGTTACCTTATAACTTTTGACTCGGTGAAGGTTCTTTTCTACGGACATCGAAAGGAGATTATCATTTTTTTTTATGTTACCGGCATAACCTTTGACAAGGTGAACCGATTTTGCTAATTTCTTTATTTCAAAGCTGGTGCTTCCCGTGTGGTCACATTCGGTCTAATTCTGACAATGGGGTTCATGTGAAAACCATATGTCAAAATTTATCATCTGTGCGCCACAAATGTACGAATAACTCAAGTTAACGCTATCCGATTTCGATTATTCATTATTTATTGGAAAGGGTGTACTATAATAGTATTTTGATGATAGTTTGGTTAGGTTCTGAATAAGTTTGATTTCATAATATTCCTACGATAATTCGTAAATACAAATGGGGCGTCCGCGCGTAATAGCGGTTAACGTTTGAATCGATTTGAAGTCGATTTTTGTTTTTCTCGTAAATATAATTCTTTTATTTTATAGCTGGTGCTTCCCGTGTGGTCCGATTTGGTCCAATTCTTACAATTGATTATTTTTTTATTAGAAAGGACAGCCGGTGCAAGACCTACCTAAAGATGTGACCACTGAAGACGAGAAGTTGGTTGTCAAAAATGTGAAAAGTATGGCTGAGGACAATTTAAGAGATGTGAGTAGCACTCATTCTACTATAGGAAACAAAATCAAAAAAATGGCGTTCATAGGGACTGCCGATAGAAGTTAAAACTTACAACTTAAAATATTAGTATTAAAATTTAAAAATTTCATAATGTTTAAATTATCACATCTAATGACACTCCAAGAAGCAGTTATATACATGATTAGTTATATACATGGTTTATTTATTACATATATTACGAGTTGTACAAGATCATGACAAAATATAATTACATTAGCATGACGGTGACGTGAATCCATAAGATTTTTCATTACCAAAAAGTGTTTTCACTTCAGCTTAGCCCTGTAGTTCTGGGCTCGTAGAATAAGACCTGTCGTAGAAGGCGATTAAAAGGGGCCTCGGGTTCACTGGGCGACAACGACGGTTTTTCGAGACTGCCACCAAACATTCAAATAAACTTCTTGTGAGTGCCGCCACTTACAAGACTGTCCCCACTTGTAAATTCAGACACGCCGTCCGGAGGCCGAGACATGTTCTCGACGATCCGGACGATGTGATCACCGTTGCACAGGCTAGATCCTTACAAATCTACAAAGCGTCCATCCGCGACCGTCGGAGGTTGCGAATAATCCTTGCGCGATACAAGTATTTTATGGGAAAACCCTACCCCCTTGATAAGATTAGGAGCGTTGCTGGAGTTTCTTCGGCCACTTCTTCTCCCAGCGCTAACGCTTCCCGAAGTGGCATATAAGTTAGTTTAGCTTAGATTGTCCCAATAGATTTCGTTAATAAAATAGCTACCGACCGAGTCGTGGTTCGGCCCTCTCGGGCGCCCTCGGATCGGACTGCTAACGCGTAATAATGGTAACCGTCCAAGCCGAGGTTACCCCTCACCGGGGGGACCCTTGTGTCGAGTTACTAGCAATAGAGGTTCAGGCTAAGCGACCTAAGAGCTATGCCACCTCTCAATCCGGTGAAGCAGTCAAGGCCAGCTTCTCTGGCCAATCTGTGTAGTTCGTCATAAAAAATATATATATATAAAAGAGAAAGTGTGTGGGTTTGTTCCATTTAGACTACGAAACGGCTGAACCGATTTCAATGAAACTTTCAGGGAATCTTCAAATTGACCTGGCGAGTAATCCTGACGAGTTTGGTGACGATCAGAGCACTCCTCTTTTTGAACGCGAAAACATATAAAAAAATTTATCCTTGCGCGTTACCGCTATTTTATGGGCAGACCCCACCCCTTAGATGTTAGGAGCGTTGCTGGAGTTTCTTCGGCCACTTCTTCTCCCAGCGTCAACACTTCCCGAAGTGGCACTCAAAGTTAGTTTAGCTTAGATTGTCCCATTTAGTTTAATTAATAAAATAGCTACCGACCGAGTCGTGGTTCGGCCCTCTCAGGCGCCCTCGGATCGGAATGCTTACGCGTAACATAGTAACCGTCCAAGCCGAGGTTACCCCTCACCGGGGGGACCCTTGTGTCGAGTTACTAGCGATAGAGGTTCAGGCTAAGCGACCTAAGAGCTATGCCACCTCTCAATCCGGTGAAGCAGTCAAGGCCAGCTTCTCTGGCCAATCTGTGTAGTTCGTCATAAAAAATATATATATATAAAAGAGAAAGTGTGTGGGTTTGTTCCATTTAGACTACGAAACGGCTGAACCGATTTCAATGAAACTTTCAGGGAATCTTCAAATTGACCTGGCGAGTAATCCTGACGAGTTTGGTGACGATCAGAGCACTCCTCTTTTTGAACGCGAAAACATATAAAAAAAATTATCCTTGCGCGTTACCGCTATTTTATGGGCAGACCCCACCCCTTAGATGTTAGGAGCGTTGCTGGAGTTTCTTCGGCCACTTCTTCTCCCAGCGCCAACGCTTCCCGAAGTGGCACTCAAAGTTAGTTTAGCTTTTGAATGTCTCTTAGATTATCCGCGAAATAGCAACCGACCGAGTCGTGGTTCGGCCCTCTCGGGCGCCCTCGGATCGGCATGCTTACGCGTAACATAGTAACCGTCCAAGCCGAGGTTACCCCTCACCGGGGGGACCCTTGTGTCGAGTTACTAGCAATAGAGGTTCAGGCTAAGCGACCTAAGAGCTATGCCACCTCTCAATCCGGTGAAGCAGTCAAGGCCAGCTTCTCTGGCCAATCTGTGTAGTTCGTCATAAAAAATATATATATATAAAAGAGAAAGTGTGTGGGTTTGTTCCATTTAGACTACGAAACGGCTGAACCGATTCCAATGAAACTTTCAGGGAATCTTCAAATTGACCTGGCGAGTAATCCTGTAAAGTTTGGTGACGATCAGAGCACTCCTCTTTTTGAACGCGAAAACATATTAAAAAAAATATCCTTGCGCGTTACCGCTATTTTATGGGCAGGCCCCACCCCTTAGATGTTAGGAGCGTTGCTGGAGTTTCTTCGGCCACTTCTTCTCCCAGCGCCAACGCTTCCCGAAGTGGCACTCAAAGTTAGTTTAGCTTTTGAATGTCTCTTAGATTATCCGCGAAATAGCAACCGACCGAGTCGTGGTTCGGCCCTCTCGGGCGCCCTCGGATCGGCATGCTTACGCGTAACATAGTAACCGTCCAAGCCGAGGTTACCCCTCACCGGGGGGATCCTTGTGTCGAGTTACTAGCAATAGAGGTTCAGGCTAAGCGACCTAAGAGCTATGCCACCTCTCAATCCGGTGAAGCAGTCAAGGCCAGCTTCTCTGGCCAATCTGTGTAGTTCGTCATAAAAAATATATATATATATATAAAAACGTCATAATAGAGATGCTGTTTATTTATTGTACCTCTCCCGTCTTACACGAATGCTTGGTAGAGTTCGATCACAGCTTTAAATTTAGTTAAGTTATGTTATGTAATCAATTAAGTGTATATCTATCAATTGACCTTCAATAATTATCTTTTCAGATATATTTCGCAATGCGACCGGAAAACGGAACATTGACAGAGTTTATAAAGAAATACAACTTGCACACGTTCAAGCGTCTGGAGAACGGAGTGGATGTGTTTGCGGCGCAGTTGGGCAACATCGCAGACTTTGATCGTATTTGCAACGCTGAAAATGTTTATTGTGGTTAGTACCAAAATTGTGACAAAATACTGACAAATACATTATTTCGACCGATAGATTTCAAGTACTGCACTATTACTCTAGTACTATAAGCTTTATTAATAAGGGAACTACGAGTAGGTAAGCGCAGTTAATTTCTTGTTACATTAGGAAATGCTTTCACGTTCTCCGGGAAAGCGTGCGAGTTATATCGGGCTTGGTTTAGAGGAGACTACGCACTAAACTTACGCGCGCGCACGTCTTTAGGTAGTCCCGGGCACCGCTGAAAATCAGCGCTGTCGCATCCTTGCGACAGCATATGCTGAGACGGTGTCCGATATTGGCATCATATGTTTTGTATTATTTGTCCGTGTAACTTTAACTGTGTTTTGTCTATTTTTCATTCTTTTTTAATGTGTGTTATATTCAGGCTGTGATGTGTTTTTGTATTGTGATGCCAATAAATAAATGTCTATGTCGAAACTACTGACTAAAACCTTAATGATCAGGCATCCTCCGCGATGATGGAGCGAGATGGTGTCGTTTTAGTATTCTCATCTCAAAGTGCAGCTAATAGCTCAACTGATGGTAAGAGATCACAGTCATCATAAATACCAAAAACATCGTTTTAAACTAATTGTACAGATTTCTATCCCTTTCAAATCTTACTTGGGAATGGGAAACGGGAAGTCTCGCCGCGATAGTGACCGCTATCCGGAAATTAATAAACAAGATTAAGACGTGATAACATCAGACTAATTTCGAGTTAGCGTATACGTTACCGGCCCTGTAGTTCTGGGCTCACAAGAATAAGACTACGGCATTCCCTGCCTGTCGTAGAAGGCGACTAAAAGGGTATACGGGTTCACGGGGCGACAAGGGTAGAAGAAGGGAAGGAAGGCGACATCAGCTGGCCCGTGTCGCTTTGCACTGCGAGGGCACAGAGGGGGAGGGACTAACCTCCCCCCGGGACGTGCTCTCCTTGTGAACGGTGCAGAGGGGCTCTGGTGCGTTCCACTGGAGATCCCGGAGCCCCTCGTCATGCACCAAGGAAAGGGCCACCGGGGAGGTTTTAGTGGATAAAAACCCCACATAACTGCCGCCTTCCTTCCCCAGAAGGCGGGGTATCTTTTTGAAGATTTCCTCCCCGTTAAAACGGTACCGGCCTTAAAGTTGAGTGAAAAACACAGTGTGGAATGCAATCATTACAATAATGTCAGAATAATGATAATATTCAATATTTGTATAATACACAACAATTGTGGAATCAGTTGTCCCCATCGTGAGGTGAATTACGTAAATAACGTACTAACTAACATATGACCCACTCAACTTGCTTCCCGAAGTGGCACTCAAAGTTAGTTTAGATTTTGAATGTCCCTTAGACTATCAGTGAAATAGCAACCAACCGAGTCTTGGTTCGGCGCTCTCGGATCGGAATGCGTACGCGAAAAATAGTAACCGTATCGAGTTACTAGCTAATAGATGTTCAGGCTAAGCAACATAAGAGCTATGCCACCTCTCAATCCGGTGAAGTAGTCAAGGCCAGCTTCTCTTCCAATCTAAACTAACTCAACTGACAACGATACAGGTATCTAAAAGGTGGTGAGATATATGGATACTATGACACAAAACATGTATTAACTAATTTTCTTTGTTTTGTCACAGGTAAAGTTAAAGTAACAGTGAAACCATGCTACAATTTCAAATCATGTCAAAAGAAAACAAACACAGAGGACTCTATTCGTAACAAAGAAAATCACAACACACTCAAAAATCAAGGTGAGCAATGCAAAGAAACTCAAATTATTAAGGAGGAGAAATGCACAACTTCCCACACAAAACCTTGTGTTATTAAAACTGAAATTATCGAAGAAACAAAATGTGATACCAACAATGATACAAAAGCTGAAGATTCTGTATTAAATATAGTAAAACAAGAACCAAATCTGAGTAACACAGAAAAAGAAGATAAAAAAACTATTCAGGCAAATATTTCTCAATCAAACATTTCAATGGAACAAGCTGCCATAAAACTAGAACCTAATACAGAGGGAAACAAACCAAATGATACTGAGACCATTGCAGTACAAAATAACGATAGCCAAGATAATAAAAATGATGACATGAAGATGAAAGATGATAGTCGAAAATTGTCACAAGGCACACTAGAAGAGGGTGACAACGATGAGCCAGATATACTTGCGTTAATAACTGAGGGAATAGTTTTAGATGAGTGTTGCGGCTCTGACGATGAATGATTTTTAGTCACTTTTATAATATAATATTAAGAAACAAGTTTTATGTAATAAAGTGATGGAGTTACAATAGAAAAGATTTTTTATTTATCATAAACAATTGGAGGTAATAGGAATAATTGTATTATGAAAAGTGGGGTCCTATCAATTTGGTTTTCTGACTATGACAATCACAATACATTAACCAGTGCCGGCGTTAATAGAGAGGGAGGCCATGGCCCCACGCGCCGCTCTCAATAATACTAAAATATAACAAAAAAGCATAAGTAAAATTAAAAAAATATATTTATTACTAGCATACCCAGTCCGCTTTTTGCTATATTTTAATTAAACAATACATTTAAATCATTAAATATTTAATTTAACTCGCACAGTATATTAAATTATTAATTTCACTCCGTAATCATTCTCTGCTCGAGCGGGTGAAGATCATTTACCTGCACCCATGTACAAATCAGTAAATACAATATCATTCTTAACATTTATACAAAAACTTATCGAGCTCAAGTTAATGTCAGAAATAAAAGTACGACGCATAGTTTGTTTGACAGTTTAAAAAGAGGAATGCTCCTAACGTCACCAGACTACAGGATTACTCGCCAGGTCAATCTGAAGATTCCCTGAAAGTTTCATTGAAATCGGTCCAACAGTTTCGGAGCCTATATGGAACATACCCAAACACTTTCTCTTTTATATATATATAGAAGATTATTGTAATGATAATTTTTACCATCGAAGCCATTTGATACGAGCATATCAGTGACAGTCAATAAATACATAGTACACAAACATACACTATACTTACGCATTTACATATAAAACCGATTTTTAAATATATTAACAATTTAAAAACAAATTTTTAATTATAATATTAAGTATAAATAGTGTAAAAAATGTAAATCCCTTCGTTATTTATCAATCTGTATGGCAAACAATTGATATATGGTGTATATTAATTATAAACGATGTGGATTTTGTTAAAAAAAACATATTATATTTATGACGATTATTTAATTACATAATATTACAATGATTTAGAAATAAAAATGTGTCGTTAATTATTTTGACGGTTCTGTTGTGTCGACTACTTCATCCTCCACCTGGAAACGGAGAACAACAATCTTGTTATTGTACACAAAAATAGATTACTATTAACACTGTAAATAAGTGAAAACATACCCTATTATTATTATGCACCGGTACATACTACAAATGGAGGCGCCGGTGTCAAAATGTGTCGGATTCGTAAGTCGATGGTCGCGATTTTCTATTAATTTATATATAATTTACTAAATATTTCTATTCATATGAAAACAAACAAATCCCTCAGTTGTATAAATCGATGATACAGAAAAAACTTCAAGTCCCAACTGTCCAAAAGACATAAAAAACTATTCAACTTATACACACTGTGATGACAAAGTTGAACGTTCATCGCTTAAATTCAACGTGTCTGGATAAAAAAAAACTATAACAGTTGGAAATCATTGCCAATTATTGTAACTGTAGATGACAGAGTGGGGCAATAAAATACAATTAAAAAATAGATTTCGTTCATTATCTTTAAATTATCATTTAGGGAGATATATCTACTATACAACAAATGTACTACTGCTAAAATACATTATATTTAGTAATCAAATACTTTAATTGTTCTGAGCCGCACGCAATAGTTCAGAAGCGCGTTTTTTCTTAGGAGCAGCCTCTTCTAGTCTCTTCCTTTCCGCTTCTAGCGCGTCGGCTATATCGTAAACAATTCTTGAAACGACCTGAGACATTTACGGTGCAATTTACCAGAGATTAACGAAATTACGGATCCAGACACAGACACAAAATAGTATCAGCGGAAGTGCTAAAAATACTATTATTATATTACGTAACAGTATTGATATCATACAATTATAGGTTTAAATGGGCCGGCTCCAATTCCCTTCATGATTAAACACAAGCCCGGTCTTCCAAGCATTTTCACATCCCACCCGCGTACACACAATACATGCGTGAATTAAATACATCTATGCTACCGCCTTTAGACCTGTGGAAGAATAAACACTAACCCTCTTCCTGCCTTCTTTCTATTGGCCAAAAAACAAAAATCTACGACAGAATATTAAAGATTTTTGTTTTTCTTTATTGCAGCCATTCATAAGTGACGAGACTTTAGCGAAAAATATTTTAAGGTACGTAATGCCGAGTCACCCTTCTTTAGTATGTTACTAATCTGATCAATATATATTAGCCTACGAGGTCCCAAGCCATTAGTAGCAGTCACTAATTTTTGGGTCATGATTTTTTCGTCCACGTTACGCGTTGTCGAATATGTATGTTCAAAAATCGAGAGGTGTGTCAAGACCATGAAAATAGAGATCAATAATTTCTGCCTGATGGTATTCCTTAGTTGTGTTTGGTACCTATGCGCTTGGGTCTAAAAATCGCTGTAGTAACGACAAAGGTTAACTTTGTTATTTTACTATTGTATGTATAAAAATATAATGTATTAGCAGAAATCATGATAAGGAATAAAAGGATAGATAGGAATTTCATCGATTTATGGATTCACGCAGTCTGTGCTTGTATTTTAAAATAGCGTTTAACTGGCTATAGTTTTATTCGCCTTTATTATATACTCTCTTAAAAATGGCGCGGGAACTCATGGGGGGGATTATCTAACTTACATTTTCATTTTCATCTTAGACGTAAGAAATAAGTGTATGTGTTTTAAAAAAGACTTGGCTTAAAGGTCTTGTTACCAAGCCATAAAATATTCAACAAAAAAAAATATTATATACTCTTCGATCCGGTTCTATAGTCTGTGGATTCCAATCTCCATTTTGTTGCGCTAAAACTGGTTAATACTGCTGTTGGTTTGGCGACTATAAAGTTATCGTAAAATATAAACTCACAATTATCGTAGATTAAACAGTGTCTTCATGTAATTATGAAACAGTAGATAGAGTATTTCACTTTAAATATATCGTTTTGTTAATCCAAAGCTTATATAGGCGAAGAAACAACATGAATCGCAATATGAGGCGTGGTGGCGGCGGCGGCCCTATGGCTAATAATCAAATGCGTGTAAGTATTCTCAGTAAAGTTTGAATCAAATAAATATTAGCTTTGTTTTATTCCTGGTATTTCTGTAACGACTTATTGATAACGTAATTATTTATTTAAACTTTTTCTTTTATTCTTCCATATTAAATTTTGAACACTAAAAATATGTCTGTAAAATGCTAAAAGTCTATAAAAAGCTCTCCTCTACAGGGCTTTTAAGGGCGTATGGCGGGCACAACTTGTAGGTAGTGATTTTATTGACACGAAAGAAGCTGTGAAACGGAAATTTATTAGTACATAAAGACGAAACTCCGACCATAAAATTGGTTGTCCCAATCAATTGCTTATATTAAAATTGCGAAATATAACATGCGTTCACTTTATCACAAAGTTCGTATCAAAATCGTTAACGTCGTCGACGGCCGTTATTTAAAGATATCATTGTAATTGCATATATATAAGTGTAATTACACAATTCTTTTGAGTTTATTGTAAAAGATGTTATTCATTAGGTATTGTCTCTACCAAGTTGATACAATGTGGATTTGAATTTGTGAATGAGGTGATTTGGAATGTTGGAAGGATGAAGGAAAGACCCGACAGTGTTGCTCAAGGATGTCCAAGAAATATTATCAGGGGGTTTTATGATACCTACAATGCCAAAAATGTGATTTTGTCTCCACAGAGGGTCTATTTGTTTTTTTTTATTGAAAAAAGCAAATGAGCCTAACGCTCACCCGATCTTAAGTGATCACCGTCACCCATGAATATCCACAGCACCAGAGGAGCTGCAAATGCATTGCCGGCCTTTGAGAGAGTAGTAGGCTCTTTAAGGTCCCCAAATCATAAAAGACTGCTTCGGAAACACCGCTTGATTCCACAGATTGACAGTGCGTGGAAGAATGTTGTTGAAATTTCGAGTAGTGGAGGTTTTTAACTTCAAATTTTTACCTTGTGTTGAGGTGTATCTTGCAGTATCTACCATACTATCTGCATAATATAATATCCTTGCACTGTACCTATAAAGAGACACTGAAGTATCATCACTGTGCCTAAGACAATGACAAGATCAAAGGCATGTAATTTCATTAAAAAAGAATATTTATGGATGGATAAATAGTTAAATGACAATGCCACATTTGTAATGGAAAAATACACTTTCCATAATGTTAGTTAGTTCAAATGACAGATGTGTGTAATGTATTTGGTTTTTGTTTTAAATTTTATGAACTATATTGAATTTAGGCTTATATATTTCCTTCCAGAATTTAGAGCATGAGTTAGAGATTTTGCAGAGAAGACGGGACCTTCTACAGTATGAACAACATAGACTGGTGGGTGGACAAGGATTTGGAAGGAAGGTATAATAATTACAGGAATGAAAAAAATATTTAACTCCAATTTCTATCGCAATAGCTCTCTAGCAATTTTGTCTGGATGTGCACAAATTTTTTTCCAAAATCTGTCTCCTCCTATTGGGCCATTCAGCAGTATGTGTGGCATTTAGAATTAAATGTCTTTTTTGGTATACAATCTATGTTGCATCCAACAATATTCCAGTAAATTTTACTATTTTAGAAAATCGTGAGGTATTTTCTGTTTTAACTGTGTAGTTGATTGTTCTTTGTTCATCAATGCCTGTGCTAGTACATTGGGGAAATTCCATGGTTGTGAATACATGTGTGAGGTTGTATTTGTGTATATAATGTTTGTTTATACTTGCATTTGTGACATGCTGCATGCATATTTGCTTCTATTTGTTGTATGAAGTATGTATGGTGTATGTTGTTTTGTGTAGGTATGATATTGACATCTCTTCAAAACACAAAATTGATAGCGGAAGACAGAAGTGACCATAGTGTATATTTATTATAAAAGTTGTAAAATATATTTACTGTATGTATTTGTTGTAAATATTTATAGATTTCGATCCAGGAATGAAAAATTAAAACATAACTCAAGTCAGAGGATCACTTCCCAGCCGAGGTTTATATTGCAATGTGCTAATGTTTGCCGAGCGGGCTCATTAGATGGCTGACTCTACAGTCTACAGTCGTAGGATCTATTCCCAGCTGAGAATTTCACATAGACCCCCCTGTAGCTTTTAAAAGTCTTCTGAACCTTCGTCTTTACATTGGATTGTGGAATTTGGTGATAAAGTGTGATTCGCACAGTTGATATCATCTGTTAATGATCAGAAGGTCGTTTTTTACAATTACAGTGAAATAGTGTTGCTATTTATCTCCAGCTTTGTACTTATGATTTTGCATCCTTTGATTTCTTTGTGACATTTCATGTCTCCTATCTTGTAAAAGTCCTACCTTCGTCAACCAATGGGAGCTTTTTGCTTTTTAAGTATTCCATACTGGTATGGGTACATTAATATATATATTATAGTATATATATATTTTTTCTTTCAGACAGACTTCTGAAAGATTCTATCTATTTTGTTCCTCAGTTAAATATACTACAACAATAAGTAATCTCATTAAATAAGGTGAAGTAATGGGACAACAAAACGGGAGCCTTGGTATCTCAGTCATGCCCGGACGACAATCCCCTCAAGTTGCTCGCAATCTGAGTTCGATCCCCGGTGCCAATAAATTTGTTGTTGCAATTTTATGTGCTGATTTACCACTACCGGTGAAGGAAAACATCGTGAGGAAACCTACATGTCTTAGAACAATTTTCTAAAGCATGTGAAATCTGCCAATCCGCACTAGGTGTGCGTGGCGGATTATGCCCTTATACATTATACTCTTTTTACACAGAAGACCTGTTCCCCAACTGTGCTATATATATGTGTATGTAAAAGCTGTTAATTTAACTTTAATGGGACAACGATGTTATGAAGGGTACATAGCATAGGAATTTCTAAATTACGTACGCTAGTAGTCATACTGATGTGTACATAGCGCACATTCCGGTTTGGCGTTTTATTCTGTTCCTTTTGATCTGTTGTAACATCGTGTCCATTAAAAATAATAATACTTGTTATAAAACATTACCCAATGTCTGGGTAAAGTTTCTCCAAAGTCGTAAACGTCTCAAATTTAGAAATAAGTCTGTGACAATTACGATGAACAGTCTACGAATTTGATAATGTGCTACGATATATCAGTTATGAGGTGTTTGTTGATCAAATTTCTCATAATTGATAGCACAGCTCAAATTATTAATTTAATGTATAAATTATAATTGATTGTTACCATATACAATTTAAAAAAAAATGAAGCAAGTGATAAGTATTGATTTAATACACGGAGCGATTTGCTTCCAAGTCTTTGTGGAAGCTTCAACAGACTATATTGTGTATTTAAATTTGACTTGCTAAGTTGGTATATTGAAAAATGGGAGAATTGTGATTTGCAATTGTTGTAAATCATCTAAATTTCTCTTATTTGTAATTTTCTTTATACCTGTCAAACAATCGCACGTATTATGTTACTTAGTTTATCATTATTGCTTACAATTTTCAGAGGCAGTATGAAAACGAACAGCCCCCCCAAAACTTCCCCTTTGCTCATCATCAAGCCGCCAGTCAAAACTTTGCTCATCTTTATGACGATGGTCCCGAGCATAGCTTTGGTCATGGTGGGCAACAGAATAAAAAACGTCCAATTAACGTCTGGGATAATGATAGTTTCCAAGTTAATAACTTTATGAATCCAATGCCTCAATACAATATGAATGCTCCGAAGCCCCTCATGAGTATAGGGCGGCGGATTTCAGGTTTGCCACCTAATGGTCGTAATACGACAACAAATAAGGTGACCAAACCTAAATCGCAACCTTACGGTTCGGCAATGATGAACGCTATCTCTACGATGAGGAGACCGCCACCGCCTAATCAGCCTTTACAGGACCCGAAAAAGTCGGCTATGATTTTGCGTGCGGATCAGGAGCCCACACCGCAAATGACCGGGCGGTTGGAGTTAGCGTTGGGCACCATTGTTAAAGAAATGAAAAGAAAGTTTTGCACAACCACGGACTCCACCAACTTGTTCAATTGTAAACACGTACAGCGTTTCATCAAGAACACTATCCGCGAACGTCTGAAGACTATCATGGTGAACAAATCTGTCGGGAAGTTTGCCGAGATTGTCGTTAGGTATCGTAAGGTATATCCGCCACCGACCGACAAGAAGGTTTTCGATGCTGCTTCTATGAATTCAGGTACAAATGTTTTATTTATTTGAACCTTGCGATATTTCCATTCAGCTTTGAATGTTGAAAGTCATTGATTATCCATAGTGTTGCATATACACAATCATTACTGATAACCAGTCTTCATATACACTGATACATCCGTCGAAACGAAGATCATATATAAAGGTTCACAAAAACAACAATATTTTTTGTTGTCTTTGTGAAGGGTATCAAATGAAGACTGATCAGTAATTCGAGGTGTATAGTAATTTTCAATATAATGAAATGGATAATATCACGTGGAAATTATTTATTCTACTATCTTTTTATTGTTAATTATTTATCATTTAATACAAGCACCTGAAGACAAAAAAGTTAAGTCAACTCAATCAACTTCGATCGTCCATGTGGAAAGTCATTCTCACGGCTTTACCATCTGTAAAATTGTCTTACACAGGACTACCCGATAAACTTGACAGATAATCTCGGATTATCTGCAGCCATCAAGTAGAAGGGCAGAAATAAGATCCTCTTCCATCCTTGTTATTATATATGTGAATATACCAACAGAACCGCATAATTAACAAATATGATAGCAAAGAGTTTTTATATGGCATGCATGCTATAAGATAAAAATCTCCTAAATGCTTATACGTAGTGTCTCTGAGTCGTGTGTCTGTTCTTAACTGGTATTGTTCGTTTATGTATAAGAAAAGGTAATAAAAAGTTTCCCTATGTAATTGTCAACCTGTTATACCTACTAACCTTTATCAAGGAATTGATCTAATTGTATTTTCCGTATCGATATTTTCGTTATCTCCACTCCTTTGTAGTTTCATTTTTGAATTTTCTAAACATTTTCATATTTTTTAAGCATTCTATAATCATCTATTGTTTTCTGCGTCTAAAATTGGGTCTAAAAGTCGTCGCAACATTTATTTCCTATGTTCTTCATAAAATTTTATCAAGTCCAAAATATTGTTATCAAAATTATTTGATTTTCTTATTATTATGGAAATGATGGTTTGAACTGTTTCGCATTTTAATATGAGAAAAATATTTATTTTATGTGTGCTTAGGTATATTTTAATGTATTTGAATATTTTTATTTTTAGATTTTGACTTATTTTTGAAATTGAATATCAGTGATGTAATGTCGAAGAAATTGGACGAATATTTTGCAAAGGTATGTTTGTTTCTTGATAGTAAATTATATTATGTTATTACTGAAGTATTGTAACTGTGATATTAAACAAAATCTTTTATATACTTTATAGATGAAACTACTAAGTGAAGGGAAAGATGCGGAAGTTTTAAAACTGTTCGAGACTGCTGTCCTTTCTAATGAGGAAATAACGGAAGGGAACGAGAAGGCGGTAAAAAAAAATAGCGACATAAAACTAAAATATTATAGATCATTCACTGATGTATTGATCGAAGAAAGATTATCTACGCTACTGCCAAATTACACACTGGTGATGTGAAACAATTATATTTTAATATTGTAAATACGATGTAATAATATGCAATATTAAACAATTATTTTTGATTTTTTAGCAAATAATTAAAATGTTAGACCTAGGTTCGGAAATACAAAAAATCCGACCACCGCCTAAGGTGCGAACCAAAAAGTCTGTTGGGAGACCTCTTCCAACAGATAAAATTAACAATGCCAGTGGAACTGAAGGCGTAGTTGAAGTGCCGACTACCGAAGCTAATAAGGTCGCTGATAGTAATAACACAGAAGAAGAAAATGTGACGGTTGAGGGTGAATCAACTAAGCCCGTGGAAACAGTTGATGATAAGACCAATATCATAACAATGGATACAGAGAAATCCTCAGGCGAACAACCGATACCTCCACAACAATACTTCGCAAAGGTAAAAAATACTTTTGAACATGCTGATAGTAGCTTCACACGTATATACCTAACACTCAAAGTTTAGCTTTTGAATGTCTCTTCGATTATCCGTGAAATAACAACCGACAGTCGTGGTTCGGACCTCTCTAGCGCCCTCGGTTTGGTATGAATAACATAGTAACAAGCCGAGGTTACCCCTCACGGGGGGGACCCTTGTGTCTAGTTACTAGTGATACAGGTTCAAGTTAAGCGACCTCTCAATCCGGTGAACCAGTCAAAGCCAGCTTCTCTGATCAATCTGTGTTAAAGTTACAGCCTTTATATTTATAATATATATGTCCCACTGCTGGGCACAGGC
Organism: Meandrusa payeni; assembly: GCA_029286785.1. Classification (NCBI taxonomy): domain Eukaryota; kingdom Metazoa; phylum Arthropoda; class Insecta; order Lepidoptera; family Papilionidae; genus Meandrusa; species Meandrusa payeni. The sequence goes on from JAGSMX010000032.1 coordinate 3,745,706, forward strand.
CTTCTCTGTAAAGAGAATATAAGGGCATAGTCCACTAAGGTAGACTTCACATGCCTTAGAAAAATTTTCTAAGACATGTAGGTTTCCTCACGACGTTTTCCTTCACCGCCGAGCGCGTGGTTAATCAGCACATAAAATTGCAACAGCAAATTTATTGGTGCCGGCACCGGGGATCGAACTCGGGTTGCTAGCGTACTATGCAACAAGAGCCAACCGCCTGGACACTGAGCTACCACGGCTCTATCAATTCGTGTAGTTCGTAGATCAATCTGTGTAGTTCGTCATAAAAAAAAAACATGTATATAGCTTACTTATAATCTGGACCTCTAGTCCATTAAACCGACTGTGTATGAAATGAACGTTCATTGACATTGTAATGGTATATATAAATATATAATATATTTTTCAACATTTTCGGAAAATTAGATTATTACTAAAAGGAGTCTAACAGGCACATTAAGTAATTAAACGTGAAGCAAACTAGCTGTCACAGGAAAGTGTCTTTTATCCATTTAAAAATATTGTTAACAGAAGGCTCTTTTTAGTAATAATCTATTTTTAAAATTTTAAAAAATGTCATTTTTCTATTTTATCGACGAAATTTGTATTATTATCCTGACCAGGATCTTAAAGATGAAATAATTAAACGTCATGTAGACCACATGTGCATCATAGATGGCGCTGATATAAAAAAATATATTAAAACATTAAATTTTATATCGGTCTACCCCTCGTCGGGGATTTACAACGCTACTTAAGAAAGTAAATTCCATAAATATATTATTATTAATAAGGCGGACATTCGTTGTTTATACTCTCGTGATTGCGTATTCTTAAAATTATTTCAGTTGCTTGGCGTCTTAGGTGTCGTACTGTCAGTTCTTAAAATTTTTCGCTGTAATTTCTTTGGTATTTACGAAGAATGTTTTTTAAAAGTGTTTATTTCGTAACAGGTCTTTGGTCAACCGAGTCTGCCAAATAGAGCTGATGCATACAAATTCTTAAATACGTTCAATGCGGTAAGCATTAAGAAGCATAAAGTGATTCAAAATCTATTGGTGGTTGAATTTAATAACGAGAACGATCTCAATAATGCGACGGCGGCCAGCGGAACTGTCCTTGGTAAGATTCTTGATTAAGTTCTTTCAACCCTGGCAGGGTAGACAAATACAGCTTTTGCTGTCCGCTTTTCACCAAGATTACCAGGTCCCATATGTGACTGGGGATGAGCCCATACAATGGAATGGTTAACAAGATTGTTAGTAATATTTCTGAAAAAAAAATATATTGCTAGCTTTTTTAAAAAAAATTAACTATATATTATATATAGTTAACTAATCTGGGATCAATGTTTAGTAAATAATAATAAGTAGATATTCCTTTATGTCCATTCAATTGACATTTTATTCTAATGTTTATTATGCAATTTCGAACTGTATATCCTTTCAATGTATAAAGTGAAAGCCTTTATATATTTATAATGTATATGTCCCACTGTTGGGCATAGGCCTTCTCTGTAAAGAGAATATAAGGTCATACTCCACCACGCGGCCCTAGTGCGGATTGGCAGACTTTTTAAGACATGTGTCTTAGAAAAATGTTCTAAAACATGTAGGTTTCCTCACGATATTTTCTTTCACCGATGAGCGCGTGGTAAATCAGCACATGAAATTGCAACAACAAATTTATTGGTGCCGGCACCGGGGATCGAACTCGGGTTGCTAGCGTACTATGCAACAAGAGCCAACCGCCTGGACACTGAGCTACCACGGCTCTATCAATTCGTGTAGTTCGTAGATCAATCTGTGTAGTTCGTCATAAAAAAAAAACATGTATATAGCTTACTTATAATCTGGACCTCTAGTCCATTAAACCGACTGTGTATGAAATGAACGTTCATTGACATTGTAATGGTATATATAAATATATAATATATTTTTCAACATTTTCGGAAAATTAGATTATTACTAAAAGGAGTCTAACAGGCACATTAAGTAATTAAACGTGAAGCAAACTAGCTGTCACAGGAAAGTGTCTTTTATCCATTTAAAAATATTGTTAACAGAAGGCTCTTTTTAGTAATAATCTATTTTTAAAATTTTCAAAATGTCATTTTCTATTTTATCGACGAAATTTGTATTATTATCATGATCAGGATCGTAAGATGAAATAATTAAACGTCATGTAGACCACATGTGCATCATAGATGGCGCTGATATAAAAAAATATATTAAAACATTAAATTTTATATCGGTCTACCCCTCGTCGGGGATTTACAACGCTACTTAAGAAAGTAAATTCCATAAATATATTATTATTAATAAGGCGGACATTCGTTGTTTATACTCTCGTGATTGCGTATTCTTAAAATTATTTCAGTTGCTTGGCGTCTTAAGCGCCGTTTTTTTTTTCGCTGTAATTTCTTTGGTATTTACGAAGAATGTTTTTTAAAAGTGTTTATTTCGTAACAGGTCTTTGGTCAACCGAGTCTGCCAAATAGAGCTGATGCATACAAATTCTTAAATACGTTCAATGCGGTAAGCATTAAGAAGCATAAAGTGATTCAAAATCTATTGGTGGTTGAATTTAATAACGAGAACGATCTCAATAATGCGACGGCGGCCAGCGGAACTGTCCTTGGTAAGATTCTTGATTAAGTTCTTTCAACCCTGGCAGGGTAGACAAATACAGCTTTTGCTGTCCGCTTTTCACCAAGATTACCAGGTCCCATATGTGACTGGGGATGAGCCCATACAATGGAATGGTTAACAAGATTGTTAGTAATATTTCTGAAAAAAAAGAAAAGAAATATTGCTAGCTTTCTAATTAAAAAAAATTAACTATATATTATATATAGTTAACTAATCTGGGATCAATGTTTAGTAAATAATAATTAGTAGATATTCCTTTATGTCCATTCAATTGACATTTTATTCTAATGTTTATTATGCAATTTCGAACTGTATATCCCTTTCAATGTATAAAGTTAAAGGACATATATAATATATATATATAATGTATATGTCCCACTGCTGGGCTCTTGCGACTCTCTTTACAGAGAAGGCATGCCTTCTCTGTAAAGAGAGTCGCTGCAAGGGCATAGTCCACCACGCGGCCTTAGTGCGGATTGGCAGACTTTACATGCGTTAGAATAATTTTATAAGGCAAGTAGGTTTCCCCACGATGTTTTCCTTCACCGCCGAGCGCGTGGTGAATCAGCACATAAATTTGCAACACCAAAATTATTGGTGCCGGTACTATGCAACTTGAGCCAACCGCCCGGACACTAAGCTACCACGGCTCTTATAAAGCAGACGGCCGCCAAATACACTGGCAACAGTTGGTAGATGGCCACTTGATGAAGAAAAATAGCATAAGGAAACCTACATGATTGAAAATTATCTAAGATATGTGAAGTCTGTCAATCTGCGTGGCGGACTATGCTACTTCTCAGAGGACGCCTGTGCCCCACTCTGGGACATGTATATAGTTACTTTTAACCTGATATTATGAGAATTTGCTATGATATCTTGAACTAGTATCAGTAATGCTTATTCACTCTTAAAACACATGTCAAATTGTTTTCCTTTTTTTACAGGACATTCAACACTTACTATCCAAGCAAATGAGAATAGAATCATCAACACTGGTACTCCAGAAAACAAAGACGAGAAAATAGAGAGTGATACATCCCAAGAGGTATTAACGCCGGATCTTGAACACATAATAACTGATTTCCTCACCACATTTCGTAAATCAGAAACGTCCGTAAATGAACAAAATAGTCCAATGAAGAATGAAAATACAAGCGCAGAAGAAAAAGCGGACAACTCTGAACAGCCCAGCAATAGTGATTCAGTAAAAACCGAAGAAACTATCAAAACGGAAAACATTTCCATTTCGAATGATGAGACATCAACTGTTAAAGCAGAGAATGAAGACACTCAAGGTCTGCAGACAATAAAAGAGGACGAGAATGAAGATACTCAAGGTCTGCAGACAATAAAAGAGGCCGAGAATGAAGACACTCAAGGTCTGCAGACAATAAAAGAGGGTGAGAATGAAGAAGCAAACACCGATGGTGATGAAAACAAGACAATTAAAATCAAAGAAGACAAAGGTACACCAGTGAAACGACCAACTCGGCAAATTACTGATACACCGAGGACTTTAAGAACCAGAAGTACAAGTAGAAAGTAAACTGGATAAGCAATTGGATCCAATGTCGTATACAAAAATGTCTCCTGAAGACATGCTATTCTTATCAATAACATAATGTATTGACACAATTAAATCTTAATTTGTTTTACATGACTAACAGTCACAAATGTATGTGAACTTAATAAAAATATTTCAATCTTGTGAAACCGCTTTTTATCTTTTATCCCTCAACCACTAAACGTGAGAGGGTGATCATAAAAAAGATACAAACTAATTGAGAAACTATTCTTTTAAAGTCGTACTTAAACAAGTAATAATTAAAATGTGTACATACCATCAGCTGATTGATATAGTACTCATAAGTGACATTGCCTGTGACAGGATCCAGGGCTGTTTGCATCATTTCTTCGAACTCTTCCTGAAAATTGAGTAAAACATTGGAAATATGCCTGATGCAATTTATTGAATAAAACAATTTGGTACTACATATACCGACATACGACGTTAAATTAAGTAATATGATTAAAATAAACAAGTAGCGACAGCAAACGGATTCCTAAATCAGCATTATTATATATAACGTTACGTCATTATTCGTCATAAAACTTCACTAATATGGGTGTACAAATTATGTTAGCATTTGGACCCTGGAGCACAAATCTATTCAACGAAAAATATTTCGATTTTATTTTCAATATTAATAATCAATGGGATGATGATGGTTTTGGTTTTACAGCTTTTTTTTTTTTAATTCTAATTATGCTCACGTTTGGCCTCGATCTCCCCTGATGGAAGGCGATGATGAAACCTAGGATGGAGCACGCGAGCCTATAAGGTGTCTGTTCACATTGGACTTAAAGGTGTCCAGATTGTACCCGTGAGGAAAGACTGAACGCGGCAAAGAGCTACCACATTTACCAGGAGTATTATTAACGTAACGAACAAAATACTACAGGGTAACGTAAAACTGTACAGGTGGGTTTAATTTATCCTGCTGATTTATGTAACTGCGTAAGACTTTACTAATGGATTCTGAAATGGCATTTTTATTGTCACGATTCTAAGTCCTTCACAAACCGGGACTCGCTCAGGGTTGAATGAAACAATTCTTTTAAACAAATAGTACCAAAATCGTCGTAGAGTCGCTGGCAAACACTATACAAGTTTCCGGCACAATACAGTCAGATTCTCCTCTATACATTATATAAGTTGCTGGAGTATCTTCATCCATTTTGCCCTCTGCTCTCCCAGTGCCAACACTGAAACTGACCGACCAGGAGATTCGGCCTCTCGGGCATCACCGAGTCAGAGAGCTTCCACGTCAGCGTAACGGCGACCCTTAGTTACTCAGTTCCGACTGTGCCTCCAGGCTATCAAAATAATCCATTCAAACTAGCTTTCCTTAAGCAGTTTATATGCATATCTAAGGCGAGTTAGTCAGTCAGTACGGCACTGCAGTGTTTGAATAAAGGGTTTAAAGAATATTATGACATCAGTCATATTTGCGGTGTTTAGAAAGCCTTAGATAATTGCTGTATTGTATTACCGACAAGGAACGGTGTTAATTGGGCTAAATTTAAACAACCAATTTGTTGTTTGAATTAATGAATATTGTAAGGAATTATTATTAAGGCTTATTTGTGTTCAGCATATAATCTTGAAGAGAAAAAATGAGACTAAGGTTGAAATTTATAAAGCGTAGTTTGAATTTACCCAGAATCTTTAATTTTAAAACCCATTTTTTTATTTAAAAGCTTGACATAAAACACAATAGAACGAATATAGTCAAGTTTGATTACGTTATTTCCTAAATTTAAACATCTCTCTAAAATTTATAATCTCTAAATATTCCTAGAATTATGTAAGTAACCGGTAAGTCAACGATTTTCATCACTTACACTTTGCTAAGCATTTACTCAGCATAAGCCCAGCAAACGACTATAAATTTCAATGCAGACTTAAGGAGTAAGATAATATATAAGATAAAATCTTTTAATATATAAAAAGAATGGAAGCAGCAAGTGGTTTGTAACTTTAGTTGGGGAAATAAAAGTCGTTAACTTAATGATAATTTTATTACTCGCACAAGAAACCAGAATAAAAAAAGAAACACTATCAAATTATTTAATCGTCCGTAGTATAGTCCTTAGACCCATTAGGGCATAACACTTAAGAACGTAGATTAAATTCTACCTTTTGATTTTAATGAAAATTGAATATACGCCAGATAGCATGGAACTACTTAACTATTCTGAAAACATATACAACACACCTGAAATACCTTTAGTGCTTATAGAATTAGACTAAGATGCATGTCGATATAGAGGGTTCATGAACGAAACGGTGGGGGCTCTTTATTCGTAAATGTAGAAAGGCAGCATTGCGTAATCCTGTGTTGCCATACCACAGTAAGCTCTAGGGGCAAGAAATTCTTCCCTGGGACGTGCTTCGGTTGAGTGCAGAGGGCAACGGTGCGTTTCATTTTTCGTTCGAAATCTCGTTGACCCGGAACGAAGGATCATGTGTAATTTCTTGTCTTTTCTTTTAACGATGTTTCAAATATAATGTATTACTAGCCGATGATACTGGATTTATTGCTTACAGTAACCTTGACATTGAAAGATCCTATTAAGATTTTTTTGAGATCTGCTATCGAATATAGCGAACATAAAAATAATAACGTGATATATCAACAATAGGAAAGAACCTAACTGGCACTGCCTGGCGGCGTCTCCATCTGAAACTCCGTCCCTATGCCAACGAAAATCAAATGAGACCTAATTGAAACTAAATCCTTTTAAAGATAAAAGAACATTTCAAAATTAGTTTATGATAAATACCGGCAACGGTAACAAACAATAACGGCTCAATAAATGTAACATTTTAACGAAAAACAACTTGCCAAACTTCTGTTCAAAAATTAATAAACCAATGTCGTAGATGGAAATTTTTCACCTGTGAGAATGGTTCACCTTCCTCTAGCATCAGTTGAGCAAATCTCTCCTTACTAAGGAAACCACGACCTTCCTTATCGAAATAGCGGAAAGCAGCTAGCAACATATCGGCAGTAGCTGGATAAAATCTGAAACAAGTATTATAAAAAACATAAGCAGCAGCAAAATAATTCTTAATTTGTAAGTACTATATCGTATGAGGAAAAAGACAGTTGAAAGTTTCACAAGCACTGCTGGAATATTTTGCTTTGATATTACGCATATCGCAGACAATGAATTTCTTATTCAAACTAAGAATTTTTTTCTTTATTTACTGGGGACTTTTGCCCTTTTCGGTCTTAGGATATTTTGTAGGATTCTCCTTAGGATATTAGAAATATTTGAGTTTTTAAGCTGGCTAATTTTTTTTTTTTTGGACAAGTTCTTCAATAATTTTTAAAAATTAAATAGTTAAACACATTTTTAATGCTTGCAATATTTTAATTATCTATGAACAATGTGGCGGGAAATAACGAATACTCGCCACTTTTATATCGTTAAAAGCATGATACTAATTTTCGATTGCGTTTACTTGCAGTAGTATTTATCATCCATCAAATACACGTGAAACAGTTTTAGTTACGGTGTTAATGTCCCTGATTTTAATTGCACTATAATTTTTACATCAGCAAGACTTCAAATATCAATCTGAGTAAGTTATCACAATTTAGAAATTTATTACTTACTATTGGTATTGTATAGTTCACTAAAGAGGTTAGAATTTTTATCGTCGTTGAGTAAGTAACGTATATTTAGTTGCAAAAAACAACATGTAAAAATGTTTTGACTACTAACGTAACAGTAATAAATCTTATAACGTCGTATAGTTAGTAAAGAAGACGAGGAATTCATAATAAAATAAAAAATACAACCTATAGCGTTTCCAATGTAAACTAATATACAATCTTTTGTTTAAAATGTTAAGAAGTTATATTTGATAAATCGTCATTATAATTGATAAATCGTCAGTACTAAGAATTGTCGATTTTGGGTCTAATTGTTATACAGAAAAGAACTTCACGACATTTAATAAACCTTTTTTCAATTTAAATTACTTACTATTAGCATATTTCGAAAAAAATCATTTGATCAACATAAATGTTTGTCATAATAAGGCATGCGTTTTAGAACGTACAGAAACTGGGTATTAAGCGCTTACCTGTGTGCTATCATCGCTTTGCACATGTAAGGCAAAAAGTTCAATAGAGGCACGTTTCCAGTTGCTTCTTTGTTTTCAGTCGCCAAAATTACTTCTTGCACTTCAGCTTCCGTTGGGCAGCAACCTAATCAATACAAACATTTATTGATCAACCTCAAAAAAGGACACACAAACATACTGTATACCAGTGCAATGTAGATATTATAAAACGCCTTTTCACTCGTTATGTCTTGGCAATATGAGGGCACGCCCAAGCAAAGCAAGATTGAAAAAACACTGCAAAAAGGGGTCACTGAGATAATACGAACTAGTATATAATTATCCTATATCGTTTTTTAGCAAATAAGATCTTATAGATCTAGTATGTGTGATCGTACGTCTTAAAACACTAATTAAGCTTTAGGGACTACTTCATATATAATATGAATAATAATACCTAACGACCGCAGTATTGTGCCAATTTCTCTAACGTCCACAACTTGTTTTCCAGAGTGATCAAATACTTCGAATGCTTCGATAATTTTCTTTTCCAAATCATTGTTTGGTTGTACTGTAAGTGAAAAAAATCAATAATCTTTAACTTGAATATCTCACATTCGATCATTTCAATGTTACTTTTTGGTTCTTCTTTTCTCGCCATAATGTCTTGGTGTTTGAAAAAAAATTGTTATAAAATATTACTTGACCTTTAGACGTCAATGTAAACTAATTATGTATAAACATTTCTATTTTTATTTGTTGCTTAGTAACAAAACAACAGAAATTTAGTTGCTCAGGACAAAATGTTGAAGTTGTATACACAATAAGAAGAAAGATTATTGTATGTTTTGGATCATAATTATATTTGCTGCTGTGATCAAATAATTCAGAAGCTTTATTTATAGTGGCAATAAAAGTTTTGCCGCCAATTTTGCTTACTTATGATTGGTTAACGTGTAGCTTTCCGTTTGTTTATCGATATTCGTTTTTATATAACTAAACGAATTTTCTACTCATCATTTCTAGTTCTACCATTTTAATTTTAGTAACCATGTTTTGAATTAACCATGAGTTGAGTTTTACATTGTACTTATATGGAATGTAAACTCTTTTCACAACACTTTACCGAAATATAATCGATTAATCGAGTCCATGTCTCGCAATTTACGTGGTGTATAACTAATCTGTTTTCCGGTTAGGCATCGCATCATTGCGCCGCCATGTTCATTTGTCTTGACGCTTGGTGTGTACCTAATAATTTTTGCGAGTAATGTAATGGCTGTTTAAATATAAGTGTTCGGTAGTGTAAAAAATAAAAGAAACAATTGTAGTGAAAGTTAATTTTAATTCAATATGGATCCATCTAAGATGAAAGTTGTGGATCTTAGATCCGAGCTTGGTGCTCTTGGAATGGACACGAAGGGTAATAAGGCGACGTTAGTCGATCGTTTGAAGAAAGCACTTGAAAGTAAAACTGGCAAAGGTATTTTATAATTAAGAGTATTTTTTTAACGCTCTTAAATTAGCATTACGTAATTTTCTCTTTTTTATGTAGCTTAATAATAGCACGTGCAATTTATCGTTCCTGTCCCGCCATGTTTCATTTCGTTTTTTAGAATATTTGCTGAAGTTTGACAATGACGTACTTTTTTGATTATTTTAGTCGGACTGTTACACGCACATATAATGCATACATGATTAGTTTAATTTTTGGTATAAGCACACATACACGCTGTTAGCCCGGCCCGGCTTCTTTTCATTTTTTAAGCAAATCATGAATGAATATACTGTATTACACAACAATTATCGCATAAATTTGTTACGATATTATTGCATTAACTAATTAATCAACGCTGCTAATAAGGTTTTCCCGTTCCATTTTATGTTGTACTCTTTAGTACCTCTATTGAATGTTATTAACCTTATATATACATGCGGTATTTACTACGTGTTGATTTGTCCCATAATAATTGCAATAAATCGTCTATAGCAATTGTTTTGGGCGTTTCCCAGCTCATGGAAAACTTATTTAACTTTTACCAATTCCTTTCCTGCATATTTCTCGTCTGCTAGAACCAAATATCCTTACTTGTAACTAAGTAGTATTGTGCCATAGAACAAGTATAATCGTTTAATCCAAAACGAAATAATGTTTACCTTTGATTTTCTCCCTTTTTCATACATAAACAGTCTACAGTAAAATTTCACAACTTGCCAAAATTTTGCATAAAAACAATGTAATAATACTCTTTAGTAGAGTTCATTAAATTAACAGATTTTTCCACCAACATCAAAAGGAGGGTGAACAGATTTTGACGATTTTTTTTATTTACAAGCTAGTGCTTTCCCTGTGGTCCCATTTATATTTGGTCCAATTCTGAATAATGGTATCCATGAGAAAACCTTATTTATCTTAAATTTGCATTAATTTTGCACCACAAATGGACAAATAACTCAATACCACAAGCTACATAATTATCTCCCTCTCTATACATAGAGGTATATACAATTTAATTATAGCATGATATCATGGTGTGCATATTATCCTTAAATAAGTCCATTATTATGACTCGAAAATGTATTATTTGTCACTGAAATTAAATTCAGTGACTTATTGGAATTAAGTTTCTCATAAGTTCTTGGGGTCAAACATTTGTAAAAATTCTTCTTAAAATTTATAAAAGTATCTATCATAAAGAAATAATCTGAACTCTGTTATTGAATTCTATTATTATTAAAGATTGTCATAAGGCCATTCTTCTGCAATAAAACTACTTAAAACTTTCGAGTTTTATTCAGGCTACCACTCAATTCAGTGAAGCAGTAACGGCCAGCCTCTCTGTTCACTCACCAACTGTGTTAGTTTGTCCAAAAAATAGTTTTATTTAATTTTTCTTCTTTTATTCAGGTATTGTTAACAGTAGTGATTATGGTATATTATGTGGATAATTCAATGTATATTTGGTATTTTAAGTGCAAAAAAATCTCTTACTAAAAAATGGTGTATTTCAATAGTTTCTCAACCTTTCTGTGAGTGAAAAGTGGACAGTTAAACCTAGCTTGTTCTTCTCTTTTGTCTGCACCTGCTAAGGTTAAAAAGATGTGAGAGCTTATTTTTATTACATACACATATTTTAGGAACATTTGATCTTAAGATGGAACATTAGATTAGATTATAAATTAAGTGTGGCTATAATAAAATGGCGCAAATAATTTTAACTATAAATATCACTAATCAGAACAAAACCAAGTCAAGGACAACATGAAGAATGTTAGGCATATTTTTCAAGTCACTGTCCAACCAAATCTCAGAGAGAGCAAAGAATTTGGTATCTGTAGCTATTCAACATTGATAACATTCTTTGTCACTTCACTTGATACTATTTGTATTTACTTGTCTATAAAACTTAGGGTAGGTTGGGGCTGACATCTCGAAAATAGGCTAAAGCCCTGAGAAAACAAGTGTTTAATGTATCTCCTATATATAATCTGTTTCTGTAGTATTTGCGGAAACGTCTATTCTGGATACGTCAACGGAGGACATGGAGGAGCCTGCTACACCGAGGAGAATCGGCCCGGCCGCTCGCACTACGCGGAGGTCTTCCTCGTCGCGTCTTGTCTCGACACCGGCAAAGGTTGGTTACATTTCTTATAATTATAACAAAAGTGTTTTCTTCTTTGTTGGTATTACTCTTGGGATTGTGGTCATCACTTCAGGTGTTAGTGGCAAGCAACATGCCACCGCTTTCTTGTGCATTTATGTACTCCGATGATGTTTTTAGTATATCTTTATATTAATATTTACTGCATTAGAATATATATTATATATTTAAGACACATGTAATAACTTTTAGTTGTTATGGAATGAAATAGTCCAATGACATATACTAGCTTTATTCAGATGGCGTAACATTGTACAAGGAATTATTTTAACGAATACCATCCAACGGTGCATCCTCACAACTTTATACAAAATTAATTCGAAGTCAGATTACATACTAATAAAGTGAAGATATTGTTTATAATGACAAGTTAATATGATGAACTAAATTATTAATTATGAATTGAAGATATAATAAGGTTCAGGTAAAACACTAAGATATCATTGGAAGTAGTTATTATACGTAACAATCACTGTGTGCCATTTCTTGCTAGCTAACACACACTTCTGATTTATCCTTTTGTTGAGAACATCCTTCCAAATAAAGATTTTTTCGTCTTTCATTAATCTATATGAATTAGTTAGTCGAGCTTTCCCTCAGATTGCAATATAGGGTGTTTTCGAGAGTAGAGTGAATAGGCATTTACTCGGCTGACTATTTCCTTAATACATCAGGTGAGATTGTGGTCATGAACTTTGACAGTATACATAATTAATCTAATACTAGCTGTACACTGAAGTTTTTACGCCACTAACTAAACTTTCCTAGACTCATGCACAATATTTTGCTAAAGATCATAGCATGATCAAATGCATACGTTACGATTCTATAAAGGACATACAGACAAACATTCATTTTTATATATGTATGTATTTAATATATTAAAATCGTTGTAAATCTTGAGACACTTTCTAGTAGAGTATATTGCCCGTGGCCCTTGACACTTTCCAGTTAAAAATATATGAACTTAAAATTTTGATAAAAAAATTACACTTGTGTTGTGGACAGAATATAATTTGAACGGCGGTGAAGGAAAACATCGTGAGGAAACCTACATGTCTTAGAAAATGTTTTATAAGGCATCTTAAGTCTGCCAATCCGCAGTAGGTGAGCATATATATATATATAAAAAGGCTCTAACTAATTAATTTTGGAGAAAAGTATATTTAAGAGTAAAACCAAAAGTCTCTAGTTTCTGAAGTGTCATAGTTATATTACAAATTTGCGGCGCCTATTTTCGTAATATATCGTTTATTAATATTCTGGAAGAAGATTGATAATATTCTTCGCTCGGCATATGATGCAGTCCTTAACGCTGTGTTACCCTTAGCCGTAGAGAGAGCGCGCACATAAGAAAAATCACCTGCCACTATGTATAATACAGTGGTACTCGACCTTTTATTTTACTAATTACACACAAACAGCAATACACACAACATTAACAAAAAACGTACAACATTTTGGAGCATGGTGTAACGAATCCGAAAAAAAATCGCTTAGGTTTTCACGATTGTTTCAAATTATTATTAAAGAGGAATGAACTGATTTATCGCGTATTTTTATACTAGTGTTATTTCATTAGGCCTTCAATAATCGTATTCAATGAGTCACATTTTCATATCCATAAATATGAATCTTTATTGTTTAGTGTCAAATGTCAAAATGAATAATGTCATTGTATAATATAGAGATGTTACAACCAATTATTACTTAAAACAGGATATTACCATTACCAGTGTATCATAGGAAATAAGTTTCCGATATTTTTAAGTAATAATTGTCAAGTTCGTGACCATGTTAGTTTAAAATCATAATTACGTTACTACCACCTTCTGTAGCGTTGAAAATACTTCGTTATATTGTCATTAGTAATATCATAATTAAGAGTACAACAAAATAAAGCTTGTCATTGGCGTCCCTCTCGTGCCTAGGTAAATGCGTGTGAGAGGGATGCGATCGAAATCTGAAAATATATATGATTAAAACTATAGCGAATATTTGAATTGCGTATTACCCACTCTATATATAAGTTAGTCTGCTGATGCGACTTACCCCTAAAGCTCTAAGATAGGTACTGAAAAATTATGAAGGAAAATCTTTTCTCTCTGTCTATACTGTCTATAAGCATTACAACTTCATAGTAAAACAATTCGAAAACAACAGCGTCCGCGATAAGTAGCCGTTTAATGTTCGGTAACGTTCTATTCGATTTGAAATCTGTTTTTGTTTTTATGATTATATATACTTGTACACCCTAGACTGTTCATATTTAAAAATGCATAAATTAGTTATTTTTGTTAATCTGTGCGTTTTTTTTATTATGTTATCTATTTTGTTTGTGTGTCGTTCTGCAAACACGCGTGTAGCGTCACGTAATCAACAACAAATAGTAACGAGCCGGTCGGATCGATAAGCACGCGGGCCCCGGGCAATGCAGTTGGCAGCACTGTCGGGCCCTTACCGTAGCCGATAGCAAGTACGCGTCGCCATGTAATTGTAATTTCTTTTATCGCTCCGCGTTTAATTTCAGTCAATTGATAGTGGGTTTGTTTCTACACATTGTTTCGTATAACACGCTCATTCAAAATGGCGGCGATTCTATTCGTGACGTCGGTTCCCGCGTGTTTTTAAGGAAATTTTTCATGTACGACGGTTCGTTTCTATCGAGTGTAGCAAAGATCGATATTCTTTATGAAAAGTTTTACGTGTTAATTTAATCGTGGTCACACATCGCATTATTATTTATGCAACGTTAGGGGGTAAAAGAAAAACAATGTCGAAAAGGAAACTTCGTCTGAAGCATGAAAGTCTTTGGAAGGTATATCACTTTTTTGTCTTTTATGTTTCTCACAATTTCATGACGCTGATTGTTTGTGAAAAAAAAAAGTTTTACGTCTATGTTTAATGTTAGTGTGTTAGTTAGATATTTTACGCAGTCATGATGACCTACTGATAATTTGATTATGATGATTTTTAGCTTATTTTAAATACACTTCACTGAATACTTTTTGCTCAAACAGCGAAAATGACAAAGTGGAATATATTTGTGTATGTAAATTCTACTTATCCATATAAAATTTTTAGAACGTTATTTTTAGCGGCTATCTTCTAGCTTGCTCCGAACTACCAAGGGTTGGTTATGGCATTAAGTTAGCCTTAGTGAATATATTTTGGTGAAATTTATATTTATCTGGTCTATATATCTATCACTACTAGCGAGATGTAAATTATATTTAATGGACAAAAAAGTATTCTTAAATATATTGTTTATTTTTATATGTAAAACTTTTGACAAATTCGGGATCTGTCCAAGGGCGGCGAGCCAAATATTTGCACGTGGTTCTTGTGGAGTATAATTTCGCATTTACATATCGACGCTGGAAAGCAAAAACGTAGTAAGTGACACATGGCCATTTTTACTTTTTTAAGTTGTTGGAATCGGAAAAAAAAAGCGTCGATGATTTATGACTTGAATTATTATATGAAAAACAATACATAATAACAATATTACAAATTAATGAAAAATCAATATATGAAAACAATTATATGAAAAATCGCAAAAATTAGGATTTTCAAGATTGACTTCTCTTTTATTTATTGTACCGTAAAAATATTTTAGGACAGCTCTAGGTCCACAAACACGAAAGTTATAATTATTTTTTAAAAGATGAAATGTTTTTCGGTGAACAATTTCATTTTTGTGGGTTACTACGTTTTTGTTTTCCAGCGTCGATATGTACTACGGTTACAAAGCGCTGTTATTTCAGAATCTTCCATTAAAAACGCAAACCTGTTGCGTGTGATTTTTGTTGTCTTAAACAGAAACAATGATAGTTCAGTGACATAACAGTTTTCTATTTTTGTCGCTTTTGGTTATCTGCTAGTTCAATTGTGCGAATATGGATTTCCGTTGACGTACTACTGACACAACAATATTGTTTCATTTGTTATTATTTGGTACAGATATAGTGAGAAAAGATTTTCTTTCGTAATTTTTCGGAAATGTTCGTATTTATTGTGCTCTTTCAAATAGCTCCATATTAATGGATTTGAAAATGTCACTCACATTTAAAACGATCATTCATTGACAGTTCGAGTGTCATCGTATTCTGATAAAGATCCGAGATTTCTCGGAGGAAAATCATTTCTCACTACATCTATAATCGGAAACATAATGACATTTTTAAAATATGCCGTAAATATGCTTTAATAAATATCAAATAATCATAAATCACAAAACACAGATCATAAAAATTTATTTGTCGACAACGGTTCTTGGTACGTTGACAATTGAATTGATTCGATTTCATAGTGGAATCTCATTGGCAAGTAGCATACTGGGGGCCTAGACTGAATGACTGATGGTGGAAAGATTTTTCCGTAGTAACGATAAAAGAGTTGCTAGAGTTACTTTTGCCGTCTATCCCAGCTCTAGTTTCGGAAAGGTAACAATGTAGCTAAATAAGCTTTTTTTTTTAAAGAAAGAAAGCTAGTAATATTTCTTTTTTTGAGAAATATTGTTAACAATCTTGTTAACCATTCCGCTATTGACGCTTCAATTTCAAAGCGTCAATAGCCTAATGGTTTAGGGTACGGTCTGCGAATCGTAAGGTCGTGGGTTCGAATCCACCATTCGACTATTGCCGTGAACCATGTCCTAGCACAAGCTTAAGCTTAGTTGGAATGGTTAACAAGATTGTTAGTAATATTTCTAAAAAAAAAATAAAAGAAATATTGCTAGCTTTCGTTTAAAAAAAAAAAAGCTACAACTATAGAACGGTAGTACTTAATCATTTTTTAAAGCGGCCACAAAGATATTATTAGCAAAGGAATCGCTGGTCGCAAAAAAAAAAATAATAGTTTCGTAGGACCTCCTTATTCAGCACACTTTAAATGTTTCTTATGGGCGCGAAATACAAAATGTTTAAACATCAGAATTTTTCACGTCGGATACGGAAGGCTGAGTCACAGTACTGTGATATATGCCAAGTGGTGGATGATGTGCACCACATAATGAGGGAATGTGCTAAACATGAAGCGGAAAAAAAGTCATTAATAGATAGTCTAAAACTGAGGGAGCAACATGTGGGTGTCTTCTTAATGCTGCTGTCTGACCCGACCTCAGAGGGAGCGAGGTAGCTGGTGGCTATGGCCATACAACATTGATGACTTTGTTTCTCCCTTCATGCGACCGATGTGTGTGTAGGTTAGAGTATGATGGGGCTGACATGCCAAAAAGGCAAAAGTCTCCAATAAATAAAAAAAAAACACCAGAATGGCCGACCACACAAACCCGGGCGGGCAGGTTGATAACTGCTATAGAACGTCAATTAACCCAAATGAAGCAACTGTTACACTCCGAAGTCAGAATGCTTATGCTTGGTTTGCCCCATCGGAGATTTCCCCTCGAGAATCCGTCAGAGACGAGTATGTGCATCAGTGTAACGCGCGTACAATAATGCACTTAAATAAATCCTGCGCACCTGACCGCATCATCATCATCATATCCAGATCTATGTAGTTCTATATATAGGTGTCCGAGAATGTATCGATAATCTCGTATCCGGAGAAAGACCCCCTCCCCCTCCCATGAGGAGGCAGTAAAAAAAAAGTCAGCGTTATACACCCAGTAGCAACCATATTATTAATACTCTAAAAACATTATACCCACAGTTTAATTATTCGACAGTGTTTAGAGATTTCAATTGTTTGTAAGTTTTATTTATGTTTTGACCCCGTAAGAAGCCAACTAGTTGTTGCCAAATCAAACAAATGTGTTTTTGGAGTAAGTATGCCCCTCGATAAGATTAGGAGCATTGCTGGAGTTTCGTCGGCCACTTCTTCTCCCAGCGCTAACGCTTCCCGAAATGGCATATAAGTTAGTTTAGCTTAGATTGTCCCAATACATTTTTTTGTTAATAAAATAGCTACCGACCGAGTTGTGGTTGGACCCTCTCGGGCGCCCTCTGAGAAAGAGCTTTGCCACCTCTCAATCCGGTGAAGCAGTAAAGGCCAGCTTCTCTGGCCAACTGTGTTAGTATGTATCATTGGTGTAGAACGATGATTTTTTTTGACTGACTCCTCATAAGAGTCTTTCTCCCGGTACATTCTGGGTCATCTGTATAAATCTATTTATTGTTACATATAATTATTATGTTTTTAATTTATTTATACGTATATAAATATGCGTATATTTATATTTTGTTTAAGTTTGCACCCGTTACCTTTGCCTCTACACAAATCCAAAGATTAACATTCATTAGGTTCTTACGTTATACTACACTCGGCACATGTACAAAGGATTACAACACCGATTGAGAAAAAAATATATTTACGAGTAAACAAAAAACCTACTTTGCGGACGTTCGCTTTCATTTCTGAATAATAGTTGTCGATGGTTGTCGTTCAACGACTGTACGTTTTTCGCGTAACTTTCTCCCATGCACTGTCAACTTGTAGAATCAACTGTCGCCAGCGATGTTTCCGAACGTTTACGATTTAGGGACCTTCAAGAAACGAGCCTATTCCTATCTCAAAGGTCGGCAACGCACCTACAGCTCCTCTGGTGCTGTGGATGTTCATGGGCGACGGTGATTACTTAAGATCAGGTGAGCCGTATGCTCGTTTGCCACTTTTCATATAAAAAAAAGTTATGTTACGTTGATAAGGCGTCTATATTCTTTTTCTGCTATCACATTCGTGCTCGTTGTCTTTAAGGAGTATTTCTCTTTTTCGTATTGTGCTTATCTTGAAGCGCCTTTACTGAAACGTCAATGAGCTCCACTCTCTCATTTTTCTCAAGGCGGTCGGAATGTCGAGTCCCACTATGGGGTTAAAAAAACTTTATTAAAATACTCACGAATTTTAAAATTCGCTTACAAATCTAAAATAGTTACAAAATTAGGATTAATCGTAAAAACTTAACAAAATCAATAGATGGCCGGCAGTGTTAGCAACAAACTCGTATAAATACAAGCAGTAAGCGCAACTGGATGTGGGTCAAGAACAATTCTCAAAGTATTTTTTTAATATCTAATATATGATTTTTTTAATTTATTTACTATGGTTTGAACTTGGTCAGACCACCGGTAGGTGATGAGGTCCAGTGATCTTTTGCCCTCGATTGTCCCTACAACAACCATTTTCAAACAGTATTTACCAAATAATAGTTGCAGTAAATCTACCAATATTTCATAAGCCAAGTTCCTATGCCAATAAAATTAATATGGGGCATACAGTACAAGTACAGACGAAATGTACCATAAATCATTACAGAAAGCTTACTTAATATATTAATTTATCCACAGCAACTGAGGAAGATCCACCCGAACCTCCCATAGAGGAGGATATAAAGGAAGAATCATCAGATGAATATCAAAGTTGCGAGCCAGCATCGGCATCCAGCAGGGATCAAACGCCGAAGAAGACAGAACCACCTAAGAAGCCAGAATCCGAGAAGAAACCTGAAAGGGATGATTTGAAAGATGTTTACTATGTTGAACAAAAGTTAGTAGTTTGTTATCTCTCATTTATAACATTTAGTTCGATAATTGTTGTTTTAACATTGATAAATAAACAATCATTTTTATAAATCAGAAAAAACGAGAAGAATTAATGCTTTTTTTAAATACATTTTTAAGTTGCTTTTCTGACTTATTTCGAAAAAAGCTAAAAAATGTCATAACACAAAAATAGATTAATTTTGGCATTCAGCATATAAGGGTTAATAATAATGCAAATAGTCACCCTTTCAGTTCAATTGTATTGTTGATGGCGTTTCCATATATTTCGCCAATGTCGAAGTGTACGCATTTAAACGTTAAACTTCTGAAGATTGCGGACTTCGTAGTTACAGGGATCGAATCTAACAAAGATGTAGGGTGGATACTGCTGAGACAATTCACTGCGACAATCGCTGTCGATATACCTAAAACAAAAAAGACAATCACAGTATATACATTAGGTTAGTTGGTTAAAAGACAGACAAACTAAAATTTAATGTTATTTTTGTTATATGTTATAAAATACTAATGGATATACATTGAATTACCAAAAACCTACTACTTATATTATGTAGTTCAATAGACATATTGTGGACATTATTATTATGTGGATAACTGTGTAGTATACATATTTCTTACTTTATGTATTTTTTATCTTAAGTTCTCAATATGTATTCATTTGTTATTCCAAATAATTTTTTAAAAAAAAGTAGGTAACTAAATAATAATATGGTTATAAATTTACCAACATATCAATATGTTTGAAATTTTCTCACAAAATTTTATTTTTATTTTAGAACCAAGTCTCCCATTATGGTCGATGATGAGGCAGATGATAAGACAGATGATAAGGCAGATGATAAAGGTAAGAGAAAGTTTACATGTAACATTTATTTAGTGCAGAATAGATTGTAGGTATTGTAATTTTTATAATACGGATAAATTACACAAGCTATCTTATTCCTACTACATGGATATTATGGTGCAAATTATTTATTTACGCATGTTAACAATTAAGTTTCATTCAACACCAGCCCAGTGGTTCTGGGCTCGTAGAATAAGACTATGATATCCCCTGCCGGTCGTAGCAGGTGATAAAAATGGGTCTCGGGCTCACTGGGCGACAAGTGGATTCGGGAAGAAGCATCGGCTGGCCCGTGTCGCCTTCCACTGCGAGGGCACGGGGATGTGCTCTCTGAGTGCAGAGGGGCTCCAGTGCGATCCTCTGGAGATCCCGGAGCCCCTCACCATGCAGCGAGGAAGGGCCACCGGGAGGGTTTTAGTGCGTAAAAATACTATATAACCCACCACAATTTTGTTTTGTAAAAAAAAAGTTTCACTTAACACAAGGTTCACAGGGGGAGGTGCCTTAGTGTTTCTACCAGTATACCAAAGAGAGAAAAACATATTGACAGGTGTAATTAAGAAAAAAAAATAATTATACATATATGTAGATTTGTATCTAAACCTTGGTACATCCAGAGATATGATAGGCAATAAGTGCACATGAAGTCCTTTATGATTGCCTTTAAGTAATGACAACTAACTTATCTTTAAAAAATTTGCTTATTTGGTGCTCTTTTTACATTATCCAGTAAGGCGTTCTAAAGATGTATTGATTGTACTGGGAACAAGAAATTTAAGATACCACTTATTAAGATAGATAGTACGGCTATAACTTAGTAAACATCGTTAATGTGTTATATGTAGATGAAAATAAAGAATCCAGCCCAACCGATGAGACAAAAATGGACGATAGTCAGGAAGAGAAAGAAGCTGAAAAAGATCGCGAAGATGACGACGACGACAGTGGAGGAGATAAAGATAAAAAGGGGAGAAGGGATTCTGATCAGGTTTGAATTCTGTCTATCCATTATTTATGAAGTTTTGAATATAATAAATGTATGGTGGCTCAACAGTACAATATACGCACAGTATAGTAAGTGAAAAATTATCATATAAATATGTGGTGCTCTTGTACCAAGCTGTAACTGTAATGCTAGACTCTTGACTCAGTTTATAATTTTTTTTTCGTAATTACAAACCAAAAAATGTAGAACCTTTCAGGCATCTGAAATTGCAACATACAGGCACATCAACTCTTGTTAGTTGTTTAAAACCGAGCTAGTTTTTTGTTTCCCACTAACACCCAGTCATTGCAATGGTCTAATACTAGTAAATTTATTCAACAACTGGTTTTAAGGAGGTCAAGAATGTTTATATAGAAAGGGTTTATTTCAGAGTTCAATTGTCTAATGTTACCTCCACAACTGTTATAACTAATACCACCTAATTTCACGCACATCTGTCGCTCTAGTTTAAAATAGTAACAGTTTATTTTTATATTTATATTACTTATATTATATTTATATTACTTTGATAATGTAAATCACAAATTTATGCCCAGATATTTCTAAAAATTGCATTGAATGCTTCTCTGTCTACAATTTCGAGGGAAAAAGTCACCAGAGCTTATTCAATATTTTACTTTGTCTCAATTATGTTTACATTACTTATGTATTTTTTTATAATACTTATCTGTTGTTATAGAAAAGAGATAAAGATAAGGATCGTGAGCTCACAGAAGAGGAGGAATGGGCTCTATTGAACGAGAGACTCAAGATACGCGAACAGGAAAGATTAGAAAGGGAGAAGAAACAAGCGGAAGAAGATGCTAAGAAATTTGAAGAGATGAGCAAGGTTAGTCCCCTGGAATATTATTTTATACGTCATTGTACGGCCTACAACAACATGATAGTTCAGTTATTCAAAAATTTGTCAAGTAACCACATAGACAAGTGGTCCGCCTCTGGAATTTTTATCAGTTTCATTTTGGTGATTGTTCAAAGCTTTTGCATAACCTGATACCCCTTTCCCTTTCATCAGCCATCACCAAAGGACTACCCGCGGCGAGCAGTTCCTCCCTTGTATTGTAAACATTGCTACATTATGCACGAAGTGATTTACGTCTTTCATTATTTTGGAACCGCTAATGAGTGCAACTCTGTGCAGATGTTACTTTTCCCAGAACGCTATAATCTGGACATCTCTAAGTCCGTAATAAACAGACGGACACCTTCGAGGAAAACATGTACCAACTTAGACTTCATCTTCGCTTTCCATCAAGCGAGATTGAAGTCAAATGTTATATTAAAAAAGTGGCCCCTCTGCCCACAAATTAAGGGATTGAAGGTCCGTTGCTATTAGACATGTGGTAGCTGAGGCAGATTATTTTATTAGATTAAATTTATAATCTTGACGAAATAAATTTACTAATGCACTTCGGTTGCCTGACGTGTCAGGCAGTTGATCGCTGCATACAATGCAACGCGTCACTTTTGCTCCCAATATATTTCCTGCCAATTACACTGTTTATTATTCCTTCTGCTATTCTGTGCTTTGCTTCTGACGTTAAAAACTATATTATAACTAAGATTTTTAAAATTGTGAAAATTAAGTGTGTGTGTTCGTAATTTCTTCCAAGAGGCCACACCACAGATTATCAATTACAAAAGGTTAGACACAGAAATATATATTTATGCGAAGTCGTACTTCCCCGATCGTGCCGTGCAACAGCAGAAAATGCAGTTACCATACCAATGCTGGATTTTTTAATGTAAATAATCATTCATGTCAAAGTTTGTTGGGTTTGATCCTACGTCTTTCGCATATCGCATCTCCAACAAATTGACTTTCTTAGCAACATCATCAGCCATTGAGGATTTAACAAATCTATTTATATATTTTATATAAAAATTGTGTCCATCAGGACCCCATAAAACTCCAGCGCTTAAAGCGCAAGCAGGAGAAGAAAGCCCGTTGGAGCAATTTCTACAAGACTGTTGCAGTCACCAATAAAGTTTTGACTCCACCTGTTGAGGTAAACATTTCTTATATATTTTTCATAGTATTCTTTTAAATATTGAATTTATAGAAGGATACCGACATATTAAAAGTAAATCACTACTTCATAATTGAATGAATGTGTAGTAGAAAATTATTATTTAATAATATTTTTTTAATCAACTTCAAAAGGGGAGGGGGGAAGGTTCACAATTTTTCTACATTTTTTAAGTATGCTCTAAGCAGTGGCATTTATAAATATAACGGTATATTTCTTAGTAATATTAGGAAATGCAGTTATTCTACAATTTTTCAAAATTGTCAGAGTCATCTCCATGGTAAGTCATTCAATAATAAGCTTTCGCTATCGAATCCTTTCGCCCCTCAGCGTGTAGAGTTTATAAAATAGGTTTAACATTGTAATAGTTACATACCCATTCATTAGTTTGTTGTCAGTTTGTACAAAGCAAGAGACTAATTAACATGGAATGCCTGCTCATCATACTCAATTTTGGATATGCTCCAATCATCACTTTTGTTCTCTATACAATTGCTCCATCATTCCATATACGAATTTCAGTACAGTTACAACTCGCAAGGATATAGAGGATCAGGCTAAGCGACCTAAGAGCTATGCCACCTCTGAATCCGGTGAAGCAGTCAATGCCAGCTTCTCTGGCCAATCTATGTAGTTCGTCATTAAAAAAAAACACAAATTAATGTTGGACTGGATTGCGTGTTAATCCGTCCCCCAAATCGGCAATCCACAATCCCGGGATGTGCTGTATAACATAGTGCAGAGGGGCTCCAGTGCATTCCACTGAGAATACTTGAGCACCAAGGTTTTAGTGAGTAAGAATCTCACATAACCCTGCCTTACCCCCCCAGAAGGCAAGGTATCTTGTTGTAAAAGGAATGACTGGTTTTACTTTAAGCTCTCAATAAAGCAAACAAATAACTCAATACAAGCATGTGACGCTTGTATTTAAAAAATATAATACCATGATTTATCTTGTGATCTTTTATAGGAGGAGGCGAAACTGAAAAAGGTTGAATCAGCACCCAAGATTCCCGAACCGCAGATCGATGATAACAAAATTACTCTGTCTTGGTGTAAGTATATTTTACTGTGCCATTTAATAGCCTACGGGTTTAATAGAGTATGGTCTACAAAATACAAGGTACATCCACCATGGAAGTATTGACATCTCTTAACACAAGTTTAACTTTGTTAATGTAGTAAGTAAAATTTGTAAAAAATGTTTTTAAATACACATAAAATAATATAATTTTATTTGTAGGTCCAGAGCGTAGGTAATTTCTTTTATATACACTACTGGCAAATGTTTAAGATCATATTTAAGTAAGCTTATAGATACATCGAGATGATGAATGTTTGAGTTGTCACTTGAGTTAAATGATTTTTTTTATGTTGTGATGTTAACTATTATTGTAGTTATGGTGCTGTAAGTTTTCTGTCTAATAAATAAATAAAAAATAATAAATATTAAAGTAGGGGAAAAAATAAAAATTGCGACATAAAGTAGGCAGTTCAGTAATTAAATAAAACATTTATAATTTTTTTTCTATCGTTTATTTTTATTTTACAAATGAAGCTCCGTTGTCAGTCAGGGAGGCTGGCCACTACAGTTTTACCGGAATTGGATAGGTGGAGACACAGCTCTAAGGTCGCTAAGACTGAACTTGTATTGGGAGTAATACACGGCGTCAGGCTTGCGGGGTTACTACATCCCATCAGACTCTTTGTCATTTGATTAGAACACTTCACGTCGTAATTCAAGCATCATTCGCTTTCAGATGACAGCGATCTCAATCAATACCTTGAGCTTCCTGACTTGAATTCAGTAGTTCCTCTGACCGAAGGCGCTCTTGCCCACGCTTGGGCCGGATCGAGGGCTTCGCACGGCGTTGAAAATGGACGTGTTTGCTATGAGGTAAGAAGCCGGTTTTCGTTGTCGAGAACTACAACGAGATATTTTACGTGGTCTGTCCACGTGATTGGACTGCATAAGAGAAAAAACCGAGCCTTATTTTAATTTTCCTGTAATGCATACATACCTTATCAACAAATGATTGTGATAAGGAGACTAAACAGGTACATAAATATTTTGCATTTACTTTCCTATGCCACTAGTTAACATGGGGAATCGCAACCAAAATAACAGTTTATATATATAATTAATAGGACTTAAGAGTAGATGAGATAATGAAACCAGCATCTGTTCAAAGAAATTTATTTCAAAAGAATAATCAAGATTGTCTTAAATATATGAGATACAACTGACATCAATACTACATTTAAATAAAAGTTAAATGTAATATTGTTATAAATATGCCCTAAGAGCGTTTTTAAAACTAACTACATAGAGAATAAGACATTTTAACTCTACTCGGCTTGTCAAAGCATTGAAACTGAAATTGTTATATAACTATTGACTATATTAGGATACATAATTAAAGGGAGGGGAGCGCAGAGGCTCCCTCCCTCCGCAGGCGACGTATCGGGGTGCGCAGGAGGCGTTGGTAACGTAATCCGAAGCGGGGCCAGGATGGGTACCTGGCCCCAGTATGCTTCGGCGTCGTCGGGACTTCTCTGAGTGCCGGAGAAGTCCTCTTTTGAGGTTGAAGTCCGGTCTCTGCCGGGTCGGTCGTTGGGGTGTCCTGTCGCTGACAGATCCGGGGCACCCCGCTCACAACGGCTGATGGCATTCGCGGAAGGTTTAGTGGGTAGGGGCTGCCCAGGCCGAGTCCCACACATTCCTCCGGGCCCACCCAGAGTACCGAAGGATGGTCTACAAAAAGATTCCCCTGCGTTAGCAAAAAAAAAAGATACATAATTAAAAAAATTTAAAACAAAGAAGGGCTAAGTTCACACTAGGCTTAGGTGCGTGATTCAGTGCGTTCCCGGAGCCCCTCAGCATGCACCTACGATTGCCATTGGGATTTTAGTGAGTTAAAATCTTCATCTCCATCTTCCTTCCAGAAGGCGGTTATCTTGTTGAAGATTTGAAACTCGAAAATAAGTATATAAGGCGTGTAGCAATAGTAAGTTAGGAGTAATTGGTATAGATACCATATTTAATTAGAGTTACCGTAATTCGTAGGTGCGTGTCGGCACTGTGGTGACGACTACTGAGACTACCGAGAAGGAGGCCGTCAGTAGCGGCTTGAGAGTTGGCTGGTCAACTGATAACTCCAATTTACATCTCGGTAAGTGATTTCTAATTGTCGTGAAGTGTGTTATTAATAAAAATGATTTGGGTTTGATTGAACATTCGCCTCCCAGATGCTGAAATAGGCCGATTTTTTTAAATACAAAATAGGCTCACGTTGTGCTCTTATCTCGCTTGATGGAAGGCGAAGATGAAGACTAGGATGGAACATGCATAAGGTGACTTCACTAGACATAATTGGGTGCCCAGATTGTGCTTAGCTGTCCCCACAAGAAAGAGTACGAAGTAAGAGTGGAACTGCTCGCGCTTAGTCGTTCGGTGATGGAATACCGAGGGGACTATTGAATTCTGATGCAGAATTGTTTTTATTTACGTGGTGAGGAAGCGAATTTACTTTTGTTTCATACTTTTATTTTTTTTTAAAGTTAAATTTATTATTAATGTCCAGGCGATGGCGAGCTGAGTTGGGGCTACGAGAGTACAGGCCGAGTTGTCAACAATGGGGAGTTTAAAGAGTATGGCAAACAGTTTTCTGAGAAGGACGTCGTCGGAGCTTATTTGGTAAGTTTTGTCGTTGTTTTTCAATTTTTCAGTCAGCTTCAAAAAGAGAAGGTTCTCAATTAGTCTGATTTTTTATGTTTGTTACCACATTACTTTTGACTGGGGAAACCAATTTTGATGATTCTTTTTATTTGAAAGCTGAAGTGCTTCCTGTGTGGTCTCATTTAAATTTGGTCCAATTCTGACTACTGGATCCATGACAAAAGCATAAAAGTCTTAAATCTTAAAATAACTCAATATCATGTACTTTGAGGGTAGTTTGATGAGTTACGTTAGGTTCTGTTTCATTCTATTTCGTAATATTCCTTTTTTCACAGGACCTGGAGTCAAATCCCTGTAAGATATCCTACACTCTGAACGGCGTGGAGCTGGGTGTGGCGTTTGAATTTGAAAAGTCTTGTCTGGAGGACAAACCTATCTACCCCCATGTGCTGACAAAGAATATCTGCTATAAAATCAACTTGGGCTATGAACGGTAAGCCCAGACTAAAAGTTCAAATATAAATTTACATTGATTCTCATCTAACTACATGCTTAATTCATATAGAGTAGAATTTTAAAGTCATTTATTTATTTATTGGTCAACCAACAGTCTATACATTACATGTTCATTAAATAAAATACATATGGGCCTTAATCTAATGCAGATCACAGGTTAACACAGCTCACATAGACGAGATAAAGATTTTAAGAAAAAGAAACAATTTTAATAAGGTGTTGATGTGCGATAGTGCCTTGATATTTGCTAGCTACTATGTTACGCTAAGTATCTGCTGACTTTGTATTTAAATTCGTGGCACAAATCGATAAATATATCTACATCACCCTGGGAACCTTGTAAAGTATTGTATGCGGCAAGAATGCAGGGTAAGTGTCTAACAATTTGTGCGACAGGTAGAAACGGGTGGGATCCTGTAGTTCTGGGCTCGTAGAAAAAGGCTGCGGTATCCTCTGCCTGTCGTATAAGGCGACTATAAGAGGCCCCTGGTTCACTGGGCGACAAGGATGGGGGCCTTTGTCGTCCGCTGAAGAGGACCCGGGAATGATATACTACCGATAATGTAGTTACCATTTTAACTTAAGTTCCGAAGATATACAAAGGAACTTTTAAAAATCTTTTGTGAATCATGTCGCAAATATTCGAGATTAGGACTGGTGGTAGCATTGCCTTCAATTATAACATGTGTCATTTCTTCATAGATACAATATGCTGACTCGTACGAAGATCGTCCGCAATCGTGTTGAAGTACCCATCGAGAATATAATGGAAGAGAAGAAGGCTAGAGAGGCGGAGGTTAAGCGGCAGAAGCAAGATAGCATCCGTCGCTCCCGTGAGCGCAAGGAGAAGGAACGCAAGGAAAGGGAAGAACGCCAGAAAAAGAAGAAAGAGGTGAGATTCTGCAATCTTTGCTCTAAAAATAGAAGGACTGTGATTTGTGCTATACTGACATTAAGACATGGGGTTAGTCCAACCAAGAACCCAGAAGTTTTTGGTTCGGATGAGATTGTCCCTTTAGCCGTCTGGCTTTTGAACCTGTATGAGCTTGTCCACCCCAGTTAAATGATTATTTAATTATTAAAATTAGTTTGATCACATTTGTCTTCCTGCGAAACTTTTAGGAGGTTGCAAATATGTTAATGAAAAATATATTGCAGGAGAGAGATAAAATTGCGCGCGACAAGAAAGAGAAAGAAGCCCAGGATAAAAGGGACAGAGGAGAGGAAGAACCCGAGGAAGAGGACAAAGAACCAGAGAAACAGGCTGAAACTGAAGCACAACCACCGCAACCGCCACTACCACCGCTGCCACCACAATCCGCCGAACAGCCAACGGTAATAATAGTTTAGTAATTACTTGTTTTGGAGCAATTGTTTGGTGATATGGTCATCCCCCGTAACATTTGCGACATATATAAAGATATATATATAAAGTGGGTAGGCGCTATTAGTTAGTACACTAGATTGATTGCAAGCTTTGAAAATATAAATAACAAATTCATTTGTTTAGGAGAATGGGGAAACTACTGTGAAACCAGAGCCGATGGAGATAGAATCACCCCAGGAGTCAACAATGGCTGAGGATATAGAAGCAAGCAAGCAAAGTGAAAGTGAGAAGCAGTCTGTGAAAGAGGAGCCAACTCTCGGTATGTTCACATCAGCCCCTAATCTATATATATATAACAGAGAATGTGTGTGCATTTGTTTCTTATAGGTTCTGAACTGGCTGGAACGATCTTAATTAAACTTTCAGGGAATCTTGGGATCTACATTTCCCTGCTAGAGTTAAATGGATGTGAGAGCTTATTTTTTATATATATTATTGAATGTAATAATTATTTTCAGCCTTTGGAAAACCGGCATCTGAAGACGATATCATTAAGGGCATTTTGTTAGACAAGCGAGTGAAAAATGTTATTAGGTGAGTTTGTTTGGTGGCAATTGAAATATTTTATATACTCTTTTCAGTTTTCTTCGGTTATGTATATTTTTTCCAATTTATATTTCTTTAGGCGTGTTATGAAAAAAAATGTTGACGGTAACAGGTCGAAGCTACAGTGAAAACAAATTATGCTTATATACTTTTTTAGGTGCTCCAATATAATTGAGGTTAACTATCCATATGTTAAAGTCAAAATATCTTTATTCAATAGAGATTGAGAATCTACTTTGAATCGTGCAATTTCGGACAGCAATTCACTAAGAAAAATTGCACAAAAAAACTTTAACGTCTTTAAAAATTTTTACAATATTCGTTTACTTTTACAATAATGATTAATAAATCAAGTTGTGTTAGAGCAACTTGAACCCAAGCTTTGTTATCGTTTACATAATCAGAAATTTTGTAATAAGCCTTACAATAGATATTGGCTTTAACGATCGTTTTAAACTTGTTCAAAGACTGATCCTTAATGTATAATATATTAATATTAATTAAAATATTACTTTTTATTTACTTTTTCAAATTTACACTGCACTATATTGATTGTGTTGACTATCCTTTTCCAGTTCACTAATTAAAGATAAAGTTACAGCCTCTATATAAGTCCCACTGCTGGGCACAGGCCTTTTTGTAAAGAGATTATAGGCGCATTGGCAGACTTCATATGTTATGGAAAAATTATCTAAGACATGTAGGTTTCCTCACGATGTTTTCTTTTCCCGTCGAGCGCGTCATAAATCCGCACTAAAAATTGCAACAACAAATTGCCAGGCACTGGCATGAACTCGGGTTGCTAGCCATCATATATGATCTTCATATATACCATCAATTAAAGCAAGATATGATAATGTCTTGACAATTGTTTACATTACTATGCTATTGCAGGTATGTGGTGGAAGAGGAGTTGGACGGTGCGGAGGCGTGCCTGGTGCCGGGCTACGTGCTGATCGCGCTCGCCGAACTGATCCCCGGCCCGCGTCCACCCGTCGCCACCGCCGACTGCGAGGTTAGCATCATTACTACATCATTCCTATATCTACTTGGTTACACAAGACCGTTCCAGATGTTTTCGTGAAAAGCTGTTCTTATGACTTCCTTGCATAGATATACTACCGATGAGATGAAGATACAGATGTGAAATGAATCTGATGGTTACCCTACACTACCTAGCCAAGGGTAGTGAGGCTAGTACCTTTTTTTTGTTCACGGGGGTAAAACTTCAACATGATACCCTGTCTTCTGGGTGCAAGGCTATGTTATGTGGGATTCTTACCCACTAAAAGCCCCCCGGTGGCCCTTCTCCAATGCATGGTGAGGGGCTCCGGGATCTCGTGTGGTACGCGCCGTAGGAATAGTCGTCAATAACAATAAAATATAATACAATAGAATAGTCTTGTATCTTGTGTCTAGTTTGATACTTAGCTGGATTGATTTACAACAATGTTAATAATTTAATAAAATATTATAATTGATAATATCATGCAGCTGTATCACAGCATCTATAATTATCTTAAGTTCCAGCCTATATACAGAATAGGCCTTCTCTGTATAGAGAATAGAATTTAAGGGCATGGACCATGATGCAACCCTAGTATTGGTTAGCTAAGTTGTCCTACATGCCTTAGAACATTTTCTAAGAGATGCGAGAGTCCTCACTATTGTTAAAAAGAAAATCACCACTTAAAATTTCAACAAATAAGCATCGGTACCAGCACCATGGATCGAACTCGGATTGCTAACTTACTATGCAACTTGAAAAAACCGACTCTACAATCTGGTGATGTGTCAGTATTATGGTAAATAATCAATAAAAAAGTAAATACCTGCCCTATATAAGTTATAGAATGATTGATAATGCCTTCTTCAGAAAAAGAAGAAAGGCCTATAAATCTCACTGGGTCTCCTGTCTTATACAGTAAACTATATGTGTTAGAATCACACAAAAGCATTTACTGTTGCATGAATAGTCAGGCTTAAGAGCGAAAGCTCCATGGCCTTGCAAAATATTGTCGTTTATTTATACTTCTCTCAAGGAGTGTGGCAGGTCTATTCTCCTTCACGGGAATTAGAAGGGGCCCATCCCTATTTGCTCTGGGATTCTGGACCTTACTAGCATAAAGCTTCCAACACTTCTTGTCGCGGGTGCTTTTTTTAACGACGATTAGTTATTGTGGCTCCACTGTGAGACTCAGTTGAAGTCACGGCCTTAATATATTCCACGGTGGATAAGGTTTTTATCTAGACATTAAGCCTTTTGGCCCACGATGGTGTTACTCAAGCAGTGTGTTTTACTTTATCTTTAATTTTATTTACCAAAGGTCTGATTTTAATTAAATGTCCATGTTATCATTGACCTTGGACTACAAGGAAATAATGTAAGCTATACATATCGTTAGAAGACTGTATCTTCATTTAACGTTGGACAGGATGCAAAAAAAGCAACAATTGGCCATGGTTCGCTCTATGGAGTGAATAGGAATTGATTGTGATTATTGAATCACAGATGTCTAGTTTAATTCTAACAAAGAATCGTATGTGTAATAGGAACGATGAAGGCAGAATGACAATAAGTCCACCTGACTTAAGCAGGTTTGTGATGATTTGGTCCAATTATTTGAAAAAATAACTTCCACGGAAACTATATGGTGGTAATTGTATCTTAATGATACAAGTAATCTTTCTATTCTTAGCTATATACAAACAGTATGAGTATAAATTCTGTGAACTCTGTGTACCTCTCTCCGTATTTGTTTTGTCAGAATATTGGACTTTTTCTCTGCGTTTCACTGCCCGTTTTTATTAAGTAGATTGAAAGATTTACTGGCATTTACCCATTTAACAACGTCTTTGACGGTTACTATGTTACGCGTAAGCAACCCGATCCGAGAGGGCCGAACCGCTCTCGGTAGGTAGCTATTCTATTAATAAAAATTATTTGGGACAATCTAAACTTTTTTTTTTGTTAACTGGGAGGAAATCTTCAAATAGATACCCGGCCTTCTGGGAGGAAGGCGGCGGTTATGTTGGGTTTTTACCCACTGAAATCTCCCCGGTGGCCCTTTCCTCGGTTTGATGACGAGGGGCTCCGGGATCTCCAGTGGATCGCACCGGAGCCCCTCTGCACTGTGCTCAAGGAGAGCACGTCCCGGTGGGGAGGTTACTCCCGGGTCCACCTTAGCGGACGACAAAAGCCCCCACCCTTTTAGTCGCCTTCTACGCCAGGCAGGGGATACCGAAGTCTTAGTCTTGAGAGCCCAGAACTACAGGGCTGAAAGGGGACAATCTAAACTATACTAACTTTGAGTGCCACTTCGGGAAGCGTTGGCGTTGGGAGAAGAAGTGGCTGAAGAAACTCCAGCAACCCTCCTATCCAAGGGGAGGGACCTAAAAAATATCTTTATCGCGCAAGGAATTGTTCGCAACCTCCGACGGTCGCGAATAGACGCTTTGGACGTTTAGAGTAACGAGGCAATAACATTTGTTATTGAGGATATATACTAGCAGTAAGTTATGAATTTCGTGTGTTATGTCTCTATTGGATTCTGTTTGGACACACAAAATTATTATAAGATGCCCGCAATTTTATTAAGATGGAATAGTCAATACTATCTTTGCGTCAATATCCTAATGGTTCAGGGTACGGTGTGCGAATCGTAAAGTCGTGGGTTCGAATCCGTCATTCGACTATTGACGTGAACCATCTCCTAACACAAGCCCCAGCTTATTTGGAATGGTTAACAATAATGTTAATAGTATTTGCGGAAAAATATATTGTTAGCATTCTTTTTTAAAAAATTGTATATTTTAGGACATTTAATTAGTACTGTTTGGACGGTTTGGTAAGAGTGTTTCTATCGATTCGACAATTCTGATGTTTCTGGTTTTAAGATATACAAATATATTTAACACGTTTTACTAAACTTAAGGTCCATAAGGAATACCAAGGCTACTGGGATGTATTAATGGCGTTTAAACTTCAGGAGTTTTGAACGCCGACGGATGTTCGATGAGTAATACTATTAGGAGAGTATATGTAAACGAAATAGTGACCAGTATTTATTGACCAGATGAACCCATTGAATATATAAAATACTAGCGTACCCAGCCCAGCTAAATTTTGCTTTATTTTATTTAAACAATAAACTTACATCATTAAATATTTAATTTAACTCTCACAATATATTAAATTATCCACTTTTCCTTATTCATTCTCATCTATTCTCTTCTCGGCGGGTTGAGATCATTACCTAAACCCATGTAAATATCAGTAAATACAATATCATACTTATCAATATGGTTCATAATGACATAAATATACACAACGCATGTGTCAATACAAATTTGGGTTATGAAACATTGAATATCATCATAGTAAATAAAAACTGTATTTGACAGTTCAAAAAGAAGAGTGCTTCGATCGTCACCAAACTTTACAGGATTACTCGCCAGGTCAATCTTAAGATTCCCTGAAAGTTTCATTGAAATGGGTCCAGTCGTTTCAGAGCCTATTTGGAACATATCCACACATTTTCTCTTTTATATATATAGATTTATAAACAATAACTGAAAGGGAAGAACAAAAACTATTTCTTCAAAGGGCTGTGTGTACAACAGTAATACTTTTATTTCAAACATAATTGTCTTGAGTCTGCTTTGAGTCTGCTATTTGCCACCGAAGTTTCACCATGAAACTGACCTGATACAATCATATTGTCTTTGTGCTAAAAAACCACAAAGTTCTAATAATTTTTTTTGATAATTTAATATTAATGATAAAAATATAACTTTGTAATAGGTTACCAAATAATTGAAACAATACACGGGTGTCGGTAGTACATCATCGAAATACCATACTGGCACAACTGAACTAGCTGGTAACTAAAACTAGCAAAAGTCGAAAAAAGCACAACTATGATGTCACTGAACGTCTATTATTAACACAATATCAAACAATCTATAAAAGACATACAGTGACTGGTTCGTGTTTCTCACAATTCGAATTGTAACTTATATAAGCTAGCTATTGTAAAAGCTAGTCTAGCCAATCACAAATACTTCCTGATGGTAAATGTATTTAATTAACTGGTAATCAATTATCAATTCCATCGTATGGAAATACGACGTAACAGTAAATATACAACAGGCCGTGCTAAATAAGGATAAAACCTATTTGGAACGGATAATTTGAAACTCCCTATGTTGGTGTTGGGACATAAAAAGACTAGGCGCCATATAGAGCCAATGCTTCTATTTAGCCTGTAATTGATTTAACCCGTACATGACTTCACTTCGATATTTAACCTTTATCTTGGTGAAATTGTGTTTCTGTTTCATACATAGTCCACCTGGCCTTTGCAGCACCGCCGGCACGCTGACATACAAAAAATGGCATTAACGTGCGACCACCGCTATGGAGGTAGGGGTTTGAACGCGCCGATCGACGGTCGGTTATATGTAGAAATGAACAAGTCAATCAGAAATATAGCAAAATGGGATGAAATTCAATTTCTTACAAGGAAGATGCTTATAAGCATTAGTTTTTTGCTGAAACACTTCTTGTTTCCTATGTGGAAATAATACCTTCGTATCGGATTAACGATGATGTTGTTGGGAAATAACAGTCGTTATTCAACTTGTGACAATTGTTAAGCCGCTGGGAAAAAGAGTCTCATGCCGACATACATACAGATATGAAGAATATTCTCAGAGTAAATTGCAATATAATTGCATTATAACAACATAAATTATGGGAAAAATAATTCGTGTGACTAACAGTAAATAAAGTCAAGTTTTCGACCTACGGGGGTTCGAATCCCATCCGACTTATACCAATAAGTGTCGGTATTTCAACAAATCACTTGCCAGAGAAGTGCCTTGCTAGTGTAAGGCCATAGACACAACCCCTATCACATTTAGGAACTATTAAGCGCAATGGATTCTTCCAGCTGTCTATATCGTAAGAGGTAAAAGTACATGAGACGGGTGAAATGGCAAACATTTTAAAAATGTTTTAGCAGGATATGAAATATTTCAGGTTCCTTCGACTACATGTGGCCTTCATCAGCGGGTCCCGGGTTCAAATCCCTGAAGGGACAAGTATTTGTGCCTCGATGCGCAAGACTGCTCTATGTTTACTGTATCTCGGATACAAACTAGAGTTAAACACAAAAATATGGAATCTATTTCTTCGTTCTTCATTGGATTGGATTTTATAAGAAAATCTTCACATTGTTCCGACATCAAAAACGTTTCGTTCTTGCGTATCCGTATCGCGTAGGGACTCCAATGCAGAATTATCTGATCATGTGGAATTTACTAGGCCAATGGCGGTACTAAGTGTAACTTTTCTTTGTAATAAGGTTAGATTTGGTCACAAGTCGACCAAGATTAATGGTTCCACTTTTAAAAACTCACTGTTAAATTTATTTCTTCGTCAATTATCCAAAAGATTACGATTACGAGATAATGCGATAGATTCTAAACTTCTGGTATATGATACTTGCATAATAATAATTTTCACATGTCCATATGAATTATATTTGTGTAACAGGTCATCCTCATGGTCGGCATGCCCGGCTCCGGTAAGACTTACTGGGCGAAGAACCACACGGCTTCGAATCCTGAGAAGCGCTACAACATTCTCTCCACCGGCACACTCTTTGAAAAGATGAAGGTATGTTAACAGTTGTAATTGTAACACACTCCACAATGATTAACTGCATTAAACCCAAAAAATTGCCTTATAATAGCCGACATTATCAATCATTTATAGTAATAATATAAATCTTAATTAAATACAGAAATGAACAGTACGTATCCTATCGTTGTATTACCATAGTGCACAAGCCAGATTAATACATATATTTTCTTTTCCGGTTTTATATTAAGATACGTGTATGTGTGTGCGTTTCTATGTTAGTGTGTATCTGTCCACTTTTTTTATTAAACAATTATCACACATTTCAATAGCCTAATGGTTTAGGGTACGGTCTGCGAATCGTAAGGTTGTGGGTTCGAATCCACCATTCGACTATTGACGTGAACCATCTCCTAGCACAAGCTTAAGCTTAGTTGGAATGGTCAACGAGAATGTTAGTAATATTTCTGAAAAAAATTCTTTAAAAAAAAAACTTTTAACCATTCACTTAGTGTATTTTTTTGTATATAATACTGTAAAGACGTGGTATCGGACAGTTACACTGCCTTCTATCAAAACACCTTTAAAGAACTTGACAATTTTGTATATTATTATTTATCAAATCTTAGCTTGTGACGAATCATAAAATTTTCTATCTATCGAGATTAGATAGCCACTCAATGGATGATTTGTCACAAACGCGATCAAACGAGTGTTGCTGTAATAGACAATTAATTTCAATCTTGTAATAATTCAAAGCTAAATCTTTACGAAAGATGCTATTGAGATGTGGAAGCGTACACCCAACACTGCACAAGACATTAACAAAACTTCGTTTGCCTTTCAGAAGAGAGGTTTGGGGCCATCATAACAGAGCACTGCATAGCTCCATCTCGTAAAAAAACTAATGCCAATCTATATTTTCAACAGGGCGCAAATAACAGCAACATTTAATGCAAACCATTTCTTAAAAAAAATCCTTGACCTGTAGCGGTCGAACATCTAGCCAGTGTTATATGATACCAGTGGATCAACGGCCGGAGAGGACGGCACAGTTCGTATCAACGCGGAACATCCCTGGTATCCAAATATAACATATTTCTCGTAGTAAGATAGTTGTAAGCGGTAAAGTGTCATATGTTTGCTTGCGTTACTATGTGATTGTTGCCTCGATCTCAGGTGGACTGTAAACCATTCCGGACGAGCTACGACGGCCGATGGGACGCGATGGTGACTAAGTGCGCCAAATGCGTGCTAAAATTGTTGGAAATCGCCAAGGGACGCAAGAGGAATTTTATCCTCGACCAGGTGAGAATCTTAACGTAACATAACTAATTAGTTTGTCAATCTGGCAGCCACTTAATCAGGAACAATCGAGATCAGTTTGTTGATCGCGGTTTGGCCAAGTGTTTATAATATTGCTAGTTGTAATATAATTTAGACACTAGTTAAAGGTATGTAGTTGTAAGATTGCGAAGTGTCATGTATGTATAAAGTTATTTCTAGATGCAGGCATTGGTGAGTAGTTAGATGTAAGCGATTAAAACTTTGCCAAACCAATGCCAATACGAAAGTGAGATACTAAAGCGTCTGGGATCTCTATTGAGCTTGTTCTAGGTGTCTAACTGCCATGCGCACCCGGACGATGCCTATAATATTATTCGTTTTGCTCCACATTAACGACGACCACGACCACCGTAAATATGTCGCTGTCACGTAAAAACAGACGAACGTATACCCGTCGGCTCAGAGGCGCAAGTTGAGGGAATTCGACGGTTACCGACGGGTCGCCGTAGTCATAGTCACTGACGAGGACACGTACAAGGAGCGACAGAAACGGAGAGAAGAGGCCGACGGCAAGGAAGTGCCCGACGGGGCTATCGTGGATATGAAAGGTTCGTAGCCAGCCGATACGACGAAAACGACTAAACTCACAGTCGAATAAATCTATAATCTATACTTGGAACTAAAGCAATCCGCCCTCCACCCCTTTATTGCGACGACTGCAGCCACGTTACCGATCTGATCGGGATTACAAATCGAGTTCGAAGCAATCGTGCAAATCGATTTGGTATCGCGATCAATCATCCAACGTGGGTGCCAACAACCTATATAAGTTATTAATGATGTATACCATTTTATAGCGAACTTCAGTTTACCGGAAAAGGGGGCTTGGCTTGACGACGTGTTGTACCCCGAGCTGAATGAAGAGGAGGCCAGGAAAGTTATTGAAACGTTCCACAAAGAGGCGAAGGCGGCCGGCGTTGTCAAAGAGAGAGAGAAGAGGGAGCGCTCCGCTAGTAGAGATGCACCACCCAGTAAGAGGGCAAGGGATGGTGACAAGCGGCATGGAGGAAGGGACGAGAGGAGGCCGCGGGACTTTGGACGGGATAGAGGTATTGGTCCTTTAAAAAAAAAAAGATTACTATTCCCGAGACTCAAAGGGAACACATTTTTAATTCAATTTTATTAGCTAAAACAAATGGACACATAAAAGATAGAAGAGATTGAGAGATGACATTCCTCACGAGCTTTGTATTTCCTCTTAAATCCGGTGAATCAGCGTAAATTCCTCACAAAAGCACTTTATGATGGTCCTATGGGTGGTCCCTATGTGAAAAGATGTTGTCTCCTTAGTTTTCATGAGTATGTATTCATAATACCGTGCAATCTAATCTCATTACTACTTACTCTCTGCTCTATGTTGAGAAGCATAAAAGGATCTGTTCAGGATACGATTTAATGACAGTTTCGCCTTTATTGCGAAGTATTTGAACGTAAACAATAAACTGGCCGCACTACCACTCTGCCGTCACACAGGTCTTGAGAGTATACATTTAGGCTAAGTTTTTAATGAAATTAAAGTAAATTATTATTATAACATTTAAAGTAACAAACTGATTATGGAAAACAATCGCTTTTATTCCCAGATGTGGCAATTGTCAAGCCTATTACCATTTATTATGCATCAATTTAAGCAAATATTTGGTTGTACGTAATAAACCGAAAAACTCTCTTACTCCTTCTCCCGAGCCGGCTGGAATTCGATTCGTAGGGTCGTAAGCTATCTCAGCCTAATGGTCATCGCAATTTACAAGCTAACATAAATGTTTTTATTGCAGAGGATAGATGGGGTGGAGGCGGCGGTGGGCGTGGTGGAGGTGGTAGCGGTGGAGGCGGCGGCGGGCAGGGGCGCTGGGGGCCCGCAGCCCGCGGTGGGCGCTGGGGCGGTGGAGGAGGCAACGGCGGCGGCGGGGGACGTGACCGTGGTGGCATGCAGCATATGCAGCAGAACCGTTTCGACCGGCCTTGGGGCGGCCAGCAGCACAACAGGTCAGTACTATCGTCCTGTACTTATTACTAGTATATGCAAATGAAACTGAAGACATGAAAGTATTAACATACCGATTTAATATAGAAAAAACGAATAAAAAAACCATTCTTATAAGGTCCCATATGTGACAGGGAGTGACACCATACCAACTATATTGATGGTCTTACTCTCCAGGCTCAAATAAAAAAAGTATATGACATTCACACTTCCACAATCTTTTCAATGGTGTATATATTATATTTTATGGTAATGACAGGCATAAATAGATCATATGAAGTAGAAGCATATACCTTATATGGAAATAAGGTAAAAAGATGTCATATATTATGTATTTAAATAATACCTGCTGTATTATAATTAAATAATAACTTTGTAGGGTAGGGTCATTGTCACTTCGTTTTCTAGCAGGTCTACATGTCTGGAAAACCCAAGCATTGATCTACTTACAATAGATTAAGACGTAGTTCTGACCTAGGAGTGTGTTCTTTTGCATTTACTCTATTTGAGCTCAATTCTTCACCTAATTTAATTTTTATTTTACTTTTGCTCTTGTATCTAGAAACAATGATTTTGGTGGTGGCCGCAACGACCACCGCGACAACTTCCGCGGAGGGCGTGGGGGTCACGGTGGCCCTGGTCATGGTCTTGGAAACATGGGAGGCCCAGGCGGTCACGGGGGACACGGTCTACCTACCGGCCCCGGGGGCCCAGGAGGTCTAGGAATGCGCAATAATGATAGGGGCGGGCGAGGACCTCCTATGCCTCTCAACGAAGTCTCGCGCTTCAACAGAGACAGGCCGAATAATAGAGGACCTCCACAAGATAAACGACAGGGCCCTGGTAAGTGATTAATTTCTATTTAATAAATGCCAATGATGTGAAATCTTTTCATCCCTAATCTCATCTCCTAAATTGTCTGTTAACAACGATCAGGAGATGCCATTCTCCAGTTTTATTTAATGACCAGGACTGATATATCCTAGAACTATATCTGAATATATAAGAACTGTTGTGTTAATAGAATACAACTCGATTTCGCGTAATATCATTCGGGTTCAGTATATTTGATTGATATCACGACTTTTATAACATTTACCCAAAATAAAAATTACAAAACAAATGTTTAATTTATTACTTTGCTCAAAGATAATCTTTTATACCAAACCACCAAACCATGATTTCAAATTATTAAACCCATCAACACTATAATTGAAAAAGCTGAACACAGACATTTGGGGTTTTTTCTCAAAAAAGGTTTTCAGTTTATGACAACTGTTTTCTCTACAACTGCAAAATAAGAAATAAATTCGATCGCTCGCCTTATATAATTTAAAAATGTTATTATTCTTTTTCCGTTTAATGGTATTTCTATACTTCTTTTGTTATGAATATAAGTATTGTAAATTCTTGCATTAATTGTCATTGTCGTAAAGTAAATAAACAAAACACTTGGACAGTGTCAACTACGTTAATCCCAATAGATCATAGATTTCAGTTGCTACGATCTTGTCACACCTCTTTCGCTTCATTTACATCCACATCTGCATGTATATGTTCGTCAGTTGAGAATACTTAGTAAATAAGAAACAAATAACACGTTTTACGTTAAAATAACGAACGGAGGATTGTTACATTTACTATTTATTTTTAGGGAACATGGGCGGCGGTGGCATGGGTGCCGGCGGTGGTGGAAACGGTGGAGGCGGCGGCGGCATGGGCTCCTGGCAGCGTGGCGGAGCGGCTGCACAGCAGGGCAACAATCGTGGACCTCCGAGAGGGCAGCAAGGGCCATCGGGTCCTCAAGGCATGCAGACATCCAACCAGGGGCAAGGAGGTCAAGGGTCACAATCCTCGCAGGTGCGTCCCTCGCAGGGCAATAAGGTATGTGGTGATTGCAATTCTATATAGTGTAAACCGACGGTTAAAAGTGACAAACAAGCCATTTTGGCGATATAGATATTTAAATGTATTGCAGCGTGGGATGTAATTGGTCTCGTTCATTTAGAATCTCGTGTGCATGTTCGTCCGTTTTTTATTTTCAATTGCTCTACCGTAAATAGCCAATTATTAATACAAATTTAATTATTGACAGTTCTAGTGGTTATGTTAACTTAGCCTGTGGATCAATTTACACACAAATCTGGTGGGAGAATAATCAACTTCTCATCTAAAGAATTATTCAACAGTTTTCGAAGTGGTCTCAGTGTAATAGTTGGTTCAACTATTTCCTTAAAATTGTACTGTGCATTATCAAAATGTATAACTATAATTGAGTTGATAAAAATGTCTGTTCATTGTTTTGTTTAGTTGAGAATTTATAATATGCTATAAAAATAAGCAATAGTAATAGATTAAATTGGTAGGAAAAGCAATATAAATGGTACATAAGTTATACTTGAATGATTGTTACAAATGTTTTGTATATACAAAAGAATGCATTAAAATCCTACATGCCTTTATTACTGCCTTTATAACCGAAATTCTATATTATATTATATCAAAATGTATAAAATAATTTAATATAAGCGTTAAAATTGTACTTCTACTAAGCGAAAGGTATTAAAACGTTTTGTTTTTAATAGAAGCATAAAGAAAACCTCTGTTATTCATTAGGATATGTCCGCGCAAAACCAGAATCAAAATCAGAACCAGGCTTCGCAGAACGCGAATCAGTCTAGTTGGAACCAGTGGGCCAGCAATTGGGGCGGATGGGGCAACTGGAATCAAAACCAAGGTCCGCTACACGAATATTTATTTTTAATATGTCAATTTATATTTAAATTATATTGATGAGGAGTACGAATGTTTGGCCATTACATCGCCGAGTTAAAGAGAACTCGACAGTTCTGCATTTTTACCTACTTCCATCCTGATTGGTGTCGTACATGTTACCAATATCACCAGTTGTGGTCGCAACGGTATATTATTCCTGCCTTTTCTGTTATAGAGGCTGTAGAAACTTCTTAAAAATCTTGTTATTAATCATAGCAATTAAACATGTTTAACGGCAATGGTAACTAAAAAATACGTTGCCTCAAGTTGCATAGTACGCTCAGCCCTGTAGTTCTGGGCCCGTAGAATAAGGCTACGGTATCTCCTGCCTGTCGCAGAAGGTGACTAAAGGTGCCTCGGGTTCACTGGGCGACAAGGGCGGGGGGCCTTTGTCGATCTCTAAAGTGAACCCGGCAAGGAAGGCGACATCGGCTGGCCCGTGTCGCCTTGCACTGCAAGGGCACAGAGGGGAAGGATTAATCTCCTCCTCCTCATTCCCCTCTAGAGCACAGTGCAGAGGGGCTTCGGTGCGCTCCACTAAAAACTCGTAGCCTCTCACCATGCACCATGGAAGGGCCACTGGGGGTTTTAGTAAGATAACATAACACCGCTTTTCTTATCTTGTTGGAGATTTCCCACTGTAAAAAAAATATTATAAAAATGTTATATTGTTGTACGCTAACAACCAGAGTTCGATCTCTGGTGCAAGCAATGATTATTTATTGTAATCTAATAAATCTGGATTTATCATGCCCCGCGGTGAAGGAAAACAACAAGTCAGCCAATTTGCACTAGAGGTGCGTGGCGGACTCTTTACTCGCCCAACAGTGGCACTTGTACTTAAATAGGCAGTAACTTATTTTTATGATATATTGTGATAGCAGAAAGTCTATTCGACAACTTTATTCTGGCAAAGTAGAGAATGGGTTGCTTTTTTAACACATAGAAAATAATTATTGTTCCACTACATATGTAATGTTATTTGTCAAAAGCAGGCTGGGGCAACTGGGGAAATTGGGGTTGGGGCAACCCACAAGGTTCTAGTGGCGGCACTGGTGGCAATCAGACCGGCGGTGGTAATCAGACCCAGGGCGGAGGTGGCGGCGGCACAAAAGGAAATCAGGGTCAACAAAATCAGAACCAAAACCAGAACCAGCAATGGCCGGGCAACTATACCGCTCAGCAGTGGTATCAGTGGCAACAGTGGCAGCAACAGCAGCAGGGCTGGCCTGGGGTAAAGATTTTTTTTATTGATTTATCATAATTAGTTCAGTTTTCATATAACATTGGCCCA
The DNA here is from genome assembly GCA_029286785.1 of Meandrusa payeni. Classification (NCBI taxonomy): domain Eukaryota; kingdom Metazoa; phylum Arthropoda; class Insecta; order Lepidoptera; family Papilionidae; genus Meandrusa; species Meandrusa payeni. Next base: position 3,789,237 of record JAGSMX010000032.1, read on the forward strand.
TGATATCAATCTTGTAATAATACCCCATTAATAATATAAGGCAGTGATTACTGAAGTATTCAAAAGATTTGTATCTTCATTATGGTATTTGTGGAATGTGTATAACTTTGTCTAGTTTTGTAACACTGTAATATACCCCACATATTTGTTAAACTAGATAGGTAACAAATTTGTCAATATGCATATCAAATAGACATAGACATTTTATTTATTGGCTTCACAATATACAAAGACATTACACATATTATCCACATTACATAAAAAATAGTAAAAAAAGAAAGAAAAATAAACACAATACAATTATAAAAGCGTCAATAGCCTAATGGTTTAGGGTACGGCCTGCGAATCGTGAGGTCGTGGGTTCGAATCCACCATTGGACTATTGCCGTGAACCATGTCCTAGCACAAGCTTAAGCTTAGTTGGAATGGTTAATAAGATTGTTAGTAATATTTAAAAAAAAAAGAAATATTGTTAGCTTTCTTTTAAAAAAAAAATTAAAGGAAGGAATACAAATAGGATATGATGTCAATATTGGATACCGTCTCAGTGTGTGATCTCGCAAGGATACGACAGCGCTGATTTTCAGCTGTGCTAAATGGCTATAATCATCTTGTCGCATTATATTATTATTTTACTTATATGACTGATTTTCCACGCATCCATACATTTGTGCCATGGTTATGTAACTTACATAACTAGAATGTACAGAATATTCCTAACCTAATTTAATGTGGTTTATTTTGATTTTAAAAAACTCGCGTACTGGACAACACTAACAATTATAGGGGAGATGCATTATAAAATATTTAAGATGCTTGAAGTTTGTTATACTTGTATTCAGGCTACTTTTTGAGAATGAGGTCTTATACAGTGTCGGTAGTTGCTTTATATTTTTTTCTCCATCCCACATTCTAATCACAGGAACACGAGAAAAACTATTGGACTACTGCATCATTAGTTTTGAACATTATATAGGATTTACATAATGAATGAGAGCGCAATTTAACAATGCCTCTTGTTGTTACAGTACCAACAGTCGCAAGGGAATCAGCAAGCCGGCAACATGGACCCGCAGGCATGGGCGCAATATTACCAGGTAGTAGCTGTTGGAATGACTTACGCCTTACAATTTTCCCTATAATATCTAATAAACGAGACGTGGTTTGGTCTCGAATCGGCATGCTAATATCATTAGACAAACCGCAGCAGGCCAATGCGCTGAGTCACTCTCAATAAAGATTAAGGCTAAGCAACTTACAAGCTCTCGGATATGGTATATCTACTGAGGGTGCTTGAGACTACACAAATAGCTCTGTCTACATGTTTGTATATCCTCTTCCTCTCTGCTTAGTGCTGCGCCAATCTGGGAACAGTCTGTCGTATCTATATCCATATACATGTTTATTTGTATATGATATACACATTATTGCTCAGGAGAGAAAAAATTTACGCGCGCACTGCTATCTCTTGCCCATAGTGTGCTATAGACAATAAGGCTGCAATGTCCTAGATGAATGTGACTCACTCTCTTGCTTATATCTCCCTCTCAACTACCATTTTTTGCTTCTACCAGCTTACACCCCAAACAAACATCCGTAAAGAAGTGTTACTTCAAAATATGCTTATATATTTTTATGTATGTAATACACATTCATAGAATTTTTTCACAAGATAAATGTGGTCCTTTTTTTTATTGACGAAATACACAGTTGGCCAGTGAGGCTGGCCTTGGCTGCTTCACTGTATTTAGAGGTCGTTTAACCTGAACATCTATTATTTTTGGCGGTCCTATGCAATGAATTTCATTCTCTAGTAATGTTAATTATTTGGCGAAAAGTTGTCAAATTGTTGAAATAATGAGTAGTGGAATAAATGAGTTGCTGAAATTGTTGATTTTAATAGAAAAACATTTATACAAAATTAGTAGGTACACTTACTGCATCAATTTCTGTTGTTGAAATGTAGTGAAATGTATATCACTTATAAAATTCAATGAGTCGTTTATCGGCAAAAAGCCGTTGTATTTTATTGTTTTACTTAATATTTCTAAATGTTTATATTGTTTTATCTTTAACAGAACTACGGCGGTGCGAATTCCGGTGCGGTCACCGGGGTGCCGCCTCCTACTGACAAGAAATAAGGACGCGCCCCCCCGGAATCCTCGACGGGATGAGCCCACTCCGGCGGCTAGGGGATGATTCCAAAAGAACTTCAGAAACAATCAACAAGTGGACTTTTATACTGGAACCATAGCAGTATGAAAACTTTTTAACCCACACTCAACTACGGGCCCTATTCTTTAAGCTATTGATTCTTTTTTAAAAAATAACCGGGTGACACATATTTTATTAAAATTTGATGGAGAAAATTCATTAAAAACTCGTAATTAAGTTTCGTAGTAGTACATATTATTTACTAGTAGCATCATATTATATAAGATCTTATTGCAACATAATATAGTAACCTAAAGCCTAGTGTCTGGGTGGACCTACAATTAAATCAGGGGTTGAATATCTTACATTGTAAAATCCCTGTAAATTGACAGGCTAGCTCGGAATAGAGCTACTGGTGAGCTAGATCTATTCTAGTTGGACTATAAGGATGAGAAAGATATATGTTTTGTTATATCTACATGAAAATTGTATGTAAACATTATATTCAATTGGTTTTTTAGACCCTTATAGGACAAAACGTGTTAGAACTGCACTATAATAAAGCTAACACGATAAGTTTTAATATATTTTAAATTGATGTTCTATTCAGTTGAATTCAATGTTCAATGCACGTCTAATATCATTGATACAACTGCTTCTTGCAGTGTATCCGCAATAAATATCTAATTCAATCTAGAAATTACAATATGTCTCATGTTACACTAAGATTTACTTCATAATGAACTAACTAGCTAATAACATTTCTAAAAAGGTCATTGCATATCTTAGTTATTTTGTGAAATCGCCTATATTATCTTTTACATGCAATAATTATAGTTAAGTATACAAAGATTTGAATATTATAAATAGAAAACCTTACAAATGAGATTTTTTTAAAGAATGCTCAAATTTTTTACAATACTAATGTTCTTGTTAACCATTCCACTTAGACATCCTAGGAGGTGGGCAAACTACGGCCCGCGGGCCAAATCTGGCCCGTTAAAGCATTTCATCCGGCCCGCCAAGATTTTGTTTTGTTAATATTTTTGATGTGTTATTATAAAATTGTTTCTGTTTTATTTATATCAGTAGTGTTTATAAGGTTTAAAACCGTTGAAAATTCTCGGTTTGTTTTTAAAAATATTATAACGTCGTAAATTTTTACGTAAAAAACCGAAAAAATAATTGCCATCAAAAATTTGTGTAATTTTCTAAATTAGCTTAAGTAGATTTTATAAATAAAAATATTTGTTTCGGTAAAATTTTGGCCCCTTTTAAAGTATTTTTTACAATTTGTGGCCCGCCAATCAAAAAGTTTGCACACCACTAGGAGATGTTTTTCTTTAATAGTCGAATGGTGAATTGAATCCTACGCCTATACGGTACGTACCCAAAACTTAGGCTATAGAACTTTATCCAATTTACAGTCTTAAGAAAGTTCTCTTAAATATTACCTGCTATATAAACAATATCACAGTCTAGAATTGTGCATGTGTTATAGTTTAGATCAGACTAATTTCGTCAATAGCCTAATGGTTTACGGTACGGCCTGCGAATCGTAAGGTCGTGGATTCGAACCCACCATTGGACTATTGCTGTGAACCATGTCCTAGCACAAGCTTAAGCTTAGTTGGAATGGTTAACAAGATTGTTAGTAATATTTCTGAAATAAAAAAAAAATCATTTAGAAACTGCTAAGAAATCTATTTGTTATTATGAATGTGAAATAATACATTAAAATTGTAAACATTCTGACTTGTGCACACTTGCATGTCCTATTTACTATATACCTTCTGCATTATTATGACGACTATGCTGAGATAATCTGAATATGTTCTTAAAACAATCACATAGCTTGGTGAAAAATTAAAAAAAACTGTGTGTCTACCCCACTAGGGTTGAAACGTTAAGGGTTTTTTTTTCCGTAATATGGAAAATGTTGGCTGATATGACATGCCTAAGTTATCCTCGGCTTTGTATTTGTACCTGTAGGTATTTTAATTGATCATTATATTTGTTATAATTCTATTTGTTGCATAAAAATCCTTGATGCCGTGCCGCCGGTGAGCACACACCCTAAGGGCTATTTATGTATTTGAATCTTTGTTTAAGACATCGTTTAGTAGACTTAGCTAAGAGCATAAAATGTTTTGTCCCCATTTTTGTATTGTAAATGATACTATATTTTTTATAGTGGAGCACATTTTCGTTCACGTCTCGTGTGGAATGTGGTGAAGCACGGTCATGTCTCTTGACATGTGATTTCTTTATAAATGTAACATATGTTAGGTGTAATTGAAGCGAAATACTTCGTGTTTAAAACAATAAGTTTGAGAAGTGAAGTGAACGCGGTCGATCGCGTTCTATTAGTTTTGTGTGGGTGGGTGGTAGTTTAGTTAACACTGACCGAGTTGGCGTGAATGTGTGCGTTGTGGTACCTGTTTAAGTTTGCGGTGTATGATTCAATGAATTGATTTTATTAAAATTATTAAGGCTATGTGGTCATTTATTTACTTCGAATGTCCCCATTTATAGTTCTTTCAATAGTAGTTCCTACGAAGACAAGAAAACACTTTTTTCTTTACGTGGGAATAAATTCGTTTACTTATACCGACTAAAACCTCCCACGGTGAGCTGCTCACCGTCATGATAGGGCGAGATAGGGTCGGCGGTCGCCTCCTGTGAGACGGTCATGTCCCAGAAGGAGGCTGACGAGCGGGTCAGGGAGGGGAGCGCTGAGGCTCCTCCCCTCCGCAAGCGACATATCAGTGTGCGCAGGAGGCGTTACGAACGCCTCTTGCCGCCCCCGTAATCCGAATCAGGGCCAGGACGGGTACCTGGCCCCAGCATGCTTCGGCGTCGTCGGGACTTCTCTGAGTGCCGGAGAAGTCCCCTTTGAGGATGAAGTCCGGTCTTTGCCGGGACCTGCTGGTCGTTGGGGTGTCCTGTCGCTGACAGATCCGGGGCACCCCGCTCATAACGGCTGATGGCATTCGCGGAAGGTTTAGTGAGTAGGAGCTGCCCAGGCCGAGTCTCACACATCCCTCCGGGCCCACCCAGGGTACCGGAGGATGGTCTATAAAAAGATTCCCCCGCGTGAAGAAAAAAAAATGGCGAAAAAATGGGTCGCATTTCACCAACTCGCCCCGGCGGCAGGCCCAGTTAGGAAAACCGGGCCTCCGGCACCAATGGGGTAGTCGTGCTCGCAAAGCTACTCCAGACACCCAGCTGTTTGGCCCACTTGACTACAGACCTAAGAAAAAATGCTCTAGCCTAGAGCTCATAAGTTTCCACATATTTGAGTGCAGTTAGAGTTCAAGACAAAAAAAATTATTTAGTTTTTTTTTGTGACGAACCTACGCTAAGAGAAGCTGACCGTACGTTTCACCAGGTTCGAGAACGATTGTTGAGAAACACCCGCAATACTAGAAAGAAAAAACGTCACTGCAGGAGTGTCATCATTGGCAGCTAAATAATGCAGATGTCTAATCGACTAGCAATTGGCACAGGACTGATGGATATGGTTTGAATTTTTGTACACGATGTTTTGATAGTCTATTAGTGTGGAACTAGTCCCGTCAATGAATTTAAAAAAATTATTTGGTGCCACTTCCTTTCCTGTTCGTTTACATAGTTTCAAATAACTATAACCTCAAAGAAACTGGTTCAGAAATAGTTTAGACTGATATATTCGCAGTGAAACTATTAATATAGTCCTCAAAAGGACTGATAGAATGTTCTCAAGAAACTATTAAGACTAACTCGACGAGCACAACACAACGGCCGCTCAAGGTCACGCGCCGCACACTACACACGTGAGGATACGGAGTAGTAATGAAACGGAGCAATTACGCCACCCGCATATTTAAGGTCTCCAGCGGAGTGAGGCGCGGGGGACAGCGCGCCGAATTCACCGCTTTCCTATTGGATAAAAATAACATTCAATACTTCCAAGTTTTGTATATATACAGCAACATTTATCGCAATAAACAAAATCTACAAAGCGTCCATCCGCGACCGTTGCGAATAATCCTTGCGCGATACAAGTATTTTATGGGAAAACCCCACCCCCTCGATAGGATTAGGAGCGTTGCTGGAGTTTTTTCGGCCACTTCTTCTCCCAACGCTAACGCTTCCCGAAGTGGCATATAAGTTAGTTTAGCTTAGATTGTCCCAATAGATTTTGTTAATAAAATAGCTACCGACCGAGTCATGGTTCGGCCCTCTCGGGCGCCCTCGGATCGGACTGCTAACGCGTAATAATGGTAACCGTCCAAGCCGAGGTTACCCCTCACCGGGGGGACCCTTGTGTCGAGTTACCACCTAATAGAGGTTCAGGCTAAGCGACCTAAGAGCTATGCCACCTCTCAAATCCGGTGAAGCAGTAAAGGCCAGCTCCTCTGTGCCAACTGTGTTAGTTCGTCCAAAAAAAAAAACGCAATAAACATTCAGGATTCCACAGTGTACTCCAAATACAACAAAGTATTTTATTCTACTCTTATCCCAAGTTCTACCAAGTAAATCTGCTAAAGATTTGAATAATATATATGCTAAAAGAATTTTGTAAATTTCATGCATTCGGCATTTCTTCAAAATTCACAATGAGTGGAGTGCATCCTGGTTTAATACACATAATTAGATAACGTATAATAAATACACATAACGTTAAATAAAACAAAACACAGAAAACATTAGACATTTTATTCTTCCCAAAAAAGTCAATTGTCATCATAATATTGTTTGACACTTTGGAAAACAATTTGCAACCATTCAATGAGCGAACATATATTTTTGTAAACAAATTAGTTGCTCACTGAATAGTGTCTACATTACAAGTATTTAACAGTTACGAGTAACTTATATATTAAACTATATTATTTCGTTACATTTTGCTATTTTATTTAGTAATACAAAATAGAGATTTTTTTTCACTCCACACAAAAACTCGAAACACCAAAATGATGACCGAAATTACTCCCCACCTATGAGCTTACACAGATATTTAACCATACACAGAGAAACAGCTTCGCTTCTCTGAAGCCGAAGTTAAAGTCTTTACAGAGTCTAATTCATTTACAGCAAGTTTTATATGACAACACTGTGGAATACTTCATTCAAATTCAAAATTTTAAAACAAAAAGAAACTGAAAGTATTTTTTTTCTATCTGCGTATTTACAGATAATATATTGCTGTCAAATCGCCCAAATCAAATGTCACGCACTATATGCACAGAAATCAGAATGAAGAATAATTTAGATATTCAGAGATATTCAGGGGTAGAGCTCTCCTGAACTACTATAAAATATATTATCATGTCGTTGAAGGATGGGCCTTTCCATACATTTCAACATTCAAATCCGTACTAGATTAACACGTGACAAAACTTCATACAATCTTAAAAATCTATATAAACTTAATCTGTATTTTCACAACGCCATTTCTGACAATTAATGACTATGCACTTGTGGGAGGCCTTCACTATTGTAGATATTTGCGGGAAGAATAACACTCGGAGTCCAGATTTGTAATGTCATGTAATTTCTAATCTCTTAACTATATATACAAACTTATGTGCTACGTCCTTACTGGTACTAATTATAAACTAAGTTTGTCGACCAATCAGGAAGGGACATTGAGCAACAGCTATTTGCAATGAGAGTGAGCGAGAGGTGACCTCTGTCACACATCTTGCGCGCTCCGCACAGAGATAGCGATACGCTGTTTAAGACCCCGACATCACTCCCTCAAGCGAAGCGTACGCTCTTCTTTACGACGCGGCCCGATCTTGTTACGTAGGGATGGCTGGTAGCGAGCATGTTACTTGATGTTGCTGTGTTTCTAGTTACAGGTACCTCTTCCTTGTCTGTTTCACTCTCAATTTTATATGCGGGCTTCAATCTGTCCAGCGATATTACTGAAGTTCGCGTTGGAAGTTGAATTTTGAAATATTTTTCGTGTCGCTTTAAAACTTCGTATGGTCCGTCGTACGGTGGTGTGAGTGGTGACCGCACGGTGTCATTGCGGACGAATACATGTGAGCACTTTGAGAGATCTTTGTAGACGAATGGTCGCTGTGACGTTTGTTGCGGACGTGTTGTAGGCGTTAATGACGTCATCGCTTCTGTTAGATGCCGTAGAAAGTCTGCGTCGTCATATTTCGGCTGAGTAGGCACGAAGAAATCGGACGGTATCCTCAGATTTGTACCATAGGTCATAAGCGCGGGGCTGAAATTGTTGTCGTCTCGTATAGCGCTGCGTAGCCCCAACAGAACTGTAGGTAAGTCTTCACTCCATGTTATAGACGCGCCACGAGCCATGAGCGCGGCCTTCATAGTTCTATGCCATCTCTCTATTTGACCGTTAGATTGAGGATGGAATGCGGTGGTTCGAATTCTGTTTATTCCAAACTTTTTTTAATAATGTGTTGAACAATGATGATTCGAACTGGCGGCCTTGATCGGTTGATATTCTTAACGGACAACCGAAGCGTGTTATCCACTGTTCGTAAAGCGCTTTAGCGACTGTCTCTGCGGTTATGTCTTGCACGGGAATCGCTTCGGGCCATTTCGTGCATCTATCGATAATAGTGATGCAGTATCGATAACCGTTGGATGGTTGTAGGGGGGCCGACTATGTCTATGTGTATATGTTCGAAGCGTTGCGATGGCGGAAATGTAGATAGCGGCGTTACGACGTGGCGATGTACTTTAGCGCGCTGACATTCTGTGCAGGCTTTCGTCCAACTTGCCACTTCTTTACTCATCGCTGGCCAGAAGAATTTGGTGGTCATCTGCTTTCTTGTCGTTCTTACGCCTGGATGGCACAGTTCGTGTTGCGCTTTGAAAGCGGTGTAACGATATGCCTTGGGTAAAATGGGCGTGGCGTTGTTGTGGACAGCTCACACGTGATTGGACGGCTCATTCCAGGTAGGGTTAGATCGGCGAATTTTAAGTTCGGTTGTACTTTTAACTTCTTTAGTTCTTCGTCGTTGCTTTGGTCGATAGACAATTGAGCGAAGTCGATTGCAGTTGGGCATTGTATTTCCTCTATGCGCGACAATGCGTCGGCGACTGGGTTCTCTTCGCCTTTTAGATACCTCGATTTTGAGCAGAATTGGCTGATGTAGCTGAGTTGACGTTCACGGCGCGGGCTGTCGCTGTTACTCGCTGTCTTTGTCAGTGCATACGTAAGAGGCTTGTGATCGGTGTAGATGGTGACTTCGGAGCCTTCTATTAATCGACGAAAATGTTTTACAGCTGAGTAGATCGCTAATAGCTCGCGATCGTACACGCTGTAGCGGCGTTGAGTAGCACTCATAGTTTTCGAAAAGAATGCCAGTGGTTTCCAAACTTCTGAGTCTTTTTGTTGCAGTACGGCGCCTAGACTATGATCAGAGGCGTCGGTCATGATGACAAGTTTGTTTCCGACAGACGGGTACGCTAGTGTTGTGGCTTCTGAGATGCTTTGGCGGCATTTTTCAAAAGCGTTTTCGGCTTCAGGCGTCCATTCGATTGGCGTCTTGTCGTTTTTTTTTCTGTTATGTAAATACTTGTTAAGTTCGTGTTGTAAGTCGGCTTGGTGAGGTAGGCAATCACGGTAGAAATTTAGCATGCCTAAGAAACGTCGTAGCTCGATGATGGTTTTCGGCTTGGGGTATGTAGATATGGCGTCTGTACGTTCTTGAGGAGGTCTTATTCCCTCTGCTGTAACTTCGTAGCCCAGGAAGTTGATCGTATTCTTTCCAAACTCGCACTTGTCTACGTTGATCGAGACACCGTATTTCTCGAGGCGTTTTAATATTTCGTGAAGCAGCTTTTTATGCGATTCTTCACATTTTGAAAAGAGCAGGATGTCGTCTATGTAGCGCTATCCACACACTTGCAGGGACCTCGCGCATGAATCTTTGATAAGATTGGCTTCCATTTTGAGACCAAACGTCATGCAGTTGAATTCGAATAGGCCGAAAGGTGTGATTACAGCGGTCTTCTTTGCGTCTTCTTTATTTATAGGTATCCAGTAATATGCAGTCTTGATATCGATTTTGGAGAATAATTTCATGTCTTTCAGCTGATACGTGAAGTCTTGAATGCGAGGTATAGGGTACCGGTCCGGTTGTGTAACCGCGTTAAGGCGTCTGTAATCTCCGCAAATTCGTATTCCTCCATCTTTTTTCTTAACAACATGGAGCGGGCTCGCCCAAGGACTCTTTGATGGCTGGCATATACCCATCTCCATCATGCGCTCGAATTCTTCTTTGGCCGCTTTGTATTTGTCGGGCGGCAGGGGCGCAGCAAACAACGGTGGGCCGGTTGTTTCGATGTAATGAACTACGTTGTGTTTCGGTGGCTGCTTCAGTGACATGGGCCGAAGTACGTTAGGATAAGTCTTCAATATGCCATGGTAATCTTGACTGGAATTGATAAGGTGGATGGCTTCGGAAGGTGTAGAAATCTCGATGGCATTTATCGATAGTTCTGTCACCATATCGACTAACCTTTTCTTATGCAGGTCCACAAGCAGTTGAAAATGGCGAAGAAAGTCAGCTCCTAATATCGAAGTCTTGACATCTGCAATGATGAAGGTCCACGTGAAGCTTCGACGAAGGCCAAGGTTCAGCCTAATCGTTTTCTCACCATACGTTTTTATGGGCGTATTATTTGCGGCAAAAAGTTGGAAAGCGCTATCTTGGCTGTTTTTTCTTGTCTTATTTGTCGCTGCCAGTACGGAAATGTCGGCGCCTGTGTCCACGAGGAAACGTTCTCGAGTGTCGCGATCGTGTACACATAGGCGATTGCTTGTATGGGAGACATCGACGCTCGCCACAGTCGATGTCGACGTTAGTTTTCCGACTTCTTATTTCGGCGACAGCACGGTGACTCGCAACGTTTCGCTTTGTCGCCAAACCGGAAATGGTATTTGCATTCCCATGTAGGATCCCCAGGCTTCACTGATGAACTGCGTCGCGTACTGGACTGCGAACGTGAGCGTGAGCGCCAGCGAAAGGGACGGCGCTGATCATTATGCTGCGAACGGGAGCGTATTTCGGCAATTTCAAGCGTAAGTTTTTCAATTTGCTTCGTTAAAAATTCGAGTCTTGTATTAGTTTCCTCTTCTGTAGATTTTGAGACGACGGCGACGGAAGCGTTATGTGCTGGCGCGGAGTATTCGGCCATCTGGTCGGCCATGGCGGCAAGCACGTCGAGCGATGATTCAGTATTGATCGAGAGAACTACGCGTATTTGTGTGGGTAGTTGATTGAGCCACTCGATTTTGAGGCCGTCATCTGTTATCATCCCACCTCCGAGTTCACGCATTCTTCGCAGTAGCTGAGAGGGGGCTTCTGGTCGCCGAGCTCTAAACCACTGATAAGTTGTTGAAAATTCTTCACTTCGGATTTATCGTACACGGCGAGTAGGCGGTTTTAATGGCTTGATATTTTTTGCCTGGCGGGTTGTACAGGATATCCGTGAGATGTCGCAGGTCCGTTGCTTGGAGTTGTTGCAGAACGAAGCGAAATTTTGGTCATCCGATGTTTTAGCGGCTCCACCACGGCTTCGAATTGATGAACTATTCGAGGAATTTCCCGCCAAAATGGTAGTAATTTTGACTGGATGGAGACTCCTGCCAGGTCTAAGCTTGGTAACGATGCTTGTTGGCTTGAATCTTGATTCGAACAGCTATGTTGATCTTCCATGTTTCAATCACGTCGGTCTGACTCCAGATCACGTCGGGGTCACCAATGTGGGAGGCCTTCACTATTGTAGATATTTGCGGGAAGAATAACACTCGGAGTCCAGATTTGTAATGTCATGTAATTTCTAATCTCTTAACTATATATACAAACTTATGTGCTACGTCCTTACTGGTACTAATTATAAACTAAGTTTGTCGACCAATCAGGAAGGGACATTGAGCAACAGCTATTTGCAATGAGAGTGAGCGAGAGGTGACCCTCTCTGTCACACATCTTGCGCGCTCCGCACAGAGATAGCGATACGCTGTTTAAGACCCCCGACACACTATTAAAGATACTATCGTCGGAGGTGAGTAATAAAAATAATTTCAAACTTCAGTCTCATTAAAAACATGTCTCAGAATTAGTAAAGGCCTAAAAATTAACATCTTTGTATGGAAAACGTTTAGGCGTATATCTTTTTTTTTAATTGGATGCTATTTGCGGGCAGTTTCAGAGGAACAAAGTACAGTATGCATTTAAGTCGTAAAAAGGCAATAAAAATAATTTTAGATACTGTATTACAAAAAATATAATATTTGTTATTCTTACATTTTACTAAAGATTTTTTCCATGTCTCCTTTTAGGGGTGTAAGCTCATGTTGAAGAGTAAATTTCCATTTTTAAAAACAAAATTACAAAATAAGGCTTGAAGTCGGTAAATCCCTAGTACACAGTATAAGGATCTACCTAATAAGTGTGATGCGGGGTAGACTGTCTTAATATACCTCATCTATAATTATTCCGTTATTTTTAACTAAAAAAATAATAATACACGTATCCAATCGTGTTAGCTTACCAAGAATAAATGCAAACAACATTAAAAATTACAAACTACTTAAACATGATTTAACATGTGTAAATATGTTGATTGCAGATTTTAAAAATTCCATTAATATTCAGAATTAAAGGCAATTTGAATTCTCAGTAGACTATTTGTCATATGTAACTTCTGCTTGGTAAGATAATAATTTAAAATAAAATGTTTAAAAAGATGTCCGCAAAGGCTTTTTTTTATAGCAGATTAAATATTTTATTTATATAATAATTGTTATATTTTCCAATACAATTTGACGTCACTAATCTGCCCAAAATTACGGTATTCATTTTTAATTTCATGTCAGCTCAAGTTTAAATCACGGGGTTATTAATACACTTAATAATGAATGACAGCTCCAAAATGGACATAGACTAAACAAGTGAATGTAAAGTTTGACTTTTTTTTTAGCATATAAGATGTCAACAGACACCTTATATGCTCACGTACGCCAATCTAAGCTCCATCTTAGCCTTCCATCATGCGAGATAGAAGCCAAACGTGAGCCTATTTTGTATAAAAAGATTGTATGATACTATTTGATAGTTATTAACTAAATCTTTATCAAAATAAAATGTCAAATGGTTGTGAAATGTCAACGGCCCTGATTACAATTATACCGTTTAAGTTATATAGCTGGTATAAAGTCTAAATCGTGGTTCTTTCCTATGTTATCTATACAAACATTTGTGTTTTTTTTTAATCTAAGTTACATGGCAATACAGTACACATTTTAAAATTAGATTCGATAGATTTTGATAATTCCATCGCATTAAATTTTTTCATAAGCTGAAGGTTACGTTAAAATAATAAAACATAGATTATAGACTTGAAAATATTATAGTTATAGCAAATAAAATACACACGGTACATTTCGATCAAGAACGTTTAATTGACAATTGATCGCCGTGATTATATTCGAAATGCTTGTTTGCTAATTAATTCTATTGGAGGTATTATTTACAAAGAGCAATATATCATCATATATAAAATCTAGAAAAAAGGGCGTATAAAAAGCTAGTTGAAGTCGCTTATACTTTATATAAAAATCCTGTTTAATTGTAAATAGCATAATAATGTTCAATTCTAAATAATGCAAGTAGAAACGGAAGGTGACGTGACTTAAAACGGTAAGTTCCTAATAATGGAGTGGCACTTTCTAGAATGTTCTCTATGCGAAAGCGTTGCAAGAGAAATAACTCTATTTGTTAAAAATTCCGTTATTCAAAAGTCAGTACAGGAATGATTTTTTTTTAATTTTAAAAAAACTTATCCAATATGACCAAAGAATTGAATCATATCATGAACTAACGCTCAGGGTTTCGAACAAATATAAATTTCTTACTAATATTTATATTTCTGTTCGATGTAGGACAACTCGGCCAATGAAATAAAAAAATCTGTTTATGTTGTAACCTATATTAGGCACTCCTTGTCTATGTCACATAATAGAAATTAAGAGAAAATATTGACATTTGTTAACTTTGTGTTTATTTCTCCTGCCCGCCGCTAAACCTAAATGTTATTACATGCATTTATGTTTATAATTCTTAAATACATTTCTTTTACAGTGTTATTAACGTTTTTCAAATAGAATTCATCAAAATGGATCGTAATTTAAATGTAATCATATTTTAATAACGCCATTTCTGACAATTAATGACTATGCACTTGTGGGAGGCCTTCACTATTGTAGATATTTGCGGGAAGAATAACACTCGGAGTCCAGATTTGTAATGTCATGTAATTTCTAATTTAACTATATATACAAACTTATGTGCTACGTCCTTACTTCGGGTACTAATTATAAACTAAGTTTGTCGACCAATCAGGAAGGACATTGAGCAACAGCTATTTGTACGAGAGTGAGCGAGAGGACCCTCTCTGTCACACATCTTGCGCGCTCCGCACAGAGATAGCGATACGCTGTTTAAGACCCCGACATCACTCCCTCAAGCGAAGCGTACGCTCTTCTTTACGACGCGGCCCGATCTTGTTACGTAGGGATGGCTGGTAGCTTATATGTTACTTGATGTTGCTGTGTTTCTAGTTACAGGTACCTCTTCCGGTCTGTTTTGCGACTCTCAATTTTATATGCGGGCTTCAATCTGTCCAGCGATATTACTGAAGTTCGCGTTGGAAGTTGAATTTTGAAATATTTTTCGTGTCGCTTTAAAACTTCGTATGGTCCGTCGTACGTGCAGGTGAGTGGTGACCGCACGGTGTCATTGCGGACGAATACATGAGCACTTTGAGAGATCTTTTGTAGACGAATGGTCGCTGTGACGTTTGTTGCGGACGTGTTGTAGGCGTTAATGACGTCATCGCTTCTGTTAGATGCCGTAGAAAGTCTGCGTCGTCATATTTCGGCTGAGTAGGCACGAAGAAATCGGACGGTATCCTCAGATTTGTACCATAGGTCATAAGCGCGGGGCTGAAATTGTTGTCGTCTCGTATAGCGCTGCGTAGCCCCAACAGAACTGTAGGTAAGTCTTCACTCCATGTTATAGACGCGCCACGAGCCATGAGCGCGGCCTTCATAGTTCTATGCCATCTCTATTTGACCGTTAGATTGAGGATGGAATGCGGTGGTTCAATTCTGTTTATTCCAAACTTTTTTAATAATGTGTTGAACAATGATGATTCGAACTGGCGGCCTTGATCGGTTGATATTCTTAACGGACAACCGAAGCGTGTTATCCACTGTTCGTAAAGCGCTTTAGCGACTGTCTCTGCGGTTATGTCTTGCACGGGAATCGCTTCGGGCCATTTCGTGCATCTATCGATAATAGTGATGCAGTATCGATAACCGTTGGATGGTTGTAGGGGGCCGACTATGTCTATGTGTATATGTTCGAAGCGTTGCGATGGCGGAAATGTAGATAGCGGCGTTACGACGTGGCGATGTACTTTAGCGCGCTGACATTCTGTGCAGGCTTTCGTCCAACTTGCCACTTCTTTACTCATCGCTGGCCAGAAGAATTTGGTGGTCATCTGCTTTCTTGTCGTTCTTACGCCTGGATGGCACAGTTCGTGTTGCGCTTTGAAAGCGGTGTAACGATATGCCTTGGGTAAAAATGGGCGTGGCGTTGTTGTGGACAGCTCACGTGATTGGACGGCTCATTCCAGGTAGGGTTAGATCGGCGAATTTTAAGTTCGGTTGTACTTTTAACTTTAGTTCTTCGTCGTTGCTTTGGTCGATAGACAATTGAGCGAAGTCGATTGCAGTTGGGCATTGTATTTCCTCTATGCGCGACAATGCGTCGGCGACTGGGTTCTCTTCGCCTTTAGATACCTCGATTTTTGAGCAGAATTGGCTGATGTAGCTGAGTTGACGTTCACGGCGCGGGCTGTCGCTGTTACTCGCTGTCTTTGTCAGTGCATACGTAAGAGGCTTGTGATCGGTGTAGATGGTGACTTCGGAGCCTTCTATTAATCGACGAAAATGTTTTACAGCTGGTAGATCGCTAATAGCTCGCGATCGTACACGCTGTAGCGGCGTTGAGTAGCACTCATAGTTTTCGAAAAGAATGCCAGTGGTTTCCAAACTTCTGAGTCTTTTTGTTGCAGTACGGCGCCTAGACTATGATCTGAGGCGTCGGTCATGATGACAAGTTTGTTTCCGACAGACGGGTACGCTAGTGTTGTGGCTTCTGAGATGCTTTGGCGGCATTTTTCAAAAGCGTTTTCGGCTTCAGGCGTCCATTCGATTGGCGTCTTGTCGTTTTTTTTTTGTTATGTAAATACTTGTTAAGTTCGTGTTGTAAGTCGGCTTGGTGAGGTAGGCAATCACGGTAGAAATTTAGCATGCCTAAGAAACGTCGTAGCTCGATGATGGTTTTCGGCTTGGGGTATGTAGATATGGCGTCTGTACGTTCTTGAGGAGGTCTTATTCCTCTGCTGTAACTTCGTAGCCCAGGAAGTTGATCGTATTCTTTCCAAACTCACACTTGTCTACGTTGATCGAGACACCGCATTTCGAGGCGTTTTAATATTTCGTGAAGCAGCTTTTATGCGATTCTTCACATTTTGAAAAGAGCAGGATGTCGTCTATGTAGCAAAAGCATCCGCTAATACCTCGTAGGACCTCATGCATGAATCTTTGATAAGATTGGCTTCCATTTTGAGACCAAACGTCATGCAGTTGAATTCGAATAGGCCGAAAGGTGTGATTACAGCGGTCTTCTTTGCGTCTTCTTTATTTATAGGTATCCAGTAATATGCAGTCTTGATATCGATTTTTGGAGAATAATTTCATGTCTTTCAGCTGATACGTGAAGTCTTGAATGCGAGGTATAGGGTACCGGTCCGGTTGTGTAACCGCGTTAAGGCGTCTGTAATCTCCGCAAATTCGTATTCCTCCATCTTTTTCTTAACAACATGGAGCGGGCTCGCCCAGGACTCTTTGATGGCTGGCATATACCCATCTCCATCATGCGCTCGAATTCTTCTTTGGCCGCTTTGTATTTGTCGGGCGGCAGGGCGCGCGTGCAAACAACGGTGGGCCGGTTGTTTCGATGTAATGAACTACGTTGTGTTTCGGTGGCTGCTTCAGTGACATGGGCCGAAGTACGTTAGGATAAGTCTTCAATATGCCATGGTAATCTTGACTGGAATTGATAAGGTGGATGGCTTCGGAAGGTGTAGAAATCTCGATGGCATTTATCGATAGTTCTGTCACCATATCGACTAACCTTTTCTTTATGCAGGTCCACAAGCAGTTGAAAATGGCGAAGAAAGTCAGCTCCTAATATCGAAGTCTTGACATCTGCAATGATGAAGGTCCACGTGAAGCTTCGACGAAGGCCAAGGTTCAGCCTAATCGTTTTCTCACCATACGTTTTATGGGCGTATTATTTGCGGCAAAAGTTGGAAAGCGCTATCTTGGCTGTTTTTCTTGTCTTATTTGTCGCTGCCAGTACGGAATGTCGGCGCCTGTGTCCACGAGGAAACGTTCTCGAGTGTCGCGATCGTGTACACATAGGCGATTGCTTGTATGTGGGGAGACATCGACGCTCGCCACAGTCGATGTCGACGTTAGTTTTCCGACTTCTTATTTCGGCGACAGCACGGTGACTCGCAACGTTTCGCTTTGTCGCCAAACCGGAAATGGTATTTGCATTCCCATGTAGGATCCCCAGGCTTCACTGATGAACTGCGTCGCGTACTGGACTGCGAACGTGAGCGTGAGCGCCAGCGAAAGGGACGGCGCTGATCATTATGCTGCGAACGGGAGCGTATTTCGGCAATTTCAAGCGTAAGTTTTTCAATTTGCTTCGTTAAAAATTCGAGTCTTGTATTAGTTTCCTCTTCTGTAGATTTTGAGACGACGGCGACGGAAGCGTTATGTGCTGGCGCGGAGTATTCGGCCATCTGGTCGGCCATGGCGGCAAGCACGTCGAGCGATGATTCAGTATTGATCGAGAGAACTACGCGCATTTTGTGTGCTGATTGGTTTCACCGATTTTGAGGCCGTCATCTGTTATCATCCCACCTCCGAGTTCACGCATTCTTCGCAGTAGTTGAGAGGGCTTCTGGTCGCCGAGCTCTAAACCACTGATAAGTTGTTGAAAATTCTTCACTTCGGATTTATCGTACACGGCGAGTAGGCGGTTTTTAATGGCTTGATATTTTTTTGCCTCCGGCGGGTTGTACAGGATATCCGTGAGATGTCGCAGGTCCGTTGCTTGGAGTTGTTGCAGAACGAAGCGAAATTTTTGGTCATCCGATGTTTTTAGCGGCTCCACCACGGCTTCGAATTGGATGAACCATGCCCGAGGAATTTCCCGCCAAAATGGTAGTAATTTCGACTGGATGGAGACTCCTGCCAGGTCTAAGCTTGGTAACGATGCTTGTTGGCTTGAATCTTGATTCGAACAGCTATGTTGATCTTCCATGTTTTGATCACGTCGGTCTGACTCCAAATCACGTCGGGGTCACCAATGTGGGAGGCCTTCACTATTGTAGATATTTGCGGGAAGAATAACACTCGGAGTCCAGATTTGTAATGTCCTGTAATTTCTAATCTCTTAACTATATATACAAACTTATGTGCTACGTCCTTACTGGTACTAATTATAAACTAAGTTTGTCGACCAATCAGGAAGGGACATTGAGCAACAGCTATTTGTAATGAGAGTGAGCGAGAGGTGACCCTCTCTGTCACACATCTTGCGCGCTCCGCACAGAGATAGCGATACGCTGTTTAAGACCCCGACACTATTAAAGATACTATCGTCGGAGGTGAGTAATAAAAATAATTTCAAACTTCAGTCTCATTAAAAACATGTCTCAGAATTAGTAAAGGCTTATAAATTAACATCTTTGTATGGAAAACGTTTAGGCGTATATCTTTTTTGCGGTGCGATGCTATTTGCGGGCAGTTTCAGAGGAACAAAGTACAGTATGCATTTAAGTCGTAAAAAGGCAATAAAAATAATTTTAGATACTGTATTACAAAAAATATAATATCTGTATGTTATTCTTACATTTTACTAAAGATTTTTTCCATGTCTCCTTTTAGGGGTGTAAGCTCATGTTGAAGAGTAAATTTCCAACATTTTTAAAAACAAAATTACAAAATAAGGCCTGAAGTTGGTAAATCCCTAATACACAGTATAAGGATCTACCTAATAAGTGTGATGCGGGGTAGACTATCTTAATATACCTCATCTATAATTATTCCGTTATTTTTAACTAAAAAAAAAAATAATACACGTATCCAATCGTGTTAGCTTACCAAGAATAAATGCAAACAACATTAAAAATTACAAACTACTTAAACATGATTTAACATGTGTAAATATGTTGATTGCAGATTATAAAATCTCCATTAATATTCAGAATTAAAGGCAATTTGAATTCTCAGTAGACTATTTGTCAAATGTGACTTCCGCTTGGTAAGATAATAATTTAAAATAAAATGTTTAAAAAGATGTCCGCAAAGGCTTTTTTTATAGCAGATTAAATATTTTATCTATATAATAATTGTTATATTTTCCAATACATTTTGACGTCACTAATCTGCCCAAAATTACGGTATTCATTTTAAATTTCATGTCAGCTCAAGTTTAAATCACGGGGTTATTAATACACTTAATAATGAATGACAGCTCCAAAATGGGCATAGACTAAACAAGTGCATGTAAAGTTTGACTTTTTTTTTAGAGAATGTCAACAGACACCTTATAGGCTCACGTATGTATGTACCTAAGCTCCATCTTAGCCTTCCATCATGCGAGATAGAAGCCAAACGTGAGCCTATTTTGTATATAAAAAGATTGTATGATACTATTTGATAGTTATTGACTAATCAATATAAAATGTCAAATGTCAACGGCCCTGATTACAATTATACCGTTTAAGTTATATAGCTGGTATAAAGTCTAAATCGTGGTTCTTTCCTATGTTATCTATACAAACATTTGTGTTTTTTTTTAATCTAAGTTACATGGCAATACAGTACACATTTTAAAATTAGATTCGATAGATTTTGATAATTCCATCGCATTAAATTTTTTCATAAGCTGAAGTGTACGTTAAAATAATAAAACATAGATTATAGACTTGAAAATATTATAGTTATAGCAAATAAAATACACACGGTACATTGCGATCAAGAACGTTTAATTGACAATTGATCGCCGTGATTATATTCGAAATGCTTGTTTGCTAATTAATTCTATTGGAGGTATTATTTACAAAGAGCAATATATAAAATCTAGAAAAAAGGGCGTATAAAAAGCTAGTTGAAGTCGCTTATACTTTATATAAAAATCCTGTTTAATTGTAAATAGCATAATAATGTTCAATTCTAAATAATGCAAGTAGAAACGGAAGGTGACGTGACTTAAAACGGTAAGTTCGGTAAGTGGCACTTTCTAGAATGTTCTCTATGCGAAAGCGTTGCAAGAGAAATAACTCTATTTGTTAAATATTCCGATATTCAACGTCCTGAACCCATTATAAGCCAGTACAGGCGTGAAAATTATTTTTAAAAACTTATCCAATATGACCAAAGAATTGAATCATATCAATCATAAACTAACGCTCAGGGTTTCGAACAAATATAAATTTCTTACTAATATTTATATTTCTGTTCGATGTACGACAACTCGGCCAATGAAATAAAAAAAATCTGTTTATGTTGGTAACCTATATTAGGCACTCCTTGTCTATGTCACATAATAGAAATAAAGAAAAAATATTGACATTTGTTAACTTTGTGTTTATTTCTCTTGCCCGCCGCTAAACCTAAATGTTATTACATGCATTTATGTTTATAATTCTTAAATACATTTCTTTTACAGTGTTATTAACGTTTTTCAAATAGAATTCATCAAAATGGATCGTAATTTAAATGTAATCATATTTTAATAAATAAGTTATTGACTTTATAAGATTATTAAAAGTCAATTTATGAGAATTACATAATTCCATATTGGATATAGACCAATTTATATAATTTAAAAGTATATATTACATTTTTAGCTTTGACAGCTGTCACAGTTTACAAACATTTTTTTAAATAATTTATAGTATGGTAACAAGACCATGAAGCCAATTTCGAAAACTAAAATAAGAGAGAATAATTTCAAAAATCAAACTGTTAACACGTAAAATTATGGAGCCCAAAAATATATTAGTCACAATTAGCATATGTAATATCCATTTGAAAAACGTCACAACGACTGGAACATCTGTTGGCGCATTATCAAAATTAATAGATTGGAAACTACATTATATTATCTTTACCTTATAGTCTATAACTTCTTAATTTTATATTAAGTATATTTTTTTTTTAATTTTTGAAGTAATATCTGTGTATGTGAGGAAAATCTACAATTACGGAAATTTGAGAAAGTGAGTAGAAAATAAAGTAAAATATTTAAAATTTACACGATTTTTCTTTCCTTTAAACGGGTTTTAAAAATGGTAAACATAGTTTATATTT
This sequence comes from Meandrusa payeni, assembly GCA_029286785.1. NCBI lineage: Eukaryota > Metazoa > Arthropoda > Insecta > Lepidoptera > Papilionidae > Meandrusa > Meandrusa payeni. Next base: position 3,810,895 of record JAGSMX010000032.1, read on the forward strand.
ATGGTTAGTTATAGTTATAGTTAGTCATAATATGACTTTATCGTTAAAACTTGCAGAAAATAAAAAAAAGTAAAAATTATTGTGTATCTATTTTTTAATTTTACTCATAAAACATTAAAAATATATGATATAATATTATTTGTCATGTTTACAGAAACATTGACAAATATTATTTGTATACAGAGTTTGAATATATGTGTCCATATATTTTTCAACAGATAGGCCCCTAGAAATAAAAACGGAAATTAATTTCAACATGTCGTGCAGATTTGATGTTCTTTTAACTAAGTAGGGTAGACAGAGGCAGCATTTCAACAAGCTTCTATGTTGACAAATTTTTAGAAGTGATTTTTTGTATCCCTATCGATTACCAATCGAAATTAAGTAAAAGTACAAAAATTGACTTGCTAAAAATTTGTGTCCTGTTTAAGGCGATGCGTTCATTCCCGTTACATATGGGACTAAATAAGCTTGGTGAAACGGCGACACCGAAAGCTGCTCTGTTTACTCCTGTAGAGTTTAAAGGACGTCAGAGCGTATACCTATGTAATACATTAGTACCTCGATACGGAACGTGTCATAAACATTCGACTTTTAGAGGATGGGTAGAATCCTATGTAAATAGCGTATTTAGATTTTTATTCTTACCACGCAATACATTGTTTTCCGTTTTTTTAAATTAATAAATAAATTTCTTCTGTTCAGTCTGTGAAGTGATACTACATTGCAGTATGGAGGAAGACATTTAGAAACGTCTATATATACAGCTATAGATCGATTACTTTTTGAGCCTTCGAATGTATGGTATTGGCCTATCTGTGTATTCGAACTTTTGCTAAGTAAAATTAGAAACTTTTATAATAGAAATTTATTACTAAATTTGGGTATAAATTAACTTCTCTAACAAATTCGGTGGACTGATTCATTTTAGTATGTAATTTAAAAATAATAAAATTCAATAAGATTCATGCAAAAGAAGTCACAGTAAATGTCAGTATATTATCAATGGCAACATCTAACTCGACTGACTAAATATGTTAAAAGATCAAAAAAAATATTTTGTAATTAACCTAAAACTTAAACGAGACTATGACACTGGATTTATATGATAAAAATAAAGAGCCAAATTAAAATGAGATATACTCTTCTCAAAGGTCTCGCAACTTAAATCCCTCTGATGTCGGTAGTAATCAAGCGCGAAATCTATTCGACCTATAAATTTAATAAAACCTCAACGGACGGATGTCTAAACCTACGTATATTCATAAACATTTCACTTGCACAAATACACAGATAATATAAAGGTTTTATTCACTCTGTGTGATGAGATCACGAGGCAAAGGAAATACGTCACGTGGGCTCTATGGCATAATGTTGTCAGTGCTTTTTTTTATTATTTTGTTTCATTCTGATATTTGATGAAAACGGTGGGAAATGAAATTTGTTTATTAAGTATTACAAGTACATGTCGCTTTACGGGTGATTTTTTTATGACGTCACGTGATCAGTTCACATAATGCATTATTATTATATCGATCAGTTAGTTGTATTTATAAAAACAATTTAAATTGTGTCTTGCCACAGATGTATTATAAAAACATATGAAAATATGGTTATGTTGATAAAAAAAAATTATTAATTATCAAATATTCCTAGCTCACATCGTCAACCATTTTGAAATTTTTAGTCTGCAATAGAAAATGTGTGTTGTCTTTTTGACAGAAATATGGGACAGAGTGAACTTGAGTGTCTTACGGTAGCGGCCATGTTTTGCAGAGGAAAGGGACACAAATATTAAACTCTAGTCACATCCCTTTCACTCCAAGGCACTCGATAGTAGGTACATTAATTATTAACAATCTTTAACAATTGTATTTCGATCAAGGACTTATAAATAGGTAAATTACAGATTAAAATAGAAAACCTCTTTGCTAATAAGAACAATTGGCGCTACAAGACTGTTATAATTTCCTTTATTCCCTTGTATTTTTATTGTTTTATGGTCTCTTTTGTGAAAAACATACGCTAATTGGCCAGAGCAGCTAACTACGACTGCAGAGCTTTTAGGTCGCTTAGCCTGAACTTCTATTGGGAGCAACACGTCCCAAGGTCTCTTGAGGAAGGACATCTTCAACTTACGGTTACTTCAGCTGCCAATAATCGTTGAAAATATTCCCTTTCCAAAAGAAAAGGTTCTTTGAGCATAATAAAATAATGAAATTTTATGAAGTCAGTTAAAAAGAAAGCATCACATAAAAAGTATAATACTATGTTTGATGGGACCCAAGCTAACGTTGTTTGTCTTACGAAAAAGGGGGTGAACAGCGACCATTTTGTTGCATCAGCAAAGAGGTGACAAACATTACGAGTTGTACACGTTAATATTCGACAATGCGCCAGAACAATTGTCATATCTAAGTCTATGTAACGCTAAACAAAACACGCCAGGCGGCGCCACCGCGGCCGGCGGACCTCTGGGGAGAGAGACGTTCAGATCAGATCACAGAACACACAATAACATTAGAGTTTTGACACCTATATATTCTACTAGCTGCGCCCCGCGGTGTTACCCTAATTTTTTTAAAATTCAAAACAATATATATATATATATATATATATATATATATATGTATATATATATAAAAGAGAAAGTGTGTGGGTTTGTTCCATATAGGATCCAAAACGGCTGGACCGATTTCAATGAAACTTTCAGGCAATCTTCAAATTGACCTGGCAAGTAATCCTGTTAAGTTTGGTGACGATCGGAGGAGCTCTTCTCTTTTTGAACTGTCAAACAATCCATACGTCGTACTTTTATTTCTGACATTAACTCGAGCCCGATATGTTTTTGTATAAACGTTAAGAATGTACTTATTGATATGTACATGGGTGTAGGCAATAATCTTCACCCGCTCGAGAAGACAATGAATACGGAGAGAAATTAATAATGTTATATATTGTCAGAGTTAAATTTAAAAAAAAGAGCCGCAGCTTTACAAGAGAAGGTTGCCGAACCCTGAACTATTACTAAACTAAGTCTAATTTTTTTTATAACTTAAACTTGTAAATACTTAAATTTGTGAACCACAATGGTGGGCGGATTGTTCACAGTGGCGAAAACTTGAACCACTGGTGTTACAATAATACCGCTCCGAATTAGTATATAGCTATCTCCTTAAGGGAGCCCGCGGTAGCTCAGTGTCCGATCGGTTGGCGTTGAATAGTACGCTAGCAACCCGAGTTCGATCCCCGGTGCTGGCACCAATAAATTTGTTGTTGCAATTTTGTGCTGATTTACCACGCGCTCGGCGGTGAAGGAAAACATCGTGAGGAAACCTACATGTCCTAGAAAAAAATTCTAAGACAGGTGAAGTCTGGCAATCCGCACTAGGTGTGCGTGGTGGACTATGCCCTTATACTCTCTTTACACAGAAGGCTTCTGCCCAGCAGTGGGACATATATATTATATAAATAAAAGCTGTCATTTTAACTTTTAACTGTAAGTACTTTTTGTCCTTACTCTACTACTACTCTCTACTACTGAGAAAAATGTACAATGGCAGTTTGAATGATTTTTTTAAATTATACCTGTGTTATATATCACACCAAACGGTTTGTTTTGTTTTAGTGGCTTTAGGAGTAGTTGGTTGTTTCAGCTGGCCTAAATATTAAATATTAGTATACTAACTAGACTATAGAATACTAACGGTGCTATTGGGGCGTGTTCGGTGATGATGAACGGGAATGCGCCGCCAGCGACTGCTGGAGGGCTGCGGGCGTCAGCCATTCCCTGGAAACAAACAACATTCCGTTGTATTCCATCCACTTTTTAGACGGAGACAAAGGAGCAAGCAGGTATTCACAGCACCAAAGTGGTAGACCATTGAAACCGCAGCTAAGTGAATGTAGGTCCTTGTTTTCCCTCAAGGCCTCCAGGCAACGGATTCGCGAGACTCCGTTCACCTTCTAACAACTGGAGAAAGCTCATGTTCCTGCATGTCTGAATCAATGAAGAGGCTCGTCGTCCTGGAGCAACTGATGTATTCGAGAGCGTACCCTGCCCACATGCAACGATGGTTAAACATATAGTCAGTGAACTCCGACATATCTCGCCTTTCCGGAGGGTTACCCCTGGAGCTGGAACCCCTCACCATTCACTGAAGATGGACTCCGACGGGAGGGGGGAGGTTGGTCGGAATCTCACTAAACATATCATGAGTAGGAGGAGAAGCTTTTCAAAATTTCCCCCTTGAAATTAAAAAAACTGCTTAATTGTAACAAGGGAAACATGTCCGTCTGTAACGTCATGTATTGTGTTGTGTAATATTAATAAATCTAATCTATCACTATATCATCTATAATGGAGGTGATGAAGGCTGAGTACGGGCCACGTACCTGGGCAGGCATCTCTGCAGGAAGGGCACGCAGGAACTGACGTATGCCAACCGGTTCACCCACGCGGGTATGTCCCGCTCGCACAACGCCTGCGAATATTTGAAAAATTATGCTAACCAAATTTCTTATAGCATACGAACATACGAAAAACAAAATATATATAACATAGTTTGTACATACTTTTGGTACTGTATACTTAATATTAAGTTATTGTATATATATATATATATATATATATATATATATATATATTAATTCATCTTTCACAAATTTAAATTACCAGTTTACGTAGTTCTTAAAATTGTTAAAGACTGTGTCTGAACTAGGTTACCCTGTAAGACAGAGCACCATACTTATGATAATTCTGTAATTTTATTATTAATATTAACTTAAGAATTTTAACTTAGAATTTATATATATATTATATATACCACTGTTGGGCTCTTGCCTTCTCTAAACAGAGCATAAAGGGCATAGACCGCCACGCAGCCTAATTGGCAGACTTCACATGTTTTAGAAAAATTTTCTAAGACATGCAGGGTTCCTCACGATGTTTTCCTTCACCGCCAAGCACGTTGTAAATCAACACATAAAATTGCAACAACAAATTTATTGGTGTGGAACTCGGGTTGCTAGCGTACTGTGCAACTTGTGGCGACCGTCCGGACACTGAGCTACCACGACTCTACGTATTATATTTTGCTATTATTTTAACTAATATATAATCTATTCGATAATCTTAAGTACGATGTGAAAATTTCTCGCTGAGATAAAAAGGCTGATTGGGATGGCAAAGATGCTATGACTCGTTTAAACAACGTCTGGAAGAAAAGAGGAATTGGTATCAAAACCAAGATGAGATTGATACGTGCGTTGGTATTCCCTATCTCCTGTATGGAGTGAAAACGTGGACAATCCCAGCCAGAGATAGGCAAAGGATCGATGCCTTCGAGATATGTTGCTGAAGGCGTATGTTAAGGATACCCAGGACTGCGAAACGCACCAATGCATCTATCCTAAGCCAATCACAAATTAAGACTCGTTTGTCTACCATATGCCGACAACGAATCCTGGCGTATTTCGGACACACAATGCGCAGAGGCGACGAAAGTCTAGATAAACTGATCGTAGTTGGGAACACCGCAGGAAAAAGATCTTGCGACCGTTCACCAACAAGGTGGTCCGATCAGGTAAAAGACTCGTCGTCCTCCAAATTTTACAGTGCTACAAGAGACGCGCTGGACAGAAGCCGGTGGAGGCAAATCAACCGCTCCAGGTGCAACCCTGATGGTGACCACGATCCTCAGACATGAGGGACCGACAGAGAGAAGTACGATAGAACAGAATACAGATATCTTTTCCGTGATAAAGTTACCGTGGTTCGTCCGCCCCGGGCACCCTCAAACTGCAATGCAAACGCTAAAATCTTCAAGAAGATACCTTTTTATCTGAGGTTTTATTCACTACAGCCCGGTAGTTCTGGGCACGTAGAATTAGGCTGCGGTATGAAGGGATACTGTAGTCTTATTCTAAGCCCAGAACTGTCTAAACCGAGGGAACGCTTGAATTGAGTTAGTAAGTTAAGGGTCATAGCAAGACACAGCCATTTGGCAGAGGGAAACACACTGACTTGGTAAAGTGACCTCAGAAATGAGATCATAATCAGTAGTTAGGTAACCTATAGTACTTTTAAATACGTCCTGATGAAGCTGTCTCGACATTCCTTTTCGAGGATATTGGAGCAGCAACTTCAGGACATAATCAACGCAAGCCTAAGCATCATCGATACTCACCAAGCAGAACGCGGAAGTGAAATGGTTACAGTTGTTGTTCATTAGATGGTACCTGAAACAGAATACAAATATTAACACTCATGCCCGATAATCATAGGGGTAGGCAGAGATCGCGGGCTAAGATTTAGTACATCTAGCACACCATTGCTTCGTTTACGTTGATCTCTGCGTATAACATGTCAAGAGTTCGTAATAAGTACACATTCCGTACAAATTCCGCTACACCGATCTGCTGCGTTTCAGATACTTAGCCATCAAGTGTTGGAATAATTTGCCACCGCCCATAAGAGACAGTAAATCTGTAAACGCTTTTAAAAATAAATTAAAACACCTGATGTTAAAGTTACAAAAAGATAATATCCCCGCGATATCGGTGGCTTGTTGTTTCCAATATTTTCAATATTTCATTATATAATCTAAACTTTATACGTTTAATTATCATATTATTTATTTTAGTTTATTTTTGACTCAATAATATATTTATTTAAGAATTTTTTTTTGATCTATTTTATTGTATAAAATATATATTAATCTCATAACTGTTTTGTTCATGTATCATATTTATTATACTCTTATTGTCTGTATAAGTTCCATATAAAAGTAGTATTGCGCGCGCACGTCTTTACGCTTCCCGAAGTGGCATATAAGTTAGTTTAGCTTAGATTGTCCCAACAGATTTTTGTTAATAAAATAGCTACCGACCGAGTCGTGGTTCGGCCCTCTCGGGCGCCCTCGGATCGGACTGCTAACGCGTAATAATGGTAACCGTCCAAGCCGAGGTTACCCCTCGAGGTTACCAGGGGGACTCTTGTGTCGAGTTACTAGCGATATAGGGTCGGGCTAAGCGACCTAAGAGCTATGCCACATCTCAATCCGATGAGTCGTCAAGTGAGCAGTCAAGGCCAGATTCTCTGGCCAATCTGTATAGTTCGGCATTAAAAAATTTAGGGATGCTAGATAGTTTACTAAAAAAAAGTAATCACCTGTCACCGCGGAACTGTTTCCCAAGCTCTGACACCAGCCGTCTGACTTCCTCCTCGCTGAAGTCCGTATATCCTATGTGTACACTTTGCCTGTAACAAGGACAGTATATTACTACAATTTTTATGTTATGTTTTTGAAGTGAAAACATCTTCCAATTAGTACTTTTTCGTTATATCTTGTCATGATCTTGTACAGCTCATAGAATATTTGAATATATATATAAATATAAAAGAGAAAGTGTGTCGGTTTGTTCCATATAGGCTCCGAAACGGCTGGACCGATTTCAAAGAAACTTTCAGAGAATCTTCAGATTGACCTGTCGAGTAATCTTGTAAAGTTTGGTGTCGATCGGAGCACTCCTCTTTTTGAACTGTCAAACAGCGTATCGTACTTTTATTTCTGACATTAACTAGAGCCCGATATGTTTTTTTATAAATTATAAGAATAATATTGTATTTACTTATTAGAATAATAAATAAACCATAACATGTATATCATTGTTGCTTGGAGTTTCAATAGATGTGACATCCAAACTGATGTTGATAACTTTAATTTACACCGTTGATTGACCCGGGTAATGGGGTCATACCCCAAGGGCCGAACCTGCGAGGTTCCTCGAACGATAATACGAACTTTTACGAAAAATTACGAAGGGAAAATCTTTTCACACTATATCTATAACGTACTAATGAACTTGAGGCGACCGCCCGAAAACTGAGCTAGTCTTCAAATCATAAAGCGCTGATACAAGATAAAGTAAGCGTTCCCCTGGTGGATAGTGGCATGACCACTTGTGTTATACAAATGTTTTCCACCTGAATCTGAACTGTTCTCCGAGCTCCCGTTCGTCCCTCGGCGCTATCTCGAACACGCCGGTGAAGGCGTACGGATGTCCGCCGTATGCCCACTCCGAGCCGTGTACCTGCACGCCGCTGTGGAACACACCCACCCCCGCGCCAGCTGTGTACCTGTTGAACGGTAGACCATGTGACATTTAACAACCAACTTTTTTGATGTTGGTTAATTAATTCACCCTGCAGACCTATTTTCAAGCGACTTCATAAAAGGATGAGGTCCTCAATTCGTCTGTAAATATTTTTTTGATGCTTTCCGTGTGGTATTTTGTTCAAATCTGACAATGACATTCATGAGAAAAGGGGGCTGCGTTAGCACACTTCCGTAGCTCGACGGTATTGGCGAACCTCATCTTTGGAGAGAGAATCATACTCTTCCCCCTTTTTCCTTGTGAAGGTGTACAGGAACACTGAATGCTGCGCTTTACCGAGGCCTGTTCAAGACCCGACAGAGGTTCAAGCTGAAGCACTCTAAGAGATTAGCCAGCTACCAAAAACCCGGTGAAACTGTAGCCTTCTGGTCGATTAGTAAAGGCCTGTGATGTCGCCAATCTAGACCGTATACCTTATAATTCTCTCCATTTTATGGACCCTTACCGGTTAGGAGCTTTGCTGGAGTTTCTTCGGCCATTTATTCTCCCAGCGCCAACGCTTCCCGAAGGTACTCAAAGTTAGCTTTTGAATGTCCCTTAGGTTATCCGTGAAATAGCCACCGACCGAGTCGTGGTTCGGCCTCCTCGGGCATCCTCGGATCGGAATGCTTACGCGTAATATAGTAACCGTCCAAGCCGCGGTTACCCCTCTTGTGTCGAGTTACTTCGAGAGTTCAGGCTAAGCGACCTAAGAGCTATGCCACCTCTCAATCCGGTGAAGGAGTCAAGGCCACCAAGCTTTTCTGGCCAATTTGTGTAGTTCGTCATAAAAAAAACTGTATACCTATTCTAGAGCATGGTTTACTGATCACACCAGTTTCGTTCTTTTTAACCACTTATTTAAAAATTTTCTTTTTCATTCTTTCCTCATTCGTTCTTTCTATAGCCTAAGCAATGGAATCGTGTTGCGCCATCCGTGAAATAGCAACCGACCGAGTCGTGGTTCGGCCCTCTTGGGCGCCCTCGGATCGGCATGCTTACGCGTAACATAGTAACCGTCAAGGCGAGGTTACCCCTCACCGGGGACCCTTGTGTCGAGTTACTAGCAATAGAGGTGGTTCAGGCTAAGCAACCTAAGAGCTATGCCACCTCTCAATCCGGTGAAGAAGTCAAGGCCAGCTTTTCTGGCCAATCTGTGTAGTTTGTCATAAAAAAGTGTATACCTATTCTAGAGCATGCTTTACTGATCACACCAGTTTCGTTCTTTTTAACCACATATTTATAAATTTTCTTTTTCATTCTTTCCTCATTCGTTCTTTCTATAGCCTAAGCAATGGAATCGCGTGAATGCGTTCCTCTGTTATAATCACAACGTCCACTTCCATGCCACACTTTACCCTTATCATTATCATACTGTAAGTAATAAAGTGACTGATAAATCGATACTTAAGTCATTGAACTAGAATCGATCGTTAACAAAGCAATGAAGGGCGATATGATATGCTTTATATTTAACAATGGCATAAACGAAGGAAACGACCTCATAAAGGCCCCAGGAAGCAAGCCGGTCCTCGCACGAACACTTGTTACACGAATACCAGTGAGGCGTCCACTCGCCCTCCTCTCCTCCCCCTCGACCCCCGTTTCGACCGATACCGAGAGGTCAGGTGGGCGTAGTTAGTCGTTAGATTCGTCGTGGCTGACGCTTCGAGGGATTAGCCTCGACGTAAAAATAGTAATTCCTAAAAAGTCCTTCCTAAACGGTATCCATGAATGTTGTGTTGGTTAACCGGGTAATGGGGTCATACCCCGAGGACCGTACCTGCGAGGTTCCTCGAACCTCGTAGACGATCCGACTTGATGTTGTTGTTGCCGGTCCTTACAACCGATCCTTTTGGGAATCATTGGCCTATGTCTAGCATTGATTGTTCTACGACTGCAAAGACGATGATGATGGTCAACGGAGCATTATAAAAAAGTATAAATTACATATTATATTGAATCAACAAAATTTAACTAAGCTTCCTAAGTGTTCAACTTACAAACAGGGTACCGAATCAGCCAAACCAATCATGTGCAAAAGAATGATCATTGGGCATCAGCGATTGATTTTTCAACCGACTTCAAATAATGAGGTGTTCAAATCGTCTATACGTTTTTTATTAGGTCATAACTTGGGCCTGAGTGAACCGATTTTGATGATTCTATTTTCATTCGAAAGTTGGTACTTCCCAATTTGGTTCCAGTTCTGATGGCATGCACAAACCAAAAGCATATTTAATTTGCAGTATGTGTGCGACAAATGGACGAATAGAATAGACGAATAGAGCCGTGGTAGCTCATTGTCCAGGCGGTTGGCTCTTGTTGCATAGTACGCTAGCAACCCGAGTTCGATCCCCGGTGCCGGCATCAATAAATTTGCTGTTGCAATTTTATGTGCTGATTAACCACGCGCTCGGCGGTGAAGGAAAACATCGTGAGGAAACCTAGATATCTTACTTAGAAATTTTTTCCAAGGTATGTGAAATCTGCCAACCCGCACTAGGGCTGCGTTTTTTTTTTTTTTGGACGAACTATCACAGTTGGCACAGAGAAGCTGGCCTTTACTGCTTCACCGGATTTGAGAGGTGGCATAGCTCTTAGGTCGCTTAGCCTGAACCTCTATTAGGTGGTAACTCGACACAAGGGTCCCCCCGGTGAGGGGTAACCTCGGCTTGGACGGTTACCATTATTACGCGTTAGCAGTCCGATCCGAGGGCGCCCGAGAGGGCCGAACCACGACTCGGTCGGTAGCTATTTTATTAACGAAATCTACTGGGACAATCTAAGCTAAACTAACTTATATGCCACTTCGGGAAGCGAAGGGCCACGTGGTGGACTATGCTCTTATACTCTCTTTACAGAGAAGGCCTGTGCCCAGCAGTGGGACATATATATTATATATGTAAAGGATGTAACTTTAACTTTAAATGGACGAATAAGTCAATATCATGCCAACCGATTTCGATGATTCATTTTCTATTGGAAAGAATGTACTTCAACAGTAGCTTCATGTGAGTTTGGTTAGGTTCTGATTTATTATTCCTACGATAAGTTCCGAAATACAAAAATTAGTCAGATTTTGTATGTACTCGTAAATATACTTGTGAATGTAGTGTTCTTTTAGTTCAATAGTGCCACTATGGTTTGCCGATGGAGTTGACGTATTTGTTAATTATGGAATGATACTTGATATGACTGTAACAGATCGGTTTCATGATAAAAAATCACTGGCAACTATCTGACACAAGGCTCGAACGATAGAATGTCGATAGCTCGTATCGGAAATCTATAAAGACATCTAATGCCATAGAGAAAAACGTATTGGCAGGTGTAATTATGAAAAAACAGAGATATAACGATTTATCGAACTTTTTTTAAGGTCCCATTTGTTTTTTTGTCCCATTGTAAGTCGTCTACTTGTCCTTGGCTTATATTTCGGGTGCGGTTTGTAAACTCTAGTCTACTAAAACTACTATTAAAGTAACAACTACTTGTAAAGTGTCATTTCGAGAAGCGTTGCCGCTGTGAGAAAGGGCCGAAGATACTCCAGCAACGCTCCTAACATTGATTTTGGGCTTGTAAAGCGACGATAACACCAGTTTACATTAAGTTAGTTAACTTTAATACTTGGTTGTACATGTTTAAATGTCAGTCCGCACTAGAGCGTAGGCCCCGTTCCAAAACTACTCACGTGAAGCCGCCCCCGCACTGCTCCACTTGTCTTAAGAACCCTTAAAGCTTTATTCTATCGAGTTGTAATTACTGGGTGCTCGAAATAGCTGACGGAACGTGGAAATTGTATTTACAACTAAAAACATAAAAACGCCTTCAAATCAAAACTGCAGTAATAATTAACTAAAAAAAAAAAACAAGTCCGTAACCTAAGCCTAATGATTTAGGTTACGGTCTGCACGGGGTGCGCAGGGGACGTTTCAAACGTCTCCTCTCGCTGCCCCCGTAATCCGAAGCGGGGTCAGGATGGGAACCTGGCCCCAGCATGCTTCGGCGTCGTCGGGACTTCTCTGAGTGCCGGAGAAGCCCCCTTTGAGGGTGAAGTCCGGTCTTGCCGAGACCGGCCGGTCGTTGGGGTGTCCTGTCGCTGACAGATCCGGGACACCCCGCTCATAACGGCCGATGGCATTCGCGGTAGGTTTAGTGGGTAGTGGCTGCCCAGGCCGAGTCCCACACATCCCTCCGGGCCCACCCAGGGTACCGGAGGATGGTTAATAAAATTATTCCCCCGCGTTAACAAAAAAAAAAAAAAAGGTTACGGTCTGCAAATCATAAGGTGGTAGGTTCGATTCCGTCATTCGTGTACTGACTTGAACCATATTCTAGCACAAGCTTAAGCTTAGTTGGAACGGTTAACAAGATTGTTAGTAATATTTCTGAAAAAAAAATATTGTTAGCTTTCTTTAAAAAATATTTAAATCTCGTAACTGGCTAATACAAATCATGATCATTAAAAAAGTTAAGTAACAGCCTATTTTTGTCCCACTATTGGGCGCAGGCCGTCTCTGTAAAGTGAGCATAACGGCATGGTTCACCAGAAGGCTCTAGTGCGGGTTGGCAGACTTCTTCACGAGGTTTTTCCTTCACCGCCGATCACTTGGTACATAAGAACAAAGTAAGAGCCTATAGTTGTCCCACTATTGGGCACAGGCATGTAAAGAGATTTTAAGGGCATAATCCCCTTTTATTAGCCTGTAGGGAACGTGCCTAGCCGCGTACTCGTCCCCGAGGGAAGGACGAGTTATGTCGGGCCCTCACCGACTAAACCCCACAGGGTGTTCCTCCAAGGTCGTGTATGGTGGCGGGGCTACGAGTACAGAAAGACAAATTTCACATGCCCTAATTTTCTAACACATACAACCTGTATGTGTTAGAAAATTGGGAATCTTTCATTTAGTAAATTAGCACTTACAATTGCAAAGAACAATTTCATTAGTGCCGGCATCGGGGATCGAATACGGCTTGCTAGCGTACTAGAATTATCAATTCAAAGGACACTTGCAAAGCGCAGTCGTTCCACTGCGATAGTTAATCTTTATCACAATCGGATTTAGCTGATAATGTGCCATAAAATCGATTTTATATGTTCGTTAACTCGGCAAACAACGGATTTCGATTTATAATTGATAATATTTATCCACACACACACGCATACTTGTAATTAGGAATAATAGAAACGATCTCCCCGTAAACCCTTCCAAACATAATAAATACAACGCCCTGAGAGGCTGACATTTGTCAGTGATATTTCATTTTGATACCGATCTATTACAGTCATATCAATTATCATTTGATTATAACTAAATACGTCAAATAGTTAGTTGTGAATTTAAATGGAACAAGAATATTTACGAGCAAAAACAAGAACTTCAACGACTTCAAATCAAATCAAACATTAAACGATATTACGTGGGGACGCCCTCTTCGAATTTACGAAATAGAATAAATGTCCTAACCAAACTCTCATCAAACTACTCTTTTTTTTTTTATTAACGAGGAGGAAATCTTCAGAAAGATACCCCGCCTTCTGGGGGGGAAGGCGGCGGTTATGTTTTTTACCCACTAAAACCTCCCCGGTGGCCCTTCCATGGTGAGGGGCTCCGGGATCTCCAGTGGAACACACCGGAGCCCCTCTGCACTGTGCTCATAGAGAGCACTTCCCGGGGGAGGTTACTCCCTCCACCCCTGTGCCCTCGCAGTGCAAGGCGACACGGGCCAGCCGATGTCGCCTTCTTCCCGGGTCCACTTTGGCGGACGACAAAGGCCCCACCCTTGTCGCCCATTGAACCCGAGGCCCCTTTTAGTCGCCTTCTACGAAGGCAGGGGATACCGTAGTCTTATTCTTGAGAGCCCAGAACTGACCCAGGGCTGATCAAACTACTCTTGAGTTATTCGTACATTTGTACACATACTCGATGCAAATTTAAGACTTCTATGGTTTTCATAGATGTCATTATCAGAATTGTACCAATATTAAATGGGCGCATTAGCCTTCAAACAAAAAAATTATCATCAAAATCGGTGTACCCGCTCGAAAGTTAGGAGGTAAAAAATAAAAAACATACAGACGAATTGGGAAGATCCCATTGAAGATACGCCATCGGTAAAGAATAGTCAATGAACTAAAAGACAACTTAAACAGCAAACATCGACCATTATGATGCCGATGAAAAAAATTGTGTCCTATGCTAATTTCCCCTTAGATGCTAGGAGCGTTGCTGGAGTTTCTTCGGCCACTTCTCCCAGCGCCAACACTTCCCGAAGTGGCAAGTTAGTTTAGCTTTTCGAATGTCCCTTAGATTATCCGTGAAAAAGCTATCGACCGAGTGGTTCGGCCCTCTCGGGCGCCCTCGGATCGGAATGCTTACGCGTAATAGTAACCGTCCAAACCGAGGTTACCCCGCACCGGGAGGACCCTTGTATCGAGTTACTAGCGATAGAGGTTCAGGCTAAGCGACCTAAGAGCTATGCCACCTCTCAAACCGGTAAAGCAGTCAAGGCCGGCTTCTCTGGCCAATCTGTTTAGTTCGTCATTAAATATATATATATATATACTAATTATTACAAGGTTGCCGGGGCTTGAAAACGCCGCCATCAGTTCGTAAAGCAAACTGTTAATAATTAAACAGTTCATGTTTAACATGACTCTCAAAAGCTGTGTTAAATCGGAATATAGTCTTTTGAGTTACCCGTCCGTTAATTAGAACAGCCGAGCAACGAAGGGGGTCCGATTTTGTAACGAACGAAGTTCCATATTTATTTCATCGTTAAGACTGATTCTAGTTTTTAACAACTCAAACTTTTGACGTACAACACTTATTAAACCCTTCCTAATTCCGTTCGACTTGGTAAATCCCTACATGATTTTAAAAATCTGCTAACGCAGCATTATCAATTAATTTCGTCGGAACTATGATACATGTATGCTTATTTTATATATAAGTATATTTACTATAAACGAACGATATTTACTGACTACCTATACCAATTTTATGTAGAAAAACTAACGAGTGTGCTTTTTTAGACCACACGATTGATGTAAAGTTTCTTTAGCTCTATCTATAAGTATGTCTATATATTTATAATATATATAAAAATATATAATAAAACAGAAAATGGGCTTTTTGTTTTGAAGAACAGTCAAGGCTAGCTTCTCTGGCCAATCTGTACACAGATTGCTGGCCTTGACGGCTTCGCCGGATTGAGAGGTGGCATAGCTCTTGCTCTGAACCTCTATCGCTAGTAACACGACACAAGGTTCCCTAAGAAAATGTGCGCGCGCTGTCTTTTGCTCCTACAGTGTGATACAGACAATAGGCCATATCTAAGAAACAGTGAGTTAGATATACGAAACGTAACTACAGTAATAAACGAAAGGTAAATCTCTCTCTTTCGTTCCGTTCGCCTCGCCCGATCACACTTTTCATAACGCTCTCGTCTAGCATTCAACAGCTGACTTCACAAATCAAGAGTGCGTAGAAAGCTCAACTTCAAAAAAAATATTAAGAAATGAAGAGCTCACCAATTCGTCCAGTACATGTCGTAGACGTTGAGGACAACAGGCGCCTGGCCGGGACGCGGGGGGCGCGGTTCGTTGCGCCGCGGCAGCAGGGACATGCACGAGGGGAACATCGTGCAGATGCCGCACGACTGCTGGAACAAACGCCGCCGTCAATCCAACGAGTCCATACTGAAAGAGCCCTCAGCTTCTTTGGACATTGCGGTCTTCAAAGCATTATCTGGCGAAGTGCATGTTAGGCAAAATGCACGGGAAATGTGCTAACAGAAGGACATCCCCAAAATGGTCTCATACAATCACTTAAACGGTGGGAGGCATGCAGTCCACCGCGCCTATGACCGCACCTTAGACGTGGTTACGATCCTCAGCAGTGACGAAGAAGATCTATATCGGCCGCGATTTTGCCGGACCATCTAGCATAAGAAAGTCATTTGTTGGCCTCGTGACGTGCCCTCTTCTTGAAGCGCCATCTGCTACCGGAGCTCGGCTATCATTAAGGCTTTTCTAATTTTTGATGCAGCGACACGGAACTAGGAACGTATGCTCATGTTGAACCATGTCCGGAGATTGCTATGCCACGAAATACGTCTTGTTCCATGTGATCGTTTACCCTAGATTTTTCCTGGGATGATGAGTTGAAGTAGTTCGTATTTGTTATTACGCATTATATGACCAAAGTACTGGAGCTTTGGAAGCGGGCATCCTCGAGCTAAATTTGTTAAATCAAATGACCAAGAGCTTGATCGTTAAGCCGATGAAGTTCTAGAATCATCCGGGCTTCAAGCCGAAAACCCATCCCCGAAAAATAAACACTTACTATTAACTTACATACTATTTTAAGAGTACACAGATACAGTAATAACTGATGGCTTTTCATCGATCTTATTATAATCATAATAAGATCGATCGAATCGATATGTATTGTAGTATCATTTGTTGGTGAGCTTATCACTATATACGAGGGCCTAGAGTCTGATATTTGAAATGAAAAAAAAATATATATTTATTTACTTATTACACACACACACATTTTATGACGATTTTACGACATGCACATACACAAAAATATTAGATACATATTATCATATTATATATCATATTCCATAAACATTTTCCTACTTCGGTCCTTCGGTACACATCTCCCTGCTAGACTAATAAATAGCCTGTATTAGGGAGATGTCTATTTGCCGATTGATTAGGAATGATTCCTTTGACACCGATGTATTGCAATTGTATCAATCATTCCATCGTTACCTTCAATAATACAGACACGACTAGCGTGCCAGTGGCCATTGGCAAACTATAGTGATATCAATGAACTAAAAGATTTGAAATAGTAAATATCGACCAACAAGATGCCTACGAACGTTCATTTTGTACACGATTACTTTAGCAGACTGGAGCCGTGATATCAAAATTTTTGCTAATGATTTTTTGAACCCCTGAACTAATTTACATAAGTACACGTTGCGATTTTATTAATATAATTACTCCCAAACTAAAACACGTCCGTTCGAATTGGAAGTTGTCTAGACCATTGACGAGCAACCAATAACTTCACCATATATCATAAATAAATCTCACATTGAATATTCAAATGTGTTAAATAATTCAATTTAAACGTTCTTTAGCTAGGCTATTAAACCGGTGTCAGTCATGCTAACGGTGATTTTGTTTGTGACGATAACGGCGATAGCGCCGATGTAGCATAAAAGCGTTAACTAATAAATAATAGTGATAAGATAGATACATAGATAAATCCTTTATTGCACCAAAATACATGTACAAAGTCCAACTTAACGCTATTTAGCATTTTCTTCCAACTAACCTTTAGTGTTTCAAAGCAAGATAAGGACAGTCCCTCCAAAATAGCGTTTTAACATTGTTATATACATAAATAAATACATTTACGTGAAATTACATGTCAACAAATATCGAGTTGGAATGATTAGCGTGCAATGGGAAAAACTCGTAAACAGGTTTTGTTTTGGTTCATAATCATTGACGGCATACACGCAAAGCGAAATTACGAATGCATAAAGCATAGTCGGGACAGATAAAAAATAAAAAAAGAAGTTTAAAAACAGCACGACTGTGACATATGCTTACTCAATCGGCGGGAAAGTTTGAATTACGATGCTACTAGGAAGCACTATTACAATCGAAATTAGTAGAAATTTTTATCGTATTGGCAGCCAGTTATTATTACAATTTCCTGCACTATTTATGTAAAATTTTAAACGACTTCAAAGAAATTAAAATTAGGCTTTTAAATTTTTATGCACTCATAGCGCCACTATTTATAAACCGAATTAGATTTTTTTGAAATGCTTTGCATTCATTTAGGTCCTATAATTAATAATATATGGAACTCGTAGAAATCAATTATAACAATCCAAGAATTGTCAAGTATTCCGTAACACTAAACTCAACTGAATTAATTTGAAGTCGGTTTGTGTTTATACCTGTGTTACTTTTTTTTATTTTAAGGTTTAATAAAAAAGAATCAACCAGGGTGACGCAATACTTGTACTACAAAACTTTGGATAAGGCTGATATTAATGGCCACTCCAATATGGCGGTTGTCATAATTTCATATGGTGACTTTTCCCGCCATTTTTTGTGCCAATTACTATTTTGTGATTGCACTTTTTCGCAACCGAATGAAAGACATAATTGTAATTTTGAGAATTAATTTTTGTTAATTTTATTTCTCTTTGTTTTTATTTAATTTGAAATACTTTTTTTGTTTTCCTATTTACCTACCTATGTCAAATATGATTATACTATACAATATTTTTTTTCCTTTATTCTACAAAATTTAAATTAATTTACGAGGTATGGATTGTATTATATAAATCAAACTTAAGTTAATGACAAGATAAACATTTGTGTCACACGAAATATCCGCTTCAGTTGAAAATAGAACGCCGGATCTACGACACAGAAACCATGTTCTCTGCCTGCTGCGATTACACGAACGTAATCTAGTTGGGTCCCACAAAGATTCATTGCTTGTCAATGTCCAACGTCCAAATAAGAGCAAACTGCTGACTCAACTATTCTATTCAGTGATATATTTACAATGTTACCATTTATTTACTCGCTCTAGTATTTTTGTGTAACCACGGTCCTCCAATTTCGGACCGTTTTTTTTTAAAAAAAGAAAGCTAGCAATATTACTTTTTTTCTGAAATATTACTAACAATCTTGTTAGCCATTCAAACTAAGCTTAAGCTTGTACTAGGACATGGTTCACGGCAATAGTCGAATGGTGGATTCGAACCCACAACCTTACGATTCGCAGACCGTATCCGTTGCTTTCGGAAAACAAATTTAACATCCAATATAGTTTTACTTTTTTTAATTAATTAACAAAGAGAGTATCAATTTTTTAACTAAAACTTTGCTTCCCTAAACCTTATCCAAATTAGCTAAAAAAAAAATTGGCAAGTGATCACCGAAGTGTATGCCTATGCATTATTAAGTTAAAAGACAACTTCCTTTTAATTCGTTAATACAGTTAGTAGCTTACCAGTTGCCGATAATGCCGATTAAGGAAACTTAATCGGCATTAATTTGAGTAATGGTTAATAGTTTATAGTTCACTTTAACAAAATTCTAAGTCTTAATTTAGTCTGTCAGTCAAAGAGCCCTCAGCTTCTTTGGACACATTATACGGTCTAAAGAACATTGTCTGGAGACACAAATCTACTAGGCAAAATGGATGGCAGACGTGCTGCACGTCCGAGAAAGCGCAAAATGGTCTCACACCGTCATGAATGCAGTGGGTGGCATTATGCGTGCGGGTGCCCACTCCATCTCTCATCACACCCAATGGAGGCTTATATATATCAGGTCATGGTCCTCAACGGTGAGAGAACTAAGAAGAAGAAGGCAGTATGTGGGGTTTTTACCCACTAAAACCTCCCCGGTGGCCCTTCCTCGGTGCACGATAAGGGGCTCCGGGATCTCCAGTGGAACGCACCGGAGCCCCTCTGCACTGTGCTCAAGGAGAGCACTTCCCGGGGGGGGAGGTTACTCCCTCCCTGTGCCCTCGCAGTGTAACGCCAGCCGATGTCACCTTCTTCCCAGGTCCACTTTGGCGAACGACAAAGGCCCCACCCTTGTCGCCCAGTGAACGCAAGGCCCTTTTAGTCGCCTTCTACGACAGGCAGGGGATACCTGAACCCACTACGCTAGTTAAACGACCTTATATAGTTTCAGGCATTCTATAGAATAAAATATTTGTGCCAAAACTGACATTGACACAAACAACAGAGCAAGTTCAGCGTTTCTTTTCTTAGATTTCCTCCTATCGAACAGGGTTATATGAAGATATGGAATAAATCAACGCAGCCCGTATTATACCAAAGTGGGTTGAAAGTGATTAATCGAACACACAAGTGTTATAATTTGTAGGTTTCGTGGAATAAAATAGTCCAACAACTAATACACTCTCTTTATTGAGACAGCGTAACGTTGTACAAAGAATTATTTATAACGAATACCGTCCAAACTGTGCGTCCTCACAATCTATATACAAAATTAATTAGAAGTCAGATTACGAACTAATAAAGTTACAACTATTGTTTACAATGCCAAGTTCATGTGACGATCAACTTAATTATTAGGTTCAGCTAAATCACTAAGATATCATTGGAAGTAGTTATTATGCATAACAATCGCTGAGTGTCATGTGTTGCCAGCTAACACAAGATAATAGAGCCTGCATTGGTAAATATTTTATATATAATTTTGGGTAAAACAAGGTACATTTAGGAGTAAAAACAATAACAGACTTCAAATTCAAATCGTATTAAACGTTAAACGCTGTTACGCGCGGCCTCCCTCTCTGTATTTCCGAATTAACGTAAGAATATTACGACGTTGAATTAATCAGAATCTAACCAAACTCTCATCAAACTATCCTTAAAGTACATCCTTTCGAATGAAAAATGAATTATCAAAATCGGTTTGCGTGACATTGAGTTATTCGTCCAGTTGTGACTAATACATATATGAATTTGTTATGGATGCCATACAGAAAGCACCATATTTGCGTATTCATTTTATGTTTTGTTACTTCAGCACTTTCGACTTGGTCAATGAAATTCTCTTATTTGATAGCTGGTGCTTCTCGCGTGATTCCATTTCAATTTTATTCGATTTAAAGTCGGTTTTGTTTTTACTCGTAAATATAAGCGTTAGGGTATACAATTATATAATACGTAACCTTATCAAAATTTAATAGGTCATGAGAATTAACATACGTTATGAAACGACCTCGAGAAACTTTCGTTTTCTTATACCGATGCCTTGTAAGCCCTGTAATATTAATGAAGGCTACTATATGGAAGTCATTGTGTATAATTGCGATGTAACGTGGTCGAGCACTTGCTTAGAAAGTATAAAAAAAAAACAAAATGAAGCATGACATTGATTTTGTATCTGTATTTGATTTTCATTGTGAAAACACACATTGCTACAAAAAGTCAAACAATTGACGATAGCTTTTTAAATATTAAAAAAAAATCTCTCAAGTCATTTTAATTAAAGCGGGAAGGGAGACAGTGTTTTCTGTCCGCTTTTAATTTATGTTATCAATAAATATCATGTCTTTCCATTCTCTAGTTTTTAAAGGGTTACCCTAACAGTCTCCCCATTTAATATAATAGAAGGTAATAATAAATTAGAACTGTTAAGAAATCGCGTGGCGAGGATTTGGGTATGACCAGCTCTTGAATTATGTATTCGAAGACGGTAGGCGTGTTGTAATTTTTGTATTACGAAGAGATGGATATTTGTTTTCAAAGTAGAAAGAGACCTTATTCCCTTCGGACAAAAAATCGCACTTTTGCTGTGTTGACACGACAAAAACAGTTTCTCTCTTGTCACTGCCTTGCCTAATCCGATTTAATACCTATGAGATAAAATGCTTATGCAGACCTTGAATTTGTAGACCAGGTATAAGGCATAAAACTTCTTTACTAATTTTATCGCAGTTCGTCTTGAAAACGTTACAGTCATGATCACGGGACATTTTGTGTCGTCCATGGCCCAACAGTTTAAGGTACGGTCTGAGAAACGTAAGGGTTCCACCATTCGACTATTGAAGTGAGCCATATCCCAGTACAAGATTAAGCTTAGTTGAAATGGTTTACAAGAATTTAATTGTATTTGTGAAAAATCATACATATTTTTGCGCATTCTTTATTTTTAAGAGCCTCCTGGAATGAACCTCGGCTTGGACGGTTACTTTAATCGTGATAGCATTCCGACCCGAGGGCGGGAAGCCCGAACTCGGTCATGCCACTTCAGGAAGCGTTGGCGCTGGGAGACGAAGTAGCCGTTTCTCCTAACACGAACTATGGGTAAAGTATGGGCCTATAAACCGCCGATAACGCGAGTATATTGGTCGCCCTCCAATGGCGATAGAAGTAAGCCTACTTTATAACACCTACTTAAACGTCCCGTGGACATGGTTACCGATAGCCCAATTCTTTAAACGCGTATCTCGGCGGTTTTTCGAGACTGCCACCAAACATTCTAACAAACTTCTTGTAAACTCCGCCACTTATAAGTCTTCTTATACTAAAATGATCGGAATATTTACGCGTAACATAGTAAACGTCCAATTCGAGGTTACCCCTCACCCTTGTGTCGAGGTACTAGCGATAGAGGATCAGGCTAAGCGACCTAAGAGCTATGCCACCTCTCAATCCGGTGAAGCAGGCAAGGAATTCTCTGGCCAATCTGTGTATTCCGTCAGAAAAAAAAAGTCCCGTGAAGACCTCCCTCTATATTAATTAGCGGTAATAGTAATTAGCAACAACTTTTTTTTTAGATTTTTTGGTTTGGTATGAGGCAAAACCCAAAATTATAATCAAACCGCAAGCTAAACAAATGCCAATTAAATAACCACGTGACCATAGCGAAGTTGTGAATAAACGTTTGCATAGACTTCATGTTAACAATCTATTATTATGACTCCATTTGCGTGCTTTGCAACAATTGTGCGGAACATCAATTTGTTAAGGGGCTACTGATTGAGACGGAATGTTTCCATTTTGTTGTTACCGCAGCGTGAATGCTATGAATAAATAAAATTTTAATAACCTTAAAATTTGTTACGTGATACGGGTAAGTTGTTAATCGTTCAAAGCGCGGGAAATTTGACATAAACGTTTTTCACATCTGTCAAACAAGTGACATTATTATTATAATTATGAAACATCGATATAAATGAGGTATAGTTAGAGTAACAAAATAAATATAAAATTACATATAGAGTAATATTTAATTAAAAATTTTTAGTAGCAATGTTTTTGTATTGCAAATGAATTAAAAATCGACAGTTGAAAGTAAAAATTTCGGACAAATCACTTTTAGAAATTTTACAAGATCCTTTCCAAAAAAATTGTCTATGTAACGAAAAGCTTATCACCTTGTCTATTGTTTCGGTTAAAAAGACAAGAGCTTAGTTAAAATAGCCCGGTATAGCATGTATTATTTTTATTACTGTACCTAAGTTAAATGTAATAATAGATAGATAAATCCTTTATTGCACCAAAGTATATGTACAAAGGCGAACTTAATGCTATTTAACATTTTCTTCCAACTAACCTTTAGCGGTTAAGAGTAGGCTAAGGGCAGTGCTGCTAAAAATATTATATAGATAAATAAATATACATTTACATATAAATACACTGATCCGTCTACATAAATATAGTAATATACATGTACACGGAACAAATAAACGATAATATATACACCAGTTTGTACTTTTCATTGTTTGAGTACAAATTATTCAGATACACGCGATTTAAAGACTGCTATTCCAGAGTTTTATAGCTGTACGTGTGTCATTCGGAGAACGTTAGAAATTAATTATAGAAGGTTCGAGGTTCGCGGCCGACGAACTGTTTCAGTAAGAAGGGCTCATATAGTTATTCTGGAGATCAAGTGTTATGTTGTATGTTATATTACATGGTAAGTGTGTGTACATCTCTCCTGTTACGTATGTACGTTCAACTGAGTCCGGTAATGTGACACAGATTGAGTAATTGCTCTAGTTTATCGAGAAGTGTTATTTTGTAAACTTATTGGTTTTAGCAAATAAAGAATGAATAAATTAACTAACTGGTAAATGTCGCAACAGAAAACTTAACATGTCTATTTTCATATCAACCTCGAAATCTTTTATACTTACTGGCCAGCATCTATTAGCTGTCAATGTTCTTGGATAGAGACAACCACTTAAGTTCTAATGATCTTATCATGTGCTGGCGGCAAAGACTTACATACCTTGTTTTGAGATTTGGTTATGTAGAATTTCTTTTTCATTTCAATTCACTCGGGACACATAAATAACTACTTAACAATTAAAAATATTTCTACAGGCTTTCAAAATATGAATGTAAACAAGCATACAAAAAGCAACACCGATGAATGCATGTATCAATCTTCACCAAACTACTTAAAGTAATTGCTTCCTACGGACAAAAGAATGTTAGTCATTCATTTTGAATGTCATTCCATCTCATCACACTTAAGCTGTACAGATAAGATAGTGATCGTTCAACAAATTTATGGAGTTGTCAATTATCCACCATGATAGATAATCCTCTGTAATCTCAAGAAAGGCCACAAATGAATACATCCAGTACCTTCTTCACTTCATAAACTACTTGACTCAATACACCAATGGAAGTTATCGCTTCGTAGTATTAGGTCTTTAACTAAGAAATTGCCGTTCTTCAGTATAGGCCATTTCAAACCAAA
Organism: Meandrusa payeni; assembly: GCA_029286785.1. Lineage (NCBI taxonomy): Eukaryota > Metazoa > Arthropoda > Insecta > Lepidoptera > Papilionidae > Meandrusa > Meandrusa payeni. Next base: position 3,835,370 of record JAGSMX010000032.1, read on the forward strand.
AAAAAAGTTTTGATTAGTAGTGAATTCTAAATTCGATTAATTTAGTACTGATATTTCTATTACTTTATAATTTATTAAAATATTTTTGTAACTATTAATAATGAAATCGTTACGTTTCTTTATAGCGAATGTTGTGTACACCTGTAATTTACATACACAACAGGACTTAATTTGTAAACTTGATTATTACAACAATGTATGCTTGTGTAATGCTGTTGGTGTATCTTATTAAATAAATAAATAAATTTTGTTTGTAAAAACATAACCTTCTTTTTACAAAGTCAGTCATTTGTTTATTGATGGTTCTGTATTTTCAATACGTTAGAACATTTCTCGTCATAATGGATTACTTTAGAAATTCGTGTAATCATGGAATGATGTCAATAACAGAAATAATAGGTCTCTTATTTGAAATATGATTTATTTAAATCATGTCAGAAGCTCTCATGCCTTTTAGTCCTAGTGGGGTAAACAGAAGCATATCACTTTTCACCAAACTTACTATACGAATTTATTTGCATGAGGACCCATAAACCGATTCTCATTGATAGAAGTGCCCACTCCAATCAAGCTCTCCTTTATACCTTTCATCCTTTTATACCTTTTAAAGGTATATAGAGACAGCAATATTAGATCAACAAACTTATTTAGTCCCATAGATGACAGGTGGTGAGCCCATTACTTATACACAAGTGAAAATCAAATTCAAATTTTAGCAAGTGATTTTTTGTACATAAGAAATCGAGAAACGGATAAATATTGGCAAAAACCAATTGAAATTTGAATCCTCTGAATGTCAGGCCATTAAGCTATCACAGTTTTAATAATTGATACTAATTGGTTTGATTTGGTAATCGGTCTGACCTATTTTAAGCTGGTTTGGCGTTGCATCATTACTTTCATAAAGATTTAGTTACATGACAAAAAGTATGACGGAATTTGTTGAAAATCTGATAATAACAAAAATAAGCACATTCACTCAACTACTAGAGAAAATGAATAGCCAAAAACGGACCAATAAAAATTGTAATAAAAAAAAATACCGGAAAAAAAATAGAGCTCAGTTTTGTTTCATGCTAACATTACTGTTTTTGATAACTTACCTCATAAAACTGTAATTTGACATAAACATGTAATATTTTGAGGATTTTTTGCATCATTATTTGTGTTAATTAAATCAAAACAGATATCCTCCCAAGTGGAACATTGAAAGCCTTTTAATAACTAGCTTAAAGATATAACTATAGCTAACCATATGCTATTACAAAATTTCTAATTACAGTCTTTACATATATAATATATAACTCCCACAGCTGGACACAGGCCTTCTCTGTATTTGTATTGTATCAGATTGGCATGCTTCTCTGTAAAGAGAGTATAAGGCATAGTCCGCCATGCACACCTAGTGCGGATTGGCAGACTCCACATGTCTTAGAAAAATGTTCAAAGACATGTAGATTCCTCACAATGTTTTCCTTTACCACCAAGTGGTAAGTCAGCACATAAAATTTCAACATCAAATTTATTGGTGCCGGCAAGGGATTGAGCTCAGGTTGCTAGTGTAATATGCAACTTGAGCCAACCGTCCAGACACTGTGTTACGGATTTCGATTCACATTGATGATCATATGTACAATTTTCATAATCTCTATCTTTACTGATGAGTCATGTACACAAGCAAAGTAAAACTAGAAAATTTAGCATGTGGATTTAGAAAATAATTGCATGTAGTAATTAATATAACATGCATAAAAAAATGGTGTACACAAGACATTGTAGGGTGCACGAATTAGATACTGTGCTAGCTACAATAGAAATTAATAACAGATCTTACAAAATTACGATTTTCATGGGGCTCCTCCTGCAAGATAATGGGGGAGTTTATCAGAGGGTCCCGGTCATCTCCAGGGCGGCCCTCCGATGCTCCCCCGTCAGATCGGTTACGGCAGGCATCACATCTCCTCATTTCTACGCATACTTCTTAACTTCGGACTGTAGTTTTGAGTCCTTTAGTATGCAAATGGCACATTAATATGTAATTTAAAGTTTAAATTTTCTTTTGATATGTTATTGTAAAAAATCTTACTATGCAAACGTAAAACAACTTCTTACATTTGCTGTAAATTAAAATAAAATTATAATTGCTAATAAAATAAATACCTCACTATCACTCTCTAACAACTGTTCTTCCATTTTGCAAAAACTTCAAAAATTTGAATGACAGAAACAATAATGTGTAACTGAATGAATAACAAACTACACCCATTATCAATAATGGGATATGTTAACTAAATACGATAAGAACTTCGAATCTATAAACTATCAGGCATAAAGAAATCTGTATTGTATGCAAATTAAATGTTAGACCAGTAGCAAAAATAATGACGGTATATCAACAATAACAAACGCAAATATACCAGAGCATGTAACTTTAAGTATCAATTACAACTATGAGAGTATAAGGATACAAAATAATTAGTTCTACTCACTACTCTTTGTTGGCCTTTGTAATTTGTACACGAATTCCATAGAATTAAGTCTCTTACTCAATTAACTAACTCCATCATTTACAAAGCATGTATTTAACAGTAAATAAATCGTAAGCTTTTCACTGAAAGTTAGAAGAAACGTAGAAAAATACAAAAACGAACACAATGTGCTTACTTCTGTGCTGACAAATGTGACATTTCATATTACATTGCTCGGTGCTCCGCATTTTATCTCTTGAAGATAGTGTAACTAATCCTTATTTGCACAGATTGTACATAACTATATTTGGTTATAGCAATCGTTTTGCATAAATTATTTCTTTTAAGTTCATAGAGCGAGATTATTTAAAATTGTCAAATATTCAATAAAATCTTTACTTTAAATATGATTCAATGATTTACTGCTTATGCCTATCACGTAGTCCTATCATCTTCGTGCATGTGTAGGGAATTTTGAATAGAAAAATAATAAATGTCTAATTGTCTACACGTCATCTTAGTGTAGTGTGTCAGTGTATTGTCAAAAAATTTTGAACACGAAGTTTGTGAAAATATTTATTAATATTATTATTTTAAAATGGTAATAGCACATAAGAATTTAGTTCAAAATGAATAGTCATTAAGAATATTTTACTTGTATTGTAATATTTATTATTGAAGGGTACTGTTTTCCGGCGCAAGTATTGTTGGAATTCATTTAATGTTTTCGTTTAATTTCAGGTCCTTATAGCAGCTACAGTATGTACAAAATCAGGAAAAGGTACAATAGTTCTCGTTTAATATGTACACAATTAATTGCAATCTTCATGCTAAACATTTTATTATTTCCATTATAGCGTTAGTTTCTCGTCAATTTGTCGAGATGACGAAAGCCCGAATAGAAGGACTTTTGGCTGCATTTCCTAAACTAATGACCGGTGGTCGACAGCATACATTTGTAGAAACAGAGTCTGTCAGGTAAATATTACTCTATTATCTAATAAAACAACTGCACAAAAAGATTAGTGGAATATTTTTAGGATTATAAGTTTATGGTTATACTTGGCCTATGCTTTCCTATTAACACTTACAGGTATGTCTACCAGCCCTTGGACAAGCTATACATGTTGCTGATTACAACCAAGGCTAGTAACATTCTGGAGGACTTGGAAACTTTGCGACTATTCAGTAGAGTTGTAAGTTGTTTCAACTACTTTAAACACTTCACAGTATTTTATATAGCTGTTAAGTTATATTTATCTCCATAAGGTTCTTTTACCTTTTTTTCTCCTCTTCAAGAAGATAGAAGATTCCTCCCAGAAGGTGGGGTTATGTGGGATATTTACCGTCAAAAAACCCCCCCAGTGGCCCTGTGCTCTTAGGAGACGTGCCCGGGGGAAGGTCTATCCCTCCCCCCCCTGTAGGCTATGTCAATATTTCTCAGGAATGCATAGGAGAATGGTGTTGTATTATATGTTATAGTATATCTTACCATTGCCCTGCAGACTTGTTTTATGGAAGAACCTGACCCATACGGTCAGATACTTTGCCAAACTATTACAAAGCTATGGGACACTAAAAGCTCTCGCATTAAGCAAAGTGCAAGTCTAATATATCTCTGCTTCTCTAGTGTCCCCATCTCTAGTTCTCTAGTAATATACTATTTTATGTAGTCCTCTAAAATATTTACAGGTGCCTGAATACTGCACACAATTGACAGAGACGGAGGTGTTGAACCATGCATTCAATTTGCTCTTTGCATTTGATGAAATTGTTGCATTGGGTTACAGAGAAAGTGTTAATTTAGCGCAGGTAAATTAAATAAAAAGCATTTTTTTATTACAGGGGGGAATTAATGAATGATTTTTTATTGAATTAAATATTTTATGAATTCCATTATTTGATGTTTTTTAGGTGCGTTCATTTGTTGAAATGGATTCCCATGAGGAGAAAATCTATCAGGCCGTGAGACAGGTATGTTGTTTTGTTCTAACCATCAACATGACATGTTTTCTATTCTTTAAACTTTATAAGATAATTCAACTCTACTTTCTATTGTATATCCTTCGGACGATATTAATTTTTTTGAAATGAATTTAGCTATTCTTGAGCTTACCACTGGTTGGTGGGATGGAGTCGTTACAGGTCCCCCTTAGTAGTTAGGAGTGTTGTTGGAGTTTCTTCGACCATTTCTTCCAGCGCCAACGCTTCCCGAAGTGGCACTCAAAGGTAGTTTAGCTTTTGAATGTCCCTTAGATTATCCCTCGGATTGGAATGCTTATGCGTAGCATAGTAACCGTCCAAGCTGTTACCCCTCACCGGGGGACCCTTGTGTCGAGTTATTAGCGATAGAGGTTCAGGCTAAGCGACCTAAGAGCTATGCCACCTCTCAATCCGGTGAAACAGTCAAGGCCAGCTTCTCTGGCCAATCTCTGTAGTTCGTCAAAAAAATCGTTACAGGACAATAAGTGCAAAGGGCTATCGGCGTGGCCCATAATTACGGAAAGTGCCGACTAAGAGAAGCTTTTGTGATGTTCCGATCCTCAGCGCTGAGGAAACGGTAGAGAAGAAGACAAAAAGAGTGGTTATTTTAGCGGGAGGGTGGAGTAGGGGCAGGATTTATAAGACATTAGTCACTATAGTACACACATAACTACACAGTATTTAAAAATTAGTGTAGGTTTTCAACTTCAACGACCATTGGTTACAGACTCAAGAGAGGGAAGCTGCGAACCGTATGCGTGAACGTGCTAAGGAGCTGCAACGGGAAAGGTTAGAAGCAGCGAAACGTGGAACCAGTGGTCGCTCTAACATGTCGTTTGGTGAGTCTAACAAAACTATTTTTTTAATCGTCTTCACAATTTGTAATCATCACTCTAATAAACAATCAAATGTAGGTTTAAAAACACAATAAAAATGCTTTTATTTCTCTAATCTAAGCAAGGGGTGCTTAGATAGATAGATACTTTATGGTAGAGGTAGGTAGAGAATGATTGAATGCGGAGAGACTCCTCACCCCCCAAGCCAGAACGGCTTGGGGGGTGAGGAGTCAACGGAAGCGGGCCTTCACGGCCGCCGTTTGTAGGCGACGGACTCCCCAAGTCTGTCAACTGAAGTCTGGTGGCCTTGGGGCCAGGAAAACGAGCTCCCATCTCGCCTCCAACAGCGGATCAGATGGTTTGGCTTCGCTGCCCGCCAAACGGCCGCAACTGCTGTGGTACCTCTTAGTCATAAGATACGTAGAGAGGCTAAGCAACACCAAAACTCCTCTCGGCTTCACCACGGCCATGGAGGACGGACAAAGAGCCTGCCAGGTCCAGCCCTGCCTCGCGTTTTTTTAGCTTCATCGTGGGTGCTGGTCGCCCTATTTACGGCTTGGCACAAGACGAGAACCCTTCGGAACTTTGTGAATATTTTAACATTAATATGCCCGCCATATCAATAATCATTTTAGCGTGAAATACATAACACTTTAAGGTGGCGGTTTTGGAAGTTCATCGTTGCCGCCATCAGCCACTAGCGAACCACTAACGGAGAAGATACCAACAACACCAGTACGAGACACGTGAGTACACTTTACATTACATACAAAAGTTAGAGTCTACATCTATATCTCGGCTGGATCGATTTTAATGAAACTTTCAGGCAATCTTCACATTGACCTGGCGAGTAATCCTGTAAAGTTCAGTGACGATCGGAGGACTTCTCTTTTTGAATTGTCAAACAAGACATACTTTGTACTTTTATTTCTGACATTAACTTGAGCCCGGTATGTTTTTGTATAAACGATAAAAATGATATTGTATTTACTGATATGTACATGGGTGTAGGTAATGATCTCCACCAGCTCAAGAAGAGAATTAATACGGAGAGAAATTAATAATTTAATATATTGTGAGAGTTAAATTAAATATTTAATGATGTAAGTTTATTGTTTAAATAAAATAAAGCAAAATTTAGTCCGGTGAAGCGGGCTGGTTACGCTAGTATACATATATTAAAAAGCGTTTATTTTAATATTACAAACAGACACTTCAATTTTATATATTTCTATATTTTAATAATTAATTTATAGATTATTAATGAATTAAAATTTAGTTGTTACATTTTTGTTCCACAGTCGTCCGGCTGCCCGTTCGGCGATGAAGCTGGGCTCCCGTGGTGCTGATGCGGATTCCTTTGTCTCTCGGCTGGCCAAGGAAGGAGATGTAGCAGCTATTGCACCGCAAGCGACACCTGGGACCAAGGATGTCGCGCCCATTTCCGCCGACCATAAAGAGTAAGTCTTTTTTTCGGTAGTAGGGGAAGATGAAACAAGAATGCAGTTACTATTACACTAATCATCATCATCATCATCAGCCTGTATCTATCCACTGCTGGAAATCGGCCTTCCCCAATGCCTTCCACCACATGCGATCCTCAGCTTTCCGCACTACTTCCGGCTATCCTAACAAGGTCGTCGGTCCATCTGGAGGGAGGGCGCCCCACGCTTCTCCGACCTATGCGCGGCCTCCATTCCAAGACTATCCTCCCCCATCTACCGTCGCTGACTCGGCAGATGTGGCCAGCCCACTGCCACTTCAACTTGCTGACTTTAAGAGCTATATCGACTACCTTCGTTCTCCGTCGAATTTCTTCGTTTCGGATTCTATCCCTTAGAGAAATGCCGAGCATAGCTCTTTCCATCGCTCGCTCTTTCCATCTCTCTATTACACTAATACCATTGTATAATTATGAACTTATGTTAAATGTCTTTATTTATTTAGTAGGAAGACTACATACTACATACTTAACAATATATTTTAAGCAGCTCGTTTAAGGAAATTTTAGTCACATTTTACACTTTAAGTTAGCTTATCATTTAAAAATATGCTAAAAGACAATTAAGAAAATGTAATAATCTTTTATATAAGAGAATGTGTGTGTGTTTGATTCGTATAGGCTCCGAAACGGCTGGACCGATTTCTATGAAACTTTCAGGAAATCTTCAGATTTACCTGACGAGTAATCAAGTAAAGTTTGGTGATAATTGGAGCACTTTTTTAAACTGTCAAATACAACTTTTATTCACTATGATGACATTCTATTGTTTTATAACCCAAATTTGTATTGACACATGCGTTGTGTATATTTATGTCATTATGAACCATATTGAAGTACAAATATAATAATAATAATAACTTTATTAATATCACAAAAACAGACATGTTCATTCTTCGTACAGCTAAGGACTGGAATAGTTTGCCCGCGTCTGTCTTTCCTTCCGATTACAATGTGGGTATTTTCAAGAGTAGAGTAAACAGGCATTTACTAAGCTAGTGCGCCTTACCATCAGGACTGCATTTCCACTTAACATCAGGTGGGATCGTAGTCTAGCACTTGCTTAGAAATTATAAAAAAAAAAAAAAACATATACAGGAGCTCCGTCTCCTGAACTAGGTACAGTGTACCTGTATCTCAGGAGACAGTGCCTTCCAGAGTCAGAGATAATATATAAATATAAGTAGAAAAACCGAATACATGAAAGAACAAATATAGAAACTGAAGAGATCATGGCTTCAAGAAAAGCAAAGTTTGCTAATTGTTATTTCTGTGATGTATTTTGTTTTTAATTGTTGCACAATAAAGTATATTCATTCATTCATTCATTCATTCTTAAGCACACTGTTTTTTTTTCTGTTTTAATTACTTAATATACTAACTTAAAATGTTTTATTACAGCATACACTTGCGGTTCGAAGAGAGGCTCAGCTTGACTGCCGGCCGAGACGGCGACATACAGAATTTTGAACTCTCTGGTATATTATTATAACAAACATTTTGGCTTGTATATATAAAAAAAAAACCGGAAGATCGCCTCAAGTTGCATAGTACTCTAGCAACCTGCGTTCGATCCCCGGTAATACAACTAATAAATTTATTGCTGATTGCCACGCGCTCGGCGATGAAGGAAAACACCGTGACAAAAACCGATATGTGTTACAAAATTTTCTAAGACATGTTCTGGCAATCCGCACGAAAAGGTCTGGGCCCAACAGTGGGACACATATATATAAAGGCTGTAATTGTATTTAAAGATACTATAACCTCTCAGACCCTTTTAACCCTAGTACCGTACAGACAGCTTTAGTTTTCCACTATTCACTTATTAGGTCCCATATGAGTCAGGTGGTGAGCCCATCGCCATACACTGGGCACAAATTTTGGCAGGTGTTCAACATTAAGTTAATGTGTAAGACGTTAGAAACGCAAATCAATTTCAATCAAAATGATCATGTATCATATGGTTGCGTAGTGATGAATCAATAAAGTAGCCGATATTGAGGTCAAAAAAAGGTATTATGTGAGGGTCTCACTCACACAACTCTGGTTGCCCTTCTTTAGTGAATGGTGAGGGGCTTCGGGATCTCCAGTGGAACACACCGGAGCCCTTTTGCACTGTTCCCGAGCTTGTCCCGAAGAGTTTAATTCCTCCCCCAGCGAACCTCTTTTCTAGTGACTCGACATAATAGTCCCTCTAGTGAAGTAACCTGGCTTGACGCCACAGCTCGATCAGTGGCTTTATCTGCGGATGTTATTTTCTTGAACATTGTCTTTATTCCAGGTCTCCTGACATTGCGTATTACTAACGAGCAGTACGGACGTATTCAGGTGCACGTTGATAATAAGGACACGCGCCCTCTTCAGTTACAGGTGTGTAGTTTCCATTCTATGAGGTCAGCCATCACTCTGGGCCCGTGGGTGAAGATGTAAAAAAAACTATAAAATAATAAATTGTTAGTTATATCGGGGAATACTCGTGTTATACTTTTTTCTTGGTAACCGGGAGGAAATCAGGGCAAGGAAGTAAGGGCACAGCGGGGGAGGGATCAACCTCTCCCCCGGGACGTGCTCTCCCTGAGCACAGTGCAGAGGCGCTCCGGTGCGTTCCACTGGAGATCCCGGAGCCCCTCGTCATGCACCGAGGAAAGGGCCACCGGGGAGGTTTTAGTAGGTAAAAACACCACATAACCGCCGCCTTCCCCCCAGAAGGCGGGGTGTCTTTTTGAAGATTTCCTCCCCGTTAACAAAAAAAAAGTACGGATACTATGTCTCAACTAATCAACCCGTCACCTCGTTACATTATCAAAAGTAGTGTACATAGTTGATTAAAACGGAATAAACGGTTAACGAAAACGGAAAAACAACAATACATTACGTTTAGGTAAAGAGAGATAAGGAAGAACACGTTAAATGATTCCATCTATCTTATTTCCCTTAAAAATACTTATTTAATACTAAAGATTTATTTATTAATTTGCCGCTGTTTTATGTCAACAAAATAAGAGAAAGAATAAACACTGACACTGACTTTTTTTTTTTATTTTTTTTTGACGAACTACACAGATTGGCCAGAGAAGCTGGCCTTGACTGCTTCACCGGATTGAGAGGTGGCAGAGCTCTTAGGTCGCTTAGCCCGAACCTCTATCGCTAGTAATTCGACACAAGGGTCCCCCCGGTGAGGGGTAGCCTCGGCTTGGACGGTTACTATGTTACGCGTAAGCATTCCGATCCGAGGGCGCCCGAGAGGGCCTAACCACGGCTTTTATTGACAGACTGCTTACTAAGTGACTTCACACAAAAGAAATCTGCACTTTAGGTTTATTTTGTGTTTGAGACGAATCTCCCTCCAATAATTTCTCTAAATTGCATCCCCGTAAATTGGTGGCCTTCCACTGCGATCTTTGTCTTTTACGTCAAAGTTACCGTTTTTAAACTTTTGAAATATTATGGTCTCTCACTCACACACAAGGATACGGACATTTTTAGATGAAGAAAAATAAATGACGCTAATGCGAGCTTAACAAAAGAACTAATTTTCAAGCCGGTTACAATCTGTTTTCTAATGTAAATCTGCTTGTCACGCCATCTTTCTCAAAATGGCGAAAACTTTTTTGTATACCTATTACATTTTAGGGACAGAAGGTAAATGTGAAACTATTACTTATAAAGGTAGAGTTACAGAGTAATTTTATTTTTATTTTTTTTAAAAAGAAAGCTAGCAATATTTCCTTTTTTTTCAGAAGTATTACTAACAATCTTGTTAACCATTCCAACTAAGCTTAAGCTTGTGCTAGGAGATGGTTCAAGGCAATAGTCGAATGGTGGATTCGAACCCACGACTTTACGATTCGCAGGCCGTACCCTAAACCATTAGGCTGTTGACGCTTCTTTGTTTGAGAATAGCTTTAGTTGGTGGCCAGCTGTTTGTACATTTGTTGGCATTATTATTTTATGTCTTAGTCATGTATCATTGCTTCCTCAGACTCACCCCAACGTGGACAAGGAGGCGTTCCGCTCCAGTGGTGTGATAGGCCTGAAGCAAGCCCAGAGACCATTCCCCATGCACAGCGACGTGGGCGTGCTGAAGTGGCGCCTCACCAACACCAATGATGATAAGCTGGCTCCACTATCTGGTGAGCTACACCGGCGTTTGCCAATTGAATTATCGTTATAATATTCAATTGAGTTATTGTATAGTATATAGTTAGTAATACTGTACTTGGGGTATAATGAAATCAAATATATATGAAATACATGCTCACGTGTGCTATGTGTATGTAGGTTCACCAGCCCTGTAGTTCTGAGCTCTCAAGAATAAGACTACGGTATCCCCCTGCCTGTCGTACAAGGCGACTAAAAGGGGCCTCGGGTTCACTGGGCGACAAGTGTGGGGGCCTGAGTCGTCCACCAAAGTGGACCCGGGAAGAAACCGACATCGGCTTGACCGTGTCGCCTTGCGCTGCGAGGGCACAGGGGGTAGGGAGTAACCTCCCCAGGACGTGCTCTCCTTGAGCACAGTGCTGAGGGCTCCAGTGCGTTCCACGTGAGATCCCGGAGCCCCTCATCATGCACCGAGGAAAGGGCCACCGGGAGGTTTAGTTTTAGTTAGGTAAGATCCCCGCAACCGCCGCCTTCCCCAGAAGGTGGTGTATCTTTGTGAAGATTTCCTCCCCGTCAACAAAAAAAGGACATGGTTCACGGCAATAGTCAGATGGGTGGATTCGACCCTACGATCTTAAGATTCGCAGACCGTACCCTAAACCATTAGGCTATTGACGCTATAAATGTGTTGGTAAATATATATGTTTATATATATACCGTCGATTAAATAGGAAAATGACATATTTAAAATTAGATTATTACTAAAAAGAGTCGATTTTTAACAATATTTTTATATGGATAAAAGACACTTTAAGAAATTAAACGTGACGCTCACTAGAAATATACAAAACATAAAAACACGGCTCTTTTTAGAAATAATAGATTATCCGTGAAATAGATACCGACCGAGTCGAGATTCGGCCCTCTCAGGCGCCCTCGGATCGGAATGCTTACGCGTAACATAGTAACCGTCCAAGCCGAGGTTACCCCTCACCGGGGGGACCCTTGTGTCGAGTTACTAGCAATAGAGGTTCAGGCTAAGCGACCTAAGAGCTATGCCCTCTCTCAATCCGGTGAAGCAGTCAAGGCCAGCTTCTCTGGCCAATCTGTGTATTTGCGAAAATATGTATATTTTGTGTGCCATTTTCTTTTTTTTTTAAGAAAAAAGAAACCTTGCAATATTTCTTTTTTTTAATATTTCTATATTGATGATGATAATTATGAATTTTATTAATATTTCTATATTACTAAAATTCTTGTTAACCATTCGAACTGAGCTTAAGCTTGTGCTAGGAGATGGTTCACGGCAATAGTCGAATGGGTGGATTCGACCCTACGACCTTACGATTCGCAGACCGTACCTAAACCATTAGGCTATTGACGCTTCAAATTTCTCTATATTCAAATATAATCACAGACCAACCAACAAGAATATTTATGATATTTGTGAAAATAAAATTGACGGCATTATTTTAAAAAAAAAATTAAGATATATTAAAGATATATGAAAACGAAAAAGTGAACTGCGACAGCATTCTACATAGGACTGTACTTAATGATTATGAATGTTCCAGTGAACTGCTGGCCGTCTGAGGGCACGGGCGGCGGCTGCGACGTCAACATTGAGTTCGATCTGGAGCAGGACCACCTGACCCTCGCGGATGTCAACATCAACATACCCTTGCCGTGAGTGTCAATACCACACTTTATACGTTTTATACGTATAAAGTGTGTACACGTATACACATTTTATACGTTTGTTTTGCCGTCTGTTTTTATTTCTCCTCGTAAATGTACCTTGTAATATTAATTTAATTTAATAGATCTGGCAACACTTCCGTGGTGGTTCACCAGTGGGAAGGTAACTACTCGCAGAAGGGTCGCAACCTAATATGGAGCATCCCCGTTGTGAACAAACAGCAGAAAACTGGCAGTCTAGAGTTTACGTAAGTGTATATCTTATTTAATAAACATATTAAACATAGCAACCGACGCCCTAGTTTCCTTGTAATACCGAAAGATACAACAAATACGGTAAAAGATCGATTTGTTTTGAAGGAACACAACTGTACAACATAATACCCGCACACGTCAAGAGGGTAAACACAGTTGGCGCATTCAAAATGCAACTTGCTAAATTCCTCAACAATAGCTAATCGTTTCCAAGCAAATGAATGTATTGGGTGACTCCGTCTCTCTTGTGACAGTGAACTTATTGTTTTATAATATTAGTTATTTATTGTTCTCATGTAAGTGACCTGTCATGTCTAAAGTGATAATAAAGTTTCTTAAACCTAAACCTAATATATATATAATCTAGCGTACCCAGCCCGCTTCGCCGGTCTAGATTTTGCTTTATTTAAACAATAAACTTCACATCATTAAATATTTAATCTAAATCTCACAATATATTAAATTATTCATTTTTCTCCATTTTCATTCTCTTCTCGAGGGAGTAAAGATCATAACCTACACCACATGTACATATCAGTAAATACAATATAATTCTTATAATTTATACAAAACATATCGGGCTCAAGTTGATGTCAGAAATAAAAGTACGACGTATGGCTTGTTTGACAGTTCAAAAAGAGAAGTGCTCCGATAGTCACAAAATAGGATTACTCGCCAGGTCAATCTGAAGATTACCTGAAAGTTTCATTGAAATCGGTCCATCGGACCTATACATGTATATATATATATATATATATATATATATATATATATATATATATATATATATATATATATATATATATATATATATATATATATATATATATATATATATATATATATATAGTTGTAAAACAGTTTAACTCCAAAATTTAAAATATATTTCTCTCTCCCGACAGTGTAACTCCGGCGATACCTAACGACTTCTTCCCTATAACTGTGACGTGGACCTCGGACACGTCACTGGCGCTCCTGACGGCCGTCAAGGTGACACAAGTGGAGGATGGGGCGCCGGTGGAGTACTCGCAGGACGTCAGCTTCCGAGCAGATAAATATGAGATCGTATAACACGTTCTTATATATATAACTAATGGGGAGTAAGCTGTTGAATGCGTTACGAAAAGTGTGATAGGGCGAGGCGAACATAGAATGAATACAGAGAGAAATTAATAATTTAATATATTGTGAGAGTTAAATTAAATATTTAATGATGTAAGTTTATTGTTTAAATAAAGCAAAATCTAGACCGGCGAAGCGGGCCGTACGCTAGTATTATATATATTTAGTAAAGCAGTTTACCTACAAAAAGTTAAAATATATTTCTCTCTCCCGACAGTGTAACTCCGGCAATACCTAACGACTTCTTCCCCATAACTGTGACGTGGACCTCGGACACGTCACTGGCGCTCCTGACGGCCGTCAAGGTGACACAAGTGGAGGATGGGGCGCCGGTGGAGTACTCGCAGGACGTCAGCTTCCGAGCGGACAAATATGAGATCGTATAACACGCTCTTATATATATAATATATTCATATAAGTTTTCTTTTTATATTAATATGTATAATGTTTAAGAGGAATACATATACTGGTCTTTGTGAGCGAAAACCCGTTATCTACTAAGGCCAGATCACGTTTCCGACCTGTAGGATTTGCGAAAAACTTTTGCTAAAAATTTGTACCCCGAAAATAGATATGAGCTCACCACCTGTTTAATATGTGTTATAATTTGTAGGTTTCGTGGAATAAAATAATCCAACAACTAATATATTCGCTTTATTGAGACAGCGTAACGTTGTACAAAGAATTATTTATAACGAATACTGTGACAACTGCGCATCCTCACAATCTTTATACAAAATTAATTAGAAGTCAGATTAGGAACTAATAAAGTTAAACTATTGTTTACTATGCCAAGTTCATGTGACGATCAACTAAATTATTAATTATGAATTAAAAATACAATAAGGTTCAGGTAAATCACTAAGATATCATTGGAACCAGGTATTATGCATAACAATCACTGGCTGTCATGTGTTGCCAGCTAACATAACCTGTGTGTCTATCTACCCCGCTTAGTTTATTAAGACGTGTTATCTTTTTAATTATATTTTGAAATAGGAATTCGATATTGTGTTTAAAATTTTCTGTATCATTATCATCGTCAGCTAGCTATCTACTGCTTATTAGTAGTAAATAGGCTTTCCCCATTGCCTTCCATCATATACGTTCCTATTTGGGCATCCAGCCACGTCTGGGTATCCTCATTTTTTTTGTTTTTGTTAATGGCGTTTCCATATAGATTTCGCCAGTGTCGAAGTGCGCACGTTAAACTGCTGTAAGAAGCGGGCTTCGTGACGGACAAGGATCTAAACTATAAGGAAGTACGTGTGGTTACTGCTGAGACAATTCCGCGCTATGCTCACTGTTGATAAGTCTAAAACAATAGAAACACAATATATACATAGGGTTAATTGTTTAAAAGACAGACAAACTAAAGTCTAATGTTATTTTAAAAGGAGAGTTAACAAGAGATAGTAGGGATTTGAAGTCTATGGGGCGCGGGATATCATTAGGAAGGAGGTCGTAGAGGGAAGAAGATAGTAAGGGACATCTTTTAGACCTTCGTTGATACACTCCTCCGACTCATTCCAAGAATTCTTTATATAAAAATAGAAAAATTGGTGAGTGTACTTAGGCACGGGCGTTCTTAGTTATATTTCTTTGGAATCATTAAAAATAGTTTTTAATCTCATGCAAATATTTAATTACCACATAAATAATAAAAGGAAAAGGATAGTCAATAACATTCTGTTTGTCATTTGAAAAATTCAATCAATAAATATTATATATATTTAAATTTATATCAATACACAATACATATGGATAGTTGACCTCAATAATATTGCAGTAAATGAAAATTTATATAACCATAATATTTTCCACTGCAATTTCAATCTGCTACTGTCATCATTTTGTCGTAACAACATTTTATAAATTGATGAATACTGGATGCCATTCGCGCAAAATGTCCCGTTACCCTCGAGACCAAGAGCATTGCCGATAGTGGACGATACGATAAATGCTTTATTCGAAGTGTGTAAGCGAGAGCCTCGTATGAGAGAGATAGAGAACACAAATTTGTGCATTAAGAAGAAAAAAATACTTCAATTTTGTTTAAATAAATATTTCAAAACGCGCCTATAGAAGTATATAGCGTCAATAGCCTAATGGTTTAGGGTACGGCCTGCGAATCGTAAGGTCGTGGGTTCGAATCCACCATTGGACTATTGCCGTAAACCATGTCCTAGCACAAGCTTAAGCTTAGTTGGAATGGTTAACAAGATTGTTAGTAATATTTCAGAAAAAAAAAGAAATATTGCTTAGCTTTCTTAAAATAAAAATGTATCTTCGAAAAATCTGTTTACAATAAGCGATTACTTCGTTCATAACAATACTGTATTGTAAAATTATAATTATATGTAACCATAAAATTTGTTTTATTTGTTCGTAAACCTCGATAACATGTTAAAGTTACTGCTTGCTCAGTTTATTGCAAGTAAAATATGTTACTCCCTGGATGTAAATGATTTTCTCCATCGATTGTATGGTGATGAAGATTTGAGGAAATCTGAAGATGCCGGGAATAACAATAATCAGACTGGTAACTTCTTTTAAAATCCTTTTTTCATGGAACATTCTTGTTTACCATTCCAACATAAATTAGTGACTTTATCTAATTCCCCCATCCCCTTTCCACCATCGGACTTCTAGACGCACTGCAGGATTTCATCCTTTTGCTGTTAACATCCCTCAAACCCGAACAAAGCGATTTGCTTCGTCTTTCATTCTTCGTACAGCAAAGGACTGGAATAGTTTGCCCGCGTCTGTCTTTCCTTCCGATTACAATGTGGGTATTTTCAAGAGTAGACAGAATAGGCATTTACTAAGCTAGTGCGCCTTACCATCCAGGACTGCATTTCCAGTTAACATCAGGTGGGATCGTAGTCGAGCACTTGCTTAGAAATTATAAAAAAAAGTACTATTAATTGTTGGCAAAAAAAATGTGGCTCTTTAAAATTATTGTAATTGTCGACTCTTCCGACACAAAGGTTGCCGATCCCTGGGCAGCACTAGGCTAATGATGGTATGACCGCCTTAGTTTTCTAAACGTTGGTAATTCCAAAATCTATATATATAAAACTCGAAGGTTATTGAGTGATCTATCAACACACAGCCCAAACCACTTGACGGATCGGGCTGAAATTTGGCATATAGGTAGATGTTATGACGTAGGGATCCGCTAAGAAAGGATTTTGATCAATTCTACCCCCAAGGGGTTAAAATAGGGAAAAGGTTGCAATAAAATGCCCATCTTACAAATTTAGTTATTGTATTAAAATATCTAAATACACGCCTTTGAATGTTTATAAAAAGGGAAGCCCGCACGCCCCATAAATGTTAATCCAATTCAGTTCAGACTAAAACTTCCTTAGACCTCACCCACCATATTAAAATCTGGTAAAACAGTAGCGCCATCTGCACCGATCAGCGTCCGTCTAAAATTAATACTAGATTCCACTTAAAAGTCGATGGACACACAATTTTAAACACAAAATGCCTTGATCAAGCCAGATTTGTAATAAAAGGGGAAATAGAAATACTTTCAGTGTTCACGGCGCTGAATAATTATGAAGTTGACTCTACTCTTGTCGCGGAGAAGATGTATCGTTGGATAGGGCGTGTGGTCCACTCACGGCGGTACAACTACCCGCACGTGTGCACCGCGGCTTGCATCGACCAGAGGTTATTCATAACAGCTGCCGCATGTATATCCAAGTACGTGCACTTATATTTTTATTCAAACAAAGTTCCTTATGGCAGGCTTGGAGGAGATAGGAGCTTTGGCGACCGAACTGAAAAAAATGTGAGATTAAAATCGTAAGAACGTATAACGAAATTGCTATAGTTGTATACATGGCGACCGATAACGTACTTATGAAGCATGTAGTTTAACTCTATGTAATTATTAATAAGTTGAATACTAATAAATTATATATGTAATTTTGTAGTGTTGAAAAAAAATAAAGAGGCATGTTTTTTTTATTTTACTGAATTATTTGGATTGCTATTTCTTTTATTGTACGTTAACCTTTATCGTGGCAAGATTGTTTTTTGAAGAACAGTAAAAAAAATGTATATTGAAAAAATAACCAAAAAATACATTAAAAAATCGTGATATGAATACACGTGATAAAAATACGTATTTTGGAAAACCTAGATGTACACTATTCTATACAGTGCTATACGTACTAAGTACGTAACGTACGTACTAACAAAATATTGTTAGCATTCTAAAAAAAGTCCTTATTCCAACTCCATCTCTTTTATAATTACAAATGTCACGACACTGACAATTGTGACATTAAACATTTGAATAATTATTTTAAAATACAATTAAAGAATACATTTAAGTAAATAGATTTTATATCTGTACTTTGCATGTATATTATGCTATACATTGCTATGTTTAGGGTTAAATTTCGCTAGAACTTTCGCCCTAGAATTCTATATGGATCCTAGTACCTCACCAATGGTTTTCCATTCGATCCGGTCCTCGGCTTTCCTTTAGGCCGTAAACTTTCTCATAGCCGCAAAACGTATTAATACTTAATTTTAATACTACGTATAAGTAATGTACCTCAACTTAACCCTAAACATAGCAATGTATAGCATAATATACATGCAAAGTACAGATATAAAATCTATTTAGTTAAATTAATTCTTTAATTGTATTTTATAACAATTATTCAAATGTTTAATGTCACAATTGTCAGTGTCGTGACATTTGTAATTATAAAACAGATGGAGTTGGAATAAGGACTTTTTTAAAATGCTAACAATATTTTTTCGCAAATATATTTAAAATTTTGTTAACCATTCCAAATAAGCTTAGGCCTGTTAGTACGTACGTTACGTACTTAGTACGTATAGCACTGTATAGAATAGTGTACATCTTGGTTTCCCAAAATACGTATTTTTATCACGTGTATTCATATCACGATTTTTTAATGTATTTTTGGTTATTTTTCAATATACATTTTTTACTGTTCTTCAAAACAAACTTGCCACGGCTTGGTTAATTTCGGCAATTTTCGAGTTCGTGGTACAAAACAATACGATATTATATCTATATATATATATATTTACTAACAAAAAATGTTTCAGATTAAAGGTGAAACAGACTTCGGTGTTATATCATTTTGGTCGTTTATATGCCAGAGCGTTTGTGGTACCAAAGAACGGCACGCCCCAAGCATTCGACGATATCGGCTTTATAATCGTTGAGAAGGATGAATCTACTAAATGGCGGACAATCCGATTATTCGATATCACCAATCGCACAGATGACCAGTTTAAATGGTTTGCACAAATATTCCATTCAGATAATAAGGAACACAAAGTTGTAGGATATGCAGTTCCAAAGGTAATACATGTATTCTACTTCTTGGATATATTTAAAAACATATTCATAACTGCACTCAGATAATCAAAGATAATGACTTCCTTATTTTAGAATACTAGACGAGCAGTTGAAATTTTTCTAATCGACTTCAAAAAAGGAAGCAGTTGTAGTTATAGCGTCATATTTTTTGAATTCATTTGGTGTTTGAACGGGTTTGATTTCAATGAGGTCGCATAATAATTTTGTGGGCATAAGACCTTAGGTTCTAAAGTTCCAATTGAGATAGTGATAGAAAAGATACTACCAGTTTGATGGAAATGGAATTTGACTGGGTTTATGGGTAAGAAGTTATCTAACTTCAGAACAACTATGCATTTGTACTTTCATAAATCATGTGCCCAACAGTGGGACTCTACCGTTACTTTATTGTAAGAAACTTCGCAGTTATTTTCTTGTCAACAGATAATACATCACGTCATTACTGCCGATAAACAATTCATTCTCAGCGAATTAGAAGTTGTTGTAAATATAAATTTGTGCCCATCCATACTTACATTCAACAATCTCATACCCGGTTTCTACACACCATGCTATCATTCCTGCTCAATCAGAGAGTTTAATGGAAATGCAAAAAAATGCGCCACCTACCACGGCGTAGAGGGCGGTGCTGTGTTTAATGTGAACACTCAAAAATTGCTCGGTGTTGCCACATGGGGACCCATGGATACGCATCCGCTGCCAGTTGGCTTTGCAGTGCCGAATTCGCGTAACTTCTTCAAGAATTACGAGTGCGCGAAGCGTATACGGGACGATGAAGAAAATTCCCATACAGGTTATGAAAAGCTTTGTTCTGATTAGTTGTTTTTATTGATTTTTGAGATTGTTTATAATCATAACATCAAGCACAATGTAGAAGATATAGAATATTTATTTTTTTATTCGTAAATATACTTGTAATTTTTTTTTATTAGGAGCGAGGACAGAGATCATAAGCCGTACAGCCATTCTAGAGTTATAAATAGTGTGTATCTATATATATAGCATATGCATACTTGGATCAGCTACAATTGAACAATTTTTGCCTATTTATTAATTTCCAATTCGAGAAATTTTCCTGCTCGTTATCTAATGGAGGTGACACAGAAGCTACGCAAGCGAGTATATAAGCAAACTGTAATTTGATTGTCTATGGCTGTGGGGCATGTCTCTCTGTCTATGTAACAGGTTACAGTGGTAAAATTAAAACAATTATTGATTTATTTTGACTCTTTTATTTATAATCTTCTTTGAACATTTAACATGAAAATATCATGTTTTACATAAATACAGAGAAAGAAATTGTAATAATAACTAATCTTCTACTTGGAAATTAAACTTAAAACTAGATGAGGAATAAGTAAACTTGAAGTTATTCTTTTCCTCACTTTGTCCTGTCGTGTCTTTTTTATCGTCTAATTTTTCTAAGCTGGTAACACCCGCGGATAATTGTTTGTCTTTTATATTAGAGCTGCTGTTTTTATCAACACAACTATCTGTAACTGCATCGGTATTGCCATTATCTATATTTTCTGGAGGTATATTAAAATTGAATCTAAATGTTTCGTCACCAGTTGTTAGATATGCAGATTTTCTTAAAAATGTTGCCTTAGGTTGTATAGGGCTCTCTGATATTTTGATTTTACTTGCCACTGTAAAGAAAATAATAGTAATTTAGAACCTACTACTACGCAACGAATAACACCCTTACATCCTTGAAGATATAAAACTTACAATACTGTTACAAGATCACAGATGTTACAAGATGTTGTCATATCTGGGCAGGTGCAGCCAAATACCAACTCGCGGCACTGGATTCCATGGAGAGGCGGGCCAAAAAGTTGATAGGTGACCAAGATCTACACCTAGATAGTCTTGAGCACAGGCGCAAGGTGGCCAGCCTTTCGGTGTTTTACAGATTACATTTTGGAGAGTGTGCACAGGAATTACACGAGTTAATTCCCCCATCCCCATTCTACCTTTTTATAGTCGATGTTCCGCGCGTCCGAACGAAGCGATTTGGGTCATTGTTCATCGTGCGTACAGCAAAGGAGTGGAATAAGTTGCCGACCTCAGTCTTTCCGTCCAAGTACGACGTGGGAGCCTTCAAGAGTAGAGTGAATAGGCACTTACTAAACTAGCGCGTACTATCTTTCGACTATATCACCAGGTGGGATCATGGTCAAGCGCTAGTTTACACGCATAAAAAAAAAATCACTTAATCACTGACTCAAAGACAGAGTTTGAGATGCTATATTGGACAAGACAAAAGGAAACTATATACAAAAGTAGAAAATATTAGTGTGTGTACATCGCAGTTTCATCACAATTTGTCTGTATTATGTGTGTGCCCATAGCACCGTCATTTATGAATCATTTTTTTTTTAGTTTCTGTTATTGCGTCTTATATTAATGCTAGTATAGGATCTTGGATTGCTATGATAAGAAGAGAACACCGTAAAGATGGTACAGAAGAATGCTTTTTTAAATTATTGCCAGATTATCTTTTTATGCAATGGCAATCATAGACTAGGTAAGGGAGTACAGGTGCCAGAACTTCGTAATATAACTAAGATACTTCTAAAACAAATTGAAGATACATCTTCTTCTCTGTCGCTTCCTCAGCGCTGAGGGTCGTGACTACCACTACTAGAGAGCTGCTCTTAACCAGTATTCCTCACTCTTGTGTGTCTTCTCATGTGGATAGCTGCCTGGAGTTTCAGTCCGGTAGCTACTGTAATATAGTCCGTCCATCTAGTGGGCGCTCTGCCTCTTCTTCCCTCGACGCAGCCAACCAGGATTAGCTTTTCAAGGCTGTCCGGTTGGCGGCGAGCTATGTAGCCGAAGAAGGAAAGCATTCGGCGAAAGCAGATCGTGGAGAGACGAGTCTTGATGTTTAGCTCTTCCAAGATAGAAGCATTGGTGCGGCGCTCGGTCCATGAGATTCGTAACATTTTGCGCCAACACCACACCATCTCGAATGCGTCTATCTTCTCTCTCACACGAGACCTCCATGTCCAGGTTTCAGAAGCGATGAAATGGAGAAGATTAGGGTCTGCATTAACTTTATTTTAGTTTTGCGGTAGATGTTTCTATTATCGCAGCGCAGTCGCCGTCGCTTGATATTTGTGATCCCAAATACACAAAAACCTGCACAGAATCAAGGTCACGTAACTCCCAAGATCTGCGCATCTGGTCTGATCTGTCAATGATCATCATAGTGCCGCATTCTAAAACCAACCTTCTGTCACACTCGCCCTTGCCAAGGATTTCCGCTACATATAACCTTCTTAACACTAAGTCCACGTCGGTTGACATTTTTTCTAATTCACGCAAGGTCTTCCGCACCTTAGTGTTAAAAATTGTGCAGTAATTTTGGCTAACTTAATTAATTTAGTACTGATATTTCTATTACTTTATAATTTAATAAAATATTTTTGTAAGTATTAATAATAAAATCGTTACGTTTCTTTATAGCGAATGTTGTGTACACCTGTAATTGGCATACACAACAGGACCTAGTTTGTAAACTTGATTATTACAACAATGTATGCTTGTGTAATGCTGTTGGTGTATCTTATTAAATAAATAAAAATAAATAAAATAGTCATTGAACATACATAGCAGTGTTTAATTTTTGATCCAAAGCCGTTTTCAATTCATTTGAAGTTGGTATTTGTTTTTACTAGTAAATACACTTGTTTATCTCGTATATAAGTTGGGAGGGTTATTTGATAATACATATCATATTGCATTATTTCCAATTTTTTCATAGCATCAGCATTATATCTATACTGTGGAATTTATACTATTCATCAGTTCAGTGACGTCGATAGCGAAGCGTCAATAGCCTAATGGTTTAGGGTACGGCCTGCGAATCGTAAGGTCGTGGGTTCGAATCCACCATTCGACTATTGCCGTGAACCATGTCCTAGCACAAGCTTAAGCTTAGTTGGAATGGTTAATAAGATTGTTAGTAATATTTCTGAAAAAAATAGAAATATTGCTAGCTTTCTATTTAAAAATGACGAAGCTGTGCTTCTATATTGAAAGCAGTATTAACTGTTACAAAATGTTACTCATTCTATTTCTACCTTGATAATTATAGTTGCAGTCTCTGTTTGTTTATGACACAGAGCCCCGAGTCTGCTTAACCAATTGTATCAAAATGGACATTTACTGACATGACAAAATGATTTTTTTCAGGTTTGGTAATGTGCTAGATCGGTTATGCCATTATGGTTTTCTGACGTCACACCACTGACATTCGACATTTGTTTCAAAAAGTATTTGGTAATTCTGTACATCTCCCAAAATAATAATGCAATAAAAAAAATACAATTTAAATTTCATATCAATTCAAAATTTTATTATAAGATAACGGTTTTTGGCACATTAACAATATGGTTGTAATAAGTTGGTTTCATAGTGAAATATAGCAGACTCCAGACCCTAAATTTAGGCTTGTTCCAATTTTAAATAGGTTTACTCTGTCCATATCAATACAAAACACACTGTAACACTATATAGATATTATATTGCCAATCCCCATTATAAATTCCCTAATTATTTGTTAAAGCTGAAATATACAAAATAATACATATTATAAGGGAAGACCAGCATAATATTTTGAATTTTATTTATATATTTGCCGGCGGTCACTCACATCACTCTAGGCCTGCAAGATCTATATTTTCCTTTTCTATACCTTTACTATTTACTGTTGCGTTAAACCTACCTAAGTAATTGTTATGTTGTTTCTCAAGTAATTAACAATAATGTAGATCAGTTAGCATTAGTTAGCTGCACGTTGCAGAGATGAAGATGCTGCGCTGGATGTGTGGCGTTACGCGATTAGATCGTATAAGTAACGAACACATCCGGGGCAGTCTTGGAGTCCGCGACGTAGCAGACAAACTGCAGGAAAGCCGCCTTCGATGGTATGACATATACCACAGGCCGTCTGACTATGTCGGAAATAGATGCCTAGCCCTCAATGTACAAGGCCCAAGACCCCGTAGCAGGCCCAAGAAACGCTGGCTGGACATTGTTAAAGCGGACATGTTAATGAACCACCTAATAAACGAGGATGCCCAAGACCGGGCAAAGTGGAGGAGACTAAGTAGGAAAGCGGACCCTGGCTGTAGGCCGGAAAACGATAGGCAGAAGAAGAAGAGTTAGCATTAGTTAAAATGTTTGTTAAGGAAATTAATATAAGACGTACAATTGTGATTCATGTTGCACTTGAGCTCGATAAAAATAATATATTGGATAGGATTGGAGTAAAATCTTAACAAGTAAGATGCCCAACCCATGAAATGATTCTAAAATTCTAGATTCATAGATCTCCTGATGGGTTGTGTTTAGCTTATATTTAGGTCAAGAAAAAATTAGGAGACTAGAACAAAATATATTATAGCCTCAAGTCTGCTAGGCCAATGTCGAAATGATTACTGACATCACATTTGTCGATTGTGCCAGTTTAGGTACTATTTATCAAAATAACCAAAAAAGATCTAACTACCATTTTGTATAAAAAATATTGGCATATGAAAAAAATTTTAGTACCTGCATAAAGGTTTGAAGAGGCTTGCTGCAGAGTGGCAAAGCTATATTATTCATACTATAGATTAACTGGATTTAACAGAGGTACCTGAATACAAATTTAAATATCATAAAATTTCACTCCCTATTCTGTTGGCAATTTGAAGGTAGCATTTGTGTAAAGTTTTAAGTTACATGTGTATTAGATAATGGAATAAGTAATGATATATATAACCTAAGAATGGTCAATGGTCAATTGTTTGAACGTGAAGTTTCCAATCGTGAATGCAATACAATTATACTATACAGCTTCGAAATATTTTACAAGAGAAACATAAGTATATGCATTGGCTATAATTGTGGCAAGTACAATATTAAATGCGTAGTTCTTTTGGTAGCCAACATGTTTAACGTAAATTTGTTAACTAAATATTTACTGCCAATCATGATATAACATGTAGGCATACTTATAAATACAATTCAGTAAAAACAGAAGTTGGTAAGACAAGCACCCAACACATTGAGGCTTGTCAAATACTGTGACAATTATTCTTATTAAGCTTATCTATGAAGAGATCTATTAATTAGGCTATGCTGTAAAGTTGTACAAGACATACTTTTGGCTAATTTCTTTTCTTCCACTGCCATTTTTGCCCTGTAGTCCCCAAAATGTGTTCGCATAAGTTGCCGTTTCCTGATAATTGGCTGGTTGTTATTTTTCAATACTGTTAATACCTTCCACGCTTCTTGCACTGAAAAAAAAAGGATTAAATTGAAACAAAATTATATTTTATTGTTATGTAAAGTCATTATATAAAAATAAATATATTAACTATTTTATTATGTGCTTGGCAGTGGAAGAAAACATTGAATGGAGACCTCCATGTTTTAGAAAAGTTTCCAAAGACATGTGAAGACTGCCAATCTGCACTAGGTTTGCATTGAGGCAGCCCTGTAGTTCTGGGCTCTCAAGAATAAGACTATGATATCCCCTGCCTGTCGTAGAAGGCAACTAAAAGGGGCCTCAGGTTCACTGGGCAACAAGGGTGGGGGCCTTTGTCGTCCGCCAAGGTGGACCTGGGAAGAAGGCGACATCTGCTGGCCCGTGTCGCCTTGCACTGCGAGGGCAGAGGGGGGAGGGAGTAACCTCCCCCCTCGGGACGTGCTCTCCTTGAGCACAGTGCAGAGGGGCTCCGGTGCATTCCTCTGGAGATCCCAAAGCCCCTCGTCATGCACCGAGGAAAGGGCCACCGGGGAGGTTTTAGTGGGTAAAAACCCCACATAACCGCCGCCTTCCCCCCAGAAGGCGGGGTATCTTTTTGAAGATTTCCTCCTTGTAAACAAAAAAAAAAAAAGGTTTGCATTGAGGACTATGCCCTTATACTCTCTTTACAGAGCTGGCCTGTGTCCAGAAGTGTGACTTACATATCTTCTTACATCTATACAACTATCTTTGCTTTCTTTTAGAATTTATACTGCAGAACTCTATGATGGGGTCAGTAGAGGGCAACATGAAAAGAAGTATATCAGCCAGATTGTCGACATATAAATAAAAGAACAGGTACAATACCCTATACCAAAAATTACAAATAAAAGTAACAAATGACAATTTGATATAAAATACAAAATAAAATTTTAGTTAAACAAGATTGTAGAATGTAATTTGCCAGTACTTATACCCATAAATAGGATGTGTGTGCATGTCTCATCTATCATAGATAGATATGTTATAAATATGTTCAAAAGGTGTAGGTGTACATGGGCATAATGGTAAAATGGGCATACTAAAGGTTTGTTTAGAACTTTATTGTTTTATATTGTAAAGAAGCATTATTAAATAGCAGAACTCTGCCTACATCTTATGAGTGATTAGCGTGAGTTTTATGCTATGTTATCTCACAGATGCACATCGAAAGATGATCAACCATCAAATATTTTACTCATCAGATAAACGACTGTATGAGAAAAAATTACGTAAGGATATGGTAATAGAAAAGTTAGGCAATTAAACTTACGCTGTTTCTCGTTGGCTTTTTTCTCATTTAATGTACGCTCTAGCTGTTGTATACACCAACATAATTGAAGTTGAAATTCTCTTGTAGCATCTTCAGGATCTTTATCCGTTGCGTTATTGTCCTCTAATTTATTTGACTTTAGAATACTGTTAGCTTTATTTTTACTGTGTAATTTAACGGCTTTTGGCATTTTAATAATCAATTTAAACTTTTAAACGAAGAAAAAGATTATTCCATCTAACCCCACGTTGTTTTGAAATTTATTGTTTGACACAATTACAAAGCCAAGACGATTCAGACAGATAATATATTGATGGTAAATGTGAAAGACCGCAGGATTATTCTTTAGCTTATGTAGATAGTGGTAACTATTTCTGTTTATTCTATAACTTAATTTCGTAATAACATTTTTGATATTCCAAATTACCGTAAATGAATCAGATGATGTTTGAATGGTATCTGCGTAGAATGTGATAAATTAAGATAAATAGAGGATACACTCATTAATTTATTTTAAAAATAAACGACTCTCACTTATTTTAATCTTTAAAAAAAATCTAGGACATGGCAAAATCTCTGGGCTAACGGTTTTAGTCGAACAGAAAACTAGTCTGTAATGTGTGTGTGTACTGCCTAAGTATTGTCAATGATATTTAGTTTTAAATCCCTAACCTAAAATTCTCATCATTGTCACTCTGTGACTCTTGCGAAATTTTCGTAATAGTATGCCGCTCGGAAAATTCGGAAGAATAACGATTTCGTGGTAACTACATACATAATAATAAATATTTGTTCTAAGTCTGGTTGGTTATTAAAAATGAATATTTTTGGTGGTGAGCTTAAATCATTTACTTACAAATTTATTAGGTTATCTATAAAAAGAGAAAATACCCATTAGAATTACGTAAAGTTTTGAGATGATGGTTGGTGAGAACATCTCGGAGGATTAGTTTTAATATTGTAAGAAACTCGTATCAAGAACATGGTTATTATTTTTGCTAAATATGTAAAAGTGAAGTAATTGAACAATTGAAAAGTTAGACATGATAGACACTAATAGTTATTTAGTTAAATATTTTAATGTTTCAGGCTAGGGGTAACGATCACAAGTTTGTCACTTTTTGTGGTTGCCAAAAACTACGTACATGAAAAGCGTATAGAGAATATGAAAGCGCGTGAACGAATGCGCAAATCCAACGAAGGAGAGTATCCAGACTTGTATAGAAAGCTGTGAGAGTGTAAGTTAAAATAATCTTTTTGAAATATTTTCTTTACCACTTGATGATTAACAATTGCGGCGGCATTCGAATCTCAAACAAATTAGAAAAGATGCAGGTGTTATGTCAGCCTTGCGTTTAGGTAACATTGTGTATCTATAAAATATTAAGTATGTTATTTATTTTAACGCTAGAAACTTACCTTTAACTTAGTTTCAGATCATAAACTGTGAGCATCATATCCATATAACCATAGATTCTAAACCGTTTGTTCCCAAGTGGTCTAGGAGTACATGGGAGACTTGTCAAGAGCTTTATGTTGGTGTGACAAAATATGGCGCAAACATCACTAAAATTTATCTGCTTGCTTGATAATGAAGATCTAAAACATTGGCTTCAACTGTCAATACAGGCAGATAATATTATAAGCAGTGGCTGTTACTTGTAAATGCTTATTCAATACAACATTTCATAGCTAGACCTAATCTTCACATTTATAGTTGAATTTAATGAATACAGTACAGTACTGGAACCAGCTAAATTTTGAAATAGGGTTATGAGAAAAAAGGCTGGCATCCTCTGTTCTAAACTTTTGACTTTCCTATGAATTGAAAAGTTACATTAATTACTAATTGGTACAATTAGATAAAAGATGCTTTCTCTCTACATTATTTGGGCCCTTTTATTTTTACTAAATTTATTATATATCTTGTTAAGAGTATTATTTATGTTATTTTTGGGGTAATTCTGAGTTCCTTCTCCCTTCTGTTTCTGTCTAGGGTACTACTTTTATCATGTTTTTTATTCCAGTGTAAATACTTGAAGTGGAATTTTCTAAAGAAAAGTAAATAGGATTCACAAAATATGGCAGTGCCACAATTAGACCCGGCGAAGCTGCAACTTGTTCAGGATTTGGAGATTGAAATGATGTCTGACATGTACAATCGTTTGGTTAATACATGTCATCGGAAATGTATTCCCTTGAAGTACCATGAACCTGAGCTTGGTTAGTGTACAAAGTTTTCTCCTTTTTATCCTCTTAAGGAATACATATCAGTTCAGAAGTTGAATTAACAGTAATAGTTCATCTCAGCTTCCTTAATCACAGTTTCAGCTTTATGCCAACATAGACTTCTTCAGATTGGCCAGAGAAGCTGGCTTTGACTGCTTCACTGGATTGAGAGGGCATAGCTCTTACTTTGCTTAGCCTAAAACTCTATTGCTAGTTGAGGGTGTAACATCTTCTTGGACGGTCACTATGTTCCGCGTGAGCATTCCGTTCCGAGGGCGCCCGAGAGGGCCGAACCACAACTCGGTTGGTTGCTATTTCACGGATAATAAGCTCTTAGGAACTTAGCATAGTCAGATTTTCTTTCAAGCAAACTTGACATGTATCATCTACTTACACAAACACTTGGTTGGTTGGAAACACTATTGATAAAGTAATTGATTAACAATAAAAGAATAAACACTATTTTATTTACACATTTTAAAATGCAGCATGACTAGATTTCCAACAATCATAATATGTTTTTTTTAATTAAAAATAACCAAATTATTGTATATGCTTTCATTGAACTGATTTGAAGTTTGAATTTGTTTTGCAGGAAAAGGTGAATCTGTCTGCTTAGATCGTTGTGTGGCGAAATATTTAGATGTTCATGAACGCATCGGCAAGAAGCTATCAAATATGTCGCAAGGGGAGTCAGAGGATCTTACTAAGATTAACTTACAGGAGACCAAAAAATAGTCTTAGCTATTGAAATGCTATCAAAACTTGCAGTATAATGACATACCATAGACATGGTGTGTGTTTTGGCTATATTCAATTCTTCTTCATCTTCATTATCGTTTCATCAGAGCTGGGGGTCGTGACCACCAAGAGAGCTGCTTTTGACGAGCATTACCCAGTCTCTTCTATTTTGAGCCAGGTGGATAGCCGCCTGGAGTTTGAGTCTGGTAGCTACTCCAATATAGTCCGTCCATCTAGTGGGCGCCCTGCCTCTGCTTCTTCTTACGATGCAGCCAACCAGCAGTATGTTTTCAAGGCTGTCTGGGGTTAGCTATGTGGCCGAAGAAATCCAGAAGTCGGCAAGTCGAGTAGAGGCGAGTCTTGATGTTCAGCTCATCCAGAATAGACTCAGTGGTGCGGCGCTCAGTTCATGAGACTCCTAGCATTCTGGCCAACACCAAATTACAAATGTGTCTATCTTTTCTCTCACACGAGACCTCCGTGTTCGGGTTTCCGAAGCATACCAGGAAATGGAGAAGATAAGGGTTTGCATTATTTTGATTTAGAGTTTATTCAATTAGGACAATCCTATTTTGTTTTTTTATTTATTTTTCTATATAAGCATCAACAAAATATTTTTACTTTGTAGACTAGTTGTCTATGGTTGATGTTATTTTATTTCTATATTCACAACATTATTTACTGCAAGTTTGAAAAAAGCATTTTGAGGTTAACAGTGCTTATAAATTACGTACAAATAGGTATGCGGGAACATTTAAATGCATTAATTTTTTAATCTGTTTAAATTTGTTCCCGCCATAATGCATTTCGATTTGACAATCTTGTGTTAGTATGGGTGTTATTTAGTTATATGTAGTCCTTGTTTAGAATAAAATACCTGTGAAATGTATTATCCTTTTATTTCATATTACACACAACTACTCTAACACTAACAAGAAGCCATACTAAAGTCATCTAATAAAGCTTTCACATCCTTTTTGACCAACAGGACTAGACATAAATAGCGACCACTACAAATGTTCATAATTCTAATTCTTACCGTACGATTTTTATGAAATTTTGTATGCATAATGCATATTCAGTAGGTCTGAGAATCGGCTACTATTTTTCATATCCTAAGTGATAGGGTTGTCCACCTATAAGAATTTTTTTATAATGTGGCATTATAAATACATACAACCCTAAATTTTCATCCTTCTATTTCCAACCCCTATTTTTTAATAGTCATTTTAGTAATTTAATCATTTTTAATCCCGTTCGATAATCCATCAATGACTGTTTGATATTGCTACAACAGACATGATCCACGGTCTATGCTGTAATCTGAATTGTTTGCCACCTTACATGGCCAATGGAGAAAGTTATTTTTATATTTTAACTACCACAACAACTATAGTTAATTTGATGACAAAAACAACGTTTACAGCTAGTATAATAATTAAAATACAAAGTGATTGGTTGCCAAGCCTACTGGGTTAGATTATAAGCGTCACACTAGCGCCACTGTACGACAAGGTAATTTTATACGACAAAAGCAAATATAACTTGGCAACATCGATACCTACGTCTTATACGACAAATTTATTAATGAATATGTATTTTCTTCCATTATTTGGGGCTATTTATGCAGGCCCTGCTAGTAATTATCGTCTAACATGTTCAAATTACAATCACTCTACGACTACATACGTAGGGATACTACAGGAAAGATGTCGAAGGATCCCATCATCATGCCACCAGTTGATCCTAAGTCGGACATTTAGCCATAAAGCTATCAATACCTATGGCGAATACTGTATCTACATTAATTCTGCTTAGCTTTCACACCGGTAAAAACCAAACCGTTTAAACCAAACCCATAGCCGGGCATATAAGTTTTTATAAGGTGGATCAACACGAATATATTGGCGCCAAAGAACACAACACCCTTAATCCATATAAGCATGAATACGTCCATGCCATGGAACTCCAATGCATACGCATAGAGTAACCAAACGAATTGTGTGGAAAACCATATGAAGACCAACATAAAACCTATTAATGGCTTCATCATAAAGTTGTGAACGACCAGAGGCAGAAGAGAGAGGAACCAAATGAAGTACTGTGACGTCACCACGCTGTTAAACGTCACCAATATCACTGCTTGGCAGAACAATGCGAACGGTAAAGATTTCGGTTCACAGCCAAAGGTCAAACTAATTAGAATCAGTAATGCCAACTCGAAGAACTGTGTAATGGTTTTCACCAAGTCGAAGGTTAGGTGGGTCATATTCAGATAAGAGTGATAGAAGAGAACGGAAAAATTGTGTCTTGTGTCCTGTCTAAATAAATGGTAAATATACGTTTCAAACAAGAATTCGTAGCCATACTTCAAATACATGCCGTACGTGATCAGAAACAAAGTGGCAACACAACTCGTTGTTAGAATAATTTGTTGCCTATTAGGCACTAAAGCGCAAATGCTCTCTTTAATACCAGTGCTGCGAGTGATTTTATATTTTCCTAACGACAGGTACATCGGAAAGCTGAAGACTATTGGATACATTCGTAAATGTATAGATATACCCAATAATATGCCAGATAGAGCATAATTCAACAGGCCTGCCATTTCGTTTGTTTGCAGGAAATATATCGACATAATGATGAAGAAACATGGAACGGAATCCGCGTTGCCTCTGGTAGAGATAACAATGCCGAATGGGTTGTAGATCCAAAAGAAGGAACAATATTTAGCGATTCTAGAAGCTTCTTTCGACTTTAACTGACTTTCCACTAAAGTTTTCGACGATATAGCGACAAAAATATCGAACAGAGCAAATAGGATTTTACCAAAATTCCTACCAATGATTATATTTGGTATCAATAAATAAGCTATGATGGGGCTGTATCGATAAGTGTGCCGGTTATATGGAGAATTGCCGGCTACAACATGCCTAGCGGCGTCCGTAAACACTTTGTAATCAACATCCGTGTAAGCGACTTCGTAATTGTTATCTTGGTAGTCACCATAGACAATTAAACCCAGCCGGATAGCGAGCCCGGCGATCAGATGGTAACTGAAAGGTAAATTGGCAACACCAACGTATACATCCATTTTTAGATTTTCGTTTTCAAATCACGAGCAGCGGATTGAAGACACGCGTTGAACTCCTTGAACTCGTTAGCACAATCGTCCTTCTTGAGTGATTCCTCCTTGAATAATACACAACGGGCGTACTGTGCGCTCTGTTTAGAACACTTCGCGAATATAAGGGGAAACTTTGCCAAACGTTCCCGCGCTTTTACAACTGATTCCATAATCAATTGACTTTCTTCGTGATCGTTGTCGGCGGCTCGGTGAAGTCAAACTCGTCTCTCGGCCTTATAAATAAATCGTACAGCGGTTTAGAAAAGAATACTCCAAGTCCAATAACCGTGAACGTAATTTGAAATGTCCTCGGGTACCTGTATATCCAACTTCGTTTACCCAACGGCTGGCTAGGACGATGTTTGTCCATAATTACCTGGAAAAGTATTTTACGTGTAAAAACAAAGACTACATTCAAATACTGTCTTAATCTAAGACCTCACTTCATAGGATCATTTCTATAGTAAGTTCTTCACGAGACTGTCTTCATCTAGGATAAACGTCACTACGCACGGACGCTCTATTATTCCCTAAATAGGTTATATTAGTAAGTCAAAAACTTTCCAATATCTCAATCAACAAACATATTTGACCTTTTAATTACATGGGAGCAAATGCGTTTTTATAGAAATTAAATAAAAAAAAACAATAAAAATAGATTACTTATAGACTGCGAAGTAAATAGGAGAAGACACTGACATCTGGAACTCAGGAGTCAGGGACTTAATGCGAAATAAAGATTATTAGAAGTTCTCGAGTGGAGAGTCTGAGTGAATCGCGGAGTGGGATGCTCTAAGACTAGGTGGAGTGACGATCATCACAGGACGGAAAGCAGCTTAATGAGAGTGGCCGAGGATCGTGCTCAGCGACATGCTTTTGGAGAGATCTATATCCATCAGTGGACTACTGATGATGAAATTTAACATTTTTCTACACGATTTTTAAGACTTCCCCGTTATAAAGTATAATCTTTATACAGGAACTCGAGCTCCTATACAAAATTAGCATGAGATCTCAAATCATCTTTATTAAAAATTAAACACTATTAGAACAAAATTATATCAGGTTCATAAATTATCACACCTTTGAGTTCAACATAATTTTTTTTTTGAAAAACTTCTTTTTAAGTTGTTTAAAATATATTTTTATCCCACGAGAACTTGTCGGATCGGATCACTTGCGACCGGTTTGTGATTCCGTTGCTTGTGAAATTAAAATACTAATTACAGCCATGAGAATGTGACGTCAGATGTATAATACGAACAATATAAGAAGGCACTCGATCGGCGAGTCCTCATCTATTTTGGCCACTTTGACCGAAGTCAACCAGATAATCTGGAGAAAATGGTTGTTATAGGGAAAATCGAGGGCAAAAGATCACGGGGCCGATCATTTACCCGCAAGTCTGACCAAATTCAAAACATGGTGGGTGTCGACATTCCGACCGTCATGAGAAAAGCCGAGACGGCTGGTGGCTGCTGGACCAGCGGTGTGGAGGCAGCTCGTCGACGTTTCGATTAAGGCA
The DNA here is from genome assembly GCA_029286785.1 of Meandrusa payeni. Taxonomy (NCBI): domain Eukaryota; kingdom Metazoa; phylum Arthropoda; class Insecta; order Lepidoptera; family Papilionidae; genus Meandrusa; species Meandrusa payeni. Next base: position 3,869,898 of record JAGSMX010000032.1, read on the forward strand.
ATTCAAGATAACCACGACCTTCAGAAATGAAGAAGAAGACTCGATACTGAAATGGCGGTGGGTCAGTTCACGCTCACGCCAAGCCGTATTCTATCCACAGTGCCGACAACATTGAAATAGTCTATTGCAAATTCAAAAAAAATACCAAAACAAAGCTCGGTCATCCAGCTACAACAGATTAACAAAAAAAATCTTCCATCTACTCTTGACTCTATTCTATTATTGTAGTGAATGATGAGAGGTTAGTATACCTGTCATTTAATTCTTGTGCGGCCTGTCAGTGACAGGCGCGAACTCCCTCGGCTCTAATCGGTAACCCTCGCAAACCAGTGACACGTTCTTAAACTTGAGACAACACTGTCTCATAGCCTCGAAGACGCACTCACAACGAACTTCTTGGAAGCTATTCTCTGAAAGGTAAAATCTATTATTAGAGACGCTGAAAGCCGAACAGATGACAGAATTGTGACCGGTACACTTTACAGCATATGGTTCAGCTTCACAAAGGTAGACTTAATCCTTTTTTTTTTTTTTTTTTTTGTTTACGGGGAGGAAATCTTCAGAAAGATACCCCGCCTTCTGGGGAAGGCGGCGGTTATGTGGGGTTCTTACCCACTAAAACCTCCCAGTGGCCCTTTCCTCGGTGCATGACGAGGGGCTCCGGGATCTCCAGTGGAACGCACCGGAGCCCCTCTGCACTGTGCTCAAGGAGAGCACGTCCCGGGGAGGTTACTCCCTCCCCCTGTGCCCTCACCAGCGCAAGGCGACACGGGCCAGCCGATGTCGCCTTCTTCCCGGGTCCACTTTGGTGGACGACTCAGGCCCCCACCCTTGTCGCCCAGTGAACCCGAGGCCCCTTTAATCCTATAGTAGCATTCTCTACCAGTCAACCTTGGATGAGAGAGATAAACATATTGACAGGCGTAATTTTCAAGAAACGCCCTTCTTAGAAGTTATCCTCATAAAGGTAGTCTTTTATTAGAGACGGGGAAAGCCAATACAGATAGAATTGCGGCCGATACACCTTACCGCATATGGTTCGTGTTCACAAAAGTAGCCTTAATCCTATAGTGGCATTGGTTAACCTTGTTACCTTGTTGACACCCGTTAACCTTGGCTGAGAGAGATAAACTTATTGACAGGTGTAATCGTCAAAAAAAAATCAGAAACGTAACCAAATATCAAAATAAATATTCTTACATAATATGTTATCTTTATTAGAAACAATTCTTGATGTTATTTATTTTTCTTATTACCCTACTTTATATTTGTGATACCTGTCCTATCCTACAGAGTTGCCTGGAAGAAATCCCTTAAGGTCCTTCTTCACATTTAGGAATGGACATTTTCTTTATTGTCATGAAATACAAACAAAATATGACACACATTAAAAAAAAAAAAACAGTTGAAGGAAGAATGGACAAATAGACACAATCTCAGCGTGTGCTTTCGCATGGCTGCCTCAGCAATGATTTTCAGCCCAGGACTACCCAACGTCTTTTAAGTTTACTTTATACTTAAATTGATTGTTCCCATTTTAATGTTTGAAATGTGAGCGAGAGTGTATATTTGTACAGCTACCTTACTAGAAAACCAAGTATTTCAATATGGTCGGATTAAATTGTATATTTACTCGTAATAACAGCGGATTACGACGAGGTTGGGTTACAAGACTGGTAGGGTCGTACGCGATTTGTTCATTTTGCTTAAGGTTCGTTCAAACGTTTGTGATCCGTTCTTTTCAATGTACTATTAGGCTGCGTATACATTGACGTTTTTATATATTGTCAAAAAATAGCACTCGCGTACATGGTACGTAAAATCGCCACGAGATGGCGTTATAAAACAGAGTTACTTACTTACTTTTTTTAATACTTTGTAGTCAAGTGTTTAACCGCGATCCCATATATATAACCTGTTGTTAAGCTTAGTACTCGTAATTGCCAATTCACTCAACTCTTGAAAATAAATCGGTTTATGAAAAGATACTAAATAATGAATATTTTATAATAAGATATATTTTTTGTCCTCGTCGGTTATAGATAGAATCGAATGTGCTTAGATCACACGTCTGAAGTAAAACTTCTTTAGCAGTATCTTTAGTAGTTTATATATGTATAATATACACACGATTGTTAAAGAGAGAAAGGAAATGTGCGTGCTATTCTCTCTTCCTACAGTGTGATACAGACAGGCCTGCATTCAAAACGTTATGTTATGAGAGAAAGAGAGTAAGAAAAAGTGTGCACCTATCTCACTTTTTTTATACTTTCTAAGCAAGTGCTTGACTACGATCCCACCTGTTGTTAAGTGGAAAGGCGCACTAGCTTAGTAAATGCCTGTTCACTCTAGTCTTAAAAATACCCACATAGTAATCGGAGGGAAAGACAAACGCGTGCAAACTATTCCAGTCCTTTGCTGTACGGATAATGAAAGACGAAGCAAAGCGCTTCGCTTACCCCAACAGTAATATAGGAAACGTAACTCTCTCTATATTCGCTAACTTGTTCCCTGTCAACTTTGGTTCGAGTCGCCCGATCAAACTTTTCGTAACACACCAGCTTACTCTCAAAGTTTTAAAATAGTCACCCAGATACTTCACCATAACAATGGGAATTTAATGCAAATAGTAGCTATGTAGGGTAAACAAATATGCTTATATTGAATAATATATGATGCCAACATGTTTGTTCGGGTGCGTTACTGCCGCGCAAAGGTGACGCAGTTTACCTGGCGTAATTGAAAATGTACGCTACAGGTATGGGCGAGGTATTATCGACTGTAACAATACATTTCTCCGGTTATTTGACCCGAGTTCAATCCCCGGTACCGGCACCAATGTAATTGATTGTTGAAATTTTAAGTGCTGATTTACCACTTGCTCAGCATTGTAAGGAAATCTGCATGACTTATACAATTTTCTAAGGCACGTGAAGTCCGTTAAGAGTACACGATATTTCATAAAATAACGATATATGAACGCGATATATCGTTTAAGTCCGATATTATCGAATCGTGTGATGACTAAATATCTTATGTAGAAATATTGTATGTGTTTGTACTAGAGATGAAATGGATAGTAGTGTGGCCGGATACCGGATATTCGGCAAGCTACTAGGCCGGAGCGCCGGATATCCGGCTGCCGGATATTCGGCCCTTTATTGCGTTGACGCGATCAGTTTGATTTGAATATTGGCGCGGTAAACGAGATCGGATATATTCAGGCGCATTCGGATCGCACGTAAGCGGTGTCGCCTCTTACCAATGCGAAAAATTTGGTATTTATGGTAATTATAGTATTAAAATTATAATTAATAAAACAAACATTTTTGATGAGCGATTATAAAAATTTAAAATAAACGGTGTCCATAACCTAATGGAGTATGATTGATTTGCCTTGAGTAAAATACTGAGATTTTTTAAATTATACTATCCGGTATCCGTGACATCCGTGGTAGTGACAACAAGGCCGGATAGGCCGGATACCGGATAGATACCTATTGGACTATGCCCTAATACAGTCTTTACGGAGAAAGCCTGTGCCCAATATGTAGGCCGTTACTTGTTTACTTATACAATAAAGTCGTTGCCTTTAACACGATCAATCAACGGCTGTATGTACATAATAACATAGCTAGCACAGTTGTCCGTGCATAGTGCTACAAACGCCGCCCGATAAAGTCTTTAATCAGTGTTTGGCCTTGATAAGAGCAATGCGTCACTGCGGCATATTTGAGTGGGCGGGTCATTTCAGTATATTATGAAACCAAATAAGTTATGTGTTAGCTTAGAAGCGAGTGTAAACGTTATATAGCGAACTTCTATTTAAAGATTTTTGAAGTAATAAGATAATTTGCCACCGCCCATAAGAAACAGTAAATCTGTAAACGCATTTAAAAATAAATTAAAACACCTGATGTTAAAGTTACAAAAAGATAATATCCCCGTGATATCGGTGGCTTGTTGTTTCCAATATTTTCAATATTTAATTATATAATCTAAACTTTATACGTTTAATTATCATATTATTTATTTTAGTTTATTTTAGACTCAAAAATATATTTATTTATGAAATTTTTTCATCTATTATTTTATTATATATAAAAATATTGTTATATGTATAAAATATATTTTAATCTCATAACTGTTTTATTTATGTATCATATTTATTACACTCTTATTGTCTGTATAAATTCCATATAAAAGTTGTATAGCGTGCGCACGTCTTTAGGTAGTCCCGGGCACCGCTGAAAATCAGCGCTGTGGCATCCTTGCGACAGCATATGCTGAGACGGTGTCCGATATTGGCATCATACGTTTTGTATTATTTGTCCGTGTAACTTTAACTGTGTTTTGTCTATTTTTCATTCTTTTTTAATGTGTGTTATATTATATCTGTGATGTGTCTTTGTATTGTGATGCCAATAAATAAATGTCTATGTCTAAGTAAAACTTCTTTACACACGCTTGGCAAATGGGATAGGGTACAGCCCAGTAGTCCTGCTTGTTGTAAAAGGCGACTAAAAGGTGCCTCAGGTTCACGGTCGGCGAGGGTGGGGTCCCTACAGTGAACCCGGGAAAAAGTAGTTATCCGGTGTCGTCTTAATGCTCTCCGAGGGGGCAGAGGGAGGGGTAACTTCCCCCGGGACATGCAGTGCAGAGGAGCTCCGGTGTGTTCCACGAGAGATCCCGGAGCCCCACCCCATGCACCGCAGAGGGCGACCCGGGGCAGGTAACCCTTATTGAGTTCCACTCACATAACCACCGCCTTCTCCCCGTCAACAAAAAAGGGGGTTGGATAACGCATTTAGCCGATCACTCTTTCCGTAACGTATTTACCAGCTTACTCCGCTAGTTAAGCATGCGTAAGGAAGTTTTACTTTTAAAAATATGAATTACAAGACTTATCTTTACGGCTAGTTAAAAAAGTGTTTTTGCAGGTCTAAAGTCTTCTTATGATATTCCATTGCATAACCAAGTAGGCTGTCACTGGTCAGCGCGCTTGGTATCGATTACTAGTCTGACGTCAATCTGTGTTACAAATGTAGTTCTATATCCTGCGGCATTATATAACTATATCGGAATCCACCGACAAACATATAGTCTCATGGCAGGTTTCCATTATTCATTCCGGCACGTGATCTGCATTCGAACTAGACTTTAACACTATATTTTCAGCAGCAATAATAAACACGCCACTGACCAGAGATAAAACCATTTTTCACAGTCCTAGTAAAGACGCTAGCTAACTGAAATAAATTGTGCATGATGGACAATTAAATATCCTTATAATAAAATATTTTTCAACACTAAGTACTAAAATTTTAATAAAAATTAATGAAAATACTGTATTATCGAAGTTTACGTAAGATATCCTTTTTCGTTTAAATTTTTTAATGAAAAATAAATAAGTTATTAAAAACATTTTTTATTTTATTTTAAGGATATTTAATTGTCTATCATGCACAATTTATTTCAGTTAGCTAGCGTTTTTATCTTCGGAGATATTCAAACTTTCTTAACCGACCCTTTATTTTTGCTCACGAATGTATGATCGTGCACGAAATTGTTAAAGATTCTTCAGCTATTGCTTTTTTTTTTTTGACGAACTACACAGATTGGCCAGTGAAGCTGGCCTTGACTGCTTCACCGGATTGAGAGGTGGCATAGCTCTTAGGTCGCTTAGCCTGAACCTCTATCGCTAGTAACTCGACACAAGGGTCCCCCGGGGGTAACCTCGGCTTGGACGGTTACTATGTTACGCGTAAGCATTCCGATCCGAGGGCGCCCGAGAGGCCGAACCACGACTCGGTCGGTTGCTATTTCACGGATAATCTAAGGGACATTCGAAAGCTAAACTAACTTTGAGTGCCACTTCGGGAACCGTTGGCGCTGGGAGAAGAAGTGGCCGAAGAAACTCCAGCAACGCTCCTAGCATCTAAGGGGTGAGGCCTGCCCATAAAATAGCGGTAACGCGCGAGGATTATTCGCAACCTCCGACGGTCGCGAATGGACGCTTTGAAGATTTGTAAAGATCTAGCCTGTGCAATGGTAATCGCGTCGTCCGGATCGTCAAGAACGTGTCTCGGCCTCCGGGCGACGCGACGGAATTTAGTATAGGAAGGCTTATAAGTGGCGGCACTTACAAGAAGTTTGTTAGAATGTTTGGTGGCAGTCTCGAAAAACCGTCGAGATGCCTGCTTAAAGAATTGGGCTATTGAACGGTTACCATTATTACGCGTTACCAGTCCGATCCGAGGGCGCCCGAGAGGGCCGAACCACGACTCGGTCGGTAGCTATTTCATTAACAAAATCTATTGGGACAATCTAAGCTAAACTAACTTATATGCCACTTCGGGAACCGGATCCGAATGATTTTGCACCCTTATATGGCTGTTTATCTACAGTGCATTGCATGAAATGTTCGGCTCGAGTGGAACTTGCAGAACAAGTAGTCCGGTCAATTTAGACATTCGAAGTTACCTAAATTCCCATCAAGCTGAAAATCGGTAAGATTGTTTAAAATATCATTAAAAACAAAATTTGAAAGTTCCTATCTGGAAAAAATTATTCAAGGTCAAAATAATGAGTTTTTCGCGATTTTCAGCAAAACGGTAAATTTTATCATAAAAATACCTCAGATAAAAATTGTAGATCATAATATTATCTACAAAAAAATTATTAATACTTTTTTCTCTACGAGGCATCGTTTTTGAGATATAACGATTCAAAAAGTTGTAATCGTCATAATATGCATGAGTACGCCACGTATATATACATCTCTATAGTTGAAATATATGTTAAAATATTTTTCTATCGGTCATTGTAACTTACACTACTAATATAAAATATACATTAGTTATAACTATAACAATATCAGGTAAAATGAAACCCAGTTCCTTAATTTATACGCCATTGTGACCTTGAGAAAACGCGCTAAGCACATTACCTCATAGGTGGCGAGGAAACGTGTGCATATAATGACGATTACAACTTTTGAATCGTTATATCTCATAAACGGTGGATCGTAAAAAAAAAGTATTAATAAATTTTTTGTAGATAATTTTATCATCTACAATTTTTGTCTGAGGTATTTTTATGATAAAACTTACCGTATTGCCGAAAATCGCCAATAACTCATTTTTTGATCTTTGACCTTGAATAATTTTTTTTCCTTACAAGGGAAAAATGGGGAACATTCAAATTTTGTTTTTGATGATATTTTAAACAATCTTACCGACTTTCAGCTTGGTGGGAATTTAGGTAACTTTACTAATTTGACCGGACTAAAGGGAACGTGTTCAAACAGGGATTATCAAAATAAAAAAAAAACAAGTACAATTTATACATATATTTTAATAACAATATGATATAATCGACATGCGCTCTTAAACTCTTAAAAAAAAGGGATACTTTTATACATTAAGGGCACTAAAACGAAATAATCTGTAGGGTTACATTACATAACAGTGTTTACATAACATGGCATTCTAATTTACATAAAATATTGAAAATAATAATAATTTCTGCAGACTGTGGTAAACAGGCAACTTCGCAACAATCATAATTGCAAGTACATTTATTAATTTCATCGATAATTTAAACTATACAAATAATTATTATACGATTAAATACATAGACAGACCATTGCAAACAAAAAAATGCTGTCACATCCTATTAACTCTCAAGCGATAGAGACAGCAGCCGCTGTCGGCATGTCACTTAGGTCTATGTGACAGGTGAATAGCCGATCGCCATACATCGCGCACAATTTTTAGCAATTGTTAGCTGGCAACACATGGCACCCAGCGATTGTTATGCATAACTACTTCCAATGATATCTTAGTGATTTACCTGAACCTTATAGTAGCTTTAATTCATAATTAATAATGTCATATTAACTTGGCTTTGTAAAGAACAATTTAACTTTATTAGTTCATAATCTGATTTCTAATTACATTTTGTAAGATTGTGAGGACGCGCAGTTGTGACGGTATTCGTTAAATTAATTCCTTGTACAACGTTACGCCGTCTTAATAAAGCGAGTGTACTAGTTATTGGACTTCTTCAATTCACAAGACTTGAAGTTATTACACAACTAATGTTTTTGGGTTTAAAAGACCGAAAAATGCCAATTCATTGGTACTATCAAACCAACAACCAAGTGGTATAAATAAGCCATTACTGCTACAATAATAAAATCTACGAATTATTATTTTGGGTATTTTGAAGTGACACAAAGTAAACGACATTGTTGACTAATACATTTACAACTTTTTAATTTTATTTTATAAGAAAATAAAGGTTTTTGTTTCCTATTTATAAAACATTTCTATTAAAAAAAAAAGAATATAACTTTTTTTTTACAAAAACCCTTAAAAATTTTTTTTACAAATAAGCTTAAACTTTTGCTAGGAATTGGTTCACGTAATTAGACGAATGGTGGATTCAATTTTTTGACAAACTACACATATTGGCCAGAGAAGCTGACCTCGACTGTTTCACCGGATTGAGAGGTGGCATAGCTCTTAGGTCGCCTGAACCTCTATCGCTAGTAACTCGACACAAGGGTCCCCCCGGTGAGGAGTAACCTCGGCTTAAACGGTTACTATGTTCCGCGTAAGCATTCCGATCCTAGGGCCCAACCACGAGTCGATCGGTTGTATTGGATTCGATTCAACGATCTTTTGTTTATAACAAACCTTTAGACTATTTACGATTAAATTATTTTAATTAAATTTAGATTATAAATGTCTGTCTATAGATAAATGTACGTATGTACGTAACGATCTGTCTATGTATTTAAAGCTTTGATATACGTGTTATTTTTTTCTAATTTCCACAGTCAACAACATTTTAAAACCTAACACCTAAATATTATTTCATTACAGTTATTTTATTATAGTATATTTTACAGACTATAGTCTTATAGATTCATCTTCTTATACTTGAGTAAATGAATAAAATTTAACGAAGCTAACGCATGGTAGGAGATACTTGTTTTGTGGTACAACGTATTTTTAGGAGTGCACGATATATGAACGCATTATATCGCTTCAATCTGATATTGAATCATCTTATATCAATATATTTAATCCGATAACTACGTTGTTAAAAATGTTGCTACACTCCTACTCTCCGCGATGGCAATACTTGATGTATAAATTTTATACGTGCAGCGGTTTTTTTAGGGCTACTTAAATATAAAGAAAACGATACGATAGATGATTTCGACACAACATTACGATATACATCGAATAATATATCGATATTTTGTTACGCACCGCTACATACACCTACAATGCTTCTACGCAGCGGTATAAATCCTGGCTGATAAAATGTCTGAACAATAAAAATATAAGTATGTTTGTGTTAGATGTTTTAACAATATTTTTAGCATGAACAACCCTATGGCAGTTCAGTGAGTACTAGATGGTTAGATAGATTACAGACACGATCAACAATATTGTTAACTGATTATTTTAATGCACTTAATCACGCCAAACCTGTGTGTACCTTTCGTAGAAACTTTTCCAAGTTCTAAAAGAACTACGCCCAATCGATTTTGTTTACGTACGTACGGGACCTTGGACATTGTTTTAAATACTAAATATATACGCAAATAGGAAGTGTATTTTATACAAAATAACAAACTTGTTTAAAAAAAAGTAAGCTATACTTTATCTAACGGCAAGTATTGAATGGTAAATTCAACCCTTTTAAGATATTTTTTACATCGCCATTTTCTATAACAGAGGGTAAAGAAAATAAACGTGTTATTTAATAAAAAAACGTGGGCAACTTAAGGCCAACATGTATAAAACTGAGTATTATAAATAGCTATGGAAAACTTTGGCCGAATGGAGCATTAACAAGTTAATTCCTACTTCAAATCGAACGTTAATCACATTTAAGACTTATATGGTTTAGTCGTGGATGCCATTATCAGAACTGTACCAAAATGGGATCACACGGGGAGCACCAGTTTAAAAAAAAAACAATCATCAAAATCGGTCCACCCAGTCAAAAACTATGAGGTGACAAACAAAGAGAATACTCATTGGAACCTCCTGCTTTTTTGAACGACCACGGTCAGCTCGGAGATTTTTACAAATTCAGCGAATAGCAAGGCGACCAAGCACTTGCGATAGTCAGCTACGCATACTTATATATATAGTGGGAACCACTTTTGTCGTAAATATAGGTGCAATAGCATACGTTAGCTAGCAACACATGACACCTATCGATTGTCATGGATAATAACTACTTCCAATGATATCTTAGTGATTTACCTGAACCTTATTGTATCTTTCATTAAAAATGTATAATTTAGTTGAACAACACATTGACTTGGCATTGTAAACAATAATTTAACTTTATTAGTTTGTAATCTGACTTCAAATTTATTTTTTGTAACCAAGATTGTGAGGACGCGCAGCTGTGACGGTATTCGTTAAAATAATTCCTTGTACAACGTTACGCTGTCTCAATAAAGCGAGTGTAATAGTTATTGGACTATTTCATTCCAGAAAAGTTATTACACATACTAACGACAGTGTCCCATAGGGCATTACTACAATTCACTCAGGTTGCTTCAATTGAAATCGAAAATAAAAGTGTATGCCGTGTTAAATATTCGATACACGTGAATTAAACAATGGAAACTCAATAAATCGAAATGCAAGGGAGACGAAGATCAAGATGTATACGTTTGTACTCATTCTCATTTTGAGTTGAGAAATTATCTAAAAAAATACAAAAAGACAATGAGGAACAACATCGACAAATTCGTGCGTCGTATTTCAAACATTGTGTTATGATACGACAATTTGTGCCGTAGGGATTATTTCGACTTATAGGTTACAATACGTTATAAAATATGTAATATTTATAGTTTTACTATATACGTAAAATCAATCCGTGATTCACCGCTTGTCCCGATTGCATGACCGATATTCAATTGGCGGTAACGGGCGTCCGTCATTTTCAATTGAAATAAATTGATATGGACAAATGAATGTGAAACTTACGTATGCCATACGACACTAGTAAGACTAGTGAATGCTCGCGACTTCGCTAGCGTGTGACATCTCCATCTCTTTCAAGCATTACTCGAAATTATACCGTATTTATTGCTAAATATCTTAGTAAAAAGCCTAAAATCCACACTACTCTACTAAGGAAACAGTGTTATGTGTATGAACATATTTCACACAAAATCGATGAGGGTGCGTTCAAGCATTACTCAGTTATACGGTATTTATTGCTATATCTTAGTTATAAGCCAAAAAATCACATAACTCTAATAAGCAACGCTCGCAGATCGGCCAAAGAAGCTAACGCAACAGTTTCGTTTTCGAATTCGAGAGGTGCTAAAGCTCTTATATCGCTTCACCTGAACCTTTGGGACACGACGAAAGTCCCTCCGAGAAGAGGGCCTCGGCTTGGGCTTACTCTAATCGCGTTGGCATTCCGATCATAATATACTCCCGAAGTGGCAAATAAGTTAGTTTAGCTTAGATTGTCCCAATAGATTTTGTTAATAAAATAGCTACCGACCAAGTCGTGGTTCGGCCCTCTCGGGCGCCCTCGGATCGGACTGCCAACGCGTAATAATGGTAACCGTCCAAGCCGAGGTTACCCCTCACCACGGGGACCCTAGGCTAAGCGACCTAAGAGCTATGCCACCTCTCAATCTGGTGAAGCAGTAAAGGCCAGCTTCTCTGTGCCAACTGTGATAGTTCAAAAACGATCATAATATTATACCAAATTTTTGTAACGTTAAATGATCAAGGATGTGCAAGGAGTGGATACTGAGATATATCTATGGCTGTAATAATTCCGCGGACGGAATAACTCCGGACAGTTCTCAGAAAAGCTATAAAAGCCCGGTGTAATAAAATGTTTGCAGCATCCCTTTCCAAGGAGACGCGATAATTTTAATAAACTTTGGATTTAATGATTTTTTTTTTAACTCCACAAATATTTTTCATTTTTCTAAGCCAAATGTTAAATATATTTAGGGAGCGAACTGATTAGATTCCAAATCAGTTGTTGGTGATTGTGCTTAAATAACCGAAGTAGAAATCTTTTTGGTACAAGAGCCTTTGAAGTAAAACCGGGTAAATTATAACTTTGTTTTTTCTAGAATATTAGAAATAGGATATAACCTACACAAACCTTACCTAATACTTGAATGCACCCTACCATGATGGTCTACTAAGTTTAGGCTTAAGAGACCCATTGAACAATACTAGAACATTTAAACATATTTTCGATTCTATATTAAGCACTTCGATTCTCTTTATTGCTGTTGTCTTACATTTTAAAATTTAATTTTAAAAAATAACTGATATGCATCTAATTAAATTGGTCAAAATATATATATATAACACATAAGTTAGCTTATAATTTTAAGATAATTAAAAAAATACTTTAATACTAGTGTACAAACACATACTATTACAACTTTAGCTAAAATAGGCACTAGTAGGAGGTGAAACATAACATAGATAATGCAGAGCGTATAATCTATGGGCCCAGTAGCGCCACGGCATTTGTCAAATGACGAATGAAAATACTTCGTAATAATATAACAATAAAATTGAAATTCCATTGACGATCGCACAAACATATTGTCGAAACATTAAAACTCTTTAGAAGCTGTACTGTGAGTACACTACGTATATTACACAGCATATTTGTCGTCAGTATGCATTTAGTAGGGATACTACTAACTGCTCTGGCGCTATGCCACTAGTGGGCGTAGGCCCTATAGATGCATACATCATGTCTTAACATTGCCAACGCTATAAATTGAACCTTTATGTATAGGTAAATTAAAAGATGATCGACACTTGCCTACTGGATGAAACACCAACCAGTGACGAGTAAATCTAAAGGAAACTACTTTTAAGGATTTTTGCGTGAACCTGAACACCTCCCTTCTCCCGTGACCATCACCGCTGTTATTTTCAAAACGTTGCAAATTTAAAAAATAAGATTAAGCCGAGATGAATTATATTCAAATATATCTCATTAAAAATATCGAAGCTGAAAAGCAAAAACGTAGTAAGTGACACATATGGCCATTTTCACTTTTTTACCTCGCTGGAACTATTAGATGAAACATAGCGAAAATAGGATTTTCAAGATTGACACTTCTCTTGTATTTTTTGTACCGTAAAACGATAATATTGTGTCCAAAAACGACAGCGCTAGGTCCACAAACACGAAAGTTAATTTTTTTTTTAAAGTTGAAATGTTTTCGGCTCTGTGAACAATTTCATTTTTGTGGGTTACTACGTTGTTGTTTCCCAGCGTCGATATATACAAAAGCTAAAATCAACCTACGGCTCGCCAATCATAACTTAAAAACAGATATACTTAAGCCCAGCAAGCTTATGTTGTTAGCCCAAATAGTTTTAATTAAACCGTTTTGAATTTGACAAAAACCATTAAAAATAGTCGATCCTTTCATAATTGTACCAATCGCGAGGGTATCATTAGCTAATTTTCCCTTTGAAAAAAAAAGGTTGAGTACCACTGCTTCCGTCATTCAAAATAGCCAGTGGGCAAAATGGTATGGTGAATTAAACCAGTTTTCTTACACTAGACACATGATTTTTCTATCGATATTATTAAATCTTTCACCAATAACAATATATGTAATTCTCGAAGAGAAAATGGCGACATGCTGCCACTATAATAATAAATTTAATTTCAGTGATCACATGTAATAAATTAAATAGAGAGAAAATTTCCCACACCGATGATGTATACCTAATATAATGAAAAAAATAAAATTCATACATATTTGTAGTATCTTCATGACGACTTCAATTTGCATCAACTGTTCTACCTTATTAAGAATATACCATAGATTTTGATTATGCATTTCGTTCCTCTCTTACTAATAAGAGAATAAATTACAAGTGTATCAAATAATGATTCAATGTATCTAGCATACTACAATATTACTATTTTTTGTCAATATATTCTTAATTTTGTTTCTTATTTATTGTTCGATTATTTATTGCCAACAATTTACAACTACCTTTATAAATATTTTTTTGCCAACTGCTTGCCTAATTATTATATTAATAAATAATTAAAATTTATCTTTAAAAATTTAGCAAATAGTACTTAGGTTTTATGCATTAATTTTAACATAACAGTTACAGAACTATTTGAGAGATGTTCACATGCTGTCTGCTAATGAACCAGCTCTCCATATAAATATGTCAATGTTATTTTCAGAGATAAACTTTTATTCATATATTTCATTTATCAAGTCTAAAAGCAATGAACAGTAACTATAAACTTTTATTTAATGGGTAATTGATAAGTTAACTACTGTTTAGAGCAGTGGTGTGCAAACTTTTTGGTTATCGGGGCCACAAATTTTAAAGAAAAAAATTTAAACAGGCTAAAATTTGAGCATAAAAATCTTTTGATTTATAAAATTTATTTAACAAAAAAATAATAGGCTATATATTTAGCAAATCACAGAAATTGCTGGTGGCAAGTCTTTTTGGCTTTTTACGTAAAAATTTACGAGGTTAAAAGCTTTTTTTTTATAGAAACCAAGAATTTTTAAAGTTTTCAAATTAAACACTATTGATATAAATGAAAACACAAAAATTGTTACTATATTCAATTTGCATCATATCAAAAAAACTCTTGGTCTAGATGAAATGCTTTCAGCCCTGTAGTTCTGGGCTCTCAAGAATAAGACTACGGTATCCCCTGCCTGTCGTACAAGGCGACTAAAAAGGGCCTCAGGTTCACTGGGCGACAAGGGTGGGGGCCTGAGTCGTCCATCAAAGTGGACCCGGGAAGAAGGCGACATCGGCTGACCCGTATCGCCTTGCGCTGCGAGGGCACAGGGGGGGGAGTGAGTAACCTCCCCCCGGGACGCGCTCTCCTTGAGGACAGTGCAGAGGGGCTCCGGTGCGTTCCACGTGAGATCCCGAGCCCCTCGTCATGGACCGAGGAAAGGGCCACCGGGGAGGTTTTAGTGGGTAAGAACCCCACATAACCGCCGCCTTCCCCCCAGAAGGCACGTGAAGATTTCCTCCCCGTCAAAAAAAATAAAGATGAAATGCTTTAATGGGTCAACCTGCGGGCTGTAGTTTGCCCACCACTGCTTTATATTGAAAGGTCTGTTATAAGGCAATGAACCTATCTATTGATATTACACATGTATTTAACCGTAACTTTTTAATAAAACAACGAAGCACTTATATTGGCCTGATGATAAGAAAAGGCAAAGGCATATGCAATGTCACTTATATTTTGGCCAGCATTACCCATTTTAATTAATAATATTTTATAATTTTCACATCAGATGATAATGACTATATTAACAAATTCTTAATTATTTTTTAATTATAATTAGTGTTTTATAGATCATTTCCCTATTGAATGAAATCTCTTTTAGGTTTTTATAGAATGGAGAACATGCTGTATAGCTGTTTTTTTTTAGGAATAGGAAGCAAACAAGCAAATGATCATGCCTGTGTATGAACTTCCATCAACCATAGGGGTAAATAGTTAATGTTGGCTGACTTTGGAGGAAGCAATAGGTTCTCCTTTTGCAAATGTCCTTAAGTTGTATTGGCTCTAAAAATCCACAGACAACTAATTCCATAAATAGATGTGTTTTATGAAATTATGCAAAAATCAAAATGCAACCATCGAGAAATATATAATACAAATGTGATATTTAGTGTGGATGGTATAATTCCCCAAAATGCTCCATAAATTACATATATTTAATGAAATATGGGAAGCAATATCTCTTTCACGAGGCCAGCACAAATGGGTATAATTTTTAATTTGGACAACAATTCAAGCTTCTCTCCGTTGCACACAAATCATAACATAGCATTGGATTTGATGTAATGAATGATGTGAAAGTTATTTCAGAGAGTAAACGGTATAATCATCTGTAAACTAGTTATCACAAGATAATATTAACTTAGATTGAATTAAGTCTTGATGACACATAAAACCATTAATATCAGGACACAAAGCAGAATATATGCAATATTTCATATATAACCTGTACTTAAATTAGTACAATTTTCACATGTTTTAAGCTGCAGTAAATATAGCATGTCTGATTCATACTACATAGATAGCAAAACATAATATTCCAATGCCTAGAAAATGGTTATTTACATTCTATAACATGATCAAGATCAAAGAGAAGATGCAGGTAAGTTGTTTTAGGTATTATGTTCACAATGTACTGGTGGAAATGATTTGGGACTCTGGGTCTTCAAAAAGTTTATAAAATCTGGATGTGTATTTCGCATTGAAAGTGATAATAAGTAGACTGAAGAATTAAATGTATGTTAGAAACTATAGTATATAGTTTGTCTATGTATTTGTGCTCATATCCTGCACAGCTTATGTCGCCTGGTGAAAACTTTGATTGCTATCTAGATATCATACTAATATGATTGGATTATGTAATTGTTACAATGAATCATTACACCTTGTTAAATATATTTTAGTGTGATGCATAATTATGTGATAGTGTTGGGTAACTCTCGAAATAAACACAAAAATTAAATCTACAAACATTTTCGAATAATGAAACAAACTTCATTTGATGTCAATAAAAATAGTAAATAATACATATTTATCAATAATTTCCTCATGCGTAAAATTTCTTACATTATAGTACTACTCATAATGGCTCCGTAGATATTTGATATTGACCAATTGTAAACTGCCTCAAATGTAATATATAAAAGAAGGTAAAGCTGTAAAAAGCACAATAACAATGTCCATCTATTCGATATACATACATATTCCATTATCCCGTGACACTGTAAACAATTCTCAATCTCAAACAATTGTTTTTTGAATATGAAAACACACAGTTCGTAACATCAGTGAAAACACTAACTTCGCAAATAAATAAAGGCTATTGACTGGGATCGGGTTCAACACTTTCAGATTGGCTCACAACTGGCTTCTCTAACTGTGGCTTTTCAGCTATTTGTGGTTTTTCTGCAATTTGAGGTTTTTCTGCAATCTGTGGTTTTTCTGCAACCGGTGGCTTTTCTACAACTGGTGGTTTTTCTGCAACTGGTGGCTTTTCTACAACTGGTGGCTTAAGAATTGGATCTTCAGGCAATGTGTCTGAGTAGTCGGTGTTATCAGTTACCATTGGCTTAATTACTTCATTGGTTTGAATGTGCACATTAGATAGTTGGTTAGTTATTTCTTCTGGAAATTCTTGTTCCATTTCAGCCGGACCGTTATGTTTGTTTAGGTCAGGCATCGGTGGCGAGATTGAACGTTGGATGGCATTTTCGGGGATTGATGGAGAAACACCTCTAGCAGAGTTTTCTTCACTTGACACACTGTGTTGCCTCTGTGAAGGAAAGATGGAAGTGTGGGACAATGTCTGGGGATGGTGAGGATTGTGCAATGGTAATCTTGATTTATCACTCTTCCTCCAAAGAATGACCTCTTGTTGTTTAAAATAACGTCGATCTTCTGTGTCCATTAGGACAAGATTAAGGTAGTACCGAACTGAGAATTTATTATTTATATCTCTCATTGTAGGTGTCAAGTCATAGCCTGCTAGGAACACCCTTATTGGAATACTCTCTCCCCTGACTGGAGCACCATCCATAATTTCATATTTAGCTACAGTATCATTCTCTGTAAAAGTATTTGGCCCAGAACCTGTGGTTTCCCTTTTAATAATAGATATCTCCATGTGTTTGATTTTAATACGCACCAATAAGAAGTAAATTTTTCCTACGATGACGTCTTTCAAGTGGTATTTTGACTTATTATACTCGAACTCTATGTGGAGACAATCTTCAATACCTACTTCCATTTTTATGGAGTTTAGGATGTCAGGGTAACTGCACAGTGTGTGAACTGCGATGTCAACTTCCTTTACCACGTCTGTGAGGCGCCGGACGATTGTAGCTCGTAAGAAATACCTCAATCTGACATTAGCTCCAGTATACACTTCGTAAGGTTTTTCAACGTTTGCGAACTCAAACGGGTATGATGTGTGCTGTAGTAGGTCTCCAGGCCTTGCTAGCTCCTTTACTAATGATATAAATTCATGATGATTACCTCTGTCATAAAATAATTCAATTTGACCTATGAGCTCCACTTTAATCCCCTGATGCTCCAATTTAGATCCAGGCTTCCGTAAGGTGACATTAACGCGCCCGGATACAGTTTCTCCATCGTAATATAGTAACAATTTCTCTTTCTTGCCATCATCCGTTTTCACTTCAGCAACTTTTCGTTTGTCAGCATCATCGAACACGATTTCCATATCGGCCGTCTGACCGAACCCGAAAAAACTCATTTTCGCACTCAACTATTACGCAAGACACTTGAAACTTTTTACGTAGCTTTCGACAGTAACATTAATGATATAATTGAGCAAAACATTGAAAATAGGCGATGAAACGCCCGCAAATCCGTGGAGGCGACTGAAAGGTTGAAGCAAAGATGGCGACTAATCCATGTCGGTTGTCGGCAGAACGATTCATAAATAAAATAATGATTGATTTACTTACCGGATAGGCATTTCTGGATCTCACAAGCTAATTTCTTACAGGGGTCGGCCGGCATATATAAAAATTACATCTATTTTTACGAGAAAATGAAATCTCAAATTTCATTCCTCTGTACATGTGATAATTTTTGTTATGGCAAGAATAGTGATACATGATGACCATTTAAATATTTTTGAATAAAAAAATATTAATATTTGTGATAAAATCAAGATTTTTTTCACAAATAGTAAAATTATAATAATATCATAATTAATTTATAATATTTAAGGAATTTTGGAAAGTATTATTTTAATTTACTCTTTACTTTTATTGCAACGGCTGTCAACTATATGCCTTTGTCCTTTTTATGTTAAATGGTGGCACGCAAAATATTCTTAACGAAAGGAAAGAAAATTAGTAGATTTATGAACTTATTAGATATATTAAAAAATAACTTCACATAACATGGAGATTACTCGCGCTACCCTTGGAATAGCAGTCGGTATCGCCGGGACACTGTTTCTAGGCTATTGTGTATACTTCGATCAACAGAGACGCAAGGATCCTCAGTTCAAAAAGAAGTTGAGAGAACGTCAGTATTTTTGTGTAATTTTATAAAGTTATATTCGTTTATAAAAAGATATTTTATTGTTTCTACTAACCCAACAAGAGTGTTATGAGAACATCATGTGTTGTATAACAACCTATAAAGCGATTTATAATATGGTAAAGTAGAAATTTAAAATTAACCATGTTTCTGTAACCTAATTGAAATTGCAGTCATTGCAAAATTAGGCATAACTTTACGCAAAAGCATTCTACATCTTGAAATAATTTTGCAGTGTCCACTACTTTTTAAATTTTATTTTTTCATACAGGTTACATGTGTAGTTAATTGATGCATTTTTTGGATTAAAATATTGTTTTTAACATATATTTCATATATTCCAAAATGAATGACACCGCCACACCACAAACTATCACTGAGAGTTACGAGTTTATAATTTTCTAAGAAGCATTAATTACTAACACTGCAAATTACACATTGCTATAATATACCACAATTTAATTCTTATACAAATATCAGGGCTGTTTAAAATGTACACAAAATGTTGTTTTATTTAGAATTGTCAATTCTTTATTTACTGTTCATGCTTAGACATTGTAATTTGTGATTAATTTCAGCTGCCTTTTAGACAAACCTTGAAAAATTTATATTTACTTACAGGCCGTCAGAAAGCTCAACAGAATACATCAAGATCACATACAGTGGGTGGACCGCTGCCTGACATGAGTGATCATGAAGCTATGCAAAGATTCTTCTTGCAGCAGGTAAGTCAATGGTTTGTATTGTTATAATTTGTAGGTTTCGTGGAATAAAATGGTCCAACAACTTATACACTCGCTTTATTGAGACAGCGTTACGTTGTACAAAGAATTATTTATAACGAATACCGTCACAACTGCGCATCCTCACAATCTTTAGACAAAATTAATTCGAAGTCAGATTACAAACTAATAAAGTTACAACTATTGTTTACAATGCCAAGTTCATGTGACGATCAACTAAATTATGAATTAAAGATACAACAAGGTTCAGGTAAATCACTGGAGATATCATTGGAAGTAGTTATTATGCATAACAATCGCTGGGTGTCATGTGTTGCCAGCTAACAATATCTAATAAAGATTAACCTATATACAAACTTCTTAAACCTTTCAAATTTAAGTTTGTATGGAAGATAAATCATTTTTAAAGCTTGAAATTTATATTTTATGCTTATGATGGATATTAATAAATATGACATTGAAATGTAAAAATTTTACCCTAAAGGGATACAAATAGGGGATGAAAGTTTTGTAGTAATGATGTCAGCAAAAACGCTTATGGTTCAGAAAATACAGAGAATTACAGATTTACTTAAATATATGCAGTGAAATACTTTTAATAGCTTATTTAAATGTGTGTGTTTTATTTGCAAAATAATTAGCTTAAAATGTCAATATTTCATATGGAGAAACTCACAAGCACAGAAAGTATGGGTTAATAATTTTATATCACATTTGCAGATTCAGCTTGGTGAAGAGCTCCTTGCTGCTGGAGATCTAGAGGCTGGTGTAGAACATCTAGGACAAGCAGTCGTTGTATGTGGACAGACGCAGCAACTGTTGAGTGTGAGTTTATTAAGCAATCCACCTTTGAAATGTACATTTTAGCGTTTCAATGAAACAAGTACTATGGATACATATCATTATATTAATCGTAAAGCGAAAACCTTTGTACCATATTCTTATGAAAATTAAGCAGCCAGCGTCATTGTCGCAAAATCATTGGCTATTTAATAATAAAAATATATATCAGATAATTAAAACTAAGAATTACAGAAAATATATAATTAAAGACCCATCAGTCACTAACAATAAATGCCGTAAATGTCACATCCAATCCTTACAAGACCTTTCAAGACAAAATAAATAAAATTACTTACCTAATAGACATTGCGGTTCCCAACACTCATAACATTCAAAAAACAATCACTGAAAAAATTAGCAAAGACGAAATAACCAGAATCTGGAGACAGCAAAAGTTTACAAAGTGCCTACAGTGCTCTCCGCAACAGGTATTATCCCACATCATTTGCTCCATAGCGTCAAACTTATAGATTTAAAAGAAAGCCTCTACATAACTCTTCAAAAAGCTGTAATTCTAAATACCTGTAGAATTGTTAGAAAGTTCATGCAAATAGAAGACACTCAAATAGGACACAATTACAACATAAACACAAAACACACCCTACATTTACTTGGTACTGAGAAAAAACACCATACATTTAAAAATAAATATTTATTTACAGATAACTTAATCCATAGAATTTGTTAGTAACAAAATAACTTAATAACTATGTTAGTACATACAATTTAAATTAAAGCTGAAACTTAAAAACTAATGCGTTGTCCGTCAGGGACAAGCCAATAAGGTGCTTTATGAGCCGTGAGTCATACCGCAATAGTTCTCATGATGGCGTTGAAACTGTCGCTCATTCTGCAGAGCAAGGAGGCCTTTTCCTGATGATGGCACAAAATCCATCAGTATGTGCCTTGGCGAACATTACGAATGCACTGCAGAATTTGGGCAACCCCATGAGCATTATAAAGCCGTTATTGTATTGGACCCGTAAGGCGCTGATTGTACGCTGCGTATAGCTCGACCACAGACTGCACGTGTAGAAAACTTAGACAGTGTAATTTTTGCTTTTTCTATTTGATATCAAGTTTTAATAATTTACTAATTTGAGGCTGAAATGCAGGGTTAGTGTAAAGATATACAAAGCACCAATAGACAACGGAGTAAACTCTTTAAATTGTTAATAACTTAGATATGTTTGCAAAGTTTGAAGTAATTTGTACATTTTGAAGTACATTAATATTACTTTTGAAGATACAATACATACAAAAGGCCAACAAAAGGTCTAGTTAGTTTAGTTCTTGAATATCCGATAGATTATCTGTGAAATAGCAACAGACTGAGTCGTGGATCGGCCCTGTCGGGCGCCTTCTGATCGCGATTACGCATAACATAGTAACCGTCCAAGCCAAGGTTACCCGTCACTGGGGACCCTTGTGTCGAGTTACTAGTGATAGAGATTCAAGCTAAGCGACCTAATAGCTAAGCCACCTCTCAATCTCGTGAAGCAGTCAAGGCCAGCTTCTCTGGCCAATCCATGTAGTTCATCAAAAAAATTAAATAAAAGGTCATTGGACCTTGTTAAGGTTTTAACGTTTCAATTTAGTTGGATTCTTTTGAAGTAATTAATAATTTTTGAAGTGTAAGAAGTAATAAAAACGTGTTAAAAATATTGATGGCGTTGCGTTTTCACCGTTCGTAGAATGGTGCGTTTGCAATTAGCGTAACATGCAAACGTAAGAATTATTCTATTATGATTGAACACTTTCTCTGATTTTAATAGGGAAAACAAACAAAGTTTTTAATGGTACAGTGCACATATGAAAGTGCAATTAAGAACAATTACCAAGAAAAAAACATTTATTACAGTATCGAATGATTGTTACACTCCGATGATTGTCTATGAGAGAAGGGGATAGTAATCGCTGTCCTCTTTTCGCCAAGCTTATGAGGAGCTTATGTGACAATCGGTGAAATAAATTGTATTTAAGAAGGAACTGACATTCTTTAACATAAAGAAATCTTGATCTGGACCTTGCAAATCTAATGGTAGGGAGAGCCTAATCTAATATTTGCAAACACTTCCAACTTGCTTTGTCTACTTTCCAGGCAAGATTTTGACCACAATCCCACCTGATGCTAAGTGGAAATGTATTCCTGGATGTTAAGCTTAGTAATTGTATATTCACTCTACTCTTGATAACACTCACATTATAATTGGAGAGAATGATAGATCGGACAAACTATTCCAGTCCTTTGCAGTATGAATCATTTAAGACAAAACGGACTTCGTTTGGGTTTGAGAGATGTCCACAACAAAAGACTTAAAACCAGCAATGCGTCTTGAAGTTCAATAGTGACGGGGTTGCCAGTGGTGTTTCCGAACCGATACTATTTGGGGACTATCAAGAAACAAGCTTTCTCAAAGGCTGGCAACTAACTAGCAGCTTTTCTGGTGCTGTGGATGTTCATGGGCAATGGTTATCACTTAAGTTCAGGAAAGCCTTTAGGCAATAAGATTATACTTATGACAGTTCAAGGGCCTCTGTTATATTTAGAAAAATATAAAAGCCCATCACACCTTGACAAGTTAAGAAACCTCCAGATAAAGTATCAGAGTATCTATGAACAAACAAGATGATAACAAGCTGTAACTATCTCATATATATTTTACAGGTACTCCAACAGACCATGCCTGCACCAATCTTCCACCTGCTTCTCAAGAAGCTTCCCGAAGTGTCCGAGCGTCTTCGTGCCTCAATGAAGGCCAACAACTCCTTGCAAGAGGAGGATGTAGAGTGAATCAAAGAGTTGTGATGTCTGAAGTTAGGTGAAAGTTTCCTATAAACCACATTTTGACACATTTATTTGACCTATAAATTGTTGCTGTTGATTTAATAAGCTTGCTTCAATAATTTAAAAAAAATCCATTCTCTATGGTACTTAACATAAAAGTATATCTTTTACAGAGAAACAATATATTTTTTTAATAAATTCTGTGTGTGTTTTGAAACTTATCATAATAAATAGGGATGAAAAATATTGACTTTTGTGTTTGTACATTTAGCAAATTTAACATAAATAGAAACAGGCCAATTTTCATTTTTTAATTTTCAATTATGGCAATGTGTTGAACAAATTTAATTTGTTATAATTTTTCTATTGCCTTTTACTAACATTTTTTCTTATTCTCTTTGATTTGTTTTATTCTGTGGAAAAGTTAAAAATTCTTTTTTCTATCTGCTAAATAATAGTTAAAATTTCAAACTGTTTTAAGAGTTGTGATATATATTGCAATAAATTGAGAGTTTGTGAGAAAAATGTGAGTTTGTGATTGTATAGTGTTTTGAATAACCAATATAGGTCAATAAAGTTAATTTGTTTTTGCTTCAGCGTCATGTACAAATTTAATTTCTAGGTAACATTTGTTACAAAATTGGCTGTTGGCTTTAGGCTTAAACCAAATAAAATTGAGTTGAAGACATTTTTTTTTATTATTTAATATCACTTGAAATTGATAGATATAGAGTGAAATTTCTTGGGTATTGTAGTAATGAATGCTTATTTTAAGGGTTTGAACGTTTAATTTTCGTTTTACATTTTGGCAAAGATTTCGAGCCTACCGTTTGCTATTGCGGTGTTTAAGATCTGATTTTATCGGTCAAAAACCCTTCATATTGCAATCCACTGGCCTTGTGTCGACGATTATCTTTGTCCGCTTAAGACCATGAGCTCTGTTAAGTGCTCTAAACAAGATATTTAAAATAAAAACCGCGTCGAATATCCGTTGAGTAACTTGGATTTCATACATAAATATTAGAGATCTCTTTGAGTAAAGAAAGATACATTGGTCGAAAAACTTATTAGCCAAAGAGCCAAATATGATCATTACAATAATTTAAAAAAAAAATTGGGAGCTAAAAAACCCTGTTTCCTTGTCATTGGCCTTAAATGTGCAAATCAGCGCAACTCGCCAAAAAATAAAAGACAAAAAACCCTGTTTCCCGCCAAAAAGCCTGTCAATTTTTCTTGATTATCTATTATCGTTATTAAACGTTAACCTTATGACATAGCACAGTTTCTCGAATGGCTCAACTGGAGAAATCTTCAATGGTTATTAGGTAGTTTTTAGTGTTTAGGTATTGTGTTCGAGAATGATTGAACAATGCTTGAGTTTCATCGTGTTTTATTGTGAAATAAAAGTTTTGTAGTATATGTATTGTTTTATTTGACCTTCCCCGTTTTTAACCTAACCCTCGCAGGGCTGTACAATAAGAGACCCCGCACAATGTATCTAGAGTTTTTTGAAGAATCTAGACAGATTTGCGAGAAAAGCTGATATTTACTGCTTTACCGCATAGAGAGATGGCATAGCTCTTAAGTCGCTTAGCCTGAACCTCTAACCGAATATAACAAATGTAAAAAAGGAAGGATTTTAGATTAAAAAAAACGGGCGAGTTTTACGAATACGAGTGAAGTAAAATTTTTTTTAGCTCCGTCTACATATAGCTAGCTACTTTGGGTTGTTGTAGGGAAAATCGACGCAGCCCTGTAGTTCTGGGCTACGGTATCCCCTGTCTGTCGTAGAAGGCAACTAAAAGGGGCCTCGGGTTCACTGGGCGACAAGGGTGGGGGCCTTTGTCGTCCGCTAAGGTAGACCCGGTAAGAAGGCGACACCGGCTGGCCCGTGTCGCCTTGTACTGCGAGGGCACAAGGAAAGGTTTAATCCCCCCCCCCCCCGGGACGTGCTCTCCGAAGAGTGGATTGGGGCTCCGGTGTGTTCCCGGCGCCCCTCACCATGCACCGAGGAAGGGTCACCGGGGAGGGGAGAGGGAGGAGGTTTCAGTGGGTAAGAATCCATTCCCATAAGACGGGATATCTTGTTGTTTTCCCCTCGTCAACAAAATAAAGTATAAGTTACTGGTATCGATTTGGGAGACAAAAATAGTTTTTTTAATAAATCAAATGGTATCACATCACTGTAAGTAATGAGTATATATATCTGAGTATTTATTCGCGAGGAAAGAAAACAATTAACCCCATTTCATTCACCAATTTATTTCCAACAAATAATATTCCTTTACACTAAACAACATTAGTACTAACATAAGTACACTGACATATATGTCCCATGAAATAAGTACTTTCGTAATAAAAACAACTGAAGTTCCACTATTTACATTTTAACTATAAAAAAACCCTTTTAACAAATTTTATTGTTACTATATACAGCACACATGATGTCAAAATGGACATGTAGTGACATCATAATTGTCGATTATTGCTTGTATTGTCTATCTGCTAGTTGTGCCATTATGGTTTTCCAATGTCGTACTATTGACACTAATATGATTGCTATTTGCTTATATTGTAATGATATCTTCCAATAATACCGATATATTGAACTATTGAACAAAATTGGACTGCGTGCACCATGTGCAAATCTGCGCAGATACAATCTTTTGCATGTTACTATGAACAGAACCGTGTATGGACAAAACTCATACCTGCATAGAACTTCTATAATGTCGCTTCTATAATAAAAGTCTAGGGAGGTTGATATCGATATTTTTAATACAACTGTAGGCTGCCTAAAGAAAAGGATGTGTAAACATTTCTTTTTTCCAAAATAAGTTGATATTTTAGGTAGTTTATATCTGTATATTAAATAATTATAGAGTTAAGGTTCTTCGTCGTTATCTATTTATTAATTTATTTATTTACTTGTTTATTATCTTCTATTGTTATTTGATCGCTTTTTTTTTCTTGAATCGTTGCTCTTTCTATTGTTTAATTTAATTCAATCTTGTGTCTCTTCTAGCTGTAAGTTTTCCAAACATATATAAAATAAAATAAAATAAATAAAATATTTCAATCAATTAATCAATATATAAACAAAAATTCCGTTGAAAATTACATATCATAAAATTAAATTTGTAGGTTACGGTTTTTGACGCAATGACAACTGAATTCTAATAGATTGGTTTCATAGTGAAATGTCATTGGCTAATAGCAGACACGAATGACTTGATGACCAGACGAGGAAACAAATTCCATCTTCATATTTAATTCATTGACAGATACAATAAATGTATCTACACGCGTACGCGCCATTTTATTTCCGAAATATCATAGATATATTACTAAATTAATTCTCTCAACTGTTTTTAATTCTATTTTTGTTATGAAAGTCATGCATATTATGTTTGTAAATAAATAAATATACATTTTTTTCAATTTACACAATTTTTATACAATTTACATTTATTGCTAGTAACAAATATTTATGGAATTCTTTGTATATCATATTTTATATAGAGATATCGATTGTATAATGTGCCCTACTTTTGTAATTGGCTTCTTGTTTGATTTTGGTGTACATTAAAGTTATATATATATATATTTATTTATTACAAATACAATTTTACAATAAAGGAAATATATATTTTTTTGACGGACTAACACAGTTAGGCCGAAGAGGTGGCATAGCTCTTAGGTCGCTTAGCCTGAACCTCTATCTTTAGTAACTCGACACAAGGGTCCCCGGTGAGGGGTAACCTCGACTTGGACGGTTACCATTATTGGTTAGATAGATAGATAGATAAATCCTTTATTGCACCAACGTATATGTACAAAGGCGAACTTAATGCTATTTAGCATTTTCTTCCAGCTAACCTTTAGTGGTTAAGAGCAGGGTAGTGTAGTATATATTACATAAATAAATAAATATACTTATAAATATATAGATACGTCAATATATATAAATATAATATACATTATTACGCGTTAGCAGTCCGATCCGAGACAGTGGTTTGTCACTTACGCTAAAATGTCCGTCTTGCGTACCTAAATAATATTTTAATATGCGCTTGATGTTTTTTTGGAGTTATACATTTTATAATATCTGTGGGTAGTTGGTTAACTAACCTAGGCACGATGTATCTTGCCGTGCGCTCGCCGTACACATTTTAGTTTAACGATATCGACCGTGTGCATACAGGATGTTCCATTTTGGTTAAATATTTTTACATAATATATTTTATTTTTGTATAAATTGTAATATTGGTATGAAGTCGCAAATATTGTGATATAGTTTGACGAATATTTTGCATGATGTATTTTATAAAGCCTTTTAATAGCACCAAGACACTATAATGAATATAAAAATATTTATACAAATTTTTGATATTTTTTGTACTTCAAAAATCGAAAAATGGTAATTCATTGATACAAGTCGACTTTGAACCGCTTTCTTCTTTTCCTCTAAGCTATTGATTGCTTTGTAACATATATGAAATATTGTCCGTGTATCTATATATAGCATCCCATTAATGTGTTAAATATATAAGAAATAAAATATTATAATAGTTAAAAGATGGCAACACTAAAAAGGAACCAAGGGTGCCAATGTCAGAAGAATTTTAAGAGAGTGTTATACGTAGAATCTATATAAGTCACCATATCTTAATTTATACACAAAAATAACAACATAACATAATAAATGTCAGGAGCGTTCCACTGGCCACTTCTTTTCCCATCAACGCTTTCCCAAGTAGCATTTAAAACTAATCAGCTATTTCTTATGGGGTGTAAACTAGTTGACCAAAGGCAATGGCCGCATCAAGGGAGAGGATAGTGGACTACAACCTGAAAATGGCCATGACAAGCAGGGACACAGCGGTCGCGGAGAAGCTAATAGCAATGCAGCGGGGCGTCTGCGACGCGTGAACCGAAAACGATCTCTGGCCACCTCCAAATTCAGGCATTATATATATATATAAAAAAATAAGGAAAATAGTAACTGTAGAAGTGGCACTTTTTAACAAATGCAGAGTAAACAATTTAAGTGTATTGGAAAAGAGCACAGACACAGGTCTGTGGTTGCAACCTAAGAATAAAAAAAAACTAGTTGACCATAGAGAGTAGACCAATAGAGTATTGCTGTATATTGATATTTCAATAATAATAATAAATAAAGCAAATATTATCGACTCATCTAATATAGATATATTTCACATATGTGACACTCCTATTTGCAGCGTGTGTTTGTTTTTTTGGGCTACTTTACAATATTTTACGATATATGGATAATATCGATATATTCATACAACATATTGAATAGTATCGATATACCGAAATATTTTTTGCATGGACATCCCTAGAACGGTGTAACCAGGCCAAGTTACGTGTCCTAGCTGATCAGCGTAGTCCCATCGAAAAACTAATATTAACAATCAGGACTTTTGCGCGGCGGCACTTCTAATATAGTCTTGTGTCACTTTCATAACTTCCAAAGCACCTTTACTAATCAAACTATTAGCTAAATCTTTGCCTAAATTATCACAACTCTCGATCACGTCCACGGGAATGTTGCTGTTCTCCGAAAGACCACAGAAGATTGACTTCTTCAAGCTGGCAATCTCTTCCGGCGTCCTTGTATCGACGCAACTTAAATTACCCCGTTTCTCTGATATTCTTCTATTCAACTCCTCAACGTCGCTCTGAGTTTTGTGGGAGCCGTTCTCATCCTTTTTGATTTTCTTACAATCCGATTCGTCAGTGGGGCTCAGTTTGTGTTTGTGCGTCTTTTTAACAGATGGCAACACCAGATCTAGTGTCTGGTGGATTTTCGTGACGCCGTCCATACTCCATACGGCTCCTTCGATTGTGAACTTGTACTGTGTGTCTAGAGGTTTTAACTTTGTTGAAACTCCGACTGGAGCGCTACATCCACCACCTGGAAATATTAAAGAAACAAGTTTTTTTGTAAGTGTGTTTACGTTTGTTTGCTTAGCCTGAACCTCTATTGCTAGTAATTCGAGACAAGGGTCCCCGGTGAGGGGTAACCTCGGCTTGGACGGTTACTATGTTACGCGTAAGCATTCCAAACCGAGGGCGCCCGAGAGGGCCGAACCACGACTCGGTCGGTTGCCATTTCACGGATAATCGGCTGGAGGTGACTCACCCAACGTCTTCAGGAAGCTTCTCTCGGCCAGAACCCTGCAGTAGGTCTCCGGGTGATTGAACGGAGCGAGCATATTCAAGATGTCCTCGTTGTCTGAACGGCACTCCACTGCCAACGCGCCCTGTCCCACTGCGTACATTATCTCTGAACATGGAAGGATCTGGAATTTATACAGCATAAATCTGAATTATGCTCAATTACAAAAATAAAATAAATAAAAACAATAATAAACACCTCATGTTAAAGATGCAAAAAGATAATATCCCGCGACATCGGTGGCTTGTTGTTTCCAATATTTTCAATATTTCATTATATAATTTAAACTTTATACGTTTAATTATCATATTATTTATTTTACTTTATTTTTGACTCAATAATATATTTATTTATGAAAATTTTTCATCTATTATTTTAATGTATATAATATATTTTAATCTAATAACTGTTTTATTTATGTATCATATTTATTATACTCTTATTGTCTGTATAAATTCCATATAAAAGTAGTATTGCGCGCGCACGTCTTTACGTAGTCCCGGGCACCGCTGAAAATCAGCGCTGTCGCATCCTTGTGACAGCATATGCTGAGACGGTGTCCGATATTGGCATCATATGTTTTGTATTATTTATCCGTGTAACTTTAACTGTGTTTTGTCTATTTTTCATTCTTTTTTAATGTGTGTTATATTCAGTCTGTGATGTGTTTTTGTATTGTGATGCCAATAAATAAATGTCTATGTCTAATAAACAAAAAATTAATGTATGGGATAATATATATATGTTGGTAGCTCAGTGTCCGGACGTTCGTCTCAAGTTCGATCCCCGGGTGCCGGCACCAATCAAATCGTTGTTGCAATTTTATGTGCTGATTTACCACGCGCTCGGCGGTGAAGGAAAACATCGTGATACCACCTACATGTCTTAGAAAATTTTTCTAAGGCATGTGAAGTCTGCCAATCCGCACTAGGGCCGCGTGGTGGACTATGCCTTTATACACTCTTCACAGAGAAGGCCTGCAACCTGCCACATAGTGGGACATATATATATGATTTGCAAACAAACAAACATTTTTTTTTATTCCACAATAATTTCAATAGCAACTAAATTAATTACAATTATGAACGGGGGACTGGTGTACATACTAGGAACAAACCTGTGAGATGGATCACCAGGCCGTTTTGTGCAAACCCCACGGATGTGCACAAAACTTTTAAAACTATTGGAAAGAGAAAGAGAAGGTTTATATATAATTGTTGAATGTCATCTGTGTGGGTAGGTGTGTGTGTACTCTCCAAATCAAGCGTGCGTAAAGAAGTGTCACTTTAAGTAACTTACCCTGGAGACTCGTTGGCCCCAGCCCATCCTCTCCAAGCCGGCATTGGCGAGGATCAAAGCGGAATACTCCTTAGTTGGGGCATCAAGTTTCCTTAGCCTGGTGTTCAAATTGCCCCGCACATCCATTACACAGAGATTGGGATACAAGCCCCTCAACTGAGCAGTGCGGCGTAGTGACGATGTGCCTAGAACAATCTAATTTTAGACGTCTACGACATAAGAGGCTCCTTCAAAGTTGCACCCATTGTGGAGAAGATTGTGGACAGTCGTTTGTCGCATGTGATGAGACGGGATCAGGAGCACGTTGTGAAGAGGGCCCTTGCTATCCCAGATACCAAGAAAGATAGAGGAGGACCGCAGGCCACGTGGTGGACAACAATAGAAGTACGGACAACCCAAGTCGTCCGCTAAGGTGGACCCGGGAAGAAGGCGACATCGGCTGGCTCGTGTCGCCTTGCACTGCGAGGGCACAGGGGAGTAACCTCCCCTCCCGGGACGTGCTCTCCTTGAGCACAGTGCAGAGGGGCTCCGGTGCGTTCCACTGGAGATCCCGGAGCCCCTCGTCATGCACAGAGGAAAGGGCCACCGGGGAGGTTTTAGTGGGTAAAAACCGCCGCCTTCCCCCTAGAAGGCGGGGTATCTTTTTGAAGACTCCCCGTTAACAAAAAAAAGACCGTCTGTCGCCGCAACACGAGGAGGGCTGACCCCAAATAAAGGGAAAAGGCAAAGACGAAGAAAAGGATTGAGTTTCTACACATTAAACAAATAGCGACGTATTAAGTAACCTTCTTTTGTTGAAGTCGGTCAAAATGCCGAAATGTTGCAAATCCTCTGGTGTGTATTATTGACCCGTGAATCTAATGCTTAGTAATATCGTGTATATTTAATATCTATATTAAATAAACACGATATTTAATATAGATATCACATATTTTTATATAGTGGCAATATTATGATGACCTATTGACTTTATTCAACGCTGTTTCCTGTTAATAATCAAACGAATGGACTCGAGTTTCAATTGCAGTGCTATAGACAAAAGTGGACCTAAATTGGACTCTAAAAGTTATCGAGTGTGTGTGTATCGAGTGATTATTACCTATAACGGAACCTGCTGGCAATGTCTCCAATGTGTGTGAATTTAACTCCTCTCGAAGCACCAACGCGTCTCGAGGGTCCTCTCTGTAACAAAGAGAAGGGATCATGAAGCTTCAACACCGTTTTTTTCTAATGAACTACACAGATTGGCCAGAGAAGCTGGCCTTGACTTCTTCACCGAATTGAGAGGTGGCATAGCTCTTACGTCGATTATCCTGAACCTCTATCACTTGTAACTCGATACGAGGGTCCCGACAGTGAGTGGTAACCTCGCCTTGGACGGTTACTATGTTACGCGTAAGTATACCGATCCGTGGGCGCCCGAGAGGGCCGAACCACGACTCGGTCGGTTGTTATTTCACGGATAATCTAAGGGATAATCAAAAACTAAACTATCTTTGAGTTCCTAACACCATGTGGGAAGTACTGCTGTCATATCTGGGCAGGTGCAGCCAAATACCAACTCGCGGCACTGGATTCCATGGAGAGGCGGGCCTAAAAGTTGATAGGTGACCAAGATCTACAACTAGATAGTCTTGAGCACAGGCGCAAGGTGGCCAGCCTTTCGGTGTTTCTTTAATTACACGAGTTAATTCCCTCATCGCCATTCTATCTTCGCATGTTTAGACATTCGACGGGTCTCCACCCTTTCATAGTCGATGTTCCGCGCGTCCGAACGAAGCCATTTGAGTCATCGTTCATCGTGCGTGCAGCAAAGGAGTGGAACTAGTTGCCGGCGTCAGTCTTTCCGTCCAAGTACGACGTGGGAGCCTTCAAGAGTTGAGTGAATAGGCACTTACTAAACTAGCGCGTACCATCTTTCGACTATATTACCACTTAACACCAGGTGGGATCTTGGTCAAGCGCTAGTTTACAGGCATAAAAAAAAACCTAGTTTCATGAACGACGAAGAGAATGTGGAAGATGTAGGAGAAAATAAATACGACAAAACATCGTAATATAACTATGATATTTCGTAAATAAAAATTCGGCCGTGTTTTGTTTTCACTCGTAAATATCTCTTATAAATGAAAATATAAGAACTAGTCTATTGATAAGGCGTTTTCAAATGCCATTGGTTGCCGAAGGAATCCGGTTTCACCGGCGTTCTATACGAGGCTATCGCAAATTGATTGTTAACCAATTGCATAATAAGTTCAATTACACAGTAGTTAAACGGGATATTACTTTCTAGGTAATGTTTTTTTCTTACAGTAAAAGGAGTAAAGTATATCATATGAATAAAGGAGCTGTGGCTGCCAGCCGTTGCCGGTCCCAAGCCCAGATGAAAAAAGGAGAGGGTTGGTTGGTGGAAGACGGCATCCACCATAAAATGTCAACGCCGAGTCATGGGCGGCGGTCAATTAACCCATACCCGGATCCACCCAGAGATCACGGAGCGGCAACCAGTGGCCGAGAGTAATTAAATCTCCTCTAAAAGACTGATGACGGACAGTCAGACAGACGGAAAGACGGAAGGACGTGGGAACCCACCACAATTATCTCCCAAGAAAAACACCTCATGATGCAAAACAAAGAAAAGAACGGTTTGTCGAACGCCCCGGCTGACGCCCGGCGCCACCGGTACCCGGGCCGTGTGGTATGCTCTGCGCACGGCTGCAGATAGAGGAAAATGGCGACGGATCACTAAAACAAACTGTTCCCACGAGATGGTCACTACCCTCAGCATTGAGGAAACCGACGCGAGGAGGAAGAGGAGGCTGCCGGCCTTTGAGAAAGGAGAACGTCTATTTCTTGAAGGTTTCCAGATTGGAACTACCGCTGGTGACAACTCATTCCACAAGTCGATAGCGCGTGGAAGAAAGTTACGCGAAAAACGTACAGTCGTGTAACGTCATTATGATGGTGTTAATGGAATTTGTAATACTAATATAGCTAATCTTTAATGATATGTGCAAGCTAAGAACAGGTATTGGAAATATCATATAATATACAAAAGGTAATATACAATAGGTCTTCAAACGAGACGCCTGAATGAATGAAATTGACCTAAATGAACAGTTTTATCGGTCAACTATCAAGTCATTCAACTATTTTTTTATGGGGTATAAACTAGTGCTTGACCACGATCCCACATGATGTTAGGTGGTGATATAATCGAAAGATGGTACGCGCTAGTTTATTGAGTGCCTATTCACTCTAGTCGTGCAGGCTCCCACGGAACTTGGACGGAAAGATTGACGTCGGCAACTTGTTCCACTCCTTTGCTGTACGCACGATGACTCAATTAGCTTCGTTCGCGTGGAACATCAACTATGAAAGGGTAGAGACCCGCCAAACGTTTAAACATCTGAAGGTAGAATGGGGATGAGGGAACTAACTTGTGTAATTCCTATAAAATATATGATTATACAACTAGCTGTCTAGATTTATATTTTACATGTCTGAGATTTTTATAAAGTGTGAAGTCTAATACTTTCTTTAATAAGAAGATTGCCACATATGTCCGTCCGCATATATATATATATATTTGTGTAATTTTTTTTAAAGAACGCTAGCTATATTTCCTTTTTTTTCAGAAATATTATAGACATAGACATTTATTTATTGGCACCACAATACAAAAACACATCACAGACTGAATATAACACACATTAAAAAAGAATGAAAAATAGACAAAACACAGGTAAAGTTACACGGACAAATAATACAAAACATATGATGCCAATATCGGACACCGCCTCAGCATATGCTGTCGCTAGGATGCGACAGCGCTGATTTTCAGCGGTGCCCGGGACTATCTAAAGACGTGCGTGCGCAATACTACTTTTATATGGAATATTATTATACAGACAGTAAGAGTATAGTAAATATGATACATAAATAAAACAGTTATGAGATTAAAATATATTTTATACAATAAAATAATAGATGAAAAAAAATATATAAATATTATTGAGTCAAAAATAAACTAAAATAAATAATATGATAATTAAACGTATAAAGTTTAAATTATATAATTATATAAATTATTACTAACAATCTTGTTAAACATTCCAACTAAGCTTAAGCTTGTGCTAGGACATGGTTCACGGCAATAGTCGAATGGTGGATTCGAATCCACGACCTTACGATTCGCAGGCCGTACCCTAAACCATTAGGCTATTGACGCTTAAAATGTAAAAGTAAATGTAAAAAGTGTATGTATGTATTTAAATACGGTATTTATACGGATAGGACGCGGTCGACGAAACATCGCAGGTTCATCCGTCATTGATTATTGAAGAGAACCATATTATCGAACGCAAAGTAACCTGTATGCATGAACAGACAATTTATATTGAAGTTTTATATCTCGTCATAATTCCCTAATCAAGTTATATAATTTAGAGATACAATAGCAGTGTCATCGTTACTAGGCAATTACCATGCGCGCAACGATTCAAGCATTATCCAACCTTGAACCCAAATCTTATTACAATTGTGTCAAAATGAACGAATAAAAGTTGTCGATTTCTGATAGTTTTGTTAATCTGCTAAAACAATTGGAATGTCAGTGGTACGCTATTGAAAACATTTTTTTGTTGACGGGGAGGAAATCTTCAAGAAGATACCCCGCCTTCTGGGACTGGAAGGCGGGGTTATGTGGGGTTCATGGTGGGTGATGGTGAGGGGCTCCGGGATCTCCAGAGAAACGCACCGGAGCCCCTCTGCAATGTGCTCTGAGGAGAGCATGTTTCGAGCGGGGGTTAGAAGGCGACAGCCGATATCGCCTTTTTCCCGGGTCCACTTTGACGGCCGACAAAGGCGACCCTTGTCGCCCAGTAAACCCGAGACCCCTTTTAGTCGCCTTCTACGACAGGCAGGGGATACCTTATCCTTATTCTACGAGCCCAGAACTACACGGCTGACGCAAGTTTAGCCTAAGCTAAGCCTAAACAGTCAAAGTACGCTTTACAAGTGAAGTACGTGATCTCTGCCTACCCCTCCCAGTATTGTATCGTACATAGACTTGTAGTAAGAGGATGCCAATCACATTCACTAATCTCACTCCATATCAAAACTAAGTTCAAAAGTTTTTAGATAACCGTTGTTATCCACCACACGTACAAAATATATTTTAAAATAAAACACAAGATTTCGGCCTTATCTAACTAAGACAGTTAGGAAACTGATTAAAAAAAGAATTAAGAAGCTACACGCACGCAAAATTGACCGCAAGTTTTTTTACGAGTCTAAACAGATTAACTAGACGAGTCGACTTTGACGTTTACGTCGAATCTATGCAAATAAATAAAATTGGTGTGTCTGCTTGTAGTATAAAAATAACGGTTTTTTTTCAACATGGCATATGTGTGTATATAGGATACATATACCACAAATATATTTTTTGTTATAATATTTGTCTGTCTGTTTATTCCGGTTTATCTCAGAACGGCAGGACGGATGTTGTCGGGACTTTCATTGGCAGATAGCTAATGTAATGAGTAACTTGGGCTACTTTCCCATAGACAATCTATGCAAGGCTCAAAGTTAGGTTAGCTTTTGAATCCCTCAGATTATCCGTGAAATAGCAACTCTTGTGTCGAGTTACTAGAGATAAAGCTTCAGGCTAAGCGACCTAAGAGCTATACCACCTCTTTGGCCAACTGTGTTAGTCCGTCAAAAAAAATATATTTCCTTTATTGTAAAATTGTATTTGTTTTCATTAACGAAAATAACATTAGACTTTAGTTTGTCTGGTTTTAACCAACTAACCTTATGTATATATTATGTATGTCTTTATTTTTATTTAGATATATCAACAGAGAGCTACGTGCGGAATTGTCTCAGCAGTAACCACCGTACTTTTTTGTTAGTTTCGATCCTTGTCCGCCACGAAGCCCGCTTTTTACAGCAGTTTAACATTGGCGAAATCAACATGGAAACGCCATCAACAAAAACAATTGCATTGAATTGAATCTTTAACTTTACTAACATATGTGTGTATGTTTCTTTCCAATCTAGAAATAAACGGTTCTATAAAAATTGATATAAAATACAGTAAGACACACCTTTCAAACACAGCTCCAATAGCCAAGCCATCAGGTAAAGTGGTCGGCAAATCCTTCAGAGAATGGACAACGAAGTCAACAGTATCATTTCTAAGGGCGTCTTCCAGGTCCTTTGTGAACAGCGACTTCTCTCCAATCTTCGGAAGTGACACATTGAGTATTCTATCTCCTAAAGTTGTCATGGATACTAAAAGACATAAAAATAATTAAGACCACCTTGAGGGATCGGTTACGTCAAGGTATAATAGTAATTCCTAGAACTCTTTGGTCCCCAGATACTAAGTGGTATGAAAAAATTATAACTGTTGTATTCAAGTTGTGATGTGGAGTTTTGACGGGGAATTATCCATCCAACTGCTAGGATATTATTTACTTTCGTACTTTAATAGAGAAGGTTCTCACGCCAACCCCCCCGAAGGGTTCTCGGCTTGTCGTGCCGTTGCTCGGGGGCTCAGTAGTCGTGGTCCGCCTCCCCACGGTGAAGGTAAGAGGAACCCGCCGGCCCGTGTGAAGGGCTGGCGTGGAGGCACAAGAGCGGGCTCCAGGTTCAGGAGCCTGTCCATTACGGCCAATGTACGAGTCGCGGGGAGAGGAGTGTTGGTGTGTCGTTGCACTCTCCTATCCCCGCGACTCAGCGGTGCCGCACCGCGAATGCGGTGGTGGGCCGCAGGGCCAAACATCTTGACCGTCGCTGGGGCTGGGTGGACGAGTCAAACTCGCCTCCCGGCCCCAGATGACCGACTCGGGAGGGTTTGTCACCCGCTTGGAGAGGTCTACGGAGGAAGGCGCGCCTTAGGTGTTCGGGTGCGCCTTGCCTGAAAGGCAGTGGAGGAGACTCGCGGGCGTCCGCGGAGGTCTCTCTGTTCCCGTGGCCCTGCCACCATACGCGACCGTGGAGGAACACCATGTGGGGTTTAGTCGGTGAGGGCCCGACATAATTCGTCCCTCCCCGGGGGGCGTTTACGCGGCTAGGTACGTTCCCCACAAGCTAATAAAAAATGGTTCTCACGCCAACCCCCGAAGGGTTCTCGGCTTGTCGTGCCGGGGGCTCAGTAGGCGTGGTCCGCCTCCCCACGGTGAAGCTAAGAGGAACCCGCCGGCCCGTGTGAAGGGCTGGCGTGGAGGGCTACAAAGGCGGGCTCCAGGTTCAGGAGCCTGTCCATTACGGCCAATGTAATGAGTAACTTAGGCTACTTTCCAATTGCCAATCTATGCTAGGCTCAAAGTTAGTTTAGCTTTTGAATGTCCCTCAGATTATCGGTGAAATAGCAACTCTTGTGTCGAGTTACTAGAGATAAAGGTTCAGGCTAAACGACCTAAGAGCTATACCACCTCTTTGGCCAACTGTGTTAGTCCGTCAAAAATATATATATTTCCTTTATTGTAAAATTGTATTTGTTTTCATTAACGAAAATAACATTAGACTTTAGTTTGTCTGGTTTTAACCAACTATCCTTATGTATATATTACGAGTATGTATGTTTTATTTTTATTTAGATATATCAACAGAGAGCTACGGAATTGTCTCAGCAGTAACCACCGTACTTTTTTGTTAGTTTCGATCCTTGTCCGCCACGAAGCCCGCTTTTTACAGCAGTTTAACATTGGCGAAATCTACATGGAAACGCCATCAACAAAAACAATTGCATTGAATTGAATCTTTAACTTTACTAACATATGTGTGTATGTTTCTTTCCAATCTAGAAATAAACGGTTCTATAAAAATTGATATAAAATACAGTAATACACACCTTTCAAACACAGCTCCAATAGCCAAGCCATCAGGTAAAGTGGTCGGCAAATCCTTCAGAGAATGGACAACGAAGTCAACAGTATCATTTCTAAGGGCGTCTTCCAGGTCCTTTGTGAACAGCGACTTCTCTCCAATCTTCGGAAGTGACACATTGAGTATTCTATCTCCTAAAGTTGTCATGGATACTAAAAGACATAAAAATAATTAAGATCACCTTGAGTGATCGGTTACGTCAAGGTATAATAGTAATTCCTAGAACTCTTTGGTCCCCATATACTAAGTGGTATGAAAAAAATTATAACTGTTGTATTCAAAATTTGATGAGGAGTTGGGAATTATCCATCCAACTGCTAGGATATTATTTACTTTCGTACTTTAATAGAGAAGTTTCTCACGCCAAAAAGTCATAAAATATTATAGATAGTTTTTTTATGGTATATAAAGTAGCGTTTGACCACAATCCCACCTGATGTTACGTGGTGATATAGTCGATGGCACGCGCTCGTTTAAAGTGCCTATTCGCTATACTCTTGAAGGCGCCCACGTCGTACTTAGACGGGAAGACTGACAACTTGTTCCACTTCTTTGCTATACGAACGATGAACGATGAGTCAAATCGCATCGTTCGCGCGGGACATCGACTATGAAAGGGTGGAGACCTGGCGAATGTCTAAACGTCCGAAGTTAGAATGGGGATGGCGGAATTAACTCGAATGTGCAATCACAGAGCCGGCAGTAATGCACCGATTTTGATTTTTTGTTATGTAAGGGGTTGGTTTCAATTAGGTCCAATATTATTTTGTTAGCATAGGACCTAGAGCTCCGATGATATACCAAGAAATTCCTAAATATCGTATGGAATTATGCTTACTGATGGAGATATATTGGTAGGATTTTTTTTGGTTTTTCCCTGGAATGGACATGTTTTCGCCCTCTTCGGGAAATTCTGTTGCTCCTCTGACTATGATGGGTCAGAGATGTTGTCGAGCTGGTATATATTTATCTTCTTATTTTAATGCAAGCCTATATTGATGGATTGATCTTGTGCAGAATAGACATCAATGAATGGCATAGGATCTTTACAATTTTCAAAGTCCTATAGTCCGACATGGACCGCTGTGTGGTTCAAATGTTGTTAAATAATAAGATTCTTACCTATGGTAAACTCTTTGTCAGGATACACTTTTTTAAGCTATCTATCACAAAATTTGTCATGGATACTAAAAGACATAAAATAATTAAGACCACCTTGAGGGATCGGTTACGTCAAGGTATAATAGTAATTCCTAGAACTCTTTGGTCCCCATATACTAAGTGGTATGAAAAAAATTATAACTGTTGTATTCAAGTTGTGATGTGGAGTTTTGACGGGGAATTATCCATCCAACTGCTAGGATATTATTTACTTTCGTACTTTAATAGAGAAGGTTCTCACGCCAACCCCCCCGAAGGGTTCTCGGCTTGTCGTGCCGTTGCTCGGGGGCTCAGTAGTCGTGGTCCGCCTCCCCACGGTGAAGGTAAGAGGAACCCGCCGGCCCATGTGAAGGGCTGGCGTGGAGGGGCTGCGAGGCGGGCTCCAGGTTCAGGAGCCTGTCCATTGCGGCCAATGTACGAGTCGCGGGGGGAGAGGAGTGTTGGTGTGTCGTTGCACTCTCCCTATCCCCCGCGACTCAGCGGTGCCGCACCGCGAATGCGGTGGTGGGCCGCAGCGGGAGGGGCGACTTTCCTGCTGTGGCCGATGGAGGGAGTCGCGGGGGGAGAGGAGTGTTCGGGTGCGCCTTGCCTGAAGGGCAGTGGAGGAGGCAAGTCGCAGGCGGGGCCGCGGATGTCACTCTGTTCCCGTGGCCCTGCCACCATACGCGGCCGTGAAGGAACACCCTGTGGGGTTTAGTCGATGAGGGCCCGACATAATTCGTCCCTCCCCCGGGGGGCGTTTACGCGGCTAGGTACGTTCCCCACAAGCTAATAAAAAAAAAAAGGTTCTCACGCCAAAAAGTTATAGACTATTATACATAGTTTTTTTATGGTGTATAACGTAGTGTTTGACCACAATCCCACCTGATGTTAAGTGATGATATAGTCGATGGCACGCGCTCGTTTAAAGTGCCTATTCGCTCTACTCTTGAAGGCGCCCACGTCGTGCTTAGACGGGTAGACTGACAACTTGTTCCACTCCTTTGCTATACGAACGATGAACGATGACTCAAATCGCATCGTTCGCGCGGGACATCGACTATGAAAGGGTGGAGACCTGGCGAATGTCTAAACGTCCGAAGTTAGAATGGGGATGGCGGAATTAACTCGAATGTATTTTTTTTCTATGTAAGGGTTGGTTTCAATTAGGTCCCATATTATTTTGTTAGCATAGGACCTAGAGCTCCGATGATATACCAAGAAATTCCTAAATATCGTATGGAATTATGCTTACTGATGGAGATATATTGGTAGGATTTTTTTTGGTTTTTCCATGGAATGGACATGTTTTCGCCCTCTCCGGGAAATTATGTTGCTTCTCTCACTATGATGGGTCAGAGATGTTGTCGAGCTGGTATATATTTATCTTCTTATTTTAATGCAAGCCTATATTGATGGATTGATCTTGTGCAGAATAGACGTCAATGAATGGTGTAGGAACTTTACAATTTTCAAAGTCCTATAGTCCGACATGGACCGCTGTGTGGTTCAAATGTTGTTAAATAATAAGATTCTTACCTATGGTAAACTCTTTGTCAGGATACACTTTTTTTAAGCTATCTATCACAAAATTTGTCTGGATAAGGGCCAACTAAAACAAAAAGATAATTTTAGCATACAACTTGATTCTGGTTCTTCTTCTTCTTCGTTCCTTCACTACTGAGGGTTGTGAACACATATAAACAACCTCCATTGATTGCAGTCATAGACAGAGTGGACATCACGCTGGATGCTGCCTCCTACTGTCTTTGTGATTGTGTGCGACCATTTTGTAGGCCTTCCCTTTTTGTTAACTGACTTCATAAAAGTAGTTCTTATTTCATCTATATATTTTATATTTGTGCACTGACTCATAAATGACGGAGATTGGTAACTAATATACTTTTGAATAGCTTATTTAAATTTGATTGGCATTGGACCTTTTTTGACAATACAAGACTAGGCATTTACTCGTTATCAACTACAAAGACACTAACAATAGACAACAAGCCCATCCCAACAATGTAGAAGCAAAGGGAGATCTTTACTTGTTAGTCCATTTTTTGCATACACTAGCCTGCTGTGCTTTTTCGGGTTCGGGTTAGATTTTGCTGTATTTTATTTAATTAAACTCTCACAATATATTAAGTTATTAATTTCTCTCCATATTAATTTTGTTCTCC
The DNA here is from genome assembly GCA_029286785.1 of Meandrusa payeni. Classification (NCBI taxonomy): domain Eukaryota; kingdom Metazoa; phylum Arthropoda; class Insecta; order Lepidoptera; family Papilionidae; genus Meandrusa; species Meandrusa payeni. The sequence continues at coordinate 3,912,153 of JAGSMX010000032.1, forward strand.
AGCAGGTGAAGATCATTACATGTACATATCAGTAAATACAATATCATTCTTATCATTTAGGGATTCATTATACTTCAATATGGTTTATAATGACATAAATATACACTATGCATATCTGAATACAAATTTGAGTTATTAAACAATAGAATATCATCATAGTAAATAAAAGTTGTATTTGACAGTTCAAAAAGAAGAGTGCTCCGATCGTCACCAAACTTCACAGGATTACTTGCCGGGTCAATCTGAAGATTCCCTGAAAGTTTCATTGTCATCAATCCTGTTGTTTCGGAGCCAATATGGAACATACCCACACACTTCCTCTTTTATATATATAGATTTGATTTGATTTCGTTTTACTGGACTTTCTACTGATTTAACTACTGTGACATTTTACTGTGTTAAAGGACAGTAAACATGAGCTGATTCATTTAATGGTAAATCATAAGTGTGTTAATATTGTAATAAATAATGTACACATTAAAGCATACTGTTTTACCGTTATAACACTAATACACATAATTAAAAAGTAATAAATATTCATTAGTAATAATTTATTGTAATTAATGTAGATATACTGGTTACAGCACAAGAAAGAAAATTAATTTGTTGGAAGGTACTCTATGGTTCAGTACTGGTCACACTTTACAAAGATATATTAAAAAAAAATGCCCGTTTATTGAGAAAAGGTCTGATAAGTACTTGGTAGCAACAAACATGTGATATGTCAGGATTATATAATCTGTATTTCAGCTCTTAGTTTCTGTTAAAATCGCTACAAACATATTTGATCTGTTTCTTAGAAACCAATAAGGAAAAGTGAGTAAAAATGCATTCTTTAATGAATTCATATAAAGTATAGTTACTGCCTTTATATATGCACTGCTGGGCACAGGCCTTCTCTGTGAAGAGAGCATAAGGGCGTAGCCTGCTCTAGTAAGGATTGGCAGACTTGACATGTCTTAGAATTTTTTTTTCTAGGACATGTTGGTTTCTTTACTATGTTTTCCTTCACCACAAAGCGTGTGGTAAATGAGCACATAATATTGATACAACAAATTTATTAGTGCCGGCACCGGGGATCAAGCTCGGTTGGCTGTATACATATATGATTTCTAGTATGTGACGCAATATAGGAAACTTAGTCTTTCACTACTAGCTTTAATAACATGTGATAGTGTAAGTAAATCAAACATTATTAGATATGTAAACATCACAAATGTGACAACTATCTCTTTTAGGAATAGAAGATTAATCATCAACAAATAATTAAATTACTAAGCGATAAATTCAAAATTATATTGATTCAATAGTTACAAATTAGTAACAGGTTATACCGTATTTAGGAGTTGAAACGAAAAAACGTTGGTACAAGACGATCGGGATTCGAACGCTGAACAATCAGATAAGAAGTCGTCTGAGCCTATCACTTTTATTTATTATATTAATTATTCACTGTCTTTAACGTAAATTTTCAAAATTTGTTATAAAAATTCTTTTGGCAACGGATAAAACGTCTAATTGCAAATATAGGTTAAGACCTCTAACCAGACGGAAGTTCACGTAACATAAGTATTTGTGACTAAACTAATTAACAATTATTACACGAACCTCGCTTTTTCTTGATCCCACACGCACTACATACTTTTTCTCACTATCCATTGCTGTTATAAAATTTATCTTTCAATTCAATGAATTTCACAGGCTTTACTGTTTACAACTAAATTATTTAAAACTTCAATGTTTAATGGTTTTTAACAACAAACACTATTTGAGATACTTGTCACTAGCACTGTAGTGGACAAGTATTATTATGTATTAAAAAATAATAAATTAAAATTCAGTCAAGTCATATCAGTTCCAATCATTTCAGTCTCGAACTGATACCAACTGACAACTGCTGATGTACTCAACTGATACTGCCTGACTGACATTACGAACGTGACAACTTAACCCCAAATTGTGCTGTCATGATGACAGGACAAAACAGCGTTGAAAATTTTTTTTGTTTAGTAAGAAAAAATTATACCATATATACGAAATACATAGTATACTTATCAAGTGATTATAATAGTTATCTTCATTAGTTCGAGTAAAATATTATCTTACGAACATATTAACAATACCAGTACAAATTAAACGGTATTTACAATAATTATGCATTCAATTGTTCATTTTTAGGCGAAAGTTATTCCTCGAATAGTTTTATTTAATCATTACTCTAACTAAATTTGTTTATGCAATATTATTCATAAGCACTCCAGTTACCCAAATAGGCCGAAAATACCGGACTTTAATTTGACACGATCCTGCTACATCTCTTTCAGTCCATTAATCTACTCATATCTCGTTCATCGGTTACCAGTAGTGCAATGCCACTATCATAGTTGCATTAAAAGGCCTTATTAACCAAACTAATAAAACACAGTGAGATACAAACAAATGTTTATTCTTAATAAAAAATACAGTAATGTAGGAAAAAATATCAACTGATGATAATACTATGGAGAGAAACCATCATTTTTTACAACAATTTCATTAAATGCAAGTTATACATTAATCATAGAAAACTAAATTGCCCATATTCAATATGAAATCGGCGTGATTCATCTCTCAAATTCGTCCCTATATCTGCTGTATTATTTACGTAACATCCTAAATACATATAAAAACTATAAACCTGGCATTTGTTATTTTCCAAAACGATGCCATCTCGTATTTTTTTCATCATTTATTCTACAGTAGCAATACAGAAATGTATTTCAAAAAACTTACCTGAATTAAAAAAAACTTATGTGGACCTTAAGGCCTAAGGGATATTTACACGACAAATAAAAATAGTTTTTAAAAATAGGAAGGTAAAAACTCAATGATGTATTAGAAAGAAATTACTGATATAGACTACTAAGATACGACAGCTTAATTGCTCATGCTGTTATGATGCCAGGGAATCCCTGCTGGACCATGCTGTCAGGGGACGCTAACCCCTAATAGTGATCAGACGTCAACAGAAGGCAACACCAAAAAGTTGATTGGTGACGGCAGTTTTACTTTTAAATTTGGAGGCATATACATGATCATAGACTTAATGCCAAAATGTCAAAAAGTATTTAATGGAGATCATAAAATTGTTAAAAGAAATTTCATCGTCATCAATTTCAATTCATCATCAAAAAACAATATGTTTGAATTTTATATTTCATCAACCAAAAATAAGTAAATTAAAATATTACCAAATTCTGGTTTCTTGTCACATGTTTAGTATTATAAAAATTATGAAACCTTTTTCTTATTTCTATTTACGTTTACTGCTTCTTAATCTTCTACGATTCAGTACAAGTGTTTTTGTTCTCGTCCCTGTAAAGCCAATAAACAATTAATAAAAAACAACCTGTGACAAAGATTGTTGCTGTAGAAATGTGATAATGGCATGTTAGATGTGACTCAGAGTAAGAGGTAAACCAATTCACAATGTGCGAAAAGAGACCTTGGTATTGGATATTGGCACTAGTTTTAACAAAGGTATGCTTTGGTGGATATGTGGTGGATTTATAGGCGGAATAAATGAGAATAATGATGAAGAAAATTAATTCGGTAAATAAAGTGGCAATAACAAAGCGTCAGCTTTATTGAAAAGGAGATGACAAGAAGTACTTATAATTTATGAACATAAATTGTAAGTTAAAATTTTACAAATTCCCTATTCTAGGGAATGTTTATCTTCCATAGTTAATCTTCCCCCTCGACCTCCATGTCAACTGGGACCGAGAGGTCAAGCGGATACATTCGTTGTGGTTACCGCTTGTGGAATTAGCCTCGACTTAAAAATATTCATCCCTAAAAATCTGACTTCATCAATACCTATGACCGAGGGGAGCGGTTGCTCTTTGCCATGATTACCCACGTCAGGGGGTCAATACCCCAAGGCTCGTACATGCTAAGTTCACTAAACCTTGTAGAAGTCCGACGTTCGTTCGTAAGTTAAAGTGGATGATCACATTTGAAAATGCAAAGTTGAAGCCTGAAATGACTGTCCTAAATTACATATTTAATTTATCAATAGTAATAGTAAGGCCCTTCTATATTTGGATGCAGCAAAACTACCTCCGATTTCAGCCACAGACTTATTTTACTAAGTACTGCATACTTAGTAAAATAAGTCTGCTCTCATATCATATTAACCCTACCAATATATTTGTTGTAAGAAATTTTTTTTTACTTACTAGGATAAGCAGGTATTTTAGGACTATTAGCTTTAACCTGCTCCTTGTTTGCAACACTCCTAGTCCTTCGGGGTTCATTTTCATCACATTTACTACTTAAGGGCACCAACTGGGATACAGTCTCTGAAGATTTCACTTTACTAACATCACTGTTAATCTCTTTCTTTTTTGTAGATCTTGTTGTAGGCTTTCCCATTCTGGACATTGACCTGGTGCACATTGGTTGCCTTTCTAATTCTTTATTCTCGCAGTTTTGTTTCAGCATGTCCAATTTTTCTTTTGCTTCTCGTTTTTCTTTCAATTTGTGCAACCTTATCATTGCAGGTGTATAACCAGCTAAGCCAGATGGGCATTCTTCTGGTTCCTTTACTGTTTTTCCTGTAGCTTTCTTCTTAAAATTAGCTAGTACTTCTTTCATTGCATATGTTGGATTCAAGGTTTGCAAGTAATCTTTTTGCATTAAAGGCGACTGATTATTTGTATCAATACTGCTTACGGATGATGCATTTGACAGTTTCCTAATTCGGTACTTGCAAGTTGTCTCATCTTCATCCTCATCTTCATTGTTCACAGGGTTGCGTTCTTTCCTGATAATATCTTCGGGTTACCTGCAAGAATTTCAGCCCATGTGAACTGTCGTGCCGAGCCCATAAAGTTGCCAAATTTGCCCAGACTATTCCTGTGTCGTTTTGTTCCCTTACGTTTAGTGACATTTTTCTTTTTAGATCTCAAGTTCTTCGGCGATAGTTTCTTGCCGAATACATCATGCGGCATTAAAGATTTCTTCAAGCGGGCAACTAAATCTGCATCGGATATAAAAAAGTTTCGCGATGCACATGGCTTGCGAATACCATCACTCGACATGTTCAATGTTTGTTTTAATAATTCTAATTTGAGATCGTTCTCAAAGGAACAGACATTTTCCCTCTCAAAAGTTTTCTTAATACCATTCCTTGCTAGGAAATCGGGCGATGTATTTTTTTTACCAAATCTCTTTGAATAACTGAACTTGCCACGACCCATTGGTGAAAAGCAGGGATCAGAAAAATTGAGTATCATTTCTTTATCAAATATAAAACCATTCTTAATCATTTCATTTTTTAGCAAATTCCTACAGTAATCATAGTCCGGCTTCTCAATGAAATCTAAACTGGTAATATATTGTAGATATTTTTCCATGAATTGTGGGTAGAATTCAGTCTTAAAGCATGTTTTCAGTAAAGATTTAATATCATTCATAAAGTTTTTCTTTAATGCATGCACTAAATCTGGTTCAGCAAGAACCTCGGTAGTCTTCCAAGGGAGTGTACCTGTTAACCAATCCAGCATGTTATAGCCTAAGGTTTCTAAGTCAGACCTTCTAGAGTGTGCTCCAATGTGAGAATCTCTAGAACTATACTCCAAAGTTCCATCGTGAGCTTTCCTCGCATCCATGGCAAAATCTTTATGTTTGCCATCAGAGTCCAAAATTTTGATGCCAGACCATAGTCTAGTAAGTATATTTGTCCATTGGATTGTGACAAAACTGCTTCTTTGTATATTTGATGCAAATTGATTTCTAAATCTCTCTCTTCAGTCTCAATTTCCCTATCTTTTATTTTACCTGTCATACAAATCAATGTTTTGTTACCGAAATCATCTAACAGCTTTTGATATGATCGGTCTGAACAAACCGAACTAATGTCTTCATAATTTACATAATTAGACAATTGTCTCAAATTAAATGCATGATGCCTATGTAACGTTCTATTGTCTTTATCAGACAGAATTTTTCGAATTTTCTTCTTTACATTTGCCAATCTTTGATCTCCATCACAATTCTCGGTGTTATTGGTAGCTCTTAGTTTGACAGTGAAATCTTCATCATCATAATAATTTGATGTCCGAGACCGTCCCGTTTTCGCTTTTCTATGCTTACCAGATAGAAGTACAGCCTGTTTACTATCTTTTTGAAAACATTGGGTTGCATTAGCTGTAGCTACTTTTCCGAGTTTAGTACTATCAAATCCAAGCATTAAATTAGAACTTTTAATATCCGAATGTGTGTAACCTTGATTGTGTAAGTACTCCAAAACATCCAATATTTGTAAGGAAAGAATCAAGACATTTTTTAGGTCTAAAATCTTAGTTCTCGCTATAATTTTATGAAGATCAATATCATATCTGGGTAGAACTAGGAATCTATATTTTGTGCCAGTGGTTTCTTCAATAAATGAACCATGAGCAATATATATTGGCATACCGATTCGTTTTAGCTTATTTTCACTACGCCATGTTTTCACTGAAAAATAAAAAAATCAATATAATTTATGTATGATAAATTCAAGAAATATTTGAGAAAATGCTTACAAATCTTTACAATGTTACTAATTCAGTTCAACCATTTTGATCAACAATAATGGCTAGTCTAGGCACATACTTAGAGCACACAATACTACCTGAAAGAAGTCTTTCGAGAATTTTTAGCAATGGGAGAAGAATTATAAAGCAGATTACACTGGATATATCTGCTCGTCTTGTAGATATATATGTTAATAAAATTTACAGTAGATCTTGATATTGGCCTAGTGCAGTGACAACCTTCTCAACCAGAAGATCCATTTGTACACAATTCAATTTTATTCAAAGAGCCTTTTAAAACTATAGATTTGCTTAAGAAGGACATCATATTACAGTAAAAAGTACAAGCTAGAGCTTCCCTTTATCAAATAAGTGACGCTTATAGATAAAAGTTATTAAAAAATTAATTACCTTAAAGTTTAATTAAATACTGAATGTCTCGCCTAGTAAGAGTGTACCTTATAAAGATATAGCTTCTTTTTTTTTTGACGAACTAACGCAGTTGGCACAGAGAAGCTGGCCTGGATTGAGAAGTGGCATAGCTCTTAGATCGCTTAGCCTGAACCTCTATAGGATATAGCTATATAAATATAAAATTATATTTGGCCTCAGCAGCTCGAAATTAACCAGAAGAAGGAATACCGATCTCCAATTTATTTATTGATTTCTATTACTATTTACAACTATTTTTTATACTCAAAACCTCTATAATTACAAGAAAAGAAAAAAGTACATAAATCCAATGTAACTTAAACTTAGGTATAGAATCAAAATCAGAGCAATACGAAGATGTATCTACAATAACAATTCTACATCTAGACAAGTTGAAGCCCTGGTAACTTAAATTTTTGGTTTCTTTATTTATAAAGAATACAATCTGAAATATATCACTATACTATGAATTACTTGTTCTGACTGACTAAGTTTAGTTGCCATTCTGTACTGCACATGAGACCATCACCAGTTTGCGCAAAACTTAACAAACAAAACCATTTTTGTGTGAAACAAGCACATACTATATTTGAAATGAGAAATTTACCTTTAGATACCTGCGCCGTTCTTATCAAACAATGTATTTCCACAAACAGGGGACCATTTGTGTGGGGTTCTATCTTCACAACATATCTAGCATTTTGCTTTGTCACTTCTTTATCCACGTCATCTGATGCAAGGTAAATACGCCCAAAACTTCCTCTTCCTGCAAAAAAAATTGTATTTGGAATTAATATTACACCATCTAGGGCTGTTGGTCTGTTATCCACAAACAATAAAATGCAACAAAAAAGATGTTGTTATTTTTTTTTTTATTGTTGATTACTGACAATGTTTATTTCCCCACCATGTTAGTCTGGGGTATTTTTAACTTACATTAAGTTATTACTTATACATTGATCAACTTAAATAAAAACATATTTCTTATTTTCTTATTTCTACTTTATACATTTCCTAATAATATTTCCATTATTAATTTCTACATTTATTTTCGTAATTAATCTATTTGTTTATGTCTTATTACTATTTATAATTTTTGTTTGATTCTCTTATTTTTTATGTATTTATTTGTTTCGTTTCTATTAATCACTTTTAATACAGTTTCTTTACAAAATCTTATAAATATTTCTTTCGTATCCTTATTGCTAATTAAATTTCTAATATTGTCTAAAGTTATCCTTTCATTCATCTCGCTTTCACACTCATATTGCTATATTACAATTCATTATAATATAATGAATAGGCACATACTAAAGTAACGCATACAGTCTTTCGACTATATCACCACTTAACATCAGGTGAGATCATAGTCAAGCAATAGTTTATGCCCCATACAAAGAAATCCGAAAGTTATAAAAGTATAATTAGACTAACTAGTGTGACTATATGGAACTTAAAACAAAGTCATTGAAATTCAAGTTATAAAGTGTTCATGTTATGGAGGTACAATTTGTAGCTAAATAGCTGATTATTTCGGTGAAGGTTAACTTATCAAGGTTTATCTTAGACAGGTTTTAATTTATTGTCTTTTCTACAACATACAACCTTATATTAAATAAAATAGAGATGAATAAAAGGAAGAACTGAGTTCTTAATTTAAGGTTAATAAATAAATTAACAGTTTATTATCTCACAGCAGTCATTTTCTATGTGCATTATGAAGGAATATAAAGCCACTGAAGAAAAGTCACTGATGTACACCTCGTCAATTATCCCTTGTCACAGAATACCTATGTACAGTGACATGTAGCACTATTCTTAATGACTACATTTCTGTAGTTTTCATTTTACTTTCATGTATTTTCTGCACTAACCTTCTCTTAACATGAACCGCTTATATGTAAATAAGATGTTTCTTACCAATTGGTTTCCCGGTACGCCATTTTTTCAACTGGACATCAGTAAAAATAATACCAGGGGGCAATGCCTCATCATCGACGAAAGTAATATCCAAGCTTGGACATTCTTCTATTACTTTTGTTTTCTTCTTCGGGAACACTGTCACAGCTTCCAATTCGTTACTACGACGCGGCATGATACCTAAATATAAAAACAGTTGTAAACTTTTGACGAAATAAGATAATAAACAAAATGTGACATTTTCTCCAAAATTCTTTTATTAATTCTCAATATTTAAAAATAACTAGCAGAGGTGGTAATGTACACTGTAATAACTTATATAAAATAATACAATGAAATAAAAATTCAGCTATTCCAGTTTAACCGCCAGGTAATTACCTCGAATGTCCAAGAATCAAAATGATTGTCATAAAGGATATCTAAAACTACCTGATATTCAACATGTACAGTAATTGATTTTAGTGGAGTAATTCATTTATCACAAAAATACACAAAGATTTTTTAGCGATTCATAACAAAATTTGTGAGTCGTATTATTATTACAAGTTCGCCATGTTGTTAGAAACCAAACTACCGATTCTGTAAACAGACAATATAAGAATCCGGTAGAAGTTTTCACTAAACATTATAATTTCTCACTTTTTGTACATCTAAAATCTGAACGTGAAAATGATGAATACCGTTATAACGACCAGAATTGCGAAGCAATATAAAAATGTAAATACAATATATCTAAATTGTCTTTGATATATTACCTACTTTATGGTCTTTTAGTTTGTCTTTATGTCAATGTCATCAATAGGTTTGTAATCAAATAAAATGAACGTCAAATTGTAAAGAAAAAAAGACTATCACGCGGAAGTTATGAAGGTATTATATAATAGGTATTACGTCTTATAAGACAGCAAGACTTATAATGGTAGTTGTTAGAAAAATTCACTATAAATCGGCATAATCTTGCTAATTACTTAGAATTACGTTTAAACATGATTTTTCGTTTTACATATAAATTGGGTGATGTGGACCTAAAATACAATAACAGCGTTTAAGTTATACCCGAGTTTATATTTTTACTATTACGATTACGGTTTTAGCTATTTTCAGCGGCATTTTCCTTAACCACCAATAGTTAGCTGAAAGTAAATACTAAATATCATTAAGCTCGCTTTTATTCACATATTTTGGTGTAATAATGAAAAATTTAAATATTTCCGAACCCACATTTTAAAGTCGAGATTTCTTTTTATAATATAAGTCACTAACTTAGTAAATGTCTATTCAAGTGAATAGATGATCTTGAAGAGACATATTATTATATTTTCTAAAATCGGAGGAATCCCGGAGTCCGAGACACGTTCTCGACGATCTGAACGACGCGATTAACATTGTACAGGCTAGATCTTTACAAATTACCAACATCACGGCATATTCGTGTCAAGTCTGCATTTTAAAGGACATACAAGTTGCCAAATATTTTTGATCGATAACGTACATTTAAATGCATATTTTAAATTTATAAAAATGATTACCATTATGCTAACTAATATCATAACTGTCCTAAAATGAATGTTAATTTAAACATTTATATGGTTCAAAAACGGTTTATAAATAACGGAGCTATGAATCCTTAAACATTATAAAAAAAGATGAAGTAATAATCTTTTTTGTAGTTTGTTAAAATCTACATGAACGTAAAGCGTTGATGAAGACTATCCATGTAATAACATGTACATCTATATATATAAAAGAGAAAGTTTGTGGGTTTGTTCCATATAGGCTCCGAAACGGCTGGATCGATTTCAATGAAACTTTCAGGTAATCTTCAGATTGACTTGGCGAGTAATCTTGTTAAGTTTGGTGACGATCGGAGCACTCCTATTTTTGAACTATCAAATACAGCTTTTATTTACTATGATGATATTCTATTGTTTTATAACACAAATTTGTATTGCGTTGTGTATATTTATGCCAATATGAACCATATTGAACTACAATGGAGTACATTGAAGTATAATAAAGTATATTAAAGATAGTAATTAAGGATTTTAAAGTATTCAAGGTAAGTTATAGCACCGCGAATGTATCTGTTTACTGATGCTGCTGATATGTACATGGGTGTAGGTAGTGACCTTCACCCGCTCGAGGAGACAATAGAAGAGAATGAATATACAGAGAAATTAATAATTTAATATATTGTGAGAGTTAAGTTAAATATTTAATGATGTAAGTTTATTGTTTAAATAAAATAAAGCAAAATCTAGCCTGGCGAATCGGGCTGGGTACGCTAGCTATACATACGAGTATATATATGGCTTTGATAGATCAACCGTACTAGCGCAAACATGCAATGCATTGCCCCAAAACTTTTTCCTTTTCATTCACGAGTCTGCCTCGACGAGTGCGGTCGTGTGTTCCGAGCGGTTATTGTCTGTGGTCGCGTCCACATCGTGCGCGATGTATTTTGTTTATAAACAAATAGTTTAATATAACAATGTGTTTGGTGAAATAACAAAGTTTTTTTCTCGTGTTATTTGTTCTATTGTTATACAATTAAGTCGTTCATTTGCATAATGTCTAGTTAGCGCATGTTTTACGAGCGGCTCGAAGATGGACGGGGCGAACGCTGACTCAGATCATTCTATGACTTGGGAGGATTTTTTCGGTTTGTATTATGTCTTATTATTTTAAAATATTTTTTTAAAATCATTGTTGCATTCCCATATTTTGTTTTGAAACAAATTTAAAGCAATGGCATTTGATTTACAGTATTTTCTTTTAAAACATACCCTGTGCTTAGAGGTTGGACCATATATAGGAATAAAATAAAAATAAGTCTTGTTTATGAATTTACTGTCACGACTAATACAAGGTACAGGTTTGTATAACATTTCCTCTTAAGGTAAGTTGTATAAATCACATTCGCCTCTTGATCTTCTTGAATTGTAATGGTAAATATCGTGCGGCATTTACCATTTCCTGTTATCGCTCGATATTAACCCTTATTTGTATACCTTCATTTTATAAAAACAAATATAACTATAACGAAAACAAATTCAATCATTTTTTTATTTAATACATTAACAATATGCCCAATGTTATGCATAAACAAAAACTTTTTAAAACACAGTGATTGTTTTTGATAATGTGACAATACTAGTGTTTTTGGCATAAGGACTTGTTATCAGGCCATAAAATTTAAAAAAATATTTCGTACCGACTTCACAAGGGACACATGCTCATATGTCCAGTTACTAGCTAATAGAGGTTAAAAATATCTGCAACGTAAAATTTTCCTAATTTTGATTTTAAGCAACAACAAAAACTGTCTTAAAACATGCGGTACTATGCGCTCTATTTACAACCGATATCAAAAATGGAACAGGTTTTGAAATCGTGTGAATTTTTTTACTTATCAATTTTCTTGATCAATAAACATGCTTCCACGGCTACCCTGATTTTTGAAAATGGACCTAATTTAAACCAAAACCTTTCAAAACAAAAGAAAATTATAATCGGTAATAACAGACGAATTGAGAATCACCTCCATTTTCTACATCGGTCAATGGTACCAACATAAAAGTTTTCAAACGTGTAAACTTTAAATTACACGTCGCAGATAAGTTAAGGAATCTCACTTAACATATTGCGGTAAATGTGATTTTATGTTCACTTAAAAAAAAACTAATTTAGTCTAACTTTGGTAATTGGTTATCTTTCACAGGAATGTAAAAGAGATAAAACCGGTCCAATCTTCGAAACGATTAGGCGTTGTTACTAATATATGTATGGTGTTGACGTTTTACTGCTGTTTTTTTTTAAATTTTCAACCGACAAAAAGGGAGGTTCTCAATTAGTAGTGTATGTTTTTTTATGTTTGTTATCTCATAACTTTCGACTGGGTAAACCGATTTTAAATGATTCTTTTTTTATTTCAAAGCTAGTGCTTTCATTTTGGTCTAATTCTGACAATGGTATCTGTGAGAAAATTATAGAATTCCTAAATGTGCATTAATTATGTGCGCGACAAATGGACGAATAATTCAATATCACGCCAATGGATTTCGATGATTCAATTTTTACTGTAAAGGATGTTCTTCAAAGGTTTTTGATGAGAGTTTAGTTAGGTTCTGATTTAATTCCATTTCGTAATATTCCTATTCGATTTGAAGTCTGTTTTTTACTTGTATAAGTTAGACTTGACTTGAACCGATGTAAAACATAATGTGTTTGTAGTAATATTATACAGACAATCATTTGTTAACTTGTTTCTTTGTTTGTAGTGCATAAACTTTGAAATTTCTGAACCATTTTAAATAATTCGAATGCCATTTGAAAGTTCATTATCCAGAAGTGACATGGACTATACTTTATTACAGTACTAAGGTAAGAACTTGAATTATGGTATCTTAACTTATTAATAAAATTATATATTAAATTTAGATCTAATTTATTTTGACGTTTCAAAATAGTCCTTCAGATATATTTCATTGTATACATTTTTATGTCTCGACAGATAGTGCAACAGACATCAATACTACAACACAGTGTCGCTGCTTTGTTGCATAAGACCTGGATGAGTGTTGCCATTGTACGACGATTATGTACGGCACATGAATTAATGAAGTATGCTTCCTTTGAACGCGCCCGTTCGCCCGGATGCGCGGCTAGTTTTTTTAATTCGACGGTTGGCAGCACCCAAATTTTATCTTATGCTTTTTTTAAACATGGTTTGGTAGTGCATTAGATTCTAATTAGAACCACCCAAAAATAAATTTTCCAACGCGATTTTTTGCAAATATTAAGGAAAGGATAGAAATTATGCTTATATCGTAAATATAGCGTGTTTCAGAATACGTTTTAGTACATAGATTTAGTATAATGTTGGTTGGTATTTTAGTTGTTAATATAATAAAGTCAATAAAATGTGATATTGTTAAATACTATTTATTTTACTAACATTCTTGTTAACCAACTAAGCTTAAGCCTATGCTAGGAGATGATTCACATCAATAGTCGAATGGTGTATTCGAACGTATTCTAAAGCATTAGGCCATTGACGCTTAATGGTGTTTGATATAATGTCTGTAGAAAAACATTTCGAGTTGTAGGATGCTTCAAAGCAAAATAGTTAATGGCGCGTGATCGTTTGAAAAAAGTAGCAATTAGAGCCCTTTTAATTGAATTGGATAACGAAGGGGGAGAGTTCACGTTTAACGTCTGCCCCGTGTGATGAGCGACTGCCAAGTCTGCTCTCGTCTCGAAACTGAAGTGATTTATACATGTTCAAGTGGCGGGAAGCTTTATTTTTAAAACATTTGTTGTTTTAATTGGAATGAAAAGTATTTGGAATTATAAATTATTATCTACGGGATAAATGAAGAGAAATTTCGACACCATTTGGAACTTCTAATTTTTTTTTATTGTTGTTAAATCGCAACCACGGACCTGTGTCCATGCTCTTTTCCAATACACTTAAATTGTTCACTCTGCATTTATTAAAAGAGTGTGGCACTCTTTTAATAAATTCTACAGTTACTATTTTCCTTTTTTATGGTTTTTTTATACATAATGCCTGAATTTGGAGATGGCCAGAGAACGGCTCGGTTCACGCGTCGCAGACGCCCCGCTGCATTGCTATTAGCTTCTCCGCAACCGCTGTGTCCCTGCTTCTCATGGCCATTTTTAGGTTGTAGTCCACTATCCTCTCCCTTGATGCGGCCATTGCCTTTGTCATCAGTCTTCCTGTGGCGTCGTCATATTCATCTGTATAATAGACACAGCTGACGGTGTGTCGGGATATCGCCACTACAGCATGTTGGACGCTATAGTGCAGTTGCAGTTTCTAATTTTTGCATGCCTCATATAATGCCATATTAATAACTTGTTATATGATTGGAGTTTGTTTCGGGTTTTTTTATTGACAACCAGGATTTCAATTAAATATACTTATCATAAAGCATATTGATAGTTGCATAACGTGGTTATGTTTTAATGTTTTTTAAGTGTTCCTTGTTTTTGTTCTAATAAATTTTCTAGTCAAATTCATATCTGTGACAAAATGCAATTAAAAGAAAACAAGAATATTCTAAATGGCATAATAAAATTAATAGGTAGAAGTATAGAAGTTAGTTGACATGAGTCCCTTTCCATTAAAAAAAATATTAAATTCCGGTACAAGTAAAGACAAAGAACGACTTCAAATCAAATCTACGCTGAATTAACGTAAATCTAAACTTCTTATAGTCAGTTACCCTAATTAAGTATGTCCAATAATTATATGAAAACTTTGTGAAACTGTAGAGGCTGCCTGGATGATCAGCGTAGTTCATTCAGAAAAAAAAGACAAATATTTTCTAGTGTCTATATTCTCTTTCATTTTTCACAAACAATCCTTAAATATTTAAATAAATTGACTATGAGTGCATAAACATTAAAAATAAAAACTTTTTTTTAATCTCTTAAAATAAGAACATAGATTATGCGCTCACGTCTTCAACTTCCGAACGCACGGGGCATGATGGCGGCGACCGGCGCCGTCGGTTTCGCGCGCACTGGCGGGCTCGTATTGCGCTAGCGTGTTGTCAGCTGCGGTGTCGCAACTCCGGATCAAATTAATCGCCGGCAGAGGTGCTCGGGCCTCATGCAAGCCACGTCGGGTGCACGATCGAACGAGTTCATTATGCTTAGTTTCTTACGACGGGAATTACGGGATGAGTTTTAACGAAATAGAGATTATAATCTTAATCGGACACTGATAGTTTGTTAAGTTGACATTGATAGTCAGGGTTGCCAGGTGTATTTTATAATGTCGTAATTTCACAACACAATTTTATTATTTTTTCTCTTTAAATTATAAAAGTTTGAATTTGTTAACTGACATAAAAGTGCTAAAAACGACGGGTTTATATTTTAAATTGTGTGTTTTTGCAAAAAAAATCGTAAAACTGAAAGTCATTGATGCAAATCGGCTTAGCCATTACCATTACCGCTACTTACATAGTATATTTTTTATTTTCTTTTTCATACTAACTTAAATTTTACTATTCAGTCACGTTTATTTTCTATAATAATTGGCAGCCCTTCTGATAATATAATCTCTTTTGATTAGTCGATGTCACTTTATTGTGTAGTATGGAAACTTTTTCGTCTTTAATAGCGTTGTCTATTGACCTTGTATTTTTATTTATGTGTGTAAAGCTTTCTCTCAGTAATTATGTACCGTGGTGTTCCTCTTAAAAGTATCCAAAGATTTTAATTCATAGGCTTATTTTAAAGCTTCAAATACGTGATTGATGAATGAGTGAATGAGTAATTTGACATTAAATTCAAATACTAACTTTCACATGAAATTAATTCTCTAACCGATTGAAGCAACTTACCGAGCCGTGGCTCGGCACCATCGACACTTGCGTTGAGTAACTCCAATAGAGGTTTAGGCTGAAGCTCTCAATAATTCGGTGAAACTGTCATACAAAAAAAAAAACAAGTATATTTACAAGTAAAAATAATTACGCGCGGACGC
The DNA here is from genome assembly GCA_029286785.1 of Meandrusa payeni. Classification (NCBI taxonomy): domain Eukaryota; kingdom Metazoa; phylum Arthropoda; class Insecta; order Lepidoptera; family Papilionidae; genus Meandrusa; species Meandrusa payeni. The sequence goes on from JAGSMX010000032.1 coordinate 3,928,587, forward strand.
CCTTTTTCATTTCCGAAGTATCATAGTTATAAAGTACGACGTTCTGGCGCCCATATTATATTTTTTTCTTTCGTATTCGTGCCCGTTGTCGTTATGTAGTACTTATCTAGTCTTTGATTATCATAAATTTACCAATTTAACAATCAACAAAAATGTTTAGGTGTTTCCTGATATATCATATGCCAACAAAATTATTTTGTGTACTATTTGAAATCGAATCCTTTCAAAAACAAATCGAAATCTATATATAAAAGAGAAAGTGTGTGGGTATGTTCCATATATAATCCGAAACGGCTGGACCTGTTTCAATGAAACTTTTAGGGAATCTTCAGATTGACCTGGTGAGTAATCCTGTAAATTTTGGTGACGATCGGAGTACTCGCACTTTTTGAACTGTCAACTTTTATTTCTGACATTAACTTGAGCCCGATATGTTTTTGTATAAATGATAAGAATGATTTCGTATTTACTGATATGTACATGGGTATAGGTAATGATCTTCACCCGCTCGAGAATAGAATGAATACGGAGAGAAATTAATAATTTAATGGTGTAAGTTTATTGTTTAAATAAAATAAAGCAAAATCTAGCCCATCTAGTGGGTACGTTAGTTGGTTCTTAAATGAGGGCGTTATGAGTGCACAAACATAAAAAAAGAGACAAGGTAATCTGGATTATGCAAGCCTAGTCTGTGGATCTATAATAGTTGTACAACACGAAGCTTAAATAGATTGCCAGGTCATTTGGCACACGTCTAATAAAACTAGCCTTTAAAATCAATTCTAAATAAAGCGCGGTCCCCTAAAAAGGTCCGGCTGCTATTACACTGTTCGCTAAACATTCAAACAATCGTGACTGTAATTGAATGCAGTAATCAGAAACAGACTGTAAATTGATACACACTATATCGCAAATACTAACACACGCACGTGTTAATATTGTATATAAGTATTTCGACATAGTTATTTTTTTAACAGTTTTACAAATACTAACACAACCGTAACTTTGAAGTCTCTGTCTATATCTCATAGTAAGACCTTAGTATGATTACTCAATCCTTGATTGAGGATATTCCTTATCTACCCTTTTTTAATACGTCGTCAATGAAATCTTCTAGACTTTCCTCATTTAACTTTCTATATGTCCGAACTAGAGATGAAACGGATATCCGGTAACTATCCGGTATCCGGCCTATCCGGCCTTGTTTTCACTATCCGGCCGGATACCGGATAGTATAATTTAAAAAAATCTCATTATTTTACTCAAGGCAAATCAATCATACTCCAATAGGTTATGGACACCGTTTATTTTTAATTTTTATAATCGCACATCAAAATGTTTGTTTTATTAATTATTAGTTTAATACTCAAAATTAACAAGTGGCAAATTGTGGTGAATAAATACCAAATTTTCCGCATTTGTTGGTAAGAGGCGACTCCGCTTACGTGCGATCCGAATGCGCCTGAATACGAGTATATCCGATCTCGTTTACCGCGCTAATATTCAAATCAAACTGATCGCGTCAACGCAGTAAAGGGCCGAATATCCGGCAGCCGGATATCCGGCGCTCCGGCCTAGTAGCTTGCCGAATATCCGGTATCCGGTATCCGGCCACACTACTATCCGTTTCATCTCTAGTCCGAACCACCAAAACGTACCTTTCCCGATTCCCGTCACAACATTCCCTTTCAAGCCAAACTTTTCTCTAATCACGCAATTCTTTCGGTCTTTTGGAGTCACATTTAACGACATCATTTCAACGGCATTAATCTTGCTTTCATGTTGTTCTGAACAGAATGCATCAACATATAGGTAAATGAGATCTAGTGAAGTAATCCGAGTGAAGCACCCGACCAAGCCGTAGTTCGAGCTCTCGCAACGCACTCGTGTTACAATGCTGTCACGAATAACGCACCTAGGGGTAGCCAGCGAGAGGGCGTGGAGCGTTGGCGTTGCCTTCTGCGAGAAAGAGATGACGAAGAAGGAGAGAGGGAGAGAGAGAACTTCAGACAGAGAATGGTGTATTGTACCCTCATCCAACCCCCATAAAAGAGGCGTACACGGTCGACATAGGAGTTCGCCCTCTTAAAATTACGCCTGTGCTTCTGTGCACACTCACAAGGAAGTGGCGAAGAGCTTCAGCTTTATTTCAACCCAGAGATGATGATATGAGCCGTTGTCGGCAGTGCTAAGTGTGCTAACGCGTAGACCTAGTTCTAACTATAGGCATTGAGAGGAAAGCCGTAGTTTTTTAGTTGGTGACAGTCCGACATAAAGTGCTCATGCAAGGTGTCCTTGTCCAGCTGCTCTGAGAGATAGTTTGCAGTCTTATTAAGTATAAAAGTACAGTATTGCGGCAAGATATTCACCAAGTATATTGCCTCAATCGTGGACAGACCTATTGAGTAAGGATCTGTCTCAGAGGATACGCTAAGTTGCGCCAGCGAAATCGATTGTCTTCAGTTGCCTTTGACTTATGCTAATTTACTGTGAACAATGCCTTAATACTTAAGAGTAGACGTCTTTGTTATTGCTCAACGAGGATTACGAACGATTTTTTTAAAAGTGAATGCCTTTGTTAGCTTTGATAGTTTCTACAAAATTTTCTAAAGAAGCCGAGGGGTTTTTGGCTAGATAGAACAGTGGTTTGCTTTGTCTTAGTCGGTGACACTCTTGGCGGATAGGTCGTGTTTATTTCAGGTGTTGATGGCAAGTCTTACAACACGGCGGCACTCCTCCCCAATGGCCACCTGGATGACCCATTTATTGTCTCTTTTATTTGGTCAGTCCAACTCATAGGCGATCGTCCTCGTGGCCTTGAATCCTCAATCATTTGAAAAAATCTGAACTGTTACGTAAGTCATGTTTAAAAATAATTTATTTGCATGTCAATCCAATCTAGAACTTTCTAGACATTACCGAACTGCCTTAGAATGTCGAGTGACCATTCGGAAGTTCCACAACTGATATATTTATGCATCCGTTGCCCGGGAAGCAAGATAACGCGATTGATCGTCGCGCCGCGCTGCCAGATACTCGACGACGCGCCGTGTGAATAACAATGGGCGCCATCTTTTTATTTTATTCGTAATGTTTTAGAATCTGTGAAATACGGAAACTTAGGAATTTTTAGATAGGCGGGATCATCTAACTTACATTTTCATTTTCATCTTAGACGTAAGAAATAAGTGTGTATTTTAAAAAAGACTTGGCTTAAAGGTCTTGTTATAAAGCCATAAAATATTCAACAATAGGAATTTTTACTTTTTTAATCGACGAAAAACAGAGGTGGTCCTCAATTCGTCAAAGTAATTTAGGCACCGTTTAGGATTTTTTTTGAAAAGATTGAGTTTTGGGTTCCTTTCCCTTCTCTCCCACCTTTCTTTTCCCTTTGAGAACCAAAGATATACCAAGGAACTCCTAAAAATCTTATGGAAGAACGGTGGTTAGTTGTAATAATGAAATAAATGAGACCGACTGTGCGTAGTTACGTTTAAACCATCACTGACAATTATAAATCTATTATTTACAATATATAATCTAGTTGTAAATACATAAGAAAATACACTATAATACATGATAAGGTAAATAATAGGCTCAGTTCATTTGTTTTAGTTGCTGGTCTATTTTATTTTATAGGTTATATATAATAATGAAAAAAAATATTTAATAACACCCTTCTTATTTTGAATAGACTGTTAGATTTTATAGAATTAGTCAACCTATAATGGGTATACATTTTTACAATAAAAACTAATGCATTGTACAAGTAGTTATTGTTGGCAAGTGAAAGGTTCAACAGAAATTCCAATAAGGGGTTATTTCGATATTGTAGAGTACAAGTATTATAATTATCGTTAAGAATGGGTGATCAATGACTAACCCATCATACATTGGATGGTATTTAGAAACAAATGGTTATTGATTAGGTATTTTTTTTTGTATTTAAATGCCTGGTAATATTTTTAGTGCAAGCAGCCTGTCCCAGCCTGTTTACAGAATATACAGCCTATAAAGTATATTAAATTACACTGTTTATACAGGGTTATTGGTAATTCGACGTTTATTCGCTAGGAGGTTATAAGGGTGAATATTTGCGATATTTTTATAGGGGTTCTATGTGTATTATGCAAAAGTAAACCATTTTTGATTTATCACGTTTTGTAGGTTTTTTCGAAATAAGCCAGATATATGCAACTCCAAAAATTTATTTAAAAAAAAACAATTTATATCTCCTTTTTTTCCTCATTTATGAAAACTGGTTATTAAATTAGTACAACAATTATCGGTCTAAGATATTATTTCAATATTTTTTGAGATTTATCGAGCTGAAACCAATCTGCTCAGTCTTGAGCACAGGCGTAAGGTAGATAGCCTTTCGGTTTTCTACAGATTGCATTTTGGAGAGTGTGCTCAGGAACTACATGATCTAATTCCCCCATCCCCTTTCCACCATCAAACTTCTAGGCGCACTGCGGGATTTCATCCTTTTGTTGTGAACATCCCTCAAAACCCGAACGAAGCGATTTACTTCGTCTTTCATTCTTCGTACAGCAAAGGACTGAAATAGTTTGCCCGCGTCTGTCTTTCCCTCCGATTACAATGTGGGTATTTTCAAGAGTAGAGTGAATAGGCATTTACTAAGCTAGTGCGCCTTACCATCCACTGCATTTCCACTTAACAACAGGTGGGTTCGTAGTCAAGCACTTGCTTAGAAATTATAAAAAAAATACTAGTGTCATACATAGGGATTTTTTTAATTACTGCTTCAACCTGTTACTGTCATCATTTCTTCAAAACTTCTTTCATTTTTAAATAACTTAAAAAAAAAGACCTTGTGTTTGTGTATTTAGATATTTTTTGTCTTCTTAAATTTATTTCCGTAGGTGTCTATCTTGAAAAACCACGATCTATAAGATAAATGTTCTAAAAGCTGGTAAGATTATTTCAAGGAAGCTCTTAGTGTACTAAACAGAAATTAACCGGCGGAAATACACCGCGTTGCTTAATTTCCACGTATGCTATTTGTATTTAAGTAAATTGCAAGCCTCGACAGCATTGCGTTACATAATGTCATAATGAGCTGAAATTACCGACCGCATGCCGACGTATACTGGCCGCCATCTTGCTTCGACATCGATGATATCTGTCATGTGTTATTGGCGGGAAAAATGAATGAAAAATTTAAGGATTTGTCACACGTTCTGTAACATCAATTGGATATTTAGAATATATCGACGGCCGTAAGCAGAAATGTCGATTTGGAAAATTGTCCTAGATGACTTATAATATAGATTTTTAATTTTATAAACTGATCAGAGCAAAGAAACTACAAAAATAACGATACAGTATGAATTTTTTCTACTTTTTAAATTAATTTAATATAAAAATTGTTTTAAATTTACTTTAAATTTTAAATAAATTTTCTGAATATTTTAGTGGAATATTCATGGAAATCCTAAATCGTGACACCGTAGTGGCAACGATATACTGTCTATGGTCGTGAGATCAAATTGTAGCCAGCTCTTTTCGTTCGGCTTATTTACAAAAAATACTTTCTAATATTTGTGCCCAGTTAATAGCGATGGGCTCACCACTAGTCATATATGGATACTAATGACCTCCTAAGTAAAATTTTATATAATTAACTATACATAATTAACATATAAAAAACATAAATAATTGTGAATATATTTAATCAATTGGGCAAACAGAATATTATGACGTTAAATTGTTTTTAAATTGGCCGAATCGCAAAGGCAGCCTTTTTACAAGAGATAAAACAAAAGCAATATCTGGTTGCGTTCCGTTTCTGCACAGTGAACTTCTGTGCAAGTTCGTTCAAGCATATTAATCCGAGATTACACAGTCCGCTGAATTATTAAATCAGTAAAGTGTTAATAATATTACTGTTAGTTATTTTATTATTTGTATAGATTACTTATTAAGAACGGTTAAAGTTGTACAATTATTGCTGCACGGCTAGATCTTTACAAATTCACAAAGCCTCCATTCGCGACCGTCCTCCCGCGTTACCGCTATTTTATTGGTAGGCCCTACCCCTAACATGTTAAGAGCGTTACTGGAGTTTCTACGGCTTTTCCCAGCGCTACCCGAAGTGGCACTCAAAGTTAGTTTAGTTCGACCTCTCTTGCTCTCAATGAAGCAGTCAAGGCTAGCTTCTCTGAGCAATCTGTGTTCACGAAGAAAATCATTAAAAATAAGAAAAATAGAAATACTAGTTTGTACAATCTCTGACCCACACAAGTCAGAGAAACAAATAGAATCTCCCGGAAAGGGCAAAATTGTCCTTTCCGGGGAAACCCTTTAAAAAAAAAAAAGCAATCTGTGTAGTTGGTAAAAACAAACAATTATTGAATTGGTAATAGTTATTTTTAACTGTTGGTAAAAATAATAATTTAATTTAAATGAAATCGAAGGTTGCATTAGATATTGTCTGTGCACAGACAGAATTGGCTTGTTTTTATCGATTTAAACGCCACATGCACGTCGCGGTTCGCACGCCGTGACGTCAATGTGTTGCCAGATTTAATTAAGACGTTGTCTCGCTTATTAAACTCGAATAGTATTTCGTTATAATATTGCACAACGGTTCATTAATTTTGTATTCGCCTTTTATTTCACATTATCTTCTGAGATTATCATGTTTTTTATATATTTAATTGAAAAGTTTATTTTAGGATCGCCAACTTAAAACATAAACGTATAATTATTATGACTTTTTGTGACAATTTTGCATGCGTAAATTAAAAGTGGGAAAGTAAAATTTAAATAACATGTTTAAAGCACGTAAAACAGTGTTTAAAGCTATAAAATATTTATAGACACTTATAGAATGCCGGTTTTCAAACGACCCCAAATAATGAGGACCTCAATTCGACAATTTTTTTTTATTTTTATTGTCTGTGTAGTCAATCATTAGCACCGTCAATTCTGGACCATTTTCGATGTTATAAGGTATCAACTACAGTACGGGTGGCCGTGAAGTTTCTCCTTAATTGTCCAATTTGGTACGGCCACCGCATCAATGGCGGGGTCAATGGAGGCACGCATGCGCGCCGCTGTCTACCCCGTAGACGTCTAGACGGCGCGATATATCATTCGGAACTTTTACTGCACGTCTGGTCGGGGCGACGGCCGAAACCACTGGTGTTTATATTTTAAACATATTTTTCATATGGCAACTTTTAGTTACATAGTTGTTTAGTAGTGTAGGTTTAGGGATAAGAAACTTTATTCTCACTCTAGACATACAGGAGAACAATAAATAACTAATATTATAAAACAATTACTTCGCTGTCACACGAAATAAGGAGTCACCTAACGCATTCATTTGCTTGGAAAAGATTAGCTATTGTTGAGGAATTTAGCAAGTTGCATTTTGAATGCGCCAACTGTGTTTACCCTCTTGACGTGTGCGGGTATTTTGTTGTACAGTTGTGCTCCTTTAAAACAAATCGATCTTTTACCGTAATTTGTTCCAACTTTCGGTATGACAAGGAAACTAGCGCGTCGGTTGCTGCGCTTTTTTAAATTTTTGGTAAATGAGATGTTAGTATTAACTGTTTTGTTATAATTTTCCGAATGAGGATACATGTACTGTATTTATATAATTTTTTAATGTATATTGTTAGTATACATTATATACTTATCACAATCTGTTTTAGCGTTAAGTTTCTTATATTATTGTATTTGTTTACATCAATTATACAGTGACCATTATTGTTCTTTAATATGTTCATTCTATCTGCTTGCTAATTAAGCATTAACTATGAACACATAGATACGAGTATAAATGGTTGTATGTTTTTATTCATATACCTAGTTTGTGAGATTTCTGTTTTTCCATTATATAAATAATTAAATTAGATGGATAAACATTCGACGAACGGTTTAGGCCCTGAGTATGGTAAACCAATTGTGACAAAATGAACTTCCAGTAACATCACAGTTGTTGATTTTTGCTACGTCCGATAATCTGTTCTGTTGTGCCACAATGGTTTCAATGGCGTTTCGCTGACACTCCAATATCGTTTCATTTATAGGTATTGACTAATCTCGTATATAATACATCTAATAAAAGTACTGAACGCTGTTATTACTATGCCACCTTTCTACATACGTTATGGTTGATGAGAATAATTTTAATGGCGAAAACAAAACTGTAACAAAACCATTAACAAGTACCATTTACCTCTTTTGATCTTTTATTAAATTAATTATGAATTTATGGCATGCATATTATATCGGCTGAATGATTAAAAAACCTTTGCCTTGTTTGAATAATGAGACAAACAACAACTCTTTGGTTATTTATATAACAATCCCGCGCTTTGCGTAAAAGTAGATAAAGTTACATGTTTGTGGTTTTTGTCTAGACTGTGGAGATATTGCGGTTTCTTTTTTTGTACTGGAAATGATAGTTCTCATAATCTTTATTTCGTCGTATTCTTCGCGGTGGGGCGTTCACTACGTGTTAGTATGACAAACAAATTTTCTGTTTCATCTCTTTACGGCTAACTATATATATACGTACATAAATAATTTCCGTTTATTCTCAATATTATACTCGTAAACGCTACTCCCATGTAAAAGAAAAACAAAAGCTGCGTAGTCTCATTAAATTTTTCATAAGGAGGTTCATGCGACTAATATATCTATCGATATAAAGATCGTGATGTTATATCGATATTAGTAGGTAGTATAGTTCAGCAACTCTCTAAGTAGCCGAACAAAAAGCCAAGGAACAGATTATAAGTTTTATAATAGGTTGTCAAATATCTCCCTTTCGCCTTTTTGTCTTTTGAATTTCGCGGCTATGTACAAAGCGCTACAGAGCTCGTATCTAGTAATACTATACATAATTTGAAAGGTCTTGACATAACCTACAAAACGACGCTATGCATAATTAGTTTGGATATTGCGTTCAACAGTTATAGACGTGTAAACATGGAGTTCACTAACGCCGAAATTCGCGCTATTTTAAAGTTTTCCTTCGTTAAAGGCAAATTCGCTAGAGAAACGTTCCGTGAGATTAATGGTGTTTTGGGGGATGGTACTCTATCACTTCGAACCACGGAGGAATGGTTTCGACGATTCAGAGCCGGTGAAAACGACACCATGGATAAGCCAGCCGGCGGAAGACCTGTGACGACAAATACCGATCAAATCATGGACTACATCGAGTTAGACCGGCATGTGGCATCTCGTGACATCGCCCAGGAGATGGGAGTTAGTCACCAAACCATTTTAAACCATCTGCAGAAGGCTGGATACAAAAAAGCTTGATGTTTGGGTGCCGCATGATTTGACGCAAAAAAACCTTCTGGACCGAATCAACGCCTGCGATATGCTGCTGAAACGGAACGAACTCGACCCATTCTTGAAGCGGATGGTGACTGGCGACGAAAAATGGATCACATACGACAATATCAAGCGAAAACGGTCGTGGTCGAAGGCCGGTGAATCGTCCCAAACAGTGGCCAAGCCGGAATTGACGGCCAGGAAGGTTTTGCTGTGTGTTTGGTGGGATTGGAAGGGAATCATCCACTATGAGCTGCTCCCATATGGCCAGACACTTAATTCTATCATCTACTGCGAACAACTGGACCGCTTGAAGCAGGCGATCGACCAGAAGCGTCCAGAATTGGCCAACAGGAAGGGTGTAGTGTTCCACCACGACAACGTCCCACCACACACTTCGTTGATGACTCGTCAGAAGCTACGGGAGCTCGGATGGGAGGTTTTATCGCATCCACCATGTAGCCCGGACATAGCGCCAAGTGATTACCACCTGTTCCTGTCCATGGTGAACGCCCTTGGTGGTGTAAAGTTGAACTCAAAAGAGGCTTGTGAAAAGTGGCTGTCCAAGTTCTTCGCAAATAAGGAGGAGGGCTTCTACGAGGGAGGTATTATGAAGTTGCCGTCTAGATGGAAACAGATTATCGAACAAAACGGCGCATATTTGAACTAAATCCGATCACTGTAACACTGTTTATAAAGCATTGAATAAAGAGCAAAAAGCGGAAGGGAGATATTTGACAACCTTCAACTAGTACTGCCATCGCCATCGAAAGTATGAGTGTAGTAGCATACATGTGATATATATCAATATAACTATTGTTATTTGATTATTCGATAATATCGGATTGAAACGACACATCGTGTTCATATATCGATATTTTATGTAATATCGAAATATATCGTGCACGCCTACACTGTCGAGTATTTTATTTCTTTTTAGGTTTTTTTGTTAAATATGGATTGTTAAGGAATGTTTCGTTACAAAATGCCTAAACATTAAAGTATAGTACAAATAATCGTCAATTTGTCCAACACGTTGTGTTTGTGTTATTTCTGTCACCACAAGTATCACGATAACGTCCACTAACGTTGAATGTCTTGGGAAACGGAATAGGGGTGTAGTTATCGAGGGTGCGGAGTGATAACCCGCGGGGCTGACTGTGTAAATGTCAGTATTGTTGTCGTTAAAATATGTTGGTAAAGTCTGCTATTTCAAGTAAAAAAATACAACGTTCTCTTCATTTTTGATACAACCTAGATCTTAAAACGGCACAAATATAAGTTTTAAAAATTAACAACAAAAATTAAACTGTCCCATATACGTGACATGCTGACAATGCTGTTTGAACGATACCGTGCCGCATTACTGTGAAATGCAATTTAAATTTACCAAAGTAATGATTTAATAAAATTTTAAACGTATACAAAGAAATCATTACGAGATACTGGCACTTAAAACACGGTGAACTATTAAAAAATAAACTGCGAGCGCCATTTTGAAAATGACTTCACAACGTCACATTCTCCGAAGAATGCAACTGACATGCGTGACAGTCGGGCGTTCCCGCGTTTTTTATTCGTCTGTTATTACACAGCCGCCTCTCTTAAATTTGAATTATTCGATCAGACGTACAATTTAGTTCTTATTAAAGGACGAGACGTTTATGATTATTGCCTGCAAAGCTACTGGAATGTTGAATTAACAATAAAATTTTGCCGCGAGAAAAGCGACGGTGCAAAATTCGTTACGAATTTTTTTTTATTGTTATCATAAAACATATTTAGAGTGCCAGTTATCACAGTTAATTATGAGATTAAAGTGCCGGAAATTTGTATTTGTGTTACCATTGTGAACAATCTTCTGAAACATTTTACATGTAGGTATTGAAGGATTCAGGTCTTGAATTCAGAAAAAATGCAGGATTCCGGAAATAATAATGGATTTAATACTTGGTAGTACTTATACAAAACAGTCTCGGTAACAAATCAGATCTTCTCACGACGAATGTTGACGATCAAGTGATCCATTAGATACACGATACCACCAGCTGACACGTGACAGCTCTGGTGTGTTGCCATTGTACAAAATATAATATTCTGATATTTAATATTGACTACGATTATCATAGTCGATATTAAATGTCTATTACATCAAAATATAATAAAATCGTTATGTTTCTTTATAGCGAATGTTGTGTACACCTGTAATTGGCATACACAACAGGACTTAGTTTGTAAACTTGATTATTACAACAATGTATGCTTGTGTAATGCTGTTGGTGTATCTTATTAAATAAATAAATAAATAAGCCTAAACATATTTTGGAATGGTTAACAAGAATGTTTGTGTTTGTGAAAAAAATATATTGTTAGCAGTCTTTTTTTTTAAATACAATATATCGCATAGTACCGATACAATATTATGATTAACTTATTGATACGTTATGTCTTTTCCTTCTTTAGCTTTGACAGCAAATGGTGACTAAATATCGATGATATTATTGTTTACTCTCCAGGTTGAACATAGATTCCCTAGATTAATTAGATAGCCTAATTTATAGACCATAAGATTTCAATTTTAATTACAATAGAGACTATGGCTGTCTACTGGGATCTTGTGATTAATAAAATTAAATCGGAAACCAAACACACCACTGTGAAATTCAAAGATATTGTGAGTTCATACTGCGTGGATCGGACAAATTGACTATAAAATAATCAAGATGCAGTCGGTTACCAGCAAGAATTATGATAAGGGATTACACTTCAATCTCCTCTCCTCTCATCTGATAATGACCGCTGTAAAGTGCTCGAAATTCAAAATATCGGAACGCGATAAAATCAGTAAAATAGATTTATTAAATAGATTAGCTCAGCTTTGCAATTTGCCTACACAGACTAAAGATGTCATAGGAATATTTGTCATCCAAAACATTTAACAACAAATATTTTTGTAACTATTAATAATAAAAAAATATATTGTTAGCAGTCTTTTTTTTTAAATACAATATATCGCATAGTACCGATACAATATTATGATTAACTTATTGATACGTTATGTCTTTTCCTTCTTTAGCTTCGACAGCAAATGGTGACTAAGTATCGATGATATTATTGTTTACTCTCCAGGTTGAACATAGATTCCCTAGATTAATTAGATAGCCTAATTTATAGACCATAAGATTTCAATTTTAATTACAATAGAGACTATGGCTGTCTACTGGGATCTTGTGATTAATAAAATTAAATCGGAAACCAAACACACCACTGTGAAATTCAAAGATATTGTGAGTTCATACTGCGTGGATCGGACAAATTGACTATAAAATAATCAAGATGCAGTCGGTTACCAGCAAGAATTATGATAAGGGATTACACTTCAATCTTCTCTCTGATAATGACCGCTGTAAAGTGCTCGAAATTCAAAAATATCGGAACGCGATAAAATCAGTAAAATAGATTTATTAAATAGATTAGCTCAGCTTTGCAATTTGCCTACACAGACTAAAGATGTCATAGGAATATTTGTCATCCAAAACATTTAACAACAAATATTTTTGTAATATATGTTAGTTATTCTTACATTAAGACTTATTTTGATACAACCTAGATCTTAAAAACGGCACAAATATAAGTTTTAAAAATTAACAACAAAAATTAAACTGTCCCATATACGTGACATGCTGACAATGCTGTTTGAACGATACCGTGCCGCATTACTGTGAAATGCAATTTAAATTTACCAAAGTAATGATTTAATAAAATTTTAAACGTATACAAAGAAATCATTACGAGATACTGGCACTTAAAACACGGTGAACTATTAAAAAATAAACTGCGAGCGCCATTTTGAAAATGACTTCACAACGTCACATTCTCCGAAGAATGCAACTGACATGCGTGACAGTCGGGCGTTCCCGCGTTTTTTATTCGTCTGTTATTACACAGCCGCCTCTCTTAAATTTGAATTATTCGATCAGACGTACAATTTAGTTCTTATTAAAGGACGAGACGTTTATGATTATTGCCTGCAAAGCTACTGGAATGTTGAATTAACAATAAAATTTTGCCGCGAGAAAAGCGACGGTGCAAAATTCGTTACGAATTTTTTTTTATTGTTATCATAAAACATATTAAGAGTGCCAGTTATCACAGTTAATTATGAGATTAAAGTGCCGGAAAATTGTATATTTGTTACCATTGATGTGAACAATCTTCTGAAACATTTTACATGTAGGTATTGAAGGATTCAGGTCTTGAATTCAGAAAAAATGCAGGATTCCGGAAATAATAATGGATTAAATACTTGATAATACTTATACAAAACAGTCTCGGTAACAAATCAGATCTTCTCACGACGAATGTTGACGATCAAGTGATCCATTAGATACACGATACCACCAGCTGACAGGTGACTCTAGTGTGTTGCCATTATACAAAATATAATATTCTGATATTTAATATTGACTACGATTATCATAGTCGATATTAAATGTCTATTACATCAAAAATATAATAAAATCGTGGGGACAATAACTAGCAGTCACAAATCTACATAATTACTTCATAGACTAAACAATGCTTACAGTATATAACGTGGTCATTGGTCCTTTGCGTACGTACTCGTAATTGACGTTCAGGTGTAGGGCCAAGAGCTTAGCAACCTCTCGAACCGGTGAAGTTGTAAAAACTTAAAAGCGGACTAACTAGAATTAAAAATAAGGCACACAAAAACCGGACAAAACATTGCATTTGGCAATGGCGTCGTATCGACCGAAACTAACCTACCCCAAAGTCAGAATGAATAGATAAGGAGAAAACTTGAAGTTTTGCCAAGAAACGAAGTTCATTGGTGAATAAGACACAGTAAATATATTGCCCGTTCCGGAAGATAAGGTCGCATGTGCAATACTGTTAATTATGACGACTAAAACTGCCCCGAAATGCCGCGGTATGGTATCGCTGGGTACGTATATTTCTTCAACGCACTGTCAACGTGTGGAATCAACTATAGCCAGTGGTGTTTCCGAACGTTTACGATTTGGAGACCTTCAAGAAACGAGCCTACTCCTATCTCAAAGGCCGGCAACGCACCTGCAGCTCCTCTAGTGCTGTGGTTGTTCATCGGCGACGATGATCACTTAAGATCAGGTGAGTCGTATGCTCGATTACCACGTTTATATATGCCAACGCTTTCCGAAGTGGCACTCAAAGTTAGTTTAGCTTTTGAATGTCTCTTAGATTATCCGTGAAATTGCCCTTGTGTCGTTACTAGCTAATAGAGGTTCAGGCTGAGCGACGTAAGAGCTATGCCACCTCTCAATCCGGTGAAGCAGTCAATGCCTCTCTGGCCAATCTGTGTGCCGTCATAAAAAAAAACCCTAGTATTTAGAGTAAGTTTTATTATTTGAACATGTAAACCAAAATAAAAAACATAATTTCATACCCTCCAACAAATGAAAATAATTCCAATAAAACGAATTAAGCGTCAAAGGTATTAGGTAGACGCTTTCAGATTGATTTATTATCAGCCAAACCCCATTTTACGGCACAATATTGCCAGGGAAAAAGCAATTGCACTGAACAAACATAAATATGCATTTTCATAAGTATTTTCAATGCTAAAATGAACCTTACAACTCAAATTATAAGTGTCATAAAATATCGTTTTTAAATTTTACAACGGTATTTCAAAACTGAGCATTTTTGTTACCAGTATTACAAGAGCTCTTGTCAAAAATGTAAAAGCACTCTCAGAAGTTCTACTGGATTGGTGCGTTAGAGCCCTCCCTTTGCATTGTTTTAGAGCCAAAACAATTTGCAGTAATGACAAAGAAATATAAACTTTATGTCAGAGATGATAACGTCGAGGGCGACTGTAATTTAGATTTGGTTAGGCACGCCGTGGGAAAGTTATGCCTGACTCTATGGAGACGAATAATTACTGACATAATTTTTTTTTTCTTTGCAATTGTGACATTTGTAATTATTATTCGTCCTTTGTGTTTTTTATTTTTTATTTTCAGGTTATTAATGGTTTACTATATCGTTTATCGTACAGAGTGCCAACGAAAGGATTTAATTTTTTTAGATAATACTAAATATTAAAGTATTTATTTGTGGTCGTCAGTGATTAACTACACCTACAAAAGAAATTAATAATAAAAACATAAAAATTATTAAAAAAATCTTTTATAATATTTAATCATAAACAACAAACAATTTTTTTTTTGTTGATGAATATTTTATGGCTTGGTAACAAGACCTTTAAGCCAAGTCTTTTATAAAACACATACACTTATTTCTTAAGTCTAAGATGAAAATGGTAAAATGTAAGTTCAAACAACAAATAAGAACATTAGGGACAGCTTATATCGAACACACATATTGAGGCATCGTCGCGTATTATCTATGGGAAGGCCCCACACAGATGTTAGGAGCGTTGCTGGTGTTTCTTCGGCCAATTCTTCTCCAACCGCCAAAGCTTCCCGAAGTGGCACTCAAAGTTAGTTTAGCTTTTGAATGTCCCTTAGATTATCCGTCAAATAGCAACCGATCGAGTCATGATTCGGCCCTCTCGGGCGCCCTTGGATCAGATTTTTATTCGTACCATAGTGACCGTCCCGAGATTACCCCTCACCGGGGGGACCCTTGTGTCGAGTTACTAGCGATAGAGGTTCAGGCTTTCCCAAGGACGTCCTTCAAAGTCCGCGCCTCGCATCCGTAAAGAAGGATGGGCTAGTAACATTTTAGGGGACGAACACGCAAACATATTTTAATGTTACGGCACCAAAATATTTTGCACATCTTCTAGAAGGTGCTATATGCTAACCTCAAGACTGCGCTTTCCCAAGATTCATCGAGTCGTAAATATCTGGATTAAAGTCGATTAAAGCTACTAGTTTACAAAAAGTCCAATCTGGATGAGTATCGCGAATCAACTATTCGTTCATCTACCAGCGTGTGCGCCACAAATAGCGCGCCTGGAAATACTCAGCGGTCTTCGAACTCCAGCTAAATAGTGCGTATGTTATTGAACCATCCTGTTGACTGTAAAGGTGAGGTTACTTTTTTCTATGCCGTTATGCTTCCCGGGCCGCGAGTGTGCTAAACAAATTGTGTACAAAATGAACGTTCATTCGCTTTCATCTCATCATAGCACTTACAGACACATTCACACACACATATGACGCTCAAAAATTATATACATATATATACTAGTGTACCCAGCCCGCTTCGCCGAGCTAGAATTTGCATTATTTTATTTAAACAATAAACTTTTTTTTTTGTTAACGAGGAGGAAATCTTCAAAAAGATACCCCACCTTCTGGGGGGAAGGCGGCGGTTATGTTGAGTTTTTACCCTCGGTGCATGGTGAGGGGCTCCGGGATCTCCAGTGGAACGCACCGGAGCCCCTCTGCACTGTACTCAAGGAGAGCTCTTACCGGGGGGGGGGAGGTAACTCCCTCCACCCCTCTGCCCTCCCAGTGCAAGGCGACACGGGCCAGCCGATGTCGCTTTCTTCCCGGGTCCACCTTGGCGGACGACAAAGGCCCCCACCCTTGTCGCCCAGTGAACCCGAGGCCCCATTTAGTCGCCTTCTACGACAGGCAGGGGATACCGTAGTCTTATTCTTGAGAGCCCAGAACTACAGGGCTGTATTTAAACAATAAACCACCTCGTTGCGTCCAACTTCTAGGTACCCCTATTCCATGGGTTACACAAACCAAATACCTTGGTGTCGTATTAGATCCCAAACTCTGCTTCGGCCCTCACGTAGACCAAGTTAGGAACCGGGCGGCCTACGTTATGGGTCGCCTATATCACCTCATTAATAAGAAAAGTAAAATGTCCCTCCGTAATAAGGTGACACTTTACAAAGCAGTTATACGTCCCGTTATGACGTACGCGAGCCCGGTCTTCGCGCATGCCGCCCATAAACATATCCATAGGTTACAAGTAATTCAGAATCGTTTTCTGCGACGAGCCACGGGTGCGCCGTGGTTCGTACGTAATCGCGAGCTCCACGTTGATACAGGGTTACCGACAATAGCCCAATTCTTTAAGCAGGCATCTCGACGGTTTTCGAGACTGCCACCAAACATTCTAACAAACTTCTTGTAAGTGCCGCCACTTATAAGCCTTCCTATAATAAATTCCGTCACGTCGCCCGGAGGCCAAGACACGTTCTTGACGATCCGGACGACGCGATTACCATTGCACAGGCTAGATCTCTACAAATCCACAAAGCGTCCATTCGCGACCATCGGAGGTTGCGAATAATCCTTGCGCGTTACCGCTATTTTATGGGCAGGCCCCACCCTTAGATGTTAGGAGCGTTGCTGGTGTTTCTTCGGCCAATTCTTCTCCAACCGCCAAAGCTTCCCGAAGTGGTACTCAAAGTTAGTTTAGCTTTTGAATGTTCCTTAGATTATTCGTCAAATAGCAACCGACCGAGTCATGGTTCGGCCCTCTCGGGCACCCTTGGATCAGATTTTTATTCGTAACATAGTAACCGTCCCGAGGTTACCCCTCACCGGGGGGACCCTTGTGTCGAGTTACTAGCGATAGAGGTTCAGGCTTTCTCAAGGACGTCCTTCAAAGTCCGCGCCTCGCATCCGTAAAGAAGGATGGGCTAGTAACATTTTAGGAGACGAACACGCAAACATATTTTAATGTTACGGCATCAAAATATTTTGCGCATCTTCTAGAAGCTGCTATGTGTTAACCTCAAGACTGCTTTCCCAAGATTCGTCGATTTAAAGTCGATTAAAGCTACTAGTTTACAAAAAGTCCAATCTGGATGAGTATCGCGAATCAACTATTCGTTCATCTACCAGCGTGTGCGCCACAAATAGCGCGCCTGGAAATACTCAGCGGTCTTCGAACTCCAGCTAAATAGTGCGTATGTTATTGAACCATCCTGTTGACTGTAAAGGTGAGGTTACTTTTTTCTATGCCGTTATGCTTCCCGGGCCGCGAGTGTGCTAAACAAATTGTGTACAAAATGAACGTTCATTCGCTTTCATCTCATCATAGCACTAACAGACACATTCACACACACATATGACGCTCAACAATTATATACATATATATACTAGTGTACCTAGCCCGCTTCGCCGAACTAGAATTTGCATTATTTTATTTAAACAATAAACTTTTTTTTGTTAACGAGGAGGAAATCTTCAAAAAGATACCCCGCCTTCTGGGGGGAAGGCGGCGGTTATGTAGGGTTTTTACCCACTAAAACCTCCCCGGTGGCCCTTCCTCGGTGCATGGTGAGGGGCTCCGGGATCTCCAGTGGAACGCACCGGAGCGCCTCTGCACTGTACTCAAGGAGAGCTCTTCCCGGGGGGGGGGAGGTTACTCCCTCCCCCCTCTGCCCTCGCAGTGCAAGGCGACACGGGCCAGCCGATGTCGCTTTCTTCCCGGGTCCACCTTGGCGGACGACAAAGGCCCCCACCCTTGTTGCCCAGTGAACCCGAGGCCCCATTTAGTCGCCTTCTACGACAGGCAGGGGATACCGTAGTCTTATTCTTGAGAGCCCAGAACTACAGGGCTGTATTTAAACAATAAACCACCTCGTTGCGTCCAACTTCTAGGTACCCCTATTCCATGGGTTACACAAACCAAATACCTTGGTGTCGTATTAGATCCCAAACTCTGCTTCGGCCCTCACGTAGACCAAGTTAGGAACCGGGCGGCCTACGTTATGGGTCGCCTATATCACCTCATTAATAAGAAAAGTAAAATGTCCCTCCGTAATAAGGTGACACTTTACAAAGCAGTTATACGTCCCGTTATGACGTACGCGAGCCCGGTCTTCGCGCATGCCGCCCATAAACATATCCATAGGTTACAAGTAATTCAGAATCGTTTTCTGCGACGAGCCACGGGTGCGCCGTGGTTCGTACGTAATCGCGAGCTCCACGTTGATACAGGGTTACCGACAATAGCCCAATTCTTTAAGCAGGCATCTCGACGGTTTTTCGAGACTGTCACCAAACATTCTAACAAACTTCTTGTAAGTGCCGCCACTTATAAGCCTTCCTATAATAAATTCCGTCACGTCGCCCGGAGGCCGAGACACGTTCTTGACGATCAGGACGACGCGATTGCCATTGCACAGGCTAGATCTTTACAAATCCACAAAGCGTCCATTCGCCACCGTCGGAGTTTGCGAATAATCCTTGCGCGTTACCGCTATTTTATGGACAGGCCCCACCCCTTAGATGTTAGGAGCGTTGCTGGAGTTTCTTCGGCCACTTCTTCTCCCAGCGCCAACGCTTCCCGAAGTGGCACTCAAAGTTAGATTAGCTTTTGAATGTCTCTTAGATTATTCGTGAAATAGCTACCGACCAAGTCATGGTTCGGCCCTCTCGGGCGCCCTCGGATCGGAATGCTTACACGTAACATAATAACCGTCTAAGCCGAGGGTACCCCTCACCGGGGGACCCTTGTGTCGAGTTACTAGCAATAGAGAGTTCAGGCTAAGCGACCTAAGAGCTATGCCACCTCTCAATCCGGTGAAGCAGTCAAGGCCAGCTTCTCTGGCCAATCTGTGTAGTTCGTCAAAAAAAAAAAAATAAACAATAAACTTACATCATTAAATATTTAATTAAACTCTCACAATATATTAAAATATTAATTTGTCCCCGTAATCATTCCCTTCTCGAGCGTGTGATGATCATTACTTACACTCATGTACATATCAGTAAATACAATATCATTCTTATCATATTGTATACACTTAATTATACTTTAAAATTCTCCATTGTACTTCAATATGGTTCATAATGACATAAATATACACAACGCATGTGTCAATACAAATTTGGGTTATGAAACAATAGAATATCATCGTAGTAAATAAAAGCTGTATTTGACAGTTCAAAAAGAGGAGTGCTCCGATCGTCACTAAACTCTACAGGATTACTCGCCAGGTAAATCTGAAGATTTCCTAAGAGTTTCATTGAAATCGGTCCAGCCGTTTCGGAGCCTATACGGATCAAATCCACACGCTTTCTCTTTTATATATATATAGATTTATGTATATATACCTTCTGCTTCTCTCTCCAATAGTTTTAAAACTTTTGTGCACATCCATGGGATGTAGGTCTGGTGATCCATTTCACAGGTTTGTTCCTAGTTTGGACACCAGTCCTTGTAATTTAATTAGTTGCTATTGAAATTATTGTGGGCTAGTAAAAAAGTTTGTGTTTTATCAATCTATCGGAAAACTATCAAGACATTAAAATAGGCTAGTCGCAAACCCAACTTAGGGTAGCCGAGTCTACTTGTCAGTGATGTTTTATTATAAAATCTATTACAGTCATATCAATTATGATTCCATCAAAACCCTGTAAACTATAGTCGCATCAATGCACTAGAAAGACTAGCACAACTACAATTAGCAAATATCGATCACTATACTGCCAGTGGACGTTCATTTTATGCACAACTGGTTTAGCAGACTGGGCGCAGATTGTGTACTTGTAGATGACCATTGGCGACGGTGATTATTGCAGATAAATATCACGAGTTCGCTTCCGTACCAGGTATATTTACGAGTAATTAAAACCATATATTATAGTCATGTTACGAAGTACCTCAGAAGAAGAAAGAGTGAATATAGTTACGATATTTCGGGTACATATAAAAGATATCGTAAATGCTTAGTAACGGAACGTCGGCTTTTTGCTTTAATCGGATCGTCTATTTTTGTGAATATAGACGATGAATTGAATTAGGAAATGCAGTCCTGGACGGTAAGGCGCACTAGCTTAGTAAATGAAGCCTTAATAGATGAAAAATGTTGGGTTGGGAATTTACGATCTGTGGTGGAAGGATTGCCAGAGACTACGGCTGTCTTTGCAGCGAGAGTTTATAGGTAGAGGCGCCCGTAGTCCTTTTATGTCGCTGGTGACAAATACTTATAATATTTTCGTGAATCATAGCCGCGTGTTTGTCCATGGAATTTCCGACGTAGCTGTTTGATTGTATCCTAAGCTTTATGCTGCTGACGTATTATTATAAAAGGTAGACTTTTTAATCTATAGAAAAATACGAATCTGGTCGAATACCGGCGTAAAATAGAGTAGATACAGGAAGATGCAGAGTCGGTGGAGAGGCGGGCTAAGAGGCTATTTGGTGACAAAGCTGAAACCAATCTTCTCAGTCAGGCACAGGCGTAAGGTACAGGAGTGTGCTCAGGAATTACACGATCTAATTCGCCCATCCCCGTTCCACCATGGGACTTCAAGACGCTCTGCGGGATTTCATTCTTTTGTTATGAACATTTCTTAAACCCAACTAAAAAAATTAATGCTACGTCTTTCATTGTTCGTACAGCAAAGTTCTGGAATATGTCCGCGTCTGTCTTTCCTTCCGATTATGATGTGGGTATTTTCAAGAGTAGAGTGAGTAGGTATTAACTAGGCTAGTGCACCTTACCATCCACTGCATTTCCACTTAACATCAGGTGGGATCGTAGTCAACCACTTCCTTAGAAAGTATAAAAAAATAGATGAAGAAAAGATGAAAAGTATAGATAGATTTATACTCGTAAATAAGCAAAGTCTACTTGTAATATAATTGGAGTTACCTCTACTGTACTATAGAATTGCCTGGAATTGATAGCTTATATTGATAAGGCTTACATGTCCACATTAAAAACTTTAGTTACTAATTCAACGACTTAATGTGTAAACAACACATTTCACCTATGTGCGACTTTGAATTATTTATACCCAAAGTGACTCGTTCACTTTAACTGTGGGTAAATTTAACGATTGTCTCAAACGTTCACTAATAAGGCATGAAGTGCTGCCGCTGTCGAAGCACGGCGCGGGCGATGCAGTCGCTGCCGCGGTCGTCTATAATTTTTATAAGAGAGGTGGCCAAGAGTACCTGCGTTCTGTTGTGCAAATGGGTTGAAGAAAGCTGGGCAGACAACGTGACATTACCGTAGGGCTCGTCACTGCATGCGGTCGGGGTCTCGGAGGACTGAGCGGAGTGATTCTCAGTGTTAGAACAGAAATTAGTTGTTGGTTTATGCTTCAAGTCTGTAATATGGATTAATACATTATGTCGCTTTTACATATTTTGCAACCGTTACCTCTGCAATTGTTTGCATAATGGCCGGACCGCAAACAATTAAAACAAACCTTTAATTTAGGCACAAGTTCTAAACGTTGCTCACGTAAGTCCTAAGAACTTAGGACAATTGTTCAGTTGTGTTCGCATTTGCAATGAGGACATAGTGATGACGAAGGCTTTTGAATTGTCGGACTTTGTGCAATCGACACCATACTTTTGACATTATTTGTCCTTTTTGGTGTAGGTTGCGGACAACGAGAAAATTCTAATGTCTCTAAAAGGTCTGCACGATTTCGTAAAAATTTTAAAAATAAATTAAATGAAATGGCTGTATTGCAGTCCAACCTACCTTTGTACTCCTCCCACTCGCGATACGTTTTTGAATCTAATTTGTGACTTATTATATATATTAATAACGTATCCCAATGACTTACGGGTTCTCCTAATGACTCAAGGGCCCTAATGTTTTTATTTATCGTATCTATGACACGCTTTAATATAGAAGACGATTCTTTTGTGATGGTCTCGACATTAAATAGTGCGGCAACATGATTTTGTATTAGTAGCCTTTTATTATCAAATCGGTCGCATAATAAATTCCAAGCAACTAAGTAATTATCAGCCGAAAATTCAATAGATTGAATGACGACAGCGGCTGTCCCTTCGAGCGATGCGCGGAGATAATGAAACTTATTTATATTGTCTATAGCGTCATTCGAGTGTATTAAACTACAAAAAGTGTCTCGAAACTCAAGCCAATTATCATAGGAGCCGCTAAACTTAGGTAACTGTATAGTAGGCAGTTTGACTATGTTATTGTTGCTGCAACTTGATGCGCACTCGCGTTTAGACTCACTATTCTCATGACGCCAAATTAACTCGTGCGCCTCAGCTATTATTTTAAAATAAGTCGACTCGAAGTCGGCTCGTTCACTGATCTGGCAATCAATATTCTCCGCTAAACACTCTAAACGTAGTTGAACCTCATCGTAGTGACTATATAAAATGTCAATTTTACTTACGCGTGCCTTTAATTCGCTAACCTGGGACGGAGATAAAGGCTCCTTTAAATCGCTGATGTAATTACTAAATACTGTTAAACGACCTTTATAACTCGCTCGCTTTTTAATTAATTCCCTCTCCTCGGACATGGTATATGGGAATAGGCAGAATCTGGAAAATTATAAAAATAATCTTAAAGTAGACTAAGCAACACAGCACTAATTATTAACAATTAATAAGCACTAAAAAACTTCCATTAAACACTGTGCGGTGTTGAGTATGTTCGTCCGTTTCTTTGTTCTCCGATGTCCTTCACTTGCCCTTCGGACGAACTAATGTCTCCTTAAAGATCTTCGTCAAATCCGTGGATTTCGATGAAATTGTTATTTATTCACTGTTAAATAATACTTCCGAATCCGTCTCGAAGCTGACCATGTAAATATCTGGGATTTGACGTAAATTAAACACAAGATTCTGCCGGTAGTCAGTACGTGTAATCGTTGAAGACGTCGAATGATCGAGAGTCGATATTATCCGTACAATTACGGAAGGTCAATGACCTTTTTAAATTTAGGTGAGTTATAAGATGACAAGACGGAACGCTTAGCGCGAACAATTATTAATAAACAGAACGCTGCCAATGTTCCGATGCGATGTTATGACGTGTGTGGAGCGCCTGGATCTCTGTTGCCTTTGATGCAGCGAGTTCATGCATCTGTTTCTTAGTATATGATCATGGATGTCCGGTTACCGTACGGTTTTCGTCCGTCTATTACCGTTCAGTGTATTATCACGCCCGTAACCGACATCAATAGAGTCCACCAATGTCTATTTGTAAGCTCTCAGCTCGTTATTTAGAAAGGTACACAGAACTTTATAATGATAATTTGATGCTACCCCATATCAGCAATCCTTTTTTTATTTGTTAACGGGGAGGAAATTTTCAAAAAGATACTTCACCTTCTTCAGGAAGGCGGCGGTTATGTTTTTACCCACTAAAACCACGTGGCCCTTTCTCGGTGCATGGTGAGGGCTACGGGATCTCCAGAGGAACGCACCGAGCCCCTCTGCACTGTGCTCAAGGAGAGCACTTCCAGGGGAGGGGAGAGGGAGGTTACTTCTTCCCCCCTGTATTGCAGTGCAAGATGACAGGGGCCAGCCGGTGTGGCCCAGTGAACCCGAGGCCTTATTCTTGAGAGCCCTACCACAGAGCGTTCTACCACAGAAGTGCACCATGGAACCGGAGTCCTTCCAAGATCATGAAAAAATATAAATTTAACGTAAGCATGTCGATGGCGCCTACCCATAAGATTTTCCCTTATCAAAAACAGCTCAACGCGGTTAACAGAAGTGTTTAAAAACAGAAGAGAACGACCTCCATTTTCGAAGTTGGTTGAAGACGTGCGGCAAGAGAATGCACAATGGAAGCCTGCAATATTTGAGATGGTGAATGCTAGCGCGACCCCATCTCGCCAATCATGGCGGAGGATGGCTCACCATGGGAGGTCGGTAGGTCCCTTAGGAAGAACCCGACATAACTCGTCCGCCTCCGACGAGTATGAATAAACCCATTTCCTGCCATGTTAAAAAAAAGGCCTGCAATATGTACCAACTCGTTGACGGTTGCGTCTACGCTTATTATTTGGTTTGTATTTAAGGAAATTGGATCTTCTTGTGGAAAGTGCATACGTGATTGTAATACACTAGTGTTGTATTTTAGCTTATTCCGTGCGCGTGTGTTTCGCTTGCGATTTCGCAAATCTGGAACGGATCTTGTGCCCGAGTCTTCTAAGCCAATTGTGTACAAAATGAACATTAATTGACATTATAGTGGTGGATTCTTCTTCTTTATGCTTGTCGTAAACTGCCTTCACCCTTGCGTCGACGAGCTGCCTCTACACCGCGCTGTCGGCTTATATCTATAGTGGTCGATATTTGCTTTCAACGGACTTCAAAAGATCTCAATTTATCTGTATTATCTTTTTGATAAACTTTGATAAACTTTATTTTGCACAAATACAAAAACTATACAAAATTGAAGTCCCTGACTCTCGAGCTAGGTACTGATAGATCTGTGGTTCAGAAGTCTTCTTCCATTACTATGCACAAATGTTTAAAAATAATATTTTTTTTAAATACAAAAGGTTTTAGTATTTAGACTGTGTGTGCGTGTTTGTGTGTTGTGTGTGTGTGTGTTGCGTGTAGTTGAGTGAGTGCGCATTAGTGTTTTAACTCTCACTAAATATTGCCATTCAATGTTATTATTTTATTTTTGATATATATATATATATATATATATATATATATATATATATATATATATATATATATATATATATATATAACACAAATTATACAAATTATACTTGAACTATGAACCGTATTATAATTTTTGAAATTATGTTTATGTTTGTTACGTCATAACATTCGATTGGCTGGACTTATTTTGATAATTCTTTTCTTATTTTAAAGCCGATGCTTACCATGTCTGTCCCCTTGTCCCAAAGTCTTAAATTTAAACTTATAAGGTTTTGTAATGCCAGATGCCATTGTAAGAATTGGACCGGATAGGAAGCGCCAGCTTCCAAACACACAAAACAAAATCATGAAATCGGTACACCCAGTCGAAAGTTATAAGGTAACAGACAAAAGAAACATACGGAGGAATTGAGAACCACCACCCTTTTTTAAGTCGGTTGAAAAATACTTATGTCCTAGAATAGATAGTTCAAAGTATTCCTTCGCGTGGTGCTTCTATTATCCCGAGGCGGCACCCTAATTGCGATGGCGGTCGTTTCAAGTTCATTGACACATCGATTGCCGCGCCCGACAGACGAGCTCATAGTACCCGCTGGTAAATAGACCATGTCCATTTTATGTTCTCCTGGTAACATTGCTCCTTAGATCCTTGCTATTAAGATGGTCTTCCAAAATGTAGGAGGTTCTCTCAATTCGTCTATATGTTTTTTTTCTTTTTATGTTTTTTACGTCATAACTTGGGGTGTGCCGATTTTGATGTTCCTTTTTTATTTGAAATTTGGTGATTTATGATTAGGGATGTTCATGCCAAAAAAATATCTATTTATTTTTCGATATAATATATCGTGAGTTTGTATCAATATTACGCGATATATTGTATATATCAATATTTTTCGTATATCGAAATTTGTTTATAATTAATTAGCGCATAATATTAAATATTAGTACCAATAGAGTACTCGGCGCGTAACTAAGAGGTTCTCACTTTGGATACCAGTCCAGACTATTAGATTTGATTTGATTCTGCTAGCAGTACAGACTACATGCATAGATTATAAAATTTATACGAGTCCTGCCATCGTGAAGAGTAGGAGTGTAGTAACATACTACCCTACACTCTGGAGACCCCGGAACCCATCACTATGAGGAACGGCCACCGGGAGGTTTTAGTGGGTAAAAACCCTACATAACCGCCGCCGTCCCCCCAGAAGACGGGGTATCTTTTTGAAGATTTCCTCCCTGTTAACAAAAAAAAGGGTACTGTCTGCGAACCGTAAGGTGCGAATCTACCATTCTACTATTGATGTGTACCATTTCCGAGCACAAGCATAAGCTTAGTTGGAATGGTTAACAAGAATGTTAGTATAATATTTAAAGTTAAAGTTACAGCCTTTATATATATAATATATATGTCCCACTGCTGGGCACAGGCCTTCTCTGTAAAGAGAGTATAAGGGCATAGTCCACCACGCGACTCTAGTGCGGATTGGTAGACTTCACATGCCTTAGAAAATTTTTCTAAGACATGTAGGTTTCCTCACGATGTTTTCCTTCACCGCCGCGTGGTTAATCGGCACATAAAATTGCAACAGCAAATTTATTGGTGCCGGCCTCGAGATCGAACTCGGGTTGCTAGCGTACTATGCAACAAGAGCCAACCGCCGGACACTGAGCTACCACGGCTCTACTGAGCTACCACGGCTCTCCTGAACTACCACGGCTCTCGGCTCTCGGCTCATTGTATAATATTTAATATATAATATTTCTGAAAAAAAAAATATTGCTAGCTTTCAATAAAAAAAAAATATTTATCAAAATATATAGAAGGTGGGCATGGAATTTGAACAATATCCATGCACCTAATACAATGCAAATACAAACAATTCAAACTGCGTTTAGTTTTGCATTATGCAACGCAATGTACGCTGTTTTGTTTGCTATTCCATGTTTTCTATTGCTTCCTGGTTTAATACACTGCAGGACAATAAAAATAAACAAGACCCCAATATCGAAAGCTAACTGTGTATGACCTAATGTTAGGCACAAGACTCTAAAAGTATTTCACGGCATGAGCATCTTGTGTTGTGCATATGCCTTTACAGATTTAACGAAAAATAATTTTCCTTCGGGAAAACTCGGATCTTTATCGGAATACTACGACACCCGAATCGTCAATGCAATCGAAATCTGAAAATATATATGATTAAAACTATAGCGAATATTTAAATAGTGTATTTTTTTTAAATGAAAAACTACACAGATTGGCCATAGAAGCTGTCCTTGACTGCTTCACCGGATTGAGAGGTGTCATAGCTCTTAGGTAGCTTGGCCTAAACCTCTATTGCTAGTAACTCGACACAAGGGTCAAGAGGGGTAACCTCGGCTTGGACAGTTACTATGTTAACCTTGAATAGTGTATTACCACTCTATATATATGCTGGTCCGCTGATGCGACTTACCCCTACGGCTCTAAGATGGGTACTGAAGCTATTTGAGAGAGCACGATAAATACGAAAGAAATCGATTTATTAATGACAGGGGGTAAAAAATCAGACGAATTTAGAACCTCCTCCGTTTTGAAGTCGGTTAAAATATTTAAGACAGGCGCCACAAAAGGATAGACGCCCGCTGAGTTACTGCATTTCTTATCTGAGACGAAATCTTCATTAACTCCATAAGGTGGGATTATAATCGAGCACCTGTGTGATGAAAAGAAAAAAAAAGCATTAATTTTTAAACGACTTAAAAAGGAGACCCCTTAGGAGTCGAGGAACTTATATAGCTTAGCTATATTTCGAAAATAATCGCATTTATTTTTAGCCGACTTAAAAAAAGGTGGCAACGAATCGAAAATCTTATTTCGGAAAAGATTGCTTCCGCGTAGCAGTGCATAGTAGCATGTTATGTTTGATTCGATTTTATGATTTTCGTTTTTACTCTTGAATATAATTGTTGTGCACTGCACTGTACGATATGTTTGTTTTACATTGAAGCTTGTAAATTAATTCACTACACCGTGTGACTTACCAGCAAATTTAATATATTATTAAGTAGTAGAATTTATTGGCCATTCAAGAAAAAGCTATTTAAAAAAAAACATTGTATTTACTAGCACGTGACGTTCTCTAGGTCGATAAATCGTTATAACAGCATAAAACACAACACTAGCCGACCATAAACAAGGTATTGTTTCAATCCACCGCCCGTGCATATCTGCGGAACACGTGTACGGTTACAGATTAAACAGAGACCTTGTGGGGAGCTTTTTGTTATGAAATGTTGTTGCCGTGATATAATTCCGTTTCACACGCGCTTTTCTTTTGTTTTTTTTTTTATATCGTGACGGTCAAGGTTGAATGTCGAACGGTTCCTTTGTCATTTGATTTGTTTTTGTATTGAATGATACGTATTGACACATGTCATTATGTTTTCGGCTATGAGCTAATTTAACGAGTTTAAAAAATGTGTAATAATCGCTTTTTTATTTTGTTTCTATTTGTTTTTTTATTTAAATTTTAACGGTTAAATTTGTTATGATTAACTAATAAAGTTATTGTTTTTAGTGCACTGTATTTTGCAGCTGTAATTTGTGTTTAAGCGTCAATGGCCTTGATGATTTAGGGTACTGTTTACGAAACGTCAGGTCGTATTTTCGAGTCCACGATACAACGATTGAGGTGAAACATCTCCTAGCAAAGCTAAAAAAGGTGAAGATCATTACCTACACCCATGAACATATCAGCAGCATCAGTAAACGGATACATTCGCGGCGCTATAACTTACATTGAATACTTTAAAATCCTTAATTGTTATCTTTAATATACTTCAGTATACTTTATTATACTTCAATGTACTCCATTGTACTTTAATATGGTACATAAATATACACAATGTGTCAATACAAATTTGGGTTATGAAACGATAGAATATCATAGTAAATAAAAGCTGTATTTGACAGTTCAAAAAGAGGAGTGCCGATCGTCACCAAACTTTACAGGATTATTCGCCAGATCAATCTGAATATTCCCTGAAAGTTTCATTGAAATCGGTCCGTTTCGGAGCCTATATGGAACATACCCACACACTTTCTCTTTTATATATTATATAGATATATATAGATAGATATATTGACATCGTAATCATCATTACCTCCCGTTAAAAGTGAACTCAATCTCACATGTAAGCTTAAAAGCATTCCCACACAACTGCGGAAAGCTCACGTCGGAGTTAAGAATAAAACTAGTTACTTGAAGCACTTCGCACCGTTAGTCGATAGCGTTTACGCAGGCATTAACCAGTGTACAAGCAAAACTCGCCGAGTCGGACCCTTGACGACCATACCGCTCGAATCTTTCGTCGAGCCTCAAGGCCATTTTGTACAAACTACAAGTATATTTACGAGTAAAAACAAACGCTGACTTCAAATCGAATCAAACCAAAAAAAAATATCATCGAAATCGGTTCACCCAGTCGAAAGTTATGAGATAATAAACATCATATGCATACTTTGTGTAATCGCCGCAAAATGTTAGATGTAGTTTTTCTTCACAAAGCCATCAATGGCGAAATAAAAAGTAGACTGTACTCGAAAACATTCACATTAGTGTGCCATTCAAATATCCAAGGAGTCGTTGTTGTAGGATTTTTGATGTGCCGCAATCTAAAACCAACCTACTGTCACACTCGCCCTTGCCAAGGATTTCCGCTACATATAACCTCCTTAACACTAAGTCCACGTCGGTTGACATTTTTTCTAATTCACGCAAGCTCTTCCGCACCTTAGTGTTAAAAATTGTGCAGTAATTTTGGCTAATTTAATTAATTTAGTACTGATATTTCTATTACTTTATCATTTATTAAGATATTTTTGTAACTATTAATTATGAAATCGTTACGTTTCTTTATAGCGAATGTTGTGTACACCTGTAATTGTCATACACAACAGGACTTAGTTTGTAAACTTGATTATTACAACAATGTATGCTTGTGTAATGCTGTTGGTGTATCTTATTAATTAAATAAATAAACATAAAAAATAAACACGGATTGAGAATCTCCTATTTAAAGTCGGTTAAAAATAAAACTTACATCAAATCAAACGTGACGGATCCGACACGCTAGTTGCATTAGACGCTCTGATTTTACGTTGTCCCGTGTATGTAGTTGTGGCGTCTATAATCTCGTTTTTCTTGTACATTATTTATTTATTTTTTTTATGACGAACTGTACAGATTGGCCAGAGAAGTTGGCCTTGACTGCTTCACCGGATTGAGAGGTGGCATAGCTCTTAGGTCGCTTAGCCGGAACCTCTATCGCTAGTAACTAGACACAAGGGTCCCCCCGGTGAGGGGTAACCTCGGCCTGGACGGTTACAATGTTACGCGTAAGCATTCCAATCCGAGGGCGCCCGAGAGGGCCGAACCACGACTCGGTCGGTAGCTATTTCATGGATAATGTACATTAGTGCGCGTTGTTATGACGGACATTTTGCTTATTGGCAACATAACTACAAAACAAAGAATGAAATAACAACAAGACTTGGTTACTTGCACGCCGTTTCAGCATGTGCTGTCGGTGCCACAACACGGATTTTCAGCGGTACCCAAGACTTGATATTTCTACATAGAATCGATACAAATACAATATTCTTATAAGTAATTACGTCAAACATTTTTCTACACCATTTTTAAGTCTCTGATACGTTTATCAAACCGAAGTCCAATGCCAATGGGACCTAATTTGACCTTTCAAACAAGAGTTTTTTCTTTGAGTCATTCAAAAAAAAGTTAGTTCATTAATGACATACCTAATAGTGCACAAACATTAAATATACCAGATCAATTGAACCTACTTTTTTTGAAGTCGGTTAAATACGTAACGAAACTCTAGAACGGTTTCCGTCTTAAATCTCAATTACGTAACTTATCACGATAGATTCCCAAATGAGTCAAATGGTTCGTTATAGGACGTAATGATTGCTTTGTCTCCCTTGCCTATCTATGGTGAGTACACAGATTAATTAAAACCCAGAGAGTGTAATGTTTTTAAAGTCAATAATTTAATGTTGCAATTATTTATTAATTTATTCTAAGAGACACCAGCGGATTGCATATTACGGAGTCAATTATAACACAATTAGAGAGGTCCGTTGTGCATCCCAATTAGTTGTGTTAACATAATAGAAAACATCATTTTACCCCAAACGGCATAGGCAGAGATAGCATTCAAAATCTTAATTTAACAACGTACCAGCTTTTAGGTGTTTTTGGACGGTGTAATCTTTTAAGATCAAGTAAACCTTATGTTCGTGTGTAATAAAAAAATATATATTAATACACACAAATATGGTAAGGTTGATTTTAATATTTTTAAACGACTTCCAAAAAAAGACGGCTTTCTCTATTCGTATTTTTTAACGTTCCTGCATTTATGAATCGATTTCCCGATACCCCCGCCTTCTGGGGGTAAGGCGGCGGTTATGTGGGGTTTTTACCCACTAAAACCTCCCCGGTGGCCCTTCCTCGGTGAGGGGCTCCGGGATCTCCAGTGGAACGCACCGGAGCCCCTCTGCACTGTGCTCAAGGAGAGCACTTCCTGGGTTACTCCCTCCCCCCTGTCATAGTCCCCTAAGGGTCGATATAGACCACTTTGGGAATCACAACTCTAAACGAACGAAACCAGAACTACGTAATATAACTATGATATTACGAAAATAAAAGAGCGTCCGCGCGTAATGACAAAAACCCAAGACTCGATTTGAAGTCGGATTTTGTTTTTAATAGTTGTATACTTTTTAAGTTGATATATACTCTATGTAACTCTATGTAAATAAAGGTTTTCGAAGGATGTTTTGTAAGCCATAGTCTTATAGCTGATGCATGTTTGCCGGTAGGCCGCGTTGACATTTCACAAGGGGACCGTGGCATCGTGATGTGTCAGTGTTGTTATAGCGGTTTGAAGACCTTTGAGAATACGATACCTTTCGAAAGTTTTTGAAGTAATACTTATTTTGTCTTGTTGTGACAACAGATAGTATTATTTTTACAACAATCGTCGAAAAAGCGCATTATTAACTTTAAAAAAAAAGGAGAAGACTATCAATTCGTAGGTTTATGGCACACATAGGGCTATTTATAAATCGATTTTGAAATCTTCGTTAAGAGTTTAGTTTCAATTAGGTCCCATATTAATTTTGTTAGTGTAGGACCTTCCGAAGAGATTTACAAGAGAACTTTTATAAATCGTATGCAAGCATGTTTTTTTGTATATTGATATTGGTACGTAGACATCTAAGACTAGGTAAATACGCCATCAGCACTGTAGTTCTGGGCTTCATGAATAAGAATACGGTATCGCCTGTTGTAGAAGGCGAGTAAAAGGGGCCTCGGTTTCACTGGGCGATGAGGGTGGGGCCTTTGTCGTACGCCAAGGTTGACCCGGGAAGAAGGCGACATCGGCATGTGTTGCCTTGCACTGTGAGGGCACAGGGGAAGGAGTAACCCCTCCCCCCCGGAACGTGCTCTCCTAAGAGCACAGTACAGAGGGGCGCCGGTGCGTTCCTTTGGAGATCCCGGAGCCCCTCACCATGCACCGAGGAAGGGCCGCCGGGGAGGTTTTAGTGGGTATGAACCCCACATAACCGCCGCCTTCCCCCCAGGGTATCTTGTTGAAGATTTCCTCCCCGTGAACAAAGAAAAAAAAGGTATGTACGCCATAATGGTATGGAGCACTTCGTAATATAACTATGATACTTCTGAAATAGAGACTAAGTGCCCGCTCGTAACAGCCATTAACGTTTGATTCGCGCTAGGAGTGCTCAAACATATATATAGATATATTTAAAAGGCGAAAAACAAGTATATTTACGAGAAAAAACAAATACAGACGAATAGAGAACGTCCTCCTTTTGAAGTCGGTTGAAAGTAAGAAAACAAAATCGTACTTGTCATTCCAGTGAAGAAAAAGATTCCGACTTTAACAACTTTTAACACTCTGTAGTGTAAGTAATCTGTGACAGATATAATTGATTTTGCAAAGCCGGTGTAACGGTCGTCGATATGGCTGCAACTTGAAATTTCCATTCACATAACTGTGTTCACTTATTTTATGAACGTACTTATTTTCGTTTTTAATGTCATTCGTTTGGGGAACGGTGACGTTATCGGATTACGGTGTAAATATGGCCTTCTCAATTGTCGATACACAGTTCGAGGTCGAGTATTTATTCATGTTTCATAAATTATTCTAATATTTGCGCGAATATTGCTGCTAAAACTACTACGGTCTTTTTCAATATCGATATAGATGGCTGATTGCTACTATGGCTACTTGCATTCGCCAATTACCATAAAAGTATTTTAGACGATAAAAATATATATATTATATTTGCAATAGGAAAATTTATTATAAATGACACATGTCAACGTTTTTCCTTTCACTTTTTGATCACTTTCTGTCTAGACATTTTCCAAATTGTATATTTTGACATTATTATAATTTATTGTAACAAATTTATACACGTCCTTAGGTAGTCCCGGGCACCGCTGAAAATCAGCGCTGTCGCATCCTTGTGACAGCATATGCTGAGACGGTGTCCGATATTGGCATCATATGTTTTGTATTATTTGTCCGTGTAACTTTAACTGTGTTTTGTCTATTTTTCATTCTTTTTTAATGTGTGTTATATTCAGTCTGTGATGTGTTTTTGTATTGTGATGCCAATAAATAAATGTCTATGTCTATATAATTTCATTATTCTTCATGATTCTGTGACGCTTTTATTTACCGGCGGCACACTAGAAGAGCAAGAACACGTGTAAAAATAATAACGGGAGGCATTCCGCTCTAATGTCACACATTCCCAAACTACCTCCTTGTTGATGACGTCAGAAATAAATTTTTAAACCAAAGACAAGTTGACCACATTATTACTCAATGTGACTTGTCTATGGAATGTTATAATTATTTTTTTAATTAAATATGGTTTTTAAATCATATTATACCTTTGTTTTTATTCCATTATCTAAGTAATTAGGCAAATTGTAATTTAATACTTGTAATATCATTTTAATATTTATGGTATGTGGTTATATATTCTTGTAGGCCGCTCGGGGAGTTACGTTCATGTAAAAATTATAATAAACCAATATTAAGATTTATCTTTCCGAGATTTATCCGTGTAATTCACTGATCGTCTGCAGTTATAGGATATCGAAATTTCATTGACCCTTAATTATGGACGATTCATCGAGACCCAGGCAATGATAGTTGCAAAACTTTTTTTTTGTTAGTGTTTGTGAAGAGGAAGTCTTCAAAAAGATACCCCGCCTTCTGGGGGGACGGCGGTGGTTATGTGGGGTTTTTACTCACTAAAACCTCTCCGGTGGCCCTACCTCGGTGCATGGTGAAGGGCTCCGGGATCTCCAGTTGAACGCACCGGAGCCCCTCTGCAGTGCAAGGCGACACGGGCCAGCCGATGTCGCCTTCTTCCCGGGTCCACCTTGGCGGACGACAAAGGCCCCACCCTTGTCGCCCAGTGAACCCGAGGCCTTTAGGCGCCTTCTACGACAAGCAGGGGATACCGTAGTCTTATTCTTGAGAGCCCAGAACTACAGGGCTGGGCTGCAAAACAGGATCATGGTCAAAGTGCCATACCAGCGCTGATTTACCCTCCTCGGGTAGTCAGCATTAGGCTGAGCAGTGAACCCTGTCGGTTCTCATAGCCTTAGTATTGGACCTTTTGGGTTTTTCGTGATATTTATTTTTCTTTTCATATCATCTCATTTTAACTGTGTACTTAATTTGTATATGTGTTGTAATTTGTCTAACCGATTATATTATTATTATTTATTTATTTTGGAAGCCTTTGATTAAGTTTTTATAATATTTATATAAAAGTAAAATATACAAAATATCATACAAAATACAAAAACATTATAAAACCCTAACCTAGTGTGTGCCACCGGCGACGAGGCAGGTCCGGTGGTTAGGGCGACATAGAGAGAAACCTTCTGACGATGCGTGCCGTGACCAAGAGTACTGCCTTCTGTATCTGACCCTTGACCCAGTCATTTAGGGAAAGTCTCTTAAGATGTTGATCGAGACTTTTCGCTATGGGACCGTTGCAGAAACGACTATCGGGACAATGATCGTCGAATCCACATCCCACGCGGTTACCTTGTGAGCCAAGTTGAGGAACTTTGTGATTTTTCCCTTTCGGCCTTCACGAGTTCTTGTCATGCGGGTTGATAATATCGACGAGCACCGCCTGTCGCGTTGACCGATCTGTCAGCACAATATCAGTCTTATTGGCAACAATAGTCCTGTCTGTGATGATATCATTATTAAAACGCAACCGTGTTTCCCTGCGCGACAGTTTTTAACGCTTTATGAAGCTCAAGCCGAGTGTCGAATACTGTTTCACTGTCACATTTGGGTAGGCGCTGCTAAAGCTTTGGACTCGGTGGACTTTGGTAATGCAGCTGACGCCAATTTGCTCAGTCAGTGAGCGCAGGCCCTTTCGTTTTCTACAGATTGCATTTTAGAGATTGTGCTCAGGAACTACATGATTCCCCCATCCCCGTTCCACTATCGGACTTCA
This sequence comes from Meandrusa payeni, assembly GCA_029286785.1. Taxonomy (NCBI): domain Eukaryota; kingdom Metazoa; phylum Arthropoda; class Insecta; order Lepidoptera; family Papilionidae; genus Meandrusa; species Meandrusa payeni. The sequence continues at coordinate 3,964,870 of JAGSMX010000032.1, forward strand.
AGACGGACGCACTGCAGGATTTAATCCTTTTGTTGTAAACCTCAAACCCGAAAGACTTTCATTATTAGTACAGCAAGGGACTGGAATAGTTTGCCCACGTCTGTCTTTCCCTGTCATTACAATGTGGGTATTTTCAAAATAGCGTGAATAGGCATTTACTAAGCTAGCCCTCCGTACCATCTAGGATACAGTTAGATTTAACATCAGGTGGGATCGTAATCAAGCACTTGCTTAGAAAGTGTAAAAAAAGCTGCTGTCTATACGACAGTAATTTCCATCCAATATATCTTTATGGATTGTGTTTGCCAACAGTACCGAGAAGTGTTAGGTCAGACGCATGGGAAGTAAATCTAGATACAGCTGCCAAAAGATTTGCTGTTAGATTTGTAAAATTCACTTTGTTTACGACGGGTTTCTATATTCGATCTTCAATGTAAGAATGTTTCCGATCCTGATTTTATTTGGTCCATCTATCGATCCGTAATCCGCATTTCAATATCCGAACTTGGCTTTGAAAGTGATTGAAAAGGAATGGATATGTCGTAAATGACAGTCCTCTTTCATAATCCGTTTTACGCCGTAAAATAATATACGTATGTATAAGTGACGTTTCATTATGAAACTATTGATCTATTAAAGTCATATCAGTTATTCCATCCTTGGCCAGTGGCAGTGGTGTGCCATAGGTAAACCATAGCGAACCGTAGTGACCAAATTTTCGAGCACTCATGTGATTCTTTTAATTTACACTTTAAGGTTCAGGTCGAAGCGCTAAAACAATATTGTAACAATGGTTGCAAGATTGAGTGGATTTTGTTTGAAAACCTTTTTTTGTGTTTCCCATTTTTCAACCAACTTTAAAAATGGGAGAGGTTCTCAATTCGTCTGTATAGTATTCATAAGAAAATCGTATAAGTCTTGCATTAAGTCAGTTGCATCATAGTGTCATTTGCATTAAGTATGTGCGTGACAGATAGACGATTAACTCAATATCACACCAAACGATTTCGACGATTCATTTTTATTGGAAAGGGTGTACTTCAAAGTAGTTCGATGAGAGTTTGGTTAGGTTCTGATTAATTCTATTTCGTAATATTCCTAACTTTTTTGGACAGATTGGCCAGAGAAGCTGGCCTTCACCGGATGAGAGGTGGCATAGCTCTTAAGCCGGTTAGCCTGAACCGCTAGTAACTCGACACCGGTCCCCGGTGAGGAGTAACCTCGGCTTGACGGTTACTATATTAACGCGTAAGCATTCCGGTAGCTATTTCACGGATAATTAACTTCGATTTAATAAACTAAGGGACATTCAAAAGCTAAACTAACTTTGAGTGCCACTTCGGGAAGCGTTGGCGCTGGGAGAAGAAGATATTCCTACCATAATTCGGAAATACTTAGAGCGTCCGCGCGTAATAACGTAACGGAGACAGTAACGCATCTGTATGTTTAATCTTTGGACACAGTTTTGTATATTGTGCCGTTCGTTAAGTTCGTAGGACGCAACGGGTCCGCCCACACGTCCGAATGAGTGAATCGCTGTACAGAATGAACGCTACTAAACTGTTTTAAGCCGATAATCTTTTTGGACGTCGTGTTAGATTTTGGAAATAAACTTTAATACTAAAATATTGGTACAAATAAGTTTTCGCCGTTAGACGTTAGAATTCGCAGATGGTAACCGGCTTGAAAATTAGTCTGTTTATTCTAGAACAACATTTTTTTTTTAACGAGGAGGAAATCTTCAGAAAGATACCCCGCCTTCGGTGATGTGGGGTTTTTACCCACTAAAACCTCCCCGGTGGCCCTTCCTCAGTGCATGGTGAGGGGCTCCGGGATCTCCAGTGGAACGCACCGGAGCCCCTCTGCACTGTGCTCATAGAGAGCACTTCCCGGGGGAGGTTACTCCCTCCCCCCCTGTGCCCTCGCAGTGCAAAGCGACACGGGCCAGCCGATGTCGCCTTCTTCCCGGGTTCACTTTGGTGGACGACTCAGGCCCCACCCTTGTCGCCCAGTGAACCCGAGGCCCCTTTTAGTCGCCTTCTACGACAGGCAGGGTATACCGTAGTCTTATTATTGAGAGCCCAGAACAACAGGGTTGGAACAACAAAACCCAATCATACCATCAAGTTTCCAAGCATCATATATTTTTCTTCATCTAAAAATGTCTAAATTTGAGCCAAGTTGCCTATGAAGGAACTTTTATTTCTTTAACTTAAAAATATTGTTCAAGTTAAAGTTACAGCCTTTATAATAGGTTGTCAAATATCTCCCTTCCGCTTTTTGCTCTTTATTCAATGCTTTATAAACAGTGTTACAGTGATCGGATTTAGTTCAAATATGCGCCGTTTTGTTCGATAATCTGTTTCCATCTAGACGGCAACTTCATAATACCTCCCTCGTAGAAGCCCTCCTCCTTATTTGCGAAGAACTTGGACAGCCACTTTTCACAAACCTCTTTTGAGTTCAACTTTACACCACCAAGGGCGTTCACCATGGACAGGAACAGGTGGTAATCACTTGGCGCTATGTCCGGGCTATATGGTGGATGCGATAAAACCTCCTATCCGAGCTCCGTAGCTTCTGACGAGTCATCAACGAAGTGTGTGGTCGGGCGTTGTCGTGGTGGAACACTACACCCTTCCTGTTGGTCAATTCTGGACGTTTCTGGTCGATCGCCTGCTTCAAGCGGTCCAGTTGTTCGCAGTAGATGATAGAATTAAGTGTCTGGCCATATGGGAGCAGCTCATAGTGGATGATTCCCTTCCAATCCCACCAAACACACAGCAAAACCTTCCTGGCCGTCAATCCCGGCTTGGCCACTGTTTGGGACGATTCACCGGCCTTCGACCACGACCGTTTTCGCTTGATATTGTCGTATGTGATCCATTTTTCGTCGCCAGTCACCATCCGCTTCAAGAATGGGTCGAGTTCGTTCCGTTTCAGCAGCATATCGCAGGCGTTGATTCGGTCCAGAAGGTTTTTTTGCGTCAAATCATGCGGCACCCAAACATCAAGCTTTTTTTTGAATCCTGCCTTCTGCAGATGGTTTGAAATGGTTTGGTGACTAACTCCCATTTCCTGGGCGATGTCACGAGATGCCACATGCCGGTCTAACTCGATGTAGTCCATGATTTGATCGGTATTTGTCGTCACAGGTCTTCCGCCGGCTGGCTTATCCATGGTGTCGTTTTCACCGGCTCTGAATCGTCGAAACTATTCCTCCGTGGTTCGAAGTGATAGAGTACCATCCCCAAAACACCATTAATCTCACGGAACGTTTCTCTAGCGGATTTGCCTTTAACGAAGGAAAACTTTAAAATAGCGCGAATTTCGGCGTTAGTGAACTCCATGTTTACACGTCTATAACTGTTGATATTATTATTTAATTGTTGCAATATCCAAACTAATTATGCATAGCGTCGTTTTGTAGGTTATGTCAAGACCTTTCAAATTATGTATAGTATTGCTAGATACGAGCTCTGTAGCGCTTTGTACATAGCCGCGAAATTCAAAAGACAAAAGGCGGAAGGAGATATTTGACAACCTATTATATGTCCCGCTGCTAGACACAGGCCTTCTCTGTAAAGATAGTATGAAGGTGCAGTCCGTCATGCGGCCCTAGTGCGGATTGACAGACTTCACATGCCTTAGAAAAAAATTCTAAGATGTAGGTTTCCTCACGATGTTTTCCTTTACCGTCGAGCGCGTGGTAAATCAGCATATAAAATTGCAATAACAAATTTATTGGTGTCGGCACCTGGGATCGAACTCGGGTTGCTAGCGTACTGTGCAACTTAAGGTGATCGCCCGGACACTGAGCTACCACGGCTCTAATAAAGATAAGTCTGGAATAAATAAATAAAATAAATAGTAAAAAACATTATCATCATTATCAGCCTGTCACAGTCCACTGCTGGACATAGGCCTCTCCAAAGGTATGCCACCGTCCACGATCCTCGGCCACTCTCACCCAGCTTCTGCCGAAGTAAAAATCATTTAGAATAAGAATTGAGAACCTCTTTTGAAATTGGTCGAAAATAACGTTAGAACATGTTTTTTGTACACATATTTTTTTAATTCAATAAATTATTTCCTACCGGTCTGTCCGCGGGCAAATTTGATAAAAAAAGTATGGCAACTTTCATCCAATGCCGGCGAATACGAGAGCTTGATTGAAGTGAAAGTTGCCATACGTCTGTTCTATTGTCAAAATAACTCTCGTGGACGAGTAAATAAGACGTCAAGTGGTTGACGTTTGGTGGCTGGCTTATTATTTGATCTTGTCTAACGGCTACCAAGTCATGGTTACGAAACAAGGGAGTGGGCCGACATAATAACCGGCGAATTGTTCCACCTTGCGCAAGACGGCCTGCCATCGTGAAGAGGCGCAAAAGAAGAACGGCAACAACACACGTGCTACTTGTGGAGATTTTTTTTGACGGGGGGAAATCTTCAACAAGATACCTGCCTTCAGAAGGCGGGGTTATGTGGGATTTTCCGGTGGCCCTTCCTATGTATAGTCGCCTTCTTCCCGGGTCCACCTTGGCGGACAAAAAAGGCCCCCACCCTTGTCGCTCAGTGAACTCGCGGCCCCTTTTAGTCGCCTTGTACGACAGGCAGGGGATACCGTAGTCTTATTCTTGAGAGCCCAGAACTACAGGGCTGAAACTCAAAACTTACAGTCATAATTTATTACTGGGATTTGTTTTAATGTTGACGTTGTCTTAATCTCCACTAGACTACTAGACAAAAACTTATTTGTTCGAACCACCTACGATTTGAATCCAAATTCATTCGATTGTAGATTTAAAGCCCACTCATCCAACACACAATGCTTTAAACGAATTTCTATGTAACAATGTTATTTGATGAACATTTTGGACTAAGGTATATATTATAATTTTTTAAAAGAATGCCAACAACCTTTGGTTTCGCAGCCGGTATCTTTATTTTTAAATTACAATTAAAACAATATAATTTATAAATAACAAGTCACAGGAAGAATTTAACATATTGCGTTAATATTGGCACAACTTTAGGGCCAGCAAGTTCACGGAAAACTAATATTAACGCCAATTAAATTTACACAACAATATACAACTCGACGTAACACTGGCAGGTATCACTGAAATGAAGAAAAACAACGCAACTTTTTTTTTTAAATATTGTCATTGAACTTGAGGTGAAAGTAATAATTTAATGACAGTTGACAAGTTGTCACACGTGTTGTTTCGCGCGCTTCTCGTTCGGATAGTTGTCAGGCAATGAAAGTGGTCGACCGAAATGGATCGGACACCTTAAGCAGTGAATTGAAACCGAAAATCACGTTTCTCATTATATCGGTTAATTGAGTTGCTTTGACAGACGGGCATTTTTTGTTTCAATTTACTGACAACTTAATAGGCTGTCGCTTTTGGTCTTAAAATTGGGTAAGGGAATTTATGGTATTTACCTTAAAAAGTCGATTGCAAAAAATATTTCATATTTTTAAATTATAATAAATTTGTTCAATGTCTTATTGTATATGTCTCGGTGGTAGACTACAATCCCAGTTAAAGTTCAACGAATATGCGTCAGTCTTTCCGTTCATGTACGACGTGGGAGCCTATAAGAGTAGAGTGAATAGGCACTTATTAAACTAACGCGTACCACCTTTCGACTATATCACCACCTAACACCAGGTGGGATCGTGGTCAAGCGCTAGTTTATACCCATAAAAAAATATGCGGTCTTTGATACGCAATGCAAAATGCATATTTAACTTTTTTTTTATAATTTCTAAGCAAGTGCTTGACTACGATCCCACCTGATGTTAAGTGGAAATGCAGTCCTGGGTGATAAGGCGCACTAGCTTAGTAAATGCCTATTCACTCTACTCTTGAAAATACCCACATTGTAATCGGAAGGAAAGACAGACGCGGGCAGACTATTACAGTCCTTTGCTGTACGAAGAATGAAAGACGAAGCAAATCGCTTCGTTCGGGTTTGAGAGATGTTCACAACAAAAGGATGAAATCGCGAAGTGCGTCGAGAAGTCCGATGGTGGAAAGGGGATGGGGGAATTAGATCATGTAGTTCCTGAGCACACTCTCCAAAATGCAATCTGTAGAAAACCGAAAGGCTAGCTACCTTACGCCTGTGCTCAAGACCAATGAACACAAATCGATTATAAATTATACAAGCCAATGAACCCTTGATTAAAATGTTGGTTTTATTCCCTTCTGAGCTGACCCTTAAAACAGAATACTATAGCGAAAGGAGTTTCCCTCCCAAAACATCAATTAGCAGACCCGAGTCCGCTATTTATTATTGAATCATATCAATTATCATTCCATCATTACCAAGTACGTCAAAGACTAACACATTCAATTGTCGTGCCAGTGGTAAATCATAGTGGCACTAATGAACTTAAAGACTGCCAACACAAGTAAATATCGACTATTATGACGGTCATGATCATTAATTTTGTACTCTATTGATTTAGGATACTTGGGCCTTGAGAATAGCAGAAGATCTCAACCACTTTACAATCCGATGTAGTTGTGTTTTATTTATTTAAGTCACCTTTTGTTTATATTTTATGTTCATTCATTAACGAAAATAACATTAGACTTTAGTTTGTCTGCCTTTTAACCAACTAACCTTACTCGTATGTATATATTGTGTGTGTTGTAATTGTTTTAGATATATCAACAGTGTTTTTTGTTAGTTTCGATCTTTGACCGTCACGAAGCTCGCTTTTCACAGCAGTTTAACATACACACTTCGACATTGGAGAAATCTACATGGAAACGCCATCAACAAAAACAATTGAATAGTTTTTATTTATTAACTACGGCTAACAGTCATAAAAAGCAACCATATTTCATCGTGCGTAGAGTTCGGAAAAACTTGTTGTTACTCCCAGGCCGAGATTTGGACTAAATGGAAGGCGCTGGTCTCCTTCTGTGAGTTAGTAATGACGCAGAAGGAGACCGGCGAACGGAATCGGGAGAGGGCCGATCCCTTTCGGAGATGGCGCAGACCGGCCCGCAGCCCTGTAGTTCTGGGCTCTCAAGAATAAGACTACGGTATCCCCTGCCTGTCGTAGAAGGACTAGAAGGGGCCTCGGGTACTCTGGGCGACAAGGCGACATTGGCTGGCCCGTGTCGCCTTGCACTGCGATGGCACAGGGGGGGAGGGAGAAACCCCCCCCCCCCCGGGAAGTGCTCTCTTTCAGCACAGTGCAGAGGGGCTTCGGTGCGTTCCACTGGAGATCTCGGAGCCCCTCATCATGCACCGAGAAAGGGCCACCGGGGAGGTTTTAGTGGGAAAAAACCCTAAATAACCGCCGCCTTCCCCTCAGAAGGCGGGGTATCTTTTTGAAGATTTCCTCCTCGTTAACAAAAAAAAAGGCCGAGATTTGGAAATGGACCAACAAACACTTGATTAAAGCAACTTCTTTCATATAAAATACTATCTTTTATATGCTGTGATATACGGGCCTTTTAAAGTTATCCATGATCAATAATTTTCATGACAAATATGGCCGTTTCCTATTACGTCATACGTGTTATTGAACTTGAATTTGGAATAACTATTTCGTTGTGCACACATTTCGAAATGAAAGTTAAGTTTTTTCAAATATGGCGGCGTCTAAAATCGCGCGCTTACGTAAGACGCGATGGAGAAAGTTAAGATGGAGTCCGAAATAAAATTAAGGTGAATTGATGCGTCTGATATGGTGGTATTGTGTCACGATGAGAGGCGATTAGGCCTTTGTCGGGAATAACGGGCGTGAGATGCTGATTTGGTAGATCGGTCTATGGAGAATTTAATAAAACTAGTGCTCGTTCTATATTCGAAATTCGATCTAGATATGGGATCATTGAAATCGCTATGTACAGTCGTGATCAAAAATAAAGCGTTGGAATAAAGTTTGAATATCTCGGTCGATAAATTTTAGCACTTAGTGTTGCCACTGAGTATTAAAATTTAAATAAAAATAAAATTTTATGAAAAATACTGTATTATCCAAGTTTACGTAAGATATCCTTTTTCGTTTAAGTTTATGTTTTTTAATGAAATATAAATAAATTAATAAAAATATTTTATTTTATTTTAAGGATATTTAATTGTCTATCATGCACAATTTATTTCAGTTAGCTAGCGTCTTTATCTTCCGAGATATTCAGACTTTCTTAACCGACCCTTTATTATTGCTCACGGCAATATTTGTCAACTATCTGTCAGTAAATTATTTACCATATGTACTTAACCGTTGCCAAGCAACCGTATGTACATATATCAAACGCGTGGTGTGTGTGTTTATTTATTTATTTAATGCATTTTGTATGCATAATTAAAAAAAATATATGAGAAAATATTCGGAACTTTCATACTAGTTGTGTGTGTACGTAAGATTTACAAAGTTTTTGCTTCACGTATTAATATTATTATACTTTTTATCGACTTCAAAAAAGAAGGAGGAACGAATTGAGAATTTCGCCTGTATTTGCTTTTAATGTTTGTGCCCTCATAGCGCCATTATCAAAAGCTTAGATTGTCATAAATCTACCAATATATGAGCCAAGATGTACCAGGAAAATCCCTTAAAATCTTAGCTAAGACTGCAGGAATTCGTGGTACTTTTTATATACCGATTCGTGAAATATTCAAAGCCTTTGCTGTGGACATTCAACTATCGGTCAAACGCCAGTCATATTGTTACATGCTCAAACAATTATACACACATTAAAAAAATTCTCACTTAACAACTTTCTGAGCGAATAAGTGTAATGCGACCTCCTTTAGTGTTATCGTTATCTTGTTTGCACGAGATTTTATCTGTGCATCGCGTCTGATAACGCTTTGTGCGGTGCGCAGGTGTACTGTATTTCAAGCTATAAAAACATACGTAAAGACAGTAAACAGCCTATATATTTCCCACTGCTGGACATACGATTCCACAAGAGAATATAAAGGCGTAATCATTTTCTAACACATGTAGGTTCCCTCACGATGTTTTCCTTCACCGCCGAGCGCGTGGTAAATCAGCACATAAAATTGCAACAACAAATTTATTGGTGCCGGCACCGGGGATCGAACTCGGGTTGCTAGAGTATTATGCAACTTGATTTTTTTTTTTTTTTGACGAACTACACAGATTGGCCAGAGAAGCTGGCCTTGACTGCTTCACCGGATTGAGAGGTTGCAGAGCTCTTAGGTCGCTTAGCCTGAACCTCTATCGCTAGTAACTCGACACAAGGGTCCCCCCGGTGGGGGGTAACCTCGGCTTGGACGGTTACTATGTTACGCGTAAGCATTCCGATCCGAGGGCGAGGGATCTTTAATGTCTTTCGAAAGGTTCTTGAGAGCTTTGACATGTTTCCTTCAAATCCCATACCCTTCGTGTAATTCAATGTTACACTATTCACTCATTTGCGACCGCATTCTAAAACGTCAATCAGGATTCCAATTTGAATGTTTGTCGAATACGGTTTTTTAATACGGATTTGGTAATAATTAGATTAGATTCAGATTTTATTGGTAATATAATAAATTGCAAGTCAATTTTTCTCTACAAATTATTACAAATTATTAGTATTACAAATTACATTACATAATTGAATAGAAAAAAAATAATGAAAAAGAAAATACATAAATACACAAATAGTACATCGAAGAAATAAAATGATTTTAATTTGTAATTTCGTTTGTTAATTCCTCCACACTGTAAAATGCCCTCTCAACCAGCCATGACTTCATTATTAACATGACCGATACAAATTGATTTTGTTGGACGAGGATCTGGCATCTTGAAGTTTTGATGAGGAGGAAACTATTTAAAAAAACCACTTTCATCCTTTATTTATTTATTTATTACACCAACACAATGAACATTTTTAACAAACAATACATAAAACAATGAAAAGTTGTGAAGTTAATGCCATCGCAGTTATAGGCGTAGACTGCAAGCAATTAATTGGCGAGTGACAATGTTAAGATAAAAATAAAATTAACACAAAAGTAAAAATAAAACTAAATTTGAAATTAAAAATTAACTAATAAAAAAAAAACTATTTGTAGATTAGTGAGTGTTTATACATACTTATACTAGGAGAAAAGAAGTCGATATCGTCCGTTTTGGAAAAAGAGTTGAATTCTGTACTAATTCTATTTAAGGGCGCATTCTTACCTAGGTTCGATCGGAATAAACTGCTTCTCAACAATTGGTATCGTGAAGGTCTAGGTAACCGCGACGGTACAGTAAATTGTATTATATTTATATTATATATATTGCTTATATTTTACTTCAAGATATTACCGTGTTGATGTCTTGATGAGAAGTCAACTATTTTTCTTACAGAACACATCCGTTTTATTATTCAAATAATTATTCTAATATTCGAACTTTCAAATTCAAATATGAGAATTGTTGGCTGCCATTATTAATATTAATGTTTTTAAAAACGGTTAAAAATTGTTTTTACAAGTAATGTATTGAATCTGTCCTTAAGTAATTGACACAAATGGCGTTGACGTCGTCCATGTCCAACAATATATATTACTACTACTATATATATATATCTTCTTCTTCTTTGTCGTTCCCTCATTTCTGAGGATCGTGGTCACTAGGGCCCCTCAAATGAACAACCTGCATCCATCGGTTTCGGTCCGAGGCAGCCCTCACCAGCTGGTAGAGATTAGGAGAGGAGATGGCACCTTTTACTTGGTCAGACCATCGTGTTGGCGACCGGCCTCTTGTTCTCTTGCCTTCTGTATTGCCAACGATGACCAGCTTTTCAAGGTTGCCATCCCCTCTACGCATTATATGCCCGAAATATGATAGTACGCGCTGTAGACACGTAGTGGACAATCTGGTCTTTATGGCGAGCTGGGAGAGAATAGATACATTTGTGCGCTTGGCAGTCCACGGTATTCGTAGCATTCGCCTCCAGCACCACATCTCGAATGCATCTATTCTCTGTCTTTCTCTTGCTCGAATTGTCCACGACTCCATACAGAAAGATCGGGAATATTAATGCTCTTACAGCAGTTTTATATATATATTTATATATATATAAAACTGCTGGAAACTTCGGCAAATTGAGAATTCAAATTAAATCACGATAATTTTAATAGATTATCGATAAAATTAGTTTCATATCAATATAAATAACATTGGCGTCAATATAAAAAAATTAATACAGTTATTCAATGATCCCCATTCCTAAGTCTAATTTGCAAGTAAAGACTGGATGAAAAGCGTATCATTTAGTGATTAGAAATCATTAGTTCTTTTAGAAATCTATGTCGCGTGGTTGGCCTTGATAACTCCACCGGAACCCACTAGATATGGTGTACGCCATTTAGGTGAGGGCGACGTTATAACGAGGGCTCTTGACGCTAAAAACTCGTTGAAGGCTGTTGGTTCCATCTCATTACGGCCTTTGCCTTGCCCTGTAGATCATTAAAAAGTGAATTTCAAACGTCACTCGACTTTTTTTTCTGTCTGCAATGATAAGGGACAAAAGGTATTCTGTTGCTTCAGTCCGAAAGTGGGAATGATTTTTTAATGTTTTTCCATTCTGTTCTGTGATGTACCCCACATGTTATGTTTTTAAGTGAAGAAAGTTTATCTATGTTTTTAAGCGACTTCAAAAAAGAGGAGGTTCTCAATTCGTCCGTATTTTTTTTTATTTTATGTTAGTTAGATCATAACTTTCGACTGGGTGAATCGATTTTATTGTTTTTTTTATTTGAATTTGCTGGTGCTTCCCGTGTGGTCAAATTATAATTTGGTTTGACAATGCTATGCATGAGAAAACCATATGTTTACAATTAGCATTTAGTATGCTCACGACAAATGGATCAACCGATTCCGATGATTCATTTTTATTGGGAAGGATGTACTACAACGGTAGTTTGACGAGATATTCGTTAGGTTCTGATTAATTCCATCTCGTAATATACATACGATAATTCGAAAATACAAAGACGGCGTAAAACAATAACAAAATTCAATTGAAAATTACATATCATAAATTTTAATTAGAACATTGCGGTTTTTGGCATAATGACTATTGTATTGTTATTAGATTGATTTCATATTGTCTTATTTACTAAAAAAACAACTTCTGTGAAATAGACTTGAGTGTTTTTATTTAAATTAGTTTGTGAATAAAAATCTATACATTGTTACTATACAGGACAGACAAGAGTAAGTTACGTATGAAATTCGAAGAATGTTATTTCCTACTGGCAATTAATCGGAGCGTTCGCTCGTATATATCGCTTGTTTGTTTTTAATTCCAATAACCAAATATGGTAGTTGGTTCATTATGTCATTTACATAGTAGAATCTAACTTTATGAATTCCAAGGTATTAAAAGTGTACGAATACGGACTTAACCGTGTTCGTACAATACAGATAATTTTTACAATACAAGCAATATAGGCAATTTGCTTTTAAAACTTTAAAAATGTAATTTATTACATACATTTTATTTTTCATATACATATTTTTTTAAATATTTACACTTTATTTATTAAAATAAACACAACATATACTAACTTATAAAGAAATATTTACAATTTAATAGATATTACAAAATATTTACAAAAAATATAACTGTGCCAAACCGTCATCGAAGGCTTACGATACCACGTTGTATGGCAATGCTTAGCCTCTGTGCAAGGTATTAGCCAGCCCTCTGGTCACCAGATGTGTCGACCAACTTATTAGCTAACATATTAAAAAGGTGATGTGCGCTAGGACCCCACGGACCCAAAGCTTCTATCCCAAACGGCTCAAATATGAAACCCGTATCGAGGTTACTATATTTGCGCCGCTTGAAGTTTTCTGCAGTTGCAGCGGCCGCTCCAGCCCCAACAGAAGATTCTGGAAGATGTGACGGCGCCAAAGTATCGACGCATGTGGCATCCCATACTACAGGCCATCCCATCTTCTAGGGTATAAAATGTAATTATGTTTATCTGTATGTTTATATCTTGGGTTTCGATTTTTTATATAATCCAAGCTGTGTACAGTGATTGCATGCTATCCCGGCCGGTGACTAATACGTTAAAATTAGTGCAATTGGCGCAATGGCTTTTGTCTCGCCATTAACTCGAGATGAGATAGTTTACAACGGTTGTTAGTTATTTCATTATGGTAAACACGGCCGTAGGAAATAATTTTTGGAACAAAGTTTCTTATAACACGTTTGGCGGATGGGATACATGGGAAACGTCTCCTAGCTTATAAGCTGTTTATGCTATGCATTTAGTATAGTGCGGCTATAAATCAGAAAAAAACAAATAGACGAAAGAGATAGTGAAATAATATAAACGCTTTAACATCCTATAAGTCTTTTAACGTGACAGGTACAGCAGTCGCTGTCCGCTTTTGAAAACCTAAAAATATGTAATGCTAATTATATAAGATTATTTAACTATCATCATATCAATCTCTTTAATGTGGTGTTGGAGGCGGATGTTGCGTATCCCATGGACCGCTCGCCGAACCAACGTATCCATTCTTACGACACTCGGAATAACGACAACGCTATCAACTCTGCTTCCAGTGCATACTGCAATAATTTGGACACGTTGCTCGCAGAAATCCTGATTACCTCGAAAAGCTAATAGTTGTTGTCCAGGTGGACGGAAAAAGAGCACCCGGTCGCTCACCCACACGATGGGCAGACGCAGTTAAGTCGTTCACTGACCTGCCAATAACCAAAGCTATGAAGACAGCCTAGGACAGGGACACGTGGAAGTTGATCGTTAAGCGAGCGATCAACACTTTGTGCTAGACACGACCTTCAGCAATGAAGGAGACGACTAAGAAGAAGATATTAATCTCATTATACTGCTGTGGTTATATAGTGACATAATTTTTTTACACCATTTTTTCTATAAAATTTAACATAACTATTAACAATTTTCACGCTGGCAGCTAATTTTAAAAGTAATAGTTTTCGAACGTTTTATGACTAAAACGCTTCCTCTTTCCGATTATAATGAACGTAGTTTTAATGAATCATAACTTTGCCCGGAAGATATTGGAATGCCTTTTGGCGCCAAAACAGAGCGCGCCAATTATCACTGGATGCGTGAACGCGTCTAATTAGTGACGTGCGTTTCGCGTACAATGTTGCCATTAACTACTTTCTTTTTTTTTAATAAGTCAAATAACTTTAATTTTGGAATAAAATTGGAGCGTGATTGTGGAGTTGTATTTTTTTTAAGTCTAAATGTATTTATTTATTTAAACATAACATATACTAACTAATAAAGAAATGTTTACAATTTAATAGATATTACAAAAAATATAACTGTGCCAAACCGTCATCGCTTGGCAGCGTGCCCAGAAGGCTGGTAGCATTGCCACGTTGTAATGGCAATGCTTAGCCTCTGTGCAAGGTATAAGCCAGCCCTCTGGTCACCAGGTGTTTCGACCAACTTCTTAGCTAACACATTAAAAAGGTGGTGTGCACTAGGACCCCACGGACCCAAAGTTTCTACCCCAAACGGCTCAAATATGAAACCCGAATCGAGGTTACTAACTACTTTCTTAGTTTCGACTTGAGTAACTTGAATTGTAAAAATAAAAATGTTAGTGAGAAATAGACATTTGAAGTTCTCAAAGTTATTCTCTTTTTTCTTCCACATTTTTGCTCGTAATCGTTCAGATGTTACCTTTTTTTTTTTTTTGTTAACGGGGAGGAAATCTTCAAAAAGATACCCCGCCTTCTGGGGGGAAGGCGGCGGTTATGTGGGGTTTTTACCCACTAAAACCTCCCCGGTGGCCCTTTCCTCGGTGCATGACGAGGGGCTCCGGGATATCCAGTGGAACGCACCGGAGCCCCTCTGCACTGTGCTCAAGGAGAGCACGTCCCCCCCCCCCCGGGACGTGCTTACTTAGGTGAGGTTACTCCCTCCCCCCCTGTGCCCTCGCAGTGCAAGGCTACACGGGCCAGCCGATGTCGCCTTCTTCTCGGGTCCACTTTAGCGGACGACAAAGGCCCCCTAGCAATACCTCAATCAATACGCGAGAGTTCCCTAGAATGTACAAGTTTCAACAAAACCATTTTAAACAAAAAAAATTGTTTGATAAATGACGGCGCTCTGAGTGCATTTAAAAATTTACAAACAGATATTTTAAAGTTACGCAAATTAAAAATTACTTGCTCTTAATCTACGCACGGCAATGTGGCCACATTGTATACAAAACTGAAAAACAAGTTGTTGAAGAAATATTCTGTTCAGATATTGCATGTTTAGCCCGAAGGCATCACAATTTCTTGCCGCAAGATTAAACGCATATTGATATGGCGGTAATGTAATACCAGCACGGTAAATGTTGCCAGCGTTTATGGTAGAAATTCAATAATAAATGTGGGAGTATATTCGTTGTTTTTAAGGTTAAATTGTACATTGAACATCCACAATTCCGGAGGACCTGCCGGTAGCATTTGAGAAAAGTGTAAGATCATTTCCTGAAGGTCACCAAATCGTATAGGTTATACCGCTGGTGATAGTAAATTCCAGGATGATAGGGCATGGAAGAAATATACGCGAATCGTACAGTCGTGTAACGTCTATCATCAAGATGTTTGATGGAATAATCTAAACCATATTTTGTGTGAAGGTTATTATATTTTTATATTATTATTTATTATTATATTATATATATTTTTATTTATTTTGAATCCTTAGGTTAAGTTTTTATAATATTTATATAAAAAGTAAAATACACAAAAATATCATACAAAATACAAAAACATTATAAAAACCTTTTTTTTTTTTTGTTAACGGGGAGGAAATCTTCAGAAAGATACCCCGCCTTCTGGGGGGAAGGCGGCGGTTATGTGGGGTTTTTACCCACTAAAACCTCCCCGGTGGCCCTTTCCTCGGTGCATGACGAGGGGCTCCGGGATCTCCAGTGGAACGCACCGGAGCCCCTCTGCACTGTGCTCAAGGAGAGCACGTCCCGGGGGAGGTTACTCCCTCCCCCCCTGTGCCCTCGCAGTGCAAGGCTACACGGGCCAGCCGATGTCGCCTTCTTCCCGGGTCCACTTTAGCGGACGACAAAGGCCCCCTAGCAATACCTCAATCAATACGCGAGAGTTCCCTAGAATGTACAAGTTTCAACCAAACCATTTTAAACAAAAAAAATTGTTTGATAAATGACGGCGCTCTGAGTGCATTTAAAAATTTACAAACAGATATTTTAAAGTTACGCAAATTAAAAATTACTTGCTCTTAATCTATGCACGGCAATGTGGCCACATTGTATACAAAACTGAAAAACAAGTTGTTGAAGAAATATTCTGTTCAGATATTGCATGTTTAGTAATGTAATACCAACACGGTAAATGTTGCCAGCGTTTGTGGTAGAAACTCAATAATAAACGTGGTAGTATCTTCGTTGTTTTTAAGGTTAAATTGTACATTGAACATCCACAATTCCGGAGGACCTGCCGGTAGCATTTGAGAAAAGTGTAAGATCATTTTTGAAGGTCATCAAATCGTATAGGTTATACCGCTGGTGATAGTAAATTCCAGGATGATAGGGCATGGAAGAAATATACGCGAATCGTACAGTCGTGTAACGTCTATCATCAAGATGTTTGATGGAATAATCTAAACCTTATTTTGTGTGAAGGTTATTATATTTTTATATTATTATTTATTATTATATTATTATTTATTATTATATTATTATTTATTATTATATTATATATATTTTTATTTATTTTGAATCCTTAGGTTAAGTTTTTATAATATTTATATAAAAAGTAAAATACACAAAAATATCATACAAAATACAAAAACATTATAAAAACCTTTTTTTTTTTTTTTTTTTTTTTGTTAACGGGGAGGAAATCTTCAAGAAGATACCCCGCCTTCTGGGGGGAAGGCGGCGGTTATGTGGGGTTTTACCCACTAAAACCTCCCCGGTGGCCCTTTCCTCGGTGCATGACGAGGGGCTCCGGGATCTCCAGTGGAACGCACCGGAGCCCCTCTGCACTGTGCTCAAGGAGAGCACGTCCCGGGGGAGGTTACTCCCTCCCCCCCTGTGCCCTCGCAGTGCAAGGCTACACGGGTCAGCCGATGTCGCCTTCTTCTCGGAGTCCCACTTTGGTGGACGACTCCAGGCCCCACCCTTGTCGCCCAGTGAACCCGGGGCCCTTTTAGTCGCCTTCTACGACAGGCAGGGGATACCGTAGTCTTATTCTTGAGAGCCCAGAACTACAGGGCTGACATTATAAAAACCTAACCTAGTGTGTGCCACCGGCAACGAAGCAGGGCTCAAGCAACCGGTGGTTAGGGCGACATAGAGAGAAACCTCCTGACGATGCGTGCCGTGTGCAGGAGTACTGCCTTCTGTTCTGACCCTTGACCCAGCCATCTAGCGAAAGTCTCTTAAGATGCTGATCGAGACTTTTCGGTATGAGACCGTTTGCAGAAACGACTATCGGGACAATGATCGTCGAATCCACATCCCACATGGCGGTCACCTCGTGTTATTATATTATTATTATATTATTTTATATATATAATGGTTCCTTTCCTCAGTATAAATAAAGAAAATTGTCTTCTATATTCAACTAAAAGGTCGTCTAAAAAAGATCGATCTTAGCGATAAGACCGCCCTTTGCGCATGCACATCGTATTATATGAATCATCAACATCAGCCCGTGTCTGTTCACTGTAGTCTCCACTGTCCACAATAGGCCTTCTCCAATGCCTTCCACCTCATACAATCCTCCGCTGTCCACATCCAGCTACTTCCGGCTATCCTCATAAGGTCGGTCCATCTGGAGGGAGGGCGCCGAACGCTTCTCCGACCCATGCGCGGCCTTCGTTCCTTCGTTTCTAATTCTATCTCTTAGAGAAATGCCGAGCAAAGCTCTTTCCATCATAAAATTAATTATTACTGTGATGTGTTCATTGTTGTGCTATTAAGTATATTCGTTCATTCATTCAAATTCTTCAAGTGACACTCGGTGTATTGAAATAAATGAAATGAAAATGAAATATTTATTTCACTTTTTTACACACACTTACATTTTAAATGACCGGCATGCACACAAAATATTGGAAACATATTATCAAATGTAAAACACATACTATATAACAAATTCCACAAACACTTTCTCACTTAGTTTTCGTCCTTCGGTACACATCTCCCTGCTAGACTAATTTATAGCCTGTATTAGGGAGATGTTGTACCTTAGTCCGAGTTTATAGACTAAAGTTTGTTATATAGCTTTTGAGTATTCGTGTGTTTTTGCAAAAGAGTAGTGTGCGTGGGTGCATGTGAGAGTGTGTGTGCGAGTGAGTACATAAGAGTGAGGATAATTTATTTTAGGCTATGCAGAAATTTTTCAGTCTCTTCGTTGGTGAAATTATGGAGAAACGAGTAAAGTAGCTTTTTACACTTATATAGGGATAAACTATGAAGAGACACATAAAAGTTAACTTTATTATAAAGGAATGGCCCCAGGTAGTAATTAAATCTTTTGCGGTCCACATTACTGCTGGAATAAATTGTTGCAGTCTTTAAAATTAATAAAACAATTTACACTACATTCCAGACGCTACAATTCCTCGTAATTACCAAAAATACGCCGTCGTCCCGACCAACGGATCCGTATAATTCGGGCACGTACCGTGCGGCGGCCATTTTCTAACTTTATCCTCCGATGGAATTCTCTGTTTGAAATTGTGGCGGGTGGAGTGATATTCGTTTTAGTCTGTATAGTGCAATTTATCTTGGATTAATAAGGGCTGCGAGACATGTATAATGAAATTAATCGGTGTCTTTGCTTTTATCTCTAGGGAAGGGAATGTTTTACGAGTATTTCTTGGGCACGATATATATAATAATAAATAAAATAATACGTCAATAGCCTAATGGTTTAGTGTATGGTCTTCGAATCGTAAGGTCATATGTTCGAATCCACCATTCGACTATTGACGTGAACCATGTCCTAGCAAGCTTAAGCTTAGTTAGAATGGTTAACAAGAATGTTAGTAATGTTTCTGGAAAAGAAAGAAATATTGTTAGCTTTTTTTTACACACAGATATATGATAATACACAGATTGGCCAGAAGAAGCTGGTCTTGACTGCTTCAACAGATTGAGACGTGACGTAGCTCTTAGGTCGTTTATCCTGAACCTCTATCGCTAGTAACTCGACACAAGGGTCCTTCCGGTGAGGGGTAGCCTTGGCTTGGACGGTTAATATCAGCCCTGTAGTTCTGGGCTCTCAACAATAAGACTACGGTATCCCCTGCCTGTCGTAGAAGGCGACTAAAAGGGGCCTCGGGTTCACTGGGCGACAAGGGTGGGGGCCTTTGTCGTCCGCTAAAGTGGACCCGGGAAGAAGGCGACATCGGCTGGCCCGTGTCGCCTTGCGCTGCGAGGGCATAGGGGGGGAGCGAGTAACCTCCCCCCGGGACGTGCTCTCCTTGAGCACAGAGCAGAGGGGCTCCGGTGCGTTCCACGTGAGATCCCGAATCCCCTCGTCATGCACCGAGGAAAGGGACACCGGGGAGGTTTTAGTGGGTAAGAACCCCACATAACCGCCGTCTTCCCCCCAGAAGGCGGGGTATCTTTGTGAAGATTTCCTCCCCGTCAACAAAAAAAAAAGACGGTTACTATGTTGCGCGTAAGCATTCCGATCCGAGGGCGTCAGAGAGGGTTGAACTACGACTCGGTCGGTTGCTATTTCACGGATAATCTAAGGGACATTAAAAAGTAAAACTAACTTTGGCGCTGGGAGAAGAAGTGGTCGAAGAAACTCTAATTGCCAAAACGCAGTCCCCCTGTCTAGCTTGGTGTTGTGTAGACTGATGTGTCCAAGTTGGAAATAAAAGTACGTACGTAATCATTGAATATAGCATCATATAAGTAAACGTAGCATCGATAAATCAATTTGTGCGCAATATGAAATTTAACGCCGTAACACACGCTTATAATTATTCAAGTCCGCGTTTGTTTGTTCCCCCGCCCTGGTTTGATCGGGCAAACAAAACTAACGCCCTTTGTAGAGAAGTCAATACGATATCTTTGTTTGGCTTAACTGAGACCGCTTTTAAACGCACATCAACTTGTACGCCTTTGAAATAGTGATGTATGTTAACGGTAAATATCGAAAATATCGTTGCGTTTGTAAACAGATGAATCACACGCTATTTGTGTGTGTTTTGATTTTTTGATTCTTGATCAAATAATGATATAGACTGCCTTTAGAAACGAAAGGTTTTTGAAGATTTACAAGTAACTTAAGTAAATAAAAAAATATCAATAACTTTTATTTCTAAAGTCACGAATGTTCGTATAAATATATATTTTTTTTAATATTTCCCGCGCCATCTTGTTTATTAAATTAGAAGTATATCAAGGAGTATTTACTATAAGTTATTCACTACCTTTCGTCTGTCACGCATCTCAATTGAAGACACAGTAATTTTTGACGCATATGTCCCGCGTCTTTAAAAGAGACACGATCACCTTCTTTAGTTTCCGACATAGTTCAACGTTTATATAGTTCATACTTCGTCGTAAACATCGTTAAAAGCATTAACGATATAAAGACATAGACATAGACATTTATTTATTGGCATCACAATACAAAAACACATCACAGACTGAATATAACACACATTAACAAAGAATGAAAAATAGACAAAACATAATTAAAGTTACACGGACAAATAATACAAAACCGTCTCAGCATATGCTGTCACAAGGATGCAACAGCGCATCCTTGATATGAGTATTTTAAAATAGATAATTCCATTCAATATGGACGATCAAATATAAATATAAAATTGGGGTGTTAATTTTACTATGAGAATAGGCCAATTAAAACTTAATTCTAATTGTACCAAAAACAATAGCCGAGTTGACTATTTCAAGCATCTTCAGGCGATTTACGAAAACTGATGCCAATAACGGGTTAAAGCTTTTTTTTACAAGAAATATTACTAACATTCTTGTTAACCATTCCAACTAAGCTTAAGCTTGTGCTAGGATATGGTTCACGTCAACATTCGGTGCATTCGAACCTACGACCTTACGATTCGCAGACCGTACCCTAAACCATTAGGCTATTGACGACTCATATATAAATCACACTTTATAACACCTAATCATTAATTCGTTAACCAATAGACGTCCTACACGTCTGTTGGTTAACGAATTAATGATTTTACATTCCCTGCTGACCCTATTTGGAGTTATATGATGAAAGAGATAATGTAATTAAAGTTGATAGCGTCGATTGATAACGTCGGATTAGTTTGTTATTTATGAACATTACTAATTGATTTTTTTTTTTATGACGAACTACACAGATTGGCCAGAGAAGCTCTTAGGTCGCTTAGCCTGAACCTCTATTGCTAGTAACTCGACTCAAGGGTCCCCCCGGTGAGGGGTAAAGTTACTAATTGAGTCAGACTCACATAGTATTGGAAGTTACATTTTACGAGTGTATACATTACTTACGACTTCATTTCGACAACATTATGAATGAATGAACTGTAACGCATAACAAGGAATTCCTGAAGTGGCACTCAAAGTTTTTTTTAATGTCCCTAAGAATATCCGTGAAATAGCTACCGACCGAGTCGTGGTTCGGCCCTCTGGGCTCGGATCGGAATGCTTACGCGTAACATAGTAACCGTCCAAGCCGAGGTTACACCTCGCCGGGGACACGTCACGGTCAATTCACGGTTCTTTCCGACGTGCTGGAGTACTAAAGACTACTAAATCTAGTTAATATCGATCAACATGATGTTAATGAACGTTCATTTTGTATACAGTTGGTTTAGCAGACTTGGGTCTTGGTTGGTATAGTTGTAGTTCTTTTTATAGTAACTGACAGACCTGTGAATCGATCTTCTACTTCGGATAATATAGTGATTGCACCATTAATACGATTAAATAATTAAATTGCAACACTAGGAAGTGCTTTAGTAGAAACCGGACCGTGTTTATCCTTACCATTTACAAGTACGCAATGTTCTGAATCGAGTGTGTTTGTTTGTAGATTTCGTTAAACTGCTGAAAATAGTGGGCTTCGTAGACGAACAGAGATCATAACTAACAAATGTGTAGAGTGGTTACTGCTGAGACAGTTCACCGCGAAGATCACTGTTGATCTAAAACAATATACGGCGAGTTTCTATATTCAATCTCGATCCGTAAATCGCTATCCGAGATTGATATTTCAATCCATTTTCTGCACTATAACTGGTATATTATTTTACGGTGTAAAACGGATTATGAGAGAGGACTGTCATTTACGACAAATCCATTCTTTTCAATCACTTCCAAAGCCAAGATCGGATATTGAAATGCGGATTACGGATCGATAGATGGACCAAATAAAATCAGGATCGGAAACAATCTTACATTGAAGAACGAATATAGAAACCCGCCGATAGACAATCACAATATGTACATAAGGTTAGTTGGTTAATGGACAGACAAACTAAAGTTTATTGTTATTTTCGTTAAAGAATGAACATAAAATATATATATATACATACAAAAGGAGAGTAGCTTTGAAGTCTGTGGGACGCGGGATATCACAAGGAAGGAGATCGTAGAGAGAAGTAGACTTAGAATTGAAAAATATGTGATTGTGATAAGGCGTTGTCTTGCGATCGGAATAAGATCGTTGGGATGAACCCTGTAGTGGTCCTTACAGCCAGTAGTTGTGGCATCTTTGGCGCAAAGGTCAGCATCTTCGTTGCCTTGAATGCCACTGTGGCCGAGGACCCAAGTGAGGACTACCTGAATACTTTTAGAGTGACATCGGGCGAGGGACAGTAAAATCTATATATACTCACGGACACTTCTATCGGCTCAGCTAGTGTTTTAAGTTTTGACGATCTCTAGCTAAAAATTAATGTGAGGTGGAGCAATAAGTTTTTATTTATTTATGTCACACCAACAAGGTAAACACCATTACAGATAAAAAAAAAAGATTTAAGAAGAACAAGGACAAGTGTTACCTCAGTTATAGGTGTAAACTAAAGCCTTAAAAAACAAACCAGAAATATAATAAAAAACCATAAAAAAGAAATATAAGAAAATAACAAAAAAACTATATATTATGAAATGCATGTTGTAAGTTTTTTTTTTAAATTAATTAGCCTATTTGAAAAAAAAGTCCACGTCACATTCTTGGTGACTTCTGATTATAACACTAGAGTTAGCAGTTGCAGTTTTGAAGCGGATTTACTTGTAAATAAACTTTTCGGACAGTAGTGCGGTTTAAATTCAGTTGTGCACTCACATTTGTTTGGCTGCGCCCGGCCTACAGAAAAGCTACAGCTTGGGGGCAATTTCAGGTCGAGGATCCATATTTTTTGGTCAAAACTGGCTCAAAGTTTAGAGTGGCCCTTTCATGGAAACAATAATCAGAAATATCAATAAAAAAATCCAATTTTAAAGATTAAAGAAAGTTATCTCCTCCCTTGGATCGTTGAAAACAATGAAGGGACTGGAATTTTCTTTTTTTTCTTAAATCTGAATTTGAAATTTAAAAAAAATATATACCAAAGGGTTGACCACTAAATCAGCTTCAAAACTGCATAAAAACTTATTGCTCCATCTACCATTTGTTTTTAGCTAGGGACCGTGAAAACTTAAAACACTAGGTGGGCCGATAGTTGTGTCCGGGAGTGTAGTTTTACTTAAAAATACTCATTTTCTAAGCGTTATCAGTAATAGGAAGCTTTTTAGAAGGTCGTGACTGCCTACCACGATTACGTACATGATGTACGTACATATGTAGACGGTAAAAAAGTATTTAGACCGCATTGCACTCGTGGAGATACGTAAATAAAGTTAGCTCGCACTATGAGAGTGTAAATATTGGCTCGACCGTTCGTAAAGTGACCATATATTTTCGGATTCGAATCGGGACATACGTGGAAGCATCAACGTTCCTTCACCACTGATGGAATGATCATGTCGAGATGACGCACACAGAATAGACTTGGACTACCGGAATATTTTTCTACTTTCCACCGCTTTCCATATAAATATTCACATAAAAATAACAGCATTGAATAGAATCAGCCCTGTAGTTCTGGGCTCTCAAGAATAAGACTACGGTATCCCCTGCCTGTCGTACAAGGCGACTAAAAGGGGCCTCGGGTTCACTGGGCGACAAGGGTGGGGCCTTTGTCGTCCGCTAAGGCAGGAAACCGGGAAGAAGGCGACATCGGCTGGCCCGTGTAGCCTTGCACTATGAGGGCACAGGGGAGGGAGAAACCTCCCCGACGCCTCCTTGAGCACAGTGCAGAGGGGCTCCGATGCGTTCCACTGGAGATCCCGGAGCCCCTCGTCATGCACCGAGGAAAGGGCCACCGGGAGGTTTTATTGGGTAAGATCCCCACATAACCGCCGCCTTCCCCAGAAGGCGGGGTATCTTTGTGAAGATTTCCTCCCCGTCAACAAAAAAAAAAAAAGAATAGAATAGAATAGAAAAAACATTTATTCGGCACAAGAACACAGAAACAACAGGTAAAACAAGACAAATAACAACATAAACAAAAGTAAACAGAAACAACATAAAAAAAGAACAAAATAGAAATTGTGCCGAAAAGGGGTTGGCTCAGCATGTGCTGTGCTCACACATGGAGCACAGCGCTGGTTTTCAGCCAAAAAACCTGTGAAAACTAAGGCGGGACACCATTCGGTTGTGTATTATTGTAGTGTACAATACATAAACTTTCATAAATATTATACACAAATATAATATATTTCAACATAATATATATATAGATACAGTTATACTTTCTTTACATATATATATAAACAAATTACATAATAAATAACATAAATATAGTGTTATATAAACGATTTGTCGTAATTGATGTTGGCGTGGTTACGTTGAGACTCGGCTAAGAAGCTTTTCAATTTATTTTTAAATATAGGTAATGTTTTAGACGTCCTAGTTACTAGAGATAGAGGTTCAGGCTAAGCGACCTAAGAGCTATGCCATCTGTTAATCCGGTGAAGCAGTCAAGACCAGTTTCTGTGGCCAATCTGTGTAGTTCGTCATTAAAAAAAATCTATTCTAATTTTATGGTTCCTTTTGAGTTGTAACGGTTTTTAATAGTACTTCGAAAGTGTGTAGCATGGTGACCCCAGTGGTAGCAGACCACGTGCGCCGGATGTCTCGAAGGCGAATATGTTTATTTTTTATAACGAATACAGTTCACCAGACGTATTTACATATCGTCTCTCATTTACGCTCGTTGCTTCTGTGAATGCACTGTGTGGGCTGTGAACGTTTTTTTTCTTTATCTGTGTCTTCACTGACGATTTCCTTGTTTTAGGTTGGTACTTTGTAAAGAACTAGCGTTCCGTAACCGGCTTCGCCGGACAAGATTTTGCTTTGTTTTATTTAAACAATAAACTTACATTATTAAATATTTAATTTAACTCTCACAATATATTAAATTGCTCATTCTCTTCTCGAGGTGAAGATCATAACCTACACCCATGTACATATCAGTAAATACAATATCATTCTTATCATTTATACAAAAACATATCGGTCTCAAGTTAATGTCAGAAATAAAAGTATGACGTATGGCTTCTTTGACAGTTCAAAAAGAGGAGTGCTCCAATCGTCACCAAACTTTACAAGATTACTCGCCATGTCAATGTTAGGATTCCCTGAAAGTTTCATTGTAATCGGTCCAACAGTTTCAGAGCCTATATGGAACATACCCACACACTTTCTCTTTTCTAAATATAGATAATGCTTTATTTAATATACTTACTGTATTGACTTTTCATTATAAATATAAACCCTTCACTCGTCAGTCAAGGAGACTATGTATTTCGATTTTCTACAGATTGCATTTTGGAGAGTGTGCTCAGGAATTACATGATCTAATTCCCCCATCCCCGTTCCACCATCGGACTTCAAGACGCACTGCTGGATTTCATCCTTTTGTTGTGAACATCCCTCAAACCCGAACGAAGCGCTTTGCTTCGTCATTCATTATTCGTACAGCAAGGGACTGGAATAGTTTGCCCGCGTCTTTTTTTCCCTCCGATTCCAATTTTCAAGAGTAGAGTGAATAGGCATTTACTAAGCTAGTGCGCCTTACCATCCAGGACTGCATTTACACTTAACATCAGGTGGGATCGTAGTCAAGTACTTGCTTAGAAATTATAAAAAAAATTTAACCAATTTTAAATAGGGAGTAAGTTGTCAATTTTTATGTTTTCTATATGTAGCCGTTGTAAATCAAGCAATCGCTTTAAGTTGCATAGTACGCTAGTAACCCGAGTTCGATCCCCGATGCCGGCACCAACAAATTTGTTGTTGCATTTTTATATGCCGATGAATGACACACTCGGCGGTGAAGGAAAACATCATGAGGAAACCTACATGTGATAAAATAAATTTCCGAGACATGTGATGTCTGTCACAATGATCCAGGCCTGGGTGCGGACTATGATCTTATACTCTCTCTACACAGAAGATCTATGCCCAACAGTGGTACATATATAGAATATATACGTTATAACTTTAACTTTTTAACTGTAATACCGATATAACAATCCAAGGCAGGAAAATTGTGTGTGTATGTGGATGAAACAAGATAATGTATGTACATCATATATGATCTCCTTTATGAGGTATACAAAGATAAATAATTTTATTGGTGCCGGTACCGGGGATCTAACTCTGATAGCTACTAGCTAACTACGCAAGTTAGGGCTAACGATCCGACACTAGGCTTCGACCACTTCATTTATATAAATCGCATTGACCCTTCAATCTGATTACAATGCGGTGTCTTCAAGGAGAGCTTGAATTTAAATTTACTTAGTTACTTCTAACACTACATCTCTACTTAACTTAATAGTCAAGCACATGAGAAGCTAAAAAAGTAGGTCATATGAACGGTATAAGCTTACCTCTTCACTGTATCGCAATGGCCCGCTTATAGCAGCAGCATTGCAATCAGCCTGGTGGAGTGCACTTGTGTTATCTTCTCTGATATTGTTGGTACTGTTCTAAATAATGTTGGTACTGTACTATAAATATTGTATTTTTAATTTAAACGAATGATTCTCGTATAGAAATTAACAACCTGCCTCCGGCGGTGTTTTCTTGTGCTGAACCATGTCCGGAGATTTTGAACCACGAAATACGTTTTCTTCCAGAAAGTTTTTTACCCTAGAATTTTTTTGTATGATGAGTTAGGTCGTAATTGTTATTACGTATTATATGACCAGAGAATACACTGTTCGAAGACACAATTCCCACTATGGTATATGGGGCCGAGACCTGGACGCTCACAAAACAGTCTATGAACAGACTGCAGGACACACAAAGAGCCATGGAGCGGGCTATGTTGGGAATTTCCCTCCGTGATAGGATCAACAATGTTGAGATACGTAGAAGGACAAAGTTGACCGACATAGCAGTAGCAGTCGCTAAAAGAAAGTGGAAGTGGGCGGGCTACATATGCCGTAGATTTGATAACAGGTGGGGGAGAAAGGTCCTAGAATGGAGACCTCGAACTGGGCACAGAAATGTGCGCAGACCACCGGCACGATGGACGGACGACCTAAGAAAGGCAAGGGTTGGATGCAGAAAGCACAAGACCGCAAAGAGTGGAGTTCTATGGAAGAGGCCTACACTCAGCAGTGGGTGGCAAGAGGCTGAAAAAGAAGAAGAAGAAGATATGACCAGAGTACTGGAGCATGCATTTTTTCACAAAAGACTACAAAAACTAGCAAATATCGACCACTATGATAGCAATGAACATTCATTTTGAACGCATCAATTTCCGTAATGACGTCGTCAATTTGACATCTGCTATATCAGATTAATTTTCGAAATGATGAGCCATAATATCCATTTCGAAATAACTTTTCCTTATCACGCAGTCTTATCTTTAGTTAATCGTTAAGTCGCACTGGTGTACTTAATGACCACATCTCGAAGACATGAGTATAGACAGATATCAAGGAAACGTACAGATTATAACTCCCGTTTCCAAGGCACATTGGCCTATAAATTACGTGTTATCATTCGAGCTTCATTCACTTGAAACGGCTTCAGTGGTAGGCACTTCATTGGGTTTTCTAAATGTGGACTGTGCCATAGTTTTGAGGGCCAGAGTACGTACACGTGTGGCACAGGATATTATGGCTTCACTTTTATTTTATGTACTCTTGTTGTTTTAGTGATTCGACACCATTCTGTCGATAAGTGATGTTGGCGAAATAATTATCGATGTTTTAATTACATCTTAAATTATTTTTCCATACGTTTGTTTAATTGGCTTGGAATTCATATATTTTTAAGTGCAAGCAAATAAATAATTTTTCCCAGTAAAAGCTTTGTTAAAATGTTCGTCGAGAGCCGTGGTAGGTCAGTGTCCGGGCAGTTCAAGTTCATAGTACGCTAGCAACCCGAATTCGATCCACGGTCCTGCCACCAATAAATTTGTTGTTGCATTTTTATGTGCTGATTTACCACGCTCTCGACGGTCAATCTACATGTCTTGTCATGTCTCTACAAAGAAATTTTTTGTAAGGCATGTGAAGTCTGCCAATCCGTACTAGGTGTGCATGGCGGACTATGCCCTTATACTCTCTTTACAGAGAAGGCCTGTGCCCAGCAGTGGGACATATATATCATATATAAAGGCTATAACTTTAACTTTAACCTTACATGTTCGTCGAGGGCGTTGCCTGAATGATTTTAATTAACTTTCTAATAAATGGGAGACATTTTCCCAGCTTTGCAAAATTGCAAATCGTTAGTGAACCAAATAAATGAAAAATAAAACTTCGGAAGCGATAGATATGACACTTATGGTTTAAGACTCAGCGTGATGAGGAAGGACATATAAGTAAATAATATAATGTTGATTACTCATCTCTAATGTATTTTTTTAATTTTTAAAAATAATAATTTTCTATTAAAAAAAATCCCAGGTGTCTGGGTGCAAGAAGCGTTAAATACGTGACAGCGTTTCCAAGGTACACACGTTATTCCAACAAAATCGAAGTATTTTTTCTACTTCGCTGAGTTTTAATATCGATAAAAAGTTTCATCGATAAGTAAAAGTAAAAAGTGGTTAACGGGCACAACCCTATGTGCGATACGGCGCAGGTCAACGCACGCGAACGCATTGCCTTAATGAATGCACTCGAAGTGATAAAAAAATATATAAGGAACCATTCCTAATAGTTATTGTAGCTGTTTCCAACCTAATGTTATGTTTATTATGAACTTTCCGTAATATTTTATTCATTTTGTTTTTTTATACGATAGCGAGGCAGTGCCATTGACAATTATATGTTTAAAGTTACAGCCGTCATATATATAATATATATGTCCCATTGTTGGGCGCAAGCCTTCTCTGTAAAGAGAGTATAAGGGCATTGTCCGCCACGCACACCTAGTGTGGATTGGCAGACTTCACATGTCTTAGCAGATAGTTCTAAGACAGGTTTCCTCACGATGTTTTCCTTCACCGCCGAGTGTGTCATTCATCAGCACATAAAATTGCAACAACAAATTTATTGGTGCCGACACCGGTGCTTGAGGCGACCTCCCGGACACTGAGCGACCGCGACTTTATTATATGTTTAAATTACTGTAAAAAAGAAGCTTCTAAGCTCTTCTATGTTTTATTAACCGACTTCAAAGGAGTAGGTTCTCAATTCGTCTGTTTTTTTTTTGTTAGTTACCTCATAAATTTCGACTGGGTGAACTGATTTTGATGATTCTTTTTTTTTATTTGAAAATGGTGGTTCCCGTCTTGTTCCAATTTTTGGTCCAATTCTGACAATGGCATCTATGAGAAAATCATTTAAGTCTTAGATTTGTATTAAATACTAGTGTACCGTTTATTTTATTTAAACAATAAACTAACATCAGTAAACGGATACATTCGCGGCGCTATAACTTACCTTGAATACTTCAAAATGATTAATTATTATCTTTAATATACTTCAGTATACTTTATTGTACTTCATTATACTCCATTGTACTTCAATAGGGTTCATGATCATAGTAAATAAAAGCTGTATTCGACAGTTCAAAGAGGAGTGCTCCGATCGTCACCAAGTTACAGGATTACTCGCCAGGTCAATTTGAAGATTCTCTGAAAGTTTGAAATCGGTCCAGCCGCTTCGGAGCATATAAGGATCAAACCCATACACTTTCTCTTTTATTTATATAGACACATACGACAAATGGACGAATAATTTTTATCACGTTAACTGATTTCGATGATTCAGTTTTTATTGGAAAGGATGAACTTCAAGGGTCGTTTGATGACAGTTTGCTTAGGTTCTGATAAATCCTATTTCGTAATATTCCTACGTTAGTTCGGAAATGCAAAGAGGGCGGCCGCGCATAACGTTTGATTCTATTTGAAGTCGGTTGTTTTTTATTTACTACTAACTACTATAAATAATAATTTATAAAATAAGGTGGTATGAAGTTCGCCGGGTCAGCCAGTGGTAATTAAAATTAGTCAAGTTAATGTTAATCACGTCAATAGCCTAATGGTTTAGGGTACGGTCTGCCAATCGTAATGTCGTGGGTTTGAATTCAACATTCGACTATTGACGTGTACCATCTCCTAACACAGGCCTAAGCTTACTTGGAGAAGTCCCTTTGAGGATGAAGTCCGGTCTTTGGCGGGACCGGCCGGTCGTTGGGTTGTCCTGTCGCTGACAGATCCGGGGCACCCCGCTCATAACAGCTGATGGCATTCGCGGAAGGTTTAGTGGGTAGGGGCTGCCCAGGCCGACGCCGAATCCCTCCGGGCCCACCCAGGGTACCGGAGGATGGTCTATAAAAAGAAAGAAAGAAGAACGGGGAGGCCGTTAACAAAAAAAAGGCCTAAGCTTACTTGGAATGGTTAAGAGGAATTTTAATAATATTTGTAAAAAGAACAAACTCGGGGTTCTTTATAGGTTCAGGCTAAGCGACCTAAAAGCTATACCATTTCTCAATCCGGTGACACAGTAAAGGCCTTCCTAACTGCGTCGTAAATCGTCCATAAAAAAAATTAAAATTTTACAGGGTTAACCTTACTGCTCTAGACAAATGTCTATCAGAGGAGTTTCCAGGCGTGGGAAGGAGGATTGTGTTCGAGATTTGACCTTACTCTCGACCTCGGCGGTTTATAATCGATCGATTTGTTTTGTGCCAGTGAGCATTCATAATCGGAGTGGCCTTGTCTATTTTGCAACGTTTTGTTGGTATAATTGTTTTACTTGGCGTGGTCGTAGCTCATGTTTATTTAGTGAAGAACTTTTATAAATGTCCGAGTTCAGAATACGTATAAATATTCTTGTTATTTACAGGTTTTGGAAGGAAGTTCCTAACGGCAAACTTTGTGAAAAAAATGTGAGACTAAAATTGTAACAAAAGTATATAACGGAAGTGCTATAGTCGTATACACGGCGGCCGATAGCGAGAATATCAAGCATAGTTCAACTCTCTGATCACAGGTGGCGCTTTAACGAATAATTAATAAGTGTTAATTAATTATTTATGTAATTTTTTACTGTTGAAAAAAAATCAAGAAAATATATTTAAAATTACTCAATTTTTTTTGCAAATTGTTTTGCTTCTATGGTGTCTATGGTGTCCCATGACACTAAAAAAATATTGAATAGACTATATTGAGATAGAAGTGATGTTGCCAGGTGAACATGGGAGTATTTATTTATTTATAAACTCTTTATTGTTTACACTTATGAACTAAAATTAAAAACATATATATATAATTAAAATACATAAACAATGGGCGGCCTTATCGCTAAAAGCGATCTCTTCCAAGCAACCTTTGGATGGAGAGGAATAATAAAGAAGCGGCGGATACATATAATATATTTACATATATATCATAATAGTATAAATGATGTTAGGTGGACTTGTCTAAATAAAACTTTTTAACTTTGAGTATGTTTACGAATAATAACAGAAACGTAGTTCATATCAAATCAGTGACGGATTAAAGTTGCCATGCGCGGACGCTCGCTTTCCGAAGTATAAAATTTATACTTCGAAGTTCTGGTGCCTATATTAACACATTCATTCTCTTTGTTGTTAAGTAGTACTGCCCTAGTCTTGGATTATATTTGGTATTTTAATTTAGGTTATAGAGTGTCATATAGGTTCGAATCCACCATTCGACTATTGACGTGAACTATCTAATAACATAATCTTGAGCTTAGTTGGAGCAAAAATGTTAGTAATATTTGTGTAAACAAATTATAACTTTAAAAAAAATTGTATATAAACATACCAATAACAGAATCCAAATTAATATAGTCCATAATTGAAATAATACATTTCGTAATACACGAATTACTACGCAGTCGTAAGAAAACGCACTGGGTAGAAAGCGCTAGAGGTATATGGTGACTACCATACGAGAGACATGAGGG
This sequence comes from Meandrusa payeni, assembly GCA_029286785.1. Lineage (NCBI taxonomy): Eukaryota > Metazoa > Arthropoda > Insecta > Lepidoptera > Papilionidae > Meandrusa > Meandrusa payeni. The sequence continues at coordinate 3,997,340 of JAGSMX010000032.1, forward strand.
ACTGCTTCTAGAAAACTAACACTATCAAAAAATATTTATTTATATTATTACAGATATAAATGACGGCAATTTATAGATGGATTTTGAACATTTGTGTGAGTGCAAAGATTGAAAAAAATGCAGACGATTTAAGAAGTCTTATTTTGAAGTCGATTAAAAATACAATATAAATACGATTAAATAAGTCACATTTATCAGAATTCGAACGTTGTATCTCGTAATCAATTATTTGCGTGCACCGCAGGCCATGGCCGGTTCTCTCGCAACCATTTTAATTTGCATACACAAGTTACTTTGTTCATGTCACAACTTCACGACTCTTCAAACTTTCGCGCCGAAATCAGCGCAGTTAGGGTTGCCAGGTTTAAATATAATATTTTCTTTTTTTATTCTTCTTAGGTGAACAAGTTTACTAATGAAAATGAATTTCAATTCGTATGTATATAATTGCATTTCTGTATATTCAAAAAACTGATACATCATACAAAGGTCGCTTGGAAGACATCGACAAATTAAAAAATGAACATTTTTTATTTTGTCGATTTTTTGTCGATTGTTGTTTGTTCTGAAATGTGTTTCTTTTTTTTATTAATTCAAGTGCTTGACCACGATCCCAACTGATGTTAAGTGGGAATGCAGTCCTGTATGGTAAGGCGCACTAGCTTAGTAAATGCTTATTCACTCTACTCTTGAAAACATTGTAATCGAAAGGAAAGATGGAAGAGGCAAACTACTACGACAAAAGCATAACAAAATTATAGACTAACATAGCTTTGTGGTATACTAAAATATTTTTTTAAATAATAAAAAAAATATTTGGACAAAAAAAAAGGAAATGTAACAAATCAAAAACCAAAATATTGTTTGTGGTATGTATGTGTAAATGGTAATATTTATTTGTCTATATAAGAATTTTAAATATAGAATGAATGAGGAAAGAATTACACAGACAATTTATTACGCGGAAATAAATGGTGGCGTTGTAGAGGGAAACACCGTCATCTACATTTGGTGGGGTTATAGCGTTTGAATTAAACATGGCGGCTTCGCGGTTAAAATATTTGACAGCCCTTTGCAATTGTGCTAAAAGCGCAAGTAGCTGACCGAGATGGGAAGTACATTATGGTCGTCAATCATTTCAATACCCCCCGCCGTGTGAATCATGGCGTTGACGTATATTACATATTATCGACTCATTAAAATTTCCATTGTACAAGTTGTATATGAAGAAATAATACGGCACAGTCACGGTTTGAAAGTTGTTTCAATCCTTTAGTCCCATTTCTTTAAGCAGGCATCTCGACGGTTTTTCGAGACTGCCACCAAACATTCTAACAAACTTCTTGTAAGTGCCGCCACTTATAAGCCTTCCTATAATAAATTCCGTCGCGTCGCCCGGAGGCCGAGACACGTTCTTGACGATCCGGACGACGCGATTACCATTGCACAGGTTAGATCTCTACAAATCCACAAAGCGTCCATTCGCGACCGTCGGAGGTTGCGAATAATCATAAAGAAATAAATTAATATATAAATAAAAAAATAAATATTATCCGTGAAATAGCAACCGACCGAGTCGTGGTTCGGCCCTCTAGGGCGCTCAGATCGGCATGCTTACGCGTAACATAGTAACCGTCCAAGCCGAGGTTACCCCTCACCGGGGGACCTTTGTGTCGAGTTACTAGCAATAGAGGTTCAGGCTAAGCGACTCAATCCGGTGAAGCAGTCAAGGCCAGCATCTCTGGCCAATCTGTGTAGATCGTCATAAAAAAAATAATCATTTATTAGTATTATATAGTATATATTATACTTTGTTATTTATTATATTTCTATATTACAAGTATATTTACTAGTTAAACCTAAATTTTCAAATCAAATATGCGTTAAAATTAACTTAAATACAAATGTCTAAATGTATGTTTTAGTAAATCCTTTCAAACAAAAAACATTTTCAAAAAAAGTTTCCTAAATAAATATGAGAGTGTACAAACTTATATTTCGTAGTAGTATACTTATTAGTCGTAAACATACGTGTTCGAATTTTGGATCAAATAAAATTCTCTTCTTTTCAGAAATATTACTAAAGTTATTGTTATCCATTCCAACTAAGCTTAAGCTTGTGCTAGGAGATGGTTCACGTCAATAGTCGAATGGTGGATTCGAACTTACGATCTTACGATTCACAGACCGTACCCTAAACCATTAGGCTATTGATGGTAATTAAATAAACGATACGTGTATTTTTTTAAATGTTATCGTGAATTCATACAAAAACAGATGAAATAATATATGATGACACAGATGAGATAAAATGATTTTAACCATCAAAAAAAGGAGAGTTTCTCAATTTGTATGTATTTAAAAAAATATTAAAAAAATATCTGTGCACTCATAGCGCCGTCATTCATGAATCGATTTTGTGATTGTTTTTGTTCGAAAGGATTTGGTTTCAATCGGGTCCCATATGAATTTTGTTGTCATATGACCATAGATTCCAAAGATTCAAAGAACTCCTAAAATTATATGGAAAAATGCTTATTGATTTTAATATTGGCAGGTTTAAACACAACCGAATCGTGTCCGCCTTAGTTTTCACAGGTTTTTTTAGCTGAAAATCAGCGCTGAGCCAACCGGCACAAGGTCAATTTTGTTCTTTTTTTAAAAATTTAACTAATTTACTTTTGTTTATGTTGTTTTTTGTCTTGTTTTACCTGTTGTTTCTGTGTTCTTGTGTCGAATAAATGTTTATTCTATTATATTTTATGACAACGACCACAAATGTGTTTTATAACCTTAGAATTGCAGTCCTTTCTGTAAAGTGATTATAAGGGCATAGTCCGCCACGCGGCCCTAGTGCGGATTGGAAGACTTTATTAGCAGGTTTTATCACGATGTTTTTTCTTTTTTCTTGAATGAAATCTAGAAAATAAGTTTTAGGTTTTATGATTGATGTAAGATTTCGAGTTATAAATAAATAAATAAAAAAAAATATTTCTAAGTTTTTTTTTACATGTTAAACTTATTATTATTTATTAAGAACACATATCGAGGGCTACTTTTTTCCAATTTGTGCCATCCGTCCGTATTATATCATCCGCCCATTTCATGAGAGGTTTTTCTCTGCGGCGTTTTCCAGTTGGACCTTTCCACGAAGTCACTCCACTGGTCCAGGTCCGGTCGGTTGGTCTCCCAGTCTTGCTATATGTCCTGCCCATTTCCATTTTAGCTTTTGAGCGTGTGTTAAGGCATCGGTGATCGTGATGTTCCTTATTTTTGAGTGGCCAATTTTTTGTGATTTTTTTAATTTTTAGCATGCGTCGCTCAAGATTTTGAGTTAAATTAAACAGTCAAAGCTGTGTAGTTTATTGTTATATTATATTTTGTTTTGTAATACGGAGTTACGGGCGAATGCCAGTTCTAAATTTATCGTGTAGTAGAGATGGCTAATTGGTGTTATTTTGCCTTGTTCATGATTCATCGCGTCAGTCGCGTTCGTAAGTGGACGAACGGTGGGCGCCTTTAACGTTTTGTTTTTTCTTTTTTAATTCTGTTTTTGACATATGCCCTAGTCTAATTCCAGCCAGTGCGGTGGCATGTGTGTGTTTTTAGTTCTGTGGTATGGTGTAGTGGTTATGCGTGAATTTGTGGATTGTCGCTTTTTAATTTTGTGAGTTTAATTGGTTATTTTTTTTCTACATATAGTATTTATAATTTTATTTTATAATTTATGATGCGTTTAAATACGGTTGTATAAATTTATTACTGGTATTGTAATTTTTTTTTTAATTCAACAGCTGAATTGACTCTTTTAATAAGTTTTGATATATATTAACTATTTTGATGTTATTATTTAAGTAACTTTGGACTCGGATGTTTGTTGTTTACTTAGTATGAGTCATAGCGGGTTTTACGACGACTTCCGTGTTAAAAAAAAGTTTTGTCCCCACCTCATAAGTAGGTCAGTTGAAATAGTCCTAAACAACGTTGAAAATGTAATACAAGAAGAAATTTGTAATATTACTTGGAGAATGCTAATCCTAACTGGGTGGTTAATGGCGGTTAGCAGCAATGGTCGCATCGTAAAGTTGTAGGTTCGTATCCATTCACGTAAAACCATCTCCTAGCACAAGCTAAAACTTAGTTGGAATGGTTAATAGTAAATTATTATTAATAAATCATTTATTCCCCACCATAAACCACAGTAGTAACTTAAAATAAATTATAAAATTTAATACATATGAAACAATAGACATAATAATGCGTCAATAGCCTAATGGTTTAGGGTACGGACTGCGAATCCTAAGGTCGTGGGTTCGAATCTACCATTTGACTATTGACGTAAATCGTCTCTTTGTAAAGAAATATTACGGCGGATAATTTCGAAGACCTTGCGAACTCGGCTGTCAAATTGTGTGACGTCACTACTATGACGTCACAGGTGTAACCTAGTACCGCGGCCGTGATGTACCAAAACCTACGTGCTGCGTATACATAATAACTTGTTTTATATGAATACGTGATACACGGTTGGTGGAATTTCAAACTATATAACAACGGATTTAGGTTTATAATTGCACAAATATTTGGATTTTCAACGTGACTGCATGTTTGTCGAGTGATTGTCTACGTTATGTCTCACAGGCAATTATTGTTTGTCTATCTGTTTATGTCAGGGGTACTCAACTAACGATTGCACGGCCCGTTCATGATAACCTTGTACAAAATAATTACGAAATGGTCAGATTACTCGCATACATGTTTTTATAAGGCTAGCAATATTTCTTTTTTTTTTCACAAATATTACTAACATTCTTGTTAGCCATTCCAAATAAGCTTAAGCTTGTGCTAGGAGATGGTTCACGTCAATAGTCGAATGAGGGATTCGAACCTACGACCTTTTTTTTTCTTTCAATAAAGTGCAACCACAGACCTGTGTTCGTGTTCTTTGTAATGTCCTTGAATTGCTTACTTTGTTTTTTTTTACATCTACATTTACCAAATATTTTTTTTATAATGCCTGATTTTTGAAGGTGGTGTTGGAGAATGCTTTGGTTCACGCGTCGTAGACGCCCCGTTGCATTTTTATAAGTTTCTCCGCGACCGTTGCGTCCCTGTTTCTCATGGCCAACCTACGACCTTACGATTCGCAGACCGTACCCTAAACCATTAGGCTATTGACGCTTGTAATTTACACTACTACACAAACAAATGTGTTAATATTTCTTTTCTTGTAACATGAGGCATGACAACTGACTTGTCATTTTTCCTCTAAGCATAGTCTGTCTATGCTATATCTAGTTCCCCAACGTGGGTGGTTAGGGATTTATTCTACGCTTTCATTCATCTCTTGATTAGACACTAAAGTTATATTTTATAAATCGCTCTTATCATCTATCTTATTTCTATATTCTCTTATTTTTATTATTACAAGTCTTATTTTCTATTTTTCTATTACTGTTTTATATTCTTACTAACTCTATTTTGTTTCTTATTCAATACTCTAACTACATATAATTCTTAAAGTCTTATTTATATTTATTTATGCTATTCGTTACTCCGCTTTTTACATTTTCTTTATTATTCTTTTTGTACCTTTCTTATACTCTACTTCCCTAGATTTGGGCTCTCTGCAACTCTTGCAATGTGTTAATATTATAATCGTTACATTTTTTTATACTTCCTAAACAAGTGCTTGACCACGATCCCACCTGATGTTAAGTGGAAATGCTATCCTGAATGGTACAATAGCTTAGTAAATTCCTGTTCACTCTACTCTTGAAAATATCCACATTGTAATCGGAGGGAAAGACACGCGGGCAAACTATTCCAGTCCTTCACTGTAAGAAAATCGAATGAAAGTCGAAGCAAAGCGCTTTTTTCTATTGATGATTATTCTATGTTTGTTCCCCAGCGTGTTTGTCTGTGGGGTATTTTACTTTTACATTAGTTACTTACTTATGATTTACCTACTTTATAATAGGTTGTCAAATATCTCCCTTCCGCCTTTTTGTCTTTTGAATTTCGCGGCTATGTACAAAGCGCTACAGAGCTCGTATCTAGCAATACTATACATAATTTGAAAGGTCTTGACATAACCTACAAAACGACGCTATGCATAATTAGTTTGGATATTGCGTTCAACAGTTATAGACGTGTAAACATGAAGTTCACTAACGCCGAAATTCGCGCTATTTTAAAGTTTTCCTTCGTTAAAGGCAAATCCGCTAGAGAAACGTTCCGTGAGATTAATGGTGTTTTGGGGATGGTACACTATCACTTCGAACCACGGAGGAATGGTTTCGACGATTCAGAGCCGGTGAAAACGACACCATGGATAAGCCAGCCGGCGGAAGACCTGTGACGACAAATACCGATCAAATCATGGACTACATCGAGTTAGACCGGCATGTGGCATCTCGTGACATCGCCCAGGAGATGGGAGTTAGTCACCAAACCATTTTAAACCATCTGCAGAAGGCTGGATACAAAAAAAAAGCTTGATGTTTGGGTGCCGCATGACACAAAAGGCGGAAGGGAGATATTTGACAACCAATAACTTACCTACTTTATATAAGACTAGTTTCTAATTTCCTTATTTCTACTTTTTACATTTCCTTAATGTTTCTAATATTTCTACTACTTATTTCTATATTTATTTTTTTTATTTATCTATTTGTTTATGTCTTTTTGTATTTATAATTTTTTGTTTGATTTTCTTATTTTTATCTATTTATTTGTTTTATTTCTATTAAATACTTTCATTACAATTTCTTTACAAAATCTTATAAATATTTGTTTTGTATCCTTATTGCTAATTAAATTACTAATATTATCTAAATTTATCCTTTCATTCATCTCGCAAGCAAAGCGCTTCGTTGTTGTTGATGTTGATGTTCACAACAAAAGGATGAAATCCCGCAGTGCGTCTTGAAGTCCGATGGTGGAACGGGGATGTGGGAATTAGATCATGTAGTTCCTGAGCACACTCTCCAAAATGCAATCTGTAGAAAAGCGTCTAAATCTTTAGCTAAATAAGGTCGCACAAATTTTTATGTAGTAGAGGGTAGACAGAGAACGGGGAAATATGGACAGACTAATAAGGTCTCGTATTTGCTAGGGGCAAGTGATTTTTTGGATTCGAACTTGCGACCATCGTAAGTCGTAAGTCGAAGTCGCGATCGTAAGCACTATTAATATCGTAAAGGGGAAATATGTTTGTTGTTGATAAACTCAGAAACTACAAAATAGAGAGTAATTGTTGTTACATAAAAATTAAATTAGCAATAACAAAAAACGACTTAAAAATCGAATCAAATGTTACGCTATAACAGGCGGACGCCCTCTTTGTATTTACGAATTATCGTAGGAATACTACGAAATGGAATTATCAGAAATGCTTATGAAACTACTCTTGAAGTAAATGTAGTACTGCGCGCGCACGACCTTTTTTAGCTTTTCGTTTTTGAAAAGTGGCAAACGAGCATACGGCTCTCCTGATCTTAAGTGATCACCGTCGCCCATGAACATCCACAGCACCAGAGGAGCTGTAGGTGCGTGCCGACCTTTGAGATAGGAATAGGCTCGTTTCTTGAAGGTCCCTAAATCGTAAACGTTCGGAAACACCGCTGGCGACAGTTGATTCCACAAGTTGACAGTGCGTGGGAGAAAGTTACGCGAAAACGTACAGTCGTTGAGCGTCAACCATCAAGATGGTAGCGGTGGAGGACTTTGGGTAGTCCCGGGCACCACTGAAAATCAGCACTGTCGCATCCTTGCGACGGCATATGCTGAGACGGTGTCCAATATTGGTATCATATCTTATGTTCTATTTGTCTGTTTTTTTTTTATTTCTTTAACTGACTTTTTTTTGTCCTTTGATGTGTTTTTTTTTCCTTTTTGATGAATATTTTATGGCTTGGTAACAAGACCTTTAAGCCAAGTCTAAGATGAAAATGAAAATCTAAGTTAGATGATCCCCCCATAAGTGTCCCCGCGCCATTTTTTTCTGATGTGTTTCATATTTTGTGCCAATAAAGAATATATCTATGTCTATGTTTAAGTACAAACTTTCCAATAGAAAATGAATTATCCAAATCGGTTGGCCTGATATTGAGTTTTTTATATATATAATTTAAGACAAATGATTGTCATGGATGCCATTATCAGAATTGGACCACATGGGAAGCAACAGTTTTTAAATGAAAAATAATCATCAAAATCAGTTCATCCACTCTAAAGTTATGAGATAACAAATATAAAAATACTTACGAATTGAGAACCTCCTTCTTTGAAGTCGATTGAAAATATTAGAAACGCGAAGAGGGGTACTGGCCTTTTCCTAGAGCTATGAATAAATATTTTAGCGTAATAACACCGTCACTCTTGGTCTTAGCACCCCTGGCCTGCATTACTATTACGTAAAACATCCGTTAATCACGCCAATTCTCTATTGTGTTGGTTTGTAATTATTCCGAGAAGTTGTTTTTTTATGTTTTTTTACCATTAAAATGTTATGTAGTTTAGACTACAAAAAAGCGTGTTAATATATAAAAGATTATAATCTATAAATAATAGATCTAGTGTAACGAACGACTCCTCCCCCATTATATTTGAATTTCGGGTTCATTTAACGATTCCAAAGCTATCATCTCTGTAGTTCTGGGCTCGTAAGAATAAGACTACGGTATCCCCTGCCTGTCGTAGACACGAATAAAGGAGCCTCGGATTCACGAGGCGACAAGAGTGGAGGCCTTTGTCGTCGGAGTCGTGTGTCATAGGAAAATTTATACCAAATACGTTTCAATTATTTGAAATGATCTTGCTTCGTTCAAAGTTATTAGATTAGATCTGTACAGCTTATACTTTCTCTGTCCACCCCGATTCGGATAGAACACGAGTTAGCGTGTATATTTATCTAAGCGTGTAAATCTAAATTGGCGACCCTATTCATTCCCCGGTCGGCCCACAAACTATCACCGGCATCGACACCCCGCGGCTCGCTGTTTCAATGGAACAATACAAAATTTAATAAGGAAATCCAACTTGAATCGCATCATCGCGTTGTGTAACTGACTGATTGGAGTTCGCGTTTGTCATGTATAAATTAAACAAGACCTTTGTATTGATGACTATAAACTTAGTTCGGCATAAAGAACGACTTACAATTTTACAATGCACGTACGCCATCTTGCTGCCTCTCTTGTGCCAAGCGTGCGCGGCTTCCCGAAGTGGCATATAAGTTAGTTTAGCTTAGATTGTCCCAATAGATTTCGTTAATAAAATAGCTACCGACCGAGTCGTGGTTCGGCCCTCTCGGGCGCCCTCGGATCGGACTGCTAACGCGTAATAATGGTAACCGTCCAAGCCGAGGTTACCCCTCACCGGCGGGACCCTTTTATCGAGTTACCATCTAATAGAGGTTCAGGCTAAGCGATCTAAGAGCTGTGCCACCTCTCAAATCCGGTGAAGCAGTAAAGGCCAGCTTCTCTGTGCCAACTGTGTTAGTTCGTCAAAAAAAAAAAGCGTGCGCGGTTAGTGGTTGGGACGCGTAAAGCCATGCGTAGTCCACGCGTAACCTCCTGCCATATAACCCCAGGTCATGGTAAGTGGTGGAAATAACTTTATTGGTAGGTTTAATGGTACCGACGATTTGTATTCTTCTGGCAACGACCAGTCGCACTATAAAGCATATACACATAGGCGATTTAACCGTCTAAGCCGAGGTTACCCCTCACCGGGGGGACTCTTGTGTCGTGTTACTAGCAATAGAGCTACAGGCTAAGCGACCTAAGAGCTATGCCACCTCTCAATCTGGTGACGCAGTCAAGGTCAGCTTCTCTGGCCTTATTCTGGACTCCGTAGTTCGTCATTAAAAAAATATAGGCTTTCAATTTTTAATCGATTTTTGATCGATTCGTAAAAAGGTGGAAGTTCTCGATTGATTTACATTTTAGTGTAATAAAGAATTTATCTATCTAAACTATAATCTCCTATAATCTCTACAAATTAAATTAATTCGTATGTGTCGTTAGAGTCGAAATTTGTGTGACAATGTTACATAACAAATTTCGTAGGATACATTGCGCGGATTGTGGTGTCAACGTACGATAATGAACATAATTGTCGATATCTGACCTTTGATTCCATATATATATATATACTAGCGGACCCGACAGACTTCGTTCTGTTAAAAAGATTTCGAATGTGGCAATTTTTTGTTACTTCCTATTTTATAGTCGGAGCAAAAAATTCTCCTGAACAGAACTGTCACCCGGTGACTGAAGTATCTTCGCTTCCACTAACTTTCTGGGACCCACTAAAAACCCCGACTTCATATTAAGAGGCGAACTTAGGGAGGAAACCTGATTGAACACCTTTGATTTATGATTGAGAACCCAAACTAAATCATAAGAAATAATATAGGGAAGCCGACCAAATCGCGGAGAAACTGAATCAATGCAACGGGGCGTCTTCGACGCGTGAACCAGTCAGTGCATTCTCCAACACCACCTTCAAAAATCAAGTATTGTAAAATGTAGTAACTGTAGAGGTAGCACTCTTAGTAATAAAACCAAAGTAACCAATTTAAGTACATTAGAAAAAAGCACGGACATTTGTGCGAGGAAGCCTGGGTGTGCGCGACATTGCCGACAAAATGCAGGAGAGTAGGCTGCGATGGCACGGACACGTTAAGAGGAGGCCCTCCGACTACGTAGGGAACCTCGCCCTACAACTTTCCCTTCCCGTTCGAAGATCCAGAGGAAGACCCAAGACAAGGTGGGAGAGTGTGGTGTCGAGAGACATGAGGGAGTGCAACATCGCCAAAGACGATGTCGGGGACAGAGCGAAGTGGAAAGCGAAAATCCGGAAAGATGACCCCACTACCATGCGGGACCAATAGCATGGAAGAGAGAAAAGAGCACGGACACAAGTTTGTGGTTACGCTTTATTGAAAAAAAAAACCTCCTAGCTTGTAAAAAAAATCACTTCGTACACATATAAAAGGTTGAAGGTGTTGGTAATTTGACGTATTATACCCCACAAAAAATGTATTCCTATTAGAAAGTGATTATTTACGATAATCTAAACATCCCGTATGCATTATCCAAAAGTGAACCGTTTTTAACTTTTTCCCGACTTCAAAAAGAGACGGTTCTAAATTCGTCTGTATGTTTTTATGTAGGATCCTTTTTTGTTTTAAAAGTTACCGATGTGGTCCCGATTCGGTCCAATTTTGATAATTGCATCAAGTATGTCCGCCACAAATGATCAAATAACTTAATATCACGGAAACTGATTTCAATTATTCTTTTTTTTTATTGAAACGATGTACTTTAAGAGTAGTTTCGTTAGGTTCTGATTAATAAGACTACGGTATCCCCTGCCTGTCGTAGAAGGCGACTAAAAGGGGCCTCGGGTTCATTGGGCGACAAGGGTGGTGGCCTTTGTCGTCCGCCAAGGTGGACCCGGGAAGAAGGCGACATCGGCTGGCCCGTGTCGCCTTGCACTGAGAGGGCACAGGGGGGAAGGGAGTAACCTCCCCCGGGAAGTGCTCTCTATGAGCACAGTGCAGAGGGGCTCCGGTGCGTTCCACTAGAGATCCCGGAGCCCCTCACCATGCACCGAGGAAGGGCCACCGGGGAGGTTTTAGTGGGTAAAAACCCCACATAACCGCCGCCTTCCCCCCAGTAGGCGGGGTATCTTTTTGAAGATTTCCTCCTCGTTAACAAAAAAAAAAGTTCTGATTAATTGAAGCGTCAATAGCCTAATGGTTTAGGGTACGGTCTGCAATTCGTAAGATCGTGGATTCGAAACCACCATTCGACTATTGACGTGAACCATCTCCTGTCACAAGAAAGAAAACTTTTCAGAAAACATTAATAACAAGAATATTAGTAATGTTTTCTTCTCTTTTCTTGTCTTCTCTTTTAAAAAAAGAAATATCTCCTTTCTTGATTTAAACCTTCTTACCTTACGTTGAAGCTTACGCAATTGTTTATAGAACTGTACTCGTATTACAACAGAAAATCCAACCTTTACAACGATTTCATACATGTTTGTGTCTATTATGTTACGTCACTCGCAATGCTTATAAAAGTTTTGAGGCGCTAATTTTCGGATGCGTTTCGATCCGTTTTCCCAGTTCTTCTCCCCCAAGTCTGCCGTAAGGGACTTCGTTCTAAATATGGACACGAAAGACGGCTTATACCAAAGCCATCTGGGATTCCAACTCCCGAGCATGATCCTATGCGAGTGTATCACTTACAAGTATGTTAAGAACTCGATATTTTGATGGATTGTGGCTACGAGTGAAAATATCGACTCGTATATAATTAATGTCGGAATTATTCATGTCTTGTGACCTAATATAAGGGCCACCATTTTGTATAATTGATTGACACTAGTTTGACCTCGTGGCATAGTAGCTAGTACATTATACGAGGCTACTGATCCATTTACAAGTATATTTACGAGTAAAAACAATAACTGACTTAAATCGAATCAAACGTTATTATGAATGAATGAATGAATATACTTTAAGTATTGCGCAACAATTAAAAATATACAATTTTCATATTTGTCGATTTTTTTAATGACGAACTACACAGATTGGCCAGAGAAGCTGGCCTTGACTGCTTCACCGGATCGAGAGGTGACATAGCTCCTAGGTCGTTTAGCCTGAACCTCAATCGCTAGTAAGCCGACACAACCAGGGGACCCAGTGAGGAGAAACCTTGGTTTGGACGATTACAGTGTTACGCGTAAGCATTTCGATCTAAGGGCGTCCGAGAGGGTCGAACCACGACTCGGTCGGTTGCTATTTAACGGATAAGGAATATATTTGTCGATGTGCATACGCAAAGGGCGGTCTTATCGCTAAGAGCGATCTCTTCCAGACAACCTTAGAAACTTACATCTAGAAAATCTTTTCGTGGGTCTGTGATCATATTTATATTTATTTTAATACAAAAAAACACAATATATATAAACATACTAATTTATCAATATATACACATACTATTAATAATATTTAAACATAAATAAATATGCTAAACATACAACAGATACCTAAGTATATATGTATATATATTTATTCATAAAATTACCATATATAAATTGTTAGCGACAGTTGGTCCTACTGTATATTATAATCTATAAAGTTAATGGACTGAGTGAGTTTAGTCAACTAAAGTACTTTTATCGGTTGTCGGCAACCAAGGCCGTTTCCGCTTCCGTCCTTGAAAGAGATGCATATACTAGAAATTTAGGATAAAAAGGAGAGGACTCTCTCTGTAGACAATTAGTGTACAGTTTAGAACAAGTGAGTTATGCTGAAGGAAAAGCCCTTTAAAAGTGAATCTCTGAAGCAAAGTCAGTAAGTCTTTAATAAATTACCTCTAACGCTCTTGATGTATTGCTGTTAATAATATGATAAAATATAAAATATGTTGTGTACGATGTTGAGCAAGGTAGCTCACAAAATATATTTCCTAAAGAAAGACTGTGCCTATGTACTAGGTTATGCGCGGAGGCCCTCTGTATTTCCGAATTATCGTAGGAATTAATCAGAACCTAATCAAACTCTCGACAAACTACCCTTAAAGTAACATATTTTCCAATAAATAAGTCTAGTGTATTCCTTCATTTGTCGCACACATACATAATGCGAGTTTAAAATTTTAATGATTTTCTCACGGTAACCATTGTCTGCCATGCTACACAAATACAGTTGAGGCTAGGTTTCCTGGCAGCCATGTCTAAGTCCGTCATAAAAAAGCTTACGTACAATTACAAAGTGTGTCAATATCTACTTTGGACAGTAATTAATCCGTAGAAAATGCCGACTCAATATTTATTGGTCTTTACGAAATCTTATGCTAAGCGCTGCCGGCCCCTTAACAAAACGCGTGCTTTAAGTATATTGTAGTCATAAATATTAATTTTTCATCTCTAATTGAGTTGTTTAAGACACTGGCCGCAATAATCGTTGAGAGAAAATGATACAGTAGAACCTCTTTAAGTCGAAAGACTACATAACTTTAAAAAAAATATTTACGAGTACATGTATATTTATGAGTAAAAACAAAAACAGACAAAATATCAAATCGAATCAAACGTTAAACGCTATACGAAATATCGTTTTTTCTGCGTGTAAACTAGCACTTGACCATGATCCCACCTGGTGTTAAGTGGTGATATAGTCGAAAGATGGTACGCGCTAGTTTAGTAAGTGCCTATTCACTGTACTCTTGAAGGCTCCCACGTCGTACTTGGACGGAAAGACTGAGGCAACGAACGATGACTCAAAACGCTTCGTTCGGACGCGCGGAACATCGACTATAAAAGGATGGAGACCGACTATAAAGGTAGAATGGGAATGGGGAATTAACTCGTGTAATTCCTGTGCACACTCTCCAAAATGTAATCTGTAAAACACCGAAAGGCTGGCCACCTTGCGCCTGTGCTCAAGACTATCTAGGTGTAGATCTTGGTCACCTATGAACTTTTTGGAAACCAGTGCCGCGAGTTGGTATTGGTGGCTGCACCTGCCAGGTAGGAAAGGTAAAAAAGGTATCGTAGGAATACTACAAAATCAAACTTAAGTACATCCTTTTCAATAAAAAATGAATCATCAAAGTCCGTTGGCGTGTTAGTATTTATTCTTAGTACAAATTTAAGATTTATTATATGTTATTTCTCATGGATCCCAGTCAAAATTGGACCAATTTTAATGGGACCATACAACCTACCAAATAAATTACTTACCAAATAAAAAAAAATCATCAAAATTAGTTTAGCCAATCCACAGTTATGCGGTAACAAACAAGAAAAACACAGACGAATTGAGAACTTCCTCCCTCTAAGTCGGTTGAAAAATCAAAACTGACTTCAAAACTTGGATGGAAATACAGCCATGGCTAATCTTCATGAAGGCGGACTAGATTAGTACATGTCTATTCACTCTTATCTTTAAAACAATAACATTGTAATTGGAGTGAAAGACGCGGGAAACTTATTCCAGTCTTTTGATGTATGACTCACGAAAGAAGATGCATAGCGTTCGTGTTTGAGGGATGTTCACAACAAAAGGATGAAACCCAGCAATCCGTCTTGAACTCCGATGGTGGAACGGGGATGGGGGAATTAGATCATGTAGTTCCTGAGCACTCTCTCTCTATAATGCATTCCGTGAAACACCGATAAGGTGATCCGATACCGTGATCACCTTATGCCTGTATTCAAGACTGAGCAGACTGGTTTCAGCGGCGTCTCTGTCTCTTCTGGAATAGTTTGTCTGTCCCACGTCTTTCCCTCCGATTTCAATGTGTTATCAAGAGTACAGTGAATAGATAATTACGTAGCTAGTGTGCCTTACCATACAGGACTGCATTTCCACTTAACATCACGTGAGATCAAGCACTTTCTTAAAAAAATATAAAAAATTTCCAATCTGTGAGATGGCTACATGTTGTTTTGTTCATAAATTCCCGAAATACAAGCCAAATGAGATTCCGACTGAATTATAAATCAAACACTTAGACATTATACATTCACTTATAAAGGAAGCTATTATAACGGTAAGCAAGATTGTATCAAATCATTAAAATCTACTTAGATATTTGTATGCAAAACTCGAATAAGTGTGGTGTAATCTGTGAAGTTACCTCCAGATTACATATATTAGCCATTTCGTGGTTTTTTACCGTTGTTTGTGTAATTATAACTGTTCACGATAACGTCACTAAGGGCCGCTGTAACTCAGTAACAGCATTGGCATGTCGTCGACTTTAAGTTGCCTAAATTCTTATTCTTCTTCCACATTTACATTGTTTTTAACCGATTTAAAAAATGGAAGGGGGTACTCAATTCTTTTTTGTTTGAAAACTGGTGCTTCTCATTCAATTTGGTCCAATTCTGACAGTGGCATATATGAGAAAACCATACAAGTGTTAAATTTTCCCGAGGAATTTGCCCCACAAATGGGCGAATAACTCAATATCACGCCAAGCGATATCGATTTTATTACAAAGGATGTACTTTAATAGTAGTTTGATAAAAGTTTAGTTAGGTTCTGATTAATTTTATTTTGTAATTTTCCTACGACAATTCGAAAATACAAAGACGGCGTCCATGCGTTATATATTGTACCGGTTAACGTATGATTCGATTTGAAGTCGATTTTTGTTTTTGCCCGTAAATATAGTTGTCATGTAAAACATCTATAGAGATACACAATATAGGTATCTATTAAAACATAGTTAAAGTCTCTCTGCTTGTATAATCTGTGCACGGTACCGCTTAAATATATAACGTGCGCATGACAGCTGTCAACACGCGTGTGACATGAGAATGCATGCGACGTGACTTCACACGTGCGCGCCATTCGTAAGAGCGTATAACGTGCACTTGCCTGCAACTTGTTTTGTTTAAAAAAAGGTCTCATGACTATATTTACGTATTAGAATAGTTTCTTTGCAGGTTTATGCCCAACCATTACTTCTTCTTTCTGAGATTTCTTACTCAAAGAAATTAATCAGAGCAATTTGTGGATGTGGACCGCTAGAATCCTGCAGGCTTCTTTAAAAAAAATTAAATATCATGACCTTTTGCTGTTCATATATATACGAGATTGGAAGATTCGTGAAAAAATATCCTAATTTATTTAATGAATATGTAGAGAACAGACATAAATCAAGTTACACAGAGATATATATATATTTTTGACGAACTAACACAGTTGGCACAGAGAAGCTGGCCTTGACTGCTTCACCGGACTGAAAAGTGACTCTTAGGCAGCTCTTAGACAGCTCTTAGGTCGCTTAGCCTGAACCTCTATTGCTAGTAACTCGACACAAGGGTCCCCCCGGTGAGGGGTAACCTCGGCTTGGACGGTGACTATGTTACGCGTAAGCGTTCCGATCCGATGGTGCCCGAGAGGGCCGAACCACGACTCAGTCGGTTGCTATTTCACGGATAATCTCACAGAGATATAACAAAGTTAACACTTCCTAGATAGACTGCTTTTTATCAAAAAAAATCTGTCTCATTATGAGTTTAAAAATATATAACAAAATACCGCGGGAAATGAGATAATACCATTGCAGCGATTTCAGAAGACACTCACACAGTGGTTAATTCTAAGAATTTTACACGTTCAAACCGTAAAGTGATATTAGTGCGTGAATTTGAAAGAGTTTTAAGTGTTAAAGATCGTTGTACTTAAAACTGCAATTAATAATTCATAATGATCGACCATTGGTTAAAATTGATTATTTTGTGATTATTTGACATTGATTAATTGGTGGGAAGGCAAAATTGGAAGACGTTTTATAGCGGTGGATCAAGTTTATGACGTCTAACTTGTTTTAGCAAGTGATTTTATTACAAAAAAATGAATACGCGTTAGTCTTGTCATCACTTAAGTTATAGGATATCCCCTTCTGAATGTAATCTTCTCCTAACGATGTCCAGGTTCTTTGCTTGCATCCCGCGGGCATTATAAGTACGTCAGACCAAGGAGGTCTTATAGTCATGATGTATTGGAAACAAGTTTCATTGATTATCAACCTGCAATTTACCTTGTGAGCTGTTTCCTCGTTTGTCATTAAAAAAAAAACTATCAACTCTTAACTGAATTTGCATTTGATTTACCAGCTCAGTAGGTGGTATAGCATTATGGCAACATTACTCACGTCTAACAGCGGCATTGACAGCAAAATGGCGGATGGGCGTTGTAATTAATTATGGGCCGCCTCGAAATGGAAGTTTAATTATAAATTGTAAACTATATTATTTTTGGCCCTGTTCTAGAGGCGGATTTTCTCTAGATAATAAAGGCATATAATCAAATAAATTTACTTTAGCTTGCTCCCCAGGTCAAGTGTGCCTAAAGAAGTTAAACTTCAATAAATGAATATTGGTTCAGTCCGTAACAGCCTCGCAAAACACGTTATTCGGAGTGATGACACGTCGATGACATTATAATCTGATATCGTTCCCCTTCTTTATCACAGAATATAGATGTACTTTTACAATACTATTTAGATACACACGAGATGGTACAGTTGGCCCGAATGTAAAAAGATACGATGTGATTTAAAAAAATAGTCATTTTTTTATTTTAAAATATAAAAAAAATCAGCTCAATTCTCAATTTGGAAACGGTGCAAAATGAGAAAGATAGTTTTCGTTACATTATCGATTCCATAAATCGATTAAGGAATTACAAATCACACTAGGTAATTAACTCAACTGGCCTGTAGTTCTGGGCTCTCAAGAATAAGACTACGGTATCCCCTGCTTTGTTGTAGAAGGCGACTAAAAGGGGCCTCGGGTTCACTGAGCGACAAGGGTGGGGGCCTCTGTCGCCCGCCAAGGTGGACCCGGGAAGAAGGCGACAGCGGCTGGCCCGTGTCGCCTTGCACCGCAAGGGGGGGAGGGAGTAACCTCCCCCCCGGGATGTACTCTACTAGAGCACGGTGCAAAGGGGCTCCGGTGCGTTCCACTGGAGATCCCGGAGCCCCTCATGGAAGACCGAGGAAGGGCCACCGGGGAGGTTTTAGTGGGTCACACCCCACATAACCGCTGCTTTCCCCCCAGAAGGCGGTATCTTTTTGAAGATTTCTTCCCCGTTAACCAAAAAAAAATATACTCAAAGTTTTTAAATACATACAATAAAAATGCGTTTATAGAAAAACTTCGATTTAGGTTGATGTGAAAAATGTAGTGATGCTTTTATTGACATACTTGTATACATTATAGTGTAATTAATGACACTTATATTAATAAAAAAAATCAATAATATCTCATAAACGAAAATCATACCAGTAAAGGAGCCGTGGTAGCTCAGTGTCAGGGCGGTCGCCTCAAGTTGCATAGTACGCTAGCAACCGCAGTTTGATCCCCGATTCTGGCAGCAATGAATTTGTTTGTTGAAATTTTATGTGTTTATTTAACACGTGCTCGGCGGTGAAGGAAAACATCGTGAGAAAACCTGCATGTGTTAGGAAGATTTTTAAGACATGTAAAGATTGCCACTCTGTACTTGAGCCGCGTAGCAGACGACAGTCCTTGTACTCTCTTTATATAGAAGGCCTGAGCTAGGAGTGCACGATATATATCGATATTACATAAAATGTCGATATATGAATACGATATATCGCTTCAATCCGATATTATGCAATCACCTAATATCAATATATATTTCATCCGATAACCAAATATAATATGTTACTACACTCCCACTCTCCGCGATGGCAATATTAGTTGTATAAATTTAAAATCTGTTTTGTACTTAAATAAAACAAACGATAAGATATATTGAAAATATCGATATATTTATAGAATTTATCGCATAGTACCGATACAACATTACGATATATTATATCAAAATATATCGATATATTTATAGAATTTATCGCATAGTACCGATACAACATTACGATATATTATATCAAAATATATCGATATATTTATAGAATTTATCGCATAGTACCGATACAACATTACGATATATTATATCAAAATATATCGATATATTTATAGAATTTATCGCATAGTACCGATACAACATTACGATATATTATATCAAAATATATCGATATATTTATAGAATTTATCGCATAGTACCGATACAACATTACGATATATTATATCAAAATATATCGATATATTTATAGAATTTATCGCATAGTACCGATACAACATTACGATATATTATATCAAAATATATCGATATATTTATAGAATTTATCGCATAGTACCGATACAACATTACGATATATTATATCAAAATATATCGATATATTTATAGAATTTATCGCATAGTACCGATACAACATTACGATATATTATATCAAAATATATCGATATATTTATAGAATTTATCGCATAGTACCGATACAACATTACGATATATTATATCAAAATATATCGATATATTTATAGAATTTATCGCATAGTACCGATACAACATTACGATATATTATATCAAAATATATCGATATATTTATAGAATTTATCGCATAGTACCGATACAACATTACGATATATTATATCAAAATATATCGATATATTTATAGAATTTATCGCATAGTACCGATACAACATTACGATATATTATATCAAAATATATCGATATATTTATAGAATTTATCGCATAGTACCGATACAACATTACGATATATTATATCAAAATATATCGATATATTTATAGAATTTATCGCATAGTACCGATACAACATTACGATATATTATATCAAAATATATCGATATATTTATAGAATTTATCGCATAGTACCGATACAACATTACGATATATTATATCAAAATATATCGATATATTTATAGAATTTATCGCATAGTACCGATACAACATTACGATATATTATATCAAAATATATCGATATATTTATAGAATTTATCGCATAGTACCGATACAACATTACGATATATTATATCAAAATATATCGATATATTTATAGAATTTATCGCATAGTACCGATACAACATTACGATATATTATATCAAAATATATCGATATATTTATAGAATTTATCGCATAGTACCGATACAACATTACGATATATTATATCAAAATATATCGATATATTTATAGAATTTATCGCATAGTACCGATACAACATTACGATATATTATATCAAAATATATCGATATATTTATAGAATTTATCGCATAGTACCGATACAACATTACGATATATTATATCAAAATATATCGATATATTTATAGAATTTATCGCATAGTACCGATACAACATTACGATATATTATATCAAAATATATCGATATATTTATAGAATTTATCGCATAGTACCGATACAACATTACGATATATATCGATATTACATAAAATGTCGATATATGAATACGATATATCGCTTCAATCCGATATTATGCAATCACCTAATATCAATATATATTTCATCCGATAACCAAATATAATATGTTACTACACTCCCACTCTCCGCAATGGCAGTATTAGTTGTATAAATTTAAAATCTGTTTTGTACTTAAATAAAACAAACGATAAGATATATTGAAAATATCGATATATTTATAGAATTTATCGCATAGTACCGATACAACATTACGATATATTATATCAAAATATATCGATATATTTTTGCATGAACATCCCTAGCCTGTGTCTATCAGTGGCGCCTCTATCTTGGCGAGCACAGTATCAAATAAAAGAATTCAAAATAAAAATGTTTATTTCCATACATGCGATCTATTTACAAAGTATGGCTGAGACCTTCTATTTAGCAAGGAATATTTTTGTCAAAAGATCTCACTCTTCCATATCAAAGTACATTAGACAAGTTGGAGTTATTATTTCAAAGGCAGCTGTAAAAGTGAATATCAATTGACTAGCAGCGACAACATCGCTAGATGACAGACAGTCGCGTATATATATAGTATGAATCCTAAAATCTAAATCTTAAAAGTTAAATTATACTACGCTTGATCGTACTCTTCTCATTTCTAAGTATCATAATCTTATTACGAAGTTCTGGTAAATGTTTTCTTTGTTCTTCCCCATTCGTGTTTGTTGTCGTTAAAGCGTACTTATCTTTTTTTTTATAATTTCTAAGCAAGTGCTTGACTACAATCCCACCTGATGTTAAGTGGAAATGCAGCCCTGGATGGTAGCACTCTAGCTTAGTAAATGGCTATTTAGCTCTACTCTTGAAAATACCCACATTGTAATCGGAGGGAAAGACAGACGCGGGCAAACTATTCCAGTCCTTTGCTGTACGAAGAATGCTATATATCTACGCTTAGATTATTACAAACCTACCAATCAATCAATAAGCATTCTTTTAAGATTCTATGGTACATCTTTGGAACCAAAGTGCTTATGCCAGCAAAATCATTATCACCATAACAAAACAACATACCAAACATTTAATAATTGCTTATTGCTTATTGCTTTATACCACATGACTGAAGTTAAACTTCTTTAGCACTATCTATATATATCTCTGTATGTATATATATATACTTATATATATATATATATATGATTGATAAAGAGAGAAAGAAAATGTGTAGTCGCACTACTCTTGCCCCCACAGTAATATAAGAACTAACTTATATTGCCCTCTCAACTTCCCTTTGCCTCGCTTAATCACAATTTTCGTAACGCATTCAATAGCTTACTCCCCAAGTTAAGCGTGCGTAAAGAAGTTTTACTTCAACAAACCAAATGCCTGGACAAGAAAAGAAAGTGTTTCCTTCTTTTCTTGAAGTCGTTTAAAAATTTTTGAATTTTTAGTAAAAGAGAAAACTTTGAGAAACATTGCTACACGTCATTTGTCACCGTGGGAGAGTTTGGCGACACGCGCCCGACGGCGCCGGCTGGTTTATCAGACATTCGCAATTGTGTTGCCAGGTGTTGGAGAATAAATTTACAAATAAATTAAATGAAATAGTTCTTCCTTCTTTTTTTATTTTAATGACGTGGACAGAGATAGCAATTGCTGTTCACTTTACACCAAGCTTATATATTCTTAGGGTATTAGGGGCACAAATTTACGTGTATATAAGAAACGGAAACTGTAAGTTATTGGTAAATCCGTCTGGGATTTGAACCTTAAAAATATTATCATTACTTTTAAAAATATCTATTAAATTATCGTTTTATCCTATTTTTTATATGCAATACTCTTTGTCACCGGATTTGTGTTGACAGAAAAAAATGCTTTTATGCATAGTTGGACATAGAGGAATTGGCCGTCGTATAATAAGGCCATTAGAAAGCGCACTCAGTGTTCCTGTGTACCTTCACAAGATATACGAAGATGTTCGCAATAGTCAATATGTCGTATATAAGCATCAATAGCCTAATTGTTTAGGGTACGGCCTGCGAATCGTAAGGTCGTGGGTTCGAATCCACCATTCGACTATTACTATAATATAAAAAAAAGAAATATTGCTAGCTTTCTTTTTTTAAAAAAGAAGCCGTTGGAGCTACGGATGTGTTCTAACGCGTTCCCGTAATTCTAGCTAAAGATATCTAGAGGAATACTGTAGGGTTTTAATTGGAGCGAGAGAAACTATCTCTATCCATTAAAACGGATAGTGTCTCTCGTACCAGCTCAAGGGTGGGTATGCGTAGGCATTTCACTACATATAAAACAAAAGTGTGTGGTTTTGAACAATTACCTTCAAGCAAGGGATAATTAGAGCCGTAGTAACTCATTGTATAGTCTCAGCTCATCGTCTCATGTTGCATAGTACGCTAGCAACCCGAGTTCGATCCCCGGTGCCGGCACCAATGAATTTGTTGTTGTAATTTTAAGTGCTGTCTTACCTCGCGCTCGGCAGTAAAGGGATACATCTTGAGGATATAGGTTACATGTCTTTCTAAGACATGTGAAGTCTGCCCTGGTTCCTTATACTCTCTTTATAGAGAAGGCCCGTGCCCAACAGTGAGACATACAATAGACTTTAACTTTTGTTAACTATATTAATAATCAGGAACCTTCCTGAATCGAAAAAAAAAATGTAATAACTGGCAACACTTTACGAAGAATTCGCGCTCAAATCTTGTGAGTAATCGTAACCGTTAACCGCTCGACGTCATGATTATTCATTAGTTATCACGACTGTCGGTAATGGCGGCGTCTTCTAAACAAGCGCCGTGACTTAATATGCAGTTTGGTGACATTGTTAACTGCCGTATTAGTGGCAGCGACAATTTTTTTAAGTATAGAATAGAATAAAAACTTATTCGACACAAAAACACAGAAACAACAGGTAATACAAGACAAGAAAACAACATAAACGAAAGTAATTAAAATTGTGAAAAATTAAAAAAAAGAACAAAATTGACCTTGTGTTGAAAAGGGGTTGGCTCAGCATGTGCTTTGCTCACACATGTAGCACAGCGCTGATTTTCAGTCAGCCAAAAAACCTGTGAAAACTAAGGCGGACATGAATCGGTTGTGTATAAATAAGGTTTTATATACACTTTTCTTCATATTATACATAAATATATGTATATATAAAAAAACGCCGCTATATATTTATATATATGTCGGCACGTCGCCATTTGTATGAAGAAATGAGCCACTGATGTCACTGGCGTCCCTGATGATTTTCAGATGACAGTTTACGCGCGATGGTTCAACCGCTCTATCCGACCGCCACCGTAGAAGTGTGTCACTTCGCTCGACCGGATGGTAAAACGTTGACTCCATCGAACGCCGACAGACGGCGCTAGTGTTCCGTGTTTTTCCCAAATGTCGCTAGTGTTGCATTGGTAGCGCTAGTTAGTTACGACATATAAATATATATATATATATATATATATACATTTAAATTTATTTATAGCAAAATTTCTTTACGCACACTTAACTTGGGCAGTAAGCTAGTGAATGCAATGCAAAAAGTGTGATTGGCCGAGGTGAAGGTTAGTGGAGGGGGAGACATTAGTTAGTGAAAATAGAAAGAGAGATACTATATAATAAATAATAGGTCTATATATAAGTAAGGTATTCATAAGCATAGTCAAGCCGTTAGTATAATATTATATTATATTTTTATATTATAATCTTATAATTTAGTCTAAGGTTATTATTTAATACTTATTTGAAATAATGATTAGTCTTAGTTAGTTATTTGAATAAATGAATAATAATAATAATATATCACTGTAGGGGCAAGAAAGCACACATTTCTTTCTCTCATAGCCAGTTACGTTTTGTATATCTAAGACACTGCAGATCTGTTGTCTGTATCACACTGTAAAAACTGATTCAAATTTTAATATGTATATCCAGTGGACGCGTAAAAGATTGCCAGTTTAATTAAATGCTATGATAAATATCTTTTATATATAACATTTGACTCAACAGCCGGTAGCTTTATCGCTAATGGGCTTAATTATTTTTATAATCTATATTACTCGTTTCAAAGTAAATGGCCGAATTTGCAAAACCTTTCATGCTTTCTCCGCATTACCGATAAGGAGCCATAACAATTCGATTAAAGGTTTTTATTGGGTAAGTAATTTTTATTTTGCTGGCAACCTTCTTCTGTCAAATATACCGCCATTTTATCGAAACCAATAATGTGTGTAACGATTATATTCTGCTTATTTTTTAAAAAGAGCAATTAATTTACCCTTTTATAAAATTCCCACGACAGTTACGAAAATTAAAAAAGTACGGAAAAAATCAAAATTATAATTTTTTTTTTATGGTAAATGCTATATATAGTAAAGCGGTAATACGTATATGTATGATCTTACTGTCGTGGGTTTTTTGTATATGCTTTTGATAGCGACCGTTTACTGCCACGGTTGCAACCGTAATAATACAGAGTAATTATACAAGTCATTTGTCCACACTGGCCGTAGCTAATCTGTTTTTTTTTTCTTGGCCGTGGGAATAGAGCGAAATGAGTTGTCACAGTTTACCAAGTCCGGGGCGAATCGCTCCTCGCTGGCAGTTTACGGCACTTTCAGATTGTAATACTCTGTGCTAGAGAAAATTAGAAAAAAAAACGGTTTAAGATCGTTTCTTAGAACTACGGTAAAGGTGTCCAACAAGAACTATTTAAGATATGTTTCAGTGTTTTTTTAAATAAAAATTTTATTTGGACAAAAGAAAAAGAAATTTAACAATACAGAACGTTCGTAAACTACTACAGTAGTTAGTAACTGTGTCGCAGCAGTTTACGATCACCTCGAGACGCTAACAATATAAAAAACAAATTAAACATATAATTATGTATGTATTAGAAGATGAAAGAGATAAATAAATTATTGTGTACGTGTGTTGCGTGTGTATGTGAGCATGAGTATGTATTTATTTATTTATTCTTTATTTGCACACAATACAAAAAGGTACAAATAGGCGGACTTAATGCCAGTAGGCATTCTCTGCCAGTCTACCTTGGGGTTGTGAAGAGACAAAGTAACGGGTGCAAGCTATTTGAGAAAATAATAAATAAAAGAAAACTATAATAAATGCATGCATATATAACTTACATACCTACTTACAAATAAATTAAATATATAAACATAATAATTATATATAATAATAAATAGATACATATATAAATACATATAAATAGAATTATAGATGGATAGGGACAGCAATTGAAAACTATTCCTTGCTTAGGTAAAGCTTCCATAGTAAATGTTTGAAAGTAGATTTAGTTCCAGCTGTACGTATATATGTTGGCAGCGCATTCCATTCCAGCAAAATTCTTATTGCGGTAAAGGTAAAAGATTTATGCATAAAATCAGTGTGACAGGAAGAAATATGGAGAAAATTACTATCAGTAGAACGAAGACAACGGTCGTGTGAATCACCCTATACTGAAATATACATTTCAAGTATTCAGGTGCAAATGGATCACGTAAAATAGAAAATAATGTACAAGTGTTCTGAAGGATCGTCGATCAGACATTGGAAGCCACTTAAGCTGAGAGCGAAAGAAAGAAATATGGTCGTACTTGCGTATGCCAAAGATCAAGCGAATAGAATTGTTGAGTAGGCGATCCAATTTATCCAGTAAAGGTAAGATCAAGGTCTGAATAAGTATTGTCTTAGTGGACGCTGGTAGAAGATTTTTTAACCGATACAGACAGCGCAGGGTATTGGTTACCTTCTTACTAACTTCAATGATCTGCGGTCGCCAGCTCAAAGTACTATCCAATATTAAACCAAGGTTTATGACTGTTGTTGTGTAGGGAACTGTGATACTATTAAAACATATTTAGGGCAAAGAACCTACATCTAATTTGACAGCTGGCGGAACTCCAGGATGTGCATCACAAGCATCCAGAGATAATTGCTTCAGTGTCTTTATAAGTTAAATTTTGCAAGGAGTTGGTGACTTTAGTTTTACATTCCCGGTGCGAGAGAGGATACAAATTGAATAATTTATTTATTCTGTTATAAACAGTAGAAGCTAGGTAAACATAATGTCGCCTAGCAAGTGAAGACTTATACATCTTGATGTATATTTTTTTACATTACATTACAAATAATCGATTTTTTTTTTATAATTTCTAAGCAAGTGCTTGACTACGATCCCACCTGATGTTAAGTGGAAATGCAGTCCTGGATGGTAAGGCGCACTAGCTTAGTAAATGCCTATTCACTCTACTCTTGAAAATATGAATGAATGAATGAATGAATATTCTTTATTGCGCAACAATTAAAAACAAAATACATCACAGAAATAGTAAATACAATTTTCACATTAGACAAGGTCATTGCATGCGCAATGGGCGGTCTTATCGCTAAGAGCGATCTCTTCCAGACAACCTTTGTATGGACAGAAACTTTCGTCTAAAAATAAAATACCCACATTGTAATCGGAAGAAAAGGCAGACGCGGGCAAACTATTCCAGTCCTTTGTTCACAACAAAGGATGAAATCCCGCAGTGCATCTAGAAGTCCGATGGTGGAAAGGGGATGGAGAAATTAGATCATGTAGTCCAGGCATAAAGATCATTGGGTTACTAAATAACCCAATGTTCAATAAACCTAATTGAAAGTAGGCCCTTTCAAATAAACAAAAACTCTAAATTCGTGTTCAAATTTGATTTCCCAAAAACGAAATAGATGCCAGAATGTTTCCAAAGTTTTTATTTAGTCATAGATTAAGCAACTTTCAATGAAAGAGAGGTCAAAAAATCTGGCACTTAAGTCAGCTATGTGCTGCACAAGAAATGTGCAGCGCCGATTGGCTTAACAGTCGCTTTAAAGCCATTTGAAAATCACAATTGATGCAATTTGGTTAATTCCGAGTCAGACATAATATTTTCTAACTCTATGGTCTCATTGGCACGTCGCCTGGCGCCGTACAACGATAGTGGCGCCATCGTGTCGCGGGGAAACCGTCTGCCATTGCACACTGCTAATTTCACATTCGTCATATATGTCCACTGACGCGGGAAACTCAATTCAGACTTGATTTTTTGATTAATTAACACACGTCTAAATAAAGCTAAAACATGTAATTATATGGTACTGAGTACGCAAAAAAAGGAAAATCTATTTAGCATTGCCCTGTTAGAAATTCCGTAAACGCACCGATCGCGCGGCGCATGTCTAATCAAAAACTTTCCCGCCAATTCCACCAAGCCCGCCCTTCGATCTGTCACTACAAATGTCATAGAGCACACCCAATGCATTGTCTATGCACCGGCGCTGTTCCCTTTATTGCAACCGCATACAACCTACTTTCTCCCTCTACATTATCCGTGGTCGTATGGATTGTTTACACGATGGAATTACAGATGTGGCGGAAAATGATACCGTACAATGTACCAGGGACGCTTTTAAGCTTTGTGCTAACCTATCTGTGTTGTCTGATAACGTAGAATTATGAAGCAAACATATTATGCCGTAATAATTACTTGATCACGAAAATCTTTAAAAATTCAAAGATTTAAAATCCTTATAGTTTGGAGTAAGTTCTGCGAAATATAAGTTTGTGTATCAGACCTACCATTTGACCATTTCATTTGTCACTAGACCTTTGGAGGTAAATCCCTCCTCCGGTGCTAAGGCGACACAGGCCAGCCGATGTCGCCTTCTTCCCGGGTCCACAGTCGGCCGGGGCCGATCCTCGCCTGATCCCGCTCGGCGGAATCCTTCTGAGCCATTACATCTTCTTAGAAGACCAGTGCCTACGCCAACGAAGACCCCCGTCAAGTCTCCCATGGACCTATGGGGGTCCAGCTAGATCACTTTGAGAACTAGCTGGAGTAACAGACATAAAAAATATATAGACTAATTGAGAACCTCCAGCTTTTCAACAGGGTTAAGCTGTCATTATTATATGTCAGCCCTGTAGTTCTGGGCTCGTAGAATAAGACTACGGTATCCCCTGCCTATCGTAGGAGGCGACTAAAAGGGGCCTTGAGCTCACTGGGCGACAAGGATAGGGGCCTTTGGCGTCCGCTGAAGTAGACCCGGGAAGAAAACGACATCGACAGGCCCGTGTCGCCTTGCACTGCGAGGGCACAGAGGGGAGGGAGTAACCTCCCTGGGACGTGTTCTCCTAAGAGGACAGAGAAGAGGCGTGCGTTTCTACGAAGATCCCGGAGCCCATCACCATGTACAGAGGAAGGGCCACCGGGGAGGTTTTAGTGGGTAAAAGCCCCACATAACCGCCGCCTTCCCCCCTAATATAATAAAAAAATCTTAATTATACGTATTTCATAACAAAAAGCTATATATTACATTTATTAATTGAATATCTCGATGGCTGTACGTATCTTGACCTTAGTTATAAAAAATAAATGCATTATTATACTGTGACCATACAGTTATGTTTCATTGGGGCCATACAAAGAGCGTTAGATTTTATTAAGCGCTATTTCATTATAATTATATCGATAAAATGGCCGCTATATATTGTAGAGTTGTCCAAACGACTACCACTTTGTTGTTTAATGACAAATTAATTTAATACCGCCATCAAAATTGTTTTAATGTAATTAATTATAATGAAATACTCTCGTGAATGCTTTCCGGTTTCGACTGGTTATCGTATTCTTTACCAGCCTATTATCTGAACACCAAACTAATACACATCTCATCTATTTGAATGTCTATACAGTTGTCCTTAGAAAGCAACCGACCGGAATGCTTACATGTAAAACCGCCCGAGGTGACCCTTAACCGGGAGGACCCTTGTGTCAGTTACCAACCACAGAGGTTGGGGCTAAGCCACTTAAGAGCTATTGCTGATTGGGAGATGCCCAAAGGCTAAGCCACCTAAGAACTTCTGTTACCTCCCAATCCGATAAAATAGTCTCGGAGAGCTTCGTCATTTGTAGGTTTGTCAAAAAAAATTAAATGACTTTTTTTTCTCTTTGCTTAATAAGACTTCATACAAATAAAATATATAGCAAGACTTCACATGTCTTACAAAAAAAATTCTATCAGTCTTTATTATAGTCTACATTATTATTATAAATAGAAGATAATCCACCTCCACGCTTGTCCATAGTAAGAGAGACATTCGAAATAATTAGACTAGAAACATGATACCACTTTTAGAAAACCGATATTTTAATCGAAACTGTTCATCGCTATATAAATGAAAAGGGTTTTCCAATCTTTTAAATATTTTTACTTTTCTTGGAGTCTGAATGATATTTATTAAGTTATTTACCGTTTCTACTTCCTCCATTGCCCTTAATTCCATAATAAGTTAATTAAAATAAGTGAACACAAACACAAATCGTGGTATTTTAAATGTTATACTGGACTTACACAAGGGTGTACGTCGTTATAACTTTGGAATAACGGTTGTATGAACAAAAACGTCAACGTTATGTAAGGTATAGCGTATTCTTGGTGTATTAGTACAAATTTGGCTTATTCTTAGTTTATTCCTAAGTTTATCTTTATGCCACGTTTATTTGTAAGGCTGTAAAACATTAAGGTTTCCTCACAACGTTTTCCTTCACCGCCGATCACGTGGTGAATCAGCACATAAAATTGCCACAGCTAATTTATTAGTGCCAGCACCGGGGATCGTACTTGCTAGCGTACTATGCAACTTGAGGCACTGTTACTAAGCTACCACGGTTTCAGCTCTAGTATCAGAGCTTATATATATTACAAAACTGTAGAATAACAAATTTAAATGTATTGTATTACCGCGAGGCGTAACAATAGACGCCAGTCAACCATTGCTAAGAATTTGTCAGCGATCAATAACTTCGTATTCGTTATGGTCGATAGCATGCTTTGTCGATGCTTTACTGAGGTGACCAGGCGGATACAATGACGCGGATAATCCTGATTAACAAGTAAGGTTGTGTACATTTAGTTCCATCCCGTTAAGTGATTATCTATATGTGATAACGCTGTAGTAATTTTAAGAAAACCTTTTTTTTTTTTAACGAGGAGGAAATCTTCAGAAAGATAACCCGCCTTCTGGGGGGAAGGCGGCGGTTATGTGGGGTTTTTACCCACTAAAACCTCCCCGGTGGCCCTTCCTCGGTGCATGGTGAGGGGCTCCGGGATCTCCAGTGGAACGCACTGGAGCCCCTCTGCACTGTGCTCATAGAGAGCACTTCCCGGGGGAGGTTACTCCCTGCCCCCCTCTGCCCTCGCAGTGCAAGGCGACACGGGCCAGCCGATGTCGCCTTCTTCCCGGGTCCACCTTGGCGGACGACAAAGGCCCCCACCCTTGTCGCCCAGTGAACCCGAGGCCCCCATTTAGTCGCCTTCTTCGACAGGCAGGGGATACCGTAGTCTTATTCTTGAGAGCCCAGAACTACAGGGTTGCGGGCCGGTCTGCCCCCGGCGCGCCTGCGCCATCTCCGAACGGGATCGGCCCTCTCCCGATCCGGGAGGTTGTCGCTGGTGCGGTTGAGCGCTGGTCTCCTTCTGCGTCATTACTGACTCACAGAAGGAGACCAGCGCCTTCCATTTGGATTTCCCCGCCAGTGCAGCCGCTACTGTCGCTGGCGGGGAGAGGTCTTGCCCGATCTGCTGGATCAGGTTCCGTCGCTCCGCCTCCCATGCGGGGCACACGGCTAGCGTGTGCTGCGCGGAATCCCGGTCACAGCCACAGTGGTGGCATTGCGCGGTCGGTTCGCGCCCTATCCTGTTCAGGTACTCACCGAAGCACCCGTGCCCGGTGAGTACCTGCGTCAGGCGGTATGTGACGTACATCTCCTTCTTCCGTAGCCAGGCTTCGAAGTTTGGCAGGAAGGCACAGACTATGCGTTGGCGCGAGTAACGCGGCTCGGTGAGCCGCTCGCGCCACACGTCCATCGCATGTCTGTGTTCCTGCCGACGCACCTCTCCCGCATCCAGGGGCGGCTCGGCCCCACCGTCGATTCGCGTGTCTATACGCGCGTCCGGGCCATCGACGTGTGTGCGCATGAATTTTTAAAGGTTTTAAACCTTATAAACACTACTGATTTAAATAAAACAGAAACAATTTTACAATAACACATACAAAATATTAACAAAACAAAGTCTTGGCGGGCCGGATGAAATGCTTTAACGGGCCAGATTTGGCCCGCGGGCCGTAGTTTGCCCACCACTGATTTAGACATTTCCATCTATACCCCTGTAACTCCTAGGCAGGATAACTCGCAGATGGAATTTATGTTCTACTTATAGTTATATTTTGAATAATTCACAACATTATATCTTTATATATTATAGCCTATGTGTTACTGTAATGGGTAAACTATATTTTTGTAAAGTTTCATCAAAATCCATTCAGTAGTTTTTGCATGATAGAGTCACACTTCACACACATACATACATTTTATTTATTTATTCCTCCTCCTCCTCCTCCTCCTTGCGTCGTTTTCCTCATTGCTGAGGGTCGTGACCTTCACGAATTATGTGGCGGACGATCGCTTTCCACCTGTTGCGGTCTTTGGCGGTGTGAAATGCCTCGTGGACTCTCCTGCTGGTGTTGATGCTAATTTGGTCTGTCCAACGCATAGGGCTCCTCCCTCTTGGTCGTTTTCCCTGTACTTTGCCTGTATATATATATATATATATTTATTTATTATATATATATATATATATATATATATATATATATATATATATATATATATATTTATTTATTATATATATATATATGATTACAATACACATTAGGGAGCATCTTTAAAACCTATTTCTGGTTTGTCTATTTCTCCACAATATTCTCAATTGAAAGTGAACAATCCGTAATAAATCACGTCGTTACGAGTTTTACAAACATTCACGTTTGTAATATTAATAGGAAGGATGTGTAATTTTCTTATTCCATGGACACCCTAACATGTCGGGTATAATCGGGTCGAAAAAGGTTATTGGTTCAAGGATAGGATATTGTTGGAATTGTTGTGAGATTACGTTGTGTTATAGCGTGCTCGTTGTCGCAATACCTCGGGGTCTGATTGGGGCCGATATCGTTCTATCGGTGACTATATCGGAGAACAATTTTGTGTGTCATAACTAATTACTTTGTTAAAACAATGTTTACATACAACTGGAACTAAGGCTGTGTTCTGGGATATATACCTTTTTTTATGCGTATAAACTAGCGCTTGACAATGATCCCACCTGGTTTAAGTGGTGATATAACCGAAAGATGGTACGCGCTAGTTTAGTAAGTGCCTCTCACTCTACTCTTGAAGGATAAACAAGGAATATTTTTAAATATCCCTTTCAACTGATCCAATCCATCTCTATCTACATCTATGTGGTTATATACGTAAATATTTCTTGTTACATATAATTAATTTATATATTTAAAAGAAATAATGTGTGGGTTTGATCCTTATAGGCTCTGAAACGGCTGGACCGATTTCAATGAAACTTTCAGGGAATCTTCAGATTGTCCTGGCGAGTAATCCTATTTTGGTGGACGATCGGAGCACTTCTCTTTTTGAACTGTCAAATACAGCTTTTATTTACTATGATATTACGGGTATGATATTGTATTTACTGATATGTACATGGGTGTAGGTCATTACCTACCTTCACTCTCTCGAGAAGACAATGAATATGGAGAGATATGAATAATTTAATATATTGTGAGAGTTAAATTAAATATTTAATGATGTTTAAGAATGAATAGCCGTTAGGTTTAGGGTATGATTTGCGAATCGAAAAGTCGCGGGTTCGAATCCACCACTCGACTATTGACGTAAACCATCTCTTAACACAAGCTTAAGTTTATTTTGATTGAATTTTTATATGACTGTAAATAACCAGTTTAATAATGAAACGTCATGGCTGACTAGGGGCGCAGTTGGAACTAAGTCTACATTCAAACACTCTGGAATCTACCTAAGCAAGGAATACGAGGTTTCAAATACCTTTTACTGTTACTGTATATTTAGATTTACGTAGGTATATAATAAGTAATCTCTCACGACTTTTTAACTCTGGCGGTAGACAGGCAACACCATTAGACTAATCAACTCAATTTTAAAACAATTCAATATCAAAATAACATCCGAGATTCATGACTGAACAAATGAGCACAAACTCCTGGTCCGTAGTTCATTTCCCACATAGATAAGTCTATATTTAGTCTGCTCTAAATAGCGGCAAAATGGCAAAGGAAATGAATCCATTTCAGCAAATTGTATTGTGTTGATTCGCCACACCTACGCACTAATATAATAACGACAAGAATGTTTAAAATTAAACAAGAGGGTATACCCCGCCTTCTGGGGAGAAGGCGAGGTTATATGAGGGTATTTACCCACTAAAACCACCCACGATGCATTGTGAGGGGCTCCGGGAATTCCATAGGAACGCACCGGAGCCCCTCTGCACCATCAGTAACCACCCCCCGGGACGTGCTCTCCTTGAGCGGTTACTCCTCCCTCAACTGTGCCCTCGCAGTGCAAGGCGACACGGGCCTGGCCTTCTTCCCGGGTCGACCTTGGCGGGCGACAAAGGCCCCCGCCCTTGTCGCCCAGTGAACCTAAGGCCCCTTTTAATCGCCTTCTAGGACAGGCAGGGGATACCGTAGTCTTATTCTTCAGAGCCCAGAACTACACTGTATACTCTGCCAGTAGTGCGGCCAGTTTTGTTTACGTTTAAATACGTCCACAGTACAGTACAAAATCAGCACAGTAATATCCTAAAAAAGGACATTACTTATGTAAAAAAGCGAGAAACGATTACGTGATTAATTTTGGCACTTTGTTTGAGTGCAAA
Source organism: Meandrusa payeni (assembly GCA_029286785.1). Taxonomy (NCBI): domain Eukaryota; kingdom Metazoa; phylum Arthropoda; class Insecta; order Lepidoptera; family Papilionidae; genus Meandrusa; species Meandrusa payeni. Next base: position 4,032,036 of record JAGSMX010000032.1, read on the forward strand.
ATCCCTGGTTTTCTAAAGATGCTTTCGTTGAATTTAAATTGTCCATATTACAAAGACTTACTTAGCCTATCTACAAAATGATTCTATTAAGAATTGGCAAGATGGTATTTAGTGTCACCACAATTGTTCCATTGAACCTGTGACCTTAACAATGATCTACTTCCGTTGTAGGAAACGTTTGACACAGGATCATAACGGGATAATTGACATTGCTTTTTTGGGCACATGGGAATACAATATCAAGGTTGAATTCAGAGTCGCTGTCGCAAAAATAAGTACTTAGTTAAATAATCTTTATATATAAAAGAGAATGTGTGTGGTTTGATCCGTATAGGTTCCGAAACGGGTGGACCGATTTCAATGAAACTTTCAGGGAATCTTCAGATTGACCTGACGAGTAATCGTGTAAGGTTTGGCGACAATCGGAGCACTCCTCTTTTTGAACTGTCAAATACAATTTTTATTTTCTATGATGATATTCTATTGTTTTATAACCTGTTGTGTATTTTAACCATATTGAAGTACAATGGAGTATATTGAAGTATACTGAAGTATGTTAAAGGTAATAATTAAGAATTTTGAAGTATTCAAGGTAAGTTATAGCGCCGTGAATGTATCCGTTTACTGATGCTGTTGATATGTACATGGATGTAGGTAATAATCTTCGCCCGTTCGAGAAGAGAATGAATACGGAGAGAGATGACTAATTTAATTAAATTGTGATAGTTAAATATTTAATTATGTAGTTTATTGTTTAAATAAAATAAAGCAAAATCTAGCCTACCTAAACTGGCTGGGTATGCTAGTATTATATATTATTCTGTCGGTTGTATTGTTTCATATTTGTTACTGCTTCATTTATAAATCGATTTAGAACATTCTTTTTTTGTTGAAAAGTTGCAACCCGTATTCAATTAGGTTTCATTTTAATTTTATTACATTTTCCGATGTTAATTAAATTGAACACCTAAGATATTGTTGGGACCGTTTATAAATCTAGTCATATCTATAGGTTACAAGTAATTCAGAATCGGTTTTTGCGACGAGCCACGGGTGCGCCGTACGTACGTAATCGCGAGCTCCACGTTGACACAGGGTTACCGACAATAGCCCAATTCTTTAAGCAGGCATCTCGACGGTTTTTCGAGACTGCCACCAAACATTCTAACAAACTTCTTGTAAATGCCACCACTTATAAGCATTATACTAAATTCCGTCGCGTCGCCCCGAGGCCGAGACACGTTCTTGACGATCCGGACGACGCGATAACCATTGCACTGGCTAGATCTTTACAAATCCACAAAGCGTTAGAGGTTCAGGCTAAGCGACCTAAGAGCTATGCCACCTCTCAATCCGGTGAAGCAGTCAAGACCAGCTTCTCTGGCCAATCTGTGCAGTTCGTCCTTTAAAAAAAATCTAGATGTTGGAAGGTTTATGACAATAAGCAAAGCAGTATTGCTCAACGTATAACTTAACGATTACAAGCACAAAACTAAACTTAACCTAAATATAGGCAAGAGCGGCCTTATCACTAAAAGCTATCTCATCCAGGAAACCTCGTTTAGGACAGGAATGAGAATAAAGAAAATGAATATAGACGACATAATTTCGTAATATAACTATTTTTTTTTTATTTATTGGGGACATTACATTTACACATCGGTCGCATGATGCGAGAAAGTCATCAATGTTGTATGGCCATAGCCACCAGCTTCCTCGCTCCCTCTGAGGTCGGGTCAGACAGCATTAAGGAAACACGCACATGTTGCTCCGTCAGTTTTAGACTAACTATTAATGACTTTCTTTCCGCTTCATGTTTGGCACATACCCCCATTATATGGTGTACATCATCTACCACTTAGCAAATGTCACAGTATAAAGTAATTATGTCACTATATATCTATGATACGGTGGACATAAAAAACGCGCCCGGGCGTAGATATGAAAATATTTTTCCGTTCGGTGTTTTCACATTGGAAAGGAAAAAAAGGAAAATCAGATACGTCAAGTCCCCTCAATTTATAACCAAATGCCGTAACGGAATGCGTTTAATAACCCTAAAAGCATTTTTGTTAGCAAATGATATTCGACTTCGTGTATAGATAACGATCGAGCCTTTTATACTTTTAAAGCTGAGTTAAGGGTTTTGTTTTGTATTTATATGTGTGTGTTATTTTTTTTTAATACTAAAATATTGATTGTTTGTTACAGGTAGCACAACAGATCTCACACCGACTCTAATCGGTATATACGACTCGCTACTGGAACCGGCCAAGAGTCTCAGACCTGAAGCAAATCGCTTGGAAACCGCCAAAGATGCAAGAAATGATCCACCTGTATCAAACCAAACACGCATCATGACCGACAAAACTAAAGACGAGGTTAACAATCCGAACATATCCGGATCCCCACCTAAGGACCCATCGAAGATAGCTGGCAGTGTTAAATTGCCAATTGTAACTCTGAACAAAAGTTCCTTATATAACATTCGAACTAACAGTGATAACAATGGTGCTAGTGAAAGTAACAAACGTGACCTCACATCCAGTGATAATTTACATGTTAAAGATCAGAAATTACAGAGAACTTTTAAAGAAATCAAACAAGTGTCCGAAACGGCAACCTTCGATAATTTATCGCCAAATGTTAAACGAATGATATCAGGCGCTTCTGAGACAACAACTTTGAAATTCCAAAAGAAAACCATCAGCTCAATCAGATCATCAACGAGACATAGATGTAACATCCCTCTCGTTGGTGCCACCTCGAAAATATCCCAATCAGGGCTTGAAATATTACCCTCTGTTGAAATTTACGACCAACCATGTGCTATTAAAAGTATACCCAAAGCAGTCGCCGAAGCTAACTATGAATCGCCAACGAAAAAAGTGTCAGTTAAGCCCGAATTTAGAATAGAAACCGACCAAACGTACGATGTGCCTACGAATAACAGGCCAGCGATTTACGATGTGCCCAGTTCGAATAAAACCGCCTTCGAATCACTATCATTGCCTTACATCGATCAATCTATCGAGCTCTCTATAACGTTAAACGATAGAGAATTTGATACAAAACTCTCATCAAAAGAATCTTCTCCTCAAAAGACAGACGCAAAACTAACACTAGAAGCATCACCTTGTAAAATAGCTAAAAGTACCAACGGCGGCACAAACAGCTTACATAGAAATAATGTACAGGTAACTAAAGAAATAAACCAAAAACAGTTGGTGAAAACGGGACCATATCCCGAAGGAATAGGGTCGACGGGAAATCTAAAGTCGTGTGCGATACCCGACAAAGAAGTGTCAAGACTGAATCCACCCGTTGTAGAAGTGACGCGACCATTGTCGATGAGTTCGATTGCATCTTCCAGTTCAACATCCAGTAGTGGAGTTCAGAATAAAGGAGGAGTGAACTCCGCGTACTTGGCATCAATCGAGAGTCTAGACGATCATAGTGACGTCGACATGACTTCAGCTAATGGGAGCAATAACTTCGTTAATAACGCCGGCATTTCAAACGCTAGCGTGTCCGAGGGCTGCTCAGAGAATATGCCACGTAAGTTTTCCTTTCATTTGCATAGAATATTAATTATCTATAGGGAGGGTTGGACGGTGAAAAATATTTCCGGGCGGAAGTTTTTCATGTGTGTAATTTATAGAATTACTACTGTAAATTCATAACTGCATTGTTGTTTTATATTATAAATATAAAACACCGATTGCAAATCATATCAGTGACGAATTAAGCATTAGTTATTTGTGTCTCTATGGTTTTCCACTATGGTGGCCTACCACTGACAAGTTTAAGTTAATTTCGTACATAATGACATCTTCAAAATATGCAGGTACAGTTTTAATAAATTAATCTATATCAAATAATCATAAGATGAACAAAAAATCCAATATCAAATAATTTCGTTAGTAGATTACGTTTTTACGCACAATGACAGTTGAATTACAATAGTGTGGTTTGATATTGTGAAGCCAGGATACCCAAGGCATTGCATGGCAAGGCATGACTAGGGACCCCGAAGGTCGAAGAGGTCGAGGTAAACCATAGCTCCGTTGTTTAGACGGTGTCAATTAGGAGTGCACGATAGATATCGATATTACATAAAATATCGATACATGGTCGAAATATATCGCTTCAATCAGATATTATCAAATCATCTAATATCGATATTTCATCCGGTATACGAAATATCGTTAAAAATAAAAAAGCATTCTTTCTTTTATTTGTGGTTGACAAATTGAATAAAATAAAACCCTTACTTGCGCTGCCATCACGAACAGTGTAGTGTATGTAGTATGTTACTACACTCCTACTCTTCACGATGGCAGGACTCGTTGTATAAATTTTATAATCTATGCATGTAGTCTGTACTGCTAGCAGAATCAAATCAAATAGTCTGGACTACGTAGCGAGTACCTCTCAGTTACGCGCCGAGTACTCTATTAATACAAAATTTTTCTAATATTTAAAAATAATAAGCACAAATTAATTATAAACAAATTTCGATATATGAAAAATATCGCTATATTTGTACAATATATCGGGTAGTATCGATACAACCTCACGATATATTATATCGAAAAATATATCGACATATTTTTGGCATGAACATCCCTAGGTGTCAATCGAGACGCGATAGAAATTGGCATAGGAACCTGGAGAACTGCGGCCATGGATAGACTGAGATGGAAGTTGCTTGACCAAGCCGAGGCTCACAAGGGCTGTAGAGCTTATAGAAGTAATAGAAAAAGAAGGGAATTAGTGAAATGCCATTGGCCAATAGACTAGGGGCCCGGGAGTCAAAGTGCGATGGATATTTAGCATCAAATGTATTTAGTTTTTCCTTCAATGTATTTGTGGTTGTTGGTGTTAATTTCAGATCAGCAAACTCTGGACGAGATGTCAGGGTTATCTCAACTGGAAAGAGTATGCGCTGAGATCGTCCAGACTGAGAAGGTCTACGTCGAGGATCTGAGGCAGGTAGTAGAGGTAAGTTTGCCTCGAAACATAATGCAATTGTACAATTTCTTGCTTTTTATGACTAACGCTGTTTCACAAATAATAAACACTGATCCTTGATGATCACAAATTTATCGAGCTTGTTAATTACACATAGTGACATTTGTCATCTAGTATACCAAATTTAAATATTGATAATTATGTCAAACAACAATATCATTAATATGACCATTAGTATATTAGGTCCTAACATATCAAATTGGCGTTTTGTAGGGGAAAAAGCAAATACGGTTTTTGTAAAACAAATGCATGAGTAAGCTTTATAAATTTGAAATTGGAATTCCTAACCAAAGAGGAGACATTTGAGATCAAAGTGGCCAGTGCGACGAAACACCAATTTCATATGTGAGAGTCCGTGTAGTAATCATTGTTCTAAATCTATCTTTTATTTTCAACTTAATTGTAACTTTATTAAAGTGTTTCAATGTAAAGTATTTTTTTAAATACTTTAAGGACCCGTATAAGTTCGAATCCCGGTCGTATGAATGAAATGTCGATTTTTTAAGTACAAAAACATCACTTGCTAAAAAAACCCTATCAAGCTTGGAGAAAAAAAATTCTACCAGCCTATATTCGTTTCGCCCAATGCATTTCCCCGCCTTTGAAACTCCACACACGGCCTCAATACCGCCGGCCCGCGGTTTCCTCTCTTGTATTTATTTTTAAATGTTTATTTAGCTGTTTTCAGTGTTGCCACACACCTACTCGTAAGTCATCAAACACTGATATAATTTAATTATTTCCTTCTATATCTTAGGTTTGTTCGAGCCATATTAGTTCCTTAATTTCTTGTAGTTACTACATCTTTAGTATTCCCTGTGCTGTCAACGATGAAATTGATTCATCATGCGCTCGGCGATTAAGGAAATATCGTGAGAAAACCTACAGGTGTTAGGAATTTTTCTAAGACATGTGAAGTCTGCTAAACCGCACTGGGACCGGCGTGGCAAACTATGCCCTTATATTCTCTTTACAGAGAAGGTCTGTGCCCAACAGTGGCACATATTTATTACGAGTACACGATATAAATAATAATAATATACTTTATTTCAAACCAAAATTCATGTACAAACCAGTTCGATAATAGCCGCAGTAGTAGAAACTGTGTCGCAGCTGTTAACGCCCATCTCCAAACAGTTAAATACAAATACAAATAAAAATTTAGTAAAATTAACAACTTATAACGTAATTTAGTTTAATCGTTTTGTGTGTGTGAGTGTGTTTTGTTTGTAAAACGTTGCGTGTGTTGATATATGTCGATATTACAAATATCGAGATATGAACGCGATATATCTTCAATCCGATATTATGGAATCATCTAATTTCGATACTTAAATCGATATCTCTCATAGTATCAATACAACACTGCGATATTATATCGAAAGATATATCGATATATATTTTGCTTGAACATACCTAATATACAGAGTATTAGGAGATCGCTTGGAAATGGTGGGACAGAAAACAATCGATCCTGATTTAAAAAAAAACATATGTTTTATAGAAAACAGCAATGGAACACAAAGTCAAATACAGCTGATGCTCGGGTCAACGAACGCCAGGGGGCGGAGGGGAGGCGGCGCGGCGCGGAGGGGTGGTTTCGTTTTCGGACTTTTAATTCCCTGTATATAGATATTGCACCACGATTCCACTTGATATTAAGTGGACATGCAGGAATGCCGTACTGGCTTAGTAAATTCTTCTTCACTCCAGCATTCGTGAAATAGCAACCCATCGAGTCGTGGTTCGGCCCTCTCGGGCGCCTTTAGATCGAACTGCTTACGCGTAACATAGTAACCGTCAAAGCCGAGGTTACCCCTCCGCGAGGGGGCCCTTGTGTCGAGTTACTAGTGATAGAGGTTCAGGCTAAGCGATCTAAGAGCTAAGCCACCTCACGATCCGGTGAAGCAGTCAAGCCCAGCTTCTCTGGCCAATCTGTATAGTTCGTCATTGAAAAAAAACTTCACTCTACTTAGTTACCTATTTTTGTTAGAATTTATTTTATTAATAAACAAATTAATTAAAAAATACTCTAATAGGTTTACAGTTGTAAAGATCGCGTGCTTCAAACAACTAACCTACTTACAGTTTGCTACACTTTGCGGTTTTTGCAGGGGCAACACTAAAACCTCGTTACTTGGCGCGAAACACGAAATCTTTCAACTTGACAGCTATAGTAATTGAATTTAAATTATTTATTTCGTGGACCATAGATAATAAATGACAAACAATTTGTATCCAGCTATGTCCTACCCTTATTTTTTTGTTAACGCGGGGGCTTTTTTATAGACCATCCTCCGGTACCCTGGGTGGGCCCGGAGGGATGTGTGGGGAAGGACTCGGCCTGGGCAGCCCCTACCCACTAAACCTTCCGCGAATGCCATCAGCCGTTATGAGCGGGGTGCCCCGGATCCATCAGCGACCGGACACTCCAACGACCGGCCGGTCCCGGCAAAGACCGGACTTCATCCTCAAACTTCTCCGGCACTCAGAGAAGTCCCGACGACGCCGAAGCATACTGGGGCCAGGTACCCATCCTGGCCCCGCTTCGGATTACGGGGGCGGCAAGAGGAGGCATCTGAAACGCCTTCTACACATTGCCTGCGGAGGGAGGGAGCCTCTGCGCTCCCCTCTCTGACCCCCCGCTCGTCAGCCTCCTTAGCTATGTCCTACCGTGCGGGAATATGAAATTAATAAGATTACCCCGCCTGTACAATGAAAAATGCAATAATGTAGATATTTTTCATCTATCAAAAAGTAACTTTAAAAATAATAAATTATCTGTGTACTTAGTCTAATTTAAATAGATTAAAATGTATTCAATCAGATATTTAATATATGTTGTAATCTCGATAAAAATATTTTTTGAGAAATATACGAAAATCACGTAAATATTTTTAGATACTTCCACACGGTTTAATGTCATTTTTGAAATCCTTACGCAAGCAGGTTTGTAGTTGCTTCGGGTTTTTTCCTCTTAGTTAAAAGTCACTTCTAGAGCTGTTATAGCAAATAGGTCTCTCATAATATTTCGTAGACAACTTCATCTTAGAGTCGGAGACCATTGGATTTACGGAACATGTCTTGAACAGAGTTACATGTCCAGCGTTGTCTTCACTCAGATCTGGGTGTCGTTAGCCAGGTGCCCCAGGTGTGAAGTCGTGTCAGATGACAGGCGTCCAATTATTCTGTATTTCGAAGCTTAACTAATTTCCATCTCATGCAGTCCACTTTCACCGCGTTCAGGGTTGTCGCGTACGGGTGTGGATTATTGTAGGATTATGTTCAGCCCTGTAGTTTCGAGCTCGTAGAATAAGGTTACGGTATTCCCTGCATATCGTAGAAGGCGACTAATGGGGAGGAAATCTTCAAAAAGATACCCCGCCTTCTGGAAGGCAGCGGTTATGTTGTGTATGGGGTTTTTGCCCACTAAAACCTCCCCGGTGGCCCTTCCTCGGTGCATGGTGAGGAACTCCGCGATCTGCAGTGGAACACGCCGGAGCCCCTCTGCACTCAAGGAGAGCACTTCCCGGGGGGGAGGTTACTTCCTCCCCTGTGCCTTCGCAGTGCAGGGCGACACGGGCCAGCCGATGCCGCCTTCTTCCCGGGTCCGCCTTGGAGGCCGACTAATGCCCCCTTTTAGTCGCCTTCTACGACCCCCAGAAGCGACAGCCCAGAACTACAGGGCTGATGCTTATGTATACCTTACCCTTATCCGTCATGTGAGACGACGCAGCATCTGTTAACATAAATACAGTAAAGCCTTTGAGTGATCATGCTTAGGATGCTGTTGGAGCTCCGCTGGGTCCGCACCCAGCGCACTAGAAATCCACACCTCTTACACATTGCCGCCAAAAAGCATGCCACCTGGGCATCCGCGAACAGCCCCGATGCACTACAGAAACGGGGAAGCCCCAACGAATGTATATGTCGCGTTTGATTTGATTTGAAGTCGAGTTTTGTTTCTATTCTAAAAATATTTGTTCTTACATTTTACATTTTTAAAACTAAACTTGACAACCCTAGCGATTGATAACGTACGTAGAGCGTTTCGAGAGCTTTCTAAAAAGTGGCGTTAGTTCCGGCCTCGTTAATTAGTCGCGAATTATTTACACAAAGGTTCATTTAACGAGATAGTATATAATAGATTGAAAAGTCTTTTCGGGTTATAGTATGTATGAATTTGTATTAAAATCTCTTTAGCTATACTATTTGTATTTGGCTGGTTTTGGTATCATTGAAAGTTTTAATTTTAAAGAACATAATTCCACATTCAAATTAGGAAAATGTGTGATTTTCATTTGTTTTTCATACTGTCAACATGAGTGAATCTAATGAAGAAATTCGATACATTTTAAAATTTAACTACAAAAAATTTTTCGATTCTTTATCTTGTTTCGTCTTCTCGTCTCCTCTTCAACGTAAAACATGTCATATGTTGCTTTTTCGTTTCATCAAATTTTCAAATCACAACGTTGCTAAAGAAGTTTCACTTCAAACAGTACAAAAAAGAACTCTTACTCTTTGGAAGTCGGTTAAAAAATATGTTATATTCAACGTATTTCCACGTATCGTAAGAGTACAGTTACACACATGTTTCGAAGAAGGATAAAAATAAACGCGTTCCCTATATAGAGCTCGCAAGCCTGGACCATAACACAAACCTGACAACCATTATTGGTCCCTTTTAACCCACCACTATATTTAAACCTCACGTTCAATCTCGTCCATACTTAAAATCCTTACACTGTAAAAGTTTCGTGGAGTTAGAACGGGAGATCATCTTACGCTGGTCGTTATGGGGTTTATTAATTTTTTTACAAATGTATTATGATCTCTATGTGAAGGGGATAAGATGCATCGCTGTTTAGTACTGAAATAGGTTGCGGGAGTGTCTCGTAACGGTACAGTCAGGAGCCTAATATGGGGTTGATTGCATGGTGTTTTTTTTCTGGCTTGTAGTTTCTACTAGGGTTGTGATTATACTATATTTATATATATATATATATACTAAAATTAAAACAAATAAAAAGCGGCTTGATCACTAAAAACAAATATATAAATAAGATTTAAGCTCATTTCACGCATTTGTAGGCAGCTTCGGTAAAGGCCGACTGAGTGCAACAAAATATATCTATATACAATGAGATGGTATTAACAAACCCAACCGCGCGGCAGCAGAGAGTTCCTGCACAAGTTAGTCCTGGAGATGAGATGGAGTTCCGTCCGCAGCTGTAGCGCGGGCAGTACCTCTGGGTGATGAACCCAGCACTGCAGCACCCTCCACACATATTTGACCAGTGACGTCTCCGCTCACCGTACTGCTTATAATATATTTATTTATACTTCCTATAACATATATTTATATATCAACAGCAATAAAATTTACAAAAAATATATAATAAGTAAGAAACAGACTGCCAATAACAGATCTTCGCGAATACGAAAAACATTACAAATATTTAATTGCGTGAGCAAAAACAAAAAAAAAAGCCTACTGACAATTTTTCAAGTAAAGAAATTTCGATAGAATGCCCGTCTTATTGCTACAGTTGTTGTATTAAAGATGGCTACTTCTATCATTTTCGAATATCTATTGAGCGTGTGACCAGCGCGCCACATAAATGAACTTTGACGATAGTTGAAAGATGCCAAAGGAAGATGGATAGGAATATGATCGTGCGCTGATTTCTTGGGCACGTTAAATTTTATTTTCGAGAGAAGAGTGGGACAGTCAAGGCTACCATTGATAATTTTCAGAAAAAAGGTAAATGTTTAATGTCTGTTCAGGCTCCTGCCGAAAAAGTGATTGCAATTCCGCACCGCGCGCGCCGATCACCGTTTAATTATTGTAGGCGTTATGTGGTGTAACAAGTGCTTTCAATACCGACACTGAGTCACTTGGCAAACTACCGCGATACTATTAACATCGTTTTGATAATATATCTATTTTTTAAAGAATTTTTGGGCTTTGATTTACACCGTTCTATACGCTAAAGATAGAACATGGTGGCCCATGAGGGGAACTAAAGAAGAATCCGCGAAATATCACATGTTCCGGCAGGAGCCTGAACAATGCCGATATCGGTAGTCAATAGCACACGTACATCACTATTGTACATATTTAGACCTCTAATTGGTTCGTAACTGTGAGGTATAAATGAGATGAACAGGTTACAAGTCCTACACACATCTTATGATGTGTACCTTAGCGAATATGTTTACGGGTAAAGACCAAAACAGACTTCAAACCAATAACGGATCAAATATGAAACCCTACTCACATGCTCATCACGCTGTTTTACGAAGTTCTGGCGGCAGTTTAACCGACTACCGAAAAAAGTGGTACCTTTCGACTGGGAGAACCGATTTTGATGATTCTTATTTTATTTGAAAGCTGGTGCTTCCAGTGACGTTCCATTTAAGTGTTAAAAGAGACCGTCTGCACATTGCCTTAGATTAGCCTTTAATGTGTCAGCCCTGTAGTTCTGGGCTCGTAGGATAAGGATACGAGATCCTGCCTTTCGTATAAGGCGATTAAAAGGGACCTCGGGTTCACTGGGCGACAAGGGTGAGGCCCTTTGTCGTCCGTTAAAGTGGCCCAGGGAAGAAGGCGAGATCGGCTGGCCCGTGTCGCCTTGCACTGCGAGGGCACAGGGGAGAGGGATTAACGGGACGTGCTTTCCGAGAGCACAGTACAGAGGGGCTCCGGTACGTTCCACTGGAGATCCCGGAGACTCGCACCATGCACCGAGGAAGGGCCACCGGTATTAGTGGGTTTTCCAAGATTTCCACCCCGTCAACAAAAAACAAGTTTTAATTTGTAATCCGTTAATGATTTTATTTGAAATCGATTTTTGTTTTTACACGCTAAGTATATCTGTCCTATATAAAGGTTATGTCTGATACATTAACTTAACATTGGTAAACTTTAATTGCTTCACGGTGACCAAGTTACGAAGTGAACATAACTTGACCACTTTATTTCAATTCAGATAACAAAATGACATGAAATACTGCGCCGTGTGGAGCGTGTTGCGACAATACGCTCCTAAATTTTTATTCACGTTGATACTTGTACAAGATATTTTTAAGTCCAATACGCCCACGCATCGGATGGCTGGAAGAAATAGAATGTATAGAATATGGCCGTATGTGATTTTTCATTATGAAACCAATCTATTAGAGTCATTTTTGTCATTGGTTTATCACTGTATATAGATATATTTTGTTACAGTCAGTCGCTCTTCATAGAAGCTGCATACAAATGCGTGGAAAGTGGTTACTGACTTCTGTCATATATTATATTATTATTTTGTTTCTTGTTAGTATATCAATCTGTTTCTTTTATTTGTATTGATCTGTGTACTACATATTTGTATATATACATGTGTGTGGTTGTTAATTTTTTTTAATAAAATCGAAATGTTACATCTGGAACGACACACACATTTAGCGTACATGCATATTTCAGAAATTACAACTTCTAAATATACATATTATATATTTACAATATAATAGGTATTTTACAAAAAACGTGCCAAACCGTCGTAGCTTGCCAGAGTGCTCAGAAGGCTGGTTTTTTTTTTATGACGAACTACACAGATTGGCCAGAGAAGCTGGCCTTCAGCCCTGTAGTTCTGGGCTCTCAAGAATAAGACTACGGTATCCCCTGCCTGTCGTACAAGGCGACTAAAAGGGGCCTCTCGTTCACTGGGCGACAAGGGTGGGGGCCTGAGTCGTCCACCAAAGTGGACCCGGGAAGAAGGCGACATCGGCTGGCCCGTGTCGCCTTGCGCTGCGAGGGCACAGGGGGGGAGGGAGTAACCTCCCCCCCGGGACGTGCTCTCCTTGAGCACAGTGCAGAGGGGCTCCGGTGCGTTTCACTGGAGATCCCGGAGCCTCGCACCATGCACCGAGGAAGGGCCACCGGGGAGGTTTTAGTGGGTAAGAACCCCACATAACCGCCGCCTTCCCCAGAAGGCGGGGTATCTTACAAGTACGTACAAGTCAGCATTCTGGTCAAAAATAAATAAATAAATAATTCCTTCATTAATAATGGAAATACATGGCCTGCAGTACAATGCAAATGAGTCTGAGGTCTTTTAGGATGGGCGAAAAAGTAAGGATAGTTTGCCCCCTATTATACTCGACAGTAAAGTTTTAAAGAGGGTCTATCAGCTTAAATACCTTGGTCATATACTGACTCCCGGCCTAAAGGATGACCTTGACATTGCACGAGAGCGGAGGGCGCTGTCGGTCGCAGATTTGCACGCTGTTCTCTAAATGTTAAGCACACTCTTCCGAGCCTACTGTACATCTTTTTACACGTGCAGTCTGTGGGCGAAGCATACTCAAAGATCGTACAGCGCTCTCCGTGTTCAATATAACAACGCGTTCATGGTTCTGTTGGGGCTGCCCCGTTTCTGTAGTGCACCGGGGATGTTCGCAGATGCACCGGTGGCATGCTTTTTTGCGACAATGCGCAAGAGGTGTGCAAATCTTGTGCGCAGGGTGCGGACCAGCTGCAATAGCATCCTGAGCATGATCGCTCAGAGGCTTGACTGTGTTTATGTAAACAGATACTGCGCCGTCTCACATGGGGTAAGGTATTCATAAGCATAGTCAAGCCGTTAGTATTATATTATATATTTTTTTATATTATTATTATTAATTTAATAAATATATAATTTAATGATGAGTCTAAGTTACTTAATTGAATAAATGAATTATTATTATTAATTACTTAAAACGGCAATAATAATACACACGCCTGTTATGTTTGATCCATGCCGTTTGATTTGATTTGAAGTCCGTTTTGTGTACTTATTTTTACGTCTTTACGGTAATTATTTAGATACTGTTTTTTTTTAAATTAAGTGATTTTTTTTGTTTACGGGGAGGTAATCTTCAAAAACATACCCGGCTTGTGGGGGGAAGGCGGCGGTTATGTGGGGTTTTTACCCACTAAAACCTACCCGGTGGTCCTTCCTCAGTGCATGGTGAGAGGCTTCGGGATCTGCACCGTGTGCCCTCGCAGTGCAAGGCGACACGGTCCAGCCAATGTCGCCTTCTTCCCGGATTCACCATAGCGGACGACAAAGGCCCTTGTCGCCCAGTGAACCCGAGGCCCCTTTTAGTCGCCTTCTACGACAGGCATACCCTGTCTTATTCTTGAGAGCCCAGAACTACAGGGCTGATATTTAGAGAAACATGCGTTAACCGCACCATACATCTTTTATTAGTGCGCGAGATGTTATGCTACATTTATCAGATAGCACGTGGGCGGACTTAGTCGTTGGTCAATTTTATTAAGCAATTTCCACAATTATAAGGGACGGTGCTGATGCGCGATTTTCTTATTAAAAATCAATGTAAATAATGTGTACGATATATTATATACCCAATATATAATTATATACACAATTGTTCAAGAGGTAAAGAGAATGTACGCGCGCACTGCTCTCTCTTGTTCATATAGTGTGATACAGACAATAGGTCTGTGTCTTAGATAATGAAATGTACCATAAATAAAATAGGATAAATACTCTAATAAAATAGGGAACGTAACCCTCTCTTTCAATCTTCACTAAGTTATATATCTCCTTCTCAACTTTCGGTCCCCTCGCCCGCTCACACTTTTCGTAATGCATTCACCAGCTTCTCACGTCAACTCATACATTTTCTTTCTCTCTTTCTTTCATAGCCAGGTACGTTTCGTCTAAGAAATAGTGCAGGCTTATTGTCTGTATCATACTGTAGGAGCAAGAGAGAGCAGTGCGCACATTGTCCATCTTGAACAATCATGTATATATTATGTTTTAAGTACATACATACAGATGAAGATAAAGAAGTTTCACTACTGATACTACATACAATAACGTAAATACAATATCATTCTTATCATCTATACAAAAACATATGGGGCTCAAGTTAATGTCAGAAAGAAAACGTACGACGTATGGCCCGGTCGACAGTTCAAATAGAGAAGTGCTCCGATCGCCAAACTTTACAGGATTACTCGCCAGGTCAATCTGAAGATTCCCTGAAAGTTTCATTGAAATCTGTCCAGCCGTTTTGAAGCCTTGATGCAACATATCCACACACTTTCTCTTTTATATATATAGATTACACTGCAGGTCTTCGTCGTACGTTGAAAAGTCGCACGACTTCCCTTGCAAGAAAGTCGTTCGTGTGTACTTGCTTAGGCCCCTGTCAAATAGCGTGGGCAAGTAACCGTTATACAGATTCTATACACGCGAACGATCCCATCGATCATATATCGCTCCCAACTTGCGCAACGCCATGGGGATTTAACAGTCGCACTACTTTGGTTCACACTATATTAATAACTATATATTCACTAGACCACGGTGCGCCTTCACATTGGCTTATTTTATATCATTATATATTAATATAAATAAAAAAAAATTGAAGCGTCAATAGCCTAATGGTTTAGGGTATGAAGAAATAAGTACAAAGAGAGAAAAATAAAGAAAAACAAAGAAAAATATATATATATATATATCGAAAGAAAAATCATTAAGATACGAAGATAAATAATTACCAGCTTGAACAATCTTTGACCCCCTCTAGTCAGAGAAACAAATAGAATTTCCCGGAAAGGGAGAAAACATGTCCTTTCCGGGAAAACCAAAAATGGTTTAGGGTACGGTGTGCGAATCATAAGGTCGTAGGTTCGAATCTACCATTGGACTATTGACGTGGACCATCTCCTAGCACATGCTTAAGCTTAGTTAGAATGGTTAACAAGATTGTTAGTAATATTTCTGAAAAAAAAAATATTGCTAGCTTTCTTTTTGTTAAAAAATGAAACTTTCAGGGAATCTTCAGATTGACCTGACGAGTAATGTGTAGTTTGGTGATGATCGGAGCACTCCTCTTTTTGAACTTTCGAATACAGCTGGCAAAGTATCTCTCATCGCGAGCAACTCAAAAACGTACCCAAAGACTTGATGCCAAACATATGTGTATATTTATGTTATTATGAACCATATTGAAGTACAATGGAGTTTATTGAAGTATGATACAGTATATCCCTAAATGATAAGAATGATATTGTATTTACTGATATGTACATGGGTAATGATCTTCACCCGCTCGAGAAGAGAATGAATACGGAACGAAATGAATAATTTAATATATTGTGAGAGTTAAATTAAATATTTAATGATAACAATATTATTCAAACAATAAACTTCTGGGGAAGGCGGCGGTTATGTGGGGTTTTTACCCACTAAAACCTCCCCGGTGGCCCTTTCCTCGGTGCATGACGAGGGGCTCCGGGATCTCCAGAGGCACGCACCGGAGCCCCTCTGCACTGTGCTCAAGGAGAGCATGTCCCGAGGGGGGAGGTTACTCCCTCCCCCCCTCTGCTTGTCCCTTGCGATGTCGCCTTCTTCCCGGGTCCACCTTGGCGGACGACAAAGGCCCCCACTCTTGTCGCCCAGTGAACCCGAGGCCCCTTTTAGTCGCCTTCTACGACAGGGGATACCGTAGTCTTATTCGTAAGAGCCCAGAACTACAGGGCTGGGTACGCTAGTGACTTAATAAAGAATCTATTTATCTAATGTAAACCCTTACAAACAACAAAATTCACAACGTCCTCCCTTTTTGAAGTCGGTTACAAATACTTGAAAGCTCATTCAATTTAGAAGTGCACATTACCCTCCTCCCCTTCGCGCCTCCCCTCTCCCGTGAGGACACGCTCACACGTGACAGTGGCATTCACAATGCTCCAAACCGGTGTTTCGAGTCGCGATACAAACAAACCGAACCACCATTGTTCGCAGGACGTGCTGCGTTTAGACGACTTGACCGAACTTGTACTTTGGGTTTAAAGAATTTATTTTTTATAAGAACATTTTTACAAAGTTCACTTAAAATGAGATATAAGGTACTTAAATAATATAATTAATGATGTGCCTCTGGGCCGCAGGTAGATGTCGTCACATGTGTATCATCAAATCTTCTAGCTTGTTTTTAAATTGCTGGAAAGTGTCGCACTCCTTCACTTTATTTGGCAGGCTATTGTATAACTGTGTTCCTTCGTTACAATATCGTTTTCTTTCCGTAATTGGTACGTGGGGTGATTAGGTCGAGCTTATCTTTGTTCCTCAAGTAACGAGTTCTTTCTTTTTTATGCAATTTTATATTTGTGTGAATTGAATTTGTTATAATTTTCCTAATTAACCCTTATTGTGGCAAGAGTGTACTTTGAAGAAAAGTAAAAAAAAAATCGTGATATGAATAGACGTATTTTGGAAAACCAAGATGTACACTATTCTATAGAGTGCTACACGTACAGTGATTATCGCATTTTTAGGAATGTATATAATGAAGTCCACATAGTCTTCCATGTATATGTGAATTGAAAGACTGCGTTTCTGTAGAATATTTAGAGAAACAACATATTATGTCCTTATTCCATCTCTATCTCTTTTAAATAAATGTCACGACACTCACAATTGTGACATTAAGCGTTTGAATAATTATTATAAAATACAATTAAAGAATAGATTTAAGTAAAGAGGTTGTATATCTTTACTTTACATGCATATTATGCTATACATTGCTATGTTTAGGGTTAGAGTGTAAGTACAGTAAGTGTGTAGTTGTGTGATATTAAATAATTGTGTTCTTTTATATAATTCATCTGTTGGCGTTAGGTAGTTATAGGTAGTTATACTTTACACTAAGCTCCCCGAAGTGGCTATTCAAGTATCATCTTTATTTATGTATTTTTTATTTATTGAACACCAACACGATGAACATATTTAACAAACAATACATAAAACAGTGAAAAGTTGTAAAGTTTTTTTTTTTAGTTCACGAACTACACAGATTGGGCAGAGAAGCTGGCCTTGACTGCTTCACCGGATTTGAGAGGTGGCATAGCTCTTAGGTCGCTTAGCCTGAACCTCTATCGCTAGTAACTCGACACAGGGGTCCCCCCGGTGAGGGGTAACCTCGGCTTGGACGGTAAAGTTAATGCCATCGCAGTTATAGGTGTAACTGAGATTTTACTGCAAGCAATGAAATGGCGAGTGACAATGTTAAGTTAAAAATTAACTATTAAAAAAAAACTATTTATAGGTTAGTGATTTTTTAAACTACTACACATCGGAGTGCGAGGCGACATCGGATGACCCGTGTCGCCTTGCACTGCGAGGGCACAGGGTGGATGCATTAACCTTCCCCCGGGACGTGCTCTCCAAAGAGCATAGTGCAGTGGGTGCAGTGGCTCACCTATAAAGGGCCACTGGTTTAGTGGATAAAATTCCCACATAACCGCCGCCTTCCCCAGAAGGCGGGGTATCTTGTTGAAGATTTGCGCTTTTTTTGTTGGAAGGCAGCGGTTATGTGGGGATATTACCCTCTAAAACCTCCCCGGTGGCCCTTTCCTCGGTGCATGACGAGGGGCTCCGTGATCTCACGTGGAACGCATCGGAGCTCCTCTGCAATGTGCTCAAGGAGAGCACGTCCCGGGGGGGAGGTTACTCCCTCCTCCCTGTGCCCTCGCAGCGCAAGGCGACACGGGCCAGCCGATGTCGCCTTCTTCCCGGGTCCACTTTGGTGGACGACGCAGGCCCCCACCCTTGTCGCCCAGTGAACCCGAGGCCCCTTTTAGTCGCCTTGTACGACAGGCAGAGGATACCGTAGTCTTATTCTTGAGAGCCCAGAACTACAGGGCTGTGAAGATTTCCCCTCCGTCAGCAGAAAAAAGAGCAAGTGACTTGCTCAGTTCAAACGCAGCATAGTTTTGAAGTTATTTTTGTTTAAACTCATCCAGCATAGACAAAGTATAATGGTCTCATGTGTCACGCTGTGATATAATTGTTCTATACATTACGATGTTATTTCAGATAGGAGGTTCGACTTCTTTTAGTGTTTCGAACATAATAATTCAATTATTAGGGTGAATACAAACTATAGCCGTGAGCAAAAATAAAGGGTCGGTTAAGAATGTTTGAATATCTCGGAAGATAAAGACGCTAGCTAACTGAAATAAATTGTGCATGATAGACAATCAAATATCCTTAAAATGAAATAAAATATTTTTATTAATTTATTTATATTTCATTAAGAAAACGAACTTAAACGAAAAAGGATATTAAGAATAAAGATAAATTTAATCAGACTCGTAATTTGAGGCAGAAATTGTCTCATTCATTATTTGAACGAATGAATGAATGGATATACTTTATTGCACAACTATTAACAAATACATCACAGTAATAATACATTTTATATATTAATATGATAGCGTATATGTAATTGGATGCGCAATGGACAGTCTTAGCTAAGAGCGAACTCTTCCAGACAGACGTTGATTCTCGTGTTGGGTGTAATTACATCTATTCCTTCCATCACCAGCCTAGCCTTTCGGTGTTTCACAGATTACATTTTGGTGAGTGTGCACAGGAATTACACGAGTTAATTCCACCATCCCTGTCCTACCTGCGGACGTTAAGACGTTTGGCGGGTCTCCACCCTTTCATAGTCGATGTTGATGAGTCATCGTTCATCGTGCGTACAGCAAAGGAGTGGAACAAGTTGCCGGCGGCAGTCTTACCGTTCAAGTACGACGTAGGAGCCTTCAAGAGTAGATTGAATAGGCACTTACTAAACTAGCGCGTACCATCTTTAGACTATATCACCACTTAACATCAGGTGGGATCGTGGTCAAGCACTAGTTTATACCACATAAAAAAAACCAGACCATCGAACAATATTTACTATTTCCAGCATTTTAGAGGCACATTTGACGGACAGTCTTGGCGCTGTTAATTCTGAATCGATTTTGATTATTTTTGTCCGAGATTTGCCTTCAATTAGTTTCCATATTAATTTTGTTGGTATAGGACCTTGGGCTCCGAAGTATCTCGAATATACTATCGAAGTAAAGAAGTAAAGTCCACGTCCAGGAGTGTGTTTGTATTGACCAAACTCTTACTGTTTCAGGGTTACCTGCACGTGTGGAAGAGAGACGCTACCTTCTCTGACGAGGAGTTGTCGGAACTGTTCAATAATATTGAAGACATCTATGCTTTTAACAGGTAATGTACTTAAACGCCAAATAATTTTAACGTAATACAATAATCACTTTTTACGTGGACGCTACGGTGCAGTAGAAAAATTGCAAAGTTCGTAGGCAGCAATACATTCAATTTCAACAAATGCCTAAAATAGTCGCCGATCCCCAACATATTGCAGGGCTATTTTCAATACTGAGCTATAATTGCTTGAAATAAACAGAGGCGGACTTGGAAAATTTTAAAATATTAAATAATTTGAAGAGATAAAGCCGCCCTTTCCCACTATGTATATATTTTTTTATGATTTTTTTTATCAAAACAAATAAAAGACTACTGATGTGTGGCGTTACGCGATTAGATCGTATAAGTAACGAACACATCCGGGGCAGCCTTGGAGTCCGCGACGTAGCAGATAAACTGCAGGAAAGTCGTCTCCGATGGTATGGCCACATATACCGCAGGCCGTCTGACTATGTCGGCAATAGATGCCTAGCCCTCAATGTACAAGGCCCAAGACCCCGTGGCAGGCCCAAGAAACGCTGGCTGGACGTCGTTAAAGCGGACATGTTAGTGAACCACCTAACAAATGAGGATGCCGAAGACCGGGCAAAGTGGAGGAGACTAAGTTTGAAAGCGGACCCTGGCTGTAGGCCGGGAAAACGCTAGGCAGAAGAAGAAGAAGAAGAAATAAAAAGACCACTGTAAAAAAATTATCTCAACACCTTTATTTTATTAACACTGTTTTATAAAAATATATAATTAATAATAGCGCCATCTATCTAAACCAGTTGATACTAAAATTGTTTAGTTTTTATTTAATGTTGACGTTTTTTGCCGGCTAGGGTACCCCTCGGATACACAATACACCATACATTCTTTACTTATATCTCAAAGGGTTTAAGTAGCATTTTGGTCGAAAACTCCCATAAGGATTATATTTTCGAAAATATCGTTATATTTTAGCTAGTGTATACGAAACCTTAATAAATGATTTTTGAATGAACTTTCCTCGAGAACTACTCTATCGATTGGTAAGCACAGCATGAAAATCAGTGTAGTAGTTTTTGAATTTATCGCGAAGAAACAGACTGACAGCGGGAAGCGACTTCACTTTCGGCGAAGGAGGCAGCTAAAGCTACCCTGCTTGGGTTAAAACGGAGTAAAAAGTTACATTCATAAACATACTTCGTCTTTCATTGTTCGTACAGCATGGGGCTGGAATAGTTTGCCCGCGTCTTTCTCTCCCTCAATTACAATGTGGGTATTTTCAAGAGTAGAGTGAATAGGTATTTACTAAGCTAGTGCGCCTTACCATCCAGGACTGCATTCCCACTTAACATCAGGTGGGTTCGTAGTCAAGCACTTGCTTAGAAAGTGTAAAAAAAGATTATATTTATTGTATAAATTTCATTTCAAATACTGCCCTGGTAAGAAGGGAATTACAAAGTAAGGGAATAGGTCCCTCGTTTTCGTATGGAAAGAGGGTAGTTTTATAAAAGGCTCCCCTATTCACATATATTCGTGGGCCTCTCGCATTGTGATCATTGTAATAGACGGAATTCGCGCGCGGTCCGAACTATTGTGATTGCGGGAATATAGAATTACTACATGCTTTGACATTTTAAAGTGCATTACGTATTATCCTATAAAATATTATTAACAGTAAATAAATAAGATTTAAAACAAAAACCGATGTCAAATAGAATCCAGCGCTTTTTTTTTAATGACGAACTACACAGATTGGCCAGAGAAGTTGGCCTTGACTGCTTCACCGGATTGAGAGGTGGCATAGCTCTTAGGTCGCTTAACCTGAACCTCTATCGCTTGTAACTCGACACAAGGGTCCCCGGTGAGGGGTAACCTCAGCTTGGACAATTACGCGTAAGCATTCCGATCCAAAGGCGCCCGAGAGGGCCGAACCATGACTCGGTCGATTACTATTTCACGAATAATCTAAGGGACATTCAAAAACTAAACTAAATTTGAATGTCACTTTGGGAAGCGTGAAGCTGGGAGAAGAAGTGGCCGAAGAAACTCCAGCAATACTCTTAACATTTAAGGGGTGGGGGAAAAGATCGAAATTAATTCTTTCGCCTTTGGATTATCACGTGCTAGCCGTAAAAAAACAATCGCGTATCGTAAATAAAAAAAAAACATAAACATTTCCAAGCGTTGGAAACGCATTTCGCCGCTCAAGTAATCAACGAAAACAATAACAATAAAAACTGGAAACGCGAGAACAACGACTCTTAAACACCGACACCGCGAGTGACCACGTTCCAGTGTCGTAAAGTGGCGAAACAATGGCTTGCGGCCGCCCGTCACACCGTATTTTTGCGCTCGGGTTAACTGGTAACTGGTGCCTTCTCTCTTACCTGCACTTTAATAACGCAGTTTAAGTTAAACTGGCACCGCTGTGCTATTGTATTCTAAAATTAGCTTCGCTTTTCAATGACTCTTTGTAGCTAAGGAAGCACAAAGAATACGTTTTTATAATTTAATAAAGGACCAGTTTGACAAAGAAGAAATAGCTAACAAAAAGCGTACTCAGGGAACATAATAGAATAAACATTTATTGGATACAAGAGGAAAAAACATGTAGCTCTTTTTTTTGGACGAACTACACAGATTGGCCAGAGAAGTTGGCCTTGACTGCTTCACCGGATTGAGAGGTGGCGTAGTTCTTAGGTCGCTTAGCCTGAACCTCTATCGCTAGTAACTCGACACAAGGGTCCCCGGTGAGGGGTAACCTCAGCTTGACAATTACGCGTAAGCATTCCGATCCAAAGGCGCCTGAGAGGGCCGAACCACAACTCGGTCGGTTGCTATTTCACGGATAATCTAAGAGACATTCAAAAGCTAAACTAAATTTGAATGTCACTTTGGGAAGCGTGAAGCTGGGAGAAGAAGTGGCCGAAGAAACTCCAGCAATACTCTTAACATTTAAGGGGTGGGGGAAAAGATCGAAATTAATTCTTTCGCCTTTGGATTATCACGTGCTAGCCGTAAAAAAACAATCGCGTATCGTAAATAAAAAAAAAACATAAACATTTCCAAGCGTTGGAAACGCATTTCGCCGCTCAAGTAATCAACGAAAACAATAACAATAAAAACTGGAAACGCGAGAACAACGACTCTTAAACACCGACACCGCGAGTGACCACGTTCCAGTGTCGTAAAGTGGCGAAACAATGGCTTGCGGCCGCCCGTCACACCGTATTTTTGCGCTCGGGTTAACTGGTAACTGGTGCCTTCTCTCTTACCTGCACTTTAATAACGCAGTTTAAGTTAAACTGGCACCGCTGTGCTATTGTATTCTAAAATTAGCTTCGCTTTTCAATGACTCTTTGTAGCTAAGGAAGCACAAAGAATACGTTTTTATAATTTAATAAAGGACCAGTTTGACAAAGAAGAAATAGCTAACAAAAGCGTACTCAGGGAACATAATAGAATAAACATTTATTGGATACAAGAGGAAAAACATGTAGCTCTTTTTTTTGGACGAACTACACAGATTGGCCAAAGAAGCTGGCCTTGACTGCTTCACCGGATTGAGAGGTGGCGTAGTTCTTAGGTCGCTTAGCCTGAACCTCTATCGCTAGTAACTCGACACAAGGGTCCCCGGTGAGGGGTAACCTCAGCTTGACAATTACGCGTAAGCATTCCGATCCAAAGGCGCCCGAAAGGGCCGAACTTTGACTCGGTCGATTGCTATTTCACGAATAATGTAAGGGACATTCAAAAACTAAACTAAATTTGAATGTCACTTTCGCGTTGGCGCTGGGAGAAGAAGTGGCCGAAGAAACTCCAGCAACGCTCTTAACATTTAAGTGGTGGGGGAAAATATCGAACTTAATTCTTTCGCCTTTGGATTATCACGCCGTAAAAAAACAATCGCGTATCGTAAATAAAAAAAAACATAAACATTTCCAAGCGTTGGAAACGCATTTCGCCGCTCAAGTAATCAACGAAAACAATAACAATAAAAACTGGAAACGCGAGAACAACGACTTCGACTCTTAAACACCGACACCGCGAGTGACCACGTTCCAGTGTCGTAAAGTGGCGAAACAATGGCTTGCGGCCGCCCGTCACACCGTATTTTTGCGCTCGGGTTAACTGGTAACTGGTGCCTTCTCTCTTACCTGCACTTTAATAACGCAGTTTAAGTTAAACTGGCACCGCTGTGCTATTGTATTCTAAAATTAGCTTCGCTTTTCAATGACTCTTTGTAGCTAAGGAAGCACAAAGAATACGTTTTTATAATTTAATAAAGGACCAGTTTGACAAAGAAGAAATAGCTAACAAAAAGCGTACTCAGGGAACATAATAGAATAAACATTTATTGGATACAAGAGGAAAAAACATGTAGCTCTTTTTTTTGGACGAACTACACAGATTGGCCAGAGAAGCTGGCCTTGACTGCTTCACCGGATTGAGAAATGGCGTAGTTCTTAGGTTGCTTAGCCTGAAACTCTATAACACATGTAACTCAGCGCTGATTTACAGCCTAATAACCTAAAAAATCTATCGAAAGGCGGACGCTATTCTTTTGTGTGTAAATATGAACGTGGTTGCAGAACATTCCATATTCGTAATATATGTATTAGGAGATCACTCCCGAAAACGAAGACAGACGATGGTACTGCAGTTTCACCGGGGTTTTGAGAAGTGGCACACCTCTTTGGTCGCTAAGCCTGAAATTACCCGAACGAAGCGATTTGTTTCGTCTTTCATTCTTCGTACAGCAAAGGACTGGAATAGTTTGCCCGCGTCTGTCTTTCCTTCCGATTACAATGTGGGTATTTTCAAGAGTAGAGTGAATAGGCATTTACTAAGCTAGTGCGCCTTGCCATCCAGGACTGCATTTCTACTTAACATCAGGTGGGATCGTAGTCAAGCATTTGCTTAGTAATAATAAAAAATCTTTAGGAGTAACTGGGCGTTGGTTGGCTGGGCTATGGCCCTCATAAGCAAGCTCAAAGTCGCACAACGAGCTTTGAAGAGGGCTATTCTCGGAGTATCTCTATGAGATCATATCAGGAATGAGGAGATCTGTAGACGAACGGCAATGGGCAGGGCACATAGCGCGTAGGACAGATGGCCGAGAGGGCCGAAATTATCGATTGGAGACCACGGACCGGCAAGCGCAGTGTAGGACGTCCACCCTCAAGGTAGTCTGATGACCTCATAAAGGCCACAGGACCTTTTGGAAATCGTTGGGGAACGCTTAGATGCAGCAGTGGATGTTTAACGGGTGAAATGATGATGATGACATAACTGGGCGCAAGGGCACCCGACAAGGCCACACCTTACCATTTATTATAAAGATAAGAGTAGCAACGGATTTGTAACTAAGTAAGACTTAATTCCTATGGTTTTCCTTCGTCCAGGTCGCTCTGTGAAGAGCTGAACACGTGTCGACTGGATGCCACCTGCATCGCTCGATGTTTCGTCAACAACACAGCGGGCTTCGCCGTGTACACGTCTTACTGCACGGGGTATCCTCGCACCATGGAGAGACTGGCAGCACTCGCCTCCAAGCCGCAGAGCGCGAGGGAGTTCAGGGAGAGACAGATGGAGTTACAGCATCCGTTGCCACTCGCGTCCTACCTCCTCAAACCGGTACAGAGGATATTGAAATATCATCTACTTCTTCAGGTAAGATGACATACAATGACATGATAGAGAATTCTCTTGGGTTGACACTTATTAACCATTCCAATTATAATTTACAAATCTATATACATATATATATATAAAAGAGAAAGTGTGTTGGTATGATCTATATAGGCTCCGAAACGGCTGGACCGAAATCAATGAAACTTTCAGGGAATCTTCAGATTGACCTAGCGAGTAATCCTGTAAAGTTTATTTACTATGACGATATTCTATTGTTTAATAACCCAAATTTGTATTGACACATGCGTTGTGTATTTTATGTTATTATGAACCATATTGAAGTACAATGAAGGATATTGAAGTATAATAAAGTATACTGAAGTATATTAAAGATAATAATTAAGCATTTTGAAGTATTCAAGGTAAGTTATAGCGACGCGAATGTATCCGTTTACTGATGCTGTTGATATGTACATGGGTGGGTTCTTATGTTCACCCGTTCGAGAAGAGAATGAATACAGAGAGAAAATATTTAATGATGTAAGTTTATTGTTTAAATAAAATATAGCAAAATCTAGCTCTCCGAAGCGGCCTGTGTACGCTAGAAAAAAATAAATTAAACAGTACTTTTTTTCTGAATGAATATTGGATAGGCAAGTCGGCGTCTACAGTTTTACTGGGTTTTACAGAGGTGGTACATAACCGCTTTTTACTACATGCATATGAATGTATATACGGTACATGTACTAAAATAGCATTTCTTACAATGTTTGTCTGTCTGTGTGTTCCTCCTAATCTCTGGAACGGTTTGACCGATTTTGACGGGAGTTTTACTCACAGATAGCTATTGTAATAAAGAGTATTGTACTTTTATTTTACAAAATAATAGTAAAAAATAGTTTTTAATCGCGGGTAATTTCGATTTATTTTTTGCATGAACATCCCTAGTGTACACGTGTTACTGTTTCACAGAATGTGGTGAAGCAGTGCGCGTCCCGGGAGACAGAGTACGCCTTGCTGAAGATGACCGGCATAGCGCAACACATCGACGACATGAAGCGAAGACACGAGCACTCCGTCCGCGTACAGGTGAACTTATTTCATTCAACCGACTTCAAAAAAGGAGGAAGCCTTCAAATCTTGTTCTTTTTTCGTGCCACTCACAGCACGTTCATTTATGAACTCGTAATTTTCATTTCTTTTTGAAAGGGTTTGGTTTCAATTACTTCCCATACGAACTTTGTTGGAGGACTCCTGCAAATGATATGTTCCTAAACATCGGCTGGCCCGTGTCGCCTTGCATTGCGAGGGCACAGGGGGAGGGGGTCACCCCCTCCTAATAGCGTTAACGTATTATATAATTCGATTTGAAATCGGTTTTTGTTTTTCTTCAAAATATACATATTTATTTAGGAATAAGTGGAGATAGCGAGCTGTTTTTACTGTTTTAATACACTTACTAGGTGCATATATTACGGTTCGAATATCGTCTTCACATATATACAGGACGTTAGCGATGAAATCGAAGACAGACGTTAGTACTAATGACACCTTTGATGATGGGATGGAAAAAATAGATCCTGTTTAAAAATCATATATTTAAAAAACAGCAATGAAACACGAAATACCTCGGGTCAACGACCGTAGGCGCGCGGAGGGGCGACTATTTTGTGCTACTTTGTTTTTCATTGCTGGTTTTTATTAGTAAAGTAATGTATTTTTTATGAAACTATCATTTCATATAGCTATACTACTCGTAACATGATGAAGCGTACATACATGCTGATAAAACGTTTTAGAAATATGATATTTTTTCAATCAGGATCGATTTTTTTCGTCCCATCATCAATGATCCCCTAATATACTGTATGAGGTCAAGAAGAAATCATACGAGTGGCTGTTTTAATTTTCAGGAGATTCAATCCCTGCTGTACGGCTGGAACGGTCCGGACTTGACAACTTACGGAGAGTTGTGCGCCGAAGGGACATTCAGGTATTGACCTTTAAATAACCGACAGAAAAAGAGCGCCGCAGTAGCTCAGTGACCGAGCGATCGCCTCGAGTTGTATAGTACCCGAGTTCGATCCTAGATGCAAGGAAAATCTTTTCTCACTACTACTATAATACCGTTTGATTCGATTTGAAGTCGGTTTTTGCTCGTAAATATACTTTTTAAATGGTGATTTTACAATCCAATGAACTTGTCTAGGCTTTCTAGTCTAGTATTGACTAAGTTTGATGTTCTCCAGAGTGTTCGGCGCGAAGGCCATGCGTCACGCCTTCCTCTTCGACAAGATGCTGCTGGTAACCAAAAACAGGGAAGACGGTATTCTCGCATACAAGTCTCACATCATGGTCAGTATATTTATTTAATCATTTATTTACACTTATTGTGTAACAAACCTTAAACTTACGCTCACACTCGGGGTAGGTAGAGACAGCTTTCGCTGTTCTCTTTTCATCAGGTTTGTTACGTCCCATAACGCGAAACGCGTATCGAAACGCAATGATCGAGAAAGGCTGAGAAAACTTGTAAAATTCGCAGAATATACCATAAATTTTTCGGCAATATTTATTTATAAACTCTTTATTGTTTATTATTATGAAATAAAATTAAAAAAAAGACAATATAATGAAAATACATAAACAGTGGACGACCTTATCGCTAAAAGCCATCTCTTCCAACAATCTTTGGATGGAGAGGAATAATAAGAAGCGGCGGGAGTTTATGATAAGTAGATGTACTGATAAAAAATATTTACATACTAACATACATACATATAATATAGGTATAAATATATACATATCAAAATATATATTACGAAAAGACAAAACGTGTGTAAAAAGTATTACAAATAATATATTTACATATATATCATAACAGTATAAATGATGTTAGGCGGACTTGTCTAAGTAAAACTTTTTAACTTTGATTTTAGATTTGATCGTATTTATCGTCTGTGATTTCTAATGGTCACAGGAAGAGAGTTCTACAGACGGACAACGCGTACGGTTAATTTATTTATTTATTCTTTATTTGCACACAATACAAAAAATAAAGGTACAAATAGGCGGACTTAATGCCAGTAGGCATTCTCTGCCAGTCTACCTTGGGGTTGTGAAGAGACAAAGTAACGGGTGCAAGCTATATGAGAAAATAATAAATAAAAGAAAACTATAATAAATACATGCATACTTACAAATAAATTAAACATATAAACATAATAATTATATATAATATAAAATAGATACATATATAAATACATATAAATAGAATTATAGATGGATAGGGACAGCAATTGACAAACTATTCATTGCTTAGGTAAAGCTTCCATAGTAAATGTTTGAAAGTAGATTTAGTTCCAGCTGTATAATCAGTTGCTGTAAAAGTTGGTGTCATGCGAAGATGTTTTTATTGTATTCTAGACACATTGATAAGTATGGACAGACAAATAGCTCTTATAGATATATCATTGCAATAGCCTGTATGAACTTGGAGATTATATTCTGTCCCTACCAATTTCCGAATTTACATCATTGTTAATTTCGTTTCAAAATGTCAATACCCTCTAATTAGTTCAATGAATAACTGATTGAACAAATTCCAACAGTACATATTTTTCATTTTTAAAACTTTCGAAGCCACTTGTGGAGGCCGCTGGGCAAATTAAATCTGACCCTGGTAACAAGAGTGAGTCTAACTCCATACGCCATTTTAAGTAATTATTTGTATTTAAAAAAAGTATTTTATTAGTTCATGCCGACTGTATCGTATCCTAAATTAAACATCTTAGCCATGGTTGTCTATGAACGGTTGCAGTGCAACAATATGATGCTGGTGGAGTCGATAGCTGGCGCCCCACTCTCCTTCCACGTAATCCCCTGGGACGCGCCACGAGCTCAGCTCACACTGCAGGCCAGGTCGGCCCGCCACAAGCGGGAGTGGACCCTGTTACTAAAGCGGGTAAGTCGAACAACGCTAATTTATAATTTTCATGCGTAAACGCCTATTGGCTCTCCTTTTGTACCCAGCCCCGCACACCGACACCACACCCCGCACACTCGTGGTGTACAGTCACGATCTAAATTATATATTAATTGACTTTTGTTTCCGTGAATTTTGAGATTTTTTATTGACTGTTACATAATTGTTTCTATTTTTTTAAGTTGTGCTGTATTGTAACGTATTTTTATTTAAAGAGTGAACATGCCAATATAAGTACAAACAAAAATGCTTTATACGAATGATAAATTGCGTGCGCGACTGTACTCATACCCAGCTATCCCTCACACGTGATCCCTATCGCTCAGCGCTAGAATTATTTGTCGCTAACTCTCACTACCGTTAATTCTATTTCCGTTCCACCTTCGAAATTCCCGACGCGCTGCTAGATTTCATCCTTTTGTTGTGGACATCCCTTAACCACAAACAAAGCGCTTTGCTTCGTTTTCTTTATTCGTTCTTTATTCTTTATTCTTTATTCCACCAATTACAATATGTGTTCAAGAAGAGAGTGAATTGCATTTACTAAGCTAGAACGCCTGCATTTCCACTTAACATCAGGTGGGCTCGTTGTCAAGCGATTGCTTAGAAATTATAAAAAATAAATTCGTCAGTTATAAAAATATTTTACGATTTTTCTTCAGGTAATTTTAGAGAACTATAATGCTGTGATACCGTCGCACGCGAGACAGCTGGTCATGGAGTTGGGGCAAAATAAAACTGACGGTAAATATATTTATCTTAGTACCAACAATTTTTTTTGTTGACGGGGTGCATCTTCAACAAGATTCCCGCCTTGTGGGGGAAGGCGGGGTTTTGTAGGGTTCTTACCCACTAAAACCCCCTCGGTGGCCCTTCCTCGTTGCATGGTGAAGGGCTCCGAGATATCTAGTGGAACGCACGGGACTACCTCCGCACTCTGCTCTCAGAGAGCAGGGGAGGTTAATCTCTGCCCTCCCTTCCCCCCGTGCCCTAGCAGTTCAAGACGACACGGGCTAGCCGATGTCACTTACCGGGTCCACTTTAGTGGACGACAAAGGCCCCTACAACTGTCGCCCAGTGAACCCAAGGACCCTTTTAGTCACCTTAAGATTTGCCATGGTCGGCAAAGTGCAGCTCTGACACATTAACAATTACCCTCGCGCGTTACCGCTATTTTATGAGCAGGCCCCACCCTTAGATGCTATGCTTCTTCGGCCACTTCTTCTCCCAGCGCCAACGCTTCCCGAAGTGGCACTCAAAGTTAGTTTACCTTTTGAATGTCCCAATTATCCGTGAAATAGCTACCGACCGAGTCGTGGTTCGACCCTCTCGGGCGCCCTCGGATCGGAATGCTTACGCGTAACATAGTAACCGTCGAAGCCGAGGTTACCCCTCACTGGGGGGAAACTTCTGCCGAGTTACTAGCGATAGAGGTTTAGGCTAAGCGACCTAAGAGCTATGCCACCTCTCAATCTCTTGCATAAACACATGAATACTCAAAAGCTATATAACAAACTTTAGTCTATAAACTCGGACTTAGGTGCAACATCTTCCTAATACAGGCTATAAATTAGTCTCGCAGGGAGATGTGTACCGAAGGACGAAAACTAAGTGAGAAAGTGTTTGTGGAATTTGTTATATAGTATGTGTTTTTGATAATATGTTTCCAATATTTTGTGTGCATGCCGGTCATTTAAAATGTAAGGGTGTGTAAAAAAGTAAAATAAATATTTCAAAATATTTCATATTTCATTTCAATCCGGTGAAGCAGTCAAGGCCAGCTTCTCTGGCCAATCTGTGTAGTTCGTCATTAAAAAAAAAGTTTAGTTTAATGTAATATAATAAAAGTGTACTAAACAAGCAGATTTAGCTCCCAATTTTAAATTGTTGTAATGTTCATATCTGTCTCTTTGGCTAATAAGTTTTACGACAACTGCACTACACCGTACTTCGAAATAATAGAGAGGGTATAGTAGCGTTTATTTTATTGTTTTTGTTCCGTCACCTTTGATACGATTTGTAATTTATTACTCATAATTCTAACTTCGTATTTGTTGCAGATGACATGTTAGCGGAGAAATCTCACAATCTCATAACGCAAGCATCAATGAGAAAACAACTATCTGCGCCGGAGTACCTCGAAAAAAGGAAGCTGGAAAGAGAAAGAAGGAAATCATTTGAAAATGGAATAAGAGGCCGTATGAAGAAAGTTAACAGGAAGTATACGTTGCTCAGCTCTCGGAACGAGACCATAGAGTGCGACTGTGTCCAAGTGTCCGCAGAAAAAGGGATAGATTATATTTGCGATAACTGTTACATAAATCTCTGTTGTGATTGTGAAACGGAAATAACGAACAAAGAGAAACCTACAGATGGAAGATGCGGTTGTCTTAATGAAGATAACAGTATTAAAACTGGAG
This sequence comes from Meandrusa payeni, assembly GCA_029286785.1. Classification (NCBI taxonomy): domain Eukaryota; kingdom Metazoa; phylum Arthropoda; class Insecta; order Lepidoptera; family Papilionidae; genus Meandrusa; species Meandrusa payeni. The sequence continues at coordinate 4,064,156 of JAGSMX010000032.1, forward strand.
TCAAATGCCCTGAATGCGATAAATGTCTCCAGTATATTGATTCTGGCAGCGCCGAGCATCTGGAAAGAAAACAAGTCGCGTGCAAATGTTCAGATTTCAAATCATCCCAGGAAAGCTTTAGCAAAGAATATCCAGGTTCTTTAAACAAAACAAGAGGATATCATTCAACTGATAATATCATTGGTTACACTGACTCAAGGCGGAGCAAGGAAGATTTGAGTGATACTAACAACTCCCTATGCAGTGTCAGAAATATACCAAAAACTTGTCTCAAATGCACTAAAATTAAAGAAAATATTCCTGTTACGGATTCATTACAGACATTACATACAAGAAGATCTAGATGCATAGATAACGATAAACATAAAACCGATACTCTAAGATCCAAATCTAAAGACGATCCACAAAGATCTAAATTATCCAAAATAGGCACTTGGAGGAGAAAATCTGAACCAGGATTGCAACAAAATTCTATTGGATTCATTTCGAAGAAGTCTCAGGAGAATGATACCGATAAAAATGACGTTAAAGGTAGCGAAAAGATTGAATTCGAATGCCGAAGTTGTGGCTCCAATAAAATATCAAGGAAAGCCAAAAATAGCGACGGTTCTATTGTTTCCGATTTTGAAGCGGACACGAAAAAAGGAGGAATAAATGTTGGCGCTAAACCGAACTTGGAAATTAGGATGTATAATACCAAAAATATACCGAAGAAAATATCTAAAATTAAGAAAAATAGAGCAAAAGGATTGCGCCTCACATCTGACACGTCAAAATTCTATACAGATTTTTCCACTGACGTCTCGACGGAAAATATTTTACACATATCAGAATCTAACGACAGTCTTAACGTGGATAAGCAGTCTGATACAAAGGAAAATTTAAAAATACCGGAAATAATTAGCAAAGATGAAGATATCGACGAAGAAACTTATAAAAAGCTAATAGAGAAAACGGATTCGTTCAAAAAGAATGAATTGGAGAAAGTTAAATATTTACACAAGCAAAAAGTGATAAACGAAAGTTCAGAAATTGAAGATAAAACATGTGACTTAGAAGAAGAAGGTCAAGACGAAATCGCAGGGAGCTGTGAAGAAACGGAACAACCGTTGGAACAAATAATATCTCAACTGTTGTTGGAAAATCGTGAATTTCAAAAACTTCTCAAGAAACAGCAGCAAAGAAATAGTGCTCAAAGAAGACATCAGAGACTATTGAAATCTCATTCGAACCCTGATCAAGTAATTTTAGCGAGAAACTTCGATTCAAGTGGTTTGAAACCTAAATATATACGACAAACATCTGAAAACTTAGAACTTAGCACTAGTAATAAGGACGAACATGAAAACGATAGTCTAACGGACTCAAAACATGAAGAAAACGTGTCAGATGATGATCACATATATGAAACTCTCAGAGTTGACAATAGAGCCGATGAACGCTTACATTCATTAAACAGTAAGAGTAAAACTATACAACATAATACACATATTTCTCGCCCCAAAAGGCTACCTTCCCCACCAAATGTAAATTTACCTGAAACTCGAAACATCTCCGAATCGGACTACGTCTATTTGTCGTTTAATAAACAGTGTCAAGATGACGACGGGATTTATGACGTTCCGGTGAAATCTCCACAAAAAGTTAAACAAACACAAGAATCAGATTATTACGTAACAATGGAGAAACAAGGGTTAATTTCGAATGACGAGAATCTATACGATAATCTCATAGATGTATGTAGAAGGAATAAAGAAGTGCCTACCGATTTACCCTCTGATTATTTACCGATGAGTACAGAACAGCAAAGTCCGAATACACCAGAAATTTGGCTTAGCAGGCAAAAGGAGCATTTTAATGTATCCAGAGATAGAAAGTCCGGGTCACTTCCTCGAAGCTTCCAAGTAGTTACAAGTGGCCAGGATGAAAATAATTTGAGCTCTTTCAAATGCAAACCAAATAGTAACAGCAAGACATACTTAAATCGAGATGGCAAAGTAATGAGTACAGATAGACCATTTACAATAGCTTCGGATCAGAGTGAATTAAGCTATGACGATGTTGAAAACTATATGAGTGAAAGTGATATATTCAAATTTTGCAAGGCTTCCAAATCCAACGACCCTGACTATCGGCAAGATATCAGTCAGTCCACTTTAGAGTTGGAAGAAGAAATCGATAGATGTTATAAGAATAATTTTGAGAAAATAGATTTAGATGCAAATAAAAGTGATACAGCGTTAAATTTGCAACCGAATTTAAATACATCGACTACTTCTTCTTGTGAGGTGCTGCCTATAGATAGAAGTGATAAAGAAGACGCTGAAATGATACATCCTGAACACAAAATATACAAACCTACAAGCAACGTCCTCTCACTTAAAAATGTATTGAGTCGTTTCAAAAGCCGTAACCTTAATAAAAGTTATGAAGAGCCAGAGATAAATACAATTGATCAATGCAATCCTGAAAGCATTAATAAGAGTCCGACGAGTGAAAAAAGATCAGCACTCAATCCTAGAAGCTACTCTAGAAATCTACTTCAAAGGTTCCGTAGTATAATCGGTGATGAACCTGATGACGTACAATCGAAATACGACATGAAGTTAAAAACCGGTGAAGATTCACAAAATAATTCTCTGAAAAATGATATTAAAGTAGTTATCACTACTACCGATACTAATACTATAAATGATGCTCTTAGCAAAAGCATGCATGAAGATACTACAATGAGCCAAAGTCAGATTGAGAAAAATAAATTAGAGGCGCTGTCTCATAGCTGTGACAATATTGCACAGAAAATTGACAAACAGCGACCTAATTACAGCAAAAGTATTAGTATGGTTACAAGCACATCAAGTTCTGTCACTTCTTCGCCGTTAAAATCAAACCACGGCTCATATCAAAACATTAACAAACTACCAATTTACATGCAAGGTAGCAAATTTTTAGGAGCTCGGATTGCTCAGTCAGATTACGTAGACCCGACAACGTTAGCTAATGAGCGGAATAACCTTAAAAATGTTAATATACTTATAAACAAAAATGCTGTTAGACCAGACAGTTTGTTCTCGAACTCGTCCTTTGTAACGTCATCAAGTGAAAGTACATACCAAGAATCTAAGCAAAATTCGAACGTAGTAAACGATCTAAAACAAGACACAGAATCATCAACGCAAGTCAACTCTGACGAAAGTTTCTACGAGAAATCATTTGAAAAAATCGAGCACTTCACTGACGAGGATGTTTTCAGAGATTCAGCCGTTTACTCAGACCAAGAAGATGTAGAAGAAACTAAGATAGATAGCAATGATAAAGATAAATTCGTTAATAAAACTGTTAGACGAATTGAAAGTTCTAAGCGTAGCGCATCATTTAAGTCAAAAAAATTATCATCACTACTAGCACAAGTGAAAAAACATGCTCAAACACTAAAGTGACAATAAAAACAAATAAAGTTAAAGAAACTATTGAACAGGATAATTTGCGACAAGAAACGAAACAACCTATCAAGCAGAAAATTGCGCCCCCTGTTCCGGCAAAACCTAAGATTGGTAATATGTCAGGATCGGCGACATTGAAAATAAATAAAAAAGAAGATAATGGACTAGAAAAATCTTCTGAATCGGGCAAACGAAATACTAATCCTAAAACTTTTCTCTCAAGATCTGAATCGAGTCCAGTAGATGACGATCCTAAGAGAATTGTTAAGGAGACAGCTCACGTTGATCTAGTACCAAAAGATGTTCCCGATGCTCATAACTCAAAAGAAGACTTAAAAGGAGCTAAGTTTACTCAACAGGGTAATATTCAATTGAAACGATTAAGTTTCGAACGAGCCAGTCTCGACTCGGCAACACGTAAAACTAAAGTACAAGTTGAGAAACGATCGTCCATTGAACCATCGAAATCGACCACAAAAACTGTGTTAGAGAGGCGAATGGAACTTGAAATGATGTCCAAAGGTCAAGCTAAATCCAATGCGACCCAGAAGAAGTCATCTTATTATACGTTAAACGTAAAACCTAAATCGATCACCACAAAAGTGGCATCCTTTGAGAGAAGTGTAAGCGAAAATAGCAAAAGAGAATCAAGGCAATTAACACCCAGTAGCAGTACAGATAGGACAAACATTCCTAATAGAAACAGTATTAACGATCAAACAGAAATCTCAGACGACTTAAAAGGCAGCTGGGTGAAGCAAGTTGTCAACAAATTCCAATAAACTAGTAGTACTACTACTACTGATATCTAAATGCATTTAAAATGAATCCGTCTGTTTTTTTACTCCAATTTTTACCACTCGTCATTATCATTAAACAGAGATGACATTTTTAATCTTAGTTATACTCGTATTATCCGTGTTTGCGTTTGCTATTAGATTTTTTAAATTGTAAATAGCGTTTAATATCAAATCTCCATCGAGCTTTGATATCTTGTGCCATAGACATATATATCCTGGCGGTACGGGACTATGCAAGTCTTTACAGGAGCACAATGTATATAATTATTATGCTTATTTTGCTATGTATTTATTCAGAAGTGCCATCGCGTATTTACATGAATATATTTACAACAAAACAAAAATATATTTTTCGTGCAATTAAATATCTACTTAAAATATTTATTTTCTTATAGTATTAAGTTTTGTTATAGTTACTAACACCAAAAAGTAGAGTTTTTGTCTTAGTATTAGTTTACTAATTTTTAAATTACGTTTTCGTATTTCTTGTAACGCTAGTAAAGTTAAAAAAAAATTGTTTTAAAATCAACCATAGATATTACCAAATGTTTCATTTTTTATCTGTTACATTATATGACATTTTATACCATGTTCACTATTTCACTTATTATTTTTAAACTATATCAATTAATTGGCATAGGGTTGATCGGTGTAACAAAAACAGCCATATTATCGATAACTAAACGTTTATACTATTATAAATATTTATATAAAACAGCTCAATCATGCAAATTTTTGTCGCAGTCACACGTCAAAAATATTATAATTTGATTTATTTAGTTTGATCACCATTTCATTGGTAATAGATTAACATTCGATTTGTTCATAAAATCGATGCTAGATAATTTTATTCTTGATTTTTTTGCGAAGTGTCAAAACTTCAACGGATATTTTGTAATGTCGATGTTTTATTATCATCGATACTTATAGACTATCCTCATTTAACTTATTAATAACTAAAATTATCCGTTATAATCGGTATTAAAGCTTAAAAGATTAAAAAACTGTATTTTGTTTATATAAGCATTCCTAATATTTATAATTGTATTTGTATTGTATTCTATTGGTCATATAATCCGACTAACGTATTCATAGCATTTCCATATTTCGAGTATAAAATACGAATGATCTTAAATATAAATTTTAACTTTTACAAGACGTGTATACTTAATTTGTGGAGACTGTTAGGTTCGTAAGTTAACACGAGCACGCATAAAAATATATTTTATACTGAAGTGAGCTGTCATATTACTTCGTAATAGAAAGCACTCGAAAATCACACGGTCTTATTCATAAAAATCTTAATTGACGATTTATAAAAAATCATTAATTGAAATACTATTAAAAACTTATTATAAAACGTTACAAATTGTAATCTAGACAATTGATCGACACAAATACAGCCACACGCGTCAGCTGTTTAATGAGGCGGCCATATTTAAAATAAACTCAACTAGCTCTTCAATACATGAAAGTTTTTTTTTCTTTTATTTTTTGGCAAGTTGAGCTGCTTTGTGCATTTAAGGCCAATGACAAACATGAAAGTTTATCGTAAAAAAAAATCTATAATTTACGTTCAGAAATATTTTTATATTATTTAATTTAAATGCGTCCTTTATTTATTTTTTATGAATAAGACCTAATATTAATTGCCTCTAAAACGCACCTGTTTACGTCCAAAAATATCAATAAAACTGTGGTTGTGTACCTTTAGAATTGCATCTAAATTTATCAATATAATTACGTATTGATTGTCCAAATGCGATCATGTAGTATTTTCGTTACATTATGTAATGTTACTGTAAGTATTACTAATTACAATTTTTGCCCATGTCGTGGTAGATTTTGATATTAATAAAACCATTTTTTCTTTATTCTTGTTTGTATTTAACACCTCTTATACTTTGAACGAGTTCTACGTGCTAACTGTGTAACCAACGAATTGCTTTAATTATACCTTATTTTGACGCAATTTGCGGATTGATGAGAAGCCGGCCGCAACAGATTCCGAATTTAAAAGGTGGTACAGCTCTTATGTCGCCTGAACCTCTATTGAGCAAGTAACTCTGCGCAAGGACCTCTGGACCTCTGGACAAGGAGAGGGGACTTTGACTTGGGTGGGTATTCACGTCGCGTTAGCGTTCCTATACAAGGGCGCCCGAGAGGGCAGTACCATTTCTGCCACGCAGTTGAGCCAGTATAATTTTTTAACTGACTTTAAAAAAGAAATTCTCAATTCTGTTGTATATTTTATTTGTATGTGCCTTTTTTTGCTTAAGGAGAGCACGTCCTGGGGGGGGAGGTTACTCCCTCGCCCCCCTGTGCCATTGGAGTGCAAGGCGACACGGGCCAGCCGATGTCGCCTTCTTCCCGGGTCCACCTTAGCGGACGACAAAGGCCCCCACCCTTGTCGCCCAGTGAACCCGAGGCCCCTTTTAGTCGCCTTCTACGACAGGCAGGGGATACCGTAGTCTTAATCTTGAGAGCCCAGAACTACTAAAGGGCTGAAGCATAAATTTGCTTTAAGTTGTATCTATCTAATACATAAATGTAGTAATAGAAGAAACACAGAATTAACCTATGACTATATTTATGAGACGTCCGCCAGGACCGAGCGCGATGACAGCCGTTACGTCCTTTACAAAGACCCCGTCCTCGTAATTTCACAATTTTAATATTAAAAAAAAACCTACGACCTGACGTTTAGCAGACCGTACCCTAGGCCCTAGACCATTAGGCAATTAACGATTCATTATCACATTACTATATATTATTAATTTAAATAACTTTTTGTTAATTTATAAAATACCTAACAGCTCGCTTGAACCTAGATAACTGTTACTGGCCACTGCCCGGAATAATACAAAAGTACGCGAGGGTTCATTTTGTTCTAGCAATAAAACGTATATCGTTACCTGCACTAGAGAAGTGGAGCAGGAAACATTAATAAACCCAAAAAGTGAAGAAAAACCTCAAGACAGTACCCGCTTGGAGTCACGCGATGGCGGTGCCAGCACTGGCTTACACCGTACTACTGGTGGCACAATACTTGAACATTACTAAATCTGATATTAATAAATGGGAAGACGATTTTAACCGACTTCATACAACGAGGAGGTTTTCAATTCATCCCTATTTATTTTTAAACGGTTTTATTTAGGTCGACCCGTACTTTGTTACCCGGAATTTGTTTATTTATTTGGATCAAAATTAGAAATTGAAATTTAAGCACCTTCCCGTTGTCAGATTGATCTGAAATTTGGTACACACATTTAATTTAGATGACAATACAATATAATAAAGTCAATAACATTATAAATCTAAGATGGCCGCCGATACAAAATGGCGGATTACATATTTTTCCTTAACCCTCTCAATATGGGTATCAAATGAAAGGGCTACATTAGTAAAACACGATGATTATGTCAAAATTTAAAATTCAAGATTGACGCCGTTCCAATATGGCGGACTAGGTACATATTTTTCCACAACCACCACAATATGGGTATCAAATAAAAGGACTACACCAGCAGAATACTGTCATTATGTCAAAATTTCAAACACAATGGACGCTGTTACAAAATGGCGTATTAGGTGGGGGCATGATTAGTCGTGTCGAGAACAGTTGAGTCCAAGATTGTGTGACGTTAGAGGGGCAGATAAAAACAAGTACGGCTGAAAGAAGGATGCCCTTACTTTTGCCATGGGCATCCACCGTCCATAAAATGCAGGGCAGCATCGTCGACCTTGCAGTAGTATATTTGGGCTCAAAATTGTTTGAGGAAGGACAAGCATAGGTGGCTCTAGGTCGAGTCAAGTCTCTGGAAGGTCTATGTATTGAGGAATTAGATTGTTCTAAATTATCAGGTAAGAAACCATGTAATAATGATGCACTGAATGAATTAAATAGAATGAGGAATATTCGGTAGATAATTTCACTAAATACTAAAAACAAGAAAATAAAAATCGGTAAAAAACTTTTAAGTTAAACGGTTTTATTTTATGTGCACTGAAAACTACAAAATAAATAAATAGTTACTTACCTATCAACCTACGTACGTGATCTCGTTCATTAATCATCTCTCAGTCATGCGTCAGTGGCGAGTCAGAAAATCGATGCTAATAAATTTTGTTAGAGAATTTACTAAATTCAAGAACCAGCCAGGCTGCCTTTATACTTAGGCACAGCTCTTAAATGACTTAGTCTGATCATCTTTATAGAGTAATAAATAGCGCAAGGGTACCCACGTCATGGCTTATGCGTTTACTCTAAACACAAAAGCATTCCTGTCTGAGGTTTGAGATTCTGAGACAGCCCAACCACACTGGGAGGTTCTCGCTTCGTATACCAGTCCAGACTATTTGATTTGATTCTGCTAGCAGCACAGATTACATGGATAGATTATTAAATTTATACGAGTCCTGCCATCGTGAAGAGTAGGAGTGTAGTAACATACTACATACACTACACTGTTCTTGATGGCAGCGCAAGTAAGGGTTTTATTTTATACAAATTCCACCATCTTGATGGTTGGCGTTCAACGACTGTACGTTTTTCGCGTAACTTTCTCCCACGCACTGTCAACTTGTGGAATCAACTGTCGCCAGCGGTGTTTCCGAACGTTTACGATTTAGGGACCTTCAAGAAACGAGCCTATTCCTATCTCAAAGGTCGGCAACGCACCTACTGCTCCTCTGGTGCGGTGGATGTTCATGGGCGACGGTGATCACTTAAGATCAGGTGAGCCGTATGCTCGTTTGCCACTTTTCATATAAAAAAAAAAAGTTGTCAACCACAAATAAAAAAAAGAATGGAATGCTTTTCTATTTAAGTTATTACGATATTTCGTATATCGGATGAAATATATCGATTTTAGATGATTTGATAATATCGTATCATATTACAATATTTTATGTAATATCGATATATATCGTGCACTCCTGTGAATTACCTGAAACCTTATACGTTATAAAAAAATAGTTAATAATCGATGCAATTTCCAGTCTATCGTGATGCTCAGCTCATAAACGATAGGCTTTGCGTGATCGGTAACGTATTTTCCCTCCAAAATGTAATGGCCGACGTGATCATATGGCACGCAAGACACCGCCTGTCTCGTAGTCTAGGAGTACTAATAAAAAAATCAATTTTTATTTTTTACGACCAAAAAGGATGAGTTTCTCAATTCATCTGTTATTGTTTTTAATGTTCGTCCACTCGTAATGTCGTCGTTTATAAATATTTAATTTAACTCTCACAATATATTAAATTGTTCATTTCTCTCCGTATTCATTCTTTTCTCGAGCGGGTGAAGACCATTACCTACATCCATGTATATATCAGTAGCATCAGTAAACGGATACATTTGGGGCGCTAAAATTTCTTGCCATATTTTGCCTTTATTATTATCTTTTTTAATACTTCAATATACTCCATTGTACTTCAGTATAATTCGTAATGACATAAATATGCCTCTTAACACTAAGTCCGTCGGTTGACATTTTTTCTAATTCACGCAAGCTCTTCCGCACCTTAGTGTTAGAAATTGTGCAGTAATTTTGGCTAATTTAATTAATTTAGTAGTGATATTTCTATTACTTTATCATTTAATAAAATATTTTTGTAACTATTAATTATGAAATCGTTACGTTTCTGTATAGCGAATGTTGTATACACCTGTAATTGGCATACACAAGAGGACTTAGTTTGTAAACTTGATTATTACAACAATATATGCTTGTGTAATGCTGTTGGTGTATCTTATTGAATAAATAAATAAATATACACAACGCATGTGTCAATACAAATTTCGGTTATTAATTAATAGAATATCATCATAGTAAATAAAAGCTGTTTTTGACAGTTAAAAAAGAGGAGTGCTTCGATCGTCACTAAACTTTACAGGATTACTCGCCAGGTCAATCTTAAGATTCCCTGAAAGTTTCATTGAAATGGGTCCAGCCGTTTCGGAGCCCATATTGAACAAACCCACACACTTTCTCTTTTATATATATATACATATACGAGTATATATTACAATTGGATTTGAAATCGGTTTTTGTTTTTACTCGTAAAAATATTTGCCTTGTTATAACTTCCTTTTGCATTAGAATACGCTTACTTACGTTTTAAAATTACTTAAGTAAAATTAATAACGATAAACTTGTACAGCTCTTGGACTATACCAACCTGATGAAAAGTTTTCCCTACAGCGAAGCGATACGTCAATTTCCCTCCTTTGTGTGAAAGGGACAAAAAACAGGAAACACCCGAAGTAACAACTACAAACTTATTCCTTTTCAGACATCGCCTCTCTGTCGTCGTGCCCGAGATGGACTTTGTCGATTATTAGTTTTTTAAAAATAAATTTGAAGTTAATAACTTTGAATTTATTTATAGTTGAAGGTAGAAAGCTCTGGTACTCGGTGTACAGCAGGTATAGAATGGGCTCAACAAGTTACATAACGAAGTCGAAGTCGGCGGGTTACAGAGTAAAAAGTGGATCTAGTGTTGGCTCTGACAAAGAGATGAATGGAAAGCTAAAGCGCTCCAAAATTCGGTGAGTACAGATTATAAAACATATAATAAGATTAAAAAAATAATGCCATTATTCTTTTAATTTAAACAATTGTTTAAATTTGACTTGGATAACTATAAGGTTTTGTTGTGTAAAGTTTTTGGACGCTTATTTTTTTAAATTAATTTATGCATTAAATAATAAAAAAATATTAATATATGTAATAATATAATATATTTTTTTAAATATTTAAAAAAATATTATCTATGATTTTGATTGATACTATTACATTTTTAACAAAAATCGGAATTTGTTTTTACAAGATGGCGCCATTAATGCATGCACTTGGACTTCCACAAGAAAGTCATGGCATAAAACTTTGTTTTTATGTGTTTCCAATGATGAAAACAATAAAAACTAAATGAAACGATAAGAAATATTTTGATAAAATTTGTGGTAATCTAATAATATAATTTTTGATTTGTAATTTTCAATAGAATCATTGGCTTTTTTGACGCAAATTTGTGCTCAGTGAAGTAGAAAAAAAACTGTGTCTGGGTCCCTCATCATGCATCGAGGAAGGGCCACCGGGGAGGCTTAAGTGGGTAAAAACCCCACAATACCGCCGCCTTCCCCCCAGAAGGCGGGGTATCTTCTTGATGATTTCCTCCCCGTTACCAATATATATATATATATATATATATATATATATATATACACGTTATTCCAACAAAATGGAAGTATTTATTTAAGTGAAATGATAATCGTATTTATTAATCACATTTTTGACGTGACAACGTCTTATAAATTGATGATAGGGAGTGGCATTCACTAAAAATGTAGCGTTACGATCGTGTCCCGTTGTATACCGATCATTCACGATCGATATACTGAGTGTCTGAAATCAATAAATATTAGTTCGAATGAGAAATTGATGGTATATTCTGCGAACTTTACAAGTTTTCTTGGCTTTTTCCCGATCATTGCATTTTACGGACGGTACGGTCTATTGTGGCGTTGACAAGAGTCCGCTGAACGAGTATTGTTGTACTTGTAAAAAGATTCCCGGAATTTCATTGAATAATCTATTACTTGTTTTTACAATAAATTATTTCATTGAAATTTCGATAATTGGTAATTTTATATCTAAAATAATTTGTACACAACGGGCCTCCACTTTTACGCCCCGGGGCCTCCACACCTCTAAATCCGACTCTGACTAGATTACCAAAATTAGCATCGACAACTGTGACGTTACTGAACATTTATTTTAAGACAGTATGCCAAGCAGACTCGGGTAAGTTTTTGAAGTCAAAACTTCTTTAGCCACGTTGATCACTTTTTGTTAAAGGGAAAATCTTATAGTTTCCCCCTTTATATATATGCCCTTTATTTATATGAATAATAAATAAATCACTAAGCCTAAGTACGGGATAATAATCGGGCATTTGCTTAGAAAATACAAGAAACATAGAGTTCTTTTTTTAAGGGAAGCCAGCAACATTTCTTTTTTTTCTCAGAAATATTACGAACATTCTTGTAAACTTTTTTTTTTGTTCACGGGAGGAAATCTTCAGAAGATACCCCGCCTTCTGGGGAAGGCGGCGGTTATGTGGGGTTCTTACCCACTAAAACCTCCCAGTGGCCCTTTCCTCGGTGCATGACGAGGGGCTCCGGGATCTCCAGTGGAACGCACCGGAGCCCCTCTGCACTGTGCTCAAGGAGAGCACGTCCCGGGAGGTTACTCCTCCCCTGTGCCCCTCGCAGCGCAAGGCGACACGGATTCTTGTAAACCATTCCAACTAAGCTTAAGCTTGTGCTAGTTGATGGTTCGCGTCAATAGTCGAATGGTAGATTCGAACCTAGGAACTTACGATTCGCAGACCGTACCCTAAGCCATTAGGCTATTATCGCTCTTGTTATTTGCATGCCAGCTTCTTCCATTATTTGTGTAACATCGATCTTTTGAATGGCGTGACATGTGTCAGTCACAACAGTAACCATGGCAACGTGTAATCAATACGCCGCATAAATGAATTCACCACATTTCACGCAAACCAGCGCAATGCGTCAGTCCGAGAGTTCATTTTGACATTTATTTTGTTTTTAAAATTTTGTTGTTTTTGTTTTTCTTGTTGCTATTTTACTGTTTATAATGTAACGTGATCGTGGAGCCAGTGTTATAATGTATTACTCTTACTACAAGTACAGGCGGCCTTCCAAGATGAACGATTATGGAGGGAAAAGGATACCAGATTACACTGAATTGGCTTACAAAGAAGCTGTATCGAAGCTGAGATATTTTCTATCTGGGAGCGCGCCAAGCGTAAGTATTTTTCAAAGGCGTAAAGTTAAAACAATGGCATTCGATGACGAATCGCCATCACACATATTATAATAAGATAAGGGAAAGATTTTTTTTTAATGCCATTTTTTTTTAAATTATTAACATTCTTGAATAAAATCTGGCACAGGCGTAAGTTGTCTTTCGATTTTCTGCAGATTGGATTTTGGAGAGTGTGCTCAGGAATTACATAATGTAATTCCCCCATTCGGACTTAAAGATCTACTGCTGGAATTCATCCTTTTGTTGTGGACATCCCCAAGACCCCAATCGCTTTGTTTGATCCAGGTCTTTCATTATGGGTTTAAAGAATTTATTTCTCATAAGAACATTCTTACAAAGTTCACTTAAAATGAGATATAAGGTACTTAAATAATATAGTTAATGATGTGCCTCTGGGTCGCAGGTAGGTGTCGTCACATGTGTATCATCAAATCTTTTAGCTTGTTTTTAAATTGCTGGAAAGTGTCGCACACCTTCACTTTATTTGGCAGGCTATTGTATATCTGTGCTCCTTCGTACAATATCGTTTTCTTTCCGTAATTGGTACGTGGGGTGATTAGGTCGAGCTTATCTTTGTTCCTGAAGTTTTTCGTTCAGTAAAGGACTGAAATAGTTTGCCCGCGTCTGTCTTTCCCTCAGATTACAATGTGAGTGTTCAAGAGTACAAGAGAAGAGTGAATAGGTATTTACTAAGCTAGTGCGCCTTACCATCCAGGACTGCATTTCCACTTAACATCATGCAGGAACGTGGTCAAGCACTTGCTTTGAAATAAAAAAAATCAAATAAGTCTAAACTTGTGCTAGTAGATCAAAATACGGCGACAAGTTGTTTTGGCAGTCCTCTCGTGATGTTAACCTGACACTGCCTAAAGAATTCTGTAGAGATCGAAACAGGTGGAAATCTGAAGGTACAAGGTCAGGACTATACGGCGGATGCATTAACACCTCCCAGTCAAATTCTTTTTATTTTTGCTGAGTGGCTAGAGATGTGTGAAGTCTAGCGTTATCATGATGAAAAATCACACTACTTCCGTTGGTTAATTCCGGCCGCTTTCTCTCAAATTCTTCTCAGCTTTAATCTCGTCAGTTGTTCGCAGTAGAGTTCGGAATCGATGGTCCTGCCTGGTGGTAAAAGCTCATAATGAATAATGCCCTTCCAATCCTACTACACACACGGTTCACGTCAGTAGTCAAACGTTTTAGACCAATACAACCAATCATGTATGCGTTTGTTTTATGTTAGGTACGCAGCTACGGCGGATCGGTCTCTATTAAGAACTTGGAGGAGTCTGATGGAGATCTGGACAAGAAGTTCACGACATACAGCGGCCTGGGGGAGTACAAGCCCAGGCCGCGGCTGACCGCCAAGTACACCACGCTATACGCAGACAGCCTGAACAATTACACGCCGCCTAAAGTCAGTACGAGTAAGTAGCTCCTATTGTATCAACACGAGTATGTACCGGAGCATCTCTTCACTGTGCTCTGAAGCCCGTCCCGGGGGAGGTTACTCCCTCTCCCACCACCAGTGTCGCTGGGATATATCCTATGTCAACAAAATTCATATGTGACAAAAGGTCTTTCGCAAAATTATAGGATAGAGAACCTTCTTTCTTGAAGTCAGTTAAAACATTCCAATCCCTCAATAGACGATGGAGATAATTATTTGATTGTGATTAAATCTCTCCCATTAGCTCCTCATGCAGCGCCCGCACCAGCTGCCGAGGTGTCCGGCGGCACGAACCCCGACGTCGTCAACTTCATCCAGAAGCAGGAGGAGTACATAGAGCAGCTGGAACGCGAGAGTCAGTACTGCAGAGTAAGTCAACTAATTTGAGAATTGGTTTACTTCCCGCCGGGGTGCCGGGTATGTCGTGTCGGGCGTCGTTAGCATATCACCGTCGGTGATAGACCATGCTCAGGTATGAACCGGGTCTCGTCTTACCTAATACAGCAGGCAGCGGCACCATGCGGTAACCTTTTTTTTGTTTTACTTGTGGGAATGTTCCTAGCCTCGTAATCGCCCCTCGGGGGAAGGTCGTGTTATGTCGGCCCTCACCGACCAAACCCACAAGATGATTCACCATCGTCGCATATGGCGGAGCTGCGGGATCGCTTGCGCGCACAACCGTGGGCCTGCGACTTGGACGCCTTTCGGCATCCTCGTCCCACGAACGAGCCTCCCTCTCACCACCCTCACGCGTCTTCCTCCACAATCTCCGTAAGCAGGTGATTTCCTCCCCGAGTCCATCACCTATAGGCCTTGAGGGCTGGGAATTCAAGCTTCCACCTCGCCTACCCAGCGGCGGATAAGGTGTCCGAACGAAGCGATTTGAATCGTCGTTCAACATGCGTACGACGTACGACGTGGGAGCCTTCAAGAGTAGAGTGAATAGGCACTTACTAAACTAGCGCGTACCATCTTTCGACTATATCACCACTTAACACCAGGTGGGATCATAGTCAAGCACCAGTTTACACGCATAAAAAAAAAACGCCGACTCCACACAGCCGCAGCAGGAGGTTGCGACCCTCCTGGTCCTGGTCCCGCCGCAGCACCACCACGTAATATTTGCAAATTTTAATGGCCTCTGTTTTTGTTTAACATTTTTATACTTGTTTTGATTTGTACTCTAGTGTCTAATAAATATTTATCATATTATATTCTTTAAATCCAGTGTATATATTAACTCGTTGCCTATTACAGGACGAACTCAATAACCTCCTAGGTAAGGTGAAAGAGGTTATATCTGAGAACGAACATTTGCACGAGGCCCAGAAGAACAAGATCATATCGCGTATGTTCCAGTACAACGCTGGCTCCGAGACGGACGAGCTCGATGATGTGGGTGATAGTACAGGCTTGGACAGCGATAATAAGGTAACACATGCAGCTTAATCACTTGGGCACCGCTTTGTTTCAACTGAATTTTTTTTATGGTTATAAACTAGCGCTTGACCATGATCCCACCTGGTGTTATATAGTCAAAGATACGCGCTAGTTTAGTAAGTGCCTCTTAAAGTAACTCTACTCTTGAAGACTCCGCGTCATACTCGTATTTACACATCTCTGTGTAAATAGAAATTATTTTCCTTTATATACTCGAACTGTCAATTAATGATCGTATTAATTAAGTTAGATTTTCGTATCCATTAATCTGGAACTTTATTGTTTAGTGTCAAATGTCAAGATGGGTACTGAAGCTATTTGATAGAGCACGATAAATACGAACTTTAACGAAAAATGACGAAGGAAACTCTTTTCTCACTGTCTATATGTGTACATTTTTTTTGTTTACGAGGAGAAATCTTCAAAAGATACCCTCCTTTTGGGGAAGGCGGCGGTTATGTAGGATTTTTACCACTAAAACCTCCCCAGTGGCCCTTTCCTCGGTGCATGACGAGGGGCTCCGGGATCTCCAGAGGAACGCACCGGAGCCCCTCTGCACTGTGCTCAAGGAGAGCACGTCCCGAGTGGAGGTTACTCCCTCCCCTCTGCCCTCGCAGTGCAAGGCGACACGGGCCAGCCGATGTCACCTTCTTCCAGGTCCACCTTGGCGGACGACAAAGGCCCCCACCCTTGTCGCCCAGTGAACCCGAGGGCCCTTTTAGTCGCCTTTACGACAGGCAGGGGATACCGTAGTCTTATTCTTAAGAGCCCAGAACTACAGGGCTGATATGTGTACATAACAACGACTCCCAAATATGCCGATAAATTTCAAATCAACGTTAAATAAACAAATTCATCTTTTATCGCAATTGAGTCGAATTTTGTGAAAGAATGTTTATTTGTTTCTTTCTCTTTTTTTTATTTGTAATTCTTGAACAACATTTTGTGGACTGATGGTGATTTAATGATGAATCATTAAAATCGATTCATCAAGTCCTATGTTAGTTGAAGTTTACAGCCTTTTTTATGTATAATTTATATGTTCCACTCTTGGGCGGAGCCTTCCTATAAGAGAGTATAAGGGAGTCCGCCACGCGGCCCTAGTGCGGATTGGCAGAATTAAAAAATTCTACGATAATTCCTCACGATAAGCTACCACAGCTCTTGTCCAAAATGGCCAAAGTAAGAATTTAAAACCTCCTTTTTCATTACATTTTTTTAACCGACTTAAAAATAAACATTCATATACAGTTTGTCGTCTTTCACAAAAACATTTTTTTTTCAAAAAGTTACGATAAAATTTAAAAGGCACTATACTATTACGGAATAATGAATAATAGCTTACACCTTTGAAAATACTTGCCACTAACTAGGATTACAGTATTTTTTCTTTTGTGGCCCACAGAACTGGTTTCGCTAGACATCAATTTTACGTCCTAAGTGCCTTTTTGTACAATAAAGTAAATAAGTTATTACATATATACCCTTTATCACTAAAAGAATGTAAGAAACATATTACTGAATGGCTCCAAACCCTCTCGTATGAATTTACAGAAGATCTTTTAAAACCATAATAAACAGTCAGAGTAACTCACTCCCTTCATACTCATCCCTACACATACAGTCACTCTTCAACACACGCAACCTTTTAACCACAAACACACTCACACACACAAAACGATTAAACTAAATTACATTGTAAGTTGTTAATTTTACTAAATTTTTATTTGTATTTGTATTTAACTGTTTGGAGATGGGCGTTAATAGCTGCGACACAGTTTTTACTACTGCGGCTATTATCGAACTGGTTTTGTACATGAATTTTGGTTTAAAATAAAATCATATTATTAAAAAAATTGTTATTTCTAGTAGATACCAATTGAAAAATCTAGTGCCAAACTAGCCTTGCACTTAAAACATATAATATAAGGTATATAAGGTCTGATTTTTCCACCATTTTTAGTCAAAATTCATATAAAAAAACACATGGATTTTTTTCATTTTGTCTAGCCTACACTTACCATTGCACGTTGAAGTTCGGGACACCTGAATATATTTTAATGTGAAATGTATTATTTGTTTACTCGTAGGCAACACCTTCAAAGTCTCGTCGCGCTAAGCCTCGAACCACGAAACTAGAAGGCCCCAACATCGTCTTCGAGTCTCGCATTGCCGAATTGGAAGCCCAACTGACGCAAGCCAAAATTGATCTGAAGAAAGTTCAGGTATATTTTCAACCAACTAAATAGTAGAGGAGGTTCTCGACTCTCTAACTTTCGACTGAGTGAACCGATTATGAAGATTCTTTTTTTTATTTCAAAACTGGTGCTTCCCGTGCGGTTATATTTGGTCCAATTCTGACAATAGCTCGCAATAACTCAATAGCACTCCAACTGACTTAGATCGTTATTTTTTCTTCTGTCGAGTCATCATACATGGTGAGGAAAATCTTGGAATGGAGACCGCGCATGAGTCGGAGAAGTTTTCTCGAAATGGCATATAAGTTAGCTTAGCTTAGATTGTCCCAATAGATTTTGTTAATAAAATAGCTACCGACCGAGTCGTGGTTCGGCACTCTCGAGCGCTCGGATCGAACTCGTAACGCGTAATAATGGTAACCGTCCGAGCCGAGTTTACCCGTCACCGGGGACCCTTGTGTTGAGTTACAACCTAATAGAGGTTCAGGCTAAGCAACCTAAGAGCTATGCCACCTCTCGATCCGGTGAAGCAGTAAAGGCCAGCTTCTCTGGCCAAGTGTGTTAGTTCGTCCAAAACAAAGCATAGCCAAATATACCGACGACCTTATAAGGATAGAAGTAGCTGGATGAGGAAAGCGGAGGATGCAGGCGACGAGTCGGGGTGCGCAGGGGACGTTTCAAACGTCTCCTCTCGCTGCCCTGGGCCAGGATGGGAACCTGGCCCCAGCATGCTTCGGCGTCGTCGGGACTTCTCTGAGTGCCGGAGGAGTCCCCTTCGAGGGTGAAGTCCGGTCTTGCCGAGACCGGCCGGTCGTTGGGGTGTCCTGTCGCTGACAGATCCGGGACACCCCGCTCATAACGGCTGATGGCATTCGCGGTAGGTTTAGTGGGTATGGGCTGCCCAGGCCGAGTCCTGACATCCCTCCGGGCCCACCCAGGGTACCGGAGGATGGTTAATAACTCGATTCCCCGCGTTAACAAAAAAAAAAGGAAAGCGGAGGATCGTATTCGGTGAAAGGCACTGGGAAGGCTTATTTTCAGCAATGCACACATGCTGATAATGATAATTTCATAGTGCACCGTTTCAGGAAGAAAACAACGAGAATAAACGCAAGTTAGCTTCTGGTCTGGTCGACTCCACCTGCCTCGACGGATTCAAGAGGCAGATTGATAACTTGCAAAGGTATTTTGTTCTTAAACTCTCATATCTTTTACCTTTTTTAGAAAAAACAAGAACAACAATTAATGTTCGCTTTTCACAAAGCCTAATATAGGTCACATATATGACACGTTGTAAGGCTATCGACATACACCGTGCACGTGTTTCAGCTAAGATTTTTTATACGTATAGATCGAAACATTCGGGCCGTCGGCAGTCCAATCCCGCAACAATAGCCTATATGATAGCAATTTTCCTCATTGAAATTAATTGGAATGCCATAACAGAAATATTTTGAAAATGTACAAAAAGCGAACCAAACTTATCATAAATGCTTCGAAAAGGATGGAAACAGCACACAGACTGAGGTCAAATCTGAGCTAGTAGAAACTGTTAGAGTAGTGTGTCTGTTTCGTATCACAAATCTTGCTTTCATCTCGAAGCAAATTATCGCTCGCTCGGCGGCTCGTATCTCAAAACAATCGTATATTAGGGGACACGTATATCGAGGAATAGTTGGCAACAAATGACGAACTACACCGTTGGCCAGAGAGGCTAGCCTTTACTTCACCAGATTGAGAGGTGGCATAGCTCTTAGATCGCTTAGCCTGAAACTCTATTAGCTACGCTGACTTTTATGCGAAAAGTCAAAAATAAGGTATCACAGGGGAGTAAGGAGGACGCGGGCTACCTAAGAGTACACGATATTTATCGGGATATTACAAAAAAAGTCGATATATGAACGCGATATATCGCTTCAATCCAATATTATCACCTAATATCGATATATTTCATCCGATAACCAAATATCGTATATATATTACTACACTCCTACTCTCCGCGATGGCAGTATTAGTTGTATAAATTTTAAAATCTTTTTTGAGCTACTTAAATAAAAACAAACGATAAGGTATATTGGAAATATCCATATATTTATACAATATATCGCATAGTATCGATATAACATTAGGTTAATTATTTCGAAAAATATATCGATGTATATTTTGCATGAACATCCCTAGGGCGAGCGTGCGCGAGCTTTTATTGCTCCGCTCCTGGCGTACAGTCGCGTTCTAAATTTTATATTGATAGCCTTTTGTTTTCTGTTAATTTGAGTTTTTTTTTATTGACTGTTATAGTTTGTTTTTATTTTATTTTTTTTACATGTGATTTTAAATAGTGAAATATGCTTATATAAAAAGTACAAATAAACACATTTCATTCGTAATTTGTAGAAATGAATAATTGCGTGCGCGACTGTACACATAGAGTTATTTGCCGCCAATTCTACCGCTGTAGCTATTTATTATTTCCAGAGACAAGTCATCTTTGGAGGGACAAATTGAAAAGTTGAAGTTGAACTTGGATCAGAAGGACAGTGAGCTGGACGGCCGGTACAAGCGGGGTCCGGATGTGGTGGAGCATCAGCTCAGGGAGGAGAGGAACAACCTGGAGACCGAAGTGCGACGGTTGAAGGTCCTTGTCATAGAACAATGTAGTAAAAAAAATAATATAATATAGCATAGCGTAGTGATGCGCAGGCCAGTAAATAACGCTATGCTCGATAGGGATCGTGGCAGGCTGTGGTCTCCTTCTGTGAAGAGGCGATGATGCAGAAGGAGACCTTACAGCGGGTAAGGGAGAGCGCTTCGCCAACGGAACCGCTCCGGTTCAACTGTATTTTGAGGAAAGAGAACTAGCGCTTGACCATGATCCCACCTGGTGTTATATAGTCAAAGATACGCGCTAGTTTAGCAAGTGCCTCTTAAAGTAACTCTACTCTTGAAGACTCCACGTCATACTCGTATTTACACATCTCTCTCTGTGTAGTGAGAAATTATTTTCCTTTATATACTCGAACTGTCAATGAATGATCGTATTAAGTTACATTTTCATATCCATTTATCTGGAACTTTATTGTTTAGTGTCAAATGTCAAATTTTTTTAAATATTAAAAAAATATTATCTATGATTTTGATTGATAGTTTTACATTTTTAACAAAAATCGGAATTTGTTTTTACTCTTTTACAAGATGGCTGCATTAATGCATATTGGACTTCCACAAGAAAGTCATGGCATAAAACTTTGTTTTTATATGTTTCCAATGATGAAAACAATAAAAATTAAATGAAACGATAAAAAAATATTTTGATAAAATTTGTCGTAATCTATTAATTTAATTTTTGATTTGTAATTTTCATTACGAATCTTTGGCTTTTTTGACGCAAATTTGTGCTCAGTGAAGTAGAAAAAAATCTGTGTCTGGGTCCCTCACCATGCACCGAGGAAGGGCCACCGGGGAGGTTTAAGTGGGTAAAAACCCCACATAACCGCCGCCTTCCCCTCCGAAGGCGGGGTATCTTCTTGAAGATTTCCTCCCCGTTAACAAAATATATATATATATATTTAGATCAATAAATTTAGAAAAATAGTCAAAGATACGCGCTAGTTTAGTAAGTGCCTCTTAAAGTTACTAAACTAAAGCTATTTGATAGAGCACGATAAATACGAACTTTAACGAAAAATGACGAAGGAAACTCTTTTCTCACTGTCTATATGTGTACATTTTTTTTTTGTTTACGAGGAGGAAATCTTCAAAAAGATGCCCCGCCTTCTGGGGGAAGGCGGTGGTTATGTGGTGTGGCGGGGTTTTTACCCACTAAAACCTCCATGGTGGCCCTTTCCTCAGTGCATGACGAGGAGCCCCGGGTATCTCCAGAGGAACGCACCGGAGCCCTTCTGCACTGTGCGCGCTCATGAGAAAGACGTCCCGGGGAGGTTACCCTCCCCTCTGCCCTCGCAGTGCAAGGCGACACGGGCCAGCCGATGTCGCCTTCTTCCTGGTCCACCTTGGCGGACGACAAAGGCCCCACCCTTGTCGCCCAGTGGCCCCTTTTAGTCGCCTTGTACGACAGACATATATACCCATTACCACTAAAAGAATGTAAGACACATATTACTGAATGGCTCCAAACCCTCTCGTAAGAGAACACCCCATAGAAGATCTTTTAAAACCATAATAAAGAGTCAGAGTAACTCACTCCCTTCATACTCGTCCCTACACATACAGTCACTCTTCAACACACGCAACCTTTTAAACACAGACACACACTCACACACACAAAATGATTAAACTAAATTACATTATAAGTTGTTAATTTTACTAAATGTTGTATTTGTATTTAACTGTTTGGAGATGGGCGTTAATAGCTGCGACACAGTTTCTACTACTGCGGCTATTATCGAACTAGTTTGTACATGGATTTTGGTTTGAAATAAAATCATATTATTAAAAAAAATTGTTATTTTCTAGTAGATACCAATTGAAAAAAATCTAGTGCCAAAACTAGCCATGCACTTAAAAACATATAATATAAGGTATATAAGGTCTGATTTTTCAACATATTTAGTAAAATTCATATAAAAAAACACATGGATTTTTCATTTTGTCTAGCCTACACTTACCATTGCACGTTGGAAGTTCGGGACACCTGAATATATTTTTAATGTAATGCATTATATATTTTCTTGTAGGCAACACCTTCAAAGTCTCGTCGCGCCAAGCCACGCACCACAAAACTAGAAGGCCCTAACATCGTCTTCGAGTCTCGCATTGCCGAATTGGAAGCCCAACTGACGCAAGCCAAAATTGACCTGAAGAAAGTTCAGGTATATTTTCAACCAACTAAATAGTAGAGGAGGTTCTCGACTCTCTAACTTTCGACTGAGTGAACCGATTATGAAGATTCTTTTTTTTATTTCAAAGCTGGTGCTTCCCGTGCGGTTATATTTGGTCCAATTCTGACAATAGCTCGCAATAACTCAATAGCACTCCAACTGACTTAGATCATTATTTTTTTTTCTTCTGTCGAGTCATCACAGATGGTGAGGAAAATCTTGGAATGGAGACCGCGCATGAGTCGGAGAAGTTTTCTCGAAGTGGCATATAAGTTAGCTTAGATTGTCCCAATAGATTTTTGTTAATAAAATAGCTACCGACCGAGTCGTGGTTCGGCCCTCTCGGGTGCCCTCGGATCGGACTGCTAACGCGTAATAATGGTAACCGTCCGAGCCGAGTTTACCCGTCACCGGGGGGACCATAGTGTTGAGTTACAACCTAATAGAGGTTTAGGCTAAGCAACCTAAGAGCTGTACCCCCTCTCGATCCGGTGAAGCAGTAAAGGCCAGCTTCTCTGGCCAACTGTGTTAGTTCGTCCAAAAAACAAAGCATAGCCAAATATACCGACGACCTTATAAGGATAGAAGTAGCTGGATGAGGAAAGCGGAGGATGCAGGCGACGAGTCGGGGTGCGCAGGGGACGTTTCAAACGTCTCCTCTTGCTGCCCCCGTAATCCGAAGCGGGGCCAGGATGGGAACCTGGCCCCAGCATGCTTCGGCGTCGTCGGGACTTCTCTGAGTGCCGGAGGAGTCCCCTTCGAGGGTGAAGTCCGGTCTTGCCGAGACCGGCCGGTCGTTGGGGTGTCCTGTCGCTGACAGATCCGGGGCAGCCCGCTCATAACGGCTGATGGCATTCGCGGTAGGTTTAGTGGGTATGGGCTGCCCAGGCCGAGTCCCACACATCCCTCCGGGCCCACCCACGGTACCGGAGGATGGTTAATAACTCGATTCCCCCGCGTTAACAAAAAAAAAAAAGGAAAGCGGAGGATCGTATTCGGTGAAAGGCACTGGGGAAGGCTTATTTTCAGCAGTGCACACATGCTGATAATGATAATTTCATAGTGCACCGTTTCAGGAAGAAAACAACGAGAATAAACGCAAGTTAGCTTCTGGTCTAGTCGACTCCACCTGCCTCGACGGATTCAAGAGGCAGATTGATAACTTGCAAAGGTATTTTGTTCTTAAACTCTCATATCTTTTACCTTTTTTACAACAGACAAGAACAACAATCAATGTTCGTTTTTCACAAAGCCTAATATAGGTCACATATATGACACGTGGTAAGGCTATCGAGATACACCGTGCACGTGTTTCAGCTAAGATTTTTTAAACGTATAGATCGAAACATTCGGGCCGTCGGCAGTCCAATCCCGCAACAATAGCCTATGTGATAGCAATTTTCCCGAAGAAATATTTTGAAAATGTACAAAAAGCAAAACCGCGAACCAAACTTATCATAAATGCTTCGAAAAGGATGGAAACAGCACACAGACTGAGGTCAAATCTGAGCTAGTAGAAACTGTTAGAGTAGTGTGTCTGTTTCGTATCACAAATCTTGCTTTCATCTCGAAGCAAATTATCGCTCGCTCGGCGGCTCGTATCTCAAAACAATCGTATATTAGGGGACACGTATATCGAGGAATAGTTGGCAACAAATGACGAACTACACCGTTGGCCAGAGAGGCCAGCCTTTACTGCTGCTTCACCAGATTGAGAGGTGGCATAGCTCTTAGATCGCTTAGCCTGAAACTCTATTAGCTACGCTGACTTTTATGCGAAAAGTCAAAAATAAGGTATCACAGGGGAGTAAGGAGGACGTGGGCTAGCTAAGAGTACACGATATATATCGATATTACAAAAAATGTCGATATATGAACGCGATATATTGCTTCAATCCAATATTATCACCTAATATCGATATATTTCATCCGATAACCAAATATCGTATATATATGTTACTACACTCCTACTCTCCGTGATGGCAGTATTAGTTGTATAAATTTTAAAATCTTTTTTGAGCTACTTAAATAAAAACAAACGATAAGATGTATTGGAAATATCCATATATTTATGCAATATGTCGCATAGTATCGATACAACATTAGGATATATTATATCGAAAAATATATCGATGTATATTTTGCATGAACATCCCTAGGGCGAGCGTGTGCGAGCTTTTATTGGCTCTACTGACGTACTCTGCCCCGCTCGCTCCTGGCGTACAGTCGCATTCTAAATTTTTATATTGATTGCCTTTTGTTTTCTGTTAATTTTGAGTTTTTTTTTTATTGACCGTTATAGTTTGTTTTTATTTTATTTTTTTTTACATGTGATTTTAAATAGTGAAATATGCTAATATGAAAGGTACAAATAAGCAGATTTCATTCGTAATTTGTAGAAATGAATAATTTCGTGCGCGACTGTACACATGAGTTATTTGCCGCCAATTCTATTGCTGTAGCTATTTATTATTTCCAGAGACAAGTCATCTTTGGAGGGACAAATTGAAAAGTTGAAGTTGAACTTGGATCAGAAGGACAGTGAGCTGGACGGCCGGTACAAGCGGGTCCGATGTGGTGGAGCATCAGCTCAGGGAGGAGAGGAACAACCTGGAGACCGAAGTGCGACGGTTGAAGGTCCTTGTCATAGAACAATGTTGTAAAAAGAATATAATATAGCATAGCGTAGTGATGCGCAGGCCAGTAAATAACGCTATGCTCGATAGGGATCGTGGCAGGCTGTGGTCTCCTTCTGTGAAGAGGCGATGATGCAGAAGGAGACCTTACAGCGGGTACGGGAGAGCGCTTCGCCAACGGAACCGCTCCGGTCCAGGCCAGCAGAAGCTAGGAGCTGGGAGTTCGCCTTCCTTCTCCAACCTCCTTAGTGGGGCTACTGGCGGGGAGTTGGGGAACTCACCGCCGGCTTGCACAGGCTTCACCCGTCTGAGGGGTATCCAGGGTTACCTCTTTACAGCCGCAGGAGGCCCTGCTATTTCTTACCGGGCCTATCGCCAAGACGAGATGGTGAAGATGACGGTGAGATGGGGTCGTGTCATCCTCCCCCCATCTCACCATCATGGCGGAGGATGGTTCACCATGGGAGGTTTTAGTTGGTAAGGGCCTCATGTAGGCCGAGCCCAAATAACGACGAGTATGAATCAACACATTATGTTAAAAAAAAGTAAAAAAAAGAATAAACCGATATTATTATTTGTACATATTAAATTATTTTCACAGGACGATCTTGCCAAAGAGAGAAGCAAGATTCGTGATTTAGCCGGGGAAGGAGCGAGACGCGCTATTCAGGAACGCAATTCAGCGGAACAGCGCTACAACGCTCATTTCGACGAACTCCAACACGACCTTGCAGCGCAGTATGATAACGTCGCTAAATTACAGGTACACGTGACGTCATTGCTTGTTAGAGTGATTACCGGCTAGTGTGACGGCGAATAGAACTATTGGGGGTTCGAGTCGTGGTTCGACCCTCTTGGATCGGAATGTTTACGCGTAACACAGTAATCGTCCCAGCCGAGGTTACCCCTCACCGGGGGGACCCTTGTGTCAAGTTACTAGCCATAGAGGTTCCAATAAAAACTGTTTTTTTTATTCTTAGATTTCAACCACAGACCTGTGTCCGTGCTCTTTTTCAATACACTTAAATTGTTTACTCTGCATTTATTAAAAGAGTGCCACTTCTACAGTTACTATTTTCCTTTTTTTTATATATTGCCTTAATTTGGAGGTGGCCAGAGATCGCCCCGGTTCACGCGTCGCAGACGCCCCGCTGCATTGCTATTAGGTTCTCCGCGACCGCTGTAGTCCACTATCCTCTCACTTGATGCGGCCATTGCCTTTGTCATCAGTCTTCTTGTGGCGTCGTCACAGTCATCTGTATAATAGACACAGCTGACGGTGTGTCGGGATATCGCCACTACAGCATGTTGGACGCTGTCGTGCAGTCGCTGTTCTGATGACCACCATACGTACGTGAGACCTTGGGCCTCGTGCACGGTAACCAATGAAACTGTTGCAGTCAGCTTAAGGTCGTCATATATATAACTACATGTCACCGCGACTTTTCAAAAATATTTATTCATAAAATCCTCAAACCAACTAACGTATTGAAGATTATAAGGAGTGTTACCGTATTTGTGTAATTAGCTTTCCAATTACCGTTTTATAATTGTTCAATTTTTAATTGTCAATATGGATATAGTATGTTATCCTTAAGACAGACATATGCCATTGGGGACTTTTCTGTAGACCTTCATTTCATTCATGTTCCACCATACATTATTTTGTTATATCTCAAAGGGTAGGTAGGTATCTCAAACGAGGTTAGGCAGCGTTTTCGTCCCCAGACGGCCTATTTTTTCCGAAATATCTTTATACTTTAGGTAATGTATACGAAAACTTCTAGTCGAGGTTCGGCCCTTTCGGGCGCCCTCGGATCGGAATGCTTACTGCCCTGATCTGTTGTCTAAAGTACAGTTTAACGTTCCCAATAGACGACAAAGACTTAAAAATATTAAGCTCTTCCTAAAACCTAAACATAGAACGAACCTGAAGGCACACTGTCCTTTGTACCGGATGTACTCTGTTTACAGGGATTACAGTGACATTGATTTAGCGGTAACGTCTGTAAATAGGATTAAAAAAAATATTTGCTCCACCAAAATAATATAAATATGTAACTAACGTAGGCCTTACAATTTAACGTTTTATTTTTTCTACTTTTTTACTTTTTAAAACAAAATCATAACTGTTTATTTCCTTTGTTAGTAAATTTTTCATTTTAGAAATTAGTTAAGTAGTGCTGTTTACGTTGTATGTATTTGTGAATACTGTGTGTTCCTATCATTAGTGAGGCAATTACAAGGTATTTGTGGATATATTGAATTAGCAAAGTATAATTGTACTTACTGTTGGAAAACCTTATTAAATAAATAATAAATAAATAAAGTCGAGGTTACCCCTCACCGGGGGGACCCTTGTGTCGAGTTACTAGCGATAGAGATTCAGGCTAAGCGACCTAAGAGCTATGCCACCTCTCAATCCGGTGAAGCAGTAAAGGCCAGCTTCTCTGGCCAACTGTGTTAGTTCGTCCAAAAAACAAAGCATAGCCAAATATACCGACGACCTTATAAGGATAGAAGTAGCTGGATGAGAAAGCGGAGGATGCAGGCGACGAGTCAGGAGTGCAGGGCGTTTCAAACGTCTCCTCTCGCTGCCCGTAATCGAAGCAGGGCCAGGATGGGAACCTGGCTAGCAATACTCACGGCGTCGTCGGAGAGGACTACGAGTGCCGGAGAGTCCCCTTCGAGGGTGAAGTCAGTGCGCGAGACCAGCCGGTCGTTATGGGTGTCCTGTCGCTGACAGATCCGGGACACCGCGCTCATGCTGGCGTGGCATTCGCGGTAGGTTTAGTGGGTAGAGGCTGCCCAGGCCGACTCCCACACATCCTCAGGCCCACCCGGGAATTTACCGGAGGATGGTTAATAACTCGATTCCCCGCGTTAACAAAAAAAGGAAAGCGGAGGATCGTATTCGGTGAAAGGCACTGGGAAGGCTTATTTTCAGCAGTGCACATGCTGATAATGATAATTTCATAGTGCACCGTTTCAGGAAGAAAACAACGAGAATAAACGCAAGTTGGCTTCTGGTCTAGTCGACTCCACCTGCCTCGACGGATTCAGAGGCAGATTGATAACTTGCAAGGTATTTTGTTCTTAAACTCTCATATCTTTTACCTTTTTACAACAGACAAGAACAACAATCAATGTTCGTTTTTCACAAAGCCTAATATAGGTCACATATATGACACGTGGTAAGGCTATCGAGATACACCGTGCACGTGTTTCAGCTATTTAGTACGTATATAGATTTTAATACGTATAGATCGAAACATTCGGGCCGTCGGCAGTCCAATCCCGCAACAATAGCCTATGTGATAGCAATTTTCCCGAAGAAATATTTTGAAAATGTACAAAAAGCAAAACCGCGAACCAAACTTATCATAAATGCTTCGAAAGGATGGAAACAGCACACAGACTGAAGTCAAATCTGAGCTAGGAGAAACTGTTAGATTAGTGTGTCTGTTTCACAAATCTGCTCATCTCGAAGCAAAATATCGCTCACTCGGCGGCTCGTATCTCAAAACAATCGTATATCAAAATACACGTATATCGAGGAATAGTTGGCAACAAATGACGAACTACACAGTTGGCCCAGAGAGGCTAGCCTTTACTGCTTCACCAGATTGAGAGGTGGCATAGCTCTTAGATCGCTTAGCCTGAAACTCTATTAGCTAAGCTGACTTTTATGCGAAAAGTAAAAAAATAAGGTATCATAGTAAGGACGCGGACAGGCTAAGAGTACACGATATATATCGATATTACAAAAAATGTCGATATATGAACGCGATATATTGCTTCAATCCAATATTATCACCTAATATCGATATATTTCATCCGATAACCAAATATCGTATATATATTACTACACTCCTACTCTCCGCGATGGCAGTATTAGTTGTATAAATTTTAAAATCTTTTTTGAGCTACTTAAATAAAAACAAACGATAAGGTATATTGGAAATATCCATATATTTATACAATATATCGCATAGTATCGATATAACATTAGGTTAATTATTTCGAAAAATATATCGATGTATATTTTGCATGAACATCCCTAGGGCGAGCGTGCGCGAGCTTTTATTGCTCCGCTCCTGGCGTACAGTCGCGTTCTAAATTTTATATTGATAGCCTTTTGTTTTCTGTTAATTTTGAGTTTTTTTACTGTTATAGTTTGTTTTATTTTTTTTAATGTGATTTTAAATAGTGAAATATGCTAATTTAAAAGTACAAATAAACACATTTCATTCGTAATTTGTAGAAATGAATAATTGCGTGCGCGACTGTACACATAGAGTTATTTGCCGCCAATTCTACCGCTGTAGCTATTTATTATTTCCAGAGACAAGTCATCTTTGGAGGGACAAATTGAAAAGTTGAAGTTGAACTTGGATCAGAAGGACAGTGAGCTGGACGGCCGGTACAAGCGGGGTCCGGATGTGGTGGAGCACCAGCTCAGGGAGGAGAGGAACAACCTGGAGACCGAAGTGCGACGGTTGAAGGTCCTTGTCATAGAACAATGTAGTAAAAAAATAATATAATATAGCATAGCGTAGTGATGCGCAGGCCAGTAAATAACGCTATGCTCGATAGGGATCGTGGCAGGCTGTGGTCTCCTTCTGTGAAGAGGCGATGATGCAGAAGGAGACCTTACAGCGGGTAAGGGAGAGCGCTTCGCTACCGGAATCGCTCCGGTTCAGGCCAGCAGAAGGTAGGAGCAGGGAGTTCGCCTTCTCCAACCTCCTTAGTGGGGCTACTGGCGGGGAGTTGTAGAACTCACCGCTGGCTTGCACAGGCTTCACCCGTCTGAGGGGTACCCTTCTGAGCAGGCTTACCTCTTTACAGCCGCAGGAGGCCCTGCTATTTCTTACCGGGCCTGTCGCCAAGACGAGATAGTGAGATGGCGGAGGATGGCTCACCATGGGAGGTTTTAGTCGGTGAGGGCCTCATGTAAGCCGAGCCCAAATAACGACGAGTATGAATCAACACATTATGTTAAAAAAAAAGTAAAAAAAAGAATAAACCGATATTATTATTTGTACATATTAAATTATTTTCACAGGACGATCTTGCCAAAGAGCGAAGCAAGATTCGTGATTTAGCCGGAGAGGGAGCGAGACGCGCAATTCAGGAACGCAATTCAGCGGAACAGCGCTACAACGCTCATTTCGACGAACTCCAACACGACCTTGCAGCGCAGTATGATAACGTCGCTAAATTACAGGTACACGTGACGTCATTGCTTGTTAGAGTGATTACCGGCTAGTGTGATTAAGACGAATAGAACTCGTGGTTCGACCCTTTCAGAATCTCTCAATCAGTTTCTACTACACTGACTTTTTTAGTTTATTGCGAACAGACAGACAGACACCGGGAAGCGACCGTGTTATATACTATGTAAGGATATTATGCATATATCAGAAATTTCTTGGGACAGCTGGACCTGGATCGACAGAGGCGTGAAGAGAGCGATCTGAAACGAGAGCTGTCAATGAAGAACGCGAACATAGAAGAGCTGAAGATGGAACTCAAAAATAAAACAGGTAAATATTATCTCTGTGTTCGGTGGTGGCCTGAAGTTACACTACGCTAACAACACCTCTGTGTCGGCACCAATTACATAAACTTAAAGTTACAGCCTTTATATAAGTCCCACTGCTGGGCACAGGCCTTCTCTGTAACGAGAGTATAGGGGCATAGTCCGCCACGCGGCCTACATGCGGATTGGCAGACTTCACAACAAATTTTATTGTTATATAAGTCAAACAACAAATTTTATTGGTGCCGGAACCGGGGATCGAACTCGCGTTGCTAGCGTTTTATGTAACTTGAGGCGAACGCACGGATACTGAGCTACCACGGCTCTATATTATATAGATTGTTACAATTATAATTGCTGATTTACCACGCGCTCGGCGGTGAAGGAAAACATCGTGAGGAAACCTACATGTCTTAGATAATTTTGTAAGACATGTGAAGTCCGTCAATTCGCATGATGGCCGCGTGGCGTGTCACAGAAAAAGCCTGTGCCTATCACTGGGATATATACAGGCTGTTACTTTTTGACGATACCGCGCACGGAAGCTCTATTTTAATTTTCAATTATCATTCTTATGTTACGGCGTTCCAGTAATCATTTCTAATTTTGTTGTTTTTAGTTGAGTAAGTCCCTAGTTTTTAAATGTCGTAAACCTACCAATATCACAATAAGCAAGAATTCTACCGCACGATTTTAGGAACTCCCTGTTATATATTCCGAACCCACGCTCTTACGCCCATAAAAATGAGATCTAATTGGAACCCAATCTGGAATCGTGGGAGAAATGACGGGGCTATGAATGTTAAAAAAACCAGACGAATATAGAACTTCCGCCTTTTTTGAATAGGATTCAATCATAGACTATTAATTTTAATAAGAACAGTAACATTGTATTCCAGCAACACTGCAGGCAGATTTGGCCCAAGCTCACGCTGAGAAGGCGTCATTGGAAGAGGAATTGGCGAGCGCTCGTCTCACTATAGAACGACACCAGAGGCAGTCTAAACACGAGACGAACCGCCTTAACTCTGAGGTTAGTTATAGGTGCATATTTTTGCCCTTGGATCCCCTGAGGCGTCGATGAGGCGTGCGGAAATCTCCTTGAACAGCTGACGGGCTTCCGCACCGAAGCCCCAAGGTCTCCACGGCAAAAGGCGCAAATATATACGGCATATATATATATATATATATATATCTAAATCTTGCGATATCTAAAACTAATTCGAAATTTAAATTTCCTTTCAAAACAAGATCCAATCTCTGCGTCAACGTCTCGATCGTGCGGATGCTGACTTGGTACATTCTCGTCGTGAAAATCTACGTCTCTCAGAACAAATATCTACGTTGGAGAAGGAGGTAATATTGGGCTTAATACTAAACGATTTCAAAATTTGACAATTTATACACTTTATTTTTTATTTACGTGTGTAACAAAATACTAACAGAACGCATACCCTAGAGCCACGTGGGCCGGCAACGGTGTTATGTCGGACTCCAACTGACTAAAAATCTTTACATGGTATTCAATCGTACGACCATTTACGGGGGTCACGGGACATCGACACTCCCTTCCCATAGCGATTTTTTTTTTTTTTAATGACGAACTACACAGATTGGCCAGAGAAGCTGGCCTTGACTGCTTCACCGGATTGAGAGGTGGCATAGCTCTTAGGTCGCTTAGCCTGAACCTCTATTACTAGTAACTCGACACAAGGGTCCCCCCGGTGAGGGGTAACCTCGGCTTGGACGGTTACTATGTTACGCGTAAGCATGCCGATCCGAGGGCGCCCGAGAGGGCCGGACCACGACTCGGTCGGTTGCTATTTCACGGATAATCTAAGAGACATTCAAAAGCTAAACTAACTTTGAGTGCCACTTCGGGAAGCGTTGGCGCTGGGAGAAGAAGTGGCCGAAGAAACTCCAGCAACGCTCCTAACATCTAAGGGGTGGGGCCTGCCCATAAAATAGCGGTAACGCGCAAGGATTATTCGCAACCTCCGACGGTCGCGAATGGACGCTTTGTTGATTTGTAGAGATCTAGCCTGTGCAATGGTAATCGCGTCGTCCGGATCGTCAAGAACGTGTCTCGGCCTCCGGGCGACGCGACGGAATTTACTATAGGAAGGCTTATAAGTGGCGGCACTTACAAGAAGTTTGTTAGAAACCCATAGCGATCCCTACGTTCCCTACGTGTATGAAAATAAACGCGCCGCCAGTCCCCCGTGGGAACCCTCTCCAAGGGCAGCGCCGGACCGACGGCCATGTCGGTCGCGATGCCTGACAATTTATATATTAACTTAAATTATGAAGCTTATATTATATCAGCCTTACAAATAAACGTGGTATAAAGATAAACGTAGGAATAAATTAGGAATAAGCAAAATTTGTACTAATACACCAAAAATATGTTTTACCTGGTATAACATTCACGTTTTTGTTCATACAATCGTTATTCCGAAGTTATAACGACGTACACCCTTGTTTAATTCCGGT
The DNA here is from genome assembly GCA_029286785.1 of Meandrusa payeni. Classification (NCBI taxonomy): domain Eukaryota; kingdom Metazoa; phylum Arthropoda; class Insecta; order Lepidoptera; family Papilionidae; genus Meandrusa; species Meandrusa payeni. Next base: position 4,097,861 of record JAGSMX010000032.1, read on the forward strand.
TTAACATTTAAAATACCACGATTTGTGTTTGTGTTCGCTCATTTAAATTAACTTATTGTAATATTAAGGGCAATGGAGGAAGTAGAAACAGTAAATGACTTAATAAATATCATTCAGACTCCAAAAAAATATTTAAAAGATGGCAAAGCTCTTTTGATTTATATGTCGATGATTAAGTAGTTTCGATTAAAATATCGGTTTTCTAAAAGTGGTATAATATTTATAGACCATTTATTTGAAAGGTCTCTTACTATGGACAAGCGTGGAAGTGGATTATCTTCTATCTATATATAGAGTATAGAATATTTTTAAAACCGCCACACATTGACAGATACATTACTACACTACTACATAGACTGCAATTATTTTTTTAGTATGGTTTCTCTTTGATTGCGCTGTTGCCAACTCGTGCATTTTGACGTAAAGGAAGAATAGATAAACCATAGTTATTCCGGATTTATTTGTGGTGAACTATTCTCAGCACAGCGCAAGAAAGGGTTTTATTTTATTAAAGTTGTCAACTACAAATAAAATAAAGAATGGAATGCTTTTTTATTTAATTTCTTACAATATTTCGTATATTGGATGAAATATATTGATATTAGATGATTCGATAATATTATTTGAAGCGATATATCACGTCCATATATCGATATTTTATGTAATATCGATATATCTCGTGCACTCCTATTTTGTACATTATGTGAAATAAAAGACAACTATCCAGATACAGTAAACAAATCTAAAATAATTCTTTATTCTTCAGATGAATATGAAAAGTTTGACGCCGATATCACCAGAGAAGACGAAGAAAGAAAAGGAGCTATCGACAATGCTGGAGTCGATGGAAAACAAACATGGTAAGCAATTCACAGTAGAAGTCCATGGTGTCGGATCAATAACTTTGGAATGATATACAAAAATCTAAATAGCGGTTTAAGTATATTGGAATTGGATTTTAGCCTGGCATTATTGATAAAAACAACAAACATAAGTCAGGGCCGTATCACAGATAAATAAATGATAATAAAATGATTGTTGGCAGACAAAGAGAAATCCAACAGTTTTTTTTTTAATTAAACCGTGAAGTCCAGTTACACGCCTAGTATAACGTAAGGAGCCTAAAACCTGTTAAAAGACCGTTCAATAAGTACACAGTAGATGTTCTTCTAGTGGCTCTTTAAGCGCTGGGCGTCTCTTAATTCGATGAAATTGTAGCCTCTAGGCTGATAATAGGCATCAGATCTTAAATATACATTCTGGCTACGGCCTTGACTCTATTATCTGTTAATGCATCCGTTTATAAATTTTCCCGAAGTGGCACTTAAAGTTAGTTTAGCTTTTGAATGTCCCCTAGATTATCCGTGAAATAGCAACCGACCGAGTCGTGGTTCGGCCCTTTCGGGCGCCCTTGGATTGGAATGCTTACGCGTAACGTAGTAACCGTCCAAGCCGAGGTTACCCCTCACCGGGGGACCCCGGTGTCGAGTTACTGAGATAGAGGTTCAGGCTAAGCGACCTAAGAGCTATGCCACCTCTCAATCCGGTTAAGCAGTCAAGGCCAGCTTCTCTGGCCAATCTGTGTTGTTCGTCAAAAAAAAATCCGTTCATAAAATGGGTGAACTGTTGATGTTTTGAGAAAATAAATTGATTAAAGAATTAAATGGAATTGCTTCAAAACATTTATACTTTAGTCTTTCATTCGCGCTTTGCGCTTGCATGTCTATCAATAGAAAGGGCTTTTGAAAAATTATTTCTTCAAGTCAATAGTTTATTCATCAGATTGTTTAGTATTTAAACACGTTAAGCACTTATCTCTCATTCCAACTACATTGAGTAAGTTAGTAGTTAATGGAATACCGTGTGCCAAGTTTTTAGGAAGTAAATTTGGTTCCGCAGCTAAAACCGTGGCTGAGTTGGAGTCCATGATACAATCACAAAACAGTCTGATGGAGAAACTCACCGGCGAATGTCGCTCGCTTACAGACAAGCTCGACGACGCAAACCGTAGGCACAAGTACGATTACATTTTCAAATTTACGCATGTGCATCTATTTAAAATTAGCTGAAATTATCAAATTGCACTATACAATACAATATTAAATGAAATTGCTGAACATTGTTATCATTACCCATGAAATGAGCAAATATCCTAACGTCGTGATGTGTTTTTATTGGTAGCAGGCAGAGCGCAGAGTCGCAGCCGTGTAGACGCACCAATCAGAACACAATGCGACCGCTCAAGATCACGAGAAACGGAGAATCGACGTACCAACAAGCACCGCTCCGGAAAAGAGTCCGATTCGTCGAATAATCAACCCATTATAGTAGGCCCGTTAACGACAAGTCAGGATCTCGGAAATTTCCACGGCGAGAAAGTTTACAACCTACCGTTGATGATTCAACAGCCCTTTTTACGGGAGAAAAAGGAGCCAATTAAAGTTGACATTAGCGTTAAATTAATACCTAAGCCTAAAAAGAGAGATAGGAAACGGCGTGAGTCACAATTAGACTCAACGTCACCAAGCAAACCAGTGAAAAGTAACATTAGTATGGTAGTTACTAGTAATGATATTCACGTTCTTAATGAAACCGTAGATATGGTAAACGAAACTGTTAAAGCTTCTGATAATGAAGACAATATACCATATACAAATACTATCGAAAATGATGACACTAAAACAGATGCATTTGATAATGATCCAATTGCACCACAAAATGACTGTTCAGACCTTAACGTTTTATTACCAGAAGAAAATCCAATTAACAAGGACGTAGACCAAACCATAATAACAGAGAGAAATAAAAACCCGTAGATTTCAAATGTTTAACAATTTTGGGTAACAAACTGTAATCTGTTGTATACGATCAACAATTTGTTATTTACTCCATCGTGGACAATAAATAAGTGCTTATTATTATCGGGATAAGGAATTTCACTGCTCTTGCTTTTTTGTTAGTTTACATATAAATATGAAAGTTTGTATAAATGCACTCGTTCTATTGTAATCATAGAAAATATTAATTTCATATAGTTAATATATTTTGACAGAGAATATATATAGACATTATGTTATTTTTTTGTCTTGATCAGGACTTTGTACTTGCCTAAATTGTTCTGTTTTGTTTTTGAGAAGAGCATTATTTTTGTTGTTTTAAATTTGAACGAGCTATATGTCTATTACCAAGTATCAAAAATAATTTCATATTATTTTATATATTTAGTGATATTTGTACGTAATTTCATGGTTTATTGTTATAGTTTGACTAATATCTTACTAGTTGTTACAATGTTATGTAAACTTTTTAATTCGGGTTTTTGCAATATTCTCAGATGGGTAATGGTAACAATTTTATTAATACTAAGATTGTGTGCAATAAAAGCTTTAAAAATTACCTTAGATTATTTGAAATAACTTAAAAACACATAAAACATCATTTTTTAGTTCATAGTAGCCACTTTAACATTGAATTTCCTTTCAGAGGGGAAAAGACACATTTGCTTTGCAGGAATGCTGAACTTATGAGAAAACTTCGAAATCTATGGTCTTCTCATAAGAAGTATTGCACAACACTTTCTCCTATTCGAAGCTATACACCATTAAGTGGTTATCCAAATAGCAGATCATCATATGAATTAGATCGCACGTACTATACATCAACACCTTACACATATAGATCTAGAAGGTTCGATGACTCTAGCGAACTGAGCTCGTCTAGAAATGACATTGGTAATTTGACCAGAAATCTAAGCGACCTATCCATCGACAAAATTGCCGATTCAGATGACGATATCAAGGTAATTTTATAGGCGTTACCTCATTTGGAAGTGGCTTTTCATAATTAGTATTATTTTTATGTAGATAATGAATTTCCTAGTGCGTTTGAATGAATCTTAGTTATTTTTGTGAAATTAAATATCCTCGATTAGATTCGGCTTTCCAATATCATATGACTATTTATTTTGCATGCACTGCTTGTCTTAATGACTTTCAACGTTACTACCGCAGAATGTATAAAGCTTATAAACGGTATCAAATCAAATAAATGTAACAGTGACCATGACGATTTCAAGAAAATTTATAATGAACGTACTGGTGGAAAAGAATTTAATAATTCGTGAAACTTTCACATCCTTAAGTCCGTATTTTTCAGCAAAGCTTTTGGGTACGTGACGGTCCATTCGGGGTTCACAATCTCATAAACCAATTGTGTACAAAATGAACGTTAATTGGAATCATAGTAGTCTTTCAAATTATTGATGACACTATGGTTTAACGATGGCGTTTCCACTGACACGCCAATCGTGTGCGTGTAAGTATATGACGTATTTAGTAATAATAAAAGAATAATTGATATGACTGTTATAGATCAGTTTCGTCACTGTCAAATAGCAGGTTCGCAGCTCTGGGCCGATCCAGAATGGACCAGATTTACAAGAGATAGGGATAGATAAAAGTCTTTAGAGGAGTCGAAAGAAAAGCTGTTGTCGGGAGAAACCGATCTATCGGTGAAGTGTCTAAGGGTGTTTAAGGGTACGGTCTGCGGATCGTAATATCGTAGGTTCGAATCGACTATTACCGTGAACTATCCCTCCGCATTAAGCTTAGTTGGTTAACAAGAATGTTAGTAATATTTCTGAAAAAAAAGAAAGTTTTCAACATCAATAAAGGTTTATTTATTTATGTGACAGGTGGTGAAACTATCATTGAGTACAAATTTCAGCTGTTTTCAAATTTGAGCAAAATTTGTGATTGAAAAACGAAAACTTATTCTAACTCCCGACTGAGATTCGCTAAGCCGCTGCTTATCCGCAGGACTACAATTTGTTATTACAACACTTAACAGCATGTTGCTAAATGTATTTGCACTTGTATGTTTGTGTGTGTGTGCGTGTGTTGTCACATGTGTGCCGGTGTGCTACAGGCAAGAACTGGCAACTCTGCAGCGTCAAGTAGAGCTGCTGGGACGTTCGCTCCAAACGAACATCACGCCTGCACCTAGTAATTATCAAGGTATGAAATTGATTAATCAATGATCATTATTAGTTAGATTTATTCTAATTCTAGTTAATAAAAATAAGACGAAATCAGATGAAAAATTAAGCGAAAGACGAAATTTATGGTCTCTTCTCCAGAGCTGTGATAGCCAAGTTCCATAATACGTAAACCGATCGACGGTGCTGACACCCATGAAATTGTTTGTTGCAATTTAAAGTGCTGATTTACCAAGTACCACTAAGGTGGAAGAAAACATCTCGAGGAACAACAATTTCTAAAGCTGTCAATCCGCATTGAGGACACGTGGCGATTATGCCCTTATACTCTGTTTACACAAAAGGCAAGGCATATGTAGGTTGTTAGTTACTGTTAACTCATGAACTTTGTAAAAAAAATGCAAGATCTCAAAACCTTATAATAAGGGTACATGATGGTTTTGATGTAGTTTTGTCTATAGTAGATCTATGACAAAATGTTATTTGAGTAAATATTTTTAACATGTGGTATTAAGTAAAAAGTCATTTAACAAGATCCGCTTGTATTCCAGCGATTGTCGTGGTGAATGAAGAAATATTAATTTCTAAATCTGTATTAACTAGTTATAAGGTCAATGATAAGTATACAAACAGTATATTAAATCAATTAACCTTACATTACAGCACCTGCCACGCACACTACCACAACCAACAGGACCGTACCACATTACACGCCCAGTTCCCGACCAGACGATTCCGGAGATGACTCCACCGGACACGCCTCGATCGAATACCAGCCGCCTAAGCAACCGGACAGACTTGTCAATAATAACGACCAAACAGCAAGAGTAACCGAAGAAACCAATCTTCATACTACAGAGGCTGAATCACTTAATTTTCAGGAACCAATGACACAAGAAGAAACGGAAGTATACGATGATCAAAATATCACGGATAAAAAAGATGAAGAAATTGAATATAAAGATAACGTTCAACTTGAACAACCAACGCAAGAGCAAGAAGGAAATTATAGGGATGAAAATTACGAACAATACCAACAAAACTACGAACCCGTTCCCGTCACAGATACAGAAATGAATCAACAATATGTACAAGATCCAATTCAACAGGAAAACAATTTTGAACAAGCAAATTACGTAGAGCCTCAATACGAAAACTATGAACAGTTTCCACAACAATACGCCGAACCAGATGTACAGTATGATAACCAATTTGAAAACTACCCAACAGAGGATAACTACCAAGGAGAGAACTTTGATAATCCGCAATTTAATCAGGAATATACAACAGAATACGAAGAGACACATCCTCAGCCTGATGAAACTGTAACCACATCAGACTCTCATGAAGAAAACGTAAGCACTGAAAACATTCAACGATCCGAATTATCATCTCAAGAACTGAACAAGGAACAGTCCAAAAGCGATAGTAGTCCAATAAGTATTGAACCAAATGAGAGTTAACAATGTTAGATTAATTTAATTTTTTGTGCAATAATTGTTATTAGTTTCTATTGCTTTTTTTTTAGTTTTATGTATTGTAAACATGTCACAAATCTTATACACTGTGATAGAAATAAATTAGAGAAACACAAACATTTGAATTTTATTCTTTTGCCTTAAAACACAGCTCCGTTAGCCATTTGCATAGCCGTTAGTGGGAGTGCACGATCGAAATATCAATTTATGGACGCGATATTTCGCTTCAATCCGAAATTATCGAATCGTCTAATATTGCTATATATATCGATATATTTCATCCGATATACGACATAGTAAAAAATAAAAAAGCATTCCATTCTTTTTTTTATTTGTGGTTGACAACTTGAATAAAATAAAACCCTGTTACTACACTCCTACTCTTCACGATTGGCAGGACTCGTTGTATAAATTTTATAATCTATGCATGTAGTCTGTACTGCTAGCAGAATCAAATCAAATCAAATAGTCTGAACTGGTATCCGAAGCGAGAACCTCTCAGTTACGCGCCGAGTACTCTATTAGTACAAAACTTTTCTAATATAGCGCTAATTAATTATAAACAAATTTCGATATATGAAAAATATCGATATATTTGTACAATATATCGCGTGGTATCGATACAACCTCACGATATATTATATCCAAAAATATATCGATATATTTTTGACATGAACATCCCTATATAGGATAGGCAGAGATTAGGGACTTTCACTTAATATGACGTATAATCGTTGCTTAATCTACCCCTTTTTGAACTTGTCAATAATCTGAATCTGAGCTGTTTGAGGAGCTATTTGCTGATGACATTTCACTAGGAAACTACTGCTAAACTACAATTCAATTGTCATTGTGCCAAAAACCGTAATCTAGACAATAATTTTTTTCATATGTATTTAATTATATTATGGTTATTTGATATTAATTAATTTATGGAAATATGTCGGTTTTGGAAATGTTTTCATGGAAAATTTTACCCTTGAAAATTTTTAATTTTAAACTCTAAGAAGTGTGACTTCGACAATCCAATCAATTAACTAAGTGATTAATATTTTGTCGCAATTATTAACGCATAACACTATTCGATTAGACGGAGTATTCCTTACAATAGTTGGAATCAATATATTGCCAAAATGAAACCACTGATTGTTGCTTTCATAATCATCTTTGCAGCATCGGAAATTTTAGCGGTAAGAATTAGAAGTGGAAAATATTCTAAAATTAAAATATTGCTTTATTTTCGTGGCCTTGTAGAGAAGCGGTAAGGACAGTATGCAGCTGTAACTAATGATCCAAACGTTCAAAAATCCAACGAAATAAAATATATGTTGTACTCCTCACCGGTGGCCCTTGCTCGGCGCACGACGAGGGGCTCCGGGATGTCCAATGGAACGCTCCGGAGCCCCTTTGCACCGGAGGTTAACCTCCCCCCCTGTGCCCTCGTGGTGCAAGGCCTCACGGGCCAGCCGATGTCGGCTTCTTCCCGGGTCCACCTTGGCGGGCGACAGAGGCCCCCACCCGTGTCGCCCAGTGAACCCGAGGCCTTTTAGTCGCCTTCTACGACAGGCAGTGGATACCGTAGTCTTATTCTTGAGAGCCCAGAACTACAGCGCTGATATATTGCACTCAACTATTTACTTCTGGTCTTCGTTCATCTGTGTTCATGAAACAGCAGTCAATCAATCCTATTCGGAACAATACATTGAGTTTCGATACTCTTTAGAAATACGAGATACTTCACGTTATTTGTCGACGTCATCGTTATGTCATTTTCTTATGGCCATGAAACGTGGCATCTCACTATAGGCCTTATAAATAAGCTGATAGTCGCACGACGAACTACAAGAGCTACGTATATTTTTGGAAATTGTTAGAGGTGGCTCATTCCCAGCTGTGGTTGTCCTACGGCTGAAATAATGATGATAAGTCAAATGAAAAACTTTTTAAATTAGATTTATTATAATATAAATTAATAGTTTTAGATTTGATAAATCACTACGAGTTCTTATTAGTTAACTTTTACAGAATTCAACGACAAGCACCAACAAGGTAAGAAATGTTGGTTATAAAATAGTGAACGAGCTTAGTATTTCCTTTGAATTATCTAATCCATATGCTAGTCGGCCATTTTGGAAGCCTTCCAAGATGGCCGACCGATGGCGCCAATACGACTGCTACACTATAGATGAAATTCTACTACTCTCGAGATTTCTTGCGCTAAATTACACATGATAAAAGATTCCTGATCAGTCCTCTAAATCTCTTATAATTCGTTGATGTTATAGCCCTGGTGCAAAACGGGAATCAACTGAAATTAAGAGCTACTGCGCCTTTTATTTCCGAACTATCTTAGTTATAATATGGAGTTTAGGCGCCTACATTCTCTTTCTTATTCCATATTTGTTTACCCCTGTGTCAAGTTACTAGCGATAGAGGTTCACTCTCACTCAATCCGGTGAAGCAATCAACGCCAGCTTCAAAGGCCAATTTGTGTAGTTCGTCAAAAATAAAGCCATATCTGTGGTCGCTTTCGTTAAGGAGTATTTACTTAGTATCTTTACCAAGTACTCTTTGTTACATGATAGATTCGATTTTCTTGTATTTTTGCTTCCAGACATTTACAGGCAGTACTATCAAGGTAAATTTAACTAACGGCGAGTTTCTATATTCGATCTTCAATCTAAGATTATTTCCGATCCAGATTTTATTTGATCCATCCATCGATCCGCATTTCAATATCCGATCTTGGCCTTGGAAGTGATTGAAAAAGAACGGATTGGTCGTAAAGGACAGTCCTCTCTCATAATCCGTTTTACGCCGTAAAAATAATATGTACAAACAATCCACCGAAAATGTAGGATCGAAAATAAAGATCGATTACACGCAAAAACGGATTTGTCAAAACAAGAGATTGTTAGATACAGCTCGGATTGCTTATTGAAACACAAAATGGATTGATATATCGATCCATTATCGATTTACGGATCGAGATTGAATATAGAAACCCGCCGTAAATGATTGAGAAACGAATAAGAAATCTTTGATCTAATAACTATTGAAATACATGTATTCCTAACATTATTCACAGATATTTACACTGACCACAAAAGGTCCAGAGGTAAGTATTACTCAGTTTCGATTATTATGACTTATTTTTTTATATTTTTAAACTATAAATCCACAATGAATTATTTATATTTCAAGCAGCCGATCAATAATTCAACCCAAACAACGGAACGAGTAATAGCAATACGCAAAAATGGAACGAAAACAAGACAAGGCGAGATGAATGAATTTCCGGTTAAACATACGAATACATCCGTTTTAGAATCATGTGATAAGCAAGATTCTAAACATAAAAATAATGCGTCCAATGCAGACAATGACAAGAATACGTCCGTTACAAAAGTACATGAAACGAACAGATACATTTTGAGGAACATATTCGAAAAGATTTTGTCTTATAAACATTTACATTTAAGAGAACCAAACAATGAAAATAAAGGCAAATTAATTAAAGCATATCTTCTATTGCTGACAAGAAAACATCTAAGAAAACAGAATCACAACAACGTAGTAAGTATTTACTGATAATCTTTATTCGGAAGACTCCGCACCATCCTCACTTCGCAAATACCTCAATGCCTGAAGGCAAAAGTCTTCAACCAGTGCGTCCTCCCAGCCATGACCTACGGTGCGGAGACTTGGACTCTGACCGTTGGGCTAGTCCACAAGCTGAAAGTCGCACAACGAGCGATGGAAAGAGCTATGCTCGGCATTTCTCTAAGGAATAGAATCCGAAACGAAGAAATTCGACGGAGAACGAAGGTAGTCGATATAGCTCTTAAAGTCAGCAAGTTGAAGTGGCAGTGGGCCGGCCACATCTGCCGAGTCAGCGACGGTAGATGGGGAGGAAAGTCTTGGAATGGAGGCCGCGCATAGGTCGGAGAAGCGTGGGGCGCCCTCCCTCCAGATGGACCGACGACCTTTTTAGGATAGCCGGAAGTGGCTGGATGCAGAAAGCTGAGGATCGCATGTGGTGGAAGGCATTGGGGAAGGCCTATTTCCAGCAGTGGATAGATACAGGCTGATGATGATGATGATGATAATCTTTAAAGTCGAATTGTTTCTTATCCTTGGAGTGTACAACAAGTACAATACATATAAAATAGTTGAAAAATCTTCGTCACAGCACACGAAACTTAAAAATGCAAACAGAATTACTTTGTAATGTTGCCACATAATAAATTTTTATTTCCTTTATTTTAGGCTTTTAAATTATTACCCCTACTGGTAAGTTGTTTTAAAGTTAAAGTTACAGCCTTTATATATGTCCCACAGTTGGGCGCAGGCCTTCTCTGTAAAGAGAGTATAAGGGCATAGACCGCCACGCGGCCCTAATGCGGATTGGCAGACTTCACATGCCGTAGAAAAATTTTCTAAAACATGTAGGTTTCCTCACGATGTTTTCCTTCACCGCCGAGCGCGTGGTAAATCAGCACATAAAATTGTAACAACAAATTTATTGGTACCGGCACCGGGGATCGAACTCGGGTTGCTAGCGTACTACGCAACTTTTTTTTTTTTGTTTACGGGGAGGAAATCTTCAGAAAGATACCCCGCCTTCTGGGGGGAAGGCGGCGGTTATGTGGGGTTCTTACCCACTAAAACCTCCCCGGTGGCCCTTTCCTCGGTGCATGACGAGGGGCTCAGGGATCTCCAGTGGAACGCACCGGAGCCCCTCTGCACTGTGCTCAAGGAGAGCACGTCCCGGGGGAGGTTACTCCCTCCCCCCCTGTGCCCTCACAGCGCAAGGCGACACGGGCCAGCCGATGTCGCCTTCTTCCCAGGTCCACTTTGGTGGACGACTCAGGCCCCCACTCTTGTCGCCCAGTGAACCCGAGGCCTTTTAGTCGCCTTGTACGACAGGCAGGGGATACCGTAGTCTTATTCTTGAGAGCCCAGAACTACAGGGCTGAGCGTACTACGCAACTTGAGCCAACTTATTTATAGTATATATATTTATATAGATTTATTCCATCACTTGATGTCGATATAACATTAAGATGAGATAGTAATTGTTATCTCTTTCTACCGTTAGGGTTAAGTGGATTTGAGACCTTATCTATTTACTAATACTTATGTTGGTTTACAGCAAGATGATACACAGGATGTAAGTAATTTAAAATAAACCCTTTTTAAAATTTCAACATTATCTTTAACTAGAAATATCGGCCTTGGGCGATCGTAATTGTTATAATTTATTTTACAATCATATCCTTTAGTGCAATACAATATTAGCAGTAGTTACTCAGGGTGGATTTTATTTTTAAAAGTTTTGATTTGTTTATGACTAACTGCCGCTGCGAGCTTAAAATATGGCACTGTTTCCAATGAATCTCAACTTGAGCCGTTACTATAGGCCCTAGAAGGCCTTAAAATTCTTGAATATCATCGATTCATGTCGTCAGCTAATGTCACTTTCTATTAAAGGAACGCTCTAATCTTTTTGGCCGTAACAATCACCGATATCGTTACAGACAGCAGATGCCATTGAATTTTGAAAGCTGGGTGGGCTAGCAACAGACAAAGAATCGTTTAACAGACGCAAATACCATTAGAACATAATAATAAGTTCAATTGCATTTCTCATTAATTCATAATAAAATAAACATTATAAAATATTTACAGAGCTATTTAAGTAATAGAAAAAAAAGATCCATTAAAGAGAGTGCCGGTTACACACACGACTCAGAAATATGCAAACAATATAATATGAACCTTCTGAAGATGTGGTCTAATCTCTCAAAGTATATCGGAACCGCAGAGAATTCACCACCAGATAATAGCGTGCTGCATAACATAGCAATAATGATTAAGGGTTATTTAGACCACGTTACTCCTGTTGAAATCAACAACGAAGCTTCAACAAAGAAAATAACAGTGGTTCCTAAAGAGAAAAATATTCCTAGCATTTTGTCACCAATTATTCTCCAAATTAGAGCCATATTGGACGTAAATAATGACGTTAATGAAGTACTAACTATAACTTCATTTATTTACGACCAGTTAAAACGTTTTAGAGAAGCACCGATTAGCGAAGAATGTAATAACAAAATAGAAAATGAAATTGCAACACTAATTAATTTAGCCTTTCAAAAATATATGCTTAATTCAAATTGTATAAACATTACTGCATATAATAATAGAAATGATGCGAGTAGCAATTCGGATACTCTGTCTCTAAATGCTCCAAAAATGTTTGATAGTCACTTTATATACCCCAATACGAACATTAATTTCAATAAACTGCAAGGCGAGCCTAATCAAGAAGTCTTAAATCAATTTGCAGCGAATCTTGTCAAGAGATCGCTCAATAAAATAGATTATCCGAACGGTCTAACTAGTATTGAATCAATGACAACACTTAATTCTAACTATAATAACAATAGGAGTTCAAATGTTGAAATTCATCATAACAATACCAGAGAAGCAAGAATGGACTCGACCTTAGTGAAAAGTACTTTGGACAAACCTTTAAGCTTACCTAAACGAAAAGATTCGCAGCTAAATAGTAAATACTGCGCTAAGGCTGCTTTAGAACAATTTGTTGTTACTGTGAAACTAATTCTAAAGCTGTATCTAATTAGTGATGATTGCCTGGCAGGAAAAACTGTTAAATTCTCCATTTTAACAGAAATAATAGAAGCAACACCCATTTTGGAGGATTTTAAGGGAGACAAGTTAGATTATTTATCGACATATAATGCAATTCTTCAGTTATTAGACAATATGGAAACAGAAGAGTTTAACAAAATATTTAGCAAACCTATAACAGAAGGTTTACAGAACAAGAATGTCTTAGAGGAATTTATACATGATATAAATAATTTTGGGGTTTCTATAAACAATGTACCAGGCAATCATAATAACGTTTTTGGCAAGAATGACAATAAAATGTGAAGCGTAAAGAAATTTTGAGTACATTACACCAATATCAACAATTAAATTCCCCAACATATTATAATCTATTAAAATCAAAAAACACAAAGTCGGTAACCGTGAATCCTGGATATCAAGGCAATTTAAGTCATAATACAATGGTAAAAATATATCAAGGGACATTTGGTGGCACGCCAGTTAATCAACGTTCAAAAGAGAAGCGTCACCCATCCATAGACATTAACTTTAGTGACATAAATGCGCCTAGTTCAGAAGTTCCTTTCAGTTCAGTTGATTTGGATAACTCAGCCGCTAAACCTTTAAAAATAGTACAGTATTATGCGCCAGACATTCAAAGTAAAGTCATTCCTGTTATGAAAAATAATATCACGCTCACACCATCAAAGAAAGATATTAATCTGGTTAATCCCGTACAATATAAATTGAATATGAACTATCCAGAAACTTTTCCTCCAAAAACAAATGGTAAATTGGATCGGATCTTGTTAAACAATCTTTCACGGTTTCCTTTATTAAATTATTTAAATAAAAATGATACGGATAAGCCACACGATGTAAGGTTTCCAAATTTTTTCTCAAAGATTTCAAAAATGAAAATAGGTGATCAAATTCATAATTCGCTTTTAGTTTCAAGTAATAATTTTATGATAATCCCGTACTATTTAACCTTTTAACCGATTATAATAATAGAGATACGTTAAACAATATAATTAAATCACAACTCGAATCTAATCCAAAAATCAATGCTTCTGGTATAAATCATATACTAGGTCCTACATCAGCAATAAAACATCAAAAGTCGAATAGTTCTTTACAGGATAATCCTAGTAAAGTTGATGACTTCCTAACTCATTCTGGTGTTACAAACACTGCTCAAAACTCGATCAATTCACCAAGAGAAAATAATGACGTATTGTATAAAGATTTAAATTATCCAATTTTTTTCAATAATGATCATGATTCTGTAAAAAAAAACATTTTCGGTTTTGCCCTCAACAAGTTTCAACCTAACAATATCGATGGTAAACCGATTTTAAGAAATTCATTATATAAATTGAACCCAGAACCAGACTCTTCGTATAAGGATTTTCAACAACGAAATATGCAACAAACTTCAGACACTCCACACAAATTTTTAAATCATAATAAACCAAATATATCAATTGTAAACAATAACTTTTTAAAAGACGTTGATACAGACTATGTAGGAATAGAACCCATTCAATTAAAATCGGGCGCAGATATTCCTAAAAATAGACCATTTCATGCAAAAACTACAGATAATAATTTGCAAAGTATGCTCAATAACCCACTGCAATCAAAGTTGGAAAGCAATAAAAAATTCATTAAAACAAATTTAAAAAAAGTTAGTAATAGGTTAACAAATGGGTATCTGTTGCAAAATAATTATTATTTAAACACAAATAAACCAGATATTGTAAATCGAAAATCTGAAATGGGAGTGACTAATACATTATTGAATTTTACACCGGTGGAAAATCTACCCACGATTTCTTCAGATCCAAACTCCAATGGTGACGTAGAATTAACGTACATTTTTAATCATCCCCAAATCGTCGTATATCAACCACAAGTTTTAGTTAAACGTCGTATATCTTACATTGATTACATCAACAACTTTAACAATATATTTAGTAACCCACAAGTAAATCGACAGCAGCTGCATCTTTATAAAATTATAAGGTATCTTCCCAATAATCATGTGCAGATTCTTTATCAATCTGATAATTTACAACCTGTTTTAAAAATAGAGAATGCTTCAGATTCAAATTAAATAAAATAACAATTATTTTTTTAAATATTTCATTGCCTCGATTGTGACTTTCATTTATTTTAAATATAATTCACACATGTGACTCCCCTTAACGTGGGGTAAAGATATGTTTTATTTTGTTGAAATTAGGATTAGAAAATCAGACAGTTAGTGTAAGATCTGAATTAAATAAACGTATGATATAAATATCCCTTGTTTATTATTATCAACCCATTACATCGTATTTATTGAGATAGCTTTTGGAGCTGAAGATTTTTCCTAAGGCAGAGCACCTTTCAAGCATACACTATCCAAACCAAACCAACGTTTCGTTGACAAAGTGATCATTTGCGTTGACCCTAATACGTTCAAAAATCACATTAAATTGTCACAAATGTCAGTCTATTTATGTAATTGTGTTTAAAAAGATTTCGTCGGTCATGAATGTGTTACCGCAGAGCTGGCAGGAGACTTTGCTTTGAGTGAGAATTCGCTTGACAAAACTAGTAGTTACTAGTAGTTCCGATATTTATAATAACATAGCATCAATGTTATGTTATTATAAATATCGGGACGACCTCAAGGACGACGATCGAGTTAAATTTGGCATAATATTTGGATTGTTTTTGCGATTTACATTATTTGCATCTGACAACATTGGTTATGTCAAAATGAGGTTTGTTGGTTGTAAACACCATGTTTACACATGAGTTTTGGTTTATAAAAACTGTTTTTACTTGATCGTTTTCAATTAAGTTTGTTGTTTGTTAAATAATTAAATAAAAGATAAATGAAAGCAAAATAAACTATTATGGTTTGCGAAAAGTGCGAAAAAAAGCTGGGTCGCGTCATAACCCCGGATCCTTGGAAAACTGGCGCCAGAAATACTGTTGAATCTGGTGGAAGGAAAGTTGGCGAAAACAAGGCATTAACAGCAAAAAAGGCTCGCTTTAACCCTTATACAGCTAAATTTGATGAATGCAAGTAAGTTACCATAGTATGTAGTTATAAATTTCGAGACCCCAGATCACACATACCAAATACTATGTAAATCAAAAAGTTATGAATCTTTCAATAATTTTTATTACATTTCCAGAATATGCCGCACGAAGGTGCATCAAGTTGGTTCACATTATTGCCAAGCTTGTGCCTACAAGAAAGGAATCTGTGCAATGTGCGGCAAAAAAATATTAGACACTAAAAATTATAGACAAAGTTCCACATAGTTAAAGTTTGTTTAAGATTTCTCTATTGAAAGTTACACGTCAACAGGGGTCCTAAATCTAATCACTTATCTTCATACCTAAAATTACTTTTACATCTTACTGAAGTACTTCGTTGATATGTGTTCTCTCTACAGAGAATATTAATTTATTTTTATGCCCTTTTGAAAGAAAATTAGAAAATGTCTTCAAAGTATTTGGGCTCAAACTAGAAGTTGCAAGATTCAATAAGAATTACTTGTGATATGTCACATGACCCTTGTTTTAGGCATTATTCACGAGTAACAGAGCCATATAGTGAATTATTACATGAATTGATCAATTAGATGAATTAGGTATTTACATCTGTCTCACAGGGGTTGACAAAATATGTCTAGACACAAATCTGACCCAGTGATTTGACATTAAAGTGATTGTAAATTGAATAAAATGCTACAACAATAAACGGTATTCTATTATGTAATATGAGGGGGTGACAGTCCTCGTGTCCACAGGAAATACTACTCGACCACATAGCTCGCCGCCAGCCAGACAGCCTTGAAAAATTACTGCTGGTTGGCTATGTTGAAGGAAGAAGAAGCGGAGGCAGGGCGCCCACTAGATGGACGGACTCTATTAGAGAAGCTACAAAACTAAAACTCCAGACGGCTATCCACCAGGCCCAAAATAGAAGAGAGTGAGGAATGCTCATTCAAAGCAGCTCTCTTGTTGGTCACGACCCTCAGCTAGGAAACGATTATGAAGAAATTATGTAATATGTTGGCGCAAATCACAGTAAACAACTACGAGGCATCGGTTTGCGTACCACCTGCACTCCACACGTGCTACACTCCGCCGAGCTATCTATTAAGTTGCCTGTTTTCTCCAAACCTCAGAAGCGAGTGAGTCGCAGTTAGAGTCGGGATTCTTCTCCTGCATATCTTATTACACTCTGAATTTATAATTATTTTGTGGTTTGATTTTAAGTAATTTTGTGGTCAATTTAAATGTATTTTGAGAAACTGATTTGTTAATTACTTATAAAGTGATAAATAAGTTATCAATAGCTTGAAGATACTCTTTTAATATGTCTTCTCACTCCAACATATATAGTAAAGAATAAAATTAGATCTAGGTATTTTTACTAATTGTATGTAAGATTTTATTAAGGTGCCTTTAAAATAATTTGAAATATACATTATTATATGAATTTTAAACATTCATATAAAATTTAATGTATTGTTTAGCTGGCAACACATGACACCTAGCGATTGTTATGCATGCTACTTCCAATGATATCATAACGATTTACCTGAACCTTATTGTATCTTTAATTCATTATTAATAATTTAGTTGATCGTCACATGAACTTGGCATTGTAAACAATAGTTTAAATTTATTAGTTCCAACTTCTAATTAATTTTGTATAAAGATTGTGAGGACGCGCATTTGTGACGGTATTCGTTATAAATAATTTTTTGTACAATGTTATGCTGTCTCAATAAAGCGAGTGTATTAGTTGTTGGACTATTTTATTCCACAAGAGCTACAAATTATAAGAGTATGGTACATTTTTACAGGGTACATTTTGCTTGACAACAACTTGACAGTATATCTTGGCTGCAAAGTCTATTTTGTTTCCCTTATTTTTGCAAAATAGTGTATAATAATTTTTGTCAGTCATAAGAAAATGTAGCAAATTAACTTTTATCTCTACAACTTTTCTATTTTTTTAATGACGAACTTCACAGATTGGCTAGAGAAGCTGGCCTTGACTGCTTCACCGGATTGAGAGGTGGCATAGCTCTCACGTCGCTTAGCCTGAACCTCTATCGCTAGTAACTCGACACAAGGGTCCCCGGTGGTAACCTCGGCTTGGTTACTATGTTACGCGTAAGCATTCCGATCCGAGGGCGAATCCGAACCACGACTCCGTCGGTAGCTATTTCAAGGATAATCTAAGGGACATTCGAAAATATCTTTTGAAGATTTCCTCCCGTTAACAAAAAAAAGGGATATTCGAAAGCTAAACTAATTTTGAGTGCCACTTCGGGAAGAGAACTTTTCTAATGTTTGTAATCATGTTCAAGTCAATTAATCTTGCAATAATGTTCATGTATATTTGATAAGGCACACAGATTTAATGCGTTTTTTATGATGTTGAAAATGATTTTATGGAAAAAAACATATACACTATTAGCTGTTTGTTGTTAGCGGTAAGTTATATTGTTGTAAAACTATTGTATACATAAAATCAGGACACTTATGGTTTTTGACAGGTAAATGATAGCATTTCGTGTCATTCATAAGAGAAGTTATCAAATGAAGACAATTCTATACATATATGAGAAAATGAATTCAATTAGTACTTGCAAGCTGGGTTTTTTCGGAAATATTAAGTTAAAAAAAGGGTATTGTATTATTGACGTGCACTATTTCTAAGCTCATTTTAGAACAGATAATAAAACTTTATTAAATTTCAGGACAATTATTCAAATATTAGTGTCTTTAATAGGACAAACAAAATCGTCAAATTAATTTTTTAACTTAATTTTCACGAAATTAACGTGATGTTTAAAAATTAAATAAATTATTTTTAAACATCTCCACGTGACTGGACGGGACTATTGGAGTAGTTGTTGAGAGTCAGTTGGACAGACTCTATTTGAGTAGATGAAGGACTCTATTGGAGTAGATGAAGGACTCTATAGGGGCAGATGGACGGCCTTTATTGGAGGTAGATGGACGGATTATAGTGGTTTGGTTTGGATTGAAATTCCAGGTGGCTATCAACGCGTCCCACAATAGAAGACAATGCTGGTTAAGACCAGCTCTCTTGGTGGTCATGCTATTCCGTGCTGAGGAAATTATATAGTATAAATAGATGAATAGTACAGAATTACAGCGTTTTAAGTATATTTCAGTTAACAGAAGCAAAAACAACAAACCATGACCGACTGGTGGCCGATAAGCATTTTGCGAAAATGCTTAATTCTATTATTAAAATCAATGAAAAAAGAGTTAATTCAATAAAGACATTGTTGAATTTGGATAATTTGTATAGAGCTGACGCTGCTCTACGCGGTCGCAATAAAGATATTCACAAAGGAAAACAATCCAAAATAATTGGCGTTATAATCGGAATAGACCAGTTAGCCGAGAAACTTGACAGAAACGTTGAAGAAGCTAGAAAAGATTCCAATGAATCAAAAAAATATAAAATGGATATCGGACAAAGGAGAAGAAATAATGCACTAATTACAAATAGCTACGAAGAAGAATCCATAGCGCCGATAAGTAGTGAAGACGATGATAAATCTAAAACGAGTCGACATGGCAAATTTCACAATGTCTACGGGTCCAAAGAAGTTGAATGTGATAATTCTATCAGGAGTAAATGCCGGATTGTTACATCGGCAAGCAGTAAGCAGAATACAAAGGGCGATGCCAAAGACCATGCAAACGAAGTTGTACAAAGACATGTATTTCTGCTTTCAAAAACTTTTGTTTGACCTACGCTTGTGATTACAGTATGAAAGAGCAGATGAAAAAGGATTGCAAGAAATTCTGTTCAAATAAAATGTGCGATCGAGAAAATACGTTGCGTTTTATTTTTCCAATCATCGATGAATTCTTTTCAATCTTTTGAAAAAAAAATATACTTAACGCATTTATTGTTGTTTTTATTTTTTTCTGTCCTTTTTTCTTTTTTTTTTTAAGGGGTTTATTAGAAAAACATACCTAATTAGTGGTAGTTAAACAGAAGATAACGAAGGTTCCGTGCGGAGTCGCTACTACGTTCACTATTATCAAATTATTTTAGAGGTTCAGGCTAAGCGACCTACGAGCTATGTTACCTTTCAATCTAATCTATGTAGGTTCGCCATTAATGACATATGAAGTGTCAATAGCCTAATGGTTCAAGGTAACAAGATCAAAACAGAATCTAATCTCCACCGTTCGACCGTTGACTTGAACGATATCCTTTTATTTTTGTTGACGGGGAGGAAATCTGCACAGCGGTTATGTGGGGTTCTTACCCACTAAAACCTCCCCGGTGGCCCTTTCCTCGGTGCATGACGAGGGGCTCCGGGATCTCACGTGGAACGTACCGGAGCCCCTCTGCACTGTGCTAAAGGAGAACACGTCCCGGGGGGGAGGTTACGCCCTCCCATCCTGTGCCCTCGCAGCGCAAGGCGACACGGGCCAGCCGATGTCGCCTTCTTCCCGGGTCTACTTTGGTGGACGACGCAGGCCCCCACCCTTGTAGCCCAGTGAACCCGAGGCCCCTTTTAGTCGCCTTGTACGACAGGCAGTCGTTAATATAAAACAAACAGTCGCTTTTCGTTGTCTGTCTGTCTATGAAATATCGTGTCGCCCTGATTGCACCGGGCCGCGCCTTACGTTCGCGCTTAAATTCTAAAAAAAAACTAGATAACTTTTTTGGTTAATTCCACGCGAAGTGGCGGGCACAGCTAGTTCGTTGGACTAACGAAATCATATACTCGTTCCACACAAATCTGAATTGACCGGTCTCCTTACGCCACAAAGCTCCCCCGAGCACTACATAGTAAAATATTGTACTCTTTTTGCTATGTCATAGTTACATTTCGAAGTTTGGTTGCATAGAAATGATCTATTTTATTCTTACACATTTACGGTCGTTGTCGGTAAAGAATTATGTAGTCATTTTGCCAGAAACCTACTAATATCTCAATCAATAAGCATCTACCATACGATTTTTAGGAGTTCTCTGTTATATCTTAAAAACTAAAGGTCTTATGGAACCTCTTTTAAACCAAATCTTTTCATAGGAAAAAATCGTTTCATAGATAGCTCTATGAAGGCACAAACATCAAAGAAAACCTTCATGTTTTTTTTCTAGGATCCCGTCATTGAACACAAACACCGTTCCATTCAATTGAAATTATGCAATTTTAATTATAAAAGTCAAGATTGCATCAGCGATTGTTTTATTGCGTAAATAAATTCTTGATTTTTTAACTAGTTATGTTACCGGCCAGACATTTGAATTTTTGTTCAATTTTCCTTTCACTTATTGTGGTAAGAACAAGCCAATTTGAAAATGGGACGTTGTTGTGTTTTTTTTTTAACATTTGCTTATTAGTTTGACCGGAATTTATCTATCAGATTAACGGATGTTTTCAAAGTAATTTTAACCATTCATCGATTCACGATCATCTGTATAAACTGAATGAGTAATTTTACAGGTCGTATATATGATTACATTTATACTTACATGGTACATATGATTATACTTACATGGTTTGACAGCAAAGCAACTATTTTTTTAACAAAATAATATTTAACCACACTAATATTATCATACTAGCCTGTTTTTTAGTTATTTTTTTTATAATTGTGACATGGCTCACGTCAATAGTTAAAGAAGGAGTGGAAACTATAACCACAGACCGTTTTTTTTTGTTAACGGGGAGGAAGGCGGCGGTTATGTGGGGTTTTTACCCACTAAAACCTCCCCGGTGGCCCTTTCCTCGGTGCATGACGAGGGGCTCCGGGATCTCCAGTGGAACGCACCGGAGCCCCTCTGCACTGTGCTCAAGGAGAGCACGTCCCGGGAGAGAAGTTACTCCCTCCCCCCTGTGCCCTCGCAGTGCAAGGCTACACGGGCCAGCCGATGTCCGGGTCCACCTTAGCGGAGGACAAAGGCCCCCACAATTGTCGACCAGTGAACCCGAGGGCCCTTTTAGTCTCCTTCTACGACAGGCAGGGGATACCGTAGTCTTATTCTTGAGAGCCCAGAACTACAGGGCTGAACCGCAGACCGTACCCTAAACTAGCATATTGCAACTAGGTTATTAAAACTCGAATTATATATATATATTTTTTTTATTGTTTCGCAGACGAAAATGTCGGGACATGTTTTAAGAACGAGTCATAATAATCTAGCGCCAGATTACATACTGATACAGACTGATAATTCCTTAGGAGCTGAGGATGAAGATCAAAATATTATAATTGCTGTAATTGACGTAAGAACATTTATAATCAATCAATCAGCCTGTATCTTCCCACTGCTGGGTACAGGCCTCCCTTTTTTCACGCCATTCACTTCGATCTTGTGCTGCTAGAAACCATTGCGGCCCCGCTGCCCTGACGATGTCGGCGTGAGCGGCCTGGTGGTCTGCCCACTGATCGGCGACCCTGTCTTGGCCACCATTCTGTTACTGCCCTGTTACTTTAGTCTCATAATCCGCATACCCACGTCTTCGACTTTGGTTCTCTGACGAATTTCGCCGTTGCGGTCCATCAGAGTGATTCCTAGTATGGCGCGCTTCATAGCTCGGATCCGCAACTTGAATTTTGTGCAGAGTGTGTTCAGTATGTCAAAATTGGCAAGACACATTGGTTATACACCTTGGTCTCGAGGCATTGTGGGAGGTTGGACGTCGATGTTCCCTTATCTTATACTCAGGCAAACAAAATAACTGGATGGATTTTAAAATGAACTGTAAAGACCATTAACTAGAGTTGCGTTGTCGCTAGAGGGATAATTTTAAAAGTACCGAAAGATTAAGTGGGAACGAGAAGGAAAATACGAAAAAGAGACTAAATTCGAGAACGAAATTACTGTTCAATTCTTTTAATGATTTTATAATAGCATTCAATATAAAGTCAATTCTCTTAGTAATTTTTTAGGTTATGATTTATAATATAGTATGATTATATAAATTTTTATTAAATTTAAATCATATTATATATATAATATGATTTAAATAAAGTATTTGAATTCTTCTATAATTCTTTATACAGCTTTTTTATTCTGTGGATTCACAAATATTACCATGAACCTCTACTAGGAGTAAGTCGACCTGCGAGAAGAGAGCTGAAATAATAGGTTATTACGCCATTTTAATTCGTTCTTTACCGTAGGAGATATACATAATTTTGTGTTTTAATTTTTTAATAAACAATATCTTGTTTTATACCAACCGTGATATGGGTGATTGTATAGTAGTATATTGAATGTACTACATATAGAGTCAATTTCTAGAGTCAATTTCTTAATCAATTAATAATTCTATTTTTGCAGTCCAAAACATTTAGTATAACAACGGAACTTAAGAATACTATAATAAAATCAAAGTACAAGGAATTAGAACCAATACAAATGAGAGGAAATAATGATGGTATAATAGAAAAAAACGAAGCGGTAATCACAGACTTCGGAGGTTTGAAGCTGACACAAGACCAAAAGGAAATGTTAAGAAAAAAATGGCGGAGCAAGTGTGACAAGGAAGCCGCCAAAGTATGTAGAAGGGCGTGCGACAAGGCGCGTTCGAATACCTGCCAAGCTTACCATTGCAAAAAAAGTTTTAACAAATATTTAAAAAAGGCATGCAAGCTACAGTGTAAAATGTTTTTCTTAGGAAAATCATCTGAGGAAAAATCGGAATAGCTTAAATTAATGCGAAACACTTACATACAGTAAATATTTAATGGCCGTTTCTAAATTTTCATATTATTTCCGAGCACTAACAGTCTAAATCGTCGATTTTATTCATGTTTAGCAACTACGAGTATATCACTAGTTACAAGTAATAAATAAATAAATATAGGAATAAAACTCAATACAACATTATAATTTATCTTTATTATAATACATCAATAAAATACAATTTGTATAACTGTGATAATAACTTTTTAATGCTTTCGAACATCGTCGTACTTCATTATTTAAACATATCAATAAGAACGATAAGACCGCTTAGTCTAAAGTAGGGATGTCCATGTTAAAACATCGATATCTTAAATATCACATTGATGTCGATAACACATTATTGCAAGTAGCAACGGCCAGCAAGAACCGTAAATAAATTGATTTTATTTTTATTGTTTAGAATATCCATGGGGACTCACTGCGATATCGACATCTGTCACCATTGATTAATTAAAATTGATGTTGCATTATTAAAAACTCTCAACATCCAATAAGCTTTATCGACTAACTAAACCAACTAAACAATTAATAATATTTCTTATTAATATTATCATATTTCCTTATGTTTTAAACGAGTTTACTTTGTGTATTTGTAGGGTTATAAACAAGAAAACTCTATGTTTAGCTATAGATATATTTGTGATTTGGACATCCTCAATATGAAGCTTAACTCCAAGAGTTATGTGGTCGCATTCGCCACCACTGAGACGGGCATCACACGGGCAACACTTACCCCGAGGGCCTGTACAGGGCTTACGTGGAAGACTTGTGACGATGTGGTCGCAATTAACGTATATTTTCGCCATAATTGCACCTTATTTGGAAGACTATAAATACTTAAAATTTAAAATTTCGAAAAACAATCACGGTCTCATTCATAAAAAAACTTACTGATTAATGTTATCTTTTCATTATTATACTGACAGAATCTTACTCGCCTGTATTACTCTGTGGAAGATATATTAAAAAAAACGTATATATAAAGTTAAATGGCGATAGAAATTGTTAAAAATATTGGACCCCAGGCATTGTTAAAAGATATAATATTATAAAAATAAAAAATACGCATGATTTAACATATTTTTTGTCACTTTGGAACGAGGGAAAAAATAACTATTTTAGTATGGAAACATTACGCCTATTTCGAATTGCTATCTAAAATACATACATACATGTCGAAATCAGCTGTCAACGAGGCGGCCATATATAAATAATTTTATAAAAAGCGCTGACGTGTATTAAAAATAAACTTCCCAAGTAAAACTTTAGATTGTGACGAAATTTTTATGAATAAGACCCTTGAATGTTTTGTTAAAGTACGCTTTGTGTGTCTTTATAACTAATTAACTTTATGAACGTAATTAATTATATGGAAATTGTCACACTGTAATTTTAAAGTCCTGTTAATGTGTAACAAGAGATTGGGTACTGGAAATGTTGGTTATTAAAAAATATTTTATAAGAAAATCGGTTTAAAATACTTAAAATTATATTTATTCCTTGTGTGTGCACGCGTAATGTAATTATTACTTTAACCTTATCTTACGCGGATAATACTTTTGGGACGGAATGTTGAAAGAATAATATACAATGGTAATTTTTTTGTTATTATCGACTTATAACAAGTTTGTTATCACTTATACAATAATATAATTGTGACATTTTACTTATATTTTTAAGTAACTACAAATTAAATACTATATTTTTCTGCTTTCACAACCGAAAAACAAAATAACGTTCTTTTTTTAAATAAACATGACGGAATGTCAGTTGGAATTTAAATATTATAAGGCACATTTTTTTCGTTAAAATTTATAATCTTTATCGATACATTACAAATCTGGCACTACTATAAATAGTTTTTTTTTTAAATATCAACAAAAATCTCGTTTTCAAATATAATGCCAATGGTGCTGTACAATTCTAGACACTAAAAATGTAATCTGAATACGTGGATACAATAATTACTATTCGAAGAAGCAAAGTGCGATTGAAGTACGTAGTTCGTTAAGGAATCAGATAAAAGTTCCCTCTCAGGAGCTCTCGTGTAAAGTTAGTCATCATAAAGTTTAGGCTAAGCGTATAGGATAAATATAACATGTGCGTTTTTTTGTAATGCAATGTAATGGCAATCTAAAGTGTTCTATATACATGAGTATAGTACTCAAATGATTTTATAAATAAAAATATACAAAATACTACCTTAATTAAAGGAGACGAGAGATAAATATTTGTCATACGTATGGATATAGAAAAATATAGGGTAACACGTTACCGCTACAATATTTGAACGCAGTTTAAGTCGCGTCCTGGTTGAATTCGTGCGGGACTTTTTAAAATAAAAAGACACTAATTACGATTGTCTTTTGTTTTTTTTTTACTCATTATTAATTTTGCTGTAAACCGGATTTAATGTTTTATCTGTACAATAAAAGAATAACTGTTGTGTTTGATGTTTTAACAATAGATTAAAAACCTAAATCAAAATTATTATAGATATCCATTACAGGCGCGTTGGTATCATAATAAGTGGAAATCGTGATCTATGTCTCGACCCCTCTGGGTGACGAGCATGATGTATTTATTGTATTGCATTACAACGTTCATTTGCTCATTACCCTATATGGTCACTTTCTTGTTCGTCCTCCAACCATTCGCCTGTATTGATTCAGATCACATCATCAACAAATCCTCTACCTCTGATTAATATAGAACTGATTATATATAATAATATACAACTTTAGAAATTGTTAATAAAAATGAACACTTCGTCACTTTTGCTTCTTCCAATAACATTTATAGTGGTATAGGGAAAAATATTTAGTTTTTCAAAGTAAACCTCCGCTAGGACTTTTAGAACTAGATTTGATGATAGAAGTAACGGAAATATTCCCAGAGCTACCGCTTAGACTTGGCGGCGGTGAACGGGGTAGTGAAAAGTTTCTATCGGACAGATTCTCTTGACTCAGCGATTTAACGGTACCGAAAACCGGTATTTTGGACGAGACCTGTGGCATTGGTTTCGGTTTCTCCGATAATTTCACCGGTATGTTGCTAGGTTTCGCCGATATTGCCGGCTTCTCGACAACCAATTTTTGGTCGCTCGCTCTTAATGTCATCTGATCAAGTTGTGATAATCTCCGGTTTTCTAAATCCGTGCTTGTCACTATTGTGCCTTTTGGAGATTCGTATGTCGCTGTACGGAATTTGATGTGACTATTTCTTGGTAGATCAAAGTCGGAATGTCTTTTCTTTGGTTCGGTTTTCGTTCGTTTCTTTATTTCGTTCAGTTGTTTCGCCGTGTGGTGTCTCTCGTTTAGGATGAAATCGTTAAGCAATTCGATATCAAGCTCATATGATAATAACGGTTCTTGGTAAACTGGGGCTCTTTGTCTACTGGGAACTTTTTCTTTGACTGTTTCTCCTTTCTTTTGGTTTTGTTTTTCTGTTCGTTGTGTTACCTGGATTTCTGTTATATGATCTTTTATATCAGATTTTGTTTGTTTTTGTGTTATTGGCATTAATGTAGGGTTAATAGAGTATCTGGTTTTAGATACTTCCACGGAATCTCGACTGACAGATTGTTCGTCATCTAAATCCTGGATTATTCTAATTCCCATTCGTGAAAGTTCTTCTGGAGTTTTCTGCGCCATGAAACTAGGATCCGTTTGTAGTTTCTGCATCAAAGCTTTTGCTTGCTCTTCGTCTAATTCTGTTGTGTTTAATATTATTGTCTCTGTTCTTGTGTAAGATGGTTCATCGGACGTAAAGTGCATGTTTGGATTTTGTCGTTTTATTTCATCTAAAACCTTTTTATCAAAATCTTTAACTTCACCCTCCTCCAAATTCATTTCATCTATATCACCTGGATTTTTCATTATACCGAAACTAATTTGTTCAACTTGTAAAGGCGCTTCTGTTCTAGTAGTTAAGTATTGTGTCGAGAACTTTTCAACGTTCTGCGTAATCACTTTATTTCCGAATTCATCTTCAGTTACGTTAACCGTAACTGTTTTTTGTACGGGCTCTTGTGTCATCGTTAGAGAAACATTTCCTGGTTCCATGTATAAAGTTCTGTTTTCCCTTTGGTCATTTCTAACTTTAGTACCCTCTATTACATCGGGTACTATTCTCATTATTGGTTCGCCTATTTCTATGGACTTGGTGTAAGATTTTCTACTTTCCACTGAAGGCATATTTTTATCGCTTGTTGATATTGTAACTATGTTACTAGTGTGTACATCTTTGGTATCAGACCATTCCGTAGTGAAGGTTTCTTGAGGTTTCTTAGTTATTTTTAGACTGTTATTGTTTGATCCCACTCTTATATTACTAACAAATTCGTCGTAATCTCTACCTTTAGGCTCTGCTGATTTCAAATCGAAATTGACGATGTCTGGTTGGTGCATAGAAGATTTATATGAATCTGTCATTGCAGGTAAATCTTTGTTAGCAGTAGCTTCGTATTTCTGCGTTTGATCAATGTGGACATTGAAAATTGGATTTTTAGCTAATAGTTTCTTCATCATGTCTGATTTCGGTCTTTCTAAGCTGTTAACGTACGTATTGCGCGACATTTTTAAATCATCTGGAATGTTTGTGTCGAAATTCATGCTCATTCGTTCCTCGTACTTCAATGGTGAGGTTTTATTTTCGGTACTCGTTTGTACTTCTTGGTTTTCTAAAGAACTCATGTTGCTACCGTCTGAAGTAGATTTAGCGAATTCGGAAACAAGTTTAAAATGAACTTTCATGTTTTCATCCATTATTCTCCTTGCTAAATGATCTGAAGTTTCATGACTTTCACCTTGTTGTACATCTATTTCTTTAGTTTGTGATTTTTTAACCGGGGCTTCTTTATCTTGTTTATCAGAATCAATGGAACTGCTAGATCCTTTAACTATTGCGTCTTCTAAATTGCCAAACTCAGAGGCTTTTTTTAGACGATTTCTCTGGAATGTATTAAGACCTTCAATAGCAGATGTTTTTGCTATATTTAAACTTAATCTTGGCTCCTTATGTTTTAAAACTGCGCCTTTTTCTGGGTCAATCATGTCAGATGAGGCATCTTCTGTGCCAGAATCGAAAAACGTTGTTTCAACAACTGACATTGCTTTACGTTTTTTAGGTGACAAAGTACTTTCTTGAATTTCGGCATCCTCTGCAGATATGTCCAAACTTTGAGCCCTTTCTAAAGTACCAGTGGATGGTTTAACCGTTTTAGCTCTTAACTCAAATCTAGACAAATCACCCAAAGAAGCCGCTTTCCTTTCATTGTCATCCAATAAAGACGCGTCATCAGACGCTGAGTTGACTGTATCATTTAATGGTGAGCTATGTATGGTTATGTCACTATTATTAAGTTCAATAGTAGTTGAACCTTTCTCACTCTTATCGCTATTATTTAAGGAGACAACAGAATGAACGTCTTGATTGGACGATAAATTGGACTTGGAATCCTCGAAATAATTATTTAAAGAATCACTCTCCCTTTTAAAAGGTTTCGAGACGATATCATCAATATCATCTTGACTGAAATTTATGGAATCCTCAATGCGAGTGGTTTTGGTTTTAGTGATTTTTGGAGTTGAGGTATTATAAGAGATTGACATAGATGAAGTTGATTTGTTTGATATAGACGTATCGTATAAAAGACTTGAATACTGTACTTCGTTATTCAGAAAATCATTAACATTCTTAAGTTGTTCTAAAATGCTATCATCTGTTTTATTTCGGTCGGTGTCGGGTGGGGATGGCGCTTTCCCTTTAGATTTCTTCGCTGGCTTAGGGACTTCTTCTTTTTTAACCTCTATTTTTTTTTTCTTGAATTAATTCTGCTGAACTCCTCCTATTACTTCTAGCAGCTTTAGCCGCTTCGAACATATGTGCGGGTAATTCTTGGGGAATTCCATTTTCATCTCTTTTAATGCCACTAGAATTAAGTTCGCTTCTAGCAAAAGATGACGTATCGGAAGTTTTTGAGTCAATACTGGTGTTGATTGTGGTTTCAGAGTCATTACTCTTGACGCGTGCATTTGGGATTGGTGGCGCCATTTTTTCTCGTCGTTTAGCGACTACGGGTTTCTTAGCTTCCATTTCGGTTTCGTGTTTTACATGCGCAGTTGGGGCTGGACGTTGAGGTTCAGGTTTATCTGGTTCGTCGATTGTTTTCTTTTCCAAGACAACATTTCCGTTTTCTGGACTTTTTTGTTTCAGAACTCCGTCATCTGGAACGTTAGGTGGGAGTACCCTTATACCGAATTTCATTCCTCTTTTAGGGTCGTAATCCCTTTTTTGCACTTCAGCTTGTTCTAGTTGCGTGATTCCATTCTCTGGTTGTATAATTTGGATGTCACTTCCAGTGGAGTGTCGGTTTTTGCTCCTTTCAGGTTTATTTAAACCAAGTGGTATATCGGAATGTCTCGTTTTACTGGCCATTTTCAAATTTTTCTCATTTTCCCTCTCTAATGTCGTCGGAGTTCCGTCTTTCTTTTCTTTCTTGTTTCTCTCAAGAGTGGTTGATGTTATAATCTTTTCTGTTAGTATTTTCTTGATTCCCCCTTTACCTTGTTTAGTTTCTAACGTTGAGTTGTTGGAGTGAGACGCATTTGGTGATCTTGGCGGATGTAATAGTCTCGCTTCTTTTTCAAGCTGAAAAAGAAGAAAATGAAATTATTGGAGGTCTATAGATGATGATGATGTGGTCTTAAGTTCCCTTGGTTCCCTTAATATAAAGCAATGAGTGTGTCATTGCTTTATATTAAGGGAACCCACAAACGATAATCTCTTTTGAATCGGACGAAAATAAGTCAAAAACTTAGCCACTAGGTGTCACTGCTTAGAACCATAACACCATGACTCTAAGTCATTTACGCCATTTTGAAACTGACAAGACAATAGAATCATAACCGACTCGCATTCCATAGCGTAGGCGACATTGTAACCATAAACACGCGGGACGCGTATCTGTAAGACAATAATGTTGATCGATAAACTTCCTTATTGTGAAAGCAATAACGCTTAATATGGTATCCTATTGTTTTGACGCTTGGGATTGTTTAATGAGACATCTTTGCTAACCATTTTCACATGATCTCTGTCGTGTGACACGTTTATGAGTTGTAAATTGCAATGGAGAGGTCTGGAAAAATTTGACGTTGGGCGAGTGAATGAGTAATTAGCATGCGATTTGTAAGTAACAATACGTCGCAAATAGGGTTGCACGCTTCAAGTCGATTTTTATTCGAATAAGGAGTTTTTAAATATACGTTTAAACAAGTATATTTGCGAGTGGAAACGAAAATCGATTTCAAATCGATTCAAACGTTAAACGCTGCTACACGCGAATGTCCTCTTTGTTTTCCTAATTATCCTAGGAATATTACAAAATAGAATTAATCAGTACAGTTTTTGTTCACGCCGGGGAATCTTTTACAGACCATCCTCCGGTACCCTGGGTGGGCCCGGAGGATGTGCCTCGGCCTGGGCAGCCCCTACTACACCTTCCGCGAATGCCATCAGCCGTTATGAGCGGGGTGGCCCGGATCTGTTAGCGACAGGACACCCCAACGACGGTCCCGGCAAAGACCGGACTTCATCCTCAAAGGGGACTTCTCCGGCACTCAGAGAA
The DNA here is from genome assembly GCA_029286785.1 of Meandrusa payeni. Classification (NCBI taxonomy): domain Eukaryota; kingdom Metazoa; phylum Arthropoda; class Insecta; order Lepidoptera; family Papilionidae; genus Meandrusa; species Meandrusa payeni. The sequence continues at coordinate 4,129,387 of JAGSMX010000032.1, forward strand.
GTCCCGACGACGCCGAAGCATGCTGGGAACAGGTACCCATCCTGGCCCCAATTAATCAGAACCTAACCTAATTCTCACCAAACTAGTCTTGAAATAATTCCAATAAATAAATCATAGTAATCGACTGACGTAATATTGATTTATACGTACATTTGTGGCGCACGTATTATAGATACAAATTTAAGACTGTATGACTTTAAGACTATATGGTTTTCTCAAAGATACCATTGTCAAAATTGAACCAACATTAAATATCACACGGGAAGCACTGGCTTTTAAATAAAAAAAGAATCAATTAAATCGGCACAGCCAGTCCAAAGTTAAGAAGAAACAAAAATAAAAAAAGCTAAATATATATATTTTATAGTCGGTTTAAAACAAACAGACGTATTACGCTTTGTAGCGGAACTTAAGAATCTCCTTTTCGAAGTCGGTTAAAGACTGAGATCAAGATAAATGACCGGTCGCTCCGTGAATTTTCCCGAACGGAACGGTCACGTCCGCTATGTAGGTGTTGCTAGACCGTAATCATAGGAAACGTGAGTGAAGGTATCATTGTCGGTTATAACTGATGCTGGATACGGCTATAAGCAAGGTAAGATGTCTCTTACTCAATTTAGTACGTTACGTTTCACCGGATGATGTCAAAAGAACAACTAATAAGCATATTTTCAATCGAATAACTAAGGTTTCCTTCCTTTCGGTTTTCTACAGATTGCATTTTGGAAAGTGTGCTCAGGAATTACATGATCTAATTCCCCCATCCCCTTTTTATGCCTGTAAACTAGCGCTTGACCATGATCCCACCTGGTGTTAAGTGGTGATATAGTCGAAAGATAGTACGCGCTAGTTTAGTAAGTGCCTATCCACTCTACTCTTGAAGGCTTCTCCTTTCCACCATCGGACTTAACGCATTGCGGGATTTCATCCTTTTGTTGTGAACATCCTCAAAACCGAACGAAGCGCTTTGCTTCGACTTTCATTATTCGTACGTACGTACTGGAATAATTTGCCCGCGTCTGTCTTTCCCTCCGATTACAATGTTTCAATACTAGAGTAAATAGGTTACGAAGTTGCACCTTACCATCCAGGATTGCATTCCCACTCAACATCAGATGGAATCGTAGTCACGTAAGCACTTGCTTAGTAAGTATAAAGGTACAAAGGAACATTTGAAAAAATGTTCCAAGATCACTAAAAAAATAAAAATAAGTAAATAGAAAATAGAGATAAGTAAGACTACTACTTTAGTAGTATATTTAAAGATACTACCACTTTACTGGTTGGTTGGTAGTTACTTTAATTGGTATAGTTAAAAATGGAAAAGTTTAAAAGAGATACATAAATAGAATAGATAAATAGATAATTGCGAAAAGTAGTATAAATAGGGAATAATATATGTAACAGTTTGTATATGTCGATAATAAGGTCCCTAACCGAAACATGTTGGGGGAATGGATAATAAAAAAAGGGCTCGACGGCGCCAGACGACTTATACCTACTACTTTTAGGGGGCCTTCTTTTCTGCCAAGCTTGTGTAAACATGAGGAAGTAAGAAATGGATCCCTATCCACCACCTCCCATGGCCCCACCAACCTCGCGGTTAATGGGCCGAAACTCGAGAGGGTACGCGTGGTCTGGCCGTGTGGCCCCACACGCACCTTCTTGACTCCCTACAAGTTCTTTATCAGGGCCTTTCACAACCATTCGGAGGTTAACCCCTTAAGGGGCTCTACGGCACGCAACATAATAGCTCGCTCGACGGCGCCAGACGGACACGCGCGACCCGCTCAAGCCGCTGATGATGTAAGAAATGGATCACGTCAAGTAAGTTTATCTTACCGTAGACACATCACCCGTGGATCCCGCACGTTTTAATAGTGGATGCTTCACTGTCCAGCCACCGCCACTCGCTCTGCCACCTTCCAGCACCTCCAGCTCCACAGGATAGGGCGAGGCCAGTGACAGAATCGCGACGGCGTCTTCCAACGGTGTTCCGGTTAACTCGATCTTAATGCTCTTGATTTTATCGCCTGGAAATTGGAGAAAACACAAGTATACTACTTACTAGTAAAATTGTGATTTGCTTCAAGTCTTCAAATGAAATCACGACTAATATAATACGTTGAACGCTACCACGTACGGAGGATTTCTTTTTTTCCCCAATAATCATATTCATACATGATATATAGTCATTATTTAACCGACTTCAAAAAGGAAGCTATTGGTTTAGTTAAATTAGTGTGATTTGTCTATTATTTCGTAACTTTTCGAATTTCTGATGAAATTTCACCTCAGATGAAATGATGACGATTCATTTACTGCCGTAATCTGGTCAGTCCACCTAATAGACAATCTTCCTCTCGGAGCACCCACAATCTTTCTCTAGACAAAGTCGCTGAATAGCCACCTGTGGAGCTCATGAACTCTTACCTGGTTGTAAGTTGGCCGCCGCGGCTGGTCCATTCCTGAGCACGGAGTGTACGTGCACCCCCTCTCGCGCTCCGCCCCCGCAGCGCAGCCCTAATCCAGTGAAGTCTCGCGCCCACAGCTTCACGCGACGTATCCGCGCGCGCTGTTAATAAACACATTACAAAAACTATAAGTTAACTTTTAAAACTTACCAAGTATATTTACGAGTAAAAACAAAAACCGAATCAAAAAAAAACCGAAAACAAAAACTTCAAATCGAAACAAACGTTAAAGGCTCGCGGATGCTCTCTTTGTGAAGAGAGCAATGTTACGAAATAGCTCAAACTACTCATGAAGAATATACCAATAAAAATGAATCATCGAAATCGGGCGCCCTCGGATCGGAATGCTACGCGTAACATAGTAACCGTCCAGCCGAGGTTACCTCTCACCTGGGGGACACTTTTGTCGAGTTACTAGCGATAGAGGTTCAGGCTAAGCGACCTAATAGCTATGCCACCTTTCAATGCAGCAGTCAAGGCCAGCTTCTCTGGCCAATCTGTGTTGTTCGTCAAAAATAGAAATGGGTTCACCCGATCGAAGGTTAAAGCGGTAATAAACAAAAAAAAAACATACAGACGATTGGAGGGCCTCATCCTTTTTTTGTAGTCGGTTGATAATATTTGTAGCCACTAATACAGCAGATAGAGAAATCTTGTTTAGGGTGTGCCACATGACTTAGACATTGCTGGTTTTCAGTAACGTGCGGTACCGTTATCGTTAAAATAAATTATAATTATTAGAAAAAAAACGAAGTTCCTTATTATAAAAGTACATATTAATTTCTATTAAAGTATAAATAAATAATTATTAAGTTAAACATTTTATATGATTTTTTAAATTTTTATTATTTTATTTAGCGCCATCTATCTAAATCAATTGACATTAAAAATCTTACGCTTTCATTTAACCGTCTGCCGGTGCGCTGAGTGCGCCCGGCAGGATGTGGGATTCAGCCTCAGCGACCCATACCCACTAAACCTTATATGCCCCATAACCATCAGCCGTTATAGGTGGAGTACCCCGGATCTGGTAGCGATAGGGCAGCAGCTAGGCACCCTCTGCAACGTCCTTGAAACTTGATGTAATAGCTTGTATGCCCTTAAACTTTGCTTTGGAAGTAACTTATATCGTCCGCTTGATTTTCAATCATTGAGATTCCAATCACCTTACCTCCACAAGGATACTGCTTCGAAGTGACGTCATTAGTTTAAGACTTAATAACAATGATGAAGTCATCAGAGCAGATAACATATTTACGTTGCTCACATTCAAGTGTTTTGTGGTTGTTGAGCGTTATCGTAAATTGTTGTCATGTTTAAGTAATATTTTTGTTGTTCACAATAGAATTCTCTATCTCTCTTGTTGTCTCCTTGCTGTTGCTCTCACATGATGGTGGATTCAGCTACTATATTGTCTTGGGAAATGTTGCACATCATTATCTTTCTCGACACTACACTCCCATTTTGTCTTGGGTCTTGATATATCGACCAGGGAGGTAAAGTTTTAGTGCCAAGTTCCCTCCATCGAAATGCCTCTTCTAATATTCGCGTAAACATTAGAAGACAGTATTAAAAATAATTGCTTATTACCAATATTATTATATTTTTCTATTTTTCACAAATATTATTAACATTCTTGTTTACCAACTTGGTCTAGGAGATGGTTCACCCTGTAGTTCTGGGCTCTCAAGAATAAGACTACGGTATCCCCTGCCTGTCGTATAAGGCGACTAAAAGGGGCCTCAGGTTCACTGGGCGACAAGGGTGGGGGCCTGCGTCGTCCACCAAAGTGGACCCGGGAAGAAGGCGACATCGGCTGGCCCGTGTAGCCTTGCACTATGAGGGCACAGGGGAGGAGAAACCTCCCCGGGACGTGCTCTCCTTGAGCACAGTGCAGAGGGGCTCCGGTGCGTTCCACGTGAGATCCCGGAGCCCCTCGTCATGCACCGAGGAAAGGGCCACCGGGGAGTTTTAGTGGGTAAAACCCCACATAGCCGCCGCCTTCCCCAGAAGGCGGGGTATCTTTGTGAAGATTTCCTCCCCGTCAACAAAAAAAATGGAATAGTTTAAAATAGATACATGAATAGAATAGATAAATAGATAATTGCGAAAAGTAGTATAAATAGGGAATAATGTATGTAACAGTTTGTAAATGTCGATAATAAGGTCCCTAACCGAAACATGTTGGGGGAATGGATAATAAAAAAAGGGCTCGACGGCGCCAGACGACTTATACCTACTACTTTTAGGGGGCCTTCTTTTCTGCCAAGCGTGTGTAAACATGAGGAAATAAGAAATGGATCCCTACCCACCACCTCCCATGGCCCCACCAACCTCGCGGTTATATGGGCCGAAACGCGGGAGGGTACGCGTGGTCTGGCCGTGTGGCCCCACACGCACCTTCTTGACTCCCTTCAAGTTCTTTATCAGGGCCTTTCACAACCATTCGGAGCTTAACCCCTTCAGGGGCTCTACGGCACGCAACATAATAGCTAGCTCAACGGCTCCAGACGGGTCCTTCGTTTATGCCAGGCGTGTGCAAATTCCCTGAACTTGAGGAAGTTGTCCTCCGAGGAGACCAGATCGCGGAAGTAGACCGGACCCGGAAACGCGCGACCCGCTCAAGCCGCTGATGATGTAAGAAATGGATCACGTCAAGTAAGTTTATCTTACCGTAGACACATCACCCGTGGATCCCGCACGTTTTAATAGTGGATGCTTCACTGCCCAGCCACCGCCACTCGCTCTGCCACCTTCCAGCACCTCCAGCTCCACAGGATAGGGCGAGGCCAGTGACAGAATCGCGACGGCGTCTTCCAACGGTGTTCCGGTTAACTCGATCTTAATGCTCTTGATTTTATCGCCTGGAAATTGGAGAAAACACAAGTATACTTACCAGTAAAAACTGTAACTTACTTCAAGTCTTCAAATGAAATCACGACTAATATAATACGTTGAACGCTACCACGTACGGAGGATTTCTTTTTTTCCCCAATAATCATATTCATACATGATATATAGTCATTATTTAACCGACTTCAAAAAGGAAGTTATTGGTTTAGTTAAATTAGTGTGATTTGTCTATTATTTCGTAACTTTGCGAATTTCTGATGAAATTTCACCTCAGATGAAATGATGACGATTCATTTACTGCCGTAATCTGGTCAGTCCATCTCATAGACAATCTTCCTCTCGGAGCACCCACAATCTTTCTCTACACAAAGTCTCTGAATAGCCACCCGTGGAGCTCATGAACTCTTACCTGGTTGTAAGTTGGCCGCCGCGGCTGGTCCACTCCTGAGCACGGAGTGTACGTGCACCCCCTCTCGCGCTCCGCCCCCGCAGCGCAGCCCTAATCCAGTGAAGTCTCGCGCCCACAGCTTCACGCGACGTATCCGCGCGCGCTGTTAATAAACACATTATAAAAACTATAAGTTAACTTTTAAAACTTAAAACAAAAAACAAAAACCGAATCAAAAAAAAAACCGAAAACAAAAACTTCAAATCGAAACAAACGTTAAAGGTTCGCGGATGCTCTCTTTGTGAAGAGAGCAATGTTACGAAATAGCTAAAACCAAACTGTCCTCAAACTACTCATGAAGAATATACAAATAAAAATGAATCGCCGAAATCGGGCGCCCTCGGATCGGAATGCTTACGCGTAACATAGTAACCGTCCAGCCGAGGTTACCCCTCACAGGAGGGACCCTTGTGTCGAGTTACTAGCGATAGAGGTTCAGGCTAAGCGACCTAATAGCTATGCCACCTTTCAATCCGGTGAAGCAGTCAAGGCCAGCTTCTTTGGCCAATCTGTGTTGTTCGTCAAAAATAGAAATGGGTTCACCCGATCGAAGGTTAAAGCGGTAATAAACAAAAAAAAACATACAGACGATTGGAAGGCCTCATCCTTTTTTTGTAGTCGGTTGATAATATTTGTAGCCACTAATACAGCAGATAGAGAAATCTTGTTTAGGGTGTGCCACATAACTTAAACATTGCTGGTTTTTAGTAACGTACCGCATCGTAATCGTAAAATAAATTATAATTATTAAAAAAAAAACGAAGTTCCTTATTATAAAAGTACATATTAATTTCTATTAAAGTATAAATAAATAATTATTCAGTTAAACATTTTATATGATTTTTTAAATTTTTATTATTTTATTTAGCGCCATCTATCTAAACCAATTGACATTAAAAATCTTACGCTTTCATTTAACCGTCTGCCGGTGCGCTGGGTGGGCCCAGCGGGATGTGTAAGATTCAGCCTCAGCGGCCCCTACCCACTAAACCTTCCGCGAATACCATCAGCCGTTATAGGTGGAGTACCCCGGATCTGGTAGCGACAGGGCAACGGCTAGGCACCCCTATGCAACGTCCCTTGAAACTTGATCTGATAACTTGTATGCCCTTAAACTTTGCTTTGAGTAACTTATATCGTCCGCTTGATTTTCAATCATTGAGATTCCAATCACCTTACCTCACAAGGATACTGCTACGAAGTGACGTCATTAGTTTAAGACTTAATAACAATGATGAAGTCATCGAAACAGATAACATATTTACGTTGCTCATATTCTAGTGTTTTTGTGGTTGTCGAGTTTAAGTAATATTTTTGTTGTTCACAATAGAATTCTCTATCTTTCTCTTGTTGTTTCCTTGCTGTTGCTCTCACACGATGGTGCATTCAGCTACTATATTGTCTTGGGAAATGTTGCACATCATTATCTTTCTCGACACTACCTACACTCCCATTTTGTCTTGGGTCTTGATATATCGACCAGGGAGGTAAAGTTTTAGTGCCAAGTTCCCTCCATCGAAATGCCTCTTCTAATATTCGCGTAAACATTAGAAGACAGTATTAAAAATAATTGTTTATTAGCAATATTATTATATTTTTCTATTTTTCACAAATATAATTAACATTCTTGTTTACCAACTTGGTCTTTCACCCTGTAGTTCTGGGCTCTCAAGAATAAGACTACGGTATCCCCTGCCTGTCGTATAAGGCGACTAAAAGGGGCCTCGGGTTCACTGGGCGACAAGGGTGGGGGCCTTTGTCGTCCGCCAAGGTGGACCCGGGAAGAAGGCAACATCGGCTGGCCCGTGTAGCCTTGCACTATGAGGGCACAGGGGAGGAGAAACCTCCCCAGGTTGATAACTCTCCTTGAGCACAGTGCAGAGGGGCTCCGGTGCGTTCCACTGGAGATCCCGGAGCCGTCATGCACCGAGGAAAGGGCCACCGGGGAGTTTTTAGTGGGTAAAAACCCCACATAGCCGCCGCCTTCCCCCCAGAAGGCGGGGTATCTTTTTGAAGATTTCCTCCCCGTTAACAAAAAAAAAAAGGAGATGGTTCACGTCAATAGTCGAATGGTGGTTTCGAACTTCCGACATTAAGTATCGCAGGCTGTAACCTAATTAGCTCTTGTCTTGCTATGTATGCTGTATGTAACTTCTAGGTAAAATTATAACGAAAACACTTAAATACGTAAACCACTTAAATACTAAGTATTTTTCAACATCTCCTACGGATACAACCCGATAAAAAAGCATCGGAAGTGGAACTTCCTTGTTCGTTTTTGCATTTAATGTATTGTAATGCAACAGGCAACATTCTATCAAGTGATATTATGAAAAAACCTCGCCTTGTCGTTGGACAATTAAGTTGCCATTGTCAACAATGAAGGTTTTCTCGGATCATTAGGAGAAGACATTTATTCTTGGCCATATTGCAGAATACTTCCAGCACGTGAGACATGAAGAAGGGGACAATAGCCAAATAGTTTACAAACATATATCATTCGATTTTTTACGTGAATCGTGGAATAGGGTATGACAGTGGTCGGGAAACTATTTCTCCAAAAGATCAAATATAAAATAAAACTAAATCTATATCAAATATGCTTTAACCGAAGCGCTTTGCTTCGTCTTTCATTATTCATACAACAAAGGACTGGAATAATTTGCCCGTCTAACTTACCCGATTGTGTAAAATCAAGCTATTTAGCAAATAGGAATAAAACTTAGTAAGTAAGGAGCATCCCAACACGCATTTTAAATAATGTGAGTTGAGAGCCCACCATTGGACTTAAAACTAAAATTAGTAACTAGGATGTAGCATAAGAAATTTAAAATAGCATTATATAAAAATAGCATAGATAGATAGAAATAAGACAAGTGTAATAAAAATAAGATTAGAAATAAGCAAATGTTAGAAATGTAAAAGAAATGATCATAAGAAAGAGTAAAAGAATAAGAGTATACTAGAAGTAGAAATATTGTGTAATAAAATAAGTGTAAGTAGGAATAAATTGTGTATAACAAGTTGAATGTAAGAGAGTAATAAATATAAAGGATGAGAGGAAAGGCATGGGAGAAAAACTGCCCTAACCTATCCACGTTAGGGGAACTAGACATAGCATAGGCATACTATATACTATACTTAGATTAAAAAGGACAAGGGACAATGAAACTCTGAATTTAGAATAAGTCAGTAGTTATGCCTATTGTTACATTAAAAAAAATCAAGCTATTACAATTCTATTGTCATTGTGCCAAAAACTTAAATAACGTAATCTACTTAAATTTTTGATATGCAATTTGAGAATAATTCATTATTTGATTAAACTATATCGCCATATTTAAAAAGATGTCATTACGCACGAGATTAAAGAATGGCAACAATTGAAACAATATTCGAGTGTCAGTGGTAGGCCACCGGCAAACTATAGTGGAACCAATAAACTAACTAGCAAATGTGAACCACTCCCATGCCAATGATTGTCCATTTTCTACACGACCGGTTAAGCAGACGTGGCTCCGTTATCCTTTGTATGACATAAAAATATTAACAGTCTTACAAATAAAACCTAGTTATAACATATTTATTCCACCCTTAAACTAAGTTTAGTTAAACCAGGAATAAATTAAGAATAAGCTGAGATTAGTTTACAACAAATAAATCCAGAATAACTATGGTTTATCTATTCTTCCTTTACGTCAAAATGCACGAGTTGGCAACAGCGCAATCAGAGAAAAACCATACTAAAAAATAATTGCAGTCTATGTAGTAGTGTAGTGATGTATCTGTCAATGTGTGGCGGTTATAAAAATATTCTATACATAGAGTATAGATAGAAGATAATCCACTTCCACGCTTGTCCTCCACAGTAAGAGATCTTTCAAATAAATGGTCTAGAAATATTATACCACTTTTAGAAAACCGATATTTTAATCGAAACTAATCATCGACATATAAATCAAAAGGGTTTTCCCATCTTTTTAATATTTTTACTTTGTTTGGAGTCTGAATGATATTTATTAAGTCATTTACTGTTTCTACATCCTCCATTGCCCTTAATTCCATAATAAGTTAATTTAAATGAGCGAACACAAACACAAATCGTGGTATTTTAAATGTTATACTGGATTAAAACAAGAGTGTACGTCGTTATAACTTCGGAATAACGATTGTATGAACACAAACGTCAACGTTACACCAGGTATAACGTATTCTTGGTAAATAAGTACAAATTTTGCTTATTGTTAATTTATTCCTAAGTTTATCTTTATACCACGTTTATTTGTAAGGCTGTAAATGTTCACATTACATTCGATGTCTGACATCAAACTTATGTTAAGATGACGGGCAGTGTAATCAGAACAAACAAGATAAGGCCACATGGAACGTTCTAGAAGGTCTCCGGGTTTTCCAAACGTTATTAAGATTAATTACAAATTTAATTTGGGCCAAATGTTTTTGTCAGTATGTATGTTAATGTTTCACGTAATTTGTTTATCACTTTAGGCTCGAGTCTTTAACCGACTTCAAAAAAGGATGTATTAAATTAGTCTGTTTGTGCTCATAGCTTCAATATTCATGAACAGATTTTGAATTTTTTATACTCCATAAGGTTAAATGTCAAAAGGTCCCATGTCAAATTTGTTTTTTTTTTGTAACAATAGACATTACTACTGACTTATTCTAAATTCAGAGTTTGATTGCCCCTTGTCCTTTTTAATCTAAGTATAGTATATAGTATGCCTATGCTATTTCTAGTTCCCCTAACGTGGATAGGTTAGGGCAGGTTTTCTCCCATCCAGCCCTGTAGTTCTGGGCTCTCAAGAATAAGACTACGGTATCCCCTGCCTGTCGTAGAAGGCGACTAAAAGGGGCCTCGGGTTCACTGGGCGACAAGGGTGGGGGCCTGGAGTCGTCCACCAAAGTGGACCCGGGAAGAAGGCGACATCGGCTGGCCCGTGTCGCCTTTCCTTCTGAGGCACAGGGGAGGAGGAGTAACCTCCCCCGGGACGTGCTCTCCTTGAGCACAGTGCAGAGGGGCTCCGGTGCGTTCCACTGGAGATCCCGGAGCCCCTCGTCATGCACCGAAGAAAGGGCCACCGGGGAGGTTTTAGTGGGTAAGAACCCACATAACCGCCGCCTTCCCCAGAGGCGGGGTATCTTTCTGAAGATTTCCTCCCCGTGAACAAAAAAAAAGTTTTCTTCCATGTCTTTTCTCTCATCCTTTATATTTATTACACTCTTACATTCAACTTGTTATACACAATTTATTTCTACTTACACTTATATTTATTACACAATATTTCTACTTCTAGTATACTCTTATTCTTTTACTTTTATCTTTTATCTTATTTTTATTACACTTGTCTTATTTCTATCTATCTATGCTATTTTATATAATGCTATTTTAAATTTCTTATGCTACATCCTAGTTACTAATTTGTGTTGTCAATGTGTGTCATGTCAATTTTGTTGACATTGGATCTTGGGTTTAGAAACAGGGAAACACTTAAAATGGTATGGAAAAATATTTCTTGATTCTAATATTAGTAGGTTTATGGCAATTCAAGACGATAAGTCTTTACTTCATAAGTACAACGAGCATGAATGTAGAAGAAGAAAGAAGATATAGACGTAAGGGCTTCGTAAAAAAACTATGTGCCCTCGCAGTGGAAGGCGACACGGGCCAGCCGATGTCGCCTTCTTCCCGGGTCCACTTTGGAAGACGACAAAGGCCTCCTTGTCGCCCAGTGAACCCGAGGCCAACCAGAGAGTTGAGGTCCTGCTTCAACGACACTGCAACATTGAAGCTACTTCAGTAGATGGCGTTGTGATCACAAGTCAATGCGCGTTTGGTATGAGGTTAGGAAAGAAAATCAATTGTATATATTATTGACAAAAAAATATTTGTCTTGACGGTAACACCGAAATATATTAGGTCGGGGAAAAAGCTGGCTGTAGTATTTGTATCTGGCTGGTTTTGGTATAATTGAAAGTTTAAATTTTAAAGAACATAATTCCAAATTCAAATTAGGAAGATGTGTGATTCTCATTTGTTTTCGTACTATCAAGTTGAGTGAATCTAATGAAGAAATTCGATACATTTTAAAATTTTACTACAAAAAGGTAATAATGCAACGGAAGCCGCGAAAATTTGTGGACCTAGTGCAGTGTAGTGTAGTGCAGTACCACAAAGTTTGTTTAAACGTTTTCAATCCGGAAATTTTGTTGTCAAAGATGCACGTCACTCTGGTCGCCCCTATTACGGATAAAATGGATGGCATTTTTGCAAAAATGGAGCAATATCGACATATCAATAGTTACTACGTAGCTGAAAAACTGGGAATTGACCCCGTAACAGTTTTGGCGCATTTGAAAAAAACTGGGTACACAAAAAAGCTCGATATTTGTGTACCTCACGAGCTCACTGAAAGATACATAATGAACCGTGTACTCGTTTGTGATTCTTTATTTCGACGTAATGAAACCGAACCATTTTTGAAGAAGTTCATAACTGGTAATGAAAAGTGGATCCCGTACGACATGTAATAATTATTAAAAAATAATTTCCAAAATACACGATTTAACTTATAAACGATAAGGTATATTGTGGACATTATAATGCGCGCGAGTGTACCTAATTTGCTGCGCTTCGGCGATGGAATGCAGATCGGAGCAGGATTGCGTCATTACCGCAGCTTGTGGTGGGGGTGGGGGAGAATGTGAAGGTATGCAGTAATGACGGCCTAGTGCCTGGCTTCTAGCCTCGTGTCTAGCAAGCTAGACGAGGTACCTAACTTTTATGTACACTCACGACCGTATAAACTAATCGTGTGCGGAGGTTAATTTTAGCGTAAATCAGTACTCGAGTGTGGCACAAGTCAACCAGTAGATTACTTAATAATTCGACCGGTTAATCGAGTTTTGAATGTATTATGAAATGTATTTTTATTATAAATATTATACTGACGTCTATTATATTGAAAAAAAAAGATTGACGTAAAATTTCTTTAGCTCTATCGATATCTATACATGTATATGTATATACTCGAAATATAATAAAGACACAATTGATCAAGAAAGAAAATGTATTCTCTTACTTTCTCTTTTGCCCCTACAGTAATATACAAAACGTAACTCTCTCTTCTTATCTTTTATCTTCCTCTCACACTCTTCGTAACGCATTCACCAGCTTACTCTCCATATCAAGCGTGCGTTAAGAAGTCTTAGATGAATAAAACATCGCAGGTGAAACCGCGGACGACAGGCTAGTCTAACAAGAACATTCGAAATTTCTCCACACGGTGCACGATTTTCAAAAATCTATTAAAACACTTGGGAGCATATTCACTTCCGCTTGCATAAAACACGCGAGCATCGGCAAACGCAATCTCCGCACAGAGTCATCTCGAGACAGCGTCGCATGCCATATCTTGCGTAACAGATCTGAGATGGAATTCAGAGATACGTATACATAGTAGGTACGTATCGAGCTGCGGTAGCTTAGTGTCCGTGCGGTCAACTCAAGTTGCATAGTACGCTAGCAGCCCGAGTTCGATCCCCATATAAATTTGTTGTTGCAATTTTATGTGCTGATTTACCACGGTGAATTCTCCGGTACCTTGGGCCCAGAAGGATGTGTGGGACTCAGCCTGGGAAACCCTACCCACTAAACCTTCCGCGAATGCCATCAGCCGTTATGAACGGGGTGCCCCGGATCTGTCAGCAACAGGGCCCAAATCCCTGTGCCATCGCAGTGCAAGGCGACACGGGCCAGCAGATCGCCTACTTCCTGGGTCCACCTTGGCGGACGACAAAGACACTTGTCACCCAGTGAACCCTTGTTAGTCGCCTTCTACGACAGGCAGGGGATACATTACTATAATTATTATCTATCAAAGGAATTGGATGATGAGATTTAGGCCGTCACTACCAACCTCGAAGAAAAGCAGAAGCATTATATACCTATTCCACGTATTCTGCGAGGTACTTGACTTACATATCAATTGGCAATGATATAGAATAAGATGGCAATCCATTCGACAGTAATCAATAAGGAAACGCATCTCTCGTTACGTGATAGTTGTATAACATACGGTTTACATCTCGACGTACCGTTACCTAACATTCCATTAAGAACGATCGTCGGGTGTGTTTAATTTTGTTTTCCTTTCCATCGCTACAATATCCGCAATCAACAAACTTTAAGTAAAGTGGTACATCCCTGTAACGTCATTAATTTTATGAGATGCCTGGATCGCTTTAAATTGTACAGTATGCTAGCAACCCGAGTTCAATCTCCGTTACCATTATTATCCGTGAAATCGCAAGCAACCGAGCCGTGGTTAGGCCCTCTCGGGCGCCTTCGCATCGGAATGCTTATGCGTAACATAGTAACCCCTCATCTCCGGTTCAAGCTATACAGCCCTGTAGTTCTGGGCTCTCAAGAATAAGACTACGGTATCCCCTGTCTGTCGTAGAAGGCGACTAAAAGGGTCCTCGGGTTCACTGGGCGACAAGGGTGGGGGCCTCTGTCGTCCGCCAAGTTTGACCCGGGAAGAAGGCTACATATTTCTTGGAGTGCTTACCTAGTCTTCTATTATCATAAGCCTGCCAATATCATTTTAATAAAACATTCTTCTTAACCATTATTAGGAGTTCCCTGGTATATCTTGGAAACCCAATGTCCTGGACCTAATTGAAACAGAAAAACACCATCTAAACTGTCCTTAAAATGACGCTACGAGTGCACAAACATAAAGAAAAAACAATTGAGAACCTCGTTAGTAGTCGATTAAAGACAAACACCAGTTCCGATTATGTGGTGTAACCTGCCTATTGTGGTACGGAATTCAATCCAATCAAACCAGTAAAGTAGCTTATAACAATTTGGCTTGGTGCGAACTATTCAGGTGGAATTTTGAGTAATAAATTAGCTTTGGTTGTCTCGAATTGGAATGAAACGTATATCATTCGATAGGCAAATGAAAATACAAAGAAATAATCTTATGATAGCTTGGGAGTCTGAAGATTGGTGTTCCCTAATGAGCTTTTATAAATCAGCTAAGTTGCTGTAACGTTTTTTTTTTATGACGAACTACGAACTACGAGAGAAGCTGGCCTTGTCTGCTTCACCGGATTCAGAGGTGGCATAGCTTTCAGATCGCTTAGACTGAACCTCTATCGCGTTGCCATATATAAATAACTAACGGGAATAGATTTGCAACTAACGCGATGAAAAGCTTTATTGATGTGTTGATATCTAACAAGAGCGATCTCTTTCAGCCTTTGAAAGCATCAAACAACAAACTTCATCATCATTTAATTTCTGAACTATAAGATCGTTAGTCCAAAGCTTATCTCTTAGTCTATTTACTGGCATATTTCACATACCTGTAAATACAAATCATCCTTGCTCTGCTCGGGCCTGGTGAATTCAGCCTGGAGTGCGCTGGTCTTCCCACCGAGAGGCAGAGTCGGTGCTTCGTGCCTCCACGCCTGTCGCTCATCCTGTCTGAAGCCGGGATTGTCGAACGCGAACTCGTCCTTCACGGACTCCGGGTCCGAATATAGTACGAGGTGTTTTCCTGCATGAAAGGATAAAAGTTTGAGATTGAACCTTCATCATCAGCTTATATCAATCCACTGCTGGAAACAGGCCTTCCTCGATGCCTTTCACCAAACACGATCCACATTCAGCGTGCGTGCATGGATCAAAGAACCTTGAACGTACATGCCTTGCAGTATTGACCCCATTACCCAGGTATCAACGCAGGGGGCGACTGCTCCCCTGGTTTTGGATACCGTTGAAGACGGATTTTTAAAAATAACTATTTTAACGTCTAGTTTAATTCCTGAGGCGTAAGCCAATACCAGCTGAGGTCCAGGAGGAGGGGCTTGCCGACCTCCCCAATAGTTACGACGCTCGTTAGGCAGACGAGCGTGCTCCGGAATCCGATAGCCACTTAAGGCTATCTTTATGAAGTCGTCGGTCCATCTGGAGGTTACGAATGGAGGCGCTGCGCTTCTCGGACCACGCGCGGCCTCCATTCCAATACTTTCCTCCCCATCTGCCGTTAATTGTGTGGCCCACTGCCACTTCAGCTTACTGACTTTAAGAGCTATGTCGCCAACAATAGATAGATAGATATAACTTTATTGTACACTAAAATCAAACAAAGGCATGACATAACTATGGTACATTTTACAATTCCTTGTACAATGGACGACCTTATCGCTAAGAGCGATCTCTTAAAGGCAACCTGTGTATGGACAGGAAATGCATGAACAAAACAGGACGATGGCGTTCAAATACATATAATCAATAACCGACACTTAATATACCTACAAAAATAACTTATTATTAAATATACTAATACATACAATGTATAACATAGTTCCGACGAAATTGATTGATAATGTTGCGTTAACAGATTTTGAAAAGCAGGTAGGGACTTAGAAAGTCGAACAGAATTAGGATG
The DNA here is from genome assembly GCA_029286785.1 of Meandrusa payeni. Classification (NCBI taxonomy): domain Eukaryota; kingdom Metazoa; phylum Arthropoda; class Insecta; order Lepidoptera; family Papilionidae; genus Meandrusa; species Meandrusa payeni. Next base: position 4,145,643 of record JAGSMX010000032.1, read on the forward strand.
GATAACCAGTCTAGTAGCCTGCAATATGAATGACTTTGGGATTGTGTCATTCGGTATAATGCCTCCCTTTATTATTTTTACGCTTTTTTTTTAATTTTTGACGAACTAAACAGATTGGCCAGAGAAGCTGGCCTTGACTGCTTCACCTGAACCTCTATCTCTAGTAACTTGACACAAGGGTCCCCCCGGTGAGGTGTAACCTCAGCTGGACGGTTACTATGTTACGCGTAAGCATTTCGATCCGAGAGCGCTCGAGAGGGCCGAACCACGACTCGGTCGGTAGCTATTTCACGGATAATCTAAGGGACATTAGGGCGTAAACTAACTTTGAGTGCCACTTCGGTAAGCGTTAGCGCTAGGAGAAGAAGTGGCCGGAGAAACTCCAGCAACGCTCCTAGCATCTAAGGGGTGGGTCCTGCCCATAAAATAGCGGTAACGCGCGAGGATTATTCGCAACCTCCGACGGTCGCGAATGGACGCTTTGTGGATTTGTAATTATTTTCGCGTGTTCTTTATCTTCTAGTGTGACTTCGCCGCCGGTAAATAAAAGTATCACAGAGAATGCGATTGAAATTATATTTATAAATTTGTTCTACACAAAATGTACAATTTAGAAGTCATGGCAAAAGGAAAAAACGTTGACATCATGTCTTTTTAATAATTTTCTGTTCTAAAATAATTTTGTCCTCCAAAATACTTTTTGCTAATTGGCGAATGCCAGTCGCCACATGAGTAGGCAATTATGTTTAAGTTTTACAATTATATATAGAACTGTAGTTAATTTTTTTTCTCAGAAATATTACTAACAATCTTGTTAACCATTCCAACTTAGCTTAAGCTTGTACTAGGACATGGTTCACGGCAATAGTCGAATGGTGGATTCGCACCCACGACCTTACGATTCGCAGGCCGTACCCTAAACCATTAGGCTATTGACAAACAAAAGACAAAGTTAATAACCTTAAAATCAATAATAAAATTATTGCAAGTAAAAACAAAAACCGTAATATATAAAAGTGTATACTACTAGACGCAAAGGAAGTAATCACTTTCGATGTTAGGGCGCGGCCCCACCCAACCGTTTACCCGTCCAGCAAGTGAGAAAGCTTTCCAACGTGTTAGAAAGGGCCATTAAAATTACTAAACACACACCGCGGAACTCTGGTAATAACGAAATATTTTCGCTTTCACTTATGCCTCTGTCGAAGCCATATCTGTCATCACTATTTTTTTTTAAAAAAGAAAACCAGCAATATTTCTTTTTTTTTTCAGAAAAATTACAAAAATTCTTGTTGACCATTCCAACTAAGCTTACACTTGTGCTAGGAGATGGTTCACGTCAATAGTCGACTGGTGGATTCGAACCCACAACCTTACGATTCGCAGGCCGTACCCTAAACCATTAGGCTATTGACGCTTCGATGTGTCAAAAAAGATTCAGGTTGAAAAGCGTTCGACGATCTGTTTGAATTCTAACCTGCTCGTACTTAACTAACAACTAACATGAGATGAATGAAAGAGCGAATAGATAATCCCTAACCACCCACGTTGGGGGAGCTAGAGAATGGCACATCGGCATACGTAGAGAAAAGACAAAGGGTTTTACAGCTCTGAAATTGATCATAATTCAGTAGTTAAAAGCCATTAACATTATTAAAAAAACCATGCTCGTACCAAGTCACAATGACAAAGATTACATGTACACCTTAGAGCGTCAATAACCTAATAGCTTAAGGTTGTCTGCGAATCCTAAGTACATAGGTTCGAATCCACCATTTGATTATCGACGTGAAGCATCTCTTTTTGTTAACAGGGGTGATATCTTCAACAAGATACAGCGCCTTCTGGGTGGAAGCAGGGGTTATGCGGGCTTCTTCCTCGGTGCTTGGTAGAGGGCTCCGGGATCTCCAGTGGAACGCACCGCAGCCACTTTGCACTGTGCTCAAGCTATATCCTAGCACAAGCTTAAGCTTGCTTTTAATGATAACCTAGACAATTATAAAATATTTTATGAAAATAAAAAAATCAAAACCAATTCATATCAATCATCATTTTAATAAAATCTAGTACGCTGTTAGCTGACGGATTCGTGGTTCTTTTTTATATGAAAAGTGGCAAACGAGCATACGGCTCACCTGATCTTAAGTGATCACCGTCGCCCATGAACATCCACAGCACCAAAGGAGCTGTAGGTGCGTTGCCGACCTTGAGATAGGAATCGGCTCGGAACTCCTACAGGTCGGAATGCTTCCGGAACCCATCTCTAGCGTGCCTTGCGCTGGATTACTCCACAATTGCTTAATAAGAGCTCAAAAATCTGAAACAATTTTTGCGATCTCGTGGACTAATGAGCCTCTTAGGTAATTTCTTCCAATATAAAATAAGTTTCCACGTCCTTTTAATCCCAGTGGGGTACACAGAGACAGCTTTCGCCGTGTCCACCAGGCTTATTAGGTCCCATAGAGCTTTTGAATTAACGTATCCTTAATACATCCGTCTAAAAGCAACCAGCCGAACCGTGGTATGTGATGTAATGATCGAGCGCTTTCGGTTCGGAATGCTCACGCGTAACATAGTAACCGTCCAAGTCGAGGTTACCCCTCACCGGGGACCCTTGTGTCGAGTTACTAGTGATAGAGGTTCAGGCGAAGCGACGTAAGAGCTATGCCACCTCTCAATCTCGTGAAACAGTGAAGGTCAGCTTCTCTGGCTAATCTGTATAACTTCGTCAAAAGAGATTCCATATGTGACACGACAGAAGATGAAACCACGACAGTTAATTGGTAAAAGGATCGTCAGTCGAACCCCTAAGCCAATAGAATTATCAGTTATGTGATAATTGTTTAACATTTGACGTTTGCCGTATGACAATGGGAACGATTGACACGTAATATGCAAAAGCTTTTGTAATTGATTAAACGGCGTTTGTTGTGGCCAGCGAAGCCTGACGGCCTTGTTTCTCGCCTTGACTGCACGCACGTTAAGAATATTACGTACTACGATACTGATTCTGACTGCCGTATTCCGTGTTCAAATCAATGCCGGGAGCATGTCTAGATGGAATCAAAAAGGACATGGGTGGTATTGGGGAGCCCCGGCCCAAAGATGCACGACTGTTCAAAAGAGAAAGAAAATGTGGGCGCGCACTGCTCTCTTTTGCTCCTACAGTGTTATACAGACAATAGGTTCTCTTTCTGTCTCCACATACTTATCTCCATATCTAAAACATTACAAGTCACTTGCATGACAACAATAAATAAAAAATAAATGTTAGTGATTTAACTTTACAGGTTTACTCGCCAGGTCAATCTGAAGATTCCCTGAAAGTTTCATTGAAATTGGTCCAGCCATTTCGGAGCCTATATGGAGCATACCCACACACTTTCTCTTTTATATATATAAATTCTCGTTGCTTACTTGAATAAGAAGCTTGGTTAAATGACCAAAAAAAATTCTGTGGCTTGTATTTTCGTCAATTAGTAGATTGTTGGATAAACATACCACTTTTTAAGTAACATTTAATTGCCATGTTTAAAATACAAATTGATATTTCTAAATTAATTTGTAATGTAGAATAAGCCGTGTGAAACGATCTTTAATATATAAATAAGCAATAAATACCCCCACTTTCATAGTCGATTAATAAACATATCTTGGGGAGTAATAAAAAACAAAATGGCCGACATCTGTCACAAGTTATGTCTTACACGCAATATTAGGCGTTCAAGGAGAGCGGTAGAAAAATGTTACACTACGCTACTACGTTCCGAAAGCGCCGGCCTAGTTGCCAGACGCGCTGAAAGCAAAAGTCAACGTGTAAATTAACAACACAGAGTTGCCAACATAAAAAAATGTTATGCATAAATTGTACTGCTGTTCAATTTAAAATCGATTATTTTTCTCAAATATCACTACCGTTGTTAACCAAATATTCCAACTAAGCTTAAACTTGTGCTGGGAGATAGTTCACGTCAATAGTCGAATAGTGGATTCGCAGATATACCATAAAATAGTGGTGGGCAAACTACGTCCCGCGGGCGAAATTTAACGACAAGGGCCAGGTGATGTCGTCTTCTTCCCGGGCCCACCTTGGCGGACGACAAAAGCCCCCATTCTTTCCATTGAACCCGAGGCCCCTTTTAGTTGCCTTCTACGACAAGCAGGGGATACCGTAGTCTTATTCTTGAGAGCCCAGAACTACAGGGCAGAAAATACTAACCCCTACCCACGGCGTCCGATCGTTATCTCAGCTGCGTAGTTATGGTAACTGTATAGATGTATGCTCTAGATGTCGGTTGTGTTTTTCTGTTTGTACGTTCGTTAGAAGTGGGCTAATTGAAATGAGCGTTTAATATACACGTTCAGGAATTAGTCTCGCTTAATCAGGCTCTGATTGGTCGTAACAACGAGCGATTTTGTTTAACACGGTTACATAGACTATTAATATAAGATAAGACAGTTATCTCCGTCTTCTAGAAACGAAAGCAGGTATAGCTTAGTGGCTACGAGCTTCGACTTACGATCTGATGGTCGCTGTTTCGAATCACATTCGGCTTGTACCAGTTAATTACTATTTTTTCAGTTTTTTAAATACTATAAGGAGGCTTTAGAGCCGTAGCTCAGTGTCTGTGCGGTCGCCTCAAGTTGCGGAGTACGCTAGCGCATCCCGAATTCGATCACCGGTGCCGGCAATATATTTGTTGTCGTAATTTTATGTGCTGATTTTCCACACGCTAGGCGGTGACAGAAATCGTGAGGAAACCTACATGTCCTAGAAGTCCTTTTCTAAGACCTGTGAAGTCTGCCAATCCGGATTAGGTCCGCGTGGCGGATTATGCCGTTATACTCTCTTTACAGACAAGGCCTGTGCCCAGCAGTGGGACATATATAAAGGCTGTAACTTATAATTAAGTAAGCTTTGAAGTAGTACTTCTTTATAGAAGCTTGTCATGGAGAGTAAGGTGGTGAATGCGTTACGAAAAGTGTGATCTGGCGTAAGTGATAATAAAAGTGTAAACAGTTTGCAATAATTGAGATTAGGGCTTATATTTGAAATTACACTGTAGATGATGATACAGATAGATAGATAAACCCTTAATCTATATAGGCTCTGAAACGGCTTTACCGATTTCAATGAAACTTTCAGGGATTCTTCAGATTGACCTGGCAAATAATCTAGTAAAGTTTGATGAAGATCGGATCTGTTTTAAACTGTCATAAATAGCTTTTATTTACTATGACGATTTTCTAATGTTTTATAACCCACATTTGTATTGACACATGCGTTGTGTATATTTATGTCATTATGAACCATATTGTAGTACAATGGATTATATTGAAGTATTATGAAGTATAGTAAATCCCTAAATGATAAGAATGATTATATATTTACTGATATGTACATGCGTGTAGGTAATGATATTCGCCCGCTCGAGAAGCCCTATCCCCTTTCCACCATCGGACTTCTAGACGCACTGCGGGATTTCATCCTTTTGTTGTGAACATCCCTCAAACCCGAACGAAGCGATTTGCTTCGTCTTTCATTCTTCGTACAGCAAAGGACTGGAATAGTTTGCTCGCGTCTGTCTTTCCTTCCGATTACAATGTGGGTATTTTCAAGAGTAGAGTGAATAGGCATTTACTAAGCTAGTGCGCCTTACCATCCAGGACTGCATTTCCACTTAACATCAGGTGGGATCGTAGTCAAGCACTTGCTTAGAAATTATAAAAAAAAAAGAATACGGAGAGAAATGAATAATTTAATATATTGTGAGAGTTAAATTAAATATATAATGATGTAAGTTAATGCTACTCATCATATTCTTTTGGTTAACCTTTTTGGTTAAAAGCTGGGTGAGTCTTAAAATAGTATTTTAAAACTCTTAAAAAGATAAATAATATAATAGTACACTTATACAAAGTATAAATAACGTATGCCAGTGTGTCATTTTCAGTGTTTGATCAGAAAGTATTCAGATACACGCGATTTAAGGATATTATTTGACGTGTTTAAAATGTATTTCAACTATTTTATTTAATAAAAATCACCCTTAAGCCTTAGATAGTTACGCAAGTTGGAGACAGAGGGTCAACGACCCCGCGTGTGGGCACAGTATTCGCGCGAAACTTTGCATGCAAGATGTCTGCCCATTATTCAAATGATGCGTGTAATAAAAATTTAATCCTTGTTAAGGCGTATCTTAAAACTATTTTTCTATTTAAATTAGATTCGAGAAAGGTTTGTATTATATTTATTACATCTCGATCGTGAATTCGAAATATATTTCTGTGTGTTTTTTTATATTTTCTAACTGTATATTTTAAGTTCGGTTAACGGTAAAATGGTTTCGTAAGTGCTATTTGTAATATAAATAGATAATAATCAATAGATTAAATAAATAAAAGAAATCCTCTTCATATTTAGTAAACAACACAAATTGTGTGTTCAAAGAGGGTTTAGGCTACAGGTAACATCGAGTGTTTTTTTTTCTAGACAAGAATTGAGTTATTGGGAGTTGTTAGACAGTTATTGGGTATTGAAATCTCTTCGACCCTAAACTATGGACGATTCATCGAGTCTAAGGCTAAGATAGCTGCAAAAAACTTAGGATCTTGGTCAGAGTGCAACCACACTTGTCTGCGGGACAGCTTTTAACGCTTTATAAAGCTAAAGTCCAGTCGTGTGTAGAATACTGCTGTCACATTTGGGCAGGCGCTGCTAAATGCCATCTCGCAGCATTGGACTCGGTGGGGAGGCGGGCTAAGAGGCTATTTGGGGACGCAGCTGAAACCAATCTGCTCAGTCTTGAGCACAGGCGTAAGGTAGCTAGCCTTTCGATTTTCTACAGATTGCATTTTAGAGAGTGTGCTCAGGAATTACATGATCTAATTCCCCTATCCCTTTCCACCATCGGACTTCTAAACGCACTGCGGGATTTCATCCTTTTGTTGTGAACATCCCTCAAACCCGAACGAAGCGCTTTGCTTCGTCTTTCATTCTTCGTACAGCAAAGGACTGGAATAGTTTGCCCGCGTCTGTCTTTCCTTCCGATTACAATGTGGGTATTTTCAAGAGTAGAGTGAATAGCCATTTACTAAGCTAGTGCGCCTTACCATCCAGGACTGCATTTCCACTTAACATCAGGTGGGATCGATCAAGCACTTGCTTAGAAATTATAAAAAAAATCTAATAACTATATTTACGAGTAGAAAACAGACTTCATATCAAAACTATACTAAGAATGAACATAAAGTATTACCGTTAATGACTTTTTTATTTCAGAAATACGAATAAATAAAATTAGAGCGTCTCTTTGTAATATTACAATAACTTTTTACTACATGCATAACTATATATATAAAAGAGAAAGTGTGTGGGTTTGTTCCGTATAGGCTCCGAAACGGCTGGACCGATTTCAATTAAACTTTCAGGGAATCTTCGGATTGACCTGGCGAGTAATCCTATAAAGTTTGGTGAAGATCGGAACACTTCTCTTTTTGAACTGTCAAATACAACTTTATTTACTATGATAATATTCTATTGTTTTATAACACAAATTTGTATTGGCACATCATCAGCTTGTATCTATCCACTGCTGGAAATAGGCCTTCCCCAATGCCTTCCACCACATGCGATCCTCAGCTTTCCGCATCCAGCCACTTCCGGCTATCCTAAAAAGGTCGTCGGTCCATCTGGAGGAGGGCGCCCCACGCTTCTCCGACCTATGCGCGGCCTCCATTCCAAGACTTTCCTCCCCCATCTACCGTCGCTGACTCGGCAGATGTGGCCAGCCCACTGCCACTTCAACTTGCTGACTTTAAGAGCCATATCGACGATTCGTTCTCCGTCGAATTTCTTCGTTTCGAAGCCGAGCATAGCTTTTTCCATCGCTCGTTTTGGCACATGCGTTTTGTTTAATTATGTCATTTTGAACCATATTGTAGTACAATAAAGTATACTGAAGTAAGTATGTTATAGATATATGGCGTCGCGAATGTATCCGTTTACTGATGCTGCTGATATGTACATGGGTGTAGGTAATGATCTTCCGCTCGAGAAGAAAATGAATTCGGAGAGAAATAATTAAAGGCCAGCTTCTCTGGCCAACTGTGTTAGTTCGTAAAAAAAAAAAAAAATTGAGAAACTCCTTTTTTGAAGTCGGTTAAATAACAACTACAATTACCAATGTAAGTAAGTACTCGTATTACCGAGCGTATTACCGATTATCATTCAATGCCACGGATCGAGACAAAAAAGTAATCATCCGCATCAAAGTACCATAGTGCCGACAATTCTTACAACTAAAAAAAAACCTTATTAATTATTAACTACAAAAGTATTAATCACATACATCCAACACAATTTCATAGCAAATAGGTTATTTCCTACTATTTTGCAAATGCATTTCCATAGAGAAATCCGTTTACTAAGTGAAATCGATTAATCGGAAACCCAGTACTTCACTTGCTCTTTGTGTACTTTTATAGCAGAAGGAACAAATGTCGTTCGTATTGCCAATTAGAGTTATTCTTTAAATGTAACATACGATTCTACTGTCGCCAAGTGGTAGCTCAGTGTCCGGACGGTCGCCTCAAGTTGCATAGTACGCTAACAAACCCAATTCCATTCCAGGTACCGGCACCAGTAAATTTGTTGTTGTAATTTTATGTGCTGATTTACAATAAAAGAAAACATCGTGAGGAAACCTACATGTCGCAGAATTTTTTTCTAAAACGTAAAGTTTGCCAATACGCTCTAGGGCCGCGTGGCGGACTATGTCCATAAACTCTGGGACATATACAAAGGCTGTACTGTCGCCATAAGTTAATTTTAATATGTGTTTATATAATTTTGATATAAATAAGTTAATTAACTAATATAAAAGTTTTAGATTGGCTCGGCAGAGGGCTAACATGACAGAAGCGTCATTACCGCCGCCATTTTGTATAGTATATCTAATTTATATTAATAAATGGAAAGATGTTCTTTATCGCCTTTTACAAGGGTATAGACACGATTTAACCAATAAGACGAATTTTAATATGTGTTTAATTAAATTTATATATAAATAAATTAATAAGCTAACATAAAAGTACTTCATTTGACTGCCTCAGCATAGAGCGGGCTGACATGATGCGCGCCATTACCGCCGCCATTTTATATAGAATATCTAATTTATATTAATTATTGGAAATATGTTTTTAAAGATGTCTTTATCGCCTTTTACTGCAAAACTACATAAGGTATAGACACGATTTAATCCACAAGACGCATTTTAATATGTATTTAATTAAATTTATATATAAATAAGTTAATAAGCTAACATAAAAGTACTTCATTTGACTGCCTCAGCATAGAGCGGGCTGACATGATGCGCGCCATTACCGCCGCCATTTTATATAGAATATAAAATTTAAATTAATATAAAAAATAACCATTTCATAGATGTTCTTTATTACCATACTACAAAACTACATAAGCAATACACCCCACCTCCTCTAATACTAACTTTATTTATGCAAGTACTATTTATTGTCGTCATGAAAAAAGATTGTAAATTGTATTTTTTGTCTAAACCAACTCAAAAGGTTACCGACCCCTCAGCCCCATACAAATGCAAGTTCGCCAACATTTTAAGTCTAAATTCTCAAACAACATCATTACAAGCCACTGCTATTTCTGTTTTAAGTCGCGCCTTTTCCTTAATACCAAAGAATAGAAAAGAATAAAACTTAATTCGACACAATAACACAGAAACAACAGGAAAAATAAGACAAAAATAACATAAACAATAGTAAATCAAATTGTGAAAAATTAAAAAAAGGACAAAATAGAACTGAAGAGTTGTTAGAGCGTAGCGCTGATTTTTAGCCAAAAAATATAAATATATATGTATCAGTCCACTGCTGGACTCCTGCGAAGATCGTCGCTCCACCTAGTCGTTGGGCGTCCCACTCCAGGTTTGCCTTTCAGCGATCTCTACTCGAGAACTCGTTTCGCCCAACGGTTATCCGTTCTACGGCTAATATGGCCGGCCCATTGCCACTTCAATTTGATAATTCGGTGGGCTGTGTCGATCACCTTAGTTCTCTGTCGGATCACCTCATTTCGGATCCAATACTTGCACTCCGAGCATAGCCCTTTCCATAGCTCGTTAAGCGACTTTTACCCTGTGGACCAGCCTAACCAGTATTATATATTATATAACAAAACATATTATGGCACTTAAATATAAAATAAGGGGACACGTAAAGAAGCCACATCACGATGGCGGGTGACTTTCAAAAACCTGTTTATTATTCCAAACATCACGCGCCGTTACAAAAATGCGGATATCAAATTGATAAATATTAATACTGGTAACCTTTCAATGAACTATTGATATTATTAAATATTTACATTAAAAAAAAATCAAGCTCTCGTGACCGTATGACACTAACGGGGTATTCAGAGACGGATATGGATTAACTGTTTTACTTCACGATGGATGACACGGCTTTAATAATACATGGTGATACTTGGGAACAGGTGCGTGATACTGCCGAAACGGCCTTACGCAATGTTATGTTTTGGCTCACTAGCAATTATTTAACTCTAAACCTTGATAAAACAAAATTTATTACATTTTCTCTTAGGACAGCCTCCCAGCCTTCTTCGTCGTATTGTATTACTGCCCATAAATGCAATCTTGCGACTTCCGCCTGTCACTGTGTCAAAATTGAACGTACCAATTCTATAAAATACCTTGGTATTAGGATTAACAGCACTCTGTCTTGGCAGGAACAAATCCAGGAAACCATTTCAAGAGTCCGTAAATTAATATTTGTGTTTAAAAACTTAGATGCAGTGCCGACCTATCTATACTAAAACGGTTTACTATGCATTGGTCCAATCAACTTTGACATACTGCATCACCGTCTGGGGCGGATCTCATAAAAGTATGTTCCTGCGTCTTGAAAGAGCACAGAGATGTGTATTAAAAGTCATTTCATTTAGACCCATCCGCTTTCCAACTAGTGAACTATATTCCTTTTATAAATTATTAACTGTTCGGCAACTTTTTATTCTGCACGCAGTACTTCGAAAACATTCACTTCTCAAGTTCGAACCTGCACTTTACAATACACAGCGCAGACATGACAGGGTTTGCACCATTGTGGCCCACAGAACTGATTTCGCTAGACATCAATTTTACATCCTAAGTGCCTTTTTGTACAATAAAGTAAATAAATTATTACATATATACCCATTACCACTAAAAGAATGTAAGACACATATTACTGAATGGCTCCAAACCCTCTCGTATGAATTTACAGAAGATCTTTTAAAAACACAATAAAGATGTTCAGAGTTACCCACCCCTACTTCATACTCGTACCTACACATACACGAACACACACTTCAACACACGTAACCTTGTACACACAAACACACTCACACACACAAAACGATTAAACTAAATTACGTTTTAAGTTGTTAATTTTACTAAATTTTTATTTGTATTTGTATTTAACTGTTTGGAGATGGGCGTTAACAGCTGCGACACAGTTTTACTACTGCGGCTATTATCGAACTGGCTTGTACATTAATTTTGGTTTGAATTAAAATATATATATATTATTATTATATTATTATATACTTCAAAAGAAATTGTGTGTATAATTTTTAATGCTCGTACATATAACGCGGTGCTATTTATGAAACGATTTTCAATTTACTTTCGGTTGAAATGATCATTTCAATTAGGTCCCATGTTAAATTTGTTAGCGTTTTTTTTTTTTTTTTTATAATTTCTAAGCAAGTGCTTGACTACGATCCCACCTGATGTTAAGTGGAAATGCAGTCTTGGATGGTAAGGCGCACTAGCTTAGTAAATGGCTATTCACTCTACTCTTGAAAATACCCACATTGTAATCGGAAGGAAAGACAGACGCGGGCAAACTATTCCAATCCTTTGCTGTACGAAGAATGAAAGACGAAGCAAATCGCTTCGTTCGGGTTTGAGGGATGTTCACAACAAAAGGATGAAATCCCGCAGTGCGTCTGGAAGTCCGATGGTGGAAAGGGGATGGGGGAATTAAATCATGTAGTTCCTGAGCACACTCTCCAAAATGCAATCTGTAGAAGACCGAAAGGCCAGCTACCTTACGATAGATATACCAGGAAACTGTTATAATATTTCGCTAAACATCAATTCTACTTCTTAAGTGTCAATAAAGTAAATAAACTATTACATATATATCCGTTATCACTACAAGAATGTAAGGAAGTTCTTACTGAATGGCTCCAAACCCTCTCGTATGACTATACAGAAGATCTTTTAAAAGCACAATAAAGATGTTCAGAGTTACCCACCCCATACTTACATTACATACTTCATACTCATACCTACACATACACGAACACACACACTTCAACACACGTAACCTTGTACACACAAACACACTCGATCAAATTGAATTACATATGATATGTTTTTAATTTTAGTAAATTTATATTTGTGTTTAATTGTTTGAAAATGGTCGTTAATAGCTGCGACACAGTTCTTACTCCTGCGGCCATTATCGAACTAGTTTGTAAATGTTTGAATTTTTGGTTTGTTATAAAAATCAGACTGTCAATGGTCTGTCTCCGTAGGGTTTTCGAATTCTTTGGTCACATAGCCAGGAGTGTTTCCAAGGTATCGGACCTTGGAAACACTCCTGGTCACAGGCAAAGTACAGGGAAAACGACCAAGAGGGAGGAGTCCTTTGCTTTGGACAAACCAAATTAGCACCAACACCAACAGGAGAGTCCACGAAGCATTACACACCGCCAAAGACCGCAACAGGTGGAAAGCGATCGTTTGCCACATCATTCGTGGAGATCACGACCCTCAGCAATGAGGAAAACGACGCAAGGAGGAGGAAGAATGATTAAAAATAATAATTATTGAAAATTATTATTATAAACCGTTTAAGTGATTGTTGGTTGTGATGTTAGTAGGTTTATGAGAACCGAAGACTAGTAAAGACTAGCTATAGGACCGCCCACTGAATTTGAAGTTATATTATATAAAATTAGAATTAAGTAAAATTTATTATTAGGTACTGTGTTGTACTTGTTTCTTATTGAACAGTAAAGTATGTTTATTCATTTAAGAATACCAGTAATATGAAATTTTGTAACAGAGCGGAAGTCAAATATTTTTAAATATAAAAAAATCATTATTGTCATTACATTTTACGTGGTATGACAAGACATAGATCATTCGTCGCTTTTTTTTGACAAACTACACAGATTGGCCAGAGAAGCTGGCCTTGACTGCTTCACCGGATTGAGAGGTGGCAGAGCTCTTAGGTCGCTTAGCCTGAACCTCTATCGCTAGTAACTCGACACAAGGGTCCCCCCGGTGGGGGGTAACCTCGGCTTGGACGGTTACTATGTTACGCGTAAGCATTCCGATCCGAGGGCGCCCGAGAGGGCCACCATCATTCGTCGCGGCTCTGATAAAGTCCATGCAATAATTTATTAAGGACAATTTTCGAAAAACGACATTTCCGCTTCCTACTGTCGATTTGAAATCAAGTCACTCGTCGACGTTGCAAATGCTTTGTTAATCGCTAACATTCCTTTCCCGACATATTTGAATACAATGAAGTTAAATCTGTCATAATAAGACATTGATCGCAGTGGTTGGGCAACACTATTGTGCACGTTCAGTAATCAATCACAAATAAACCGGTCTTGCCGCTCACTGACGCCATTTTGTTAAGTAATGACATGTGTCCCAAAATGGCGGACGCGTTACATAATAAATTGAGTTTTTTATGTATCTATTCATCATTGCACAAACATCCGATAATTGCATCATTTTTTTATAATAATTATGTACATCGTTAATTAAAACATAAGTGACAAGATTATTTTTTTAATATTTTGATTATAATTAGGTATACAAACTCGTTATTTCATATTTCTTTTTAATAATTCCTGTCCTTTTGCCATTAACGATGGCTGACTTTCGATTAAGTGTAAATAACATTTATGTAACGATTTTTGTTATATCTAGAAATCGTGTTACAACATCGATGTTTAATCTCTTGTAAGTAATGACATCGATTATCGATCATTTTTGTTCGATTTCTTCTTCCAAGTACAAGTTACAAGATGTGATTACAATCATATTTTGATTATGAGTAAGATAAGCAATGCTTCCCTTTTGATTTTTTTTTTACTGACGAACTACACAGATTGGTCAGACAAGCTCGCCTTGACTGCTTCACCAGATTGAGAGGTGGCATAGCTCTTAGGTTGCTTAGCCTGAACCTCTATCGCTAGTAACTCGACACAGTGTCCTCCGGTGAGAAGTAACCTCGGCTTGGACGGTTCCTATGTTACGCGTAAGCATTCGGATCTGAGGGCGACCGAGAAGGCCGAACCACTACTCGGGTTGCTATTTTACGGATAATTTAAGGGACATGGGCAAAGCATGGGTAAGGATGGACAAGGGAAAAGCTAAACTAACTTTGAGTGTCACTTCGAGAAATTTTGACGCTGGGAGGAGAACTGGCCGAAGAAACACCAGCAACGCCCTAACATCTAAGGGATGGGGCCTGCCCATAAAATAGTGATAACGCGTGAGGATTATTCGCATCCTCCGACGGTCGCCCCTAAAACCCTATCGAGGATGTTGTATATTGAAGGTGCTTCGGTCGGACGAATAAAGAATGTTTGAGGCCGGATAAAAATGAAACGCGCCGTCTACTATCATATGCGAAATAAAAATGGTCATCAATCCTTTAACTTACAGGACACGAATCAACGACACTCCATATTAGTGACGCAAGGGGGCTATTGTATGCAATTTATTTTAATAATTAACTGAAACATTATGCGATGCCTCGCCTGACTTTTCACATGAGAGAAGCTACAGTTAACAGTGAATATATTAGATTGACACTCGTTATTTTTTTTGGACGAACTAACACTTTTGCCAGAGAGGCTGGCCTTTACTGTTTCACCGGATTGAGAGGTGGCATAGCTGTAATGTCGCTTAGCCTGAACCCCGCCTGAAGCCGGGACCCCATGAAGGGGTAACCTCGGCTTGGACGGTTACTATTTTACGCGTTAGCTGCCCGATCCGAGGGCGCCTGAGACGGCCGAACCACGACTCGGTCGGTAGCTATTTTATTGGAAAATGACTATTGGGACAATTTAAGCTATAATAACTTATATAACACTTTGGGAAGCGTTGGCGCTGGGAGAAGAAGTGGCTGAAGAAACTCCAGCAACGCTCCTAATCCTATCCAAGGGTGACACTCGTTGAAAGGCACAAACAAAATAAAGCCCGATACCTATTCCCACCATCGGACTTCAAGACGCACTTCTGAATTTCATTATTTCAATTATTGTCCCTCCCTCATTATCCCTCAAACCCAAACGAAGCGCTTTACTTCGTCTTTCATTATTGCGCCTTACCATCCAGGAATGCATTTCCACTTAACATAAGGTAGGATCGTGATCAAGCGCTTGCCTACGTCACGTCTTTCGTTCCTTCCACATTCAAAATTGCTATAAAACTTTTGTTTACAATTCATATTACTATTTAAAAGCTTAAAATAATTATAGTAACTAATCTGGATCTGGTAAAGTCAGAAAGTTGAAGCGGCAGTGGGCCGGCCACATCTGTCGTGTCAAGCTGTTGTCGTGTCGTGACAAGCGTAGGTCGCCCTTCCTCCAGATGGACTAACGACCTTATAAGGTTAGCCGGAAGTGGTTGGATGCGGAAAACCGAGGATTTTAAATGATAGAAGGCATTGGGAAAGGTGTTTGTTTGTCCAGCCCAATAGATGAAACCAATGTTTCTTACTCAATAGAAGAAATCACGCCGAGTTGATGTCATTCGACCGAATTTCGTGTAACACGTTTATGTACGTCGCATACAAATTTACGAGATAAACGACTTTGTAGGCTGCACGTAGTCTGTTTGTAAGAGGCCTAAATACTGTGCGTCCTTGAGCTACTGTTAAATTCCAACGGTGTGTGTTTAGTGTTTGGTCCCCAATCTTAGCAGCGATACTGATGTTGCTACTTCTCAGCACCAATGTTTCCCGATGTGGTATTTAAGGATAGTTGCCTATTTAAATTGAATAGCGCCGTGGTAGCTCGTGTTCAAACGGTTTCTTCTAGTGCCATAGTACGATAGCAACTCGAGTGCCGCACCAAAGATTTGCTTTTTCAAATTTAAATTTCGATTATAACATAGATAGTGTTGAAGCGTCAATAGCCTAATGATTTAGGGTACGGTCTGCGAATCGTAACGTCGTAGGTTCGTGACTCCTTTTTTTTTGTTTACGCAGGGGAATCTTTTTATAGACCATCCTCCGGTACCTTGGGTGCTCCCCCCCCTACCCACTAAACCTTCCGCGAATGCCATCAGCCGTTATGAGGGGGGTGCCCCGGATCTGTCAGCGACAGGACACCCCAACGACCGGCCGGTCCCGGCAAAGACCGGACTTCATCCTCAAAGGGGACTTCTCCGGCAGTCAGAGAAGTCCCGACCACGACGAAGCATACTGGGGCCAGGTAGGTTCGTGACTCCTAGCACAAGCTTAGTTGGAATGAATAACAAAAAATTGTAATATTTCTCATTTACAAAACATCGTGAAACAAAATTTTCTAAGACGTTTTGCCGAACCGTGGAACATTAGTTTATGGTTTGATCTTAGATAGGGTAGGGAGTAGCGTCGTGACGTCACCGAATGGAGAAAGGCGCTCCCAGCGGAACTTGTCTCAGTGGTCTTCAAGCAGTTAAACTCTTCGGAGTACTTCTAAGGTAACACTGAAGTGTTGGAGAAGTACGTCACTCATTACTGTCTTTATCTTCATCCATAAATGTTTTATTATATGTGTGGAAATACTTTATCGACAATTTATGCATTGTGCATCAAGCGGTGTAACTCAAGGAATAATTTATTTATTTATTTATTCTTTATTTGCACACAATACAAAAAAAGGTACAAATAGGCGGACTTAATGCCAGTAGGTATTCTCTGCCAGTCTACCTTGGGGTTGTGAAGAGACAAAGTAACGGGTGCAAGCTATATGAGAAAATAATAAATAAAATAAAACTATAATAAATGCATGCATATATAATATACATACCTACTTACAAATAAATTAAATATATAAACATAATAATTATATATAATAATAAATAGATATATATATAAATACATAAATATATATAATTATAGATGGATAGGGACAGCAATTGACAAACTATTCCTTGCTTAGGTAAAGCTTCCATAGTAAATGTTTGAAATTAGATTTAGTTCCAGCTGTACGTATATTTGTTGGCAGCGCATTCCAAAGTCTTATTGCGGTAAAGGTAAAAGATTTATGCATAAAATCAGTGTGACAGGAAGAAATTTGGAGAAAATTACTATTAGTAGAACGTCTGGCGCCGTCGAGCGAGCTCTTATGTTGCGTGCCGTAGAGCCCCTTAAGGGGTTGAGCTCCGAATGGTGGAGAAAGGCCCTGATAAAGAACTTGTAGGGAGTCAAGAAGGTGCGTGTGGGGCCACACGGCCAGACCACGCGTACCCTCCCGCGTTTCGGCCCATATAACCGCGAGGTTGGTGGGGCCATGGGAGGTGGTGGGTTATAGAACGAAGACAACAGTCGTGTGAATCACCCTGATACTGAAATTAAAAATAATCTTACCTTAGAATATGTACAATGTTTTGGGAGAAGAAGCGGCCGGATAAATTCCAGCAATGAGAAGCCGCAATTAAAGCAAATTCTCTACGCAAGATTTAATTTATTAACGTCGATTACCTTGACACTAACTTCACGCTTCTATCAGAGGCCAACCGAGCTTGTCGTTGGTTTTTAATTACGTAGTTAATTTATTAGCGTCTTAAACATTCACTTTCGTTATATCTATAAAGGCACATTCACAATGAAAGCGCGTGTACGTACAAAGCTTAGCTTATATATATGTCATAATATCTAGATTTTTCTAAAGTGTTGAACACTAGAAATCTACGAGAAACAGCCGCGGTACGAGAAATATTTCTTGCACAATGAACATTCCTTGTTTTTTTCTTTGTAATTAACTTTTCCCATATTAGTTATCACATGCGATGGTATCTGTATTGCTGTGGGATTACAAATTTCTTTCCTTTGGATAAATGCTTCAGATAGACGTGCCTGTTTTTTTAGATACTCGTTTTTGAGAAGAAAACTTCTTTATGCGCGTTCAGCACTTTTTGGTAGTTTCGTAATAGCAAGTTAGTTTAGCTTAGATTATCTATCTATTAATAAAATAGATACCAACCGAGTCGTGGTTCGGTCCTCTCGGGCGCCCTTGGATCGCAATGCTCACGCGTAACATAGTAACCGCTCAAGCCGAGGATACCCCCCCTTGTGTCGAGTTACTAGTGATAGAGGTTCAGGCTAAGCGACCTAAGAGCTATACCACCTCTCAATCCGGTGAAGCAGTAAAAGCCAGCCTCTCTGTCTGTGTAGTTTGTCCATAAAAAAAACTTTTTGGTAGCAGGAAATCAAATGGGGTTCGCGTCACTGACATGCTAATGTTGTATTCATTTTTTAATGATTTTTACAGCCCGTAATATATTTGAATAAAAAATAAATACATAAAAATGTGCATAATTGCTCGGAGTGTCAATAGATGTGAAAACCAGATTGCTGTTGATTGTTTTGCCTCTTCTCCCATAAAAAAGCAACAATAATTGAATTCAACATAGAATAGTCGATACGTAGAAATACAGGCGGACAGGCGGAAAACGTTTCACAGAGCAATTAAAGAGCGAATTAATAAAACGCCTGTATCCCACGGTGCAATTGTTTAAATCGCCTTAGACATTGACAAATAGTAACAGTTCCATAGAGTTGAAACTTTTTAGACAGGGTACAACGTACAACGGTTATACTGACGTACAAGTTTGTATTCTCCTGTTCATAAAGGATCAGAGTCGTGTAATAATTTGTAATTTGCTCTATTTGACTTGTAGAATAATATATCAAAGTTATTTCTACTTCCCCCGACATTTTGCTTGCGACAACACAAGCTCCCAAACGATCCACCACCTATTAGAAAAATGCCCCAGATTCGCAATCTCTAAATACAATCACGAGAAAACGTGTCTCCTGCACAACATACAGCCGTAAAAATTAACATTTATCGTCAAAAAGGAACAGACTACCAACACTTTCACTGAACATGTCGACTACATCATAGACAACTTAAAACAATTCAATAACACTGAAAACCAAAATCATCCTTAAATATATACAATCAACAAACTTAAAAAATACTGAAACCAACTTAGAAAAAACCAAATCAAAGGTCACATACCAAATCGCGAGGCAAATAGACCTATAGTTCACTATGGTTCACATTAAAAAAATACTAGCTAAAATGTGTGCCCGGTGCATATATATAAGATGCCTTGATACCTACCCCGCAAGAATTTCAAGGACGTGAAAGATTACCAACTATCCTAAAAAATATATAATAATAGACACCTAGCCGTGGAAATGTATTAGGACCGCATGATCGTTCAAAATAAATTAAATTGAAATCGATTTTTAACGGCTACTTAAACTTTTAAACGTGTTATTTTATCTTCCATCAAATACCGTCCGATTACATGGAGGATAAAACAGCCTGGGACGGGTCCGCTTCAATCACTCCCACAGGCATGTTTTTTTTTATAATTTTTTTTTTACATTATTATAATTATAAATTTAAAGTATAACAAGAGTTTCTTTACCACGGCTACAATACGTATCTCATTCTTAGTACGATAACGACCCAATAAACCTTGAAATATAATTAAAAAATTAATAACTTCAAAACTATTAGACGTAGGACAATTAAATTTAGTGTTTTCGTTAGATAATAACCCCCTTTGACACTAACGTTCCGTTGGCGACTGCTTACGGGGCACCCAGTATACATATGTACATAGGGCGGTCTTAAGTAAAACATTTTTCTAAAAAAATTACACCACCATCACGTCGTAATACAATTATAATAATTCGAAAATAAAATAGGGCCTCCGTGCGTAATAACTAATAAACGTGACTCGATTTAAAATCGGTTTTGTGTTTACTCGTAAATATACTTGTACCCAAATACTTTGCGTAGACTGGAACGAAACCTGGTTGTGTAGGTGACATTGGTGTAATAAGCTTTATAAAAAAGATCGAGTTACATATCTCCCGCTCTGAATGTTCACAACTCTATGTACGTTACAAGAAATGATACTGGAATCGAATCGGTGACTGAATAGAAAAAAAATAATCATATAGTCACTTTATAAACAAGATCAAGTTACATATCTCCCGCTCTGAATGTTCACAACTCTATGTTACAAGAACAAATAATACTGGAATCAAATTGATGGCTAAATAGAAACACTTCAATCGTACAGTTACTTATATCTCCCGCTCTGAATGTTCACAACTCTATGTATCTATGTAACAAGAACAAATGATACTGGAATCGAATCGGTGACCAGAAGCTTGCGTCAAGGTCGTTCACCTTTGAAACGGCTCAACTGGGGCGCGTGTCTAGTTTTTATTCACTATCAAAACACATATCATAGCAAATATTATTGTGAATGTTTCGTAATTTTATACATGAACTAATTTTCGATATGATTACAATCATGTGAACCGTTCATATCACGTTCCTTTAGTTTTTTTTTTTAAAAAGTCAACTAATAAAATTGTGCCGGAATTAACATTCAGTGAGATTTTGTGGAGATGCTCTAAAGATTATCGAACCTCTGTATGAAATATTTAAGAATGAGCTGGATTTTGACACAAATATAATATATATTATCAGTTGTGCCCGCGACTTCGTCCGCGTGGAATTTAACAAAAAAATTATTTAGTTTATTTTTCTTTTTTGCATTTCACTGCTCTTTTTAATTTATACAAAAACTTAAGAAATTATATACTAAATACTTCCTCGAGAATCACTCTATTCATTGTGAGCACAGCATGAAAATCAGTGTAGTAGTTTTTGAGTTTATCACGAACAGACAGACAGCAGGACGCGACTTTGTTTTATACTTTGTAGTGATACTTAAAATAAGATCGAAACACTATACTTATGTCAAATAATTCATTCGGAAAAAAAATATGTTCTATTTTGAAACTTGGTATCGATAATTGAATATGTTGTGAGATGGAGAGTAACGATCTAAGGGGACCGGTCATGGAAGACAAAGGGCACCCCGAGGTTCATACCGTCGAGACGTCTTCGGAATGACAATGATATCATCAGCACCGACAACACAATGGACCTGTGTACGTGACCGATGCTCGGTATTGCTTAGCTATGAGCTCACTTTGAAATTCAAATACCTATAGATATTTCTTTTAGTTTTCTTTTATCAATAATATAAAAAATATATTTATTAAAAAAAACGAATGTCTTAGCTGCTCTATATGTATGCACAAAATAGAATATATACACGATTGTTCAAGAGAGAAAGAAAACGCGTTAACTGCTCTCTCTTGAGTACAGTGTGATACAGACTATAGGCCTGCACTGTGTCTCAGACATACGAAACTCTCTCTTTTTCTATCTTCACTAACTTATATCTTCCTCTCAATTTCCCTTAACCTCGCCCGATCACACTCCTCGTAACGCATTCACTAGCTTACTCCCCAAGTCAATCGTGCCTAAAGAAGTTTTAGTTCAATAATAATAACGTATTTAATAAATCCGACAAAGAATACCAAAATCAAAACTATTTTCTTAACTGTGAATGGAAAATTATTTTTCAATGCAGATGCAATCCTATTTCGATTACAGCCAAATCCTAGGCAGAGGTTTCCAGGTGCCACAATGCAGAGGGGCTTCGGTGCATTCCATTGGAGGTTCCGGAGTCCCTCGCCATACACTGAGGAATGGTCACCGGGGAGGTTGTTAGTGGGTGAAAACCCCACAGAACCCCCCAGAAGGCGTTGAAGATTTTCTCTGCCCGCGCCCGCTCCCGTCAGCAAAAAATAAGTTAGAAGAGCAAACAATAATAATACCGACAAATGATTCATGAAATGATGATATGACAACAATTCCAATTGTATCCTATAATTTTCGAGAACATACTGTACTGTGGTATTGACCGATAAAATCCGGATTGTGGCGTAAACGAGCTAAGGCCTCAGGGTATGTCTTAAAGAATTATCCTTCCTTCCTTAGTTTCCATATCTAATTTGCATCATTGACTATCAAGCGTAAAATATTAATAGAGTAGGAATACCGGCTTATACATAAATGAACTACGTTATGATTATATTTATGCAAATTTAGATGGTCACATTGGAATCCTTTTTTTTACGGAAACAATTGAGCGGGACTCAAATAAAACAAATACGTAAAGGAATCAGATTATTCGTCCTTTTTATCCTTTCTGTTTTAAAAAGGGTAACTATTGATATTGTCTTTTCACCGAGATTATTAGGTATCTCTCAGGCGTATAGTGAGACGATCGTCTTAATAAAATGCAAAAACTTTAAACTGTAGGTACAAGCATACGACCTTGCGGTACACCAGGCACGCCGTGACCAATCGAGCATGCGCGTCGCGTTGTAAAAACCTGATTTCTAGTAACAACTCGATGGTACGGTGTAACAACAAATTGTCATTGTGCAAAAGGCTCTTGTTTTACTGTTAATCGCTTATCCAGTCGTGATGTACACTGTCAAACGCATTAACTTGGTATTGGAGGACATTAAATAAATTTCAATGGATAATTGTATAATTTGTTAGAACGGTATGGTAAATTTAGTGTTAGGTTTATGTATAATATAACCTAAAGTGTTATAACCTTAAGAAATATCAAGTATAATTAATTTACGTTTCATTGAAATTTTAATGGCACCTAAAATTTGCAACATTTCAAAATAATACACATATTTCCGCTATGACTGTGTAGCCTTGATAAGGCTCTTTCAAATCGTTACCTAAAACACGCAAAAGTTATTTCCTTGAGATTCAATCATGATAAATTAACATTATATAGTAGAGCCGAAACAACTCTATCTATTATTATTAAGAAGTTGTCCTCTTAGCATAATTTAGCGAGTTAAACAAGGAAAACGACCACTTTTTGTAATAACTGTTTATAAAATTCTGGGAGAAATAAAAGCCAGTAAGAAGCAGTTCCAAATCAACTGGTATTTTATTTAATCTATATCACTTCATCTGCTTCAAGTTAATTGAAACTAAAAACACTATACTCAGATCATTTAAAATAATTTTTGTTCATATGGACCCGGTGGAGAGGCGGGCTAAGAGGCTATTTGGTGACGCAGCTGAAACCAATCTGCTCAGTCTTGAGCACAGGCGTAAGGTAGCTAACCTTACGGTTTTCTACAGATTGCATTTTGGAGAGTATGCTCAGGAACTATATGATCTAATTACCCCATCCCCTTTCCACCATCGGACTTCCAGACGCGCTGCGGGATTTCATCCTTTTGTTGTGAACATCCCTCAAACCTGAATGAAGCGATTTGCTTCGTCTTTCATTCTTCGTACAGCAAAGGACTGGAATAGATTGCCCGCGTCTGTCTTTCCTTCCGATTACAATGTGGGTTTTTTCAAGAGTAGAGTGAATAGGCATTTACTAAGCTAGTGCGCCTTACCATCCAGGACTGCATTTCCACTTAACATCAGGTGGGATCGTAGTCAAGCACTTGCTTACAAATAATTAAAAATAAATATATTAATTCAATAATTATTATATAATATTGGGGAGGAAAGGCCAACGCAAATCCTCGAGGGCGAGATCGACGTATACCTACAAACACCGACTATTACCCACAGTGTTATATGGCAATAATCTAAAGCTTAAGGTACGTTCTGTGGAAGCCGAAGTCATTTCGAATCCACCATTCAACTATTGTCGCGAACCATCTCTTACCATAAGCTCAAGCTTAGTTGAAATGGTTAACAGCTATATTAGTTATATATTTAATATTCAATACTCATCGATGCATTTGATCGCAAAACCGTGCGTGCTTTCACGTAGCTTCAAATATTATACATCGAACTCCCCTATGTCCACTGCCTAGGCTTACATGCCGAGACTTCTATATAATCTAATCTAACACACATTAATAATACATAAAATGTATACAAATACATACTTTGTCTATACGATAAGCTACGTCCAAAGGATGCCACAGTAATTTTTTTTAAAAATAATTTACACAAATCATTTAAACTTCTTACAACCGACGAAAGATACGTTTGTTTGTACTTGTGAAACTTTTAAACTGCTGAACCGATTTAGTGATTCTTTCGCCATTAGGACACATTCAGATCTAGATTCTAGATATAAACGTAGGCTATAATTAATTTCAATATTATTAGGACAAAATTTATATGAAATAATTTTGCGAACATCCAACGGAATGTTTGGAAATTTGGATCGGTTTTTGGTATGAAAACAATGATGTGATCCTTTCATAACACAAAACAATTCCAATGTGTGTAAGACTGATTCATCCGGGCGAAGCCGGGCTTTATCAACTAGCTGTCGTATACTCTACCAACACATTATCTCCTCGCCGTTGTCCAACATATTAGAAACTACACATCCAAAACCAGTTTGGAAGCACCTAAGACATTAAAATTTGAGTACAACTATGATTCCAAGAAAATGTCGATGTCTATTTATGCTTTATAAATTGAATATTGTATTTAAATTAGCTAGTTTTTTTATCTAAACATATGAACATCCGCTTACAGAGTATACACAAAGCAATGTTTAGGTTTCATTTCACGATAGTATCAGAGGTAATTGTTTCTTGTATTTCGTGTGATGTTATCTGTTTATCTTCTTAATGTTTTATAAACAGATCCGTGTCTTCACTTCGGATTCAATTTCACATACGTTCCATGTTTATATTTCAATCGATTGACTTGTTACATATGATCTACGGAATATTGTAATGTACTGAACACAAGAAATCCAAAAGTAAGTTATACTATTAAAATGTCACGTGAAATGTGATAGGCATCGTTTTGATTGCTAAGACTATAAATATACTATTGAACTATATAATAAATTTTTTTTTTATAATTTCTAAGCAAGTGCTTGACTACGATCCCACCTGATGTTAAGTGGAAGCGCAGTCCTGGATCGTAAGGCGTACTAGCTTAGTAAATGCCTATTCACTCTACTCTTGAAAATACCTACGATGTAATCGGAAGGAAAGACAGACGCGGGCAAACTATTCCAGTCCTTTGCTGTACGAAGAATGAAAGACGAAGCAAATCGCTTCGTTCGGGTTTGAGGGATGTTCATAACAAAAGGATGAAATCCCGCAGTTCGTCTAGAAGTCCGATGGTGGAAAGGGGATGGGGGAATTAGATCATGTAGTCAATAATGCATGTTCTAAGCTTAGGTGGAGAGATGATCTTCGTAGGACGGCTGGCAGGATGTGGATAAAAGTGTCGAGAATTTAAATGGTCCTCAGTGGCATGCTTTTGGAAAGACCTACGTCCAGCAGTGGACTGTTGCAGGCAGAGCTGCTGTTGATGATGATGAATAATGCATTCGCACTTTTGAATAATCACATTATAATACCAGATCCAAATACGGATAGCGAGCGTGGGGTGATCTGATATGATTGCTGCCCGCGAACTTCAAATTAGGGCCAGATACTTTTTTGGTATTTAAGAAAGATTAGAATTTATGCCGTTATAACCAGAAGCACATCAAATTGACCAGATTATGGTTGATTGGCGATGTGTGGCTGTAGATTACTAGTTAGTAGGCATAAATTCGACCACTTTTAATCAAGCTTATTAGATCTCAGATGTGACAAATTTAGTACTTAAAAAACCGAAAAATAGGAATTTATTGGTAGAAGACGCTACACTAGCATTTTTTATGGGGTATAAACTAGTGCTTGACCACGATCCCACCTGATGTTCGCTAGTTTAGTAAGTGCCTATTCACTATAGTCTTGAAGGCTCGCTCTTCGTATTTGGACAGAAAGACTGACTCCGGCAACTTGTTCCACTCCTTTGCTGTACGCACGATGAAGGCACTCAATTGCCTCTTTTAGCATATTACTGCGTTACTCATTTAAGATTTATCTCCAAATAAAAAGAGTGAGAATTGTACTGAATCTCAAAACCACGTCAATTTTTGCACGGCCGTGCGAGTCTATTTATAGATGGTAAAAATGCGAGGGTGTATCCGATTACCTCTACTACTATAATAACGAACGAATTTTATGATTTGTTTACCAGATCTCATTACTTATTCAATAGCTTTAAATTATGTAAAGACATGTTTACAATTAAAATCGATAAATAAGGACTTCTGAAGGTCACAGGCCTACTGTCCAACGTTGAATGAATTGTAATGGAACATTAGCAAAATTCAAATAAAAAAAAACATGATCTACCTTGACAATTGGCCAAATTAGTGTAAACAAAATTAGACAAATAATTTTCGCGTATGTTTATGAGCAAAAACAAAAACCGACTTCAAATCTAATTAAACGGTAAACGCTATTACGCATGGAAGCTCCTTTAATAATTATCGTAGGAATATTACGAAATAGAATTAATCAGAACCTAACCAAACTTTCTTCTAACTACTCTGTCTCTGTCTCCTCGCTGGCCTAGGTTAGCCTCGTAGTTCTAGAGTAATAGTATAAGGTTATGGTATCTCCTGCCTGTCGTAAAAGGCGACTAAAAGTCTCCTCGGGTTCACGAGCGAAAAGGGTAGGGGGCCTTTGTCGTCCGCTGCAGTGGACCCGGGAAAACGGTAACGAAGCGTCAACAAGAAATGGATTTTTTCATAAATAAGAGGTCCATACCAAAAAATAAGCCAACCCTAGCCGCAACTAACGAAACAAAAAAGAACGCGATCAAGGTTGTATAATGAGCGTACAAAAATCTTTACAAACAAGTTCATCGCAATCTCCGCTTTATCTGATAACAAGATATATACATAAAGGCTAGTTCAAACACCGGCACGAGCAAACAACGCCTGTTTGCACGGTGCCGTCTTTGAAACGATTTCGCGACCTTATCGCAGCGTTGTAAATTGTTTTTAAAACAAATACGGTGTGTGTACTGACATGTGGGTACGCCTGCAAATGTTGTGAGGTAATATTATGATTCACCTACCCACTACCGGCACCATAGCATCATCATCTTTCAAACCTCCTAAGTAAGCTTTGCGTCAGTGTAGTCTCCTTACGTTAGTACACTAGCAACTTGATTTTTTTATGACGAACTACACAGATTGGCCAGAGGAGATGGCCTTGACAGCTTCAGCGGATTGAGAGGTGGCATAGCTCTTAGGTCGCTTAGCCTGAACCTCTATCGCTAGTAACTTGACACAAGGGTCCTCCCGGTGAGGGGTAACCTCGGCTTGGACGGTTACTATGTTACGCGTAAGCATTTCTATCCGAGGGCGCCCGAGAGGACCATCAACTCGAGTTTATTCCCAGTCATTTTAACCCTAGCAAGGTTGACGGAGACGAGCAAGCTTCTAGGTCTCATATGTATTTTATTGTATAAAAGATATTTGAATCTCATAACTTTTTTATTCATGTATCATATTTATTATACTCTTATTGTCTGTATAAATTCGATATAAAAGTAGTATTGCGCGCGCACGTCTTCAGGTAGTCCCGGGCACCACTGAAAATCAGCGCTGTCGCATCCTTGCGACAGCATATGCTGAGACGGTGTCCGATATTGGCATCATATGTTTTGTATTATTTGTCCGTTTAACTTTAACTGTGTTTTATCTATTTTTCATTCTTTTTTAATGTGTGTGTGTGCCAATAAATAAATGTCTATCTGGGATGGGCCCACAGCCATACACCGGGCACAATTTTTTAACACGTTTTTTATTCGTAAAAACGGAAAAACAGCAGTTCATTGGTACACGCCGATTGGGATTCAAACAATCATTAGATCGTTAGTCGAATCGTTTAGCCACTAATGTAATATGAAATACATGTCTATCACGCTGACCGTATATAATTTTCTAAAACATGTGAAGTCTGCTATGTTCGCACTAGGGCTGCGTCGAAGAGTATAATACCCTTGATCTTTTTTATAGAGAATGCCTGGAGGAGGATTTCCAGCATTGTATAGATGCAGGCTGATCAAGATCTTTCCAACTAAACGTGTTAACCCTAAACATAGCAATGTATAGCATAATATGCATGTAAAGTAAAGATATACAATCTCTTTACTTAAATCTATTCTTTAATTGTATTTTATAATAATTATTCAAATGCTTAATGTCACAATTGTCAGTGTCGTGATATTTATTTAAAAGAGATAGAGATGGAATAAGGACATAATATGTTGTTTCTCTAAATATTCTACAGACACGCAGTCTTTCAATTCACATGACTATGTGGACTTCATTATATACATTCCTAAAAATGAGATACTCACTGTACGTGTAGCACTCTATAGAATAGTGTACATCTTGGTTTTCCAAAATACGTCTATTCATATCACGATTTTTTTTTTACTTTTCTTCAAAGTACACTCTTGCCACAATAAGGGTTAATCTATATATATATATAAGAGAAAATGTATGGGTTATGTTCATTATAGGCTCTGAAACGGCTGGACCGACCCCAATGAAACTTTCAGGGAATCTTCAGATTGACCTGGCGAGTAATCCTGTAATGTTTGACGACGATCAGACACTTCTCTTTTGAACTGTCAAATATCTTATTATTTATGAACCATATTGATGTACAATGGAGTATATTGAAGTATAATAAATCCCTAAATGAAAAGAATGAATATTTATTCACTGATATGTACATGGGTCTAGGTTAGCCTCGTAGTTCTAGAGTAGTAGTTTAAGGTTATGGTATCTCCTGCCTGTCGTAAAAGGCGACTAAAAGTCTAAAAGAGCGAAAGGGTGGGGGGCCTTTGTCGTCCGCTACAGTGGACTCGGGAAGAAGGTAACGAGGCGAAGGGTTTTAGTAAGAGCCTCACCTAACACTTGTTGAAGATTGACAGATTGACGCAGCATGCAGCGTGCGGTCCACTCGGCCTATGACCGCACTCAATGGAGGCTGCTTGTACGTGGTCGCGATCCTCAGCAGTGAGGGAACGAAGAAGAAGAACATGGGTGTAGGTAATGATCTTCACCCGCTCGAGAAGAGAATTAATACAGAGAGAAATTATTAATTTAGTATATTGTGAGAGTTAAATTAAATATTTAATGATGTAAGTTTATTGTTTAAATGAAATAAAGTAAAATCTAGCCTGGCGAAGCGGGCTAGGTACGCTAGTATATTATAATAAAAAAATACTTACTCATGTAACAGGCCGCCGTTTACACGATTTGAATAAGTACTAAAACATAAACACGACACTAAAGGCAGCGACGGAATCTTATCGAATTGATCTCGTCACCGATAAGACATCTGGTATCAAATGGTCACAATGTTTTGATTGGAAATATTGTATGTACAATATTTTTTTATGTAAGAAAATCACTGAATAACGGTAACACAATGGTTAAGTGTTCTTTTGATGTTCGAGGTTCGATTACATTTAGGTTGATAAAGTAATCGAACCTCGAATTTTATCAGGAAGGACTTTCTCAAGTCGTCTGTAAGTTTTTTTTTCTTTTTAATGTTTGTTTCTTAATAACTTTCGACTGGGTGGACCGATTTGGACGATTCTCGATATCGATATTTTTTATTTGAAAGCTAGTGTGGTCCGTAGATATTTTTTTTATTAAGGTATTTTAAGTGACCACGAATGTTATCGATAACATTTACACACGATAACAGTTACAGTTAAATTTTTTGTAAATATTTTTGTAAAAAACCCATTATATTGTAAATATTTCTCTTTTTCGGTTAGTATTATGTATTGTTTTATATGTAGATTATAATTATTTATAAAAATGATTACACAAATATGTTCTTAGTTTTAAAAAATTATATTGCTTCTCTAAAGCGTAGTATTTTAAACACAATTAATAAAACCTTTTTAGTATACAAATGATTTTCTTGGTCTAACGTGGTCATTGACTTATTGTATCTTAGCAACGCCATTTACTGAAGTACCTTTAGTGTAAGTACCAACAAGCCGACAACCCTCCCCGAAGGGTTCTCGGCTTGTCATTACCAGAGGGCTCAGTAACCGTGGGTGGCCCCAACACCCACGGTGAAGCGAAGGAACCCACGTACCGGCCCGCGTGGAAGACCAGCCGAGCAACAGCACTTGGCGGGCTTGCAAGATCCGCCACGAGTGTGTCAGGAGATGCGGGGGAGGCATACCCTTCGTGGCCGGGGTGGAGTCGCGGGGAAGAGGTGGCATAGCTCTTAGGTCGCTTAGCCTGAACCTCTATTGCTAGTAACTCGACACAAGAGTCCCCGGTGAGGGTAACCTTGGACGGTTACTGTGTTACGCGTAAGAATGCCGATTCGAAGGCGCCCGAGAGGGCTGAACCACGACTCGGTTGGTTGCTATTTCACGGATAATCTAAGAGACATTCAAAAGCTAAACTAACTTTGAACTTAACTTTTTTTTCTGTTATCCTGTCCATGCTTACACGATGCAGCTGGCTGTACGGAAAGCATTGATTTGCGAAAAATAAATTTGGAGCAATAGATAAGTGGGTATGTTTAGAAGTGTGCAAACAATTTAAAATCTTAAAATTCGGTTCTTAAGGTTTAAAATAGAATAATGAAATGATCGTCCCCAATAATTACTTATTTGTTAGAGATCGTCTTTTTAGCAAGACCGCTTTCTACCTTAAGTTGTTTTCCTTGTAAGGTAACCGTCGACACTTGTTGACCCCATCTCTGGCCGGAAAATGTTAAGCCGTGTAGTTTCATGTTGTATAAGATAACTTTAATCAGCCCTGTAGTTCTGGGCTCTCAAGAATAAGACTACGGTATCCCTGCCTGTCGTAGAAGGCGACTAAAAGGGGCCTCGGGTTCACTGGGCGACAAGGGGAGGGCCTTTGCCGTCCGCCAAGGTGGACCCGGGAAGAAGGCGACATCGGCTGGCCCGTGTCGCCCTGCACTCTGAGGCACAGGGATGTGCTCTCCTTGAGTACAGTGCAGAGGGGCTCCGGTGCGTTCCACTGGAGATCCCGCGAAGGTTTTAGTGGGTAAAACCCAACATAACCGCCGCCTTCCCCAGGAGGCGGGGTATCTTTCTGAAGATTTCCTCCTCGTTAACAAAAAAAAAAAAAAAAGTATTGGACAACCCTGTAGTTCTGGGCTCTCAAGAATTAGACTACGGTATCCCCTGCCTGTCGTACAAGGCGACTAAAAGGGGCCTCGGGTTCATTGGGCGACAAGGGGAGGGGCCTTTGCCGTCCGCCAAGGTGGACCTGGGAAGAAGGCGACATCGGCAGGCTCGTGTCGCCCTGCACTGCGAAGGCACAGGGATGTGCTCTGCTTGAGCACAGTGCAGAGGGACTCCGGTGCGTTCCATAACTTTTTATTCATGTATCATATTTATTATACTCTTATTGTCTGTATAAATTCGATATAAAAGTAGTATTGCGCGCGCACGTCTTCAGGTAGTCCCGGGCACCACTGAAAATCAGCGCTGTCGCATCCTTGCGACAGCATATGCTGAGACGGTGTCCGATATTGGCATCATATGTTTTGTATTATTTGTCCGTGTAACTTTAACTGTGTTTTGTCTATTTTTCATTCTTTTTTAATATGTGTGTGTGCCAATAAATAAATGTCTATGTCTATCTGGGGATGAGCCCACAGCCATACACCGGGCAGAAATTTTGAACACGTTTTTATTCGTAAAAACCGAAAAACAGCAGTTCATTGGTACACGCCGATTGGGATTCAAACAATCATTAGATCGCTAGTCGAATCGTTTAGCCACTAATGTAATTTGAAATACATATCTATCACGCTGACTGTATATAATATTCTAAAACATGTGAAGTCTGCCATGTTCGCACTAGGGCTGCGTCGAAGAGTATACCCTAGATCTTTTTTATAGAGAATGCCTGGAGGAGGATTTCCAGCATTGTATAGATGCAGGCTGATCAAGATCTTTCCAACTAAACGTGTTAATCTATATTATTGTGTGTGGCCTTGTTTTCACTATCCGGCCGGATACCGGATAGTATAATTTTAAAAAACTCATTATTTTACTCAAGGCAAATCAATCATACTCCAATAGGTTATGGACACCGTTTATTTTTAATTTTTATAATCGCACATCAAAAATGTTTGTTTTATTAATTATTAGTTTAATACTCAAAATTAACAAGTGGCAAATTGTGTTGAATAAATACCAAATTTTCCGCATTTGTTGGTAAGAGGCGACTCCGAATGTGCCTGAATATATCCGATCTCGTTGACCGCGCCAATATTCAAATCAAACTGATCGCGTCAACGCGATAAAGGGCCGAATATCCGGCACTCCGGCCTAGTAGCTTGCGGAATATCCGGTATCCGGCCACACTACTATCAGTTTCGTCTCTAATCTATATATATATATATATATATATATATATATATATATATAAGAGAAAATGTATGGGTTATGTTCATTATAGGCTCTGAAACGGCTGGACCGACCCCAATGAAACTTTCAGGGAATCTTCAGATTGACCTGGCGAGTAATCCTGTAAAGTTTGACGACGATCGGAGCACGTCTCTATTTGAACTGTCAAATATCTTATTATTTATGAACCATATTCATGTACAATGGAGTATATTGAAGTATAATAAATCCCTAAATCAAAAGAATGAATATGTATTTACTGATATGTACATGGGTCTAGGTTAGCCTCGTAGTTCTAGAGTAGTAGTATAAGGTTATGGTATCTCCTGCCTGTCGTAAAAGGCGACTAAAAGTCTCCTAAAAGAGCGAAAGGGTGGGGGGCCTTTGTCGTCCGCTACAGTGGATTAGGGAAGAAGGTAACGAGGCGAAGGGTTTTAGTAAGAGCCTCACCTAACACTTGTTGAAGATTGACAGATTGACGCAGCATTCAGCCCTGTAGTTCTGGGCTCTCAAGAATAAGACTACGGTATCCCCTGCCTGTCGTATAAGGCGACTAAAAGGGGCCTCGGGTTCACTGGTCGACAAGGAGCCTTTGTCGTCCGCCCAGGTGGACCCGGGAAGAACGACATCGGCTGGCCCGTGTCGCCTTGCACTCTGAGGGGCACAGGAGAGGAGTAACCTCCCCGGGAAGTGCTCTCTATGAGCACAGTGCAGAGGGCTCCGGTGCGTTCCACTGGAGATCCCGGAGCCCCTCACCATGCACCGAGGAAGGGCCACCGCGGAGGTTTTAGTGGAGTAAAACCCCACATAACCGCCGCCTTCCCCAGAAGGCAGGGTATCTTTCTGAAGATTTCCTCCTCGTTAACAAAAAAAAGCATGCAGCGTGCGGTCCACTCGGCCTATGACCGCACTCAATGGAGGCTGCTTGTACGTGGTCGCGATCCTCAGCAGTGAGGGAACGAAGAAGAAGAACATGGGTGTAGGTAATGATCTTCACCCGCTCGAGAAGAGAATGAATACAGAGAGAAATGATTAATTTAGTATATTGTGAGAGTTAAATTAATTATTGTAAGTTTATTGTTTAAATAAAATAAAGCAAAATCTAGCCTGGCGAAGCGGGCTAGGTACGCTAGTATATTATAATGAAAAAATACTTACTCATGTAACAGGCCGCCGTTTACACGATTTGAATAAGTACTAAAACGTAAACACGACACTAAAGGCCGCGACGGAATCTTATCGAATTGATCTCGTCACCGATAAGACATTTGGTATCAAATGGTCACAAATGTTTTGATTGGAAATATTGTATGTACAATCTTTTTTTATGTAAGAAAATCAATGAATAACGGTAACACAATGTTTAAGTGTTCTTTTGATGTTCGAGGTTCGATTACATTTAGGTTGATAAAAGTAATCGAACCTCGAACATCAAAAAAGGAGGACTTTCTCAAGTCGTCTGTAAGTTTTTTTTCTTTTTTTTTATGTTTGTTTCTTAATAACTTTCGACTGGGTGGACCGATTTGGACAATTCTTTTTTTATTTGAAGAACTTTGGTTGCCATACAACGTGGCAATGCTACCAGCCTTCTGGGCACGCTGCCAAGCGATGACGGTTTAGCACAGTTATATTTTTGTAAATATTTTGTAATATCTTTTAAATTGTAAATATTTGTTTATTAGTTAGTATATGTTATATTTAAATTACTTCTAAATTGTATATTCAATACATATGGTTCACAAGTAAATGATTTTGATTTGATTTCATATAATCTTGCATTTTATACGTACATCCGTAATTGTTGACGATGTAATTTTTATGATGCTTAGCTTTTTCTATACCGTCGCGGTTACCTAGACCTTCATTCACCATACCAATTGTTAAAAAGTAGTTTATTCAGGTCGAACCCAGTTAAGAATGCGCCTTTAAATAGACTTACTGTGGAATTTAATTCATTTTCAAAAACGAATGATATCGATTTTTTTTATGACGAACTACACAGATTTGCCAGAGAAGCTGGCCTTGACTGCTTCGCCGGATTGAGAGGTGGCTTAGCCTGAACCTCTATTGCTAGTAACTCGACACAAGAGTCCCCCCGGTGAGGGGTAACCTTGGACGGTTACTGTGTTACGCGTAAGAATGCCGATCCGAAGGCGCCCGAGAGGGCCGAACCACGACTCGGTTGGTTGCTATTTCACGGATAATCTAAGAGACATTCAAAAGCTAAACTAACTTTGAACTTTACGTTTTTCGTTAA
Source organism: Meandrusa payeni (assembly GCA_029286785.1). Classification (NCBI taxonomy): domain Eukaryota; kingdom Metazoa; phylum Arthropoda; class Insecta; order Lepidoptera; family Papilionidae; genus Meandrusa; species Meandrusa payeni. The sequence goes on from JAGSMX010000032.1 coordinate 4,180,436, forward strand.
TTATTTTTGTTTTATTTCTGTTATCCTGTCCATGCTTACACGATGCTGCTGGCTGTACGGAAAGCATTGATTTGCGAAAAATAAATTTGGAGCAATAGATAAGTGGGTATGTTTAGTAGTGTGCACACAAACAATTTAAGATCTTAAAATTGGGGTCTTAAGGTTTAAAATAGAATAATGAAATGATCGTCACTAATAATTACTTATTTGTTAGAGATCGTCTTTTAAGCAAGACCGCTTTCTACCTTAAGTTGTTTTCCTTGTAAGGTAACCGTCGACACTTGTTGACCCCATCTCTGGCCGGAAAATGTTAAGCCGTGCAGTTTCATGTTGTATAAGATAACTTTAATAAATCCTGTAGTTCTGGGCTCTCAAGAATAAGACTACGGTACCCCCTGCCTGTCGTAGAAGGCGACTAAAGGGGCCTCGGGTTCACTGGGCGACAAGGGTGGGGGCCTTTGTCGTCCGCCCAGGTGGACCCGGGAAGAAGGCGACATCGGCTGTACGTGTCGCCCACACCACTTCTGAAAGGCACAGGATGTGCTCTCCTTGGAATTCACAGTGCAGGGGGCTCATGTGCGTTTCTATGGGGGTCGGAGCCCTCATCTTTTGAGTGGGTCAAACCCCATATAACCGCCGCCTTCCCCTAGAAGGTGGGGTATCCCCGTTAACAAAAAGTATTGGATATTGTTTAAAAGGTATTGCGCCTTATCATAGGAGACTGCATCTCCACTTAACGTCAAGTGAGATGTAGATTGGCTCTTTCTTAACCTCGTATCCAGTGTCTAGCGATCAATAGCATGTGAGAGCTTATAATTCTTCCTTAATTTTTCGTAAATATCCAAGTTCAAAGTCGAACTAACTTAATGCTCGCATCTTCCATTCCCACGACATGTTAAGCAATAACAATGGAAGTTTTTTCTTTGTGATAGTTTACGTTAATGAATGATAGACACGTCATCATAAAAATTACATCATCAACAATTACGGATGTACGTGTAAAATGTTAGATTATATGAAATCAAATCAAAATCATTTACTTGTGAACCATATGTATTGAATATACAATTTAGAAATGAATTTAAATATAACATATACTAACTAATAAACAAATATTTACAATTTAAAGATGTTACAAAATATTACAAAAAATATAACTGTGCCAAGTCATCGCTTGGCAGCGATTATAGAGGCTGGTAGCTTTGCCACGTTGTGTAAGCAGTAGCAGCCTCTGTGCAGATATAATCAACCCTCTGGTCGCAGATGTGTCGACCAACATCTTAGCTAACACATTAAAAGATTGATGTGCACTAGGACACCACGGATAGAGTTTCTACCCCAAACGGCTCAAATATGAAACCCGTATTAGGGTTACTATGTTGCGCCATCGAGTTTTCTGCAGTTGCAGCGGCCGTCAGTCTCAACAGAAGATTCTGGAGAATGTGACGGCGCCAAAATTATCGACATGTGGCATCCCATACTAAGGCCGTCCCATCTTCCAGGGGTAAAGAGAGTCATACCGTCTGGTCTCTTACCATCACTAAGCAATGATCCATTTGGCTCCAAAGTTGATGGAACATTAGCGGTGGTAAGAGCCGACGGATGATATCGTTGAGGTTGGAGTGCCGGGAAATGCGACCTGCACTACGCTGGCATGATAGCCCGTGGTGTCCCAGCTGGTCGACCATTTCGATATAACCTTGCTGGTTAAACGTACGTAACAAATTACTTCTAAATTGTATATTCAATACATATGGTTCAAGGCAAATGATTTTGATTTGATTTCATATAATCTGCATTTTGTCGCACATCCGTAATTGCTGACGATGTGTAATTTTTATGATGCTTAGCTTTTCTATACCGCCTGCGGTTACTTCCAGACCTCTCATCTCACCATACCATTTGTTAGCCAGCATATTCAGGCCGAACCTAGGTAAGAATGCGCTCTTAAATAGACTTACTGTATAATTTAATTCATTTTCAAAAACGAATGATATCGATTTTTTTTTTATGACGAACTACACAGATTTGCCAGAGAAGCTGGCCTTGACTGCTTCACCGGATTGGAGAGGTGGCTTAGCCTGAACCTTCCTCTATTGCTAGTAACTCGATACAAGAGTCCCCCGGTGAGGGGTAACCTCGGACGGTTACTGTGTTACGCGTAATGCCGATTCGAAGGCGCCTGAGAGGGCCGAACCACGACTCTCCGGTTGGTTGCTATTTCACGGATAATCTAAGAGACATTCAAAAGCTAAACTATTAACTTTGAACTTAACTTTTTTCTGTTATCCTGTCCATGCTTACACGATGCTGCTGGCTGTACGGAAAGCATTGATTTTAAGGAAAATAAATTTGAGCATTAGGATAAGTGGGCATGTTTAGAAGTGTGCACGCAAGCATTCAAAATTAAGTCTTAAAGTTTAAAATAGAATAATGAAATGTCACCAATAATTACTATTTGTTAGAAAGATCGTCTTTAAGCAAGACCCGCTTATCTTAAGTTGTTTCTCTCAAGGTAACCGTCGACACTTGTTGACCCCATCTCTGGGCTCTCGGAAAGGTTGCCGCGGGTACAGTTTCATGTTGTATAAGATAACTTTAATAAACCCCGGTAAGTTCTGGGCTCTCAAGAATAAGACTACGGTATCCCCTGCCTGTCGTAAAAGGCGACTAAAGGGGCCTCGGAGTTCACTGGGCGACAAGGGTGGGGGCCTTTGTCGTCCCGCTAAGATGGACCCGGGAAGAAGGCGACATCGGCTGGCCCGCTGCGCCGCCCTTGCACTGCGAGGGCACAGGAGAGAAGTACCCCCGGGAAGTTTCTATGGAGACAGTGCAGAGGGGGCTCCGGTGCGTTCCACTGGAATATCCCGGAGCCACCATGCACCGAGGAAAGGGCCACCAGGGAGGTTTTAGTGGGTAAAACCCCACATAACCGCCGCCTTCCCCCCAGAAGGCGGGGTATCTTTTTGAAGATTTCCTCCCCGTTAACAAAAAAAAAAAAGCATGCAGCGTGCGGTCCACTCGGCCTATGACCGCACTCAATGGAGGCTGCTTGTACGTGGTCGCGATCCTCAGCAGTGAGGGAACGAAGAAGAAGAACATGGGTGTAGGTAATGATCTTCACCCGCTCGAGAAGAGAATGAATACAGAGAGAAATGATTAATTTAGTATATTGTGAGAGTTAAATTAATTATTGTAAGTTTATTGTTTAAATAAAATAAAGCAAAATCTAGCCTGGCGAAGCGGGCTAGGTACGCTAGTATATTATAATGAAAAAATACTTACTCATGTAACAGGCCGCCGTTTACACGATTTGAATAAGTACTAAAACGTAAACACGACACTAAAGGCCGCGACGGAATCTTATCGAATTGATCTCGTCACCGATAAGACATTTGGTATCAAATGGTCACAAATGTTTTGATTGGAAATATTGTATGTACAATCTTTTTTTTTATGTAAGAAAATCAATGAATAACGGTAACACAATGTTTAAGTGTTCTTTTGATGTTCGAGGTTCGATTACATTTAGGTTGATAAAAGTAATCGAACCTCGAACATCAAAAAAGGAGGACTTTCTCAAGTCGTCTGTAAGTTTTTTTTCTTTTTTTTTATGTTTGTTTCTTAATAACTTTCGACTGGGTGGACCGATTTGGACAATTCTTTTTTTATTTGAAGAACTTTGGTTGCCATACAACGTGGCAATGCTACCAGCCTTCTGGGCACGCTGCCAAGCGATGACGGTTTGGCACAGTTATATTTTTGTAAATATTTTGTAATATCTTTTAAATTGTAAATATTTGTTTATTAGTTAGTATATGTTATATTTAAATTACTTCTAAATTGTATATTCAATACATATGGTTCACAAGTAAATGATTTTGATTTGATTTCATATAATCTTGCATTTTATACGTACATCCGTAATTGTTGACGATGTAATTTTTATGATGCTTAGCTTTTTCTATACCGTCGCGGTTACCTAGACCTTCATTCACCATACCAATTGTTAAGAAGCAGTATATTCAGGTCGAACCTAGGTAAGAATGCGCCTTTAAATAGACTTACCGTAGAATTTAATTCATTTTCAAAAACGAATGATATCGATTTTTTTTTAATGACGAACTACACAGATTTGCCAGAGAAGCTGGCCTTGACTGCTTCACCGGATTGAGAGGTGGCTTAGCCTGAACCTCTATTGCTAGTAACTCGACACAAGAGTCCCCCCGGTGAGGGGTAACCTTGGACGGTTACTGTGTTACGCGTAAGAATGCCGATTCGAAGGCGCCCGAGAGGGCTGAACCACGACTCGGTTGGTTGCTATTTCACGGATAATCTAAGAGACATTCAAAAGCTAAACTAACTTTGAACTTAACTTTTTTTTCTGTTATCCTGTCCATGCTTACACGATGCAGCTGGCTGTACGGAAAGCATTGATTTGCGAAAAATAAATTTGGAGCAATAGATAAGTGGGTATGTTTAGAAGTGTGCAAACAATTTAAAATCTTAAAATTCGGTTCTTAAGGTTTAAAATAGAATAATGAAATGATCGTCCCCAATAATTACTTATTTGTTAGAGATCGTCTTTTTAGCAAGACCGCTTTCTACCTTAAGTTGTTTTCCTTGTAAGGTAACCGTCGACACTTGTTGACCCCATCTCTGGCCGGAAAATGTTAAGCCGTGTAGTTTCATGTTGTATAAGATAACTTTAATCAGCCCTGTAGTTCTGGGCTCTCAAGAATAAGACTACGGTATCCCCTGCCTGTCGTAGAAGGCGACTAAAAGGGGCCTCGGGTTCACTGGGCGACAAGGGTGGGGGCCTTTGTCGTCCGCTAAGGTGGACCCGGGAAGAAGGCGACATCGGCTGGCCCGTGTCGCCTTGCACTGCGAGGGCACAGGAGAGGGAGTAACCTCCCCCGGGAAGTGCTCTCTATGAGCACAGTGCAGAGGGGCTCCGGTGCGTTCCACTGGAGATCCCGCGAAGGTTTTAGTGGGTAAAAACCCAACATAACCGCCGCCTTCCCCCCAGGAGGCGGGGTATCTTTCTGAAGATTTCCTCCTCGTTAACAAAAAAAAAAAGATAACTTTAATAATAACTTTATTAATATCACAAAAACAAACATGTTACATATACAGGAGCTCTGTCTCCTGAACTAGGTACAGTGCACCTGTATCTCAGGAGACAGTGCCTTCCAGAGTCACAAACTGTAACTCCTGCGTACAATAAGTTTTTAATATAAGTTAAGTAAATAATACGATAATTAATAATTAAAAATATATGAAAAAAACATAAAATGTGTGCAAAAGGAAAAAAAAAGGGAAAGAACTACAGTCATAGTTGAGAAGTTATGCGAATGTGTAAGTTATGTGTGTGTTTGTGTGAGTGAATGATATATATAATGTTGGAGGGTTGTCTCTTTTAGTTGACCTGGGGTTGAGGAGGGTCTATTTTAAAACACTTTCTCCATATTATATTAAAATATATGTTGTTCAACAATTGGAATGAAACACAAAAGAGTCTCTATATGTATTGTGTCATTAGCATATATTAAAACTAGAATATTCCAGTGACATTTAATTCACAAGGGAACTATAATCACGGGCGACATTATGGCTTCCCCTATTCTGCTATAGTCCAACAAAGTTCAAGCACTTAACACCCCATAATACCATAATAGAAATACTTTTTTTACCTGCTTATCTAAATCGTGTTGTGTCATGCCAAAAGGCCGGTCAAAAACGTCTTCGAGGAGGTCAATCAATTCATAGACATAGACATTTATTTATTGGCATCACAATACAAAAACACATCACAGATAGAATATAACACACATTAAAAAAGAATGAAAAATAGACAAAACATAGTTAAAGTTACACGGACAAATAATACAAAACATATGATGCCAATATCGGACACCGTCTCAGCATATGATGTAGCAAGGATGCGACAGCGCTGATTTTCAGCGGTCAACTTTATTTATATATATAGAAATATAAGCTTGTTTATATATACTAAATATATATACGCTTTCGTGCTTAGTAGCGTTTCATATTTAATCTGGCTCTGATTCGATTTGAATTCGTTTTTTTCTTTTTCCTCTATAGTACACGTATTGTATTTTTTTTAATATGTATCATAATAATATTAATAAGACTGTATATTTTTCTTAAGGCACAGCTGACCTTGCGTGTTATGGAGTCGTGAGACACGACCGATTTACTGCGCATTATCAGACCGGGTGGGCTTTCCAATCATTCTAGATCATTCGGTCAGTGGGCGCTGTTAGCGGCCGATACGCCTATAGGAATGGACACGGGATGAGAAAAGAGGTTTTATATATTTACTTTATTAGTACTGGCCGGTTGCAGATAAACGACGACATTTTACGATAGTGGAAAGAGTTACACGTTACTATTTTGTCTACTGTGTGCACAAATGATCTGTTGTTATAGTTGTTGTTGTTGATGTTCCTTCGGATAACACAATAGAAACACAATTTACAAAAATAATATTGCTTAATTTTAAAAATATTTGTTTTTTAAATTTTGCTGATTGTTTGTTATTTAAGTATATAAAGTAAAATAAAACAAATCTCTTTATTTTTTCGATAACATAAAATTACAAAATTAATTAATGAGGTCTTTTTAAAGGTCTTCGTTAAAGCGCCACCTGTGATCAGAGACTTTAACTACATGCTTAATAGTGACGCTATCGGCTGCCGTGTATACATACGATTATAGCACATCCGTTATATATTTTTCTTACGGTTTTAGTCTCACATTTTTTCCACCGCTCGCCTTAAGGAACTTCCTTCCAAAATGTTTTATGTACACGCACAGCGAAATGTCTACCCCGCATTCTTTTGACGAACTACACAGATTGGCCAGATAAGCAGGCCTTGACTGCTTCACCGGTCTGAGAGGCGGCATAGCTCTTAGGTCGCTTAGCCTGAACCTCTATCGCTAGTAACTCGAGACAAGGGTCACCCCGGTGAGGGGGTCTGCCTCGCTAGTGATAAAAGGTCATAAGAGCTTATAAATAAATGCTATTTAAACACGAAGACAAATGAAATTACAATTGTACAATAATTTCCCACATATACTTAATTATAAATATATAACAATTCAATGCCACGAAGTAAAAACCATCATTTTAAATATAAAATAAAACAAATGTAATAATTTTAAAAATAATACAATTCTGAGAATTCGTAACAATTCTGACTTAGCGATGATGTTTTAATTACGATGCGAAATTTTTCGTAGTTCGAATCCCATCCGATATATTTAAAAAAAAAGTAAAATTTGTCCTCGGTTGGCTAACAACGTGTTACTGAAGCGTCAATAGTCTAATGGTTTAGGGTACGGTCTGCGAATCGTAAGGTAGGTTCGACTCCACCTTTCGACTATTGACGTGAATCATCTCTTAGCACAAGCTTAAGCTTATTTGGAATGGTTAAAAAGAATGTTAGTAATATTTCCGATAAAAAGATATATTAGTAGACTTCTTTTTTTAAAAAAAGAAAAAAATTGTTGTATATTTAATGGCAGCGGACATCTCATGAAGTCCCTGAGTCTGCTAAACCAATTGTCAATTTTATAGTTTTGGTAAATCGTACCTACCCCCTCCCCCGGGATGAGTTCTCGTTGAGCACAGTGCAGAGGGGCTCCGGTGCGTTCCACTGGAGATCCCGGAGCCCCTCGTCATGCACCGAGGAAAGGGCCACCGGGGAGGTTTTAGTGTGTAAAAACCCCACATAACCGCCGCCCTCCCCCCCAGAAGGCGTGGTATCTTTTTGAAGATTTCCTTCCCGTAAAAATGGTAATTCGCTAGTTCAATTGTGCAAGTTGTTACATTGTACGGCGTACCACTAACACTGCCAATACTGTTTCGATTTCTAGTATTTGTGAATATCGTGCTAAATGAGATCTTCTAAATATTCCGTTATATTTCAATCAATTAATCAATATCAAATAATCAAAAATTTAATTGCAAGCTTCATATCAAAAAATTTAAATAATTGATTTGTAATAGGTTGGTTTCATAGACCAATGGCAATAGCAAATAGCGGAATCGTGGCCCTGGTGCATGTTTGCTCTATAAAAAACAGTGAATACACTCAGAAACTGGCAACATTACTTCAAATCATTATATTAATACGTGAAACAAAACTTGCGAAAATTTGACAGTCAGAGGAGTATGAAATTTTCCACACTACACACATTACAAAACATTACACACACTACCATATGTTTGATACACGTTCATGCGGATATACAGTTGCTTGTAGACGGTTTAATAATTAATGATAAGTAATTACAGACATATATACCGAATAAGTCAAGAACTGCGAATTACGTGTGATTTCAATGCTCCAAGTGTTGGGTTAAAGTGTAATTTTCGATTATAGGGCGATGACTAGTATATATAAAAAAAGTAAAATAGCATTTCCGACACTGGCGCAAAACTGTCAACTTTTTAATAACAAACATGGCGGAAAGCTCATCTCGACGCACACACGCGCGTGCGCAACGCGGGGCTCACAGGTGGGAGCGGCTCGCCTCGCCGGGCGGCATTCCACGCCTGACCCACATAGCTCGCTATAGTCCGATCCATGCGTATCGGACTCGTGTTTTTTTTTTAATTAATATAAACAAACATTGGCATTCAAGGCATTCTGCCACCGATACTACATACGATGATCGCCAGTGCATAATTCAGCCCTATTATATCAGTTATCGTTTTTACCCGGCTATCCAAAAAGGTGGAGATTATTTCGATGTTATTTTTTTGTTTAGAATGAATTTGGTTTCAATTAGGTCCCTTATAAATTTTGTTAGCTTACTTGAATTTCGAAGATTTAACAGGGAACTCCTAGAAGTCGTATAGAAGAATGCTTGTTGATTGTGATATTGGTAGCTTCATGAAAATTGAAGACTAAGTAAATATTCTTTAACGACAGCCAGCACGAAAGTGAAAGAATAGAATACAAGCGCCTATATACTTCAGAAATAAATCAGCACGCTTGTAACCTTTGACAATTTTAATTCGATTTGTCGTTAAATTTAGCGTCCTTGCAAACAGTTAACCATATCACAAAAGCCCTGTGGCGCACAATGGAACTGTATAGATTGTAACTTTATGCTTTACGAGTCGAAATATTGAAAATTATTTTAACCCGCGACAAAATTAGCATAGATTTATGACCGTGCGGTGTTCTTTTAAGTAATTCGCACGTATACGATAAACAGTCCCTCGGAGATTTCGAAAATACGCCGAACCCACGCTCAATTTGTAGCTGTCAATGGTATTGGTAAGTTTTACGTTTTAAAAACGTTAAAACGGATGTGCTCCAGCAACGCTCCTAATGTTGATTGTGTTGATTGGAAATTGCCTGTAAAGCGGCGATAACGCGAATATATAACTAGTCTAGTTGTACCAAAATGGCCGATCATTACGTCATTAATATGGTTTAGATTTCTAAATATATGTTACCCCGTCGTTGAGGTGAAACGGTAATATCCGTGAAATAGCAACCGTCCGAGCCGTGGTACGGCCCTCTTGGACGCCCGCAGATCGGAATGCTTACGCATAACATAGTAACCGCCCAAGCCGAGGCTACCCCTCACCGGGGCGACCCTTGTGTCGAGTTACTAGCTATAGAGGTTCAGCCTAGATGACCTAAGAGCTATGCCACATCTCAATCCGGTGAAGCAGTTAAGGTCAGCTTCTCTGGCCAACCTGTGCAATTCGTCACACGTCAAGAATGGGGGGATACGGCGATTAGTACTGTGTACTTAGGATGGCTTACCCCGGTCGACAAGTATGAATAAAAGCATTTCCTTCCATTTAAAAAAAATGTAATGACCTTACGTTCCGCAAACCAATGTTCGTTTTACGTATATACTTACTATATGTATGCAAGTATATACGCTTAAAATATATGCTCATAAATAACAATAACACAGCATTCAACACCGATTCCAGTCGTAGCTTTTTGCACAATCCTCACGCGATAAACGTCGTTCGCAATGTCACGATTCACATAGCGACGTGACAAACGAAGAGAGAGGAATTGATGTGAAATGTAAAAACTACGAAGACGATACTTTCCAATAATTATGCAAGCTTAATGTTCACACCGATATGAATGTGTTGGTGCGGAAGTATGTGGTATACATATCGACGGTAGAAAGCCGCGGTAGTATCTCGAAAATTGTCCTAAATGACTTATTGCTGTAGAATTGATAAGAACGAAACGCCGTGTCGATAATCAAGAAAATTCGACGCGGAACGAAAAATATAAGAATACAGCATTACAAGCATTTGTAATAACTTTTCACCTATTTTGTAAAAATGTATATTTCGAAATACCCGCTTTCTACCGTCCATATGATAATTTTAGCGAATTAGTATTTATCGACATCAATAACTTTCTGTTTTTCGGTTACTTATACACAAAACGGTTGCTTAAAATTATTGCCCGGTGTAATATCGAACAGCCTTCGCTGTCTTTGTTACCGGCTTTTGAGCAGTAGGCCATTCACTGCTGGATATAGGCATCTCCCAACGATTTCCACAAGGAATGGTTGTAAGTTGCATCCAGCTGCGTCCTCGTCCTTCATGAGGTCGTCACACCATCTTGCAACATAATAATAATTTGTAACTTTAAGAGACTTCGATATAGGAGGTTTTCTATTCGTCTCCCAAAGTTTGTGTACTCAAACTGCTGTCGTATGAACCGATTTTAATTTCTCTGTCTATAAACACAACGAGCACGAATAGAATAACTAGAACTATGTAATAAAAAGGAATGTCTCCGCTTTTCACGTTTCATCTGTCATGTGTAATTCAATTTGATGTTTATACACGTAAGTACGCTTGTTCTGTATATAATAATAACTCTTTCTCGAATCTTTGGTTTCGACAAAGAGAAACGCTAATAAATAAATAATAATAATAACTTTTACCCGTCTGATAAGTGTGAATGTTGGCGTGCGTGAAAACTTTTAAATCTGCCAAATGAGTAACATCGCATTTTATAATCTGTGAATAAAATATCGTAATATTTATTTTGTCGCGTGGCGAGCGTCTGCATCGAATAAACAAAAGAGGCCAGAGCAGGTGTACGGAATAATCAAAAGTCAATGAATAAGCCAGTGTTAAGACACACATTTAACATAATTACCGAGACGTTGCGACCTTGTGCTGATACAGCACTCGACGTTACAATCGGCTAGGGATGTGACCGATCATTTGAGATCGAATCGATATTTTTGATTCGCATCTTTATTGAAGTAAAACATCTTTACACACGCTTGACTTGGTGAGGAAACAGATGAATGCGTTACGAAGATATAATCGAGCGCGGCGAGTAGAATGTTGTGAGGGAGATCAAGGTTAGTGAAAATAGGAAGGGAATTACGGTTCGTATATTACTGTAAGAGCGAGGGAGAGGTGCACATTTTCCTTCTCTCTTGAACAATCGTGTATATAACAATTTTTTTTCGCAAATATTACAGCCATGTACTTTTCGAAACGATCTAGGCGTGGTCTCCCGTCTCTCCCCAGTATCCAACTTCTTGGTAGACGCATTCGCGTAATAATGGTAACCGTCCAAGCCGAGGTTACCCTTCACCGGGGGGACCCTTGTGTCGAGTTACCACCTAATAGAGGTTCAGGCTAAGCGATCTAAGAGCTGTGCCACTTCTCAAATCCGGTGAAGCAGTAAAGGCCAGCTTCTCTGTGCCAACTGTGTTAGTTCGTCAAAAAAAAAAACACAAATATTATTAATCTTGTTACCCATTCCAAATCAGCCTAAGCTTGTGTCAGGAGATGGTTCCCGTCAATAGTCGAATGGTGGATTCAAACGCAGACCGTACCCTAATTTACTAACGCTTTATTTTATTACATTATTGACGCTTACATTAACGAATACAAACACTCCAGCTCGTCACCGAGGAATAGACGCATATCAAAACTTATCCCACTGTTATTTCATTGCGTCATAGTGAAATGTCATTATTCAATATATATTTTTTTTATATATGAAAAGTGGCAAACGAGCCTACGGCTCACCTGATCTTAAGTGATGACCGTCGCCCATGAACATCCACAGCATCAGAGGAGCTGTAGGTGCGTTGCCGACCTTTGAGATAGGAATAGGCTCGTTTCTTGAAGGTCCCTAAATCGTAAACGTTCGGAAACACCGCTGGCGATAGTTGATTCCACAAGTTGACAGTGCGTGGGAGAAAGTTACGCGAAAAACGTACAGTCGTTGAACGCCAACCATCAAGATGGTGGCGGTGGAATTTGGAATTCTGCCGAGATGAAATGTAAAATTCTCATAAACAATACAAATTAATTAAGTTATGAAATATTAGATTAATTGTCTATATAAAATATAATATGCAATGATTGACCTAGAAATATAATATCGTTAGCCTTACACGTTTTCTCGGAATTACCTGTAACAGTTAAATGCACAGCCTTCATATTTACTACATTAAAAAAAAACGAATTTCGTGGGATTGTAATTGACAGACGCAGCCAAAGAATTGTGTATAGCTACTTTACTCGTTGTTGGATTACGACATATTTATTTGTAATATAATCATATGTGTTTAGGTGTTCGATGACATTTCGGATAAGCTGCAGGCGGCAGAGATGGTACGGTCACGTACTTCAGAAGCCAAGGATTTCCAACGTACTTCATGTTGAAAACCTGTGTCTATCCTGGTTGCTGTCTGAATGGCCTTCATAAATTGCGCTAGCTGGGTATCGTTCGCAGGGACATAACCTCTAACAATCTAACCATAGAGAATGTCCAAGACCAGACAAAAAAGTGGAGGAAATCGAAGAAACCGGATCCTCGGTCGAGCCGGGATTAGGCTAGGTAGAAGAAGACCAGTATATAAGTTTTAGTGTGAGAAAATTGTAGTAGTGATTTAGAACCAATTTACATTTAAAACTCATAATTAACCGAATTGTATACACCCGAATCGATATCGCCAATAATCGATACGCACATCCCTTGTGTCAATACCATATTCGGCCGCGTTCACAATGAAGGATAGATAGTACACGTTTTGTGATGTGCCAAGTACTCGCGACAATTCACAGGTGACAATAACTTGTTTTTATGCAGCTGTACGTTTTGTACGATAATGGCTACTTTTAAAGATACACATTTACCTTTTTTTTAAAAAAAACGAGGGTGCTTCAGAACACACGTCTGAACTAAAACTTCTTTATCTCCATCTATATGTTATACATGTGTAATATATATACGATTATTGAAGAGAGAAAGAAAATGTGCATGTGCACTGCTCTCTCTTGCTCCTTCTGTGATACAGACAGTGGCCTGCACTATGTCTTAGTTATGTGAAACAAAATTCTCTCTCTTTCTATCTTTACTAAATTCCCTTCGCCTGGGCCGATGACACTTATCGTAACGCATTTACTAGCCTATCCCCAAGTCTAGCGTGAGTAGATAAGTTTTACTTTGTTAAAAAGACAATTTAAAAATGTCAGTCTCATTGTTCCATATTGTACAATTTAATTGCTGTCAGTGTTAAGACGAAAACCAATTGTGGCAATATGAACGTTCAGTGACATTACAGTTGTCGATATTTGTCTGTTTTGATGATAAACTCGTTCAGTTATACCGCTATGGTTTTCCAATGGCGTATTACTGACACTATTACGACAGCAATTGTCTCTATGATATTGATTCTCTATATCTTCCCAATATACCGATCCATTTAAGTCAATATCGAGTAATTCAATTGAAAATAACATAATAAAAAATTTTAAATAATGATTTTTAGCATAATGACAATTGAATTGCCATAGATTGGTTTCATATTGAAATGTCATTGACAAACAGCATACTAGAGCCCCAGGGCTATAAGGAATTTAGAGGCAGCCGCCTAAAATACGTGGTGAAAAATCATTACGATAAATCACGGCGACGAAATCTTACCAATTCTCGCCGACACTACTACATTAGGGATACCTGTATCAGTGACGTCATTGCCCTTCGAATGCCAAGGATTTTTGACCCGTCCTTCCCTCCATACCCAAAACAATTAGGCGCGCCTTTTGTTTTTGTTTGGGGCAACTCATTCGCCGTTTTTGAATTTCGAACAGGTCAGCCGTTGTTATTGTTCCGAATTATCCGTTCTTAGAATTCGAATGTATTTCTTATATTCACGCGAATGTTATAATGTTGAAATAGTTAGTGGCTTTCGTCGCGATTAAATTATAAATTTAGTGTAGATTATTGATACATATATGTATTGATTTGTTGTAATATTTGTTTTCCAACACCATCGTCCTGTTTTGTTCATATGTATATTTCCTGTCCATACAAAGATTACTTGGAAGAGGTCTCTCTTAGCGCAGCCCTGTAGTTCTGGGCTCTCAAGAATAAGACTACGGTATCCCCTGCCTGTCGTACAAGGCGACTAAAAGGGGCCTCGGGTTCACTGGGCGACAAGGGTGGGGGCCTGCATCGTCCACCAAAGTGGACCCGGGAAGAAGGCGACATCGGCTGGCCCGTGTCGCATTGCGCTGCGAGGGGCACAGGGGGGGACGTGGCGAAGAACATCGGGAAGACATGGAGCGAGATAAAGCGTGAAGCCCGAGATCGAACGCGATGGAGGTTCACTGTGGACGCCCTCTGCCCCACCTAGAGGGATATATATATATATATATATATATATATATATATATATATATATATATATATATATATATATATATATATGCTATAAGAATATATACGTGTAAAAATAAAAACCGACTTCAAATCGAATCAAAAGTTAAACACTGTTACGTGCGGACGCCCTTTTTGTATTTCCGAATTATCGTAGGAATAATACGAAATAGAATGAACCAGAATCTGAACAGACTCGACTCTCATAAAAGTACTCTTAAATTATAGATGTAGTGAGAAATTCTTTTCCTCTCTCCAATGCTTCTCCAATCGTTTTCAAAAGTTTGGTTCACATCCGTGGGGTTTAAGCCTGATGCTCTATGTCACAGGTTTCTTCCTAGTTTGGACAGCAGTCCCCCGCTCATAATTGTAATTTAGTCGCTATTGAAATTATTGTGGGACAATAAAAATGTTTGTTTATTATTTATTCCTTGTATTTACATTATTTATATTTTTCCATTATTTATTTCTCAACAGCAGCGTTTCAGAGCCACTTCCTTGTACAATAGGTTAAATAAAGTCTTAAAAATTCATCCTTTGTCGAATCATAAATGTAAATTAGTTTGTAAAAAATATTTACTAGAGTTGAATTATATTCAGACTGAACGCCTTCTAATTTAATAAAATTTAATATAATATAAAGCTGAGGGACATACACAACACACAAATTTACATACACACACAAACACACATTTATAAAATATTGTTATGATTTGTTATGCTCTTATTGTATTTTATTGTGCTTGCAATGGGAGAAGACACTGACCCCTGAAACACAGGTCCAATAGAACCTATCTCAGGAGTTAGGGACTTCACGTTTCTTTGTTCAAACATTTTCTATGGTGATTAATAAAGATTTATTATTATTATTATGGTGTTTACAACATTGTTGTATCTCCTCTTTTTCGAGGGTGAAAATGTAGGTACGGGCCGAAGCCAAGTACTTGTAATAGAATTATATAAAATTAGATATGGTCAGAATTAAGGAATTTACGTGTGACGGCATGTATTGAGGGTCACGGCTATTTGTAACTGCATGTATGTTGATGGATTAATGTCAAGTAATTTTATGTTTGTATGGAGGGTTTTTTGTATGACAGCTGTAGTAGACAGCAGTATTGGGATTGTTCGGAAATGACTGTATTATTATTCATTACCTTTTTTCTCACACTTGTTCAACTGCGACATAAATCACTCATTAGCTACTGTTTATCAAGTTGTTAACAAGAGTTTAATAGTGGACATGTAACTCTATCTAATCTCATTACGATAATGTAGAAGTGCAATCAATAACTGAAACGATGATTGCATATTAAAGATAACAATACAATAATTGAAAACGTAGTGATATTTCACATTGTGAAAATATTTACTATTCCCGACAAGCCTCCTTTACCTTACTGTAATCTGTAAACGCATTTAAAAATAAATTAAAACACCTGATGTTAAAGATACAAAAAGATAATATCCTCGCGACATCGGTGGCTGGTTGTTTCCAATATTTTCAATATTTTATTATATAATTTAAACTTTCTACGTTTAATTATCGTATTATTTATTTAATTTTTTGACTTAATAATATATTTATTTATGTAATTTTTTCATTTATTATTTTATTGTATAAAATATATTTTAATCTCTTAACTGTTTCTTAACTGTTTTATTTATGTATCATATTTATTATACTCTTACTGTCTGTATAAATTCCATATAAAAGTAGTATTGCGCGCGCACGTCTTTAGGTAGTCCCGGGCACCGCTGAAAATCAGCTCTGTCGCATCCTTGTGGCAGCATATGCTGAGATGGTGTCCGATATTGGCATCATATGTTTTGTATTATTTGTCCGTGTAACTTTAACTGTGTTTTGTCTATTTTTCATTCTTTTTTTAATGTGTGTTATGTTCTGTCTGTGATGTGTTTTTGTATTGTGATGCCAATAAATAAATGTCTATGTCTATATATATTCTTTCTATGCCGCCCTAACCACCAGTTGCATTAGCTTTACATCGGTTTATAAAGAATTTATTTTAAAACAAATCGTTCCATACAAAAACATAATTTCAAAATCATCAATTATAAACGGCGTTATTACTGTTCAAACAGTTAAGAAATACCGATGATTCTTCTTTTTTTTGAAGTCGATTAAAATTTAAAAAAAAACATTAAACCGCGATGTGAAATCCGTAAAAGTAACCGGTAAAAAATATTTTATTTATTACACTCAATCTTCTACCCGGATAATCACATGTTTTTGATATCGGAATAGAACAAAGCGGACGTCGTTCTCCACACGGTTATGGCAACACCGTACTATAATGACATTTTTTATCTCATCCGATAGCCAGGTACATTAATCGAGTTTTTTATACACCATAACAGGTATGCGAAGAGCATTACACATTTAATAATCTACTTCTAGGATTATTTTGAACTTAACATCAGACGCGTGTGTTTTTTATTATCCGAAAGCTTAATCCCTCAGTTTGAGACCATATTGTCGACCCTGAGCACGTTGTTTGCCGTCCATTTCGTTTAGCTTTTGAATGTCCCTTAGATTATCCGTGAAATAGCAACCGACCGAGTCGTGGTTCTGCTCTCTCAGGCGCCCTCGGATCGGAATGCTCACGCGTAACATAGTAACCGTCCAAGCCGAAGTCACCCCTCACCGGGGGACTGTGTCGAGTTACTAACCATAGAGGTTCAGGCTAAGCGATCTAAGAGCTATGCTACCTCTCAATCCGGTGAAGCAGTCAAGGAAAGCTTCTCTGGCCAATCTGTGTAGTTCGTCGCACAAAAATGGGGCGAAACGGCGATTAGTACTGTGTACTTAACATGGCTTACCCCGGTGGGCAAGTATGAATAAAAACATTTCCTTCCATTTAGTTTAAAATGATCTGCTTCTACAGACAACAGAAGCTGGGCTCTTTTGCGGTATATATAATAGGTTTCTGTCGCTTCCGAGCCTCGCTCTTGCGATGGTCTCGAGCGACAGGTCTTGGACAGCGGTCGCCTCCTTCTGTGAGACGGTCATGTCCCAGAAGGAGGCTGACAAGCGGGTCAGGAAGGGGAGCGCAGAGGCTCCCCTCCGCAGGCGACGTATCGGGGTGCGCAGGAGGCGTTACGAACGCCTCCTCTTGCCGCCCCCGTAATCCGGAAGCGGGCCAGGATGGGTACCTGGCCGCAGCATGCTTCAGCGTCGTCGGGACTTCTCTGAGTGCCGGAGAAGTCCCCTTTGAGGATGAAGTCCGGTCTTTGCCGGAACCGGCTGGTCGTTGGGATGTCCTGTCGCTGACAGATCCGGGGCAGCCCGCTTGTAACGGCTGATGACATTCGCGGAAGGTTTAGTGGGTAGGGGCTGCCCAGGCCGAGTCCCATTACATCCCGCCCACTCCAGGGTACCGGAGGATGGTCTATAAAAAGATTCCCCCGCGTGAACAAAAAAAAAATATATAATAGGTTGGGGAGAAAATTCAAAACATATTTTAATATTCTTTATCAATTCGTCTGTATTTTTTTTATATTTGTTACCACATTTATTGGATTTTTTTTTCGAAAGCTGGTGGCTTCCCGTGTGGTCCCAATTCGGTCCAATTCTGACGATGGGATCCATGAGAAAACCATATGTCTTAAAATTGCATCAAGTATGTGCGCCACAAATGGACGAATAATTCAATATCACGCCAACTAATTCTTTAGTTTAATGAAAGTTTGGTTAGGTTCTAACGAAGTTTGATTTCGTAATATCCCACGATAATTTGGACATACAAAAAGGGCGTCCGTACGTAATAGTGTTTACCTTTGATTCGATTTGAAGTCGGTTCTTTACGCGTAAATATACTTAAATTTATACATGTTTCAGTTCTCGTGGATAACAATCCGGTTTTCTAAATGTGTATGTCACCGGTTTATTTTTTTAAGTAGTAAGATCACTTCTCGGAAGCTGGCGTTCCGTGGAATCTCGTCAAAACGTCCGCATGTCGGCCCCCACTGCCTCGATTTCATCTACAAATGGTGGTAAAAGTCGAACGACTTCGCTAGTTGAGGAACTTATTTATGTTTTACGTAAATACCTCTTTATATAATAGTAACTGGATAAACTGTTTTTTTTTTATAAATCATGAAAATCGTTTCGTTGAAAATTATATTGATACGAGAGGAGGAAGGTTTGAAAGGGACAAAATTCATCTCCGATGGGGAAGTCCAATGCACCTTCAAAGGTTTTTTTTATTCCCGTCCGAATGGTTTATTAGTAAAGAGAATGAACTACTTATGAGATGACAAAAGCACATACTATGATTAAATTCTTCTTTTTCTTCTAATGCCTCTCCATTACTGGAGGTTGGCCGTCCGCTCAGCGTACTTATTCCTTTCATGTGCCAAGCGAAACAGTTGTTCGACGCTCGCAATGCCAGTCCACTCTTTGATGTTACGCAACCATGACTTTTTACTACGTAAAGCACGTCTCTTCCCTGCTATTTTGCCCATCATAATTAGTTGGAGAAGCTGATATCTTTCGCGCTACTTTTAAGAGTACAAATAATGAGACAAGGCAACGCGCTTCGTTCACGTTTGAGATATGTCCACAATAAAAGGATGAAATCCAGCAGTGTAATCCAGTAGTAAAACTTCCTTTCGAACAATATAGATTATCCGTGAATTAGGATGAGTGAGTTGTGGTTCGGCCCTCTCGGGCGCTCTCGGATCGGAATGCTTACGCGTAACATAGTAACCGTCAAACTGAGATAACCCCTCACCGGGGGATCCTTGTGTCGAGTTACTAGCGATAGAGGTTCAGGTTAAGCGACCTAAGAGCTATGCCACCTCTCAATCCACTCTGTCCAATCTGTGTAGTTTGTCATAAAAAATCGAACAATAAGATATCGCGCTATGAACAATAAATCACATACAGCATTCGTAATTGTTTAAAAACTATAGTATATTTACTATACAGCTATAGTTATTGCTTGTATAGACAAATGAAACAGTGAAAGGCATTATTAACGCGATGAAAGTGCATTTATAAAAAGCAATCTCATTAGGGTGTGTATCCACCACAGCGGAGCGACGACATACATTTTTTCTGACTGATTTTAAAGGTAAGGGCCCCGGGAATGGACCTGTGTGTAGAATGGTTACTATATTTGCGATCCGAGAGCGCCCAAAAGAGCCCAACTTAACTAGTTTGACAAAATGGAGATATAATTAATCTAATAGTTAAGTTGTGCCATTATGGTTTTCCACTGACACTCCAATATTGATTCAATTGTTGTCACATATATTTTTTTTGTTTTTTTTTACAAAAAAATAAAGCTAGCAATATTTTTTTTTCGGAAATATTACTAACAATCTTGTTAACCATTCCAACTAAGCTTAAGCTTGTGCTAGGACATGGTAACAATAGTTCAATGGCGGATTCGAACCCACGACCTTACGATTCGCAGGCCGTACCCTAAACCATTAGGCTATTGACGCTTCATTGTTGTCGATTGTCGATTCATTTCAATCAAATCCTATGTCAACAAAAGTCATGGGACCTAATAGAAATCAAACCCTCTCAAACAGAACACACGCACAAAAAACCCAGGTGTCTGGGCCCAAGGCGCTCGGACGTTAAATTAGTGATAACGTATCCTAGGTAACACACGTCAGTACAACAAAATTCAAGTGTTTTTTTCTACTTCACTGAACACAAATTTGCGTTCTCTATCACTCTCATACTGCGCTATCGCTTACACACTTTGAACGTTTTTTTTTAATGACGAACTACACAGATTGGCCAGAGAGGCTGGCCTTGACTGCTTCACCGGATTGAGAGGTGGCACAGCTCTTAGGTCGCTTAGCCTGAACCTCTATTACTAGTACCTCGACACAGGGGTCCCCCCGGTGAGGGGTAACCTCGGCTTCGACAGTTACTATGTTACGCGTAAGCATTCCGATCCGAGGGTGCCCGAGAGGGCCGAACCACGACTCGGTCGGTTGTTATTTCACAGATAATCCAAGGGACATTCAAAAGCTAAACTAACGTTGAGTGCCACTTCGGGAAGCGTTGGCGCTGGGAGAAGAAGTGGCCGAAGAAACTCCAGCAACGCTCCTAGCATCTAAGGGGTGAGCACTTTGAACGATGTGGCATAATGCACTATCGGTAATTCTCGGGAACTCTCAGCACGAGCGTAACGGGACATTTTGCGCGAATGATATCCAGTACTCATTCATTTATAAGACATTGTCACGTCAAAAAATACAGGCGAATTGAGCACTTTAGTACCTTAAAACGATAGTGTAATTGGTTTGGTCTATTACTAGAAGTTTCATGTTCAATTCGCTACAGTGATAACGCACCCTTATATCTGTTGACCGAGCAATTTGTTATAATGGACAAAAATGCGAGATCGAGTTATATAATTATATATATATATAAGTGAAATCAAGTGGACAAGCAAGTAACATGCTACATGCTTGCTGATGCAGACAGAAAACTTTCTTGTATTTTATTTTATTTGAAAAACTTACAGCTATTACTTAAAATAACAAAGTGAAATATATTAAACTAGCTGCGCCCCGCGGTGTTACCTGTGATTAAAAACTATGACCGTTTTTGTACCCTTTTTAATGACGCAATTATGAAATGGTCCATATTTTCTGCCCAGCTACTCGTACTCTTAAGGACATTAATGAAATATCTATAGAAAAAAACATTTCATTTTTACATACTTAATATAAAATTTAAGGTTATTTTAATGGTGGGATTTTTAAAATCATAAATAAAAAGAAATGCATGACTAAGCTACATTGATAATATTTCAGGAGTTGCCATATGTAAAAATAGTCGACGATCAGGGTCTTTCCGATCGACTCGACCCTCTGAGTCTGCGAAGAGATGTCGGTTCTCTTTGCATCCTGTATCGCATTTACCATGGGGAGTGTTTTGAGGAATTGTTCGGAATCATCCCAGCTACCGATTGCCATTACCGCACATCTCGGCAGAATTCCGAAATTCCACCGCCACCATCTTGATGGTTGGCGTTCAACGACTACGTTTTCGCGTAACTTTCTCCCACGCACTGTCAATGAATGATGTTAAAGTGTCAGTGTATTGACATCAAAATCATTTGAAATAACATAAAATTCTTATCTTATTTTTTAACTATATCTGTATTCCCATGAACAATCATGATTTTACTTTGTTTATTTTTTTTTCTTTTATTGTGGCAACAAACAGTCCTTATTGTCTATTATGTTACATTATATATTTTTTACAAGTTTTTATCGACCAACAGTGCCGAGAATGTTTAGTTTATTATAATTTGCAATTTGCATCCGCGTACAAACTAGAAGAATCGAACAGAATCCAGTCAGGAGAATTTACTCACTAAAGTTTTGTACCTAATAAATGAGTTGCTAAAAATATCCACTTCTGAAGTTAAGTCCTCCACGTTGCAGAAATTGTCACTGTAATAGTGCAAACTTCTGATGAGGAAACGATTACTTGTATAGTTTTTTTTCGCTGGAGATGGAACAGATATGTTTAAATACGAATTGTTTAAGTGTGGAACACGAGAGGGTTGAATTAAAAATTTAGTTTTAGTGATGAAGTTAACTTTTCCTAAAATATCCGAACAGTCAACAAGGCCGTTAAGAATTTTGTAAAGATAATAGACATCAAAATTTGTACGACGATTTACAATAATAATTGGGATATATAGTCTGTTATTTAAATTTAATTTAATTACTGTCCTAGAACATCGAGAGTGCCGTTTAGTATAATTTCTAATAGTCATGTCGTACCAAAATATCGTACTCTCAGTTGTTTATCGTCATAACTATTCAAACATTTGTCCAAATCATGTAGTGTATATGACGATGTTAATCTACTTTTGATACCAGATTCGATAAAAGTATTTACTTTGATATAAGTATCAATTTGTTGTAACCAAATGTGCGTTAGTTATGAACAAATTATCAATTTTTATTGTATTTTTCGTTCATTATTTTGGTGATAATGGCTTATAGTATAATACGATTGCTATTAAGATACTACTACTATTTAAGATAAACATTTCTACGACTGTAGAAGTTAAAGTTGCTATTTCACGGATAATCAAAGGGATATTAAAAGCTAAACTAACTTTGAGTGCCTCTTCGGTAAGCGTTGGCGCTGGGAGAAGAAGTGGCCGAAGAAACTCCAGCAACGCTCCTAACATCTAAGGGGTGAGGCCTGCCCATAAAATAGCGGTAACACGCGAGGATTATTCGCAGCCTCCGACGGTTGTGAATGGACGCTTTGTGGATTTGTAAAGATCTAGCCTGTGCAATGGTAATCGCGTCCGGATCGTCAAAAACGTGTCTCGGCCTCCGGGCGACGTGACAGAATTTATTATAGGAAGGATTATAAGTGGCGGCACTTACAAGAAGTTTGTTAGATTGTTTGGTGAGAGTCTCGAACAACCGTCGAGATGCTTGCTTAAAGAATTGGGTTATTGTCGGTAACCCTGTATCAACGTGGAGCTTGCTCGTCGTGGCTCGTCGGAGAAAGCGATTCTGAATTACTTGTAACCTATGGATATGATAGCAGCATACGTTCTCTGTAAAGAGAGTATAAGGGCAAAGTCCGCCACGCACACCTAGTGCGGATTGGCAGACTTCATATGTGTTAGAATTTTTTTTTTTAAAAAGAAAGCTAGCAATATTTCTTTTTTTTCACAAATATTACTAACAATCTTGTTAACCATTCCAACTAAGCTTAAGCTTGTGCTAGGAGATGGTTCACGTCAATAGTCCAATGGTGGATTCGAACCCACGACGTTACGATTCGCACGCCGTACCCTAAACCATTAGGCTATTGACGCTTTCTCTAACATATGTGTTTCCTCACGGTATTTTCCATCACCGCTCAGCATTTGGTAAATCATCACTTAAAATTGTAACAAAGAAATTCATTGGTGCCGACACCTGGAACCGAACTCGGGTTGCTAGCGTATAGCCTTTATGGACTGCTAAAATAACGCGCAGTAATAAAAATCGTTACTTTTAGCATGAGATATTCTAATACTATTTAATTATAAGCTTTCTTATCATCAATTAAGTAGAGTAATCAAGAGGCAGAAGAGTTCGCATGAGTGATCGAAAACAATTAAACAATTACGCTGCTAGTTTCCGTGTGAAAACACTTCAGCTATTTGAGTGGTAACACGACACAACATGCGCCAGTGGTTCTCAAACTGTTTCAATAGCACAAATAATTGTTAGAAGCATATTTTTCATTATTCAGGTCCAACGTTAAATTCGTACTGCTAAATGGGTTTGAGACGTGGAAGGTTTCCAAAACCATCTCCAAGTTTTCGTCAACCGATGTGTTCTCAGTATCTACTGGCCCGAGAAAATGCCCAATGGACATCTTACGCAGTGCTGTCGTGAAAGCCCGATCGCAAATGGAACTGGGTTGGCCACATCTTCCGGAGAGGCGATCACGTTCCCAAGCAAGTTCTTGATTGGAATACGCAAAGCGCAGGCGCCGTCCTAATCAGACCTGGCGCCGCACAGTTGCAGACGAGGCGAAGAACATTGGGAAGACATGGAGCGAGATAAAGCGTGAAGCCCAAGATCGAACGCGATGGAGGGTATATATATATATATATATATTATATATATAATGTGTGTACAATGTGTTGAACAAGATCGAATGTTGCAAAGGCTTGCATAATTTGTTTAAAATGTTCTGGTATTTAGTAATAAATGTAGTCCATTACTTAAGCATAGCATAGAGACTTGGACTCTGACCACTGGGCTGGTCCACAAACTGAAAGTCGCACAACGAGCGATGGAAAGAGCTATGCTCGGCATTTCTCTAAGGGATAGAATCCGAAACGAAGAAGAGGAAGAACAAAGGTGGTCGACATAGCACTTAAAGTCAGCAAGTTGAAGTGGCAGTGGGCCGGCCACATCTGTCAAGTCAGTGACGGCAGATGGGGGGGGAAAGTCTTGGAATGGAGGCCGCGCATGGGTCGGAGAAGCGTAGGGCGCCCTCCCTCCAGATGGACCGACGACCTTGCAAGGACAGCCGGAAGTGGCTGGATGCGGAAAGCGAAGTATCGTATGTGGTGGAAGGCATTGGGGAAGGCCTATTTCCAGCAGTGGATAGACACAGGCTGATGATGATGACTTAAGCATGGTCTGTGATTTTAAATTGCCGATTTTATGCTCTGTTTTTATGTTGTAAAGACATGATGCTAACTTAGTTATAAAAGGTAGTTAGCTATTTGAATGTCTTGACAGTATTCCTATAAATGGTAGCAACTAAGTCGAAGGCCCCATGCGCAGTGGTGCTCCCAATAGAGGTTCAGGCTAAGCGACCTAAGAGCTCTGTCACTTTTTAAATTCGGTGAAACTGTTGCAGTCAGCTCTGGACAATCGCGTAGTTCCGTCACAAAATGAGCAACCAATTGAGGATGCTGTAAAAAAATCTGCATATCACATTAACATGAATAACACGAAATTCTTTTACAATTTTGAATGAAATGAATGAAGGAATGGAGGACCTCCTCCATTCGTCTGTATTTTTTTATTTATGTTTGTTACCTCATAATTATCGACTGGGTGAACCGATTTTGATGATTTCATTTTTATTTGAATGGCGGTGCTTCCCGCGTGGTCTCATTTAAATTTGGCCCAATTCTGACAGTGGTAGCCATGTGAATACCATGAAATTCTTCAATTTGCATCGAGTATGATATATGATGTGCCACAAATGACACAAATGAGACATATTCTATATTGGGAAAATAAAAAAAAAAAGATACAGTTAAAGAAAAAACATAAGACATGATGCCAATATTGGACACCGTCTCAGCATATGCCGTCGCAAGGATGCGACAGCGCTGATTTTCAGCGGTGTCCAGGACTACCTAAAGTTGTGCCCGCCCAACAATACATTTAGATGGTCAGATAACAAATTTTCATAAATTAATATATTATGAAATTAATAAATAAATAAATAATATATTAATTAAACGTAAAAAGTTTATATTATATAACGAAATATTAAAAATATTGGAAACAACAAGCCACCGATATCACGGGGATATTATCTTTTTGTAACTTTAACATCAGGTGTTTTAATTTATTTGTAATTGTGTTTACAAATATAAATTAAAACACCTGATGTTAAAGTATATGGACGTACTCGTATAACTCAATATCACGCCAACCGATTTCGATGATTCATTTTTGATTAGAAAGGGAGTACTTCATACGTAGTTTGATGAGAATTTAATTAGGTTTCGATTACTTCTATTTCGCAATATCCCTTATTTTTTGTTAACGAGGAGGAAATCTTCAAAAAAGATACCCCGCTTTCTGGGGGGAAGGTTATGTGGGTTTTTGCCCACTAAAACCTCCCCGGTGGCCCTTCCTGGGCAGCACGGGCCAGCCGATGTCGCCTTCTTCCCGGGTCCACCTTGGCGGACGACAAAGGTCGCCTTGTCGCCCAGTGAACCCGAGGCCCCTTTTAGTCGCCTTCTACGACAGGCAGGGGATACCGTAGTCTTATTCTTGAGAGCCCAGAGCTACAGGGCTGTTCGTAATATCCCTAGTATAATTCGTAAATACAAAGAGTAACGGGCGTTCAACGTTTGATTCGATTGGAATTCGGTTTTTTTTTGCTCGTAAATACACTTGTATGTCCTTGTAGCAAATCGCAAAAGATATCTTGATGCTAATTAAGAAAATCTCATCACCTAATATCCTCCTATAGTACACTAGCCTATCTTATCTCTGTTAATACAGTTAAAGGCATTTTACATACCTACGGTGGGAATTAGCGGATAACGGTTATCTAGTTAACGAAAACTGTGTTAGGATGTATTATAGTAAATTATTACATCCTATACATGACAGCCCTAGCGGAGAAGACAGAGATAGCTTTCGCTTTCTTTTTTACACCAAGATTTCTACGTACACCGTGCACAAATTTTTAGTACTTGAAAAACCGAAAAACTACAATTCATTGGTAGTCGATAGATAGTGATTATATATTTATATGTGACATAAAAATAAAATTGGAGTGTACATACGGTACACTTACAGCTACATACATGTGGGATAAATATTATATCTAAATGGTAGAACGGAACGCAGCGGATGAAAGAAAGAGATGTATGTGTGCGAGTGAAAAAGAATTAGTAATGGCGACGGTGTAACGCTGAATGAATATTGTGCTCGTTTATTTTGCGATACAATCCCACATACATTTGAAGGATGCCATAAGAACCGATGGTAACGGTGACCCCAACAATTTAGGACAATCGTAATCCTGCCCTCAACAATTTGTAAATAGCTCGACGATCCTTCTCGAGGACGAATACGACACAGTAAAATGCAAAAACAAACACTAAATAACTTTTTTGTTAAATTCCAAGCGGACGAAGTCGCGAGCACAGCTAGTAGGTAAACAAATAGGCTTACGTTTCATTGAATGATGGAGGTTTAAAGGCGCTGTCAGTCACTCACGAGTCATCTACAAGGTTCACGAGAACCTCGCAGGTACGGGCCTCGGGGTGTTACCCCATTACCCGGGTTATCAGCGCAGGGAGTGACGGCTCCCCTGGTCGTGGGTACCGTTTTAGGACGGATTTTTAGGAATAACTATTTTTACGTCGAGGCTAATCCCTCAAGCGTCAGCCGCGACGAATCTATCTGCTACGCCCTCCCGACCTCTCGGTCTCGATTGAGACGGACGTCGAGGGGAGAGGTGAATATATAGGCCTAGCTATTCAAAAGTTCCTAGAATAGGGGAATTTAAACCTATTAAAGGCGCTAACAGCTTTTTATGGTTTGGGGAGAGATCGTTTTTTAACCGACTTCAAGAGGTTGAGTATTTGTCTGTATTTTTTTTTCATATCTGTTGCACCCACAGTTTCGTTTGTGAACCGATTTTGATTTCGTGTTTCGAAGTGTTTTCTTTCAATGTAATATTGTGTTGGTATAGATAGGACATAGATTCCGAAGATATACCAGAAAACTTAAACTTGTATAGGCTTGTTGATGAGATATTGGTATATGTACCAAGACTAGATAAGCACGAATATGGCAGTATGAGGTAATATAGTCAGTAATTTCAATTTAATTCGGTTATTTGTGTATGTGTATTGAATTAGTTTTCTGTCTGTATACGAAAAATAAAACCAATATAAATTTAAAAGCTGTAATTTTTTTTCTTTATTATATGACTAACAATTCTGTTCTTTTTTTAAAATACTTTAAGAACTAAAACTTCTAAGTGCGTTCATAAATACGCTGTTTCGTTTTATGCAGCTTTGGACTCGGTGGAGAGGCAGGCTAGTAGGCTATTTGGTGACGCAGCTGAAACCAATCTGCTCAGTCTTGAGCACAGGCGTAAGGTAGCTAGCCTTTCGGTTTTCTACAGATTGCATTTTGGAGAGTGTGCTCAGGAACTACATGATCTAATTCCCCCATCCCCTTTCCACCATCGGACTTCTAGACGCACTGCGGGATTTCATCCTTTAGTTGTGAACATCCCTCAAACCCGAACGAAGCGATTTGCTTCGGATTTCATTCTTCGTACAGCAAAGGACTGGAATAGTTTGCCCGCGTCTGTCTTTCCTTCCGATTACAATGTAGGTATTTCAAGAGTAGAGTGAATAGGCACTAAGCTAATGCGCCTTACCATCCAGGACTGCATTTCCACTTAACATCAGGTGGGATCGTAGCACTTGCTTAGAAATAATAATAATAAAAAAAAAATATATGTTAACTTTAAATGTTAGTAACATTTCTGAATAGACACTGTTAGAAAAAACTCTGTTTTGACTATGGTTGCTCAGGCATTCACTCATTTATGACAAATTCTATAAACGATAATAAACCAACAATAAGCCCCATTTGTTTTTTTTCCACATCTGTGTATTCCTGAGGAATGATATCTATGACTGCTGTTTATTAACATTAGACATATTCATCGGGTTTTCATCTTTATTATTTTAAGGTTAATCACGTTGCCGACTCAGAACTCTTTCACAATAGCATTTGGCATAATGATAATTGAATAAGTTGTCCGGTTTTCATAATGAAAATTCATTGACATTAGCAGACTTTAGAGTTCAAATCGACGCTGGAAAGCACAAACGTGGTAAGTGACATAAATGGCCATTTTCACTTCTTTACGTCGTTGGAATCAGAAAAAAAAGACGCGTCGAATGATATATGACTTGTAACAATTAGATGAAAAATAGCGAAAATAGGATTTTCAAGATTGAGACACTTCTTTTATTTTTTGTATCGTTAAACGATTTTCTTTTAGGAAAATTCTGGGTTAATGCCGTGGTACAATACTTGGTCAGCAAAAAAATAATAAATATTGTGTCCAAAAACGACAGCGAAAGTTATAATTGTTTTTTAAAGTTGAAATGTTTTTCGGCTCTGGTGAACAATTTCATTTTTTGCTTACTACGTTTTTGTTTTCAGCGTTGATATGTGGCATTGTAAATGTGCCACCTGTGCCGAGCAACGAGGCCTAAATCTGAAAAAAAAATCGACTTAAACTAAGACAACAACACACAACAGTGTTGGCAGTATCATTGGCCAATTTTATAATTAAAAAAAAACTATAGTACACTATTAAAAAGTTACTAAGAGTATTTCTTGAGCGCGGTCGCGAAATAAAATCGGGCACAGATAGAACGCGCAGTGAAACTCGTGAAAGTTTTTGTTTAGTTTATAATCTGTGCCGTTGACGTCAATGCTGGCATGTTATAAACAAATATAATAATGTAACGTGCGAAATGTGAATGTTATGTTGGCGGAAGAAATGTATTATTAACATCATGTCCTGATAGATTACTAAGCAACTTTAGATAATAATGTCTTGGTCTTGTGGAGTCCGAGGTGCCGTACTATACTCGTATATACACACCGGCGCCAGTTCTCGAAAATGGTCATGCAACGCTCTATTGGGATCGATCTGTCATCACAGACAGGACTATTGTTGCCAATAAGCCTAATATAGTGCTGACAGATCGCTCAACGCGACAGGCGGTGCGGTCGATATTACCATCCCGCATAACGAGAACCTTGTGAAGGCCGAAAGGGACAAAATCACAAAGTACCTCGACTTGGCTCACGAGGTGACCGCCATGTGGGATGTGGATTCGACGATCATTGTCTCGTCGTTTCCGCAAACGGTCTCATAGCGAAAAGTCTCGATCAACATCTTAAGAGACTTTCGCTGGATAGCTGGAGTCAGGGTCCAGATACAGAAGGCAGTACTCCTGGACACGTACGCATCATCAGGAGGTTTCTCTCTATGTCGCCTTAACAACCGGTTGCTTGGGCCCTGCTTCGTTGCCGGTGGCGCACACTGGGATTGGGTTTTTGTATTTTTTGTACAGCAAAGGCCTGGAACAGTTTGCCTGCGTATGTCTTTCCTTCCGATTACAACGTGGGTATTTTCTAGAGTAGAGTGAATAGGCATTTACTAAGCTAGTGCGCCTTATCATCCTGGACTGCATTTCCACTTAATATCAGGTGGGATCGTAGTCAAGCACTTGCTTAGAAATAATAATAATAAAAAAATTATATGTTAACTTTAAATGTTAGTAACACTGAAAAAAACTCTGTTTGACTATGGTTGCTCAGGCATTCATTCATTTATGACAAATTCTATAAACGATAATAAACCAACAATAAGCCCCATTTGTTTTTTCCACATCTGTGTATTAATTCCTGAGGAATGATATCTATGACTGCTATTTATTAACATAAGACATATTCATCGGGTTTCATGTTTATTATTTTAAGGTTAATCACGTTGCCGACTCAGAACTCTTTCACAATAGCATTTGGCATAATGATAATTGAATAAGTTGACCGGTTTTCATAATGAAAATTCAATGACATTCGCAGACTTCAGAGTTCATATCGACGCTAGAAGCAGAAACGTGGTAAGTGACACATATGGCCATTTTCAGTTCTTTACGTCGTTGGATTCAGAAAAAAGAGGCGTCGAGTGATATATGACTTGTAACAATTAGATGAAAAATAACGAAAATAGGATTTTCAAGATTGAGACACTTCTCTTTTATTTTTGTATCGTTAAACGATTTTATTTTAGTAAAACTCTAGGTTAATGGCGTGGTACAATACTTATTTAACAAAAATAATAAATATTGTGTCCAAAACGACAGCGAAAGTTATAATTGTTTTTAAAGTTGAAATGTTTTCGGCTCTGGTGAACAATTTCATTTTTTGGCTTACTACGTTTTTGTTTTCCAGCGTTGATATGTGGCATTGTAAATGTGCCACCTGTGCCGAGCAACGAGGCCTAAATCTGAAAAAAAAATCGACTTAAACTAAGACAACAGTGTTGGCAGTATCATTGCCCAATTTTATAATTAAAAAAAAAACTATAGTACACTATTAAAAAGTTACTATTTCTTGAGCGCGGTCGCGAAATAAAATCGGGCACAGATAGAACGCGCAGTGAAACTCGTGAAAGTTTTTGTTTAGTTTATAATCTGTGCCGTTGACGTCAATGCTGGCATGTTATAAACAAATATAATAATGTAACGTGCGAAATGTGAATGTTATGTTGGCGGAAGAAATGTATTATTAACATCATGTCCTGATAGATTACTAAGCAACTTTAGATAATAATAATGTCTTGGTCTTGTGGTCTTGTGGAGTCCGAGGTGCCGTACTTTACATACACACCGGCGCCAGTTCTCGAAAATGGTCATGCAACGCTCTATTGGGATCGATCTGTCATCACAGACAGGACTATTGTTGCCAATAAGCCTAATATAGTGCTGACAGATCGGTCAACGCGACAGGCGGTGCGGTCGATATTACCATCCCGCATAACGAGAACCTTGTGAAGGACGAAAGGGACAAAATCACAAAGTACCTCGACTTGGCTCACGAGGTGACCGCCATGTGGGATGTGGATTCGACGATCATTGTCTCGATAGTCGTTTCCGCAAACGGTCTCATAGCGAAAAGTCTCGATCAACATCTTAAGAGACTTTCGCTGGATGGCTGGGTCAATGGTCAGATACAGAAGGCAGTACTCCTGGACACGGCACGCATCATCAGGAGGTTTCTCTCTATGTCGACCATGCGTTACGTTTGATTCAATTTGAAGTCAGTTTTTATTTTTGCTCGTAATTTTTTTTTACGAATTTATATAGATTTGCCATTATTATTGTTTCACTGACAACGAAGTGAAGTTCCGCCGACCAAAACAATCACTTATATTCTACTCTCTCTTCTCCTCTCCTCGCTTCGCCTCCTCTCCTCTCCACCACATCATTCGCTCCAACATCCGCTCTGTACCAATCTTTCCGTTACATAATATTTATAACAAAAAGTACGTATAACATGTGTTATGAACATCCGTGCTTTTTATTTTCACATTCTCACAGAAGGCGGATTATTTAGAATACCGACGAATTCGTTATTTGCACAACACGGGAAAATGTTTATGACACCGTGTCCGTACAATATCTGATTACAGCGGCGACTGAAAGTTGAGAATGAACGTTACAACGAAACCGTTTGAATAGTTACCGTATCGTAATACTGATATATGGCAGTGGGCGGGTCACATATCACGGTTCTCCGATGGAAAATTACAACGAAAAGATGGAAGGGGCCAGAGGGGATGAGCAATGTTGGCAGACCATTCAAACGGTGGACTGATGATATTAACGAATCAGCAGGGAAGGAGTGAATCAACATAGGCAGGAATAGAACTGCCCGGAAAAAGATTTTTATTTATTTATTTATTTAAATCAACAAAAAATATAACACCGTTAAGTACAGATAATACCAATATGATGTTATAAAAACTTAGTTAAATATATATTATTAAAATTAAAACAAATAAAAAGCTTCTTTATTTAAATTATTTTATATTATTGACAATAATATAAATAAATAGTAGAGGCAGACACCTTCTAAGCATTTGTAGGCAGCTTCGATAAACACAGACTCAGTGCAACAAAATATATCAATGTGCAGTGAGATGAGAGTTCCTGGACAAGTTAGTCCTGGAGACAGGCAGTAGGAACAATGGCGGACGACGGCGTATATACACGTAACTCTCAGGCGTCCGCAGCTGTAGCGCGGCCAGTACTTCTGGGTGATGAACCCAGCCCCGCAGCACCCTCCACACATATTTAACCAGTGCGACGTCTCTCCTCACCTGCAGCCTGCTGTACCCGACCATGCCCAGCACAAATAGGCTCGGGTACATCAGTGGGAAGCAAGGATAGCCGTACTGCTTATAAATATCTACAAAAATTATTTTGTATCGTCTCCACCACGAGACAATATTTGTCTTTATGAGGATTCCATATGTAAGCGTTCGTCTCAAAATGGCTTCTTACCAATGCGTTAAATAAAGATTTAACCACTAATAAATTCGAGAATTCCTTGCACTGCCTGAGGATAAAACCAAGATTTCTGTAAGTTTATTTGCAAACGTGAAGTGATGTGTCTACGAAAGTTAAGATCTTGACCATCTCAACTCCCAGATCCCTGACATGCGCGACTCGATTGACAACAGTGTCGTCGAGGATGTACGGGTGCTGCACAAGTGTGCGAGCGCGCCCAACGCTCATTACACAACAATTGCTTACATGGAGGGGGCCTTCGCCCAAAAAGGGGTCCATATCTGCACCAGTGCAACTAACACTACTAATATATAATATAAGTTAAATACTAACATTACTAATAAAATTTTGTAGATGTTTTTTTTATATTTTTTTTTTGACGAACTACACAGATTGGCCAGAGAAGCTGGCCTTGACTGCTTCACCGGATTGAGAGGTGGCAGAGCTCTTAGGTCGCTTAGCCTGAACCTCTATCGCTAGTAACTCGACACAAGGGTCACCCCGGTGGGGGGTAACCTCGGCTTAGACGGTTACTATGTTACGCGTAAGCATTCCGATCCGAGGGCGCCCGAGAGGGCCGAACCACGACTCGGTCGGTTGCTATTTCACGGATAATCTAAGGGACATTCGAAGCTAAACTAA
The DNA here is from genome assembly GCA_029286785.1 of Meandrusa payeni. Classification (NCBI taxonomy): domain Eukaryota; kingdom Metazoa; phylum Arthropoda; class Insecta; order Lepidoptera; family Papilionidae; genus Meandrusa; species Meandrusa payeni. The sequence continues at coordinate 4,214,202 of JAGSMX010000032.1, forward strand.
CTTTGAGTGCCACTTCGGAATTTTTTTATATTATCACTTGAAGATATGGAGAAAAATAAAAAGCCTTAATCTTATTTTAATACTGATATACGCCAACAAATTTACGTACAACTGGAACTTGCAAACAGACTTAAAGCTTGCAAACAGACTCTGGAACCTTACCTACATAAGTAATAGTTTGAATTTACCTTCTTCTATCCCTATCCATAGTCGTGTCATAGACGCCTTCGAGATATGGTGTTGGCGAAGGCTGCTCCATATACCTTGAACTGCCATGAGAACCAACGAGTCCATACTGAAGGAGCTTAAGATCTCCACACGGCTATCAGAAATTTGCCGCCAAAGAGCCCTCAGCTTCTTTGGACACATCATGCGATCTTCAAAGCACTGTCTGGAGAAGCAGATCATCTTAGGCAAAATGGACGGCAAACGTGCTCAGGGTAGGGCGCCTACAAAATGGTCGCACATGATCATGAAGACGGTGGGAGGCAGCATGCAGTGTGCGGTCCACTCCGCCTATGACCGCACTCAATGTAGGCTGCTTGTACGTGGTCGCGATCCTCAGCAGTGAGGGAACGAACAAGAAGATCCCTATCCATGCATACTAAGACATATGTATGTATTTATATACCTACCTATATAGTATTATTAATAGTTAAAGTTACAGCTTTTATATATGTCCCACTAGTGGGCACAGGCCTTCTCTGTAAAGAGAGTATAAGGGCGTAGTCCGCCATGCGGCCCTAGTGCGGATTGACTTCACATGTCTTAGAAAAAAATTTCTAGAACTTTTCAACCTGCGCCTGTTTTTGACCCATCTGAAGTAATCAATTTAAAAAACACCAACAAGCCCTGATCTTGATAAAGTTTTGAAAAAGTGTTCACAGCATCAAAAAAAAGCATTAAAATATTTTAAAATCTTTTTTTTATTATTAATGTACATCGTTAACTAGGAATTACATTTTAAATAGGACCTTAATAATTTTTGTGGCCCTTGACACCATGACAGGATCGTTTTTGTGGCCTTTATAAAAACAAGGTTGAGTAATATTACAATAGTCTTGAAGCGTGAAACTCGTGTTTTAAGTCGACGGGTTGTGAGTTCGAATCCGAAATCCAATAATTGTGTAAGGCGATTTGGCGGGCTTCCGATAATGGATTACGAATGTCGTCGTATCGATTACTGACTTGAAATTCATTTGTTGAATTCACCTGTGCTCTCTAACATGATCTATTATGAATTCAATCGTCTATACGTCTATAACAAATATATACTACGAATTCGTATAAAGTAAGAACAAACAAAAACTAGCATCAAATCAAATCTACACTAAAAATGCACTAATTTTTTTTTTTTTAAAACAAAAATTTTAAACATCTTTGTTCCGATCTTTTTTGAAGTTACACTTCTTTAGGTGCCCTATGAAAAAATGATTACAGTACAGTATTGAAGGAAGGTGCAGTGAAAACAATTGTGCTTTAAAAAAAAATCAGTGCTTCGATATTTTTTTTTTTTAAAACAAAAATTTTAAACATCTTTGTTCCGATCTTTTTGAAGTTACACTTCTTTAGGCGCCTTATGAAAAAATGATTACAGTACAGTATTGAAGGAAGGTGCAGTGAAAACAATTGTGCTTTAAAAAAAATCAGTGCTTCGATATTTTTTTTTTTTAAAACAAAAATTTTAAACATCTTTGTTCCGATCTTTTTGAAGTTACACTTCTTTAGGTGCCCTATGAAAAATGATTACAGTACAGTATTGAAGGAAGGTGCAGTGAAAACAATTGTGCTTTAAAAAAAATCAGTGCTTCGATATTTTTTTTTTTTAAAACAAAAATTTTAAACATCTTTGTTCCGATCTTTTTGAAGTTACACTTCTTTAGGTGCCCTATGAAAAATGATTACAGTACAGTATTGAAGGAAGGTGCAGTGAAAACAATTGTGCTTTAAAAAAAAACGGTCGTTTAAAAATAACTACTTCGCTACTAATTTGTAGCCACTTAACTTTCAGTTCTTATCACATTTAAGATCAGAGGATCGGGCGCCTTGCTATTACTATCTCTGTCTAAACCAAACGGACTGTTTAAAGCGTTGCATTAAGTTTTAGTTAGTTTTACGAATGTCCTTAGATTATCCGTGGAAAAACCGACCCGGATCAGGTGCAGATAATATCCGTCTAAGCCGAGGTTACCTCTCACCGTGGTAACCCTTGTCTCCAGTATAGTAGTTCAGGCAAGGCGACCTAAGAGCTTTATATATGTATAAAAGACACTTTAAGAAATTAGACGTGAATCTTACTAGATGTCACATGAAAGTGTCTTTTATCCATATAAAAATATTGTAAATATTTTAGTAATAATCTAATTTTCCGATTTTTAAAAAAAAACGGTCGTTTAAAAATAACTACTTCGCTACTAATTTGTAGCCACTTAACTTTCAGTTCTTATCACATTTAAGATCAGAGGATCGGGCGCCTTGCTATTACTATCTCTGTCTAAACCAAACGGACTGTTTAAAGCGTTGCATTAAGTTTTAGTTAGTTTTACGAATGTCGTCGTATCGATTACTGACTTGAAATTCATTTGTTGAATTCACCTGTGCTCTCTAACATGATCTATTATGAATTCAATCGTCTATACGTCTATAACAAATATATACTACGAATTCGTATAAAGTAAGAACAAACAAAACTAGCATCAAATCAAATCTACACTAAAATGCACTAAATTTTTTTTTAAAAATGTCATTTTACTAATTAATCGACGATAATTACACGCACCCATTTTTTAATATACTTTCTAAGCACGTGCTTGACCGCGATCCCACCAGATGTTAAGTGGAAATGCAATCCTGCATGGTAAGGCGCACTAGCCTAGTAGATGCGTACGAGGGACAAAAATAAATTTAAAATGCTTGTAAATGAAGGCACATAGACATAAAAAATACAGACGATTTAAAAAAAACGGTCGTTTAAAAATAACTACTTCGCTACTAATTTGTAGCCACTTAACTTTCAGTTCTTATCACATTTAAGATCAGAGGATCGGGCGCCTTGCTATTACTATCTCTGTCTAAACCAAACGGACTGTTTAAAGCGTTGCATTAAGTTTTAGTTAGTTTTACGAATGTCCTTAGATTATCCGTGGAAAAACCGACCCGGATCAGGTGCAGATAATATCCGTCTAAGCCGAGGTTACCTCTCACCGTGGTAACCCTTGTCTCCAGTATAGTAGTTCAGGCAAGGCGACCTAAGAGCTTTATATATGTATAAAAGACACTTTAAGAAATTAGACGTGAATCTTACTAGATGTCACATGAAAGTGTCTTTTATCCATATAAAAATATTGTAAATATTTTAGTAATAATCTAATTTTCCGATTTTTTAAAAAAAATGTCATTTTACTAATTAATCGACGATAATTACACGCACCCATTTTTTTAATATACTTTCTAAGCACGTGCTTGACCGCGATCCCACCAGATGTTAAGTGGAAATGCAATCCTGCATGGTAAGGCGCACTAGCCTAGTAGATGCGTACGAGGGACAAAAATAAATTTAAAATGCTTGTAAATGAAGGCACATAGACATAAAAAATACAGACGATTTAAAAAAAAAAAATATTTTAGTAATAATCTAATTTTACGATTTTTTTTAAATGTCATTTTTCTATTTAATCGACGATAATTACACGCACCCATTTTTTTAATATACTTTCTAAGCAAGTGCTTGACCGCGATCCCACCAGATGTTAAGTGGAAATGCAGTCCTGCATGGTAAGGCGCACTAGCCTAGTATATGCGTACGAGGGACAAAAAATAAATTTAAAATGTTTGTAAATGAAGGCACTATGAGCCCATAGACATAAAAAAAATACAGACGATTTAAAAAAAAACGGTCGTTTAAAAAATAACTAGTTCGCTACTAATTTGTAGCCACTTAACTTTCAGTTCTTATCACATTTAAGATCAGAGGATCGGGCGCCTTGCTATTACTATCTCTGTCTAAACCAAACGGACTGTTTAAAGCGTTGCATTAAGTTTTAGTTAGTTTTACGAATGTCCTTAGATTATCCGTGGAAAAACCGACCCAGCCGTGGTGTGGCCCTTTAGGGCGGATCGGAATTGCAGATAATAACCGTCTAAGCCGAGGTTACCTCTCACCGGGGTAACCCTTGTCTCCAGTATAGTAGTTCAGGCAAGGCGACCTAAGAGCTTTATATATGTATGTCCCACTGCTGGGCACAGTCTCATTCTCTGTAAAGAGCGTGTAAGGTCCGCCACGGGGCCCTAGTGCGGTTTGTTTTTTTTTAAACTTGGGATTTTAATTCGCTGCCTATACTCGATTCACCGGTTGTGCCGTAAAGATAGCCGGTTATCGCAATCAGTATTTTATTATGCATACATGTCTAAGAATTTTTTTCTACCTCACGATGTTTTCCTTAACCGCCGAGCGCGTGGTAAATCAGCACATAAAATTGCAACAACAAATGTATTGGTGCCGGCACGAATCGAACTCGGGTTGCTAGCGTACTGTGCAACTTGAGGCGGCCGACCGGACGCTGAGCTACCACGGCTGTTATGCTCTCTTTACAGAGAAGGCCTGTGCCCGACAGTGCGATATACAAGGCAAAGATTAGTTGGAATAAATGGTAAATAACATTAACTTCGCCTTTGGACATAAATTTCGATTCAATAAAGAATTTATCTATATATTATCTATATAAAAGTAAATCAATTTGCAAGTTCGGGTTTGCCTTTGCATTCTTAACTATAGAGTATTCGAGAGGGTCCCAACCATAGCACATACTTTTTTGAAAAGCCCAAACATTCCAATCCAATTAAGCTTAAACTTGTGGTAGGAGATGGTTCACGTCAACAGTCGAATAGTGGTTTGAACCTATGACCTTAGTTTCGCAGACCGTATCCTAAACCATTAGGCTATTGACGCTTAAATCTGACCTATTTAAGTATATCGCTTCAAACAGACATTCAAATCGAGAACCTTTAGAACCTTCCCCGTTTTTGGAGGCGGTTAAAGAACAAAAATATATATTTTTTAAAAAGCTAGCAATATTTCTTTTTGTTTTTTTCCTGAAATATTACTAACAATCTTGTTAACCATTCCAACTAAGCTTAAGCTTGTGACATGGTTCACGGCGATAGTCGAATGGTGGATTCGAACCCACGACCTTACGATTCGCAGGCCGTACCCTAAACCATTAGAATGTTATGAAGATAATAACCAGTCTTACCTTTGCGTGACTTCCAATATAATTTCCTAATGTAGTATGCCACTGCAACCAGCAAAAGGGCTCCTAGAAACGCACCGATAGCAGCACCAGCAACGCTACCAGCACCGAAACACTCCGCTTGCGCTTGGCCCAAAACACAAGGCAGCAAGACGGTCACAAGAAAGAACCTCGTTACAACACACATTTTTATTCTTAAAATCTACTCCGCACAATATAACATCACTACAATTATGGCACAATACGTTAATCGGTCTAAATAATTCAGTTACATTCCTAAATTTTGAAAAAGGAATACAACATTTAAAAACGGAATGTGAGAGAGTTTGACGTTTAACTTTTTAAAAAGCAAAAGGCGCGCACAAGCACGGACGTGCGCCGCGTCAGCCAGCGCGGTCAACTGTGGCTCTGTGGCGCGCATTCGTTACGTAGCGTGGTGGTTTGGTTGCTTTAAGTCGTGAATAGACTGTGATTGTGGGACAGGCAGTCGGAGCGTGTGTACAGAACGTGTTTGGGCCAGCAACGAAATGTGCACTTCAACGGCAACATCAACACCTTAATATTTGTTAAGGTTAAAGTATATACAATGATTATAAACAATTATTATTTGATAAATACAGACAATGGCATATAGAGCTATGCTCATAATCTTGGTGTATCGTATCTTACATCCCATTTATTTATTATTAATACCATCTCCCAGCAGGCGTATATATAGTTATACGTTTAAACATAACTATTAAGTGACTTTAAAACTAAAATTGTCAATATTAATTTAGTATTAGATTAAAATTGTCAAAGAAAATTCAGAACATGTTACAAATAATACTCGATTGACAAAATGATAAATAAATATATTTTTTATCTGTCAAGCACGCCGCGATAACGCACATCCACACCTGTGAGAGCTCATGCGCAGGTATCTCACGCACACATTGACACATATCATTTATATTCTAAACAGTCACAAGCAAGCATCTTTTAAACATTGTACATTCAGTTTTAAACCTTATGCGATGTTTGTTGTGATACGAATATTTTTAAGTTACGTAAGATGTTTAATATAGTTTATACCGGTGTTGCCAGATTTTATTTCTGTTTAATTCTGTTTCTCAACGCACCTGTACGTAAACATTTCAAGGTTTGAAAGTTACAAAGAATGCAAACAGTTATTACAAACAAAAGTATTTGAGTTCTGTAGTTGAGATTTGAATGGTGTCGTAGTTCTAATTTTTTTTTATTGCAGTAGCCATATCATATAGTAAATACGATCTAGATGTATCATACTTTATATTTCTTTTTATTGGAGAATAATCTGAGCCCTTTTTTTTTTTGTTCACGCGGGGAATCTTTTATAGACCATCCTCCGGTACCCTGGGTGAGCCCGGAGGATATGTGGGACTTGGCCTGGGCAGCCCCTACCCACTAAACCTTCCGCGAATGCCATCAGCCGTTATGAGCGGGGTGCTCCGGATCTGTCAGCGACAGGACACTAACGACCGGCCGGTCCCGGCAAAGACCGGACTTCATCCTCAAAGGGGACTTCTCCGGCACTCAGAGAAGTCCCGACGACGCCGAAGCATGCTGGGGCCAGGTACCCATCCTGGCCCTGCTTCGATTACGGGCGGCAAGAGGAGGCGTTCGTAACGCCTCCTGCGCACCGATACGTCGCCAGCGGAGGGAGCCTCTGCGCTCCTCGATATATATATATATATATATATATATATATATATATATATCCGTTTCTTAATTTTTCTCTCTATAATCAATTTATCTTTATTTCACAATCGCAAAGCACAAGTTGTATTAATATTGTCTATTAGTTCAATTATATCACTATGATTTTGTAATGACGTAACACACGCTAATATCTCTCGTTCAAAGTTTTTTTTTTTTAGGAAAAGGGGTACACAAGCATACGACTCACCTGATCTTAAGTGATCATCGTCACCCATCAACATTAAATCCAATTTCCAATCATTCATTCCTTCATTCGCCGGAGGAGCTGCAGGTGCGTTGTCGGCCTTTGAGGCTCACTTGAAGGTCCCCAAATCGTATAGGTTCGGAGACAGCGCTGGTGACAGTTGGTTCCACACGTGAAACAAAGCTAAACTAAAAACGTACAGTACAGATGACATGATATGCATTATTTATTTATTTATTATTTTTACAAAATCAACAGCTTATGAATAATAATAAATATGTCGGTCATACGTATTCAAGATCTAATCATTTTAAGATTTATAGTATATATAGGTACATAATTTTTTCCAGTGTTAACAGTCTTTGCATTAAAAAACAATAAAAAAAATTAAACACATGAATAGAAAATAAAAATTATATGACCCGCGTTACTGTGTGTGAGTGTATGTGTGTGTGGCTGTGTCTAATGTACCTCTATCACAAATCTCCAATTAACTGTCTGAAGATTTTACTTCTATCTTTTTGAACTGCACACATGGCGTTCTTATTTGTGTGCGCGCACTTAATCGCCACTACCTATTTCTGTATAATAACAATTATACACTTTGCAATTAAGAAAATACCAGAGTGTATATAGTATTCAATTATAAAGTTACTTTAATCATTCACAATTAAGTCGGTGATTTATGGCTGATAAACTACGCGCTGCAGATTTAATTAGTGGCAACATTTTCTGTAATTTTTACAGCGTTAAACAATTAGACATGACCCTAATTAAAATAAATACACATACATACAAATGCACAACATTTGTTTATAAATACATGTCAATATACATGTACAGTGTATTAATATATAGAACAGAATCATTTTGGCATTTATGCTCAGGAATATCATGATCTAATTCCCCTTCCCCCGACTTTAAGATGCAGTGCTGAATTTGTCGTTTTGTTGTGAACATACCTCACACCAACCAAAGCGATTTGCTTTGTCTATCATTCGTACGGCAAAAGACTGCAATAGTTTGCCTAGTAGTGCCTGTTAGGGGCTTCTGTCGTCCGCCAAAGTGGACCCGGGAAGAAGGTGACACCGGCTGGCCCGTGTCGCCTTACACTGGGGGGAGGTGAGGTTAATCCGGGGGGGATTAACGTCACCTCACCCGGAACGTGCTCTCCGAAGAGCACAGTGAAGAGGGGCACCGGTGCGTTCCTCTGGAGATCTTGTTGAAGATTCCCACCCTCCGTCCCGTCAATAAAAAAAATAAGGTCTTCTTCTTGAGACATCATCTCCTACCGGTCGTCGGCTATCGTTAAGGCTATTTTAAGGTGCGGTCACGTAGCGGACAGGGCAGGACGCATTAAATTTTTTTGGATTACTTCGTCCGCATTTTTTTACTTCAGAAACCGAACCTTCAGTAAACAACCTGGTTGGGATTTGAATCCCGAATATCAGATCGAATCAAAAGAAATTCTAGCCACTAAACTTACGTGAATAACGTCGCAATACATCTACTCCAGAAGTTTACTAGGTGCATTGTAGTTTTATGGCCGATAATTGCTATTAAAATACAGCTTCCATGGATTCGAATAGAAGAGTGCCTATAAGGACGGCCTAAACTGTTGCAAAGAACAATTTCGCGAATGGGTTTTTCTGAGAGCGAGGCGTGTCCTAACATATAGATAGGACTCTGAACGATAGCATCAAGACTTTTTACGAATTTGCATTTAAGGTTTAGGGTTTAAAGATTTTTATTCTTAAAAAAGACAATTTACAAAGTCACTTATATCAGAACACAGTTTTCCAAAATATATTGTGCTAACAAATATTTAAATATATCAAATGAGCTCACATTTTTAATAGAAGATGGTAACTTGTTGTAAAGTTGCGCTCCTTCGAATGTAATGTTTTTTGAACACTTTATTTACATCTAAATGGTGTCTAAAATTTTCCATCGTATTAACACAACAAAAACATTCCTTTTTAAACAATTCTTTTTTATTATCTTATTTTCGACACGGACAGGACGGAGTAAACAACGGAATTGAAAACTATTTCTGTCCTGTTGAACCTATTATTTTAGGAAATTAAAAAACGTATATCGATCGTCCATAATAAAGTCTGTGACGTTTCATACCGGTTTCAATGCCATATTGTACCCAGAACTCAGTTCTGACTTCTTAGAACTGTCAGAAAAATTTAAAAGCGAAAGTAACGGTAAAATGTCACAGATGTGTTATAGGTTTTTAAATTACACTGCGTACCCAGCCTGTTAGCTTCGGCTGGATTTTGCTTAATTTTATTTAAACAATAAACTCACATTAGTAAAAGGACACATTTGCGTCGCTAAAACTTACCTTGAATACTTCAAAATCCTTAATTCATTATACTGCATTATACACCATTTTCCTTCAATATGGTTCATAATGAAATATACACAACGCGTGTCAATACAAATTTGGGTTATAAAACAATAAAATTTCCTGATACTAAAAGTGGTGTGCTCCGATCGTCACCAAACTTTACAGGATTACTCGCCAGGTCAAGCTGAAGATTCCCTGAAAGTTTCTTCATTGAAATCGGCCCAGCCGTTTCGGAGCTTCTATATGGAACATACCCACACACTTTCTCTTTTAAATATTTATATTTATACATATAATGTATTTACTATATATATTTATACTTTAATGATTACGTAATATCTTCGGAAATTTCTTGTCGGTTTTTCATACATAATGATATGATCCTTATAAGATAGAATATGTATTTTATATTATACCGCAAAGGTATCTACAGTTTTACCGTGTGAAAAGATTGCCTTGTTCATGAAATCCTCAATCTTAATTGTAAGCCTGTTAAATCGGTTTTTGAAAGGGAGGCTAAAATCTTCACCAAAACAGTATCGATAACGTATATTCGTGAATAAACATATACAACATATTAAATTTTATAAAAGGAAAAAAGATTTTTTTCATAGATTTTAAAATATGAAGCTTTATGGAATCAGATATTAGTTGTTGTTGAATATTTTATGGCTTTGTAAGAAGACCTTTAAGCCAAGTCTTTTTAATAGACATACACTTATTTCTTACGTCTAAGATGAAAATGGTAAAATTAGTAAGTTAGATGATCTCCCCCATGAGTCCCCGCGCCATTTTTTTTCAATCAGATATTAGTATTGTTCATGTTTGTAGATTAAGCGTATCTTCAGCACTCTGTGGTTCGAGTTGCGTATTCTGTGAATCTGTAATAATTTACTGTAGCAAATAGGAATTCGGAATTTGGTTGCTGTTCGGCTTCATCGGCTTTTTGCATTGCCGGTTATCATTTTGACTAAAGTACATGATCTACATATTTTGAATTAAAAATACTAAAATGGAAAACGACATACTTGACTCTCTAAATGACTTGGGGTAAGTTTTTTTTTACTTCATAAGAAGAATAAATAGATGAGAAGCTAGAGGTATGCGAGAATCATGCAACATGCATTTTCGTCACGTCTGCTTACACTTCTGTAATACTGGCGTGCCGATATTCATTTTTGTTATTATTATTTAATTTTTATTATCTTGGTAACTTTCATATAATAAGCATGAAATCCATATAATAAATAGCAATGTAGTCAAATACTCTTTTATTTGCTGCTGCATCAGCGCTCAAAATTATTTATTTATATTCTATATCATTATTTAGCAAGAAGTACCTAACCTTGGACTAATTTCAAAATTAGCAACATGATAAAAATATACAGAAGCATAATTTAATAACATTGTGCAATTCTACATATAACATTACACTATTTCATAATTTATTTTCGTCTTCTGCTTCTCCATATCACGCGGTCCTCCTCCTCATTGGTTAAGCTGTTGGAAGTCATGTCTTTTTGTGCGACATTCACACAACACAGTTTAGGATGGGCATGAGACCGTTACCCTTGATATACCAGGGCCAGACACAGGTTCCAGTGTACTCCCTAAGCTTCTGAAGTACATGGTCATACCATCTTAGCAAAATTCCTTTTTTATTAAATTGATAAGCTGCAATAAGAAACATCATGGACCCTGAAGCTTTTGAATGTTTTTAACATAACGCAGTTATACACAAAAGTTGAACAGAGAACCAATAACGGATTTAAAGTTAAATGAAGGAACTTATAATAAGGAAACAATAGCTGAGATTTTCCAGAATGTTAAGTAGAAGTCTCAATTAATTTGATGAGAAAAGACAAAGCATAAAACTAGACTATCTTATTACCAATCTTCTATAGTTTGAGTTGTAGGCATGTGTGTGTGTGTGTGGGTGGTTGTGGTGTATGTACCTATGTTATAAGTAAATAATAAGATGACAGTGCATATCTGCTTTACTCCTTACTGGTCTTTACAACACACCTAATTAGTCCCACATGTGACTTGTCATTAGCTAATTGCCATAGAATTAGTACAAGCTGGTTAATTTGAAGCCAGCCATCAGATTATAAGTCAAAAACTTAGTCATTAGCCTGTCAATGCATTTACAATGTATCGTTATACAAGTATTCACTGTTATTTTCGCTGGAAACAAATTAGCGGGCATTTTCTTGTGAACATCCCTCAAACCCGAATGAAGTGCTTTGCTTTGTCTTTCCCTCCGATTATAATGTGGGTCTATTCAAGAATACTCTCCACTCTTTTAAATACCCATAGGCATTTACTAAGCTAGTGTGCCTTACCATCCAGGACTACATTTCCACTTAACATCAGGTGGGATCATAGTCAAGCACTTGCTTAGAAAGTATAAAAAAAACATTTTAAAAACAGCAGAAAACATTACCAATTTTAAATTTTTAAATTTTATGATGCTATAATCTGCATTTAGTGTTAAGACATGCCTCTATTTAATTCCATTTTGTTTTTCTTATTTTCTTTCTTATTGCATTTTGTTTCAGTTATGAGGGTCCATTATCTGATTCCGATGCATTCTCCAAAGCGTTGGATGGAGGACCAAAATCCATGGAATTTACCAAACTTGTGTGCATTCTGGCAGAGGAGCTCAAAAAGTTGTGTGACATTGAGGAAACAGTTAATATGATGAATAATCCGGATGAATCAAGCTCTTTCCTGCTAGAGTTGAGTTGTTTTCTGAAAGAATTGGGCTGCCCATACAAAAGACTGATTACAGGTAAAAACATTGCATTTACAGATTTCTTTTGGCAGTCTTTTTCTTTACTTTCCCGACTGTTACAGTGACATTAAATACTTAATCTTACTTAATAATTACTAGTACAGATTATATCTCTATGAATGAGAACACTATATTACCAACTGTATCAATACTGCTATCACTTAAAGGTCTGATGGTTCATGTCTATTGCTCTCACTCTCAAGCTATTGTGCCTACAGTAACTGCCTTAGCCGAGGTTACCTTTTAGGAGGATTTATGGAAGTTTAGTTTGCAAGTATGATGACAAATTGAGAATGCTTTTAAAAAGTTGCTGACTAGCATTATAATAAAGCCTCCTGCCATGAACATCAGAGGTTGCAAGTAATCTTATGGTGATACTGCCAGTTTGAGTCATCATCATCATCATCATCAGCCTGTGTCTATCCACTGCTGGAAATAGGCCTTCCCCAATGCCTTCCACCATATACGATCCTCCGCTTTCCGCATCCAGCCACTTCCGGCTATCCTTGCAAGGTCGTCGGTCCATCTGGAGGAGGGCGCCCTACCTTCTCCGACCCATGCGCGGCCTCCATTCCAAGACTTTCCTCCCCATCTGCCGTCACTGACTCGACAGATGTGGCGATACTGCCACTTCAACTTGCTGACTTTAAGAACTATGTCGACTACCTTTGTTCTCCGTCGAATTTCTTCGTTTCGGATTCTATCCCTTAGAAAAATGCCGAGCATAGCTCTTTCCATCGCTCGTTGTGCGACTTTCAGTTTGTGGACCAGCCCAGCGGTCAGGGTCGGATATAGGGATGACGGACAGGAGGACGCACTGGTTGAAGACTTTCGTCTTCAGGCATTGAGGTATTTGACAGTTTGAGTAGGCCCCACCAATTGGACATTAGAAGCGTTATTGGAGTTTCTTTGGTGGCACTTAAAGCTAGTTAGCCATGGAATGACTTGATATTTCTTGATAAAGCTACCAACCGAGTCGTGGCTCGGCTCTTTCGGTTGCCCTCGGATCAAATAACGTCACACTAATAGAAAAACCACCTAAGCCCAGGTCCCTCTGTCTGATAGGGCTCGGAGGCGACCTAAGAGCTGTACCACCTTTTAAAAATCTGGTGAAACTGTAGAGGCTGGTTGGTAGATCAGCATTGTTCATTTGGAGAAAAGATATGACTTTACTATACCATCTCACTGCACATTGATATATTTTGTTGCACTGAGTCTGTGTTTATCGAAGCTGCCTACAAATGAATAGAAGGTACAAATGAATATTATTGTCAATACATAAAGCAGCTTTTTATTTGTTTTAATTTTAATAATATATGTTTAACTAAGTTTTTATAACATCATATTGGTATTATCTGTAACGGTGTTATAATTTTTGTTGATTTAAATAAAATAAAATGTTGTGTACTTATTGAAATTTAATGTGATGGGTGGGTTGCTTCAAATATTATGTTATTTCAGGTCATATGTCATCTCGACTTGAAAGTAAAGAAGACCGATTGCTTCTACTCGATTACTTAATATCTGAGCTGATGGCTGCCAGGATGGTTAGTGTGGATTGTCCAAACGATAAACAGGCATCAGGAATGGAGATTGTTATGGTAAGTCTCTTTTCAATTGACTCTAGGAGATAAGTCAATCTCAATTTATCCGTATAATGCTGTCAGTTCTGGATTTTGAAAATTTTTTTTTGCTTGATAGAGTTTGGTTTCCAATTAGTTCCTATATTGATTTGGTTTGCAGACTCTTGAATTCCTAATATATACCAGGGAAGACTTAAAAATTGTATGTTGATTTTGATATTGGTTGTTTTATGACAACTCAAGTCTAGATAAATTCTCTAAGTACAATGAATATGAATAAGGGAAGAAAGAGAATACAAGCAAGAGAAATATGTCAGTTTTTATTTCCACTCGTATTTGTATAATAAATTGCATTTATTAATGTTTTCAGCAAGAGTCGCCCACTGCCAAAGATTTAAAAGAAATTCTAATAGCACTGAAATTTAATAAACCACCGCCAAATATAACGCCTGAGATATTGTTCGCGAAACTAGAGGCCAAACTAAAGGATACCATCCAAAAAGACGGTGAGATTTATTTATTCAATATAAAAACTCTTGAAAAATTACTTGTGATGGGTTCATGACCTTTATAAAGTACATAACAAGCTGTGCGAAAAGTTGACAGCAAACCCTACCCTGTCTACTCCTCTAGGGCTAAAAGGACCGATTAAATGACTTATTATTGTTATATATTATTTATATAATACATATTTAAAAAAAATTGAATTTTGCACTCCTGTATTTACTTCCTCTGTCCACCCAATTTTATTAAAAAGGGGCACAAAGTTTTAGCCTTAACTAAATTTAATATAAATATATCAGGTGAACAAGTTGTTGGGAAGCCGTTATATAATAAAGCCTTGTCAGAGAAGGAATGGAAGGAATTGGAAAACACTTTTACGGACATGTTTGAAGAGTATAGACTGAGAAGGGAGACCCTCATAACCAGGCTGGAGTGTACTATACAGAGTTTCGAGGTGGGTTACATTCAGATTTGTTAGTAAGGTAAAGCAGTTAAATGTTCCATACCTAAAGTTGATCGACTTAAAAAAAAGAGGATATCAATTTGTGTGCATTTTTTGATGTTTGTGCACTTATAGTGGTAGGGGTGATGGAGGGAGACACCTAAAGTGGGTACGATGACTACTCTATCAAGATTGTCACTGTTTAAGAAGAAGTAGATTGCTGTCAAATATAATTCAAATGATTTTAAAGTGTTCGGTTTTAATTAGGTTATATCAACTGACCTACCATGATTCCTTATATTAATTTACAAGTATTTTTTACATAACATTTGTATATATTTTCAGTGGTCAGATCGTTTAAAAGGAAAGAAGGATCAAATCCAAGCTATATACAGGCCGAAACGAGAGCAAATGAAAGTCAAACCCGATGTCAAATTATCTGACTTCCTGGCGGCCAGGACGTCTCTCTTACAAGTAGACAAAACCTCCAGTGCCAATGTCAGAAAGAATACACAGTCTGATGTCAACAAAGTTATTATCGGACGGGTGAGTGGAAGTATTAGTAAGTTATTTAAAAAAGTTAAAGTTACAGCCTATATGTGTCCCACTGGTTGGCACAGAAATCTGAATTTTATCATCTGTAATCCCCACGAGCCGTGGTAGCTCAGTGTCCGGGTGATTGGCTCAAGTTGCATAGTACGCTAGCAACCCGAGTTCGATCCCCGGTGTCGTCACCAATACATTTGCTGTTGCAATTTTATGTGCGGATTAACCACGCGCTCGGCGGTGAAGGAAAACATCATGAGGAAACCTACATGTCTTTGAACATTTTTCTAAATTATGTGAAGTCTGCCAATCCGCACTAGGTGTGTGTGGCGGACTATGCCCTTATACTCTCTTTACAGTGAAGGCCTGTGCCCAACAGTGGGACATATAAATAAAGGCTGTAACTTTAAGTCCCACAATTGTAATTCTGTACGTGTCCGGGTCCGGTCTACTTCCGCGATCTGGTCTCCTCGGAGGGCAACTTCCTCAAGTTCAGGGAATTTGCACACGCCTGGCATAAGCGAAGGACCCGTTAAAAAGCTCGTCGTCTGGCGCCGTCGAGCGAGCTCTTATGTTGCGTGCCGTAGAGCCCCTTAAGGGTTTGAGCTCCGAATGGTGGAGAAAGGCCCTGATAAAGAACTTGTAGGGAGTCAAGAAGGTGCGTGTGGGGCCAAACGGCCAGACCACGTGTACCCTCCCGCGTTTCGGCCCATATAACCGCGAGGTTGGTGGGGCCATGGGAGGTTGTGGGTAGGGTTTAATTGTAATTCTGTAAGTTATAAGTAGCATGATTATATAACATTTTATTTTGAACTATTATTTACAAATGTTTTCATATATGTCACCGTTTTTTTTATTGAATTCCTCTTTTCTCGCACGCAATTTTTTTCGTATTATTTAAACATTTCTTAATTCTTATTTTTGTATATTTTTTTTTTGTAAATTTATGTTTTTAAATTTAAATTTATTTATTATTTTTAACCTGACTTTTTTCTTACCTCTATTTTATTTATTTACCATATTTTTATCCTTATTTCTATTTAATTTCTTTGTCATAATTCTAATTCTTCTTCTTCTATGTCGTAAGCTCATGACTGAGGGACATGCCTATGTTGCGTTGCCCTGGCCACCATTTCTTTCCAGACATTTCTGTGCTACGCCATTTGGACGGATGATTGTAGCGTAGCCCTCGTAGCGATATGTGATGTCCATCTTGTAGGCTAGATTCTAATTAAATTGAATGAAAACCTTCATAAAAATTGTAGTATCCGATGTGCAAAAGCTTGGTAAAAAGGTCTACAATATTTATTCCAGGTGCCGGATAGGGGTGGACGTCCCAATGAGCAGCAACCTCCACCACCTGAGATGCCATCATGGCAACAAAGAACTGCTCCACAGGTAATTCCTAAACAGATATAATCTTCATCTCATATGTAGACATACCTCATACTAGTTAAATTCATAATTAAGACCTGTTTATAAGCGCAATTCAGAAGCAATCTAGAAGGACCATGTTTATGCGTGAAATTCTAACTGGAAAAGGGAGAACATGAAAGGAGATGTGTACGAGTACAAGATACAATGTAGTACAAGGGAGTGAAAATTAAACAATTGGTAGTTCTGACATGACTTCTATTTTATTAATTCCAGGGTGGCCGTGGTGGTGGTCAATCAGGTCCAAGGGGTGGTCGAGACAGTTCCGCGGGACGAGGCGCCAACAACAACAACAACCGTGGTAACCGTGGCGGTGGCGGTAGGGTTCAGGGTGGTTACAACCAGGGTCAGGACCAGAACAGGTTTGTTGTAATAAACAAGTATATTTACTTTCTAATCAAGTGCTTCACTACAGTCTTCGATGGTAAGGTGCACTGGCTCAGTACAGTAATCCTCGTATAAGATGGTAGATTCGTTCCGCGTCATAGGATAAGGCGTTATTTATGTACAATTCTCCTTCTTCTTTGTCTATCAGTTTATTAGTATATTTGTTTATGGGTAGGCCCACTTCTTAGAAGTAAGGAGCGTTGTTAGAGTTTCTTCGGCCACTTCTTCTCCCAACGCCAACACTTCCCTAAGTGGCACTCAAAGTTAGTTTAGCTTTAGAACGTCCCTTAGATTATCCGTGAAATAGCAACCGATTGAGTCGTGGTTCGGGCAGGGAGACCGAAAATCTGAGAAAGAAAAATGTATATGAAAAATAATATGTAATAATAATAAATGGTTTATTATTATTATTTATTTATTTTGAAGCCTTGGGTTACATTTTTATAATATTTATATAAAAAGTAAAATACACAAAAATATCATACAAACTACAAAACATTATAAAAACCTTTTTTTTGTTATTGACGGGGAGGAAATCTTCAGAAAGATATCCCGCCTTCTGGGGGGAAGGCGTCGGTTATGTGGGGTTCTTACCCACTAAAACCTCCCCGGTGGCCCTTTCCACGGTGCATGACGAGGGGCTCCGTGATCTCAACGTGGAACGCACCGGAGCCCCTCTGCACTGTACTCAAGGAGAGCACGTCCCGGGGAGGGGGGGGAGGTTACTCCCTCCCCACTGTGCCCTCACAGTGCAAGGCCAGCCGATGTCGCCTTCTTCCCGGGTCCACCTTAGCGGACGACAAAAACCCCCCACCCTTGTTTTTTCAGAAATATTACTAGCAATCTTGTTAACCATTCCGACTAAGCCTAACCTTGTGCTAGGACATGGTTCACGGCAATAGTCGAATGGTGGATTCGAACCCACGACCTTACGATTCGCAGGCCGTACCCTAAACCAGGCTATTGACGCCTATATCATGTTTGATATGGTTAACGTTTATTATAATATTGTACATAAAAATCAAAACTTGTGACAATCACATAACAATAATAGTCACTAAGGAAACACGATTACAAATATGAAAAGAACGTCCGACTTAATAGAGTGATGATGCATATCGGTGCAGTCGCACTGCTCGAGCGATGCGTTTGAGGCTAGGCGCAGGAGAGTCAGCCGATTCATCACGTTACAATATTCCATTTAATTTAGGCTGTCACTTATCATTTGTTTATTGTCGTCTTATTTTCAGTTATAGATCCCAAAACAACCAAAACCAACCGCAACGTAACTACCAAACCTTCGAGATACCCCCAGGAGGTTACGGTCAAGCATACCAATCTAAATCGTACAATCAGAACCAGAATTCTGGGTATAATCAGAACCAGAACTCCGGGTATTCACAGAATCAAGGTTACAATAGCCCAGGAGGCTATAACAGTACAGGAGGTTACGGAGGCTACAGTCAAGGTTATGATAGCGCTGGAAGCTATAACCAAGGATATACTACTGCAGGTATGTGTCAAAAATCTTCATTTTATACCTAGTAATTTCCCTACTAGGGTCTGCTTTAATAAGATAAAGAGTCGTGGTAGCTTGGCTCAATCTGAATCAATCCTGGCTTCAGAAGTTTGTTGACGATCGGAGCACTCCTCTTTTTGAATTGTCAAATACAGCTTTTATTTACTATGATGATATTCTATTGATGTATTACAGGGTTCAAGGGCTACGGGAGTCAAGGTCAAAGTCAAGGGTACAGCCAGGGTCGTTATCAGAACGAGCACGACGACCGCAGAGGCCGAGGCGGCCACAGGGGTCGACGTTGACCCGGACATATTGAATAGATAAAAAGACTTTCATACACTTCTCGTTTAAAAATAACCAATTGCTTTACATTTTTAATCAAATAGCTCTATTAATAGAATCATATAAATTGTACTTTAATGAGGTGTAACATCCGGGGTAGATGGAAGTGGAAAAAACTATCAGCTTCTCACTAAACTAATTAGGTTCCAAATGTGACAGACAACTGGAAAAATTATATAAGACATTTACCATCGGGAGTGTTCTGAGGAATTGTTTGGAATTATTCCAGCTACCGATTTCCTTTACCTCACATCTCGGCAAAATTTCAAATACCACCGCCACCATCATGATGGCGGCAGAATTTTAAATTCCACCGCTACCATCATGATGGCAGGATGATTGTATTTTTCTCGCATAATTTTCTTCTTGTGGAATCAACTGTCACCAGCTGTGTTTACGAACGTTTAAGATTTGGGGACCTTCAAGAAACTACTACTATACTACCCTAGGCCTACTCCTATCTCAAAGGCAACGCTCCTGCAGCTCCTCTGATGCTGTGGATGTTCATGTTATCCCTATCGGGGTAGACAGTGGCTATCGTAGTGGACTTTTCACCAAAACGGGCAAATTTTCCTACTTTATCCCCTAAATGTTTAAGATACGTAGTTGTGAGGGTATACAGACTGAAGCGAAGATCTTGCGTCGCTAAGTATGGTTGCTTTAAAAGTTTTATGGCATCTCATTAGCTGGACACCGGCCAGCCGATGTTGTCTTATTCCCGCGTCCACTTTAGCGACAAAGGCCCCCATCCTTGTCGCTCAGTGAACCCAAAGCTCCTTTTGGTCGTCTTCTACGTCAGGCAGGGGCTACCGTAGTCCTATTCTATGAGCCCAGAACTACAGAGCTGGAATTTTGGACCTATAGATGTTCAGGTTAAGATCGCTAATAAACAGTCCAAAGTCAGCCCCTCTGGCTAATATGTGTGTAAGTTCATTAAAAGCTGTCAGCCACACTTTATATACTAATGACACATAACATAAGTAGGTCCATTTAAAATTAATATTATTTCATAGCCAATTTGTTGATCTTAGTAAAATACAGTCAATATACACTTAAATTGTTCTATTAAAGTATTATAGTTGTTTATTTTTTAATAATTATAATTTATATATATATATTTATATATAGCCATACCATGTTATGATTTTCTCATCTCACTTGAGAGTTTCGTTTGAATCTGTTTTTAATTTAAGAGAATAAACCATTTATTTAAATGTCATATTTGTTTTTGTATTTGGTTTCATATCTTCATATATACTATTCAATCGTAAGATCGTAGGTTCGAACCCACTATTCAACTATTGACGTGAATCATCTTCTAGAACAATCTTAAGCTTAGTTGAAAATATTATCTATATATACGAAAATATTATTATTTGAAAAAAAAGTGTGTGGGTATGTTCCATATTGGTTCTGAAACGGCTGGACCAATTTTAATGAAACTTACAGGGAATCTTCTAATCGATCTGGAGAATAATCTTAAAGCTTTTATTTAAAAGTTAAGTTAAAGTTACAGCCTTTATATATATAATATATATGTCCCACTGTTGGGCGCAGGCCTTCTCTGTAAATAGAGTATAAGGGCATAGTCCACCACGCGGCCCTAGTGCGGATTGGTAGACTTCACATGCCGTAGAAAAAATTTCTAAGCCATGTAGGTTTCCTCACGATGTTTTCCTTCACCGCCGAGCGCGTGGTTAATCAGCACATAAAATTGCAACAGCAAATTTATTGGTGCCGGCACCGGGGATCGAACTCGGGTTGCTAGCGTACTATGCAACAAGAGCCAACCGCCTGGACACTGAGCTACCACGGCTCTTAAGCTTTTATTTACTATGATGATATTCTATTGTTTTATAACCCAAATTTGTATTGACACATGCGTTGTGTATTTTAACCATATTGAAGTACAATGGAGTATATTGAAGTATAATAAATCCCTAAATGATAAGAATGATATTGGATTTACTGATATGTACATGGGTGTAGGTAATGATCTTCACCCGCTCCAGAAGAGAATGAATACGGAGAGAAATGAATAATTTAATAGACATAGACATTTTCTTTATTGGCCTTCAAAACACATCAAAAAGATAGAAAAAATAAATAATATAAAAAGATACAGTTAAAGAAAAAACGGACAAATAGTACATGACAGATGTACAGACATGATGCCAATATTGGACACTGTCTCAGCATATGCCGTCGCAAGGATGCGACAGCGCTGATTTTCAGCGGTGCCCAGGATTACCTAAAGTCGTGCACGCCCAACACAATATATTGTGAGAGATTAAATATTTGATGATATAAGTTTATTCTTTAAATAAATTATAGAAAAATCTAGGCCGGCAAAGCAGGCTGGGTACGCTAGTTACTAATATTCGTGAAAAAAAATTGTTAGAATATTTTTTTTTCAAATTTATATATGCAATGGTAAAAAAATATAAAATTCTGTGTAAAAAAAAATAATTTATAGCTTGAACTTTATACAGCATACAAATGTATTTACAAGTCCTCAGTACTCCATTTGTAAGCTTCCTCTTCTTGGGCCTTCCTCTTGCTTTGCTGATCAAAGTACTTCTTCTCATATCCATTGGAGCGGTCCACTCCGTCCCAGCGATATCCCGGCCGGATATTGAAACGATTCGGTGGATAATTGCCCTTGTACTTTGGCCTTTCTGAAAATTCAATATAATAGATAATAGAATTCAACTCTTATTCAAAAACGGACGATATCGACCTTTTTTTTCCTAGTATTAGTATGTATAAACAATCACTAATCTACAAATAGTTTTTTTATTAGTAAATTTTTAATTTCAAATTTAGTTTTATTTTTACTTTTGTGTTCTTTTTATTTATATCTTAACATTGTCACTCGCCAATTAACTAAACACTTAACACAACTTTTCACTTATTTATGTATTGTTTGTTAAAAATGTTCATTGTGTTGGTATAATAAATAAATAAATTAAAACAAATATATAAGCTTATGCTGCTTATGTGACGGATTAAAGGCTCCTAGGTTATATCACCAAGATCTGGTGCCAATTCTCTTTCTTCCACATTCATGCTCATTTTCATACTATTTCTAGGAGTTCCATGGTCGATCTTTGGAATTCAAAGAGGTACTATATGCCAACAAAATTAATATTGGACCCAATTGAAACCAAAAAAATCAAAATCCGTTCATAAATGACCCCGCCATGAATTCACAAATTTAAAAAATATATACTAATTGACAAATTTCATTTTTTTAAAGTCAGTTAAAAATACAGACAAATTAAGAAATTTCTACGTATTTTGATGACAAATTGGGAAACCTACCCATTTTTGTGAAGTTGTTTAAAAATAGTACAATGTATAACTAACCAAACTGGACTTGATGAAGGGACTCCAGATTAACATTTTTTTCAGTTTTCCCTTACTATCTTCTTCCTACCACCTCCTTCCTCGTGATATCCCACGCCCCCACAGACTTCAAATCTCTACTCTCCCTTGTTAACTCTCATTTTGTTTTTATTTCTAGTTAATTCATTAACGAAAATAACAATAGACTTTAGGATGTCTGTCTTTTAACCAACTAACCTTATGTATATATTGTGTATTTTTATTGTTTTAGACATATCAACGGTCAGCTTAGCGCGGGATTGTATCAGCAGTAACCACTCTACATATTTCTTGGTTTCGTTCCTTGTACGTCTATGAAGACCGCTTTTTACAGCAGTTTAACTTATGCACTTCGGCATTGACGAAATCTACATGGAAACGCCATCAACAAAAACAATTGAATTGAACTAACCAGGCGCCAATTCTCCCCTCTCTACTTTCTTATCCCGCATGTACTGCAGCATTGGATCTCCTTGCCTCTCCACTTGCTTGAGGCTGTCCTCCAGGTCGCGGTCATTCCTGTGCCTCGCGAGCGGCTTTGATGCTTCATGTAGGTAGTTCTGGATTTTAGCTTCCTGATCTTCAATCTGTTTAATTCTGGAAAGGGTTGAGAAGATATTTATTATAGAATAACTCTATAATTCCCATATATGTAGTGATGGCTAGATGGTCTTAGATTACAATTCTTGTTGGTCTGTCTCAATTAAGAAGTGACAAGTATAATCAAAATAAAATATGATCATAAAATTATTAATGTGTTATAAATATATTGAAGTATTTGAACCAGACTTACCCCTTATTCCATCTCTTATATTTCTCATCAATCTCTTTCTGCCTCTCTGCTTTATCCTTTTGCTTCTGCCTTTCTTCCGATGTCTCCCTTTTACCTTCAAAATCAAATCAACAATGGTTTAGGGTAGTTTGTTAAATAAGCTTATGTGTTCAAAGCCAATTGATAATTGTTTTTTAAAAGAATTAAGAAAAATGTTAATAAAGTTTAAAAGTAACTTACCTTTCCTAGACACAGTTTTGGCATTTCTTCCAGACACTTCATCAGTCATCTTATTAAAGGTCTCCTCTTCTCTTTTTCTAAACGCCTCATTCTCCTGTCGCAACTGATAAGCGTCTTGCAAACCGGCTTTCTTTCCTTCCAGAGTTTTAGCCATTTTGCTATTAGACGGAGGAGGGCTGTCATCATTCCTCTTATAGTTCCTTCTGTCTTCATCTCTTTTATTGTTATGCGGTTTTCTCGGTGGAGACATGTCGGAATCACTGTCTTGGCTTTTTATATAATATCTGTTTGGGGATTGGTTGGAATGATTTTTATTTCTGTCTTTTAGTGAGTTGTGTCTTGATCTATTATCATTAAGATTTCTTTTGTTTGGTGATACTTTCCGTTTCCTGGGCGGAGATAAATCGGTATCTGAATTCTTATAATTTTTTCTTACTGGTGAATCTCTTCTCGATTTCCGAGGAGGTGATCTGTCAGAATTGTTATGGTTTCGTTCAGAGTTTTGTGACCTTCTAGGTGGCGAGACATCAGAACTGTTTGATTTTTTTAATGTTTTTTTTCTTTTTGTTGATTGGCCGTTTCTTTGTTCCTTCCGAATTGATGTTTCAGAGCTAGATGATCTATCATTATTATCCATTTTTTCCCAACGACTTGGCTTTCTAGGTTTCTCCCTTGTATCTTGAGTTTTCTTTCTGGGAGGCGAGAGATCTGAGTCATTATTTTTATCATTTGATTTTGATTTCATTGATGGGGAATTTGAAATTCTTTTTCTGGGTGGACTAAAGTCATTGTCGCTATTGTTCTGAGATTTCTTTGAGGACTTATTCCTTATTTCACTGTCTTTATCACGTTTTCGTGGTGGTGAAGGATCAGAGTCAATTTTTTTGTCATCTTCCGAATCACTGTACATTTTGCCAAAAATCAGTTCGTTTTCTTTTTCAATTTCTTTAAAATCCTTCTTTATTTCTTCTACCTGTAGCTTACTGTTAAATCCATCATCCTGAAAAGAAAAAAAAGAGACGTGGGCATGATTTGCAACATATTTAAACTTGAGATGTTATGGTGTTGATGGGATGTATATAGTTTTAATTGACAAGGTAAGGTAAAGGTAAAGGTGAGGTAAGGGTCAGCATTACACCTACAGCTTTTGTGAACTTTATTGAGTGATAACTTAATATCAGGTAGGGTGCATGCTTGTTTGCCCATGTGCAATAGGTAATTATGACAACTGAACATCCAAACATATTTCAAAGGACAGACACCTTGTCAGGCTTATACATGTAGAGTATATATATTGACTTTATTTTTCATGTATCTAGTATGATGTAGGGTGGAAACAATACACCTCGTCCTGATGTTAGATTGTCCTCAGGTATTATACAAGCCAGCAGTTGGCGTAAGACATGGTATAATTGAACACAAATTGGAATTTTTCTTCATGGTTTTTCTTCATGCTGCATAGTCCATATCAGCCTAGCCTAGAGAGAATGGGGTCAATATATATAAAAAAAAAATTAATGACAATGGTTTTGAAGTGACAATTCATTATCAATAGAATGTGGGTTTAATTTTTTTATTTATTTTCATCTTCGCCGCACCAAAAAATTGATGTGATGACTATAAGATCTCTAAATAAAACACTACAACTGACAGTGTTTTATTTTATACCTGATTGATCACTCTCCATTTGGAGGTGGTTTTGAACTGTTCTAACTTTTTAATCTCATCTGGCCTCTCATCTATGATACCAGCAATCTGTGGAGCATCTTCTCCTTCATCGAGGATATCCAACTCGTCACCATCCAGTGCTCGTA
Organism: Meandrusa payeni; assembly: GCA_029286785.1. Taxonomy (NCBI): domain Eukaryota; kingdom Metazoa; phylum Arthropoda; class Insecta; order Lepidoptera; family Papilionidae; genus Meandrusa; species Meandrusa payeni. The sequence goes on from JAGSMX010000032.1 coordinate 4,239,504, forward strand.
ATTTAGAGAAATCTATGTCGTCATCTATTATCTTGAATCTGTAAGAAAAATTAAAAATATCTTCATAATTATAATGTTACTGACTCAACATTGTGTGTTAATACTCTTAGAAGTTGGTAAATACTTGATAGATTATAAATAAGCTAATATAGCAATATTAAGATCACACTCCGACATGGCACAGAACCCTCAGCTTCTTTGAACAAAGTAGGCAGTCATCAAAGCATTGTCTGGAGAAACAGATGATTTAAGGTAAAACAGACGGCATACATGCGAAGAGCATCTACAATGTCGCACAGTTATGAAGGCCTGCGCCCAGTAGAAGCTTATATAAGTGGTCTCGATCAACGGCAGTTAAGGGACGAAGAAGAACAATACAGTTAATGGATTTCTTAGTTTTCAGACGAAGGCCAATTAATTAATATCTATGTCAAATGCCGTATAACGATTTGTAATCCCCAAATTATTGTTGTTTTTGTTAATATGAATGAAACAAGAACGAACGTACCCTTGTCCTTTTACGATCTTTTTCTTCTTCTTTTTCTTGTCGCCTGATGGTCTACCTAAGTACTTTTGCAAGTAGGCTTTCTGATTTATCGTTGCAGACATTTTCAATTAGAATTTTATGTTGAAATATCCACAAATTTACAAATAAGAATATGTTTGTAAGTTATTAGTTACTTAAAGTTGTCAAACAATTGTCATGTCAGTAGGACTTACGACGTTGTTGCTATAAACTAATAAAAATATGGTTTATAATGTTACCTAAACAAATTAAACAATATTTTTCTAATTATTTATATACATATATAGAAATAAGAGTTATAGAACTTCCTTCTTTTTCAACTTTTCGCCTCGGGCATTTTGTCTTCTGGCATCCAAAACAATATGTTTGCTTTAATTTGAATGGGGAAGCAACTTATATTTGATTTTTTTTAAGTTATAGCACCATTTAATAAATAAGATGAGGTACATTTATGGTTTTAATAATTCAAATCTTCTACAACTATAAAAATTTTTAAATTTATTTGATGTGTAACGTTATCTTTTCTTACATGCAGATCAAAATATAACCCCATTATTTTTGAAGTCAAATAAAAAAACTCCAATCTGGAAACGTTTTCAAGAATGAAAAATGATGATAAAAATTTAGAATAATTATGCATAATACATCATCCCTCTAAGTTAAATGCAAGAAGTAATAAGTTACATGAGAGATTAGTATTCTATAGCCTATTTTGAAAAAAAAACAACTGCGTCATTTTGTAGAATAACGTAGTAATAAGGAAAAATCATACAGGCTTACAAACTTACAAATAAACGTTGAATAAACATAAACTAAGAATAAGCAAAATTTGTACTAATAAACCAAGAATACGTTATACATCGTATAACACTGAGGTTTTTTAAACGGTTTTATTTAGCTCGACCCGTACGGAATTTGTTTATTTATTTGGGTCAAAATTAGAAATTGAAATTTAAGCACCTTCCCGTTGTCAGATTGATATGAAATTTGGTACATATTTAATTTCGATGACAATACAATATAATAAAATCAATAGCATTATAAATCTAAGATGGCCGCCGAAACAAAATGGCGGATTACATATTTTTCCACAACCACCACAATATGGGTATCAAATAATAGGACTACGATAGCAGAATACTGTCATTATGTCAAAATTTCAAATTCAAGATGGATGCCGTTCCAATATAGCGGACTAGGTACATATTTTTCCACAACCACCACAATATGGGTATCAAATAATAGGACTACGATAGCAGAATACTGTCATTATGTCAAAATTTCAAACTCAAGATGGACGCTGTTACAAAATGGCGTATTAGGTGGGGGCATGATTAGTCGTGTCGAGAACAGTTGCGTCCAAGATTGTGTGACGTTAGAGGGGCAGATAAAAAAGTACGGCTGAAAGAAGGATGTTGCCCTTAGTTTTGTCATGGGCATCCACCGTCCATAAAATGCAGGGCAGCACCGTCGACCATGCAGTTTGAGGAAGGACAAGCGTACGTGGCTCTAAGTCGAGTCAAGTCTCCGGAAGGGAGATTGTACTAAATTATCAGGTAAGAAACCATGTAATAATGATGCACTGAATTAATTAAATAGAATGAGGAATATTCGGTAGAAAATTTCACTAAATACTAAAAACAATAAATTAAAAATCGGTAAAAAAACTTTTAAGTTTAACGGTTTTATTTTATGTGCACTGAAAACTACAACTTTTGTTACTTACCTATCAACCTACGTGGGTGATCTCGGTCATTAATATCTCTGATGGTAGTGGTTGTCATAACATAAACCATGTCAGCGGCCAAAAGGCAGTTCATGAAAGAACACTAACACCAGGGTTTGCTTGGTAGGTAAACTAAGCAGCGCACACTATAACAAGTAAGTATTTTGACCTTCTAGTTCAGAAATATTTTACCAGGCAGAATAGCTTTTAGGCATATTAGACTAAAATAAGAGAGTGAAGTCGAAAGTAAAATGAAGCAGTAAAAGTCCGCTTCTCTGGCTGATTTGTGTAGGTAGGGAAAAAAAAGAATTTTGTGATTTTTGTGTTTGGGCAGTTAAACGGTCTGTCTAAAGTCTAGTAAAATGGTGATCCTTCCTTTGTGCTGACAAGAATACAACAACGTCTCGAACCTTTACTGGAATTACTTGTTGCTTCGAATATCTAACGTGAACGATCACCTTTTTTTTTTTTGTTCACGGGGAGGAAATCTTCAGAAAGATACCCCGCCTTCTGGGGGGAAGGCGGCGGTAATGTGGGGTTCTTACCCACTAAAACCTCCCCGGTGGCCCTTTCCTCGGTGCATGACGAGGGGCTCCGGGATCTCCAGTGGAACGCACCGGAGCCCCTCTGCACTGTGCTCAAGGAGAGCACGTCCCGGGAAGGCGACACGGGCCAGCCGATGTCGCCTTCTTCCCGGGTCCACTTTGGTGGACGACTCAGGCCCCCACCCTTGTCGCCCAGTGAACCCGAGGCCCCTTTTAGTCGCCTTCTACGACAGGCAGGGGATACCGTAGTCTTATTCTTGAGAGCCCAGAACTACAGGGCTGCGGGCCGGTCTGCCACCGGCCCGCCTGCGCCATCTCCGAACGGGATCGGCCCTCTCGCGATCCCGTTCTGCGGTCTCCTTCTGGGTCATTACTGACTCGCAGAAGGAACGTGAACGATCACCTAGCTTAAGCTTAAGCTTAGATCGATTGGTTAACAAGAATGTTAGTAAAACTTGTGAAAAAAAATATCGTTAGCATTTTTTTAAAAGGTTAATGGCTGCCGGTCAATCAAAGTAATATAGCAGCGTAATACAGCGTTACGTTTTACAGCTAAACAAGGGTTTTGTCTATGAAGAGAAAATTAGGGCATTATGTCACATTACAATTACCAGAGACAAATTGAGACAAAGGAAATAAAAAATCGTATTGCTTCGACTTTGCTTTATATTTGCTAACATTTATGTTTTAAAAAAAATCAAACGTCCTATTCCGGTCCTGGGTTGTTGTGTCCCGTATCGCTGTTATTTGTTTTCTAATTGTTGTTGTCGTTGTTATCATCATCATCGTCGTCGTCGGGTCTGTCTCTCTGTAATAAGATAAAACATGTCTTCATTAATAAAAAAAATCATTACGCACGCTCGACTTTGGGAGAAAGTGGGGAGATAAAAAGAGATATGAAACTAGAAAGAGAGAGAGTTACGTATCTTATATTACTGCAAGCGCAAGAGAGGGGGGACCAAACATTTTCTTTCTCTTTTGAACAATCTTGTATTTATTATATTTTATGTACATATAGGTAATATACAGTGTTACCTCGACATACGAATTTAATTAGTTTCGTAACCTTGCTCGTATCTCAAAGCTTATTTCCAATTGCAATTAATCGAAATGCCATTGCCACAAATGTTTTTTAAAAGCAAAAAACACGAACCCAATTTATCAAAAATACTTTGAAAACGATTAAAAAAAGCACATAGACTGAGGTCTTTTTTCTTTTTTGTTGACGAGGGAAATCTTCAAGTTACCCCGCCTTCTGGGCTTAAAGGCTGGCTTTTATAGGGTAAAAATCCCCCAGGTAGTCCTTCCTCGGTGCATGATGAGTGGGTCCGGGATCTCCAAAGGAACGCACTGGAGCCCCTCTGCACTGTGTTCTACGGAAAGCACGTCCCGGGGGAGAGGGAGGTTAATCACTCCTCCCTGTGCAAGTGGAAGGCAACACAGGCCAGCCGATTTCGCCTTCTTCCCGGATCCACGTCAGCGGACGACAAAGGCCCCCTTGTTGCCCAGTGAATGCGAGGCCCCTTTTAGTCGCCTTCTACGACAGGCAGGGAATACCGTTGTCTTATTCTACTAGCCCAGAAGTATAGAGCTCACAGTCTGAGATCTAGTCTGAGGTGAGCGGAACTGATAGAGCGCTAGAATATCATTCGTTCGGTGCCTCGTAAATTAGGGTACTCATATATCGGTGTACCACTGTACATAGATGGAGCTAAGGAAAGTTGTGTGGTCTAAAATATATTCGTTGTTTTTTCATTTTTTTCTCGATTACTTAAATAAAAACACTAGTGAAAACAAAGATAATTAGGAGAGATATAACATATAGGTTCAATATAAGCTCTAACGTCCTTCTTAACCCTAGCGAGGTAGATAGAGAAGGATTGCGATGCTATTTGCCGAGCTTATTAGGTCCCATATGCGATAGTGAGCCCGTCGCTATACATCTGGCACAATTAATTTTTAAAACAGTGTTTTTTTTTGTACAAAACCGATAAAACGGTAATTCATTGGTTAAAGCTGAGTGGGTTTCGAATCTAGTCTATCGTTACTTTTATGTGTGAGAGAATTCTATTTTTTATAATGAGAGTGCTAACAAAATATTTTTTTACCCAAATATTGCTAACAAGAATGGTTTTGGTATGGAATCGCGGATTCGGATCTACGACCTTGCATTTCGCAAACCGTACTCTGAACCATTACAATGCCACATAATTAAAATTTGAAGCCTAAACATAAGTAATACAAGACAAAATAGATGTGAAAATTTGTTCAGGACCAAATTTTTTTTTACTTACCAAGTAACCGTGGGCCTGGAAAATGTATGACAAATAATGTTGAAGTAATTCAAGTAAAGTATTAGTGTGAATAAATACAGATATTAAATTTACGATTTGACTTTTTTTTTGACGAACTACACAGTTTGGCCAGAGAAGCCGGTCTTAAGTGCTTCACCCGGAGAGGTGGCATAGCTCTTAGGTCGCTTAGCCTGAACCTCTATCGGTAATAACTCGACACAAGGGACCCGCCGGTGGTACGATTTGAGAACACAAGCACCACACCACTATAGGCATTACATCAATATAGGGAATGTGATTTTTGTTTTATTTATGGGGTCCTGAGATCCTGTTGTTAAAGATCATGCAACAAGTTTGGCCTATTATTAAATATTATCTTTTTTCTCCTCTTCCTCCCGCTACTATTGCGGCTAAGAGCATGACCAGCTCGCAGTATTCAAAGAATTCTTTTCTGATATTGTCGGAGGCAGCTAAGCTGACTATGTAGTCCTCGGTGATGACGGTATCCATTCTGTGTTCGCGGTGTCATGGCGGTGTACTGCGAATCTTGGGCAGTGTAAGATAATTCGCGGCACAGTTTCCTCGCTCGTCCCATCGCAGGCACAGAATGGATCCGCAGCCAAGTTATATTTATGCAGGTACGATTTGTTGACCCGAGGGTTGCTCCCAGAGAATGGGTCTTCGAGTCTTCGTCAACTTATGCGTTTAAATCGCGTAAAAATGACATATATTATCGTTTATTCATTTTAGTTAAATGATATTATAATATTTATATTGACATATCTGTTTATGTATTTTTAAATGAAAATTTATTTGTCTATGTAAGATTCATAAAACGCTAATATTAGTGTTGTGGCGTTCATTACATCTACTTTAAAGAGTTAGTTCTGAAAAGAACTGAGTTGTTCTCAAGGAAACTAGTAATACAGTCCTGAAAAGGACTGATAGATAAAGTTCTCAGTGAAATTATTAATATAGTCCTCAAAAGGACTGATAGATTGTTCTCCGTGAAAATATTAAAAACACAGCCAGACGGGTACAACTCGACTGGCTTAACACAATGGCCGCGCAATGTCACGCGCCGGATTCACCGCTATTTTATTGGACAAAAATACTTCCATATTTTGTATATAAAGAGCAACATTTACTCAAATAAGTCATTCTGAATTCCACAGTCTACTTCAACTACTACAACACTATTTTATTCAACTCTTATCCAAAGTTCTGCCCAAGTATCATGCCAAAGTGGCACCACGCTCTGCTCTTAAACACTAAAGGTTATTATTTTGATTTATTTTGATGACTAAAATATCTACTTACGTAGTTGTTAGAGTGTGCATAGTGAGAATAGTCCTAGGAAGACATAAAGCGAAATTATAATAATAGTTAATAAAACGCGACAGGAGTAGGCAAAGGATATCTGTCTTTAATGATGAAAAACATAGGGAAGCAAAACTTTGTACCCCTACTAACGAAAATTGCACAAGAGTAGTTTACCATCTGCGAATTATGTGTGATTTCAACGCTTCGATTCTTGTGTTGAAGTCAATTTTTTACTGCAGAACAGGGCTAGTATATATAAATGTATGGGCACAGGCCTTTTTTCTACGAGTTTTCCTCACGCTCTTTCACCGCCGAGCACGTGCAAAAAACTTTGTTTATAAACTTTTTAAGTGTCTAAATTGCAATGTAATAATAATAATATAGTTTATTTGCATCAAAAAAAAAGTTGAATACATATAAAAGTGAGTCCCTTAACTCCCGAACTAGCGTAAGCTGTATCTCAGGAGCTAATGTCTTCCCCCGTCATTTTTGTAATCTTAAACATTGAGAAAGGAAAAAAAGATAAAAAATTGAGTAACAAAATATAAATAAAAATAAAGTTGAAAATAAAATATGTTTTTAAATGTATTTGTGTGTATGTGTGTGTGTGTGTTACTGTGTTTGCACAATAAACAAACTATCAATTTATAATTATTAATTTTTCAATTGCTTCATAATTATACTGTTTAAGCCATGTAAGTATTGTCTTTTTAAATTTATTATTTGTATAACTTCTCACTTAATTTATGTAGTATATATGTTAATCAATGTATATATCTCAATCAATTAATGACCACTTACCGGCTTGTAGTAAGTCATGTAGGAATGGTCATCCTGGAAATTATACAAGTAAATTTATAAAACAAAAATACTAGATAGGAACGTAGTTAAAAAGTAAAAATATTACATTAAAATTCTAGTGGAAAGAAAATTAATTTTCGGGTATACAGTTTGATCGCGTATCTTTGGCGCTGTGTGCGAGAACAACCAATGGCGGAGCCGTTATAACCAGAAGCTTTATGACCTCTACCAGGAACTGCACGTGGCGGGGCAAATCAAATTAAACAGATGGGCTGGTCATGTGTAGAGAATGGATGAAGTCAGGATACTCAAGGCAGTTATGACGAGGGACCCCGAAGGTCAAAGAGATCGGGGAAGACCAAAGCTCCGCTGGATAGACGGTGTCAATCCAGACGCCAAAGAAATTGGCTGCGGCCATGGATAGACCGAGGTGGAGGATGTTGCTTGACCAAGCCAAGGCTCACAAAGGGCTGTAGAGCTTATAGAAGATACATTTTGATCAATAATAATAAAAAAAACTACTTTATAAAATGATCTTAACACTTTAACTTTATTTACAATGATTTAAACAATATATATAATTAATAATAGCGCCATCTATCAAAATCAGATGACATTAAAAATCTTACGCTTTTATTTAACGTTATGGACGTGTTTTGAAGGCTAGCGTACCGGAGCCCCTCCGCACTGTGCTCTCAGAGAACACGTCCCGGGGGAGAGGAGTGGAGGGAGAAGGTTAATCCCTCCTCCCCTGTGCCCTCTACGACAGGCAAGGAATCCCGTAGTTATATTACGAAGTTCCGGCGCCTATATTCTTTTCTTTCTTCCGTAATCGTGCACATTGTCGTTTTTAAGGGCTTACTGAGTCCTGGATCGTCAAATTGTCATTTAGCTACAAATATTTCAGTCGACAAGCAACACTTCAGTAATATTTCATACTTTTTTTAGAAATTCCCCGGGGGTATCTTCGGAATCATTAAGGAAATCAAAGAAACCGAATCTCACTTCTTAATTTTTCATATAATACGTGCACAAATATAATACAGACGAATTGAGAACCATTTGTATTCGGTTGAAATTTAAAATTATCTGCTGTCCAAGACAGTACATATAAATTGACATGCACAAATCTCAGTACAAAAGTGTATCATAAGCAGTTTTATTAGTTTTAAAAAAATGTTTATAAATTTTTTTATTACAAAAATTACTAGCATTCTTCTTGACCATTCCGACTAAGCTTCAGATAAGACTACGGTATCCCCTGCCTGTCGTATAAGGCGACTAAAAGGGGCCTCGGGTTCACTGGGCGACAAGGGTGGGGCCTTTGTCGTCCGCTAAGGTGGACCCGGGAAGCCTTGCACTATGAGGGCACAGGGGAGGAGAATCCTTCCTCCCGGGACGTGCTCTCCTTGAGCACAGTGCAGAGGGGCTCCGGTGCGTTCCACTGGAGATCCCGGAGCCCCTCGTCATGCAGCGAGGAAAGGGCCACCGGGGAGGTTTTAGTGGGTAAAAACCCCACATAACCGCCGCCTTCCCCCCAGAAGGCGGGGTATCTTTTTTTGAAGATTTCCTCCCCGTTAACAAAAAAAAAAAAGATCTAATGTTGGGTTCGAACCTAAGACCTTACGGTTTTGCAGACCGTACCCTAAGCCAATTAAGCTATTACCATTTGTCTGTGTACATTTTTTGACATAGAAATATTATGGTTACAAATGTGTACAAGATATTTACCTTGGCGTTGTTGTAATGGTATGGATACTGTAATAAACATTTTGTAAATGATTAATTTAATATAAGTAAAACCAAACTCTCATCAAACTATCCATGACGTACATTCTTTGCAATAAAAAATGAATCATCAAAATTGATTGACGTGATATTGAGTTATTCGTCCATTTGTTGCGCACGTTAAAGTTAAAAGTTAAAGTTACACAGTTACAGGCCTTCTCTGTAAAGAGAGTATAAGGGCATAGTCCACCACGCAGCCCTAGTGCGGATTGGTAGACTTCACATGCCTCAGAAAAATTTTCTAAGACATGTAGGTTTCCTCACGATGTTTTCCTTCACCGCCGAGCGCGTGGTTAATCAGCACATAAAATTGCAACAGCAAATTTATTGGTGCTGGCACCGGGGATCGAACTCGGGTTGCTAGCGTATTATGCAACAAGAGCCAACCGCCTGGACACTGAGCTACCACGGTGCGCACGTACTTAATGAAAATGTAACACTTATTTGATTTTATAGCCATTGTCAGAGCGGGACCAAATTGAAATTGGACCAAACGGAATGTACCAGCTTTCAAATAAATAAAGAATTATCAAAACCGGTTTACACAGTCGAAGGTTATGAGGTTGACAATGATAAAAATACAGTCGAATTGAGAACCTCCCTTTTTTGAAGTCGATTAAAATTTTTTACCGTACCTGGTCACCGTAGTAGTGATGGGGAACCTGTAACAAAGTAAAGTAATAATTTTTAAGGAATATTAAATATAGAATTTAAATTTGATAACTGAATTTGGATGTTGATTTCTGCTTATCATCCTAGCTGATGATTCCGCAGTTCCTCAGACCACTCTCCATGGTAAATGCAATAGAGAATGCAACGATTCCACATCTTAGTAGACCAAGTACATCGGGAAGACCTTGATCGCCGACAATTCGTGCAGCTCTATGTTGAACACGGTCAAATAGAAGGCAAACGCGGAGTAGGACGCTCGATGACTAGGTGGCGACGATTTTCGTAGGACGGGTGACAGAAGCTGGATGAGCTGGAGGAGGAGCAGCCTATGGCCATTTTTTTTTTGTTAACGGGGAGGAAATCTTCAAGAAGATACCCCACCTTCTGGGGGGGAAGGAGGCGATTATGTGGGGTTTTTACCCACTAAAACCTCCCCGGTGGCCCTTTCCTCGGTGCATGTCGAGGGGCTCCGGGATCTCCAGTGGAACGCACCGGAGCCCCTCTGCACTGTGCTCAAGGAGAGCACGTCCCGGGGGGGGGGGAGGTTACTCCCTCCCCCCTGTGCCCTCATAGTGCAAGGCTACACGGGCCAGCCGATGTCGCCTTCTTCCCGGGTCCACCTTAGCGGACGACAAAGGCCCCCACCCTTGTCGCCCTGTGAACCCGAGGCCCCTTTTAGTCGCCTTATACGACAGGCAGGGGATACCGTACTCTTATTCTTGAGAGCCCAGAACTACAGGGCTGAAAGCCTATAGCCTATGGCCAGCAGTGACCTGTTGCAGGCCGATTATGATGATGAAATATTAGTTTATTTAACTCACTCTTTCGCCATAGTACTGGAAGAGAAGTGAATATCGTATTCAATATTTTTATTATAAGCATATAACCAAATCATTAATATAACTGCTCATTGTCGAAAACCATAAAGAGTGACGACATGACGCGAGTAAGCATACATAAACACGAGTGTGATTTACACCAATCGGCTGAAGTAACAGTTCTTTAGCTCCATATATATGTATGTAAATTTAGAATATGAATATATTTATTATTAACACACACAGATTTGGTTACAATTATAAACATTACACAAATTAAACGAACATCCAATGTAACAATTGCAGCACATATTATTGGTACACAGTGACCCCCAAACTAAGCAGACGCTTGTATCTTGGGAGCCAGAGTTGCGTTGTCGAGTTAGCATTTTGCACAAAGTTTTAGTGTTTTTATGTATTATTTAGTTAATAAATGTATATATACATATATATATATATATAGTGTGTGTTAGGCCAAGTATATATATACAGCCGCGTGTGTGGGGTGTATAGTGTTCATGAGTGTGTGTTCAAGTGAAAATGTGCGCGGGCACTGCTTTCTCTTGCTTACAGTGTGATTAAATCAATAGACTTACACTGTCTTAGATATACGAAATGTAACCGGCAATGAGAAAGACATAGAAATATGCGCTCGCACCTTTCTCTCTTGCCCGTATAACGGAACTCTCTATCTTTCGATATTTATTAACTTAAATCTCCTGCCGTTGTGACGTACCGTTGAGCCCCTTAAGGGAAAGAGCTCCGAATGTTGGAGAAAGGCCTTGAGAAAGAACTTGTAGGGAGTCAAGAAGGTGCGTGTGGGGCCACACGTCCAGACCCAGTACCCTCCCGCCTTTCGGCCCATATAACCGCGAGTTTGGTGGGGCCATGGGAGACGGTGGGTAGGTGTAACTTAAATCTCCTGCATTTGATTGAGTGAAGGATATGCCAACAGTCTAGTTTATTTAGAGATCTTTGGTCGTTTACTCTGAACTTCTATTGGGTGTAACTCCGCGTGAAGTGTTACCCTAATCGTATTGGCATACCGATCTAAGGGCCCTTGAGAGGTTCGAACGATTTGGTAACTTGATAGCTTTTATCGTAGTTGTATTGTATATTGGGGTTGGGTTTAATAACACGTGATATTTAAATAAATGATACCTTGTCGGCGTAGTACTGCGGTTGGGGAACCTGTGGGAATGAAGATTCCAGTATATCAGATCTGTTGTCTACTATATATTAGACGATAAATAAATCAGCATCGAAAAAATAGATAACTCCTAGTGCGGCAGTCGCCATTTTGATTACTTCTGCTTGAGGGGCAAGCTCCCGTTGTTATCCCGCCCAAGCAAACAGCGTCTGTGGCATAGTACCGCTCCGCGAATAAACCTTTTTTTAATAGTTGCGAAATATTTGTATTATTAAGATTCCAAAAATATGACTTAAATGCACACGTTCCATACAAAAAATCAGTTTTATTTTACGCTAAGGAATTGGCGAAGATAAGTATTTGTCATACCAAAATTTCATGATGGCGGCCGCCACAACATTTTGAAATTAAAAGTGGAATGTGAAACGCTACTTTCCGAATTATCATTATCATTACGGAGATAGATAGGCGCCTGCATTATCTTTCTTATTCTAGTTTCCTAATTTTAGTACTTTCCTAGTCTTATGTTGTCATAAACCTACCAATATCTCAATCAACAGTCTTCTGGTATATCTTCGCAATAATAAATATCATATTTCGCAATTCGCATTAATAGGACAAAATTCTAAATTCCATCGACACCATCTTGACGGTTGGCGTTCCATGAGCGTACGTTTTTGGCGTAGCTTTTTTCCCCATTCTATCAACGTGTGGAACTAGCTGTCGCCAGCGGTGTTTCCAAACCATACGATTTGGGGACCTTCAAGAAACGAGACTTCTCCTTTCTCAAAGGCCGGCAACGCATCTGCTGCTCTCCCAGTTCATGGACGACGGTGATCACTTAATATCAGCTGAGCTTACGGTTCGTTTGCCTCTTATTCTTATAAATAAAAAAAATCATCAGTGCTACCTTATCAGCGTAGTACTGCTGTTGAGGAACCTGTGGAATGAGAGTAATTCCGTATATATATCAGGGACAAAAAAGATACAGACGAAAAGAACCCTCTTTTTTGAAGTCGGTTGAAAAAATAAAGGACATCAAATTAAAAGTGGAAATTTAAACGCTACTCTGCTTCTCTTATATTTCTGAATTATATTATGATAGTTATATTATGAAGTTCTTAAGCTTATATTCTTCTTATTCCGTTCAATGTCGTTACTGTTAAGGTGTATTTCGCTACTATCTATATTAGTTTTCGATTGTCATAAACCTACCAATATCTCAATCAAACAAAAGCATACTTTTAAATGAATTTTAGAATTTCTTTATATATTCGGAGCCCAACAAAATTAATTTGGAAACTAATTTAAAAAAAAACAAAATCGTTTCAAATGACGGCACTAGAAGTGCACAAATATTATTGAGAATCTACAATTGGAGTCAGTTAAAACGAAACTAATACTATAGCATTCTAACTGGTGGGTGCCTAAGAAGGTCCCACCGCGCCAGCCAGATGCTTCAAATCATAATAATAAATTATTTCAAAATTACCTTATCATTGTACAAATAATAGGGGACCTGAAAATTGAAAAATAGTAATAGAAATATCTTAAATGAACTAATTTGATCAAATTGTTCTTTTCCTGACTTCTACGTCACTATTTAAAGGGACGCTACGTTCGTAGCTTTCGTAGACGTCGTAGCACAGTTGGCGTTACACGTATTTTATTCCGCGTAGGCGTTAAAGTATCATGACCGTAAATATCGTTTATCCTTGTAAGTTTTTTTTGTCTCAACCCAACAAACGCATCATCAACTTAGGGTTTCAGTTATCAAAGACAGTGGTTATGAGTTAAGATAAGGTCAGCCATTAGCTCAGCACTATAGTTCTGGGCTAATAGAAATAGGCTATGGTTTCCCTTCCCTTTTTTTTTTTGGACGAACTAACACAGTTGGCACAGAGAAGCTGGCCTTTACTGCTTCACCGGATTTGAGAGGTGGCATAGCTCTTAGGTCGCTTAGCCTGAACCTCTATTTAGGTGGTAACTCGACACAAGGGTCCCCCCGGTGAGGGGTAACCTCGGCTTGGACGGTTACCATTATTACGCGTTAGCAGTCCGATCCGAGGGTGCCTGAGAGGGCTGAACCACGACTCGGTCGGTAGCTATTTTATTAACGAAATCTACTGGGACAATCTAAGCTAAACTAACTTATATGCCACTTCGGGAAGTTTCCCTTGCCTGTCGTAAATGGCGACTAAAAGGGGCCATCGGATTCACGGGCGACAACGGTGTGGGCTCTTGTAGCCGGGAGGAAGGCTTTAACACTGCGAGGGTGCTGGGGAGTAACTCTTCCCTTTGAACGAGCTTCGGCCTAGTGCAGAAGGGCACCGGTGCGTTCCCATGGAGGTACCGGAGCCTCTTACGTAGTATTGTACTTCCGACACCTTCCCCTTAGAAGGCGGGGTATCATTGGAAGACGCCAAAAAAGAAAGGTCATCCGTTTTTGTTTATTTTTAGAATATTTAATTATATCCAAATTTGTACTGTTTGTTTCATTATATTAAATCGTCTGTATACAAGAGTAGTAATTGTATGTGTGCTTGCTTAATTAAGGACTGGGAAGATGCACTTTGAGAACAAAACTAAAGAGTATTACTACGCGTTATACTAATTGCCAATTAGTAAGCGTAGCTGGGTTCAAAAAAGTGTTTTATATCTTATTATATACTATAAATAGTCTTTAATGGGAAAACGTTGTAAAGTGAAACAGTACAGGCTGTAACTTCCCTAACTTTTAACATATTTGGAACATGCTCCAGTGTTAACAGAGCATTAGGAAATTACCTAATTAATGTAGATTTCTTCACGATGATTACCACAGAGCGCATGGTCTTGCGATGGTCTCGAGCGACAGGTCTTGGACGGCGGTCGCCTCCTTCTGTGAGACGGTCATGTCCCAGAAGGAGGCTGACGAGCGGGTCAGGGAGGGGAGCACAGAGGCGGGGGAGCCTCCGCAAGCGACGTATCGGGGTGCGCAGGAGGCGTTATGAACGCCTCCTCTTGCTTCCCCCGTAGTCCGAAGCGGGGCCAGGATGGGTACCTGGCCCCAGCATACTTCGGCGTCGTCGGGACTTTTCTGAGTGCCGGAGAAGTCCCCTTTGAGGATGAAGTCCGGTCTTTGCCGGGACCGGCCGGTCGTTGGGGTGTCCTGTCGTTGACAGATCCGGGGCACCCCGCTCACAACGGCTGATGTCATTCGCGGAAGGTTTAGTGGGTAGGGGCTGCCCAGGTCGAGTCCTACACATCCCTCCGGGCCCACCCAGGGTACCGGAGGATGGTCTATAAAAAGATTCCCCCGCGTGAACAAAAAAAAAAAGAGCGCATGGTATAAACACTCAAAATTTCCACAAACAATTTCACTGGGGATCAAACTCGGGTCGCTAGCTTACTGTGCAATTAGAGGCAAGTGTCCGGACACTTAGCTACCTTCGCTCATTCATGTATTTATTAGTAACACCAAATTTCACATGATAAAAATCTACAACAAAATCACTTGATAAAATGTATGCCCGGATTATGACAATGGCTCATCCCCTGTCTCATAAGGAATCTAATAAACAGAATTTTGAATAGCTATTGACATCTCTGTCTACTTCGCTAGAGTTGCAAGACGTGAGGGCTTATGATATATTTCATTGTAATATTTACAGTGTAGTAAATACGGCCGGGAACTTGCTGGAAAATACATAAACTCATAATATTATTATTACGTAATACTTATTTAAAAAAAAAATTGTTTAAAGAAATTTAAGTATAATTACAGTACAGGGGTTACAGTATGTGACAGAGTTGAAAAAGTTAGGTTACTGTGATTAGAGAATGTTTTGGAGAAAGGTCGTCCGAAGTACATGTGGAATACATCCCTGAGGAAAAAGGGGTAGGCAAAGATTACCGATTTATCACGGTAACGGTAGTCGTTTGTTTCTCCTAAAAGATACTTTATACTGTAAAATCTTGTGTTTTTAGAAGTTAATGTGTTTTCTAAAAACCTAGTCCATATAAGCACCTGGCATGCAAGTAAGTGATTGCGTTGAGCTTGATAAATCTCTCTGGTAGGTGAAGTTAAAAAAATATTTAAACCTTATTGCTGTAGTACTGGTAGTTTTTCTGAAATAATACAATTTATTTAAAAACTTTGCATTTCCTCTTAACATCAGGTTGAATCGTACTCAAGTAGTAACTTTGAAAGTATAAAAAATACAAATTTCATTAATATAGAATTAATTAATTTCAAAGAGTTTCAAGTTAAATCACAACATACAGTACATTTATTATATTGATATATATATATATATTTATAATATAACTAATTATTTAGAAGTGAGGTAATATAATTAATTACCTTATCACTGACGTATTTGTAGATGTTCTGAAACAAGAAACAACAAAAAGATAAGTGATTAAGAATCGGACTAGAATTTTTTCACCTTTTAGAGTTAAGACTGTATAGATGGTCACTTAAGTTTCGACGATGGCGTTATTTTCTGGTTAGATGTTGAAGGTTGAAGCTGGTCTTCAACCGGTTCTTTTGGTTATCGTTAGGCGAGGCCTATTTCGTACCGTTACTTTGTAGATTATTTCGATTTCCATGTCGCAATGTTTAACATAGATAGGGGCTCAATTCAGTCACGGAGACCTGATAAGAATATTTTTATTAAGTAAGTCAATGCTCCTAATACGCGTAATAATCTGTACCTATGTAATTGTGACTCAACCTTTTTCGATACAAATTCATTTATGAATCTCCACATCTCTATTGTAATTTTACATGATTCAGTATTCACTGCTGGTAAGCGCTACGGTGCTATGCCGTATTATCTACGTAGCACCGTAGTGTTTAAGAAGTTCTTCTGTATAGGGAAGAACATCCTATTAGTTCACCTAGATGATCTCTGGAGACCTAAACGATAAAGGAACCAAGGACGCTTAACCTGGAACACTACATATATTGCCTCGGTTGGAAATAAGGGCCAGGATGCTACGTCGTAGTATAATTGGCGCCTACGTCGTAGCCAAAATTACTCACATCTTTGGGTTACGGTTAGGTGACCATGAAGTCGTTAAGATAGTTTAAAAATTACTTAACATACAAACACCAAGAATTGTTAGTGACGACTCTTCCTTAAAAATTGTCCAGTACACACGACAATGTTACTTAGAAATTAAAAATAACTTACGTCATTGCCCTTGTTATAGTAATTCTAGAAAAAAGAGAAACAAAATTTACATTGTATTCTTTTCTTATTACATTTTTCTTCTTACAAAAAAATTGCGCAATTTATATGGGTACTTGTAGTGACAATTAAAAATAACAATGGAATGCAAAAGTGGTTCGAAACAAGAATTTGTTTTGTTCTAAAATAAATGTATACTTACGTTGTACCCATACTGGATTGAGGACTGTTAGGAAAAAAGCAACAATTTAATAAAATACATGTATTAGACGCGTTAGTTCGATTCAGGAACACACTAGACGACTAGTGTAGCTTAGAGCCTATTCCCGTTAATCGTGACGGCTTTTACATACGAAGTTAACTTAGCCGTAGCTTGCTAAAAGAGTCAAGGGAATTCTAGGATGTTTTTAACCTAGACAGACAACATAAATAAATAGTATATATATATATTTTTTACTCACCGATTTCTCTTGCGGTGCAACCTGCTCAAGTTGAACACAATTAAAAATATTAAAAATAAATATCAAAAAAATTAAGATAATGAAAGATATTAGCCTAACTTATGTCTAAAGTAAACTAAGTATTAAAACTGCGCTTCTGTTTAGGACAGAAGTAAGCACCACCCCTGTGCTTAACCTGGAACATAATATATTTTGCCTCAGTTGGGAATAAGAGCCTAGGAATTACGACGTAGCAGCCAGGTATTTAAACGATTTTGGGGTCGTCGAGATCGTTTAAATATTACTTTACACAGAAACACCACGAAGTTGTTTAAATACGATTATTAAGAATAATAAAAGTGAGATAAATTTATAAAATATCTAATATGTAACACTTCATTATACGTTTATGATGTACACATTTTTTATTATGGTGAGAAAGTTTCCCCCTATAATGCATTAATAATGTGCTTTATGATACATGAATTAAAGTGCTGAAAAAAATATTTAAACACTAAATTTTATACACTTGTCTAAGTTTTTAACATCATGGCAGCAGACGCGCGCACACACCCACACACACACGCACAGACACACACATGCGAACACACACACGAAAATGCTCAGTCACATAGATAAGTACTCAACAATTTCAAAGGTATGTTATTCTAAGAAAAAAAAATAACCTATTTCAAATTTAAAAATTTAAATCCTCATATGTAGTCCTAATTTTTTTGGAGGGTGGGCGTTAATAGCGGCGACACAATATCCTTTTTATTAATGTTGCTATTATCGTATACTTTACTGTATAAACTTTGTTATGGTTTTAAATAAAGATTTTTATTATTTTTATAGTGACAACCTTTATTTGTCCTTGTTGGGTACAGGCCTTCTTTGTAAATAGCGTTAGGGCATCCGCCACTCGGCCTTAGTACTAGTTGGGTAATCCACATATCTTATCCGTGAATTAGGAACCGACCGAGTCGTGCTTCGGCCCTCTCGGGTGCCCTCGGGTCGGAATGCTTACGCGTAACATAGTAAACGTCCAAGTCGACGTTACTCCTCACCGAGCGGACCCTTGTGTCTAGTTACTAGAGATAGAGGTTCAGGCTAAGCGTCCTAAGAGCTACGTCACCTCTCACTCCGGTGAAGTAGTCAAGGCTTCTCTGGCCAATCTGTGTAGTTCGTCATTGAAAAAAAACCCACAAATCTTAGAATTTTTTCTCAGACGTGTAGATTTCATCACGATGCTTTCCTTTCACCACCGTGCACCTGATAAATCAGTGCTTTTCAAAAGACAATTTCATAAGTGGCGGATCAGTATTCTAGCGTACTAACTTGACGTGACCGGCCGGGAACGTAGTCATCACAGTACAGTTAACACAATACTAGTATATAAGCAATATACAATTCAGTCACATTTTAAAAGGAAATACAAATTTCGCTCCAAATGAATAATGTCATTCGTTGAACAAAATAATGGATTCTTAAATACCAGACATTACTTTAGTAAGCCCGCGGGAGAGAACTAATCTATTTGTGCGTTCCAGTCCGGAAACTTTGACCGAAGTCTTCTTGAAGAAAAATGAGATTTTGAAACAAAAAGTATTATTATTTGAATTGTCTGCAAGAAACGGGTTTTCTATTTAGTTATGTTTGATAATAATAGGGGTGCAGGACGACGACACGGGGTGGTACCATGTAGTCGTGATAGACCGCGAGTATTTTGGATGTAGCAATTCTGACGACCCCTCGGTAGCGCTGATGTGTTTTTAGTCAGTGTGGACCCATTATAAAACGTCATCGTTCCCGCAAGGGCATGGATGCGTAGGGATTTTCCCATGAAAAATGTTTAATGATATTAAATAGAGTATGCTTTTTTTTTTGTTCACGCGGGAGAATCTTTTTACAGACCATCCTCCGGTACCCTGGGTGGGCCCGGAGGGATGTGTGGGACTCGGCCTGGGCAGCCCCTACCCACTAAACCTTCCGCGAATGCCATCAGCCGTTATGAGCGGGGTGCCGCGGATCTGTCTGCCGGCAAAGACCGGACTTCATCCTCAAAGGGGACTTCTCCGGCACTCAGAGAAGTCTCGACGACGCCGAAGCATGCTGGGGCCAGGTACCCATCCGGATTACGGGGGGCGGCAATAGGAGGCGTTCATAACGCCTCCTGCTCACCCCGATACGTCGCCTGCGGAGGGGGGTAGCCTCTGCGCTCCCCTCCCTGACCCGCTCGTCAGCCTCCTTCTGGGACATGACCGTCTCACAGAAGGAGGCGACCGCGATGCTTTAGCTTTACCAGACCTATTTTACTGCTTTTCCTATTTTGAATCTTTACTTACGTATTTAAAATGTAGGCTCTGAAATTAAAGTTTTGGTTATAAAATTTAAATTGACTTATACAGATAAATAAACTCTCACATCCTCACCCCAGCAGGTAAGGGTAAGGATTGAACTGTCTGGTTTTAACGAGCTTATTAGGTTTAATTGATTTAGTGTAAGTACCAAAGTATTTCTTTATTGCCATTTTATGTGCTAATTTATCATTTCCTCGACAGTGAAAGAAAACATCGTAAAGTTGTCTGAGATAGACTGAGAGTTTTAGGGTCGCGGACTATGTCCTTATACTCTATTTACACAGTAGTTCTGTGCCCAATGTGATAGACACATACTTTAACTTTAAATACTTATATATGATAATTAGACAAAAAAGTGTCCGTGCGGTCGCCTGAAGTTGCATAGTACGCTAGCAAACCGACTTCGATCTCCGGTATATACCAATAAATTTGTTGCGCCAGTTTTATGTGCTGATTTATAACGCGCTTAGCAGTGAAGGAAAACATCGTGAGGGAATCTGCATGTCCTAGAATTTTTTTTTAAGACATGTGAACACTGCCAATCCGCACTAAGGTCGCGTGGCAGACTATGGCCTTATGCTCTCTTTACAGAGAAGGCCTGTGTCCAGCAGTAGGACCTATATAAAGGCTGTTGATGAACTCGATTATGTTATGGCTTAAATTGATAGTCTTTTAATTTAAATTTACTTACTGATCACTTCAATACTTACTCCCAAATCGTAGAGTCTCGAGTTGGTCTTGAAACAGAGGTAAATTTTATAATAACATAAAGAATAGATTTAAATATAGGTCAGATAAGCAGTACTCCTGCACGCATCGTCATGAGGTTTCTCTCTATGTCATCCCAACCACCAGTTGCATGGACCCTGCTTCGATGACGGTGGCACACTGGCTGTTTTTATAATACCAGCCTTATAGTTCTGGGCTCGTAGAATAAGGCTACGGTATCCCTGCCTGTCGTAGAAGGCGACTAAAAATGGCTTCGGATTCACGGGGCGACTATAAATGGCTTCGGATTCACGGGGCGACAAGGGTCTTTATCTTCCGCTAAAATGGACCCGGGAAGAAGGCGACATCGACTGGGGATGAACCCACTGGGACATGCTCTCCGTACTGCAGCTCCGGTGTGTTCCATTATTGATCCCGTAGCCCCTAACCATGCACCGAGGAAGGGCCACCCGTGGGGTTTTAGTTGGTTAGAATCGCACATAACCTTACCTAGACCACGTTAACCACATATCTTGTCAAAGATTTCCACCCGTTAGCAAAATTTTATAAGAATATTTACAATATTAACTTGAGATTTAAAAATAAATAAATAAATAAACAAATGAAGTTTTAAAGGTCATGTTGGGATATCGAGGTTAACAAATTGCCGTTTCTTGGTTTTTAAAGTACAAAAAATCACTTGGCATAGCAACCAACGGCACCTAAGAAGCTTGTTGAAAAGCGCGCAGCGAAATCTGTCTCTCTAGCCTACAAGGATGTGAGGATCATGCGCTGCATCTTTAGACTATCTCCAGAAGAACATCTGTCGTCACTCCATCTGGTGCAAAAGACCTTAACGAGCAGATAATTTACATCTAGGTCAATAATAGACGTCTACTTATTTAGTATTCGTTATTTATCTAGTTTAAACTTACGTTTTTGTTTTTGGATGGATTCTGAAAGGAAGAAATAGTAATACTGTTTTTATATAGAATAAGCAAACTGATATCTTAGCAGCAGTGATAACCTTGTGCGTAAGCAGTTCAATTTACGATCTGATAGTCACTGGTTTTAAACCCAGTTACACAGTTTTAATCCCAGTAAGCTTATAATTATAAGCGTCAATAGCCTAATGGTTTAGGGTACGGCCTGCGAATCGTAAGGTCGTGGGTTCGAATCCACCATTGGACTATTGCCGTCAACCATGTCCTAGCACAAGCTTAAGCTTAGTTGGAATGGTTAACAAGATTGTTAGTAATATTTCTGAAAAAAAAAAGAAATTTTGCTAGCTTTCTTTTTTTTAAAAAAAAAATAATAATTTTCTTTTCGGTTTTACTATATAAATTATAATTTTTCATTTTTTTTCTTCAGTATTTAGCTTAAGCTTGTGCTTGATTGATGGTTCATGTCAATAGTCGAATGGTGGATTCGAACCTAAGACCTTACGAATCGACAGGCTGTACCCTATACCATTAGGCTACTTATTATTTGAGGCCTACAGAGAAAGGCACGTTAAATAATTACAGGGGGAGGCAGGTTCGCGGATGTCAACGAGAGCGGTCCCGTAGGATGTATTCGGTGTCGTAGAATGTGGTAGATTATTATCCGGCGGTGTTGAGTTGCGTAGTACGCTAGCAACCCATGTTGGACCCCGCTACCGTCATCAATGAAATTTGTTGTTGCAATTTAATGTACCGATTTACCACGCGCTAGACGGTAAAGGAAAACATCGTGACGAAACATACATGTGTTAGAAAATTTTCTACAACATGTCCGTCAAAACTAGGGTCGCGTCACGGACTATGCTACTTATAATCTTTATAGTGAAGGTCTGTGCCCAACAGTGGGGCATATATACGAGTATATAAACTTTAACTAACTTAAATGAGAGATTTGAGAAAAAATTAAAGGTCTAGAATGTGCCAAAGGACATAAATAACTGGTGGAATGTGAATACTCAAAAATGAGACTGAAAATGAAAGCTAATAATATCACATTGTTATCAATAGATTAAAGATTAATCGGACAAAAATTTCCGTCTCTATTTACTACGTTCGGATTGAAAAATGAGCTTGTGAGAGTCGAGATATTATATAATATTTGACAATATTATCATCTCTCTCTAGTGTCGGTCTATCATGTCTGACATGAGGTCCCTCATGTGATGATTTGCTTCCACCGGCTTCTGTCCAGTGCGTCTCTTACAGCACTGTAAAATTTGGAGGACGACGGGTCTTTTACTTGATCGGACCACCTTGTTGGTGAACGGCCGCGAGATCTTTTTCCTGCGGTGTTCCCAACTACGATCAGTTTATCTAGACTTTCGTCGCTTCTGCGAATTGTGTGTCCGAAATACGCCAGGATTCGTTGTCGGCATATGGTAGACAAACGAGTCTTAATTTGTAGTTGGCTTAGAATAGATGCGTTGGTGCGTTTCGCAGTCCAGGGTATCCTTAACATACGCCTCCAGCACCACATCTCGAATGCATCGATCCTTTGCCTCTCTCTGGCTGGGATGGTCCACGTTTCCACTCCATACCATACAGGAAAATAGGGAATACCAAGGCACGTATCAATCTCATCTTGGTTTTGATACCAATTCCTCTTTTCTTCCAGATGTTGTTTAAATGGGTCATAGAATCTTTTGCCATCCCAATCCGCCTTTTTATTATCATAATTAATAATTTTTTTCATGAAGGTAAACGCACCTATAACCGCGGTATGGCGTTAATATTTTTTTTTGTTTTATACTCGGTAATACGAGCTACGTACCGCGGTAATAGATAAAAACGGTATGGCATACCCCGGCAATAGAGAAAGTAGTAGTCCTGACTAAAAGCAATTTTTAATAAGTATAACGCTTCAAACTAAATAAATAAAAAGCGGACGTCTATCAAACGCAAAGAAAAAATCTTATTAGTCAAGGACAGTCCTCATTTCATAATATTTTACCCTAAAGTTAAATACCCTCGATTTACCGCGGCAATAGGTGCTTTTACCTTAAGTCTCCTTTGCCTGTGGGCTTTCATCGTACAGCTATAGATGAATAAGGGTGATCGAATGGAAATATAATCGGCAGACGTTATGGAGAATGCCACCCAAGATGGAGCGACGACCTGCCCAGGTATGCGGAAATACTAAACCTAATAAGAGTGTTTAAAACAGAGAAAGAGTACAGTAGAATAGGCATTTACTAAGTTAATACGCCTTATCAAGGATTGCGTTTCCACTATAAGTCGTGTTGAAGCAAAGATAATTTAATTTTATCGTTAAAAAGTATAATTTTAAAATAGACTTACGTATGCTACTTTTAAGACCTATAACAAAAGAAAAAGTCTTTGTATTAGAGTCTTTAGAATATGTTCCTCTTATTTGACTCTACTGCCCTTTGTGGGGGTCTCGACTTGAACAACCAAGATCCTCCAACTCTGTCTACCCGTAGCCACAGTCTAATTTACTATGCCAATATCTATGGTTCCTGATCACACCGTCTATACATTTCCTCAACCTCTACGATCTTTGTGATCCCTCTCCATAACAGCCTTGTATATCCTGGCTTTCATAATAGATTCGATTCAATATTAACTATATGCTTAATAGCTATTTTATCAGAGCATGTAATGAATTCAATAACCTTTGTAAGAAATACAATAATGTCGACCTATTTCACGTCAGTGATGACGTAAGCTTTTTATAAGTATATTTAGTGAAATTTTGTCTGCGGGACCTTTATACTGTTTTCCAATACTGTGTTACCTAAGTTTGCGTATCTTTAGTGTTTTTTTTCCCTAACTTATTTGTGAAAACTTGTGATATATCTGTAAATTATATAAGAAGCATTGAACAGCTGTAAGTTTTCCTGTATTAAATAAATAAATAACTTTTGTAGGATATGAATATACCCAGATACAAAATAGACATTCAAAGTATACACAGCAGACACAGCTATCGATGTTACAGTATCAAATTAACAAACTAAGATAATTTCGTCATAAAATATTAGTGTCTGAAATGTTAAGACTGATATTTGATTACGTCTTACGTCTAACTTGATTGTAAGTGATCGCCACCGCCCATGATTAACCACAGCATCGCAAGTCAAGTCAAGTCAAGTCAAGTCGAGTCATCTACAAGGTTCGCGGGAACCTCGCAGGTACGGGCCTCGGGGTGTTACCCCATTACCCGGGTTATCAGCGCAGGGGGCAACTGCTCCCCTGGTCTTGGGTACCGTTTTGGAACGGATTTTTTAGGAATAACTATTTTTACGTCGGGGTTAATCCCTCAAGCGTCAGCCGCGACGAATCTATCTTCTACGCCCTCTCGACCTCTCGGTCTCGATTGAGACGGAGGTCGAGAGGGGCCTATGAGTTCAAAATCTCCTAGAATAAGGGAATTTGAACCTACGGCGCACGTCGGGAGGACGCGCGTGTTGCGGGCGAACCCGCGCAGGTGTTCGTGCGGACCGTTGTCCGCGCGGTCGAATAGGTTACGAGCTAGTCTCGTGACAAATTCGTGTATCGATTCGACGCCTAAATCGCGGTGTATTACGTCATTTCTGACGTAACGCCCCGCGTTTAGGATCATCCTAAGGGTTATATTTTGTTGTCAGCACCGCAAGCACGTTGCGGGCCTTTGAGAAATGAATAGTTTCGTTTCTTGAAGGTCCCCAAATCGTTCCACTGCTCCCTTTCGTGTTAAAAATTGTTGTTGTATTCTTTCAAAAGAAAAAAATAATAAGAATATCGAAAAATTGTCAAAGCAAATTTCAACTTACGCCTTTGCCTTGATATTTCTGAAAGACAAAAGTGATTTATTTTATTAAATTTCCAGTCTGCAATTTCCAATTTGCAATTGCCAGTCTACTGGGCTTATGTAGAGACAACGTAATGTAAATGTAAAATAAACATATGTTAGCTGGCAACACCTGACACCCAGCGATTGTTATACATAATAACTACTTCCAATGATATCTTAATAATTTACCTGAACCTTATTGTATCTTTAATTCATAATTAATAATTTAGTTGATCGTCACATGAACTTGGCATTGTAAACAATAGTTTAACCTTATTAGTTCCTAATCTGACTTCTAATTAATTTTGTATAAAGATGGCGAGGACGCGCAGTTGTGACGTTTGACTCGATATAAATAATTCTTTGTACAACGTTACGCTGTCTCAATAAAGCGAGTGTATTACTTGTTGGACTATTTTATTCTACGAGACCTACAGATTATAACACATAGCTAATATGGGTGCGCCTACTTATGTAAAAGTTATATATTACTTTCTTATGTACTACTTACTATAAAAAATACTTTTAATTGCCTCATCATCAGTCTGTATCTATCCACTACTGGAAATAGGCCTTCCTCAATGCCTTCCACCACATGCGATCTTCATTGCATGGAAATTATTAATTAACAGTAAAATAATAAAAGGACTGGAAAAGGATAATCACCACAGTTAATAAAGTTTCGTTTAAATTTGAAAAATGTAATAAATAAATTATTTCCCGACTTTTAGCCGGCATATGTGTGCATTCCGTCTTGAGGCTTTAACAAAAAGAAGGCCATTTCCCAATCGCTTTTATATAGATACATACATGTCTAAACAATCATAAATACATATAATAATGTACACCAACTGTTTGGTTGCTCTGATGTGTCTAAACTACAGCCCTGTAGTTCTGGGCTCTCAAGAATAAGACTACGGTATCCTTTGCCTGTCGTAGAAGGCGACTAAAAGGGACCTCGGGTTCACTTGGCGACAAGGGTGGGGGCCTTTGTCGTCCGCTGAAGTAAACCCGGGAAGAAGACGACATCGGCTAACCTGTGTCGCCTTGCACTGCGAGGGCACAGGGGGGGGGGGCGTATCCTCTCCCCCTGGGACGTGCTTTCCTTTAGCACTGTGCAGAGGGGCTCCGGTGCGTTCCACTGGAGATCCCGCAGTCCCTCGTCATGCAACGAGGAAAGGGCCACGGGGGAGGTTTTAGTGGGTAAAAACCCCACATAACCGCCGCCTTCCGGCAAGGCGGGGTATCTTTTTGAAGATTTCTTCCGCGTTAACAAAAAAAAAGTGTCTCTAAACCACTGCCATTATATCTGTCATGTCATCTCCTAGAACTTTATTATTATTGAAATAAATTAATATTATATTAAATAATAATATTTTGATTTTAATATTAATATACAATACATACGGATAGTTAACCTCAATCATCGTGGAGCACTTGAAATAGTACTAAAGTACAATTTTTTTCAAAAAAATACATACATTTTATATTATATCTTTAAATATTAAATTGGAAACTTCGCTGCCTATTTCGGAAATACTATCCAATGCAAGGTTCCTAAAGGAATTAATTTCATATCGGTGCACTAGATCGCCTGAAATTCGAAACCTGATATTGCCTAACTTTGTATTGAATAATTCACTTATTCCCTGTATTCACGGAGGCTGTATTTGTTTTACAAGATTGGTACTACTGAGTTAAATAATTAGAATTTAGAGTATATACAGAGATTCGGAATAAAATTATGTAATAATTAAGTTAGTAACAAGTATATATCGCGCGAGATATGTGCATTCGTAGTAGGAATCGGTAGACTTCATATGTCTTAGAAATTTGACACAACGGTTTCCTCACGATGTCGTCCTTCACCGCACACCGCGCGGTAAATCAGTATTGAAAATTTCAACAAATGAAAACATTAGAGTCGGTACCAGACCCAACTCTAGTTGTTACCGTACTATGCAAATTGAGGCGACCATCCGGACAGTCAGCTACTAGCTCGTGTATATTATATATGTACTCGTATTCAGTATCTAAGAGTTGAAACAAAACCGACTTCAAAACAAATCAAACATTAATTAGTATCGATAACTGTCTCGGGTGCTAGGTTGATAAAAAGTGACTATATCAATCGTCTTACCGTTGACAAACGTTCTAGTTCTTTAGCCAGTAAATCCAATTGAGAGTTCTGGAATAAATATGATTATGTTTTCATCGATTTCATTATAATAATACAAACTTACAGATAATAACTAAAAAAAGAAATATTTTGGCAGCATGCCCAGAAGGCTGGTAGCATTGTCACGTTGTATGGCAATGTTCAGCCTCTGTGCAAGGTATAAGCCAGCCCTTTGGTCACCAGATGTGTCGACCAACTTCTTAGCTATCACATTAAAAAGATGGTGTGCATTAGGACCGCACGGTCCCAAAGTTTCTACCCCAAATGGCTCAAATATTAAACCTCTTTCGAGGTTACAATCTTTGCGTCGCTTTGTGGTTTTCTGCAATTGCAGCAACCACTCCAGCCTCAACAGAAGATTCTGAAAGATTTGACGGTGCCAAAGTATCGTCGCATGTAGCATCCCATACTGAAGGCCATCCCATCTTCCAGGGTATAAGAGTTATACCGTGTGGTCTCTTAACATCACTACGCAATAGTCCATCTGGGTCCAAAGTTGATGTAACATTAGCGGTGGAAAAAGCCCGACGGATGATGTCGTTGATGTCATGTTTTATAAGATCCTTACATATGAAATGGCGTTTTGTTGTACTGGCCACTTTGATCTCAAATATCTCCTCTTTGGTTAGGAATTCACAATATTGTCAATATTACGTCCACATTGGACGTCAATAGCCTGATGGTGCGGTCTGTGAATCATAAGGTCGTAGGTTCGAATTTAACCAAACCATTTGACAATTGACGTTAAAAAAAAAATCCTAGCTTTCTTAAAAAAAAATCTCAAAAAATACAATCTTTTAAAAAAAACTTAAGGAAAATAAATAAAATAAGATAGTTACTATTAACCTTTGCGTCGTTTAAGTATGCATTTTTTGGATTGGCCTGGAATTAATTTAGAGTCATGAATTAAAAATTTGAGACGTACAAAAACTGGTCAAATAACTACTCTATCTGTTTTATCATTTGACGCAAGTTTCATAGCAATCAAAGTTAGATTCCCGGTGCCGGCACGTATGAATATATTTGTTGCAATTTTATGATTTACCACGCGCTCGGTGTTGAACACAAGGAAAACCTACTTCTGTTAGAAATGAGGTATTTTTTTAAATTCTATTTGGAATAATAAACGAATACACATTGAGAACTTAAACTAAAAATACATAAAGTAAATATGTAAACTACACCGTTATCCACATAATAATAATGTCCATAATATCTATTGTCTGTCTGTTGGACTACACACATTTTATTACTTGTAATTTAAGCACATCACACATATTAGCTGGCAACACATGGCACCCGGCGATTGTTATGCATAATAGATACTTCCAATGATATCTTAATGATTTACCTGAACCTTATTGTATATATAATTTATAACTTTATTAGTTCCTAATCTGACTTCTAATTAATTTTGTATAAAGATTGTGAGGACGCGCAGTTGTCGCAGTATTCGTTAGAATAATTCCTTGTACAACGTAACGCTGTCTTAATAAAGCGAGTGTACTAGTTATTGGACTATTTCATTCCACAAAACCTATAAGTTATTACACACATTTAAAATATCTCTAGTCTTAGTGTTTTTTTAAGTTTTTTTTTATAAGAGTAAAAGAAATAAATAATACATCAATGTTGGTTAAATGGCCATTAAACTACTTCATAATACGAGTTAATGGAGCGCGTTCGTTCACCGACGTTGGTTTTTAATATTTCATTCTATAATATAAACTTTATACAATAATAATTAAACTATTATATTATTTATTTACGAAAATTTGTTCATCTATTATTTTGTTGTATATAATATATATTGATAACTATATATAGATGTATCATATTTATTGTTCTCTTATTGTCTGTATAAATGCCATGTAAATGTAGTGTTGAACGCGCACGTCTTTGAGGAGTCCTGGGTACCGCTGAAAATCAGCGTTTCCTTGCGACGGTATATGCTGAAACGATATCCAGTATTGACATCATGTTTTATGTACTATTTGTCCGTTTTTTTCTTTAACTGTATTTTTATTATATTTTTTCTGTCTTTTTGATGTGTTTATTTTGTGCCAATTAAGAGTATATCTATGTCTAATAATGGGAGAAAATATTTTGTGAGTGTATGTATTGAGAATGCGCTGGTAGCTACTAGGTACACAAAAGTATATTTTATTGATTAGCTCTGTACAATCGAATTAATTTTATTATTCAGTTATTAAAGAGAAAATAAATTGTAGAAAACCTGAGAAGCTTCAATGTCATATGATTCCCTTACCAGCTCCTGGAATTATAACATTATATTACTTAGAAACATCTCAATCATTAGATAGTGAAAGCAATTGTTATCGTTACATATACAGCGTGTCCCGTAATTCAGCATCCAACGGTAAACAGATAATAGGTGACTGTATGACAGTCTGGACAAGAATAATAAAATAAAAAAACATTTTGAGCATTTTACTGAAAGCTGAAAAAACCGGACCTAGTATTTTTAATTACTATAACGACAAATAGGCTAGTTTTGACGACCGATTTTTTTAATAGGAAGCGCAAATAACCGCGCTATCCACCACAAGTACAATTAATCCCTGGTACTTAACATAAAAAAAATATTTTTTATTACTGAAATACACATATATACTTTGGTATTTGTCCTTATAGTACTTAAAAATATCACACAAGGTCTGATTTTTCAGTTTTCATTAAAAAAATTATTATTTCGTCGAGGCTGTCATACAGTCACCTTCCGCCCACTTAACGTTGGACGTTGAATTACGGGACACCCTGTATAAATGAAGTGGTGTATATTTTTACAAGCAGTTGTCTCTCTCTCTTCCATGCTATTGGTCCCACATGGTGGTGGGGTCAGCTTTCCGAATTTTCGCTTTCCACTTCGCTCTGTCCCCGACATCGTCTTTGGCGATGTTTCACTCCCTCATGTCTCTCGACACCACACTCTCCCACCTTGTCTTGGGTCTTCCTCTGGATCTTCGACCGGGAAGGGAAAGTAGTAGCGCGAGGTTCCCTACGTAGTCGGAGGGCCTCCTCTTAACGTGTCCATACCATCGCAGCCTACTCTCCTGCATTTTGTCGGCAATGTCGCGCACACCCAGGCTTCCTCGCACAAATTCGTTGCGAATTTTGTCACGCCTGGTTACGCCACACATCCATCTCAGCAGTTGTATTAAATTATATCTTGGAAGTATAAATATATTTCTACTTAATCTTGATTTAGAAATATTTGTATAGATTAAAAATTAAAATAGGAACCTTATACATATATGTAAGTTAGTAAAATAATAAATTTACCCTCAAAGATCTCATATCGTCGTTGTTGCGTCGATCGTTATTATTATTCTGTAAATAATATAATGTTTTGTTATTTACTTATAACTTTAATTTGTGACGGATTTTGAAAAGAACCGTATCGTTGATCTAGACGCAAAACGCTGCGAAAGGAAATCTCGCCCCAAGTACACCTACAATATCACCGGCCAGTTATTTTGTGCTACTTGCAACCGAGCATTTAAGATCAAGTTCGGCTTCGCAAGCCATATCAGGGCTCATGCTCGAAGCTAGTCAAGGTCACCGTCACCGGTCACAGTCAGATATAAATATATATTTGTTTTATGTTCGTGTACTTGTAACTCGGTACGCTGATCGGCACTAGAACGATTGCAACATGTTCGGAGGTCCTCTTTATTACGAAACTACGGCGTATATTTAATTAACGGAAGCACACCAATCCCCAAGAGGGCCGACATCACGGTATGGGTAATTTTTTCATACTTTCTAAGCAAGTACTTGATCACGATCTCACCTGATGTTAAATGGGACAGCAGTCCTGGATGGTAACTCGCACTAGCTTAGTAATTACCCAATAATTTTACTGTTAACAAGTATTATTATAAGTTAAGTTAGGCTCATGCCCGAAGCTAGTCAAGGTCGCCGTCACCGGTCACGGTGTGGACTATGTATATATATATATATATATATAGCCTTAAGCAAAAAATATATCATAAATAAATTATAAAATATTTTTAATAATTTATTTATATTTCATTAAAAAACATAAACTCAAACGAATATCTTACGTAAATTTGAATAATACAGTATTTTTCATAAAATTTTAGTACTTAGTTGCCTCCATGTGGCAACACTAAAGACTAAAATTATAAATTAATACAAATATTTTATTTTATTTTAAGGATATTTAATTGTCTATCATGCACAATTTATTTCAGTTAGCCAGCGTATTTATCTTCCGAGATATTCAAACTTTCTCAACCGACCCTTTATTTTTGCTCACAAGTGTATATATACACCTGAAATAGCACTCAACATCTGGTACAGCTAAGCTGCTTTTCCACTCCCTTCTTGTTCCAATGATTTGTTGATTTTAATTTTTTTTTAAGCAGAAAAATCAATTGTCAAACATGTTTTCTATTTGACACATTACTTACGTCATCGTCGTCCCGATCTTCATTCCTCTGTAATAATGTACTCGTATATATTTTTGTTATTCATTCTTTTTATATATAAGCTTACAGATAAACTTCCGTTTTCAACCAACTTCAAAAAAGGTGGTTCTCTATACTCTGTATCTGTTATCTCCGATTTTTATGATTGTTCTTATATTTAAAAGCTTCATATTATTTATCTTTCAGACTTTACGTTTTATATCGAGTTGTATAGTCAATATGGACTTTGAACGACATTGGGAAACGTATTGAAGAATTCAAGGTGTGGACTTATAGGCGTATGTTGGTAATTGGATGTACTTCGAAAGAGAAACGAGAAGCGCAAACTATTGCAGACAAGGTAAGAAAAGTGTCGTATCTCGGTCACGTGTGAGAGATACGAGAGATATGACCTTCTTTAACTTATGGAATCAAGTGATGAGAAATTGATGGGCAAAGTCGCTAGCAAAAGAAATGGTGGTCGTTGAAAGAAATCATGGAGGAGTTTAAAGAAAATAAATTATATGCTCTCACCTCTCGTCGATAATCTGTTTAATTTTTTTTCATACTTTCTAAGCAAGTGCTTGATCCCACCTGTTGTTAAGTGGAAATGCAAGATGGTAAGGCGCACTAGCTTAGTAAATGTCTATACACTCTACTCTTGAAAACACCCACATTGTAATCGGAGGGAAAGACAGACGCGGACAAACTATTCCAGTCCTTTGCTGTACGAATAATGAAAGACGAAGCAAAGCGCTTCGTTCGGGTTTGAGGGATGTTCACAACAAAAGGATGAAATCCCGCAGTGCGTCTAGAAGTCCGATGGTGGAACGGGGACGGGGGAATTAGATCATGTAGTTTTAGTAGAACATGTGGTCCTATTTCAATTTGCTCCAACCCTGACAATGGCAACCATGAGAAAACCATATATGTCTTAAATTTGCGTCAGTATGTGCGCTACAAATGGACGACCATGACACGACCAAACGATTTCGATAAAGAAAGCTAGCAATATTTCTTTTTTTTTCAGAAAATATTACTAATATTCTTTTTAACCATTCCAACTAAGCTTAGGCTTGTATAAGGAGATGGTTCACGTCAATAGTAGAATGGTGGATTCGAACCTACGACCTTACGATTGGCAGACCATACCTATCAGGCTTATGACGCTTCAAAATTGGAAAGGATGTACTTCAAAAGTAGTTTGATAAGAGTTTGGTTAGGTTCTGATATTTTCTATTTCGTAATATAGTATTTTTAGTATATTTATTTATTTATTCTTTATTTGCACACAATACAAAAAAATGTACAAATAGGCGGACTTAATGCCAGTAGGCATTCTCTGCCAGTCTACCTTGGGGTTGTGTAGAGACAAAGTAACGGGCGCAAGCTATGTGAGAAAATAATAAATAAAAGAAAACTATAATATAATATAGTAATATATATAAATGCATGCATATATAATATACATACCTACTTACAAATAAATGAAATAAATAAAATTATATATATAATAATAAATAGATACATATATTAATACATATATATATAATTATAGATGGATAGGGATAGCAATTGTCAAACTATTCCTTGCTTAGGTAAAGCTTCCATAGTAAATGTTTGAAATTAGATTTAGTAGATATAGATATAGGGCGTCTGCACGTAATACCATTTAACGTTTGTTTCGATTTGAAGTGGATTTTTGTTATTGCACGTAAATATACTTGTTATCTAAGCTGATTACGTCCCATATATGCAGGTGGTACATTGCAGCAAATGATTTTTCTGACAGAAAATCACTAACAGATAGATTGATCTTGACCATCTTGTCATCATCGTGTACATCTTTGTCTTGTTAAGCATAGTTTGTCATAAACGTATCCATATATCAATCATCCAGCATTCTTCCATATGAATTTTAAGAGAAGAAGCGAAACCCAAGTTTCTATACCGACACAATTATTATGAGACCTAATTGAAAACAAACCCTTTAAAAAAACAAAATCGGTTCATAAATGATAGTGCTATGAATACACAAACAACAATTGGGAACTAACTTTTTGAAGTCGGTTAAAACGATGTTATAAACATACACATATATTTACAGTTAAAAGCAACTGTTCTAGAAAATTCTAATACGTACATTCGGATCGTTCTCGTGTTCGTCGACGAGCTGTAAAAAAATATATTTTCATTAATACTGCCGGTCCCACTGAGTATGAGTCTTAATGAGGAACACATATATTTACGAGCAAAAACTTCGAATCAAACGTTGAATGCTATGCTGCGCGGACGCCCTCTTTGTATTTCTGAACCATTGTTAGAATATTACGAAAAAAAATTAATCAGAACTTAATCAAGCGTTGGTTGTTGGCCAGGTGGACGGAAAAAGAGCACGCGGTCGCTCACCCACACGGTGGGCAGACGCAGTTAAGACGCTCACAGGCCTGCCAATAACCAAAGCCATGAAGACCGCCGAGGACAGGGACACGTGGAAGTTAATCGTTAAGCGAGCGATCAACACTTTGTGCTAGATACGACCTCCAATGAAGGAGACGACTAAGAAGAAGAATCAAGCGTTTATCGTTACGCTACGTACGGTACGTTACGTACTCTTAAAGTACGTCCTTTCCAATAAAAAAATTAATCATAGAAATTGGTTGTCGTGATATTGAGTTATTCGTCCATCTGTCGCGCACATACTTAATGCAAATTTGTGACTTATATAATTTTTAATTTGGAATGCCATTGTTAGATTCGGACCAAATTTAAATGGGACAACATGGGAAACACTAAAAAATCATCGAAATCGGTTCACTCAGTCGAAAGTTATGTCTTTTGAAAGTTAATTTTGCAGTCTATATATGTTCCACTGTTGGGCATCCTCTATAAAGAAATATAAGACCATAGTCCGCCACGCGGTCTTAAATGTGCATGAAGTATGTGCGCGACAAATGGACGAATAACTGAATATCACGCCAACCGATTTCGATGATTCATTGTTTATTGAAAAGTATGTACTTCAAGATTAATTTGATGGGAATTTGATTAGGTTGTGATTAATTCAATTTAGTAATATTTCTGCAATAATTCGGAAACACATTTGTGGAGGTAAGCTTGGTAAGGACTGAATGGTAGTCACTCCTACGTACGTGCGCGTGGGAATTACGAGAGAGCGACACGAGCTTCGCGGTACACAAGAGGCGCGTGACTGAACCGTGCGCTGCGCCGACGACGCTCGCGCACTTTCGCAAAACCGGTTTTTGCGGTGCGTATGAATATAATACATAGTACGTTTATATACGTAGTACTAATATAATACTATATACTACGTAGTACTAATATAGTTTATATACGTAGTACATTTAATATTTGATTCGATTTGAAATCGATTTTTGTTTTTTCTCTATACAATCTATTTATTTTTATTCGATGCACAAATATCATGCAATTAAGAGAGTATTTGAAACTTAATAAATAATAGAGCACAATTATTATTAACTTACTTTAAGACTTAGTGTTTGGAATCTCCTACGGTTTTGCTGTTGAGAAGAGAAAAAAAAGGTATTATTAATTATAAGAATTTAGAAGAATGCCTTTAACCCGTTTTTTAGCGGGGTAAAGACAAACAGTAATCGTTGTTCGTTTTTTACCAAGTGTAATAAC
The DNA here is from genome assembly GCA_029286785.1 of Meandrusa payeni. Classification (NCBI taxonomy): domain Eukaryota; kingdom Metazoa; phylum Arthropoda; class Insecta; order Lepidoptera; family Papilionidae; genus Meandrusa; species Meandrusa payeni. The sequence goes on from JAGSMX010000032.1 coordinate 4,274,925, forward strand.
GTCGTAGAAGGCGAGTAAAAGGGGCCTCGGGTTCACGAGGCGACAAGGGTGGGGGCCTTTATCGTCCCAGGAAGAAGGTGACATCGGCTAGCCTGTGTCGCTTTTAACTTCGATGGCACAGGGGAGGAGGGATTAAACTCCCCCCCGAACGTGATCTCTGAGATCACAGTGCAGAGGGGCTCCATTGCGTTCCACTCTAGATTCCTCATCATACTCCCCCCGTAAGAAGAAGAACCCCACATAACTCCACCTTCTCCCCCAGAAGGCGGGCGTCTTTTTGAAGATTTCCTCTCCCTTTAAAAAAAGTCAATTGTTATTCCAATACCCACTACGTTATCGTAAGCTGAAAATAGGTATCTTCCCATATCTATCGCAATATCTTCTACAATGTTCGATTCTCTCCTTCCCGCTTTAGCCACTTCCGGCTATTTTGCCGCCTTAGCCAGAAATAGCAAGATCGACGTATACTACCACGCTACGTGGCGTCCTGCCATGGGGAGATATGCCCCTAAGTCGCCGAGCTTGGCAAGCGGGATGGCGAATGTGAGAATTGGTTAAGAATGTTTGCAGAAGAAAGTACTTGTGTGATAGGATTGTCACTATTTGGAGTAGACGTGAGGAAAAATAGCTTTGGTGTCCAAGGCTTTTTGAATAGACTGAACTAAATAATCTTATCACCATCACCAGGTCGTATCAATCCACTGCTGGAAATAGGCCTTCGCCAATACCTTCCACCATATACGATCCCCAGCTTTCCGCATCCAGTCTCCTCCGGCTATATATTGATTAAATGAGTGAAACAATTGACACACCTGATCATCAACTCCATCATCATCGTTGTCGTGCTGGAAGATAACATTTATTTATTTAAAACAACAAAATTTATTACACCGTTACAGATAAACATACGAAACGAAACCAAAAATTTGATGTTATAAAACCATATATAATATACATATGTGTTACTAAAATTAAAACAAATTAAAAGCAGTTTGATGCACTTGTAAGCAGCTTCGATAAAGACCGACTGAATGCAACAGTGCAATAAGTGTAGTATTAACATGGATGTCCCAGAATGTAACGATAACTTAACTCCGGGAGAAAGACCCTTTCATGAGGAGCCATCCAAAAAAAAATTCAGTTTTCTACACCCAGTAGTACTCAAGTAGAAACCATTTTATTAAAACACTAAATTTAAAAACACACTTTCTGGAGTGGAATTTTTCTACATTGTGTTTAGAATTTTCAATTGTTTGTAGGTTTAATTCTGTTTTGACGTCGTAAGAAGCCGTACTAGATGTTGCCAGATCAAAAAATCGGGAACAAAATGTATTTTTATAGAAAAATAAGTGAATCTCATTGAAAAATATCAACAAACTTCCGCTTTGAAATAGAAAAACCTGAATCTTCAAAATCGGTTCACTGTGGTAACAAACATAAAAAAGAACCTCCTTTTTTGAAATCGGTTAAAAGATGTCAATAGTCTAGCGGTGGATTCGAACATGCGACTTTATATTTGGCAGATAGTAACTAAAACTACTACCAGGCCTTTAACATACCAAAGGATAAGTTATTTTATTCAATAAATAACAAAAAAAAAAATACTGAAAATACCCACAGGAGCTGATAACACCACAGCCACGCACAGACCGAAGAAGATCAGCCACTTCATGATAATTTACCCTTGAGACACTACGTGAGTGTATGGCAACACCTTCCATTATATACCATCCAATAGCCCCATAACTAATTGACATTAATGACAACACCACTAAGTAATCGAGCGTGAAATTCGAAACATCATTCGATTAATGATTTTCTTTTAATTTCTTAATCTCGTTAATTAAAAAAACGGCATGAAAATCGATTTTGGTACATAAATTAGTTATGGATATTCTAGTATCACTGTTACGTTTGTGTTTTAATTTATGGAAAGAGTAGAATTATCTAGGCTTTATTTTGCTCATTTGTTATAATTAACTTTATAGAAATATTTATAATAAGCCAATAATGATAAAATTAACCCATTTAATCTGTTAGATTACAACACATTTAAATAAATCACACAGTTAAAAATGAGATGGTAGTAAAAAAAGAAAAAATAACACTAAAAACCCAGGCTCGTAAAATGTTTAGTGTTTCCCATATTTTTCTACTCGGCCGAAACATGGACCCTACGACAAGCCGAAACTCAAAGGTTAGACGCTCTGGAGATGTGGTGTTGGAGAAAGATCCTCGGGATTTCGTGGACCGAAAATGCCTCCATCCTTGAAGAGCTGGGTGTCAACGAGCGTCTATTTACTCGAGTACGTCGGCGAATACTCAAGTTTATTGGGCATGTAAGCCGTCGTGGAAACGATTGTTTAGAGCGTCTTCTCGTGCAGGGCAAAGTAGAGGGAAGTAACCACGAGGTAGATCGCCAATGCGATGGTTGGATCAGGTGCGGAGTATGGTGGGTGCTCCCCTCCACGAATGTGCCCGATTGACGACCAGCAGGCGGAGGTGGCGAGACGTCGTGCGGCGGGTGCTGTCTGCTGCCCAACCCACCGGATCATGATGACCACGACCACTCTGACAAGAGTGAAGTGACCAAGAAGAGAAGAAAAACCCAAAAGGTTCAATACTAAGGATTCACTGCTCAGCATAATACTGCCTACCCAAGGAGGCTAAATTAGCGCTGGTATTCAGAAACACAGATGATTCTAAGAAACAATCGTCAGCGGTAGAATTTATAACAAAAATAAGAATATCATAAAAGAAATTAAAACGAGAGAAAAATATTTAAAATAGATTGTATATCAAATGGCTAATTAAACAGTACGAAATAGAACGCAGTCAACCAAAATGTTCAAATTAAACAATACATGTAATTTTTTTTTTATCACGAACTACACAGATTGGCCAGAGAAGCTGGCCTTGACTGCTTGACGGGGTTGAGAGGTGGCATAGCTCTTTGATCGCTTAGCCTGAACCTCAATCACGCAGAGTTCCTCCAAAAAAACGGTCCAACATCACTTCGGATGTGCAGAAAAGCACTCCAACGCCCTGGTGGTAAAAAAAATAAATAAAACCCCCTGGTGGTAAACACCGTCAAATACCCACTAGACCCAAACGCCACTAAACGCAGACGGAGGCCTCGCCACGTACTACTGCAAGCACTAACAAACAACGTCACACCTGCGACCCGACCTCGCCTTCAAGCTCGGCGCAATAGGACCACATAGCGCGTACACAATACGACACCCGCGTTTCAGGGCGGCTCTCACCGCCCATAGCAAACGAAACAGTTGACGATTTGCGCAGGAGAGGTCCGAACCTCCTTACGACTATCAAATAGACAACATTCAGTGATAAGAAGAAATTTTCGGCGACATGACATACCCTAGGTATGCACGTAAAGGACTGCAATGAGATACGAGATTAGGGAAATTAGTTATTTATCTAGCTCGCGAACTCAGGTCTTCGCGAGCGCAGTAACAGATGAAGCTGTAAAAGTCGATAGCAATCGACTAACAGCGATAACATCATTAGATTATAGATAGTAACTCGACACAAGGGTCCCCCCGGTGAGGGGTATCCTCGGTTTGGACGGTTACTATGTTACGCGTAAGCATTCCGATCCGAGGGTGCCCGAGAGGGCCGAACCACGACTCGGTTGGTTGCTATTTCACGGATAATCTAAGGGACATTCATTTTTTACTTACTCGTTATTTGTGTGTCCATTAAGAAAACCTTAATTTTATTTTTGAAAAAAGTTAGTAGTGTTCACATTTTTAATGATTTAACTGATTTCTGCACTGGGTCGGAATTATAACTAAGGAACTACTGTCCGTCCTCTACCATTGCTATATTTAAACTACAAAACTATTATTGAATATTTGAATATTTGAAGCGTCAATAGCCTAATGGTTTAGTGTACGGCCTGCGAATCGTAAGGTCGTGGGTTCGAATCCACCATTCGACTATTGCCGTGAACCATGTCCTAGCACAAGCTTAAGCTAAGTTGGAATGGTTAACAAGATTGTTAGTAATATTTCTAAAAAAAAATATTACTAGCTTTCTTTAAAATATATATATATATATATTATCTAACGCGAATATTTGCGTAAGTCTGTAAGCAATATATATTTATATATATCGAAATCGACAAATATTCAAATGCTTCAGTTGAAACATTTCAATGGCTTTTGAAATTCGAACCGCCATGTTAAGTTGTGGGAAAAAATTGTGCGTTCTTTTCTCTATCGAGTTTTAGGATTGTACTTCAGTTAACATTTCATTTAGTTAACTGAATTAAATATCTCTGATTGTGTATATTGTAGTTAGGTGTAATAGGTAATAAATTGCCTTTTTTTTAAAGATGAACTACACAGATTAGTCGGTGGCATAGCTCTTTGGTCGCTTAGCCTGAACCTCTATTAGGTAGTAACTCGACACAAGGGTCCCCTCGGTGAGGGGTAACCTCGGCTTGGACGGTTACTATTTTCACGCGTTAGCAGTCCGATCCGTGGGTGCCCGAGATGGCCGAACCATGACTTGGTCGGTAGCTATTTTATTGGCAACTATTGGGACAATCTAAGCTAAACTAACTTATATGCCACTTCGGGAAGCGTTAGCGCTGGGAGAAGTGGCCAAAGATACTCCAGAAAAGCTCCTAACATCTAAGGGGTGGGGCCGGCCCATAAGAATCGCCTATACATACATGTCCCACTATTGGGCACAGTCATTCATTCTAAAAGAGCATCAGGACATAGTCCGCATTTAAAATTACAACAATTTTTTTTTTACATTACGCATCGGGGATATAACTCGAGTTTCTGGCGTTGCGGAAGCGTGAAATGTAGGTAGCTATTATTATCACTGTCTACCCCTATAAGTTTAAAAGATATCATTATACTAAAATAAATCTATAATAATCTGTCTCCATTGCCGTAACACTTTGAAATTCAAACAGAATTTCTGCTATAAAAAGCGTTTGAATTTATAAGGATGGTTTAAAATTCAAAAATAGAATGGCGAGGCGAAATCGGAGAGAGAGGTCGTGTCGGCAACGATCGGTCGTTGCCTAGCAACCGTCTCCCGGCGATCGGTAGCACAGAGTACCTAATGGGACAGAATAATTGATTGCCACATGCTGATTGATACTCGTTTTCAAGTTATTTTCGCAATGACGTCACTGATTGGATCGCAGATTTCGGGGTTGGGTATCTTTTAGTTAAATCGTTTTATTTTGTTATAAAAAAGAGTGATTACGGACATAGTGACATTCTCACATAGGTGCGCCATTATTATTGAAATTGATAATCCTTGCCTACCCGCAGGCTGGTGTGACGACCTCATGAAGGCCGTATGACGAAGATGGATGCAAACCGCTTACAACCTTCAAAAAATGATATAGGAAATGATCGTGATATTGGTAGATTTATCTAAGACTAAGTAAATACTCTGATGAACACGAAAAATTAAGTAGGTGCCAGAACTTCGTAATATAACTCCGATACTTCGGGATTGACTCGTAAATATACCTGTTATAAATTACATTACATCTCCTCCAATGGATTCGAATTACAATAAAAACAAATTATACAGAACACTTAAGTACAGGGCAGCATTTGAAGAACCTTTGAAATTGGAGTCGAAGTTCGTTAAGCCATTCAATACTGTTGTAAGGATTAGAATTTTATTAGCTGACTTTTTTTTTATACTTTTTAAGCAAGTGCATGACTCCGATCCCACCTGATATTAAGTAGAAATGCAGTCCTGGATTGTAAGGCGTACTCGCTTAGTAAATGCCTATTCACTCTACTCTTGAAAATACCCACATTGTAATCGGAAAGAAAGACAGACGTGGGCAAATTATTCCAGTCTCTTGCTGTACGAACAATGAAAGATAAAGCAAAGCGCTTCGTTCTGGTTTGAGGGATGTTCAAAACAAAAGGATGAAATCCTGCAGTGCGTTTTAAAGTCCGATGTTGGAACGGGGATGGTGGAATTAGATCATGTAGTTCCCGAGCACACTGTCCAAAATGCAATCTGTAGAAAACCGAAAGGCTGAGTCATGACTTCTTCCAATACTTTAAAATAAGGAGAAGGTTCTCAACTTATAATAGCGTTTAACGTTTGATTTTAAGTGTGTCTTGTTTTGTTCTCGTAAACATACTTGTACTGAATCCAAATATTCTGCTTTATATATAATATAGTAATTATCATATTAAAACTAAAATAATGTAGTACATCATAGCACATTGGTCTGTAACGTTTGTAGACGTCGTGACGCCAACGCGTGGATTCCCTCCCGGGGGCGCCTTTTACCATGATTCTGTTATTTGTCTGTGCAAAAATATTACTATATTGTTCGCGTTATATATATCGGTGAGTATTCTTGTACGTCACAATGAAACGATCTCCGGATTACGTTATAAAGGCCGTATGTGTACACGTGTTTACAGTTATATGGAATTTATACGATGCTTTCACTGAGCTTATCATCCCATACCTTTTGCTCAGCCCAGACGAAGCGGTTTGGTTCCTTTTTTTTGACGGCGGGGGAATTCTTCAAGATGATACCTTGCTTTCTGGGGGGAAGGCGGAATTTTATAGCGGACGACAAAAGCTACCACCTTTGTCGCCCAGTGAACCCCTTTTAGTCGCCTTCTACGACAGGCCGGGAATACCGTAGTCTTGTTCTACGAGCCCAGATCTATAGGTATACTTCCTACTTCATTCTTACATTAAAGGTTTTGAATAATTTGCCAGCGTCTATCTTTCCTTAACAGAGCCGTGGTAGCTCAGTGTCCGTGCGGTTGGCTCAAGTTGTGTAGTACGCTAGCAACCCGAGTTCGATCCCCGGTGCCGGTACCAATAAATTTGTTGTTGCAATTTTATGTGCTGATTTACCACGCGCTCGGCGGTGAAGGAATACTTAGTGAGGAAACCTACATGTTTTAGAAAATTTTTCTACGGCATGTGAAGTCTGCCAATCCGCATTAGGGCCGCGTGCTGGACTGTGCCCTTATACTCTCTTTACAGAGAAGGCCTGCGCCCAACAGTGGGACATATATAAAGGCTGTAACTTTATCTTTCCTTCCTATTGCAATGTGGGCAGCTCTACTTGGTCGTGCGAAATAATGAATTAATAATTGTGATTTGATAAATTGTATGTTTATTATAATTGTAAGTCCGTGCCAAGTGCTCATTGTTCTAGGATTCGTTGTCACGAATTTAACGTCCGAGCGCCTTGCGCCCAGACACCTGCGAATTTTTTGTTTTTTCCTTAGTCGATAAACAAAGGCTGGCTTCAAAATAAACTCGCACAATATGTACAGAATCAAATTGCTTAACGATATTAACTACGAGCTTTCAGGAAGAACCATCAATTTGCAGGCCTAATGTAATTCAGCGTCTGATCGTTTACTTTTAGTATGCAAGTAACCTTGCTTTGATCTCCGGTTGTGGTATCGATTGCTTGATTCCATTTAGCGCTGGTACACGTGCCCGTGGGGTGGTGAAGGGAGATGTCTAGGATGTATATAGGATAAAGTTTAACCAAAGCGTTTAATGTCAACTTGATATTTTTTGATTTATTTGGTTTTTGAAGTTAAACTTCTTTACGCGCGCTTGACTTCGGGAGTAAGCTAGGGAATACGTTACATAAAGTGTGATCGGGCTGTCTAGCGGGAGATTTGAGTTAGTGAAGATAAATAGTTACATTTCGTATATAACTGTACGGATAAGAGAGAGGAGACATATTTAGACATAGACATAGACATTTATTTATTGGCATCACAATACAAAAACATATCAAAGACAGAATATAACACACATTAAAAAAGAATGAAAAATAGACAAAACACAGTTAAAGTTACACGGACAAATAATACAAAACATATGATGCCAATATCGGACACCGTCTCAGCATATGCTGTCACAAGGATGCGACAGCGCTGATTTTCAGCGGTGCCCGGGACTACCTTAAGATGGGCGCGTGCAATACTACTTTTATATGGAATTTATACAGACAGTAAGAGTATAATAAATATGATACATAAATAAAACAGTTATGAGATTAAAATATATTTTTATGAGATTAAAATATATTACAATAAAATAATAGATGAAAAAAAAATTCATAAATATTATTGAGTCAAAAATAACGCGATTGTTCAAGAGAGAAAGAAAATTCAGCCACGCATTCTTCTCTCTTGCTCCTACAGTGTGATCGTCGTATGTCGTAGATATACAAAACATAATTGGCTATGAGAGAAAGAAAATGTGTACTCGGACTTCTTTCTCTTGCCCCTACAGTAAAATACGAAACGTAACTCTCTATCTTCTTTAACTTGAATATCTCATACTTACATAATTTATTTTTTTAACAGTTATATTGTAATAGTATTCTGTCTGCCTTCTTATGACCCCGTTCCAATAACCCAATAAGAATGTCACACTGAACGTCCCATTCCACACGAATCGTTCCAAAAGCCTATGACCTAGAATAAAATCTGTAATAAGTCAGACAAAAGGACTTGCATTACACATTACGAGTTCACTGACACTATTTGGCACACGCTATGCCCAGAAAAATAGACGCCATGTTTATGGAACCACTAATAATACTACCAGACCCGTTTGCCTCGCAGACTTGATTTATTTATACTGGAAAACTATTTCGTGTTGACGATACATAATAAAAAACCGCTGCATTTTCAACCGACTTCAAAAAAGTTATCTATTCGTTAATATAACTTTCGACTAGGTGTACCGATTTTGAATATTCTTTTTTTATTTGAAAGATGGTGTTTCCAGTAAAGTCCCATTTAAGTGTTAAAGGAGATCGTAAGCACGTTGAAGCCTTTAATATTCAATACTTCAATGATTTTATTTAAAGACCGTTTTTAAGTTTACACGTAAATACTTAGTCTTGCCGTAAATACTGAAACAAAGAAAAAAAATGATTTTAACGTACACTAGCTTAATACAATTTAGAATATAAAAAGCCTTGTCGAAGTGGTATCCATTCGCTGCAATTCTTTTAAATATTAAGGGCAGTTTTCAATAGAAGAACGAACTCTTCTCATGGGAAATGTTTTTACTGCCAATCGTACGGATTGTTTTAGGGACTCCAAATTATTATAGCGTTTGAAGTATGCCATACTCTCTTAAACTGACCATACATCATAATACAGTGGATAAGATCGGGACTAGTTCCATAAAGAGGCTCTTGCCCGCGGGGCCAGGATGGGTACCTGGCCCCAGTATGCTTCGGCGTCTTCGGGACTTCTGTGAGTGCTGGAGAAGTTCCCTTTTGAGGTTGAAGTCCGGTCTTTGCCGGGACCGGCCGGTCTTTGGGTTGTCCTGTCGCTGACAGATCCAGGGCATCCAGCTCATACCGGCTGATAGCATTCGCGCACATCCCTTCGGGCCCACCCAGGGTACCGGAGGATGGTCTATAAAAAGATACCCCCCGCGTTAACAAAAAAAAGGAAGCTCTTGCCCACTTACCGCTTAAGTGTAGTTAATACTTTAAATATTTAGACATAGACATTTATTTATTGGCATCACAATACAAAAACACATCACAGACAGAATATAACACACATTAAAAAAGAATGAAAAATAGACAAAACACAGTTAAAGTTACACGGACAAATAATACAAAACATGCCAAACAATGCCAATATCGGACACCGTCTCAGCATATGCTGTCGCAAGGATGCGAGTGGATGAAGGACAGCGCTGATTTTCAGCTATGTTAAATATAAAACAATGTTAAACATAAAGAATTAATCTATCTATCTACCTACACTAAATGAAAACAATATCAGAAAAAAAGAATAAAATCCGAACAATACAATAGGCAAGTTCCAATCGAGGCTATTTATTTTTAATCTCGCGTCCTAGTGAGGTCCTACCCGGGACACAGGGGTACCAACCCCAGTTCGCTGTATTCCAGACAGTCGGTATATAGTATTCACCGGGATCGGTCGGGCTCTGCTCATCGTACGCTCCTGCGTCTGTGTGCGTACGTATAGACAAGCTAACTTGATTGTGTGTGAGTTACGGATTATTTCCCCTCTACAGTTGTTTTGTAAGTACACATTTCATGTTCTCGATACTTAGTCTAATTGTTGGGATATTGAACGAGTGGTTATGTTTATAATCGCTTATGTTTCTCACATTATCTATAGATTTAATTTTATAATGTAATTTATAAATACAGTTGTTTGCAAAGCACTAAATCCTTACGAAGGAACACTGATTCCATCCATGGAGGTCTTATGGGAATATTGAAACTAATTAGAAGGCTTCGAAATGTGGGTATACAGAAGAATTCTGAAAATATCGTAGACGTATCAAACGACAGTTTTGCAAATGGTGAACAAGAAAGTGATGGTCCTCAATTATATTAAAAAACGCTAGAAATAGTACTTTAGTAATGCGACAATCCAACATACTCCAAGTCATTATCCAAAAACTCCAAGGAGACGTTATTAAAAATATCCCAATTTCAGTAGAGAAGATGGCTGAATGCTACCTGATTGGGATTCTGTGATAAATAAAATTAAATCTAATCCCAAGTGCGGCACTGTTAAGCTCCAAGATTTTTTAAAATAATAACAATAATCCTTTATTTGGGGTAATTATCATGGTGATAATTTGTAAGTAGATCTAATCTAATTTTTTTTTTTTTTTATAATTTCTAAGCAAGTGCTTGACTACGATCCCACCTGATGTTAAGTGGAAATACATTACTATTTTAAATAAACTTTTTTACATACATTTCGGCCTTAAATATAATCTTTTGTAGTTGATCATTCATTACGTTTATTGACAATCACATGTAAAGAAATAATAATATTTATTTTATATTTTAATTTGTACGAAACCTCCATAGTGAAGTCTATGGAGGTTTGTTGTGATGTATAATAGAAAAAGAATAGATGTCATTATTTAATTTATATAACATTGTTTAGTAAAAACTTTTAATGTGGTTTCTTGAATTACAGAGCAACACATAGTTATTCTTGTTTTACTTGTTATTCCGTATTCGTATTATAAAACCACATTACTAGTATCAAGAGAAAATGCCAAGACTCCGATTTGAATTTACTGTGTTACCTGGGACTGACGGTAAAACAAATATATATTCTATAACATTAATAACTACAGAGGAAAATAAAAATTATGTATTACCAGAAGAAATTAATTAAGACGTGATCTGTTTTTGCTATTGCGGTGGAAATCTTCAAGAGATATTTTTCTAGGAGGAAAGCGGCAGTTATGTGAGATCTTTACTCATTCAAACCCCTGGTGGCCATTCTCTGGCATGGTGAGGGGCTCTGGGACCTCTAGCAAATCGCACCGGTTCTTCACCCAGCACCCTCGCAACACGAGACCACTCAATGTTGCTTTCCTCTCGGGTATATAAATAAGGGCAAGCCACCTGTGAACCTAACCTAGACCGCACCCAGAACCTAAAAGCAACTATTATCTAAAATACATATTTTGTTGTTAATAAGCTGAAATATAATAACAAATTCGCTGACATTTAAAAGCCAAGAGACGCGCCTTAAGCTCACGTTCGCGTTTAAAATATAGAGCTTTTAAGTTAAGCTTCAAAGCAATTTACACGGATTTCCTTAGATCCTGATTTAAGGTTCAGCGCTCTCCCACGTTCCTCGTTCCTCTAATACCAGCGTAAATAATTAAATCTCACCTTGTTTTGGTTTCTTAAGACACCAGGAATTTCTTATTTTATAAAATATTTTTTTATTTTTTTTTCGTTAATAGGTTTTGCAACAGTGAGCACAATTATACAATGCTTATCATTGTTTGTGTGGATGTTAAATACACACAAACAATTGACAATACTGTATTCATAAATACATACTACTGACACCATACTACTTAACTAATTTCTAAAAAAATCAAATAACATAATTAAAAATATGTAATTAAGAAAATTTGAAATAAAGTAGACAAGTAGAAAGATAAATTTTAAAAAAATTCCCCTCACCGGCGGAACCCTTGTGATGACTTATTAGCGATAGACGTGCTTAGCGGCCTAATGCCACCCCTCAATGCGATGAAGCAGTCAAAGCCAGCTTTCCTGGCCAATAACTACACAGGTTCTTCAAAAAAATCTATTAAAAAAAGTTAAGTTTTATTGTTTCGGTTAGTTACATTTTGACATAATTACGCTATAATATTTACATAATGCTACGTTAATCCTTGACTAAGTTAATGCGTTAAGAATTAAACCGGAGACCTTGGCATTCCCATATTATATGCTAAATTTAACAATTCTACAGTGTGTAATAGACAAGCGATTATAAAACATACTAAAAGCTGATTTAGTACGCGGTCGGTGGTGAAAGAAACCTACATGTGTAAGAAAATGTCCTAGGCATGTGAAGTCTGTCAATCCGCACTAGGGCCGCGTGCCGGACTATGTCCTCATACTCTCTTTACAGAGAAGGCCTGTACCCAACAGTGGGACATGTGTATGTATAAATATGATCAACTATTGGGCTCATCATGGGCCCACTATATATAAATAAATAAATAAAATTAGAGTGTGTTTTTGTAATGTTAAAATAACCGAAATAATAAAATTAATGAATTAATAATGGAATACCTCCTTTTTTGAAGTCGGTTAAAATTGGCAATCTAATATGAGCTGACTGTAAGTCCACACCGCGGTATGTTGATTACAATGTCAGCGGCAGACACTGTGTCGCCAAGTTCCGTCCCCTGGCGACCCCTACCAAGAACGTTAACGATTATTTGTGCTTATCGCATTGTCGCGTACTTAAACTAATAATATTATATATTACTTACTACCGTTAACTTAATGGGACGTATTTTTATAAGCGACAAGTATATTTACGACCAAAAACCAATAATCGACTTTAAATCGAATCAAACATTAAACACTATTATGCGCGGATGCCCTCTTTATATTTCCTTATTATCGTAGGAATATTACGAAATAGAAATAATCAGACTCTTCTCAAACTACTCTTAAAGTAGATCCTTTCAAGAAAAAAAATAATCATTGAAATATAGTGGCGTGGTATGGAATTATTCGTACATTTATGGCGCACATACTTGATGCAAATTTAACACATATAGATTTGTTCATGGATGCCACTGTTAGAATTGGACACAATTGGAATGAGACTACACGGAAAGCCAGCTTTCAAGAAAGAACAGTCGATATCGGGTCTCCCAGTCCAAAGTTAGTAGTTGATAGGTAACAAACATTAAAAAATACAGACTAAATGAGGACCTCCTCCTTTTAAAAGTCACTTGAAAAATATATGAAGCACAAGTTACATAATAATAAATTAAATAAAAGATTAAGATAACTTAACATATATTAAATAAATTTCATGAAAGTAAAATAAGCTTAGTAAGGATTTATTTATTTATTTAATAAGGTTTTCCAACAGTAAGTACAATTATACTTTGCTAATATATCCACAAGTACCTTGTAATTGCCTCACTAATGATAGAAACACACAGTATTCACAAATACATACAACGTAAACAGCACTACTTAACTAATTTCTAAAATGAAAAATTTACTAACTAAGGAAATAAACAGTTATGATTTTGTTTTAAAAAGTAAAAAAGTAGAAAAAAAAATAAAACGTTAAATTTTAAGGCCTACGTTAGTTATGTATTTATATGTATCTTTTAATCGTATTTATAGACGTTATCGCTAAATCAATGTCACTGTAATCCATATAAACAGAGTACATCTGGTACAAAGGACAGTGTGCCTTCAGGTTGCCTTCTATGTTTAGGTATTAGGAAGAGCTTAATATTTATAAGTCTTTGTCGTCTATTGGGAACGTTAAACTGTACTTTAGACAACAGATTAGGACAGTCTAGTGTACCTGATATTAGTTTTAAAAGGATTACCAACTAAGCTGTCTTTAATACACGTTGTAAATTTGAAATATGTCAAATAAATGCGTGTAAGACTTAATTTGAACTAAAATTTTGAAATCGGTTCATAAATGAAGTAACTATTAGTAGACAAATATTATAAGAGAAGATTATTACAGACGAATAGAGCTAAATTAGCTACCAAAGTCTATGGTAGTACAGAATATTCTAGACGAAGGTATATATCGATCGGATTGGACCGTGTTGAGCACCCCTAACAGACAAACATGTACGCGTTATATATGTAGCGGAAAATAATAGGGTGGCTTGTTCTCCTCTGTAGTTTTTAAGCTACGAGTAAAAGATAATTTGCTCTACGAGGAATTTATTCGTAGCACATCTCATGCTACAGCGATGATCTACAAGTTTTCGTAGCTATTTTCGTAGTATTAGACAATATGATTCTGGAGGCGAGCAAATATTATCTCGCGTCCTTTTAAACAGAGACAGATAATAAGTCCCTTATGTGACAGGTGATGCACTTATCACCGTACTCCGGGAACAATTTTTTTTATAACTGATTTAGTTTTTGTAATTAAAAAAAAACACAAATCTAGTCGAAGCCTTCAAGCAGAAGTTTGATTCAAACCCTAGAACATATTGTTAGTCTAACCGCTTAGCTTTATCATTTTATCTTGCTTGTTCTTTATATAATTCTAGTTTAATTTTATCAATATTATTTTTATTTGTTTTGTTAAGCATAGAACATAAATAAAAAAACATGTAATGCAAAAGGATGAAATCCCGCAGTGCGTCTAGAAGTCCGATGGTGGAAAGAGGATGGGGGAATTAGATCATGTAGTTCCTGAGCACACTCTCCAAAATGCAATCTGTAGAAAACCGAAAGGCTAGCTACCTTACGCCTGTGCTCAAGACTGAGCAGATTGGTTTCAGCTGCGTCACCAAATAGCCTCTTAGCCCGCCTCTCCACCGAGACCAATGCTGCGAGATGGCATTTAGCTGCGCCTGCCCAAATGTGACGGCAGTATTCTACACACGACCGGACTTGAGCTTTATAAAGTGTTAAAAGCTGTCCCGCAGAGAAGTACGGTTGCACTTTGACCATTCGTACAAGCCAATTGAAATTCGAACTCGCGACCATTTACATCGGAAGTTTAATGCTCTAGGCTATCATCGTTCTTGTAAGGATCAAGGAGTTGAATTCTAGCCTAATATAATTAATCTAAAATACCTTTGATAGATGCTTGGATTTTGGATTCGCCAAATTTGTAAACCATTTAGCTACTTCGTTTTACGAAACATTATCAAATCTCTTTAAGACCAATTTTATAACAAGGGAAATTTTTATTCCGAACGTTTGTAATAAAGGTAGTCTCCAATTTATTTTCCCTTTCCTGTAATTTGCTCGACTTAGAAAGGAGCTTTGTGAAATTCCTTGATGCGAAGCAAGCGCTCCATTCAACACCTTTGAACGATTTGAAACGATTGCTACCCTAAGACCCTTTTCTGTTACGAAAATCTTTGTTGAATCACATCAAAACATTTGTGTAGCCGATAAGATCGGTATATTATTAAATAAATCAAATAAGCAAAGCAATGTTCCCCATACTTATTAGGTAATATTGATAAAATTTATTTAGACATAGACGACAATTTATTTATTGGAATCACAATATACAAACACATTACAAATATTATAGACATTACATATGATATAGCAAACAAAAATATAAAAAAAGTAAGAAAAATAAACAAAATACAACTAAAGGAACGAACAGACAAATAGGATATGATGCCAATATTGGACACTGTCACAGCGCTGATCTTCAGCGGTGCCCAGGACTACCCAAAGTCGTGCGCGCGCAATACTACCTTTACATGGAATTTATACAGAGTCTATTAAAAAAATGTAATATATGTATACACAATAAAATAATATTTTAATAAATAAATTTATTATAAAATTAAAAAATAAATAAAATATCTAACGTTTATATTATATATTGAAGTATTAAAAGTGTTGGAATCAACAGCTGAAAATGTAATAATGGAATTCCCTTCCGACCCGGAAGTCATAACGGATTTCCATTTTTCAAGATTACGCCACACCTCTTTCAAGTATTACACCTTCATGCATCGTATACGTGTAAGTCAGATCAGAGTACTTAGAACTGCAACCTTCTTCAGTATACCAAGTGTGTTCTATTCAGGAAGAATTCCAAGGGTTTCATCTATGAAAAATCAAATTTCCTGCAATGTAAACAAGTATATTTACGAACTAACCAAAAACTGACTTCAAATAGAATAGTGATATCGGGGGTCTTAAACAGCATATCGCTATCTCTGTGCGGAGCGCGCAAGATGTGTGACAGAGAGGGTCACCTCTCGCTCACTCTCATTGTAAATAGCTGTTGATCAGTGTCCCTTCCTGATTGGTCAACAAACTTAGTTTCTAATTAGTACCAGTAAGGACGTAGCACATAAGATTGTATAAATGGTTGAGAAATTAGATAATAAACAGAACATTACAAATCTGGACTCCGAGTGTTATTCTTCCCGCAAATATCAACAAGAGTGGAGGCCTCCCACATTGGTGACCCCGACGTGATCTGAAACATGGAAGATCAACATACAAGATTCGAATTTTTAACGAAGCAAATCCAAAACTTACGCCTGTTTTTTTTTTTCTTTTTTTTTTCCAGATTTGTAAAAATCGTCATCAAACTACCTTTGAAGTACATCCTTTAGAAATATAAAATAAAAAATCGGAATAGGTTGGCGTGGTATTCAGTATTTCATCGGTTAGTTAGCGCACACAGTGAAAATTTAAGCCTTGTATGGTTTTCTCATGGATGAGAAATTTTGTTGGCCATTGTACCACCAGCTTAGAAATAAGAAAATAATCATCAAGTCCAGCCAGTTGAAAGTTATGGTAAGAAACATAAAAAAAATATTGAACAATATTTCTTTTTTTTTCAGAAATATTACTAACAATCTTGTTAACCATTCCAACTAAGCTTAACCTTGTGCTAGGACATGGTTCACGGCAATAGTCCAATGGTGGATTCGAACTCACTACCTTACAAGCAGGTCGTACCCTAAACCATTAGGCTATTGACTCTGAGACTCTAATGTCAACGGCGACAGCCTAAGCCTAAGTTACATTAAGTTATTCATAATATTTGTAAGTTTAGATTAACTGACTTTCAAGTTCTCGGATGCTGCCATTTTCATCGAGCACAAGTCTTCACGCTAACAATGGTCCCGGCCAGACATAAAAGAAGTCCACGAACATTATATGTCGTTATGAATAAAAGTATTGTCTGGTCATGTCGCTTCGGTCCCATTCCGGTCTATAACGTTCGGTCATTGAATGGTTGAATGAAAAAAATTAAATGCGAATCGCATGTAACATTTTCATGCACGGAACTATATACCGTCTACATGTATTGTTTACTTTACTAATATTATATATAGAAAATATTAGTTCATTTGTTTATTGGAGATTTTATTACGTGCTTAACCGGATTCCTGTACCACGTTTTCGGCCCTTTTCCAAATTCACAATAAATATTAAAACTTTATTACAATTCTTCAATATAATTTTGGAAAAAACTATTAAAATTAACACATCATTATAGATATATAATATATCTATAATGATATTAATAAGTTCATTATAGATATATAATATATCTATAATGATGTGTTAATAGTAAATATATAATATATGAGCCGTGGTAGCTCAGTGTCCGGGCGATTGGCTCAAGTTGCATAGTACGCTCGCAACCCGAGTTCGATCCCCGGTGCCGGCACCAATAAATTTGGTGTTGCAATTTTATGTGCTGATTAACCACGCGCTCGGCGGTGAAGGAAAACATCGTGAGGAAACCTACATGTCTTAGAAAAATTTTCTAAGGCATGTGAAGTCTGCCAATCCGCATTAGGGCCGCGTGGTGGACTGTGCCCTTATACTCTCTTTACAGAGAAGGCCTTCGCTCAGCAGTGGGACATATATATTATATATATAAAGGCTGTAACTTTAACTTTATAGATATATAATATATCATATATCATAAAATGCCTATATAGACATTTTTTTAATGGCGTCATATTACAGACAATCACCACAGTCAAACAGATTACAAACAAAATATAACACATATTAAAAAAAATAATGAAAGAAAGAACGGACAAATGACATGATACCAAGATTTGACACCATCACAGCATGTGCTGTCGCAACGTTGCCGCAGCGCTGATTTTCAGTGGTGCCCAGTATTACCCAGTTTAAATACTGCCTTTACATGAAATTTATACCAAGTCTAATAATAAATATACATAGTATAAATAAACGAAAATATATACATATTTCATTTTGACTGTTTGTGTAGTGTTAGCTAGCAACACATGACACCCAGCGATTGCTATTCATAATAACTACTTCCAATGATATCTTAGTGATTTACCTCAACCTTATTGTATCTTTAATTCATAATTAATAATCTAGTTGATTATCATATTAACTTGGAATTTTAAACAATAATTTAACTTTATTAGTTCGTAATCTAACTTCTAATTAATTTTGTATAAAGACTGTGAGGACGCGAAGTTGTGACGATATTCGTTAAAATAATTCCTTGTACGTTACGCTGTCTCAATAAGCGAGTGTACTAGTTATTGGACTATATAATTCCATAAGATCTACAAGTTATTTTACTAGAAAGTATTTAGATACATGATTTAAAGACATTAGTTGGCCAAACCTCCGTAGTTTAAATCGGTTATATTTAATTTTGTTTTATTACGGGTCGTCATTCATTACCACATTCGCATTCTCAAGTAGTAGAGAGTTAAACTTTCTGTGGAAATTTCTATTTATTCATGTAAAGCGAAATGGTGAAACGTGTCCTAAATTCAATAGCAAGGGACCTCATTAATACGGACCCTTTGAATTCTGCGGTTAGACAGGGCCTTTTACGGTGAAATAGAGATTCACAAAACTTAGCCTCAGTCGACTTCTAATTATTTTGATGACGTCGAAACTTAATTTGTATTAAATAGAAGAGCTTAACCCGCAAGTCTTTTGTTTCAATAGTGGGAGACAGATAGCTTTTGCTATCGACAATTCAATGAGATTATAATGGCTGGATAGTTCGATCGATTGGAAACCACGGGAAGGCAAAAATTGATAAAAATAATTTCAATAGTAATAAAATTATTTATTTATTTCTACAAATTAAAAGTGTAAAAAAGGAGGGTTTAAAGTCAATAGTCATTCTCTGCCAATCAGAGATTGTGTAACTTATGCAATCTTAGAGAAAAAAAATATATTCATGCACATACATAAATATCAATAAATTAAAAATAAAACCATAACAATATAGTAACAATGTATAGATACATATATAACTATATAGATCTCTCTCTCTCTCTCTATATATATATAATAGGTTGTCAAATATCTCCCTTCCGCCTTTTGTGTCATGCGGCACCCAAACATCAAGCTTTTTTTTGTATCCAGCCTTCTGCAGATGGTTTAAAATGGTTTGGTGACTAACTCCCATCTCCTGGGCGATGTCACGAGATGCCACATGCCGGTCTAACTCGATGTAGTCCATGATTTGATCGGTATTTGTCGTCACAGGTCTACCGCCGGCTGGCTTATCCATGGTGTCGTTTTCACCGGCTCTGAATCGTCGAAACCATTCCTCCGTGGTTCGAAGTGATAGAGTACCATCCCCCAAAACACCATTAATCTCACGGAACGTTTCTCTAGCGGATTTGCCTTTAACGAAGGAAAACTTTTAAATAGCGCGAATTTCGGCGTTAGTGAAGTCCATGTTTACACGTCTATAACTGTTGAACGCAATATCCAAACTAATTACGCATAGCGTCGTTTTGTAGGTTATGTCAAGACCTTTCAAATTATGTATAGTATTGCTAGATACGAGCTCTGTAGCGCTTTGTACATAGCCGCGAAATTCAAAAGACAAAAAGGCGGAAGGGAGATATTTGACAACCTATTATATAGGGATATATATGGATAGGGACAGAAGGTATTTTTTTAACAAAAAGATCAGATACACTAGTTGTATGATATACCCGTAGTATCGTAGCAGATATTAAATCTGACTCTTAGCCATTAGGCTATTAGTACCTTCCTTATTAATAATAATTCAAAGAAACAGTGATTTACTAATAGCTAATGATTATAACATATACTAACTAATAAAGAAATATTTACAATTTAAAAGATATTACAAAATATTTACAAAAAATATAACTGTGCCAAACCGTCATCGCTTGGCAACGTGCCCGGAAGGCTGGTAGCATTGCCACGTTGTATGGCAATGCTTAGCCTCTGTGCAAGGTATAAGCCAGCCCTCTGGTCACCAGATGTGTCGACCAACATCTTAGCTAACACATTAAAAGGTGATGTGCACAAGGACCCCACGGACCCAAAGTTTCTACCCCAAACGGCTCAAATATGAAACCCGTATCGAGGTTACTATATTTGCGCCGCTTGAGGTTTTCTACAGTTGCAACGGCCGCTCCAGCCTCAACAGAAGATTATGGAAGATGTGACGGCGCCAAAGTATCGACGCATGTGGCATCCCATACTAAAGGCCGTCCCATCTTCCAGGGTATAAGAGTCATACCGTCTGGTCTCTTACCATCACTACGCAATAGTCCATTTGGCTCCAAAGTTGATGGAACATTAGCGGTGGTAAGAGCCCGACGGATGATGTCGTTGAGGTTGGAGTGCCGGGAAATGAATGAATGAAAAAAAAATGAAAAAAAATATTATAATATTTTATTTATTCAATCAAATAACTTTGACTCATCATTACAAACAAACAAAAATTTTTATTGTCCCACAATAATTTCGGCGGAGGACTGGTGTCCAAACTAGGAACAAACCTGTGTGATGGCTCATTAGGCCTAAACCCCACGGATGTGATTATTATTGGATATATATATATAGATATATATAATATTAATTATATATAAGAAGGAATATAGATATATAATTGTTACGTGTCATGTGTGTGTGTGTGTGTGAATGTGTTTGTCATTTTTTACATACAAAAATATACTACATACATTATAGTATTTTTAGAAATTACAATAGAACTGTACAATAACTATTAAATAATAACTTTAGAGTAAATTAGATTAAATAATAGTTAATGGCTTGACTATGGTTATGTATATCTTACCCTCATCTATTTTTAGCGGCACTACCCTTAGCCTGCTCTTAACCACTAAAGGTTATCTGGAAGAAAATGCTAATTAGCATTAAGTTCGCCTTTGTACATTTTATTTGGTGCAATAAAGGATTTATCTATCTATCTATCTGTCATGTGAGACGGCTTGTTACAAATATTTTTCTAAAATTAAACAAATTAACACTTCAATTGGAAAAGGTCAACGAAATGGTAAGGAAATGTGCCAAACAAGTGGATTCATTAGTACACGCTGCCTTCGTCGGTGTGCTATGCTCAACAAAACCCCTTAATTACTATGGGGATGTGATTTACAACCTGTTCGTTACTTCGCGTTTAATTATTTGAACATTGTTGTACTATGATAATTTTAACCGACTTCAAAAAAGGAGGTTATCTTTTTTAATGTTTGTTACCTCATAACTTTCGACCGGGTGGATCGATTTTGATGACTCTTTATATGTTCAAAGGCTGGTGATTCCGATGTGATTCCATTTCATTATTTAGTCCAACTTTGAAATAATCATAATTCTAAATTTATTGTCTTTTTATTGTGTGCAAAAAATAAATAAATATGTAATCATATATAGGTTTTCTTGTTGATCAACTCAGATTAGTCAGAGAGGCTGACCGCAAATTTCACCGAATTATCACTCTTATGAACTTTGTGAGAAGCGGTCATTTTTATGTCTGACGTCCGATTTAGAGGTTAACAGAGATAAAAATGTCTCCTCTTATCAATTTTATTTGAGTGGCAACTAACGAGGGCACAGTCCATCTTTTTATAGAGGGTGGGCTACTGAACAATTGGGTTAAAACAAGTCAAACAAAAGATTTCTGTGGTCTATAATAAGAATATATCATAAGAGAAGGCAGATTTTATTTATTGAAATAAAAAAGCGTGTTAGTGCTTAGTAGCGTTACTAAAGGTAAGACGCTTACATTTATGCTCATTTTAACTGTAGATTTGACTTGAAGGCAGATTTTATTTTTGGAAATAAAAAAGAGCATTCGTGTTTAGTAGCGTTACTAAAGGTATTACGCTTACATTTATGCTCATTTTAACTGTAGATTTGACTTGAAGGCAGATTTTATTTTTAGAAATAAAAAGAGCATTCGTGTTTAGTAGCGTTACTAAAGGAAATACGCTTACATTTATGCTCATTTTAACTGTAGATTTAAGTTGAAGGCAGATTTTATTTTTAGAAATAAAAAAGAGCATTCGTGTTTAGTAGCGTTACTAAAGGTAAGACGCTTACATTTATGCTCATTTTAACTGTAGATTTGAGTTGAAGGCAGATTTTATTTTTAGAAATAAAAAAGAGCATTCGTGTTTAGTAGCGTTACTAAAGGTAAGACGCTTACATTTATGCTCATTTTAACTGTAGATTTGAGTTGAAGGCAGATTTTATTTTTAGAAATAAAAAAGAGCATTCGTGTTTAGTAGCATCGCTAAAGGTAAGACGCCTACATTTATGCTCATTTTAACTGTAGATTTGACTTAAAGGCAGATTTTATTTTTAGAAATAAAAAAGAGCATTCGTGTTTAGTAGCGTTACTAAAGGTAAGACGCTTACATTTATGCTCATTTTAACTGTAGATTTGACTTGAAGGCAGATTTTATTTTTAGAAATAAAAAGAGCATTCGTGTTTAGTAGCGTTACTAAAGGTAAGACGCTTACATTTATGCTCATTTTAACTGTAGATTTGACTTGAAGGCAGATTTTATTTTTAGAAATAAAAAGAGCATTCGTGTTTAGTAGCGTTACTAAAGGTAAGACGCTTAAATTTATGCTCATTTTAACTGTAGATTTAAGTTGAAGGCAGATTTTATTTTTAGAAATAAAAAAGAGCATTCGTGTTTAGTAGCGTTACTAAAGGTAAGACGCTTACATTTATGCTCATTTTAACTGTAGATTTGACTTGAAGGCAGATTTTATTTTTAGAAATAAAAAGAGCATTCGTGTTTAGTAGCGTTACTAAAGGTAAGACGCTTACATTTATGCTCATTTTAACTGTAGATTTGACTTGAAGGCAGATTTTATTTTTAGAAATAAAAAGAGCATTCGTGTTTAGTAGCGTTACTAAAGGTAAGACGCTTACATTTATGCTCATTTTAACTGTAGATTTGACTTGAAGGCAGATTTTATTTTTAGAAATAAAAAGAGCATTCGTGTTTAGTAGCGTTACTAAAGGTAAGACGCTTACATTTATGCTCATTTTAACTGTAGATTTGAGTTGAAGGCAGATTTTATTTTTAGAAATAAAAAAGAGCATTCGTGTTTAGTAGCGTTACTAAAGGTAAGACGCCTACATTTATGCTCATTTTAACTGTAGATTTGACTTGAAGGCAGATTTTATTTTTAGAAATAAAAAGAGCATTCGTGTTTAGTAGCGTTACTAAAGGTAAGACGCTTACATTTATGCTCATTTTAACTGTAGATTTGACTTAAAGGCAGATTTTATTTTTAGAAATAAAAAAGAGCATTCGTGTTTAGTAGCGTTACTAAAGGTAAGACGCTTACATTTATGCTCATTTTAACTGTAGATTTGAGTTGAAGGCAGATTTTATTTTTAGAAATAAAAAAGAGCATTCGTGTTTAGTAGCGTTACTAAAGGTAAGACGCTTACATTTATGCTCATTTTAACTGTAGATTTGACTTGAAGGCAGATTTTATTTTTAGAAATAAAAAGAGCATTCGTGTTTAGTAGCGTTACTAAAGGTAAGACGCTTACATTTATGCTCATTTTAACTGTAGATTTGACTTGAAGGCAGATTTTATTTTTAGAAATAAAAAGAGCATTCGTGTTTAGTAGCGTTACTAAAGGTAAGACGCTTACATTTATGCTCATTTTAACTGTAGATTTGACTTGAAGGCAGATTTTATTTTTGGAAATAAAAAAGAGCATTCGTGTTTAGTAGCGTTACTAAAGGTATGACGCTTACATTTATGCTCATTTTAACTGTAGATTTGAGTTGAAGGCAGATTTTATTTTTAGAAATAAAAAAGAGCATTCGTGTTTAGTAGCGTTACTAAAGGTAAGACGCCTACATTTATGCTCATTTTAACTGTAGATTTGACTTAAAGGCAGATTTTATTTTTAGAAATAAAAAGAGCATTCGTGTTTAGTAGCGTTACTAAAGGTAAGACGCTTACATTTATGCTCATTTTAACTGTAGATTTGACTTGAAGGCAGATTTTATTTTTAGAAATAAAAAGAGCATTCGTGTTTAGTAGCGTTACTAAAGGTAAGACGCTTACATTTATGCTCATTTTAACTGTAGATTTGACTTGAAGGCAGATTTTATTTTTGAAAACAATTGGTCCCATTGACCATGGCATTCATGAGAAAACCATTTAAGTCTTAATTTTCCGTTACGTATGTGTGCCATAAATGAACGAATAATTTAATATCTATAATAGATATTATATAATAGATAATTAATTCCGTTTAGTAATATTCCCTATTCGATTTGAAGTCGGTTTTTGTTTTTACTCCAAAAAATACTTTTAAATAAAATAATTGCCAGCCAGTATTACGAAACATTCATTGTTTAAAATTATTTATTTAATCATTTTCGTTATAATGTTATCCGGGCTGTATGGGGGTGCAGTCCTTTGTTTTATCCAGCCAGTCGCCTCAAGGCATTCGCGCGGGGCGGTGGCGTGTTCCAATTTCGAAATTCGTGAGTCCTATGGATCTGTTTTAAAATTTCCGAATTGAAGCCTGAGGTCTCATTGGATTTGTGCTGCCATAGCCTTGGATATAATCTGCCGAGTAAGAATTTTTCAAATTCCATTATTGACTTGATATACACGAAATGTGAGTTACCTGTTGATCAGAATAATATATAGAATACTTAAAAAGCATGAAAGCACAACACTACATGTTTAATTTTTCAAAATCACCGAACATAGAGTATTTTGATGGATTCATAATTTATTTTTATAATCAATATTTAAATAAACTAATATTTTGTCGGTTAAAAATCTTTTGTATTCGAATTTTTGTGTTCTTGTGGTATACAAGCAAATTATCCCAACCTTTTTTTTTTTTTTTGTTCACGGGGAGGAAATCTTCAGAAAGATACCCCGCCTTCTGGGGGGAAGGCGGCGGTTATGTGGGGTTCTTACCCACTAAAACCTCCCCGGTGGCCCTTTCCTCGGTGCATGACGAGGGGCTCCGGGATCTCCAGTGGAACGCACCGGAGCCCCTCTGCACTGTGCTCGACACGGGCCAGCCGATGTCGCCTTCTTCCCAGGTCCACTTTGGTGAACGACTCAGGCCCCACCCTTGTCGCCCAGTGAACCCGAGGCCCCTTTTAGTCGCCTTCTACGACAGGCAGGGGATACCGTAGTCTTATTCTTGAGAGCCCAACCTTACCTGACCCACCAGAACGCCTTAAAAATATCTTATGTCCGGAATAAAAAATTCTTTTGCAGAAAAATGTTTCGATGTCCTAGTTCCATACCTATATAATATAATATAATATTCTTCAGAAGGAAAGAAATTTTAGCTTATAGTAAATATTAAATTAAAAGTTATTATTATAAAATAAAGCAAAATTTAGCCCGGCGAAGTGGACTGGGTACTCTAGTAATTTATAAAGACTACCGTTACTTGTTTTAACTTCCCTTTCCATTAAAACATAAACTTTATAGTCTGGTATTAAAGTTCAAATTGACTTTTAAGTATTATTACGAGTCGTTTGTATCGTAGTATTTCTTTCCGTATGAACCGTCCTCGTACTTAAAGAATTATTAAAAAAAAAATTAGCGAACGGTTCAGCCGCCCTCGAGATTTACGCTAAGCAACACATTCAGCGATTCATTTTTGTATCATAGATAAAGATTAAATTTTCTTTTATTTTTCTTTCTAACTTTTTTAATATATAAAAAATAAATTATTTACTTGTTTAGCATATAATTATATGCTTGTTTGATGAACTTTCTTAACTCTAAACATAGCAATGTATAGCATAATATACATGCAAAGTACAGATATAAAATCTATTTAGTTAAATTTATTCTTTAATTGTATTTTATAATAATTATTCAAATGTTTAATGTCACAATTGTCAGTGTCGTGACATTTATAATTATAAAAGAGATGGAGTTGGAATAAGGACTTTTTTTTAGAATGCTAACAATATTTTTTTTCGCAAATATATTTAAAATTCTTGTTAACCATTCCAAATAAGCTTAGGCTTGTTAGTACGTACGTTACGTACTTAGTACGTATAGCACTGTATAGAATAGTGTACATCTTGGTTTTCCAAAATACGTATTTTTATCACGTGTATTCACTATTACTTTCCTCCCCGTTAGCAAAAAATATATATATTTACTTTTTACAGTTTGAAGCGCCAACAGCCTAATGACTTAGGGTACGGTGTGCGAATCGTAAGGTCGTAGGTTCCAATCCACCATTCAACTGAACGTGAACCATCTCCTATCACAAGCTTAAGCTTAGTTGGAATGGTTAACAATATTCTAGTAATATTTCTGAAAAAAAAAATTGCTACCTTTCTTTTTTTAAATTACTATTTTAGTCTGTCTGTTGCGGCTGCCATCTAGAACGGCTGGACTGATTTTGACAATAGATAGTTGATATAATAAGGAATTACTTCTACAAGTACTACAAGTCTTATAAATAAAAATGAGTTATAACATATTTATTCCACCCTTAAACTAAGTTTAGTTAAACCAGCAATAAATTAAGAATAAGCTAAGAATAGTTTACCACAAATAAATCCGGAATAACTATGGTTTATCTATTCTTCCTTGACGACAAAATGCACGAGTTGGTAACAGCGCAATCAAAGAGAAACCATACTTAAAAAAATAATTGCAGTCTATGTAGTAGTCTAGTAATGTATCTGTCAATGTGGGGCGGTTATAAAAATATTCTATACTCTATATATAGATAGAAGATAATCCACTTCCACGCTTGTCCATAGTAAGAGACATTTCAAATAAATGGTCTAGAAATATTATACCACTTTTAGAAAACCGATATTTTAATCAGAACTAATCATCGACATATAAATCAAAAGGGTTTTCCCATCCTTTTAAATATTTTTTTTGGAGTCTGAAGTCATTTACTGTTTCTACTTCCTCCATTGCCCTTAATTCCATAATAAGTTAATTTAAATGAGCGAACACAAACACAAATCGTAGTATTTTAAATGTTATACTGGACTTAAACTTGTACGTCGTTATAACTTCGGAATAACGATTGTATGAACAAAAACGTCAACGTTATACCAGGTATAACGTATTCTTGGTTTATTAGTACAAATTTGGCTTATTCTTAATTTATTCCTAAGTTTATCTTTATACCACGTTTATTGGTAAGGCTTAAAATAATTAACAATATAAGTTTCTAGACTATAATAAATTAATATCTATATACTTATCTGAATATGTCACTTAATAAATAAGTAAATAAATGAGTATAGCAATAAAATTTACTGAGAACACTCAGACAGACTACGTGAATCAATAATCGCGTCCAAAGTTAACTTCGACCACGAGCCAGACAGACAGATCGATGACACGCGCATTTGCAGATTTAATCTAAACGCACCGTGCTATAGATGCAAGTTGTTGTAATAGAAATCAATCATTTAATACAGATTATAAAAAAATGAATATCGATATAGGTTGACGTGATATTGAGTTATTCGTACGTTTGTGGCGCACTTGATGCTAATTTAAGACTTGTATGGTTTTCTCATGGATGCCAATGTCAGAATTGGATGAAATTAAATGGGATTACACTGGAAGCCACCAGCTTTGAAATAAAAAGATTCATCAAAATTGATTCTCCCAGTCGAAAGTTATAAGGTAACAAACGTACAGAATTTTGCAGTTATTGGGTGTCGGGTGGTTTACAAACTAAGTCCTGTTGTGTATGCCAATTACAGGTGAACACAACATTCGCTATAAGGAAACGTAACGATTTCATAATTAAGTAGCATGAAGTAGTTTTTTAAGTCAGGTATTTTTTTTAAGTCGCATGTTAGTACGACTACGAGCGGTATAAGTTGGGCTAATAGAATAATAAATAGGCCGTGACGTGACAAAAAAAAAACGTCGTCGCTCGACTTTTCGCATCCCGGACAACCCTCACGTATTGTAAGCGCTCAATATGAATTTTGTATTTTTATGTCACCTATAAAATTGCCCTTTTTATAATACTATGTCCCACCGTTGCGTACAGGACCCAAGACAAAAAGAGACGGTATAGTGTCGACAGACATGAGTATCTACAGGATTGCACAAGACGATATCGGGGACAGAGCGAAGTGGAAAGCGATAATACATAAACCTGACCCCACCATCATGTATGTATGTATGAACTAAACCCCTCGATAGGATTAGGAGCGTTGCTGGAGTTTCTTCGGCCACTTCTTCTCCCAGCGCCAACCCTTCCCGAAGTGTCATATAAGTTAGTTTAGCTTAGATTGTCCCAATAGACTTTTGTTAATAAAATAGCTTCCGACCGAGTCGTAGTTCGGCCCTCTCGTGCGCCTTCGGATCGACCTGCTAACGCGTAAGATCTATGCCACCTCTCAATCCGTCGAAACAGTAAAGGCCAGTTTCTCTGGCTAACTGTGTTAGTTTTTCCAAAAAAAAATCATGTGGGACCAATAGCTAGAAAGAGAGACAGAGAAAGGAGAGGGAGAGAGGAAAGAGAGGGAGAGACGGTTAGTATTAAGTTCACAAGTTAATTTTGAATACCGTTTAACATGAACAGTGAAACTAAATTTAACAAACGCGTGCCGAGCAACTATAACAGATCACAGTTGCTCACCTTGACAGCATATCGATCCCGAATAACATCGAATTGTTTTTGGAATAAAGTAGTAACATTATAATGTTAATTCCACTTTATTCCACGAAAACTTATCATCATCTTTAACAGTGTTAAATACTCGGGAGAGTAATAGACAAGAGGCACTTCGTATTCCGTATATTCGGAGATTGACACAAAAATATGTACCATGACGGTGCCAGACAAATTTCGAGGTTTAATTTGTAGGTGGATTTGCTTATGGTCAGACATTGCTGATTCGATTATAGTCACGTGGAAATTTTATATTCAAAACGTTTTTATTTTAAAAAATTGCCGTGAGTAAGCGATTTAATAAGACTTTCTTGGCTCCGTGAACGTCAACAGATGTGAGGATTATCTCTATTATTACTTGCGAGATAAAATAAGGGGATTCTATTTCTGTTCGCTCTATAAATATAATTAGTCCTTTAATTTTATACTTCGTAGAGCTGAAGGCGTAATTCTATTTTTATGATAAAATAGATTATAGCTTACTTAATTATGTTGAAAGAGGTTATTGTTATCAGCTCTGGAGACTCAAAGGAACCTCAGGTTCACTGGGCGACAAGGGTGGGGGCCTGCGTCGTCCACCAAAGTGGACCCGGGAAGAAACGACATCGGCTGGCCCGTGTCGCCTTGCGCTGCGAGGCACAGGGGCACATGCAAGAGGAAAGGGCCACCGGGGAGGATATTGTTATAGATATAGATAGAGTAGAGAAAAGTATTTTTCAGTGGCTTGGGTGCGTGAGAGTCATGAATGAGAAAAGAGACGTGAAAAAAACTAAATAAAATATTATTTTTTAACAGAAGATGCCCATGATTTGTTAATCTATTATTTTATTGTATATAATATATATTAATCTCATAATTATTTTATTCAACGTAAAATATTTATTGTACTCTTATTGTCTGTTGTGTAAATTCCATCTAAATGTATGTATTGCGCGCGCACGACTTTGGGTAGTCCTGGGCACCGCTGAAAATCAGCGCTGCCTTAGCGCATCCTTGCGACAGCATATGCAGGGACGGTGATTTTTCCGTTTTTTTCTTTAACTGTTTAACTTTTTGATGTGCTTCATATTTTGTGCCAATAAAGAATATGTCTATGTGATAGCATTTTAGAATCTCGATGATTTTAGAATCTCGAGATTTGCGCGTCAATTTGAAGCGTCAATAGCCTAATGGTTTAGGGTACGGCCTGCGAATCGTAAGGTCGTGGGTTCAAATCCACCATTGGACTATTGCCGTGAACCATGTCCTAGCACAAGCTTAAGCTTAGTTGGAATGGTTAACAAGATTGTTAGTAATTTTTCTGAAAAAAAAAATGAAATATTGCTAGCTTTCTTTTGTATATTTATGTTTTTTTTGTATATTTTGTATATATATGTATATTTTTTTCAATACGAGTCAAATTAAGATATCAAACTTAAGTGATAGTAAACATAGAGTACATTTATCAATGATATTTACTTTTTTTTCTCCAAAAAATACATTTGTTTGATTTGGCAACAACTAGTTTGGCTTCTTACGAGGTCAAAACAGAATAAAAACTTACAAACAATTGAAAAATGCAAACACAATGTCGAAAAAATCCATTCCGGATAGTATGGTTTTAGTGTTTTAAAAAAATGATTGCTACTCGAGTACTACTGGGTGTAGAACGTTGAACGTTTTTTTTTGATTGGCTCCTCATAATAGTGTCTTCACCAGGGTATTAGATTATC
Source organism: Meandrusa payeni (assembly GCA_029286785.1). Lineage (NCBI taxonomy): Eukaryota > Metazoa > Arthropoda > Insecta > Lepidoptera > Papilionidae > Meandrusa > Meandrusa payeni. The sequence goes on from JAGSMX010000032.1 coordinate 4,305,637, forward strand.
GTTACCTTCTGGGACACCCTGTAGACATAGACATAGGACATATTCTTTATTGGCATTATTCGAAGATATTACAAACGAAATATGAAACACAATAAAAAAGATAAAAAAAGACACAGAGAAAGAAAAAATGGATAAATATTACATAAGATTTGATTGCAATATTGGTCTCAGCATATGCCGCCGCAAGGATGAGACAGCGCTGATTTTCAGCGGTGCCCAGGACTACCAAAGTCGTGCACGCTGCCTTTACATGGAATTTATACAGACGAATATAATACAATAAATAAAATACGTGTATACAGTTATGAGATTTATGTATATTATTTACAATACAAAATTACGTAGTTCGGCACAGGGACCCGTGTTTAACCAATTGTGTACAATATGAACGTTTATTGGCATCATAGTAGTCGATATTTGGCCACTATGGTTTACCGATGGCGATTTGGTATTTGGTGAATTATTATTAATATGGGGCCGTCCATAAATTACGTCATCGATTTTTTCAGACTTTAGACCTCTTCCCCTACAATCATCCTATCGTCATTTCTTAATGACCCCTTCCCCCCCCCCCTTCTCCCAAAATTGACGTCATTACCAGTTTGACGAAATTAAAACATTGCAGATTTGAGAAAAATAGGGTATAATTTGATTAAAACACTTGGTTATAGAATCACCTTTATTATTTTTACTTTGGCAATAATCATTGATAAATATAATATAATAGTTAAATTAAAACATTTAATGATGTAAGTTTATTGTTTATTTACACTAAAATAAAATCTAGCCCGGCGAAGCGGTCTGGAGTACGCTAGTAGGATTATAAATTTTAATTGTATTTATGTTTCAAAATTTAGGTGATAGTTATAATAAAAGATTAGCATCAATAGCCTAATGGTTTAAGGTACTGCCTGCGAATCGTAAGGTCGTGGGTTCGAATCCACCATTGGACTATTGCCGTGAACCATGTCCTAGCACAAGCTTAAGCTTAGTTGGAATGGTTAACAAGATTGTTAGTAATATTTCTGAAAAAAATGAAATATTGCTAGCTTTCTTTAAAAAAATATATATTATGGCGTGGTGGCCTTTTTGTAAGCCTATTTAAGATAAACATTTTCACAAGATCTTTTGTACATTGTAGTACATACGTGTAACTCAAGGGTGGTGTTTTGTGGCGCACGCTGGAATTTGGGTTTAGAATCTTTATTTCTCATAAGAATAACAATTCACTTACATGAGGAAGTTAAAATTAATACTAAAAACAATTATACATATATTATATAACGAATTGCGTATCTATTCCTAGTTAAAGCCTAGTCTAGAACTCTGATATGTAAACTATATTACTGTAAAGTATCCATACATTCTTTTTTTTAATTGGCTGAACTAACACAGTTGGCACAGAGAAGCTGGCCTTTACTGCTTCACTGGATTTGAGAGGTGGCACAGCTCTTAGATCGCTTAGCCTGAACCTCTATTAGGTGGTAACTCGACACAAGGTTCCCCGGTGAGGGGCAGGTAACCTCGGCTTGACGGTTACCATTATTACGCGTTAGCAGTCCGATCGGAGGGCGCCCGAGAGAGATGAACATTCTTACAAGCCTTCGTGTTTATAATATTAAGATATCTCATACTCGTAGTTATTACGAAGTTCTGACGCCTATAAACTTCTTCTTTCTCGTTCGTGCTGGATAATTGTAACTACATAAGTCGTAACAAAAGGTTATAATCACCTCTGCCTACCCCTTTAGGTAATAGACGTGAACGCTTTCTTTCGTTTTCACCTATGTAGTACATACCCGTGACCACCTATATTATAACATTTTATATTCAAAACGTTTTTATTTTAAAAAATTGCCGTGAGTAAGCGATTTAATAAGACTTTCTTGGCTCCGTGAACGTCAACAGATGTGAGGATTATCTCTATTATTACTTGCGAGATAAAATAAGGGGATTCTATTTCTGTTCGCTCTATAAATATAATTAGTCCTTTAATTTTATACTTCGTAGAGCTGAAGGCGTAATTCTATTTTTATGATAAAATAGATTATAGCTTACATTTAATTATGTTGAAAGAGGTTATTGTTATCAGCCCTGTAGTTCTGGGCTTTCAAGAATAAAACTACGGTGTCCCCTGCCTGTCGTACAAGGCGACTCAAAGGGGCCTCGGGTTCACTGGGCGACAAGGGTGGGGGCCTGCGTCGTCCACCAAAGTGGACCCGGGAAGAAGGCGACATCGGCTGGCCCGTGTCGCCTTGCGCTGCTAGGGCACAGGGGGGGAGAGAGTAACCTTCCCCCCGGGCTCTTCTTGAGCACAGTGCAGAGGGGCTCCGGTGCGTTCCACGTGAGATCCCGGAGCCCCTCGTCATGCACGAGGAAAGGGCCACCGGGGAGGATATTGTTATAGATATAGATAGAGTAGAGAAAAGTATTTTTCAGTGGCTTGGGTGCGTGAGAGTCATGAATGAGAAAAGAGACGTGAAAAAAACTAAATAAAATATTATTTTTTAACAGAAGATGCCCATGATTTGTTAATCTATTATTTTATTGTATATAATATATATTAATCTCATAATTATTTTATTCAACGTAAAATATTTATTGTACTCTTATTGTCTGTTGTGTAAATTCCATCTAAATGTATGTATTGCGCGCGCACGACTTTGGGTAGTCCTGGGCACCGCTGAAAATCAGCGCTGCCTTAGCGCATCCTTGCGACAGCATATGCAGAGACGGTGATTTTTCCGTTTTTTTCTTTAACTGTTTAACTTTTTGATGTGCATCATATTTTGTGCCAATAAAGAATATGTCTATGTGATAGCATTTTAGAATCTCGAGATTTGCGCGTCAATTTGAAGCGTCAATAGCCTAATGGTTTAGGGTACGGCCTGCGAATCGTAAGGTCGTGGGTTCAAATCCACCATTGGACTATTGCCGTGAACCATGTGTTACAAGCTTAAGCTTAGTTGGAATGGTTAACAAGATTGTTAGTAATTTTTCTGAAAAAAAGAAATATTGCTAGCTTTCTTTTGTATATTTATGTTGTTTTTGTATATTTTGTATATATATGTATATTTTTTTCAATACGAGTCAAATTAAGATATCAAACTTAAGTGATAGTAAACATAGAGTACATTTATCAATGATATTTACTATTTTTCTCCAAAAATACATTTGTTTGATTTGGCAACAACTAGTTTGGCTTCTTACGAGGTCAAAACAGAATGAAAACATACAAACAATTGAAAATGCAAACACAATGTCGAAAAATCCATTCCGGATAGTATGGTTTTAGTGTTTTAATAAAATGGTTGGTAATCGAGTACTATTGGGTGTAGAACGTTGAACGTTTGTTTTTGATTGGCTCCTCATAATAGTGTCTTCACCAGGGTATTAGATTATCGTTACCTTCTGGGACACCCTGTAGACATAGACATAGGACATATTCTTTATTGGCATTATTCGAAGATATTACAAACGAAATATGAAACACAATAAAAAAGACAAAGAAGAAACAGACAAATATTACATAAGATTTGATTGCAATATTGGTCTCAGCATATGCCGCCGCAAGGATGAGACAGCGCTGATTTTCAGCGGTGCCCAGGACTACCCAAAGTCGTGCACGCGCTGCCTTTACATGGAATTTATACAGACGAATATAATACAATAAATAAAATACGTGTATATAGTTATGAGATTTATGTATATTATTTACAATACAAAATTACGTAGTTCGGCACAGGGACCTGTGTTTAACCAATTGTGTACAATATGAACGTTTATTGGCATCATAGTAGTCGATATTTGGCCACTATGGTTTACCGATGGCGTTTTGGTATTTGGTGAATTATTATTAATATGGGGCCGTCCATAAATTACGTCAACGATTTTTCAGACTTTAGACCTCCACCCCTACAATCTTCCTATCGTCATTTCTTAATGACCCCTCCCCGCCCTTCTCCCAAAATTGACGTCCTTACCAGTTTGACGAAATTAAAACATTGCAGATTTGAGAAAAATAGAGTATTATATGATTAAAACACTTGGTTATAGAATCACCTTTATTATTTTTACTTTGGCAATAATCATTGATAATTATAATATGGTTTTGGATAACTCCACGGAGATTTCACCCATTCTTTTAAAGTATAAATAAATAATATTATCATATAAATAATAATAAATAATAAACTATATAATATATATCGATGTATAATTCCAAACAGCGTTTCACAAAATACGCCAAACGCGCTTCATTTTACAGTGTACATAACAGGGGAGCAGTGTTTCGGAACAGTAAATCCGACCCATTATTTCTTTATTCAATAATCCAAGCCTCTCTCCGTTCAAAGATACATTGTATAATTTTGATAAAACATTTCGAATATGTGAAATGTATAATATGCTATACTCTTCATAATTTTAAATGAAAAATGGGGTCGGTATCGACTTCTACGTATTGGAAATTGTACAAATTATACTTATGCATAAACAAGTATATTTATTTATCTATGTAGTTTTTTATTTTTTTAACCCTATTTTTTATCGGCACTACCCTTAGTCTATTTTTAACCACTAAAGGTTAGCTGCTAAAAATGCTAAATAGCATTATGTTCGCCTTAGTACATGTATTTTGGTGTAATGAAGGATTCAACTTTAAATGAAGCTTGAAGCGTCAATAGCCTAATGGTTTAGGGTACGGCCTGCGAATCGTAAGGTCGTGGGTTCAAATCCACCATTCGACTATTGCCGTGAACCATGTCCTAGCATAAGCTTAAGCTTAGTTGGAAATGGTTAACAAAATTGTTAATAATATTTCTGAAAAAAAATAAGAAATATTAATAGCTTTCTTTTAAAAAATTACTGAAATTCGAACTCGCGTCTATATGAAATCATAAGTCAAACCGCTTAGCCACAGGTTATATGGTTAAAGTTGTTCTTTCGGTTTTATCTATTGTATTATATATTATTATATACATCGTTGGTACAAAACGGTTAGGAATCAAACTCCTATCGAACGATTGACGTTTGACATTATGTCAAACGTTGACTCTACAACAAAGTTGTTCTGTGTTTCCAAAGTAATACAGTGTGTCATAACGTACTCTCATAACAACGAGGTCGGGTCAGTTATTGGAAAATAATGGACCGCCCTTACAACGTTCCACTAACGTTTATTGCCATCATATTTACGACTATATGTTTACTGGATTGACTGATACTAAATGTAGTTAATGTATAAGGCATGTAAGATTTTTTACAACGTTTTTATTTAAATTTAAATGTATATATACATATATATTCATACAAATAGCATATAAAAACATATTCTAAAAGAAAGATAGTGCCTATGTACTTGAAAGTAGGTTCTTAAAAGCTGAAAATCCGAAGCTGAAACGCGAGAAAATCCGTAGAAGTATTTTTATTCAATAAATAACGCTTTGTTACTTTCATTTTTATAAATGAGAGTTTTCTCTGGTCACTGGTAAGGAAGTAAACGACACGTCCGCTCAGACGTTGAGGTATCTCTGTCATTACATTACTTCAAACAAATGACAGGGACTAGACTATCTGATAAATTGCGCACTTCACTAATCCCGTATTCTTAACTTATTTTTCATGTCTTAAACTTCAAATCACTACTTTCGGGTTTTAGAGATAACGAAAATTTGAAGTCCAGCAGTGCGTCTCGGAGTCCGATAATGCGACGCCGATGGGGGAATCAGATCATGTAATTCTTGAGCACATCTTCTTCCTTGTCGTTCCCTCATTTCTGAGGATCGTGGTCACTGGAGCCCCTCAAGTGAACAATCTGCCTCCATCGGCTTCGGTCCGAGGCCTCACCAGCTGGTAAAGATGAGGAGAGGAGATGGCACCTTTTACTTGGTCAGACCATTGTGTTGCCGACCGGCCCCTTGTTCTTTTGCCTTCTATATTGCCAAAGATGACCAGCTTTTCAAGGTTGCCATCCCCTCTGCGCATTATATGCCCGAAATATGGTACGCGCTGTAGGCACGTAGTGGACAGTCTGGTTTTTATGGCGAATTGGGAGAGAATAGATGCATTTGTGCGCTTGGCAGTCCACGGTATTCGTAGCATTCGCCTCCAGCACCACATCTCGAATTCATCTTTTCTCTGTTTTTCTCTTACTCGAATTGTCCATGTCTCGACTCCATACAGAAAAATTGGGAATATTTATGCTCTAACTTTGCATCTCCATTGTAATGCAATTCTCGCTACAATTATACAATGTAAACAAAGCGAGTCGTTAGTACGCGAGAGGGTGAGATTAAATGGGATGCAAGTGTGATTGGGGACGTCGACATCTGTCCTTGATTGATAGAATCGATTGACGCTGCGAGTGCCGGTTGTGATACATCAATGTCACTACAATACCACGGCAGATTTGTTGTTGTTTTGGTGAACACATTATTAATAATAATAATTACTGTAAACTACTACGGTACGGCCGGTGTGTATTTATATTAGGGTAGTACTAGTAACTAACTAGTAGTAAACCGGCGCCAGTTCTCGAAAATGTTCATGCAACGCTCTATTCGGGTCGATCTGTCATCACAGACAGGACTATTGTTGCCATTAAACCTGATATTGTGCTGACAGATCGGTCAACGCGACAGGCGGTGGTCGTCGATATTACCATCCCGCATGACGAGAACCTCGTGAAGGCCGAAAGGGAAAAGTACCTCGACTTGGCTTACGAGGTGACCGCCATGTGGGATATGGATTCGACGATCATTGTCCCGATAGTCGTGTCTGCAAACGGTCTCATAGCGAAAAATCTCGATCAACATCTTAAGAAACTTTCGCCAGATACAGAAGGAAGTACGGAAGGACACGGCACGCATCGTCAGGAGGTTTCTTTCTATGTCGCACTAACCACCGGTTGCTTGGGCCCTGCTTCGTTGCCGGTAGCACCCACTAGGTTAGGTTTTTATAATGTTTTGTATTTTGTATGATATTTTTGTGTATTTTACTTTTTATAAAAATATTGTAAAAACTTAATCTAAGGTCTAAAAAAAAATAAAAAAATAATAATAACATCCAGCAAACGGTGAGAACTTGCACAGACAAAACCTCGTAGCCAGTAATATTCACAGGATTGTTCCTACTTTCCGTGGTCACCCTATTTAAGGACATTTACATGTGGCTGCACTTCCGTAGCTCCTTCCACACAATGTAGCTGTCACACGCTCGCGTGAACATGGCCGCGGCACCGCTTTGTTTGATATTTCTATTCGCCTGTCCACACGGCAGTGAAGGGAAAAATTGAATTTAAAATTCCGCAAAGAGCTCGTTCATACGCTAACAATAAATGGCTTACTAAATTGTTATATCAACGCAAATATATTACACATATTGAAAAGAAACGACGCGCTTGGCGGTGAAAGAAAACATCGTGAGGAAACCTACAAGTTCTAGAATTTTTTTCTAAGACAAGTGAAGTCTGCCAATCCGCACTAGGGTCACATGGCGGACTATGCCCTTATACTCTCTTTACAGAGAAGGCTCGTGCCCTTTGTAACTTTAACTTTTATCTTTAATAATAAGTAATCTTTATTGGTCACATTGAGATAGGTGCTATCGCACCTCTCGGGTTCACTGGGCGATAAGGGTGGGGGCCTTTGTCGTCCGCTAAGGTGGACCCGGGAAGAAGGCGACATCGGCTGGCCCGTGTAGCCTTGCACTATGAGGGCACAGGGGGGGAGGGAGAATCCTCCCCCCCCGGGACGTGCTCTCCTTGAGCACAGTGCAGAGGGGCTCCGGTGCGTTCCACTGGAGATCCCGGAGCCCCTCGTCATGCACCGAGGAAAGGGCCACCGGGGAGGTTTTAGTGGGTAAAAACCCCACATAACCGCCGCCTTCCCCCCAGAAGGCGGGATATCTTTGAAGATTTCCTCCCCGTTAACAAAAAAAAAAAAAAAAGGTGCTATCGCACCTGTATTTTAGAGGTCATTGTCTTCTCCCATTTTATTACACAATAATAAGAACAGTTACATTAGTGTGTGTGTGTGTTTGCGTGAATGCGTGTGTATGTGTATGGAATGTCTAATTACCACTTGGAAATTGTACGTTTATACTTAATTCCGTTGTAGATACATAAGTTTTCAAAGTTTTTATACATCGAAAACTTGCGTAGTCTCGTCGAATAACTTTAAACGGATCGTGCTTTCTACTGAGTAGAAGTTAGCGTTTGAATTCAACTTATTTTTAATTTATGTGACGCAAAACGTTTTGTCGTTTTACTTCGTTTCTGAACCCCGTTACGCCCGTAATTAACTATTCTTATACATCAAACCATACTTGTAGTAAGAAGATATTGTTGAAGCAAGTGAGATATGTTTCAAGGCCTTTTTTATGGGGTGTAAACTAGTGCTTGACCATAATCCCACCTGATGTTAAGTGGTGATATAGTCGAAAGATTTATTTATTTAAATCAACAAAAATTATAACACCGTTACAGATAATACCAATATGATGTTATAAAAACTTAGTTAAATTTATTTTATTAAAATTAAAACAAATAAAAAGCAGCTTTATGTATTGACAATAATATATAAATATAATAGAGTCAAACACCTTCTACACATTTGTAGGCAGCTTCGATAAACACAGACTCAGTGCAACAAAATATATCAATGTGCAGTGAGATGGTATTAAGAAACCCAAACGCGCGACAGCGGAGAGTTCCTGGACAAGTTAGTCCTGGAGATGAGAGATGGTACGCGCTAGTTTAGTAAGCCAGTCTACTCTTGAAGGCTCCCATATCGTACTTGGATGGAAAGACTGACGCCGGCAACTTGTTCCACTCCTAGCTATACGCAAGATTAACGATTACTCAAATCGCTTCGATCGGACGCGCGGAACATCGAACATTCAGGCTTCCGAATGAATACAATCTGACGAAGAATATTTATTCCGAGGAAGTAAATGGTTTTTTTAAGTTTTTAGCTACATAGTGCACTTTTTGACGGTGAATCACCTATGGGTTCGTGTCACCGACAGGTTTATGTTGTATTCATATTTGCCAATTGTTGCTCGGAGTGTTAAATTTAAACATTATGAAATTACAAATTTGAATACTAAAATTGTAAGTTATAAGTCTTTACTCCTATCGGTAGTCCTTATACATTATTTATTTTAATTTTAGGCACAGCCTGTGCCGTTCTTTGTAAAAAAGAATATAACACCACGCGGTCCTAGTGCGATTTGGCAGTCTCAAAATATCTTAGATAATTTTCCAACACATGTAGATTTTCTCACGATGTTGTCCTTTACCGCCGAGCGCGTAGTAAATCGGCAAACGCAGCATCAACGACCAGGATCTATCGACTTGATCCTCTGGGTCCGCGAAGAGATGTCGGGTCTCTTTGCATTCGCTATCGCATTTACCATGGGGAGTGTTCTGAGGAATTGTTCGGTATACCTTTTTTTTTTTGTTAACGAGGAGGAAATCTTCAAAAAGATACCCCGCCTTCTGGGGGGAAGGCGGCGGTTATGTGGGGTTTTTACCCACTAAAACCTCCCAGTGGCCCTTCCTCGGTGCATGGTGAGGGGCTCCGGGATCTCCAGTGGAACGCACCGGAGCCCCTCTGCACTGTGCTCAAGGAGAGCACTTCCCGGGGAGGTTACTCCCTCCCCTCTGCCCTCGCAGTGCCCTTGCACGGGCCAGCCGATCGCCTTCTTCCCGGCTCCACCCACCCTTGTCGCCCAGTGAACCCGAGGCCCCTTTTAGTCGCCTTCTACGACATTCTTGTGAGCCCAGAACTACAGGGAACTACTGATTTCCATTAACGCACATCTCGACACTGTCTTGACGATTGGCGTTCCACGAATGTACGTTTCTCGCGTAAATTTCTTCCACGCACTGTCAACCTGTGGAATCAATCACCAGCGGTGTTTCCGAACGTTTACGATTTAGGGACCTTCAAGAAACGAGCCTAGTCCTGCAGCTCCTCTGGTGCTGTGGATGTTCATGTGACGGTGATGAAGAAATTCATTCAACACAGAGGATCGAACTCTTGCTAGCGTACTATTCGACTTTAGGCAATCGCCTGGACATTGAGCTACCAAGCCTCTAAAATTCTCTACATAAAACGAAATCAACAGGTCATGTTTTTTTTTCTTTCGAGCGCAACCACAGACTTATGTCCGTGCTCTTTTGTAATGTTCTTGAATTGGTTGCTTTGGTTTTTTTTTAATAAGGATGTTACCTCTACAGTTACTACATATTTTTTTGTTATAATGCCTGATTTTGAAGGTGGTGATGGAGAATGCTTTGGTTCACGCGTCGAAGGCGCCCCGTTGCATTGTTATAAGTTTCTCCGCGACCCTGTTTTTCATGGCCATTTTTAGATTGTAGTCTATTATGTCCTCTTTCGATGCGGCCGCGAAGAGACACAGCTGACTGTGTATCTGGATACATGAACCGGTCATGTTAACACTCGGACAGTTTGAAACACAAATCGACATGCGAAAATACGCAGATGACTCCGACACTAGTATCTAGAAAAGAAAATAAAATCTCTTCATATATATTTCACTAGATAAAATCAAAGCTCGACTTAGTTCGAAAGCTCCTTTATCTGTTTGAAAAGGAAAATATCTTAAAGCATTGGAAAGCTTTTCAGACTTTCAACGAGACATTTTATAGAAAGTTGGGAACATAATATTTTTTATTTACTTAAGATTTTAGTAAGAATGGAAAGAGAACGTATTGAAAAGTCTACGACTATTACTAAATAACAACGCGCTCGGTGGTAAAGGAAAACATCGCGAGGAAACCTACATATATCAGAAAATTTTCTAAGACATAACAAGACTGGGATCGAACTCGGGTTGCTAGCTATGCCACTTGAGGCGACCGCCCAGACACTGAGGTACCACGGCTTTGTATTCATACATTAACATTCAACTCGTTTCTACCCCCCACCCCTTAGATGTTAGGAGCGTTGCTGGAGTTTCTTCGGCCACTTCTCCCAGCGCCAGCACTTCCCGAAGTGACACTAAAAGTTAGTTTAGCTTTTGAATGTCTCTTAGATTATCCGTGAAATAGCAACCGACCGAGTCGTGGTTCGGAATGCTTACGCGTAACATAGTAACCGTCCAAGCCGAGGTTGGTTACCCCTCACCGAGGGGACCCTTGTGTCGAGTTACTAGCAATAGAGGTTTAGAGCTATGCCACCTCTCAATCGGGTGAAGCAGTCAAGGTCAGCTTCTCTGGCCAATGTGTGTAGTTCGTCATAAAAAAAATCGTTTCTAGTACGGTGAAGAGGTAAAAACCATCAAAGTTAAATTAAGCAATGCATATCCAATGAAACTTAACCGAGACACGAGAAAGGTATGCTGTAACTATCAATAACACAACCATTTAATTAATAACTGGCCGATATTGACTTTATCAACTTTAAATATTAATACCTACTTATTTTACGATTTTTTTTATAACATGAAACTGGCTTTTATTAAAGAATGCTAGCAATTTTTTTTTTCAGAAAATATTACTTAAATTCTTGTTAACCATTCCAACTAAGCTTACGCTTGTGCCAGGAGATGGTTAAGTCGAATGGTTGATTCGAACCTACGACCTTACGATTCGCAGACCGTACCCTAAACCAATAGGCTATTGACGCTTTATAATTAATTGGTGATGTTTTATGTTTTTTAAAACAAAAACCTGACTTTTTTATGCTTGTAAACTAGCGCTTGACCATGATCCCACCTGGTGTTAAGTGGTGATATAGTCGAAAGATGGTTCGCGCTAGTTTAGTAAGTGCCTATTCAATCTACTCTTGTAGGCTCCCACGTCGTACTTGGACGGAAAGACTGACGCCGGCAACTTATTCCACTCCTTTGCTGCACGCACTTTTAGCTGTATTTCGAATTTAAAGTCACAGCTTTTATATATATAAAAATATGTCCCACTGCTGGCCACAGACCGCTGTAAAGAGAGTATAAGGGTAGTCCGCCACGCGGCCCTAGTGCGGATTGGCAGACGTCACATGTCTTAGAAATGTTTTTCTAAGACATAGGTTTTCTCACGATGTTTTCATTCAGCACATAAAAAAAATTAGTTCGTTCAAAGTCTATTGCTGTATCATAATAAATTTACCCCTATTTCCTTGGTTCAGAAATATAAAATCATCCCGTTTCGTCTACGACCTACATCGGTTGCGACCTATTTTGCATAAAATGGTAGTTTTTTTGGCTAATTAAGACTCTTTTAAGTATAAGTCTGCCTCTATGTTTAAATTTAAAAGGTAATTAATCATTTTGTATGCGGAGTCGGTACGCTATGGCTACGAATCGATTCTATTGGCTCGATGAGATGTTAAACATAAGCTCTCACCTTATTTAAATATAGATATTGGGTAGTAATAATACGTGATGATGACGTGAATGATGTTTTTAAGAAATGCTTATTACATTGCTTATTATATGGATGTCAAACTTGGATTTACACAAACAAAACCAAACAGAAAATTAGTAATACTCAACGCGTATTTTACTGGATTTGGACCACATTTTTTACTGAAAGTACATCCTACTTGAAGAAGAGTTAGATGAGAATTTAGTTCGGCTCTCATTAATTCCATTTCGTTATAAATACAAAGAGGGCGTTCACGTGTAATAGCGTTTAACGTTTGATTCGATTGGAAGTCGGTTTTCGTTTTTTAAAATATGTTTATATTTCCCAAGGGTTCTAGATATGTTACGATTTTGAGAGTTCTTCAAAACCCCAATGTCCTAGGTCAATTTCAATGGTCAAATTCATATGAGACTAAATGAAACCAAGTCTTTTTAAACAAAAAAAAAATAATCTATTGAATTCACCATTCGACTATTAACGTGAACGATCTCCTAGCACAAGCTTAAGCTTAGTTGGAATAGTTATATTAATAATAACCAGCCCTGTAGTTCTGGGCTCTCAAAAATAAGACTACGGTATCCCCTGCCTGTCGTAGAAGGCGACTAAAAGGGGCTTCGGGTTCACTGGGCGATAAGGGTGGGGGCCTTTGTCGTCCTCTAAGGTGGACCCAGTAAGAAAGTGGGTGGACCAAGGCTGGCCCGTGTAGCCTTGCACTGCGAGAGCACAGTGCAGAGGGGCTCCCGTGCGTTGCACTGGAGATCACGGAGCCCCTCGTCATGCACCGAGGAAAGGGCCACCGTGGAGGTTTTAGTGGGTAAAAACCCCACATAACCGCCGCCTTCCCCCCAGAAGGCGGGGTATCTTTTTGAAGATTTCCTCCCCGTTAACAAAAAAAAATGTTATGTTAGTAATATTTGTAAAAGTCTTTCTAAAAAGAGAAACCATTTTTAGCGTCTCTCTGGAACGACAGAGGTTCTACTGTAATACATTTTGCAGAATTCCACATTCTCGAGTCACCCTCTTATACGAGTCACCCCCATTTTTTTATTTTACGCTTGATTTATTAACAAGATATATTTTACGGACACTCTGCATAGTCATTATAAATAATGGTAGGGTAGAGACACAAATGTTTACAGTTAGATTAATGGGAAATGGGAAAACCGAGTGTGTGAAAAATTTGTTACAAATCACGCGGGTTCTGTAGCCTGATGATGAAAATGAAAATATATGACCCACTAATTGCAAAATGTGCAAACCCCACTTTTGCAATTATAAAAAAAATCAATATAGCCGTGAGCAAAAATAAGGGACGTTACCTAACTGAAATAAATTGTGTATGATAGACAATTAAATATCCTTAAAATAAAATAAAATATTTTTATTTATTTATTCATATTTCATTAAATAACATAAACTTACACAAAATAGGACATCTTACGTAATCTTGGATTATACAGTATGTTTCATTATTATTATTTTTTTAATTTAACTACTTAGTTTTGCCTTCAAATGGCGATATAATAAAATCTACAAATTGTCAGATATTACATATTATAGGTATATGTATTTATCATTAACCGACAACCCACCACCTCTCATGGCCCCACCAACCTCGCGGTTATATGGGCCGAAACGCGGGAGGGTACGCATGGTCTGGCCGTGTGGCCCCACACGCACCTTCTTGACTCCCTACAAGTTCTTTATCAGGGCCTTTCTCCACCATCCGGAGCTCAACCCCTTAAGGGGCTCTACGGCACGCAACATTTGGGGGGTGAAGCTGCTTGCGGGGGGGTGAAGTTGCTTTTGCTAGTAGTGCTAAACAAGCAACAAATTCCAGTGGTAGGCTTCGGCTGCAGGCTTTCGGTTACCACCCATCGGACAAAACCATACCGCCAAATGACTTATGTCGTGTTCCGTTATGATGCCTGATGAAGCCTTGAAGGTTGGGTCTGAACAGTAGCATTGCGAATGTTGACCGAGTACGATGTGACTGTTGGAGACGTACTGGGAACTTGATCATGGAGGGTAGCGGGATCCGAAGCACGGTTATCCGCTGGCCGACCGCAGATAGTTGGGGGCCCAAGTAGTGAGAAAGCCACTTGTGAAGGCTGCCCCGCCAGCTGCGAAAAATCCCAGGGTGGCTCCATCGTGCCGGTTGGCGACCGGATGAGAGGACCCGATGGCAATCCCTGGGGGTTCGGGCGTCCCCGCAGTCTCCAGATCAAGCGCCTACAAGTGCAGAACCTTCAGTCCGTCGTTGGGTTTGCGTCGCATTGCCTCGTTCAACTGCCACCCTTCATCTCTATTCACTCTCCCTATGAAAAGTAACAACAAGAAAAGTAAGTCTCAACAGCGGTTGCACTTCCTCTCTCAAAGTGCACCTTACCAATATCCGAGGTTTGCACTGTAATCTCAACGCAGTCCACCACCACCTCGAGACTGAAAGCCGCACTTACTTTTCTGACGGAGACGCAGATTCGGAGCCCTCTTGATACGGCATACCTCAACTATCCTGGATACACATTGGAGCATACTTTCCGCCCTCGAGCCGGAGTCTGTGTGTATGTCCGTAATGACATTTGCTGCCTGCGTCTTCGTCACCTTGAAGATCCCAACATTTCTACACTATGGGTAATGGTAGATACGGGCATTGATAAGATCCATTACGCCTGTGTCTACCGTTCGCACAACGGAGACCAGGAGACAAGTCGGCTGTTTCAACATCTAAGTGAGGCTGCTGATGCGGCCCAGCTTCGATATCCTTCTGCCCAGCTGGTCTTTCTGGGGGACTTCAATGCCTGTCACCAGGATTGGTTATACCCATACCAGAAGACTGACCACGCTGGGAGAGGCGTGGAACTTCTCTCTAACGCATAACCTCTCTCAGTTGGTAAAGCAGGCCACTAGGGTACCGGATGTGGATGGCCATTCAGCTAATTGCCTAGACCTTCTGTTGACCTCTGATCCAGATAGATACGTTGTCGAAGTCGGTTCACCTCTAGGAACTTCTGATCACTGTCTGGTGAAATCTGTGTCGTCCCATTCTCCCCCGGATTTCGATGTCCGAGGTGTCCGGCGAATGTGGCGTTACAAGTTAGCAGATTGGGACGAGATGCGGCATTTCTTTGCATCTTATCCATGGCGACAGGTATGCTTTTCTTCCAAAGACCCGTCGAGATGTGCAGAAGCTATAACCGATGTGGTGAATCAAGCCATGGAATATTTTATTCCTCACGCTGATGTACCCATTGGTGGCAAAGCTGACCCGTGGTTTAACGCTGAATGCGTCCAAGCTGAAAGCAAGCATTCGGCATACTTATCCTGGGTTGATGCTCGAAACCGCAAATCTCCGGAAGTCAAAACAAAGAAGAAAGCCTTTAACCTAGCCGCCAAGGCCTTTAAAAAACACTACAGAAGGCTCGCTTTGACCGCATCAAACATATTGGTACAAAGCTTTCTGCCCTGCCATCTGGTAGTAGAGCTTTTGGTCTCTTGCCAAAGCGGTTGAAGCTAATTTCTGTCGGTCCTCACTGCCTCCGCTGGTTAAACCGGACGGCTCTCTGGCACACTCGGCAAAGGAGAAGGCAGATCTCTTTGCAAATCTCTTTGCCCGTAGCTCACGTCTAGACCCCGGCGACAGTGTTCCACCATCCTTACCTCACTGTAATACCTCTATGCCAGAGGTACATATTACTAACAAAGAGGTACTTAAGAGGCTGCGTTGTCTGGACGTGAGCAAAGCCAATGGGCCTGATGGCATTCCAGCGATTGTTCTGAGGTCATGTGCGCCCGAGTTGTCTCCTGTGCTAACACGTCTGTACCGTCTCTCCTAAAGACTGGAATTGTGCCTAAGTCCTGGAAGCTTGCAAACGTGCAACCTGTACCCAAGAAGGTAGCCGAGCCGACCCTGTCAATTATCGACCTATATCGATTACCTCCATTATTTGTAAGATAATGGAACGTATATTGAATGCACGCCTTGTGGCATACCTAGAAAATAATGACATCCTTAGCGACCGACAGTACGGGTTTCGCCGAAACCGGTCAACTGGAGATCTCTTGGTACACGCCACTCATCTCTTTGGCCAGGCTCTCGAGAACAACGGTGAAGCACTTGCTGTTTCGCTCGATGTATCGAAGGCCTTTGACAGGGTCTGGCACGCTAGCCTCATCAGCAAACTTCCAATGTATGGCATCTATCCTGGCTTGGTCACCTGGACAGCTGACTTCCTGAAGGAACGGTCTCTACGTGTAGTCATAGACGGCTGCTCGTCTGAGATAATGGCCATAAATGCCGGAGTTCCTCAGGGTCTGTTCTCTCGGCAACTCTGTTTCTGCTGCATATAAACGATCTGCTCAAACCCGGTATCTTTGGGTATGCAGACGACAGCACAGTTGTAGAGAGTTACCAATTGGGTGCTAACGCCACAAAGGATCAGGTACAGTCCCAAAGGAGAGCCATGGTAGAGCGAATGAATCTCAAACTAAGAAGAAGAAAACTCAAACTAAGAATCTAAAAACAGGAAGTCTCCACTTGGGGCGATGCCAATCTTGTGAGATTCAACGCCGCCAAAACACAGGCGTGTTTCTTTTCCGCTAAAAGGAGCCAGTACACCTTGGCTCCTACTTTCCAGGATCTATCTGTGGAATTCACTGATCGTCTTCAGTTATTGGGTATTGAAATCTCACCGACCCTAAACTATGGACGATTCATCGAGTCTAAGGCTAAGATAGCTGCAAAAACTTGGGATCTTGATCAAAGTGCAACCGTACTTCTCTGCGGGACAGCTTTTAACACTTTATAAAGCTCAAGTCCGGTCGTGTAGAATACTGCTGTCACATTTGGGCAGGCGCAGCTAAATGCCATCTCGCAGCTTTGGACTCGGTGGAGAGGCGGGCTAAGAGGCTATTTGGTGACGCAGCTGAAACCAATCTGCTCAGTCTTGAGCACAGGCGTAAGGTAGCTAGCCTTTCGGTTTTCTACAGATTGCATTTTGGAGGTGTGCTCAGGAACTACATGATCTAATTCCCCATCCCTTTCCACCATCGGACTTCTAGACGCACTGCGGGATTTCATCCTTTGTTGTGAACATCCCTCAAACCCGAACGAAGCGATTTGCTTCGTCTTTCATTCTTCGTACAGCAAAGGACTGGAATAGTTTGCCCGCGTCTGTCTCTCCTTCCGATTACAATGTGGGTATTTTCAAGAGTAGAGTGAATAGGCATTTACTAAGCTAGTGCGCCTTACCATCCAGGACTGCATTTCCACTTAACATCAGGTGGGATCGTAGTCAAGCACTTGCTTAGAAATTATAAAAAAAAAAAAAAAAAAAAACATAAGAGCTCGCTCGACGGCGCCAGACGACGAGCTTTTTAACGGGTCCTTCGTTTATGCCAGGCGTGTGCAAATTCCCTGAACTTCAGAAGGTTGCCCTCCGAGGAGACCAGATCGCGGAAGTAGACCGGACCCGGACACGTACGTGTCAGACCGTTCAGTAGCCTAGCGCGCAAATCATCATACAGTGGGCACGACCACAGCACATGGTAGCGATCCTCTGCATCCTGTCCACAATCACACGCACTCACATCACATAAACGCATCTCGTGCAGCCTTTTACGAAAATTTCCGTGACCCGTTAGGAGCTGCGAAGTCACATAATCCGGTGCGATCCAAGTTGCTTTTAGGCGGTCTGCAATCTTATCATTAAATGCATATAATAAATTATACTCGTATATTCATTGTCATATATTGTGATTGTCATTTTATGTCATACATGCTTATTGTAATTCCATGCCGTTTGCTCATTGGTTTATGTTGTCACGAATTTAAGGTCCGAGGCCTTGCGCCAAAACACCTGGGATTTTTTTAATGATGATCTCACTAATAAATTGTTTTCTACGAACTACACAGATTGGCGAGAGAAGTTGGCCTTGATTGCTTCACCGGATTCAGAGGTGGCATAGCTCTTAGGTCGCTTAGCCTGAATCTCTATCACTAACACGACACAAGGGTTCCCCGGTGAGGATAACTTCGAATTGGACGGTTACTCAGTTACGCGTAAGCAATCCGGGATTCCGAGGGTTTCAAGAGGGCCGAACCACGACTCGGTCGGTTGCTATTTCACGGATAATTTAAGCGACATTTAAAAGCTAAACTAACTTTGAGTGCCACTTCGGGAAGCGTTGGCTGGGAGAAGAAGTGGCCGAAGAGACTTCAGCAACGCTCCTAATATCTAAGGGGGGAGGCTAAAGCAAAAGCAATATGAAGTAAATGTGAAGTAGAGATAAGAGTAGTAAAACATAATGTGTTGTAAAAAGTAAGAGAGAAAAGGAATGGAAAGGAGGAATGCAAATAGAGCAATAAGGTCCCTATGTTACAAAAGTTTGGGGGAACGATGAAAAATAAAAAAAGGGTGGGGCCTGCCTATAAAACAACGAGGTTCACTAATGAAATACGTATGGTATATCATGATATGGCACTCCCCTATTAAATAGCTGAAACTGTTGCTGTCTATGTACTTGTAAATATAGATGTATTAATTTTAATCTGCAAAAAGATAAACCGTTTCGGACAACCGTCAACGGCGTGTCACATGATTAATGACCGAAAGAGAGATCAGATTGAGGGGCATAAAATGTTTGTCGGGAAAACAAAACGATCAATCTCTCCCATAACCCGAGGGACGACTGTTTGTTTATCTCTAGTTTTAACCATTTTGTGTCAGATTTTGCGATTACTTTTGTACGAATCCAATTGTAGATATATTTATATACAGAGAGATAGAATTTAGTATTCAAATTTCAATTATGCCGTCTTTCTCAATACGGCGGAAACTTGTTGATAAACTTAATAATAGGAATGCTGGACAGATATCGATATTACATAAAATATCGATATATGGACGCAAAATATCGCTTGAATCCGATATTATCTTATATAATATCGGATTCTTATATATTTCATACGATAACCAAATATCGTACGCATGTTATTACATAGTCAATATTGACATATTAAAAATAACAATATTGTAAATTAAAAATAAAAATAAAATATATTGCATTATTAATAACACTAGCATTAACCCACCCCTAAAAAAACATTTACCTCACAGTGTGAGGTTAAAAGTGGTCAATTGAAAATCACTCACACATACACCGACACACATACACACACATCCACCCGCGCACAAAAAAAATGATATAATTACAATATTAGATATATAAATAACCATGGGAGGAAGGACTGTCAACTATCACACAGGAAAGCTCTAGTTTAGGTGGCAGTGAAACTTAAATAGAACTAATACTCGCAGTAAAAAAAGTGTAATTAGTAATACTGTTTGTTATAATTTTGTTTATTAATACAGGATATTTATTTATTTATTATTTAAAACAAGTGTAGCTTTGGAATTATGTCAAAGAAGCAGCATTAATAAAGAAAAATTGCCAGCGAGGTCCTCAAAAGGAGTCTTTTATTTAAAAAAAAACTCATGATTATTTTTGTTTCCAATATAACATTCAATAGATCTGGTAATCAACACAAAGAGCAGTCAATAAAGACGGACCCATAAACCAGCTAGTGATAATTTCGGATCTATGCATATAGTCTGTACTGCTAGCAGAATCGAGTCAAATAGTCTGGACTGGTATCCGAAGCGAGAACCTCTCAGTAACGCGTCGAGTACTCTATTAGTACAAAACTTTTCTAATATTTAATATTAAGCGCTAATTAATTATAAACAAATTTCGATAAATGAAAAATATCGATATATTCATACAATATACCGTGCAGTATCGATACATTATATCGAAAAATATACAAATATATTTTTGTCATGAACACCCCTATCTAATAGTAGTAGTAATTCTAAGTTGGTTACTGTAAAATAGTTTGATATGGGCGGTCAGGAGCAAAGACAAAGGAAAAATCTAAATAACAAAAAAGAAAATTATTAGCTTATCTTCTAAGTGACTGTAGTCATCTGTTAACTATCGGAAGATATATCGCTGTGCTATAAATCAGCGGTGAGGACATCGAATAATGGCGACTCTCGAAAAATCCGTGATTAATATTGGCCAAGCCCGTCGTATTGGCAATGATTCAAACCCTGTTATTCTTATTTACAGCGTGACTTTTATCAAAAAAGTACATTTATTATCTACACGAATTGGTTCTATTCACGCGAGCTGGAAGATTCATGACAAGCTTTTTGGTTAGTTAGTAAATTATTGTCGATTACTTTTTTTTTGACGGGGGGAAATAAAAAGATACCCCGCCTTCTAAAACCCCGGTGGCGCTTCCTCGGTGCATGGTGAGGGGGTCCGGGATCTCAGTGGAGCGCACCGGTGCCCGCCTGCATTGTGCTCTCGGAGAGCACGTCCCGGAGGAAGGTTGATTCCTCCCCTGAGCCCTCGCAGTGCAAGGCGACCCGGGCCAGCCGATGTCGCCTATTTCCCGGGGCCACTTTGGCGGCCGACAGAGGCCTCCACCCTTGTCGCCTTCTACGACAGGCAGGGGATACCGTAGCCTTACTCTACGAGCCCAGAACTACAGGGCTACCAGCCGGTCTGCCACCAGCCCATTGTTGATTACTTTCTCTATCATAATAGGTAGGTATTCTGCATGGTTTAGTGTATGGTCTGTGAATTGTAAGGTTGTGGGATCGAATCCACCATTTGACTTTTGACGTAAACCATCTCCTAGCACAAGCTTTAACTTATTGTTTAAACGAATTGTTAATAAAACTACTGTCACACTCGCCCTTGCCAAGGATTTCCGCTACATATAACCTCCTTAACACTAAGTCCACGTCGGTTAAAATTTTCTAATTCACGCAAGCTCTTCCGCACCTTAGTGTTAAAAATTGTGCAGTAATGTTGGCTAATCTAATTAATTTAGTACTGATATTTCTATTACTTTATAATTAATTAAAATATTTTTGTAACTATAGATTGTTAAATCGTTACGTTTCTTTATAGCGAATGTTGTCTACACCTGTAATTGGCATATGCAATAGGACTTAGTTTGTAAACTTGATTATTACAATAATGTATGCTTGTGTAATGCAGTTGTTGTATCTTATTAAATAAATAAAAAATAAATAAATAACAAAATTTAGCTATCTTTAGCTTATAATTTGTTCTTTCTAAAACGATGTTAATTTTTTTTTAACAAATATTACTAACATTCTTGTTAACCATTTCCACTAAGCTTAAGTCTGTATTAGGAGATAGTTCACGACAATAGAAATGTCTATTGACATTTCATTATGTTACGACATTAAAATTTTATTGGAATCCATCAAATGAATTCGAAACCGAAGCTTTTGACATGTTGAAATGTCAAAGTTTACAACAATTCCGTATAATGCGAAACTGTGATAGAGTGAACTTGACTTAACTAGGTCAAATCCATAGTCAGTACGTTTGGTACCAGTGCGCCGACGGTCCGTATGCACTAAGGTAATCAACACAACATGTGCTAACAATCTCAAGGAATCCGCCCCTGTTTTTTGAGATTATATCAAAACTATTCGCCACAACCAACGCTGGCCTTCACGCTTGTTTCCCTATGTAACAGAAGGTGATCACCATAGACTGACATTCCGTGAGCCGTGGTAGCTCAGTGCCCGGGACGCTCGGCTCAAGTTGATATAGGACGCTAACAACCCGAGTTCGATCCCTGGTGTTTAGCTTCATTAAAATTGTTTCTTGCAAGTTAAAGTGTTGATTTACCACGAGCTCGGCGTTGAACGAAAAACATTCTGAAAAACCTTAATAGCCTAATGGTTTAGCGTACGGTCTACGAATCGTAAGGTCGTGGGTTTGAATCCAACATTCGACTATTGCCGTGAACTATGTCCTAGCACAAGCTTAAGCTTAGTTGGAATGGTTAACAAGATTGTTAGGAACATTTCTGAAAAAAAAATAGGAAATATTACTAGCATTTAAAAAAACATAGATACCATATATTCTCTTTACAGAGAAGGCCTGTGCCCAACAGTGGCCTTAAATCTTTACTTTTTTATCCTGGTTTCGCGAAGTAGCAGCTAGTTCCTCTAACGACATGTTAATATAGATTATATTGGCATAACGCTTTCCCCGTGCTGAGGTCATGGTTTATTAATATGTGTGCAATGCGCCTGCATCAGTGGAATGGGGCCTGCCTCCCAGCTAGTGAATAATAAATAATATCTCAGACATAGTCATACCTGTAATATAGGAGAAATAGATAGAAACACGATTCATTTCAATAAAATATAGACATAGTAATTATTCATTGACATAATTATATATAACACTCCTCCTCCTCGCGTCGGTTTCCTCAATGCTGAGGGTCGTGACCATCTCGTGGGAACAGTTCGTTTTTAGTGATCCGTCGCTATTTTCCTCTATCTGCAGCCGTGCGCAGAGCATCGCTAACCGACGTGCCGAGAGTGGTGCGGATCTGGTCAGTCCAACGTGTCGGGCTTCGACCTCGCGGTCTTGTCCTGTCGATTTTACCAGTCACAACTAGCCTTTCTAAGTTATTGCTGTTTTTTCTAGCAATGTGACCAAAGTATTCCTGCGTAGGCATATGATGGACAGCCTAGCTTTGATTTTAAGTTCTCTCAGGATGGACACGTTGGTACTATGTGCTGTCCATGGGATCCGTAACATCCTTCGCCAGCACCACATCTCGAAGGCATCAATGCGATCACGATCGGCTTTCTTCAGGGTCCATGTCTCAGCTCCGTAGGTGAATATGGAAAACACAAGGTAACTCTTTGTTGTTAGTGATATGGTCCTATCTTTCCATATTTTTTGAAGTAAAATACAACACATTACATACAAAATATAACACACGTTAAAAAAGAAAGAAAAATAAACAAAATTAAAGAAAGGAACAGACAAATAGGACATGATGGCAACATATAAATCCGATTTTTTTTAATGACGAATTTCACAGATTGGCCAAAGAAACTGGCCTTGAATGCTTCACCTTATTGACAGGTGGCTTAGCTCTTAGGTCGCTTAGCCTGAACGTTAATCGCTAGTAACTTGAAACTAGGGTCCCCCCAGTGAGGGGTAATTACATATAAATACGAAGGCCATCCTAATGCTCTATAGTATTTTCTTCCACGTAACCTTTGGTGGTGGAATAAAATACTATAGAAAAGGCAAGCAAAAACTAAGGGAGTGAAATAGGCGGGTGTTTAAAACAAAAATGTGTATGGCGGTGATATCTTATAAGAAAACACAGTGCGTTTTTGGTTCCAACATTTTCGTTCTGGAAATTTCGACCTGCAAAACAAGCCCTTGGGTGGCCGGAATCCAAAGTTGATAATGAAATATTAAAGTCTATTGTGAAAGCGGATGAGCTAAAAATCGTATAGTTTTCTTTTTAATTGAGATTTTTAAAAGAAGCAAGCACACTTTAGCAACTTTGTAATACAATTATGACAGTTCGGAAATAAGAGAGATAAGCTCGTATATTCACTTCTTCTAAACGAGTCATTCTAAGCCCTTAGCCCTTGGCTGGCCCGTGTCGCCTTGCACTGTGAGGGTACGGCACGTCCCGAGGAGGGATTAAACTCCCCTTTCCCCCCCGGGACGTGCTGTCCGAGAGCACAGTACAGGTCTCCGTTGCATTCCACTGGAGATCCCAGAGCCCCTTACAATGCACTGAGGAAGGGCCATCGAGTGAGTTTTAGTGGGTAAGAAGGCGAGGTATCTTTTTGAAGATTTACCCCGTCAAGAAAAATAATAAAAAAAAAGTCCTTAGCCCTGTTGTGGTACTTAGGTTAGTAACGAAGGGTAACGGAAGGGGTGTATATTGTTTGCTACATGATTCAAGTGACCCTTGCACGGTAACGAGGGTGCTTTCTGACCTAGTTTCTTGTAAAGTCATCGAGACCACTCGTACTGAGATAGTAATTACTTGAGCAAATAGTTAAAAGGTGGTTGCTTTGCTTAATAAATACTAGCGACTTCGTCTGCGTGGAATTTAACATAATATTTAGTTTTTTTTTCGTTCTTGCATTTTACATCGGGATATTTACAAATTGACGAAGGCAGTATTACCATATTTGTCTTATTTTACTTTTTTTCTCTCTAAGGTTGCACCCTTACTGTTGTGACTTTGTTTCTACACAACCCTAAGGTAGACTGCCAGAGAATGCTTTCTGGCATCAAGTCCGTATGCTTTTATTAAATGCAAATAAAGATAAAACAGATAAATAACCTCATTTGGGGACCTGTAATCCTGTCGATAAAAATTATGCAACAACCTTGGCCGTATTATATTCTCTCTCCCTTCTGTCATTTCATGGATTTTTCTTCGCTCTTCCTCTCGCTAGTATCGACTGCCTTTTACGGCTAAGAGCATGACGAGCTCGCAGTATTCAAAGAATTCTTTTTTGATATTGTCGGAGGCAGCTAAGCTGACTATGTAGTCCTCGGTGATGACGGTATCCATTCTGCGTTCGGAGTCATGGCGGTGTATTCAGAATTTGTCTAAATAGTTGGGGTCGACGTGTCCATCATAGTTATAAAACCAATAACCTCCTTTATGAATCCGGTTAATTAAAAATTAATCTATGTACTATTATTACTACTCAGTCGTTCTGGCCTGATCATCAAACATCCATGCGTCAATAGCAAAATGGTTTAGGGTACGGTCTGCGAATCGTAAGGTCGTGGGTTCGAATCCACCATTCGACTATTGACGTGAACCATCTCCTAGCACAAGCTTAAGCTTAATTGGAATGTTTAACAAGAATGTTAAATGTTAATGCTAGATAAACTGATCGTAGCTGGGAACACTGCAGGAAAAAGATCTCGCGGCCGTTCACCAACAAGGTGGTCCGATCAGGGAAAAGACTCGTCGTCCTCCAAATTTTACAGTGCTGTAAGAGACGCGCTGGACAGAATCCAGTGGAGAAAAATCATCCGCTCCAGGTGCAACCCTGATGGTGACCATGATCCTCAGACATGAGGGACCGACACTAGAGAGAGAACAAGAATGTTATTTTTTTTTTTTTTTATAATTTCTAAGCAAGTGCTTGACTACGATCCCACCTGATGTTAAGTGGAAATGCAGTCCTGGATGGTAAGGCGCACTAGCTTAGTAAATGCCTATTCACTCTACTCTTGAAAATACCCACATTGTAATCGGAAGGAAAGACAGACGTGGGCAAACTATTCCAGTCCTTTGCTGTACGAAGAATGAAAGACGAAGCAAATCGCTTCGTTCGGGTTAGTTAGGTAGTAATATTTAAAAAAAAAAAATTTGCTAGCTTTCTTTTTTTTTAAAAAAATCCATCTTATTTGCTTAATATGTGTTTAATTTTTACATGTTTAATTTGAATGTAATGTAACTTATAAAATATTGAAAAAAAGTTAACGTTCAGCTTTGATTTTAATGAAGCGGGTGATTTGTAGCTTTTCAAATTCTTCGAGTTTAAATGTGCCGTAAGATATTCAAAAAAAACGGCTGGAAACTTTTCTCGTTCATTCTAAATTTTAATGAAAATTTTCTTTAATATCTATATATATATAAAAGAGAAATTGTGTGGGTATGTTCTATATAGGCTGCGAAACGGCTGGACCGATTACAATGAAACTTTCAGGGAATCTTCAGATTGACCGGACAAGTAATCTGTAAGGTTGGTGACGATCGGTGCACTCCTCTTAACAGTTTAAAAATACCTATTGCTTCATAAGTATTTAATAATGCCCCTTATTCACAGATAATTTACATTTACCACGCCCAAGCCGTATATCGTACTTTTATTTCTGACATTATCTTGAGCCCCATATGTTTTTGACGCTCGAGAGAATAGAAGAGAATAAATAAGGAGAGAAATGAATAATTTAACTTATTATGAGTGGGCTGGGTACGCCGAAAATTATAGAAAGAGATCGTTATTGCCTCTTTGGGAAGCGTTAGTTTTGAGACAGACAGAGGGTTACAGAAGCAATTCAAGCATACCACCTTTGTCGTTAATAGAGAATATTTTCAACCGACTTCAAAAAGGAGGAAGATTGTCAATTTGTCTATATGTGTTTTTTATATTTGTTACCTCATAACTTTCGACTGGGTGAACCGATTTTGAGATTTTTTTTTATTTGAAAGCCGGTACTTCCCATGTGGTTCCCATTCATGTCATTCTGACAATGGCCTCCATAAGAAAACCATATAAGTTTTAAATTTACACAAAGTATGTGCGCGAGAAATTTACGAATAACTCAATATCACGTCAACCGATTTCGATGATTCATTTATTCTTGGAAAGTATGTACTTAAGGGTTTTTGAAGAATTTGGTTAGGTTCTACGATAATTTGGAAATACAAAGAGCTTAACGTTTGATTAATGCTTGGTAAATACGATGGAGAATGTAAAGAGTCCCAACATCTTTTCATCAGCTGAATCTTTTATAGACCATCGGAGGGATGTGTGGGACTCGGCCTTCCGCGAATGCCATCAGCCATTATGAGCGGGGTGCCCCGGATCTGTCTGCGACAGGACACCCCAACGACCGGCCGGTCCCGGCAAAGACCGGACTTCATCCTCAAAGGGGACTTCTCCGGCACTCAGAGAAGTCCCGACGACACCGAAGCATATTGAGGCCAGATACCTATCCTAGCCCCGCTTCGGATTACGGGGGCGGCAAGAGGAGGCGTTGGTTGTAACGTCTGCACACCCCGATACGCCGCCTGTGGAGAGAGGGAGCCTCTGCGCTCGCCTCCCTGACCCGCTCGTCAACCTCCTTCTGGGACATGACCGTCTCACAGAAGGAGGCGACCGCCGTTGGAGAGCATCCTAGCTCAGTAGCGTTTAATGTTGAATCCGTTACGTTTGATTTCAGTCGGGTTTTGCTTTTGCTCCTAAATAAACACTTGCAGAACTAGTAAAGGGATTTGAACTTGACCTTTAACCTTTCTGCGTTATTTATTTAACTGCGTAACTTTAAAACTAATAAGCTACGTGGATGCTTTTGTTCTTATTTCTAGAACATAATATCAAATAATATTTCACTATAAAAATGTAGCTATAAAGCCGTCTGGCGTTTTTAATATTGTAATACGGCAACCTTTCTTGCAAAGTAGGGTGTCCGTAATTACAATATAATACAAGATCCCCGTCACCCACAGGGATAGGCAGTGATATAACTTCCACTTTTGGTTTTTTATCAACGGGGAAATCTTTAAGGGATACCCCAGTAGAAAGCGGCGGTTGTGTGCAAACTTTACTCACGAACCCCCTCTGGGGTCACTGCGCAGTGCCCCCAGCAACCTGACGGCGTTGTACCGTTTTTGTATTGTTATTATATATTTGTATTTAAAGACAGACGCGGGCAAACTATTTCAGTCCTTCGCTGTACGAAGAATGAAAGACGAAGCAAAGCGCTTCGTTCGGGTTGAGGGATTTTAGTGATTTATTATCTATGCAATTTTGTAGGAAGATTTGTTAACCGGATCTATACTGATCATTAATCCAATAAAAGACTTTGTGGACACCCTATGTTTGCAGGACTAACGAAGTTCAAAGTGTTTTTTATTCTTATTACGTTGTATTTCTATTTAGCCTCGCGTGCTCCAATTGTTTTTATTGTTGCCATAATCGTTTAATTTGCATTTCGCCTTACTTTAAAACAAAACATACAGTAATAATGATTCCTTATATCAACATGAATGTTATATGTTGAAATAAAAATAATTTAATTATATCGCTGTTTAATTTTGAATCATCTAAGTGACAATTTTTTTGCGCAATTGTATATATATATATATATACATATATATAATTGAGTTATCAATTTATCTCTCAATTAATGACATGAAGAAAAATTTGAATTTTACCAGCAATTTACCAGCTTTTTAACCGACTTCACAAATGGAGTTTTTAACTACTGGTTTATAATTGACGCCGTTATGAGTGTAGAAACATAAAAAGAATCTACTTCAATTTATCTCTCAATTAATGACATGAAGAAAAATTTGAATTTTAGCAGCAATTTACCAGCTTTTTAACCGACTTCACAAATGGAGTTTTTAACTACTGGTTTATAATTGACGCCGTTATGAGTGTAGAAACAAAAAAGAATCTACTTCAATTTATCTCTCAATTATTGACATGAAAGAAAAATTTGAATTTTACCAGCAATTTACCAGCTTTTTTAACCGACTTCACAAATGGAGTTTTTAACTACTGGTTTATAATTGACGCCGTTATAAGTGCAGAAACATAAAAAAGAATCTAACCTTAATTAAAACCTCCTTTTGTGAAGTCGGTTAAAAAAGCTGGTAAATTGCTGGTAAAATTCATTTTTTTCTTTCTTGTCATTAATTGAGAGATAAATTGATAACTCAGTTTACTTTTATTTCGTAAAAAAATTAAGGACTTGAAGGAAAAAAGTTAAGTGGCTTTTGATATCAATTTACGTGTTTATTGGGGCGAATTTTCCAGGTAAGAGTAACCCTCTTACCTGGATAAATGGACAGTGAACCCTCGTCAATGTATATCTAATGAATCCGTGCTTCTCAATGGCTTTGTGAATAACTTATCATACGAGTAGTACCTCGACTTGGCTCACGAGGTGACCGCCATGTGGTATGTGGATTCGACGATCAATGTCCCGATAGTCGTTGCGAACGGTCTTATAACGAAAAGTCTCGATCAACATCTTATGGGACTTTCGCTAGATGGCTAGATCAAGGGTCAGATACAGAAGGCAGTACTTCTGGACACGGCACGCATCGTCAGGAGGTTTCTTTCTATGTCGCCCTAACCACCGGTTGCTTGGGCCCTGCTTCGTTGCCGGTGGGACACACTAAGTTAGGTTTTAATAATGTTGCAGCCCTGTAGTTCTGTGCTCTCAAGAATAAGACTACGGTATCCCCTGCCTGTCGTACAAGGCGACTAAAAGGGGCCTCGGGTTCACTGGGCGACAAAGGTAGGACCCGGGAAGAAGGCGACATCGGCTGGCCCGTGTCGCCTTGCGCTGCGAGGGCACAGGGGAGTAACCTCCCCCCCGGGACGTGCTCTCCTTGAGCACAGTGCAGAGGGGCTCCGGTGCGTTCCGCTGGAGATCCCGGAGCCCCTCGTCATGCACCGAGGAAAGGGCCACCGGGGAGGTTTTAGTGGGTAAGAACCCCACATAACCGCCGCTTTCCCCCGAGAAGGCGGGGTATCTTTCTGAACATTTCCTCCCAGTCAACAAAAAAAAAAAGTTTTAATAATGTTTTTATACTTGGTATGCTATTTTTTTGTATTTAACTTTATATATAAATATTGTAAAAACTTAACCTAAGGTTTAAATAAAAACATAAAGAAATAAATAATAACGTCTTTATTTGTCTAACTCCCACAAGACTTAGTATAATTTATTCTAGAGGTATAAAAGTTTGAAGCATCAATAGCCTAATGGTTTAGGGTACGGTCTGCGAATCGTAAGGTCGTGGGTTCGAATCCACCATTCGACTATTGCCGTGAACCATGTCCTAGCACAAGCTTAAGCTTAGTTTGAATGGTTAACAAGATTGTTAGTAATATTTCTAAAAAAAAAATTGCTAGCTTTCTCTAAAAAAAAAAGTTTTGTGCAACGAAGATTTTTATGTATGTAAATGTATAATGTGTTTTATGTAATGTATGGATATTTGTATGTATGTAAGGGTCAAGGTCACAGACTTTTGCTTCATTATAAAGAAAAGAGGTGGAGAACATTCTAGGTTTATTAAAAGGAAATTTAACTCTAAGCTCTTTCGATTTCTAGAAGGTTCTTCTAGAGCACAAGTCATAGGCACCGCACGGTTCTTAATTCTGTTAGTTTTTAATGTCCATTAGATTATCCGTGAAATAGCAACCGAGGCGTGGTTCGGCCCTCTCGGGCGATCTCGGATCGGAATTGTGGCGTTCATTACATATATACTAAAGAGTTAGTTCTGAAAAGAACTGAATTGTTCTCCGTGAAACTTTTAAGAAAACCCAACTAGACGGGCACAACTCGACGGGTACACTCGACGGTCACAACACAACGGCCGCGAGCTGCAACAAATGAAACGGAGCAACCACGCCACGCGCATATGAAAGATCTCCGTCGGAGTGCGGCGCGGGGGATAGCGTGCCGGATACACCGCTTTTTATTGGACATAATAAGATTCAACATGTTATAGAACCCATATTGTATACGCGACCATATTTTGTATATAAACAGCAACGTTTACCCAAATAAATATTCTGGATTCCACAGTCTACTTCAACAGTATTATTGTCAACTCGTATCCAAAGTTCTGCCCAAGTATCCTGCCAAAGAATGCTTACGCGTAACATAGTAACCGTCCAAGCCGAGGTTACCCCTCACCGGGGGGAACCTTGTGTTGAGTTACTAGCGATAGAGGTTCAGGCTAAGCGACAGTGGTTCGTCAAAAAAAATCAATTCTGTTTTTGTAAACATACATTTTCTTTGTTTCAGATATCATTGCAGATCTGAAATCAACTAAGTAATGGTGTAATCAATTTATAATTATAGTTTCGTAGTGTTTTTCCTCCTTTATCTAATTAAAACTAAGTGATAAAGATGGGTTGCAATACAAGCTCTGAAGCTAAGAAAAAAGACTGTAAGACCCAGTCGCAGGAGAATGAAACCAACACTGCTTCAGGTATGTAAAAACATCAATTGATTGTTAATTTATTTCTCCTATTTATAATGATCAATCATTGAGCCGTGGTAACTCAGTGTCCGGGCGGTTGGTTTTATGACGAACTACACAGATTGGCCAGAGAAGCTGGCCTTAATTGCTTCACCGGATTGAGAGGTGGCACAGCTCTTAGGTCGCTTAGCCTGAACCTCTATTGCTAGTAACTCGACACAAGGGACCCCCTGGTGAGGGGTAACCTGGGCTTGGACTGTCACTATGTTAACATAGTACGCTAGCAACCCGAGATCGATTCCCGGTGCCGGCACCAGTAAATTTGTTGTTGCAATTTTAAGTGTTGATTTACCACGTATTTTACATGTCTTAGAAAATCTTTCTAAGGCATGTGAAGTCTGGCAATCCGCACTAGGGCCGCGTGGCGGACTATGCCCTTGTACTCTCTTTACAGATAAGGCCTGCACCCAACAGTGGGACATATATATTATATATATAACTTTAACTTTAATAGGGGTCTTGCTGCGTGAGCAAATTGAAAAAAAATGTGAAACTAAAACCGTAAGAAAAATATATAACGGAAGTGCTATAGTCGTATACCCGGTGGCCGAAAGCGTGACTATTAAGCATGTAGTTCAACTCTCTGATCACAGATGGCGTTTTAACGAATTATTTTTTTGTGAATCTACACAGATTAGCCAGTGAGGTGTGTTTTTCGGTTTCAGCGAATTGAGAGGTGCGAAGCTTAGATCGGTGCAGGCCTTCTCTGTAAATATAGTATTAAGGCATAGTCCGCTGACGCCCTGATTCGTCTTTCATTATTCGTACAACAAGGGACTGGAATACTTTGCCGGCGTCTATCTATCCCTCCGATTTTTTTATGACGAACTACACAGATTGGCCAGAGAAGCTGGCCTTCACTGCTTTACCGGATTGAGAGGTGGCACAGCTCTTAGGTCGCTTAACCTGAACCTCTATTGCTAGTAACTCCGATTACAATGTGGTTGTTTAGAGTATATTGAATAGACATGACTATAGTGCACCTTACCATCCAGGACTGCATTTCCATTTAACATCAGATGGGATCGTTGGCAAGCATTTGCATGGAAATTATAAAAGTGTGTGCGTACTGCTGCCTATTGGCGTGGCGGAAGAAATTTTCCAATACGCAAGAATTATTTTATCTAAGAAAAACTTAGCTTAGAAAAGTTATAATTAGATTTTGGTTCTTTTTTTATATAGAAACTTTTGCAAGTTACAAATTGACTTAAATTGTTACAATTAGATCACTTCATTGGAGTCCAGAGTTAAAAGTTACTTCTTTTTAATTATGTTTAATTTAATACAATTTAATAAATTTAATTTCGGTCGGCGAAAAGGGCTAGCTCTGGTCTACGTGAGCGCGGAATATCGTTAGTGTAGAGCGTGTATAGGACGGGACAGAGTACGGAGCCTTGTGGTACTCCGGCTCGAACGGGACGGAGGGTGGAGCGCACTCCCTCGACGCGGTACTTGAAGGTTCGACCGGTAAGAAAATCGCGCACTATGCGTGAGTGAGTCATGGCCGCGTTAAATATTATAGCCAGGAGGCGTACGATATTATCGGGGAAACGTCTGGCAACCAAGTTGGGTATGCCGTCTATACCGGGGGCTTTGCGGGGACGCAGATTTTTAATACATCCTCAACCTCGGTGTACGTAATCGTTGGAACGGGATCGCGGATTGGTTTTCGCCCTACTATGGACCTCGCTCTGTACCTTCAGGAGGTGAGCGGGAACCTACAAGATGGTATATTTATTTCTTTGAAGTCGTGCTGACCCATTCGTGCAATAGGAGTGCAGTGCAACTGTCAAAGCTTTCACAAATATTTGATAATTTTAATGTAGATCACGATATCAATCAAATCTAATTCATCCCTCAAATCCGATTGAAATACTTTGCATAGTTTTTCATTATTCATATAGCAAAGGATTGGAATAGTTTGCGTCTGTCATACGCTTCCCAGAGTGACACTCAAAGTTAGTTTAGCTTTTGTCCCTTAGATTATTAGTGAAATAGCAACCGACTGAATCGTGGTTCGGCACCTTTAGAGCGCCCTCGGATCGGAATTGTTACGCTTAACATAGTAACCATTTTATATATGTGGGGTTTTTACCTCCCCGGTGGCCCTTTCCTCGGTGCATGACGAGGGCTCCGGGATCTCCAGTGGAACGCACCGGAGCCCCTCTGCACTGTGCTCAAGGAGAGCACGTCCCGGGGGGAATGTCACACCCTCCCCCCTGAGCCCTCGCAGTGCAAGGCGACACGGGCCAGCCGATTTCGCCTTCTTCCCGGGTCCACCTTAGCGGACGACAAAGGCACCCTTGTCGCCTAGTGAAACCGAGGTCCCTTTTAGTCACCTTCTACGACAGGCAGGGGATACCGTAGTCTTATTCTTGAGAGCCCAGAACTACAGGGCTGAAGTAACATAGTAACCATTTTATATATGTGGGGTTTTACCTCCCCGGTGGCCCTTTCATCGGTTCATGACGAGGGCTCTGGGATCTCAGAGGAGCCCCTCTGCACTGTGCTCAAGGAGAGCACGTCCCGAGGGGATATCACATCCTTCTCCTGAGCCCTCGCAGTGCAAGGCGACACGGGCCAGCCGATGTCGCCTTCTTCCCGGGTCCACCTTAGCGGACGACAAAGGCACCCTTGTCACCTAGTGAAACCGAGGTCCTTTTAGTCGCCTTCTACGACAGGCAGGGGATGCCGTAGTCTTATTCTTGAGAGCCCAGAACTACAGGGCTGAAGTAACATAGTAACCATTTTATATATGTGGGGTTTTACCTCCCCGGTGGCCCTTTCATCGGTTCATGACGAGGGCTCTGGGATCTCCAGTGGAACGCACCGGAGCCCCTCTGCACTGTGCTCAAGGAGAGCACGTCCCGAGGGGATATCACATCCTTCTCCTGAGCCCTCGCAGTGCAAGGCGACACGGGCCAGCCGATTTCGCCTTCTTCCCGGGTCCACCTTAGCGGACGACAAAGGCACCCTTGTCACCTAGTGAAACCGAGGTCCTTTTAGTCGCCTTCTACGACAGGCAGGGGATGCCGTAGTCTTATTCTTGAGAGCCCAGAACTACAGGGCTGAAGTAACATAGTAACCATTTTATATATGTGGGGTTTTACCTCCCCGGTGGCCCTTTCATCGGTTCATGACGAGGGCTCTGGGATCTCCAGTGGAACGCACCGGAGCCCCTCTGCACTGTGCTCAAGGAGAGCACGTCCCGAGGGGATATCACATCCTTCTCCTGAGCCCTCGCAGTGCAAGGCGACACGGGCCAGCCGATGTCGCCTTCTTCCCGGGTCCACCTTAGCGGACGACAAAGGCACCCTTGTCACCTAGTGAAACCGAGGTCCTTTTAGTCGCCTTCTACGACAGGCAGGGGATGCCGTAGTCTTATTCTTGAGAGCCCAGAACTACAGGGCTGAAGTAACATAGTAACCATTTTATATATGTGGGGTTTTACCTCCCCGGTGGCCCTTTCATCGGTTCATGACGAGGGCTCTGGGATCTCAGAGGAGCCCCTCTGCACTGTGCTCAAGGAGAGCACGTCCCGAGGGGATATCACATCCTTCTCCTGAGCCCTTGCAGTGCAAGGCGACACGGGCCAGCCGATATCGCCTTCTTCCCGGGTCCACCTTAGCGGACGACAAAGGCACCCTTGTCACCTAGTGAAACCGAGGTCCCTTTTAGTCGCCTTCTACGACAGGCAGGGGATGCCGTAGTCTTATTCTTGAGAGCCCAGAACTACAGGGCTGAAGTAACATAGTAACCAAAACCGAGGTTCCTCACCGTGGTCAACCTTGTGTCGAGTTACTAGCGATATAGGTTCAGGCTAAGTGGCCTAAGATCTACGCCATCTTTCAATCTGGTGAAGCTTCACTGGTCAATCTGTGTTGTTTGTCATAGCGTCTTTCCCTCCGATTACAATGTGGGTGTTTTCGAGTGTAGAGTAGATAAGCCATTAACTAAGTTAGTGCGCCTTACCGTCCAGGACTGCATTTCCATTTAACATCAGGTGGGATCGCGGTCAAGCACCTGTTTAAAAAGTATA
Organism: Meandrusa payeni; assembly: GCA_029286785.1. Lineage (NCBI taxonomy): Eukaryota > Metazoa > Arthropoda > Insecta > Lepidoptera > Papilionidae > Meandrusa > Meandrusa payeni. Next base: position 4,340,767 of record JAGSMX010000032.1, read on the forward strand.
AAAACAAAATGCCCTTGCCCATTTCACTTCGTATCTTCTTAATTTAATTACCGTGTTCCAATCTACAACGAAACCGACTTAATTCCACTAACTTGTTTAACTTGGGCATTTTATGGATAATTTAATATGATAAGTAACCCTCGTTATGCTTCAGGATAAATATATACTTAGAATATGGTTAAAGTTATAAAATTTTGCTGTACAGAACAGAAGCGTTATGCTAATGGATAACTTAATGTTACTTAATCATTAAGATTGTTTCGTTGAGTTTCGAAATCATTTGCAAAAGAAAAATAGATATAGCTTAATAATAGATAGCTTATTATTTATTTAGAGCTTTGGTAGCGCCAGTGTCCGGGTGTCCTCAAGTTGCTTAATACGCTAGCAACCCGAATTCGATCCCCGGTGCCGGCACCAATAGATTTGTTGTTGCAATTTTATCTGCTGATTTACCACGGCAGTGAAGAAAAACATCATGAGAAAGCCTACATTCCTAGAAAAAATTGACGTGAACCATATAACTAAAGCCTAAGTTTATTAGGAGTTAACAAAACAAAAAAACAAAAAATTACAAAATGTGGGTAGACAAAACAGATGTAATAGCGAAAGCTCTGTCTACCATGATAGGTAAATATTAATAATTAAATTACGTATTCACTCGATCGGACTACTAACGCGTAATAATGGTAACCGTCCAAGCCGAGGTTATCCCTCACCGGTGGGACCCTTGTGTCGAGTTACAACCTAATAGAGGTTCAGGCTAAGCGATCTAAGAGCTATGCCACCTCTCAAATCCGGTGAAGCAGTAAAGGCCAGCTTCTCTGTGCCAACTGTGTTAGTTGGTCAAAAAAAAATATTCACATGGTTACAAAAACTAGTTTGGTACCTAAGCTGTTTTCTTTTCAGTTAAGTCTTTCAGTTAACCAGAAAACGTATAACAATTTCTTCCTGCAAGTAGTGAACATATAAAAGGTAAACTCACCCAGGCAGCGCTTCATTATTCCCTGTTCGTTGCCCCGGGAATAACTCAGGAACGCGGAAAAGTTATAGAACATAAAATTGTACTATGTAACGTTTTATTTCGCTACTGCAGAATAAAAAGCGGTTACTTATCTTCGATGGGGATGTTCTATTGCTGTTTTGTTGGCGGTATTGTGACGCTCGTTGTGTGGTCCTAGTTATATAGAAAGGGAATCGACCATACGATTTCTTCATGCTAAGTTAACACAGCCGCTTACACATCAGCCCTGTAGTTCTGGGCTCTCAAGAATAAGACAACGGTATCCCCTGCCTGTCGTACAAGGCGACTAAAAGGGGCCTCGGGTTCACTGGGCGACAAGGGTGGGGGCCTGAGTCGTCCACAAAGGTGGACCCGGGAAGAAGGCGACATCGGCTGGCCCGTGTCGCCTTGCGCTGCGAGGGCACAGGGGGAGGGAGTAACCTCCCCCTCGGAACGTGCTCTCCTTGAGCACAGTGCAGGGGGGCTCCGGTGCGTTCCACGTTGAGATCCCGGAGCACTCGTCATGCACCGAGGAAAGGGCCACCGGGCAGGTTTTAGTGGGTAAGAACCCCACATAACCGCTGCCTTCCCCTCAGAAGCCGGGGTATCTTTCTGAAAATTTCCTCCCAAAAAAAAAGCCGCTTACACATAAGATTTGCACTCTAGTTGACAATAATATATAATTTATATATATAAAAGAGAAAGTGTGTGTGTATGTTCCATATAGGCTCCGAAACGGCTAAACCGATCTCAATTAAACTTTAGGGAATCTTCAGATTGACCTGACGAGTAATCCTGTAAAGTTTGGTGACGATCGGAGCACTTCTCTTTATGAACTGTCAAATATAGCTTTTATTTACTATGATACTACTACTACGGGTATGATACGATATCAAATCCGTAGTTTTTAGTTTACTGATATGTACTACAGGTAATTCATCCGTTCGAGAAGAGAATGAATACGGAAAGAAATGAATAATTTCATATATTGTTAGAGTTAAATTAAATATTTGATAATGTAAGTTTATTGTTTAGGCTGGGTACGCTAGTATACAAATAAATAAGATTGGAGTGTCTGTTAAAATGCAGTAGTTTAATATTAAAATAACTTTTTACTATATGCATGTGGCGGTATATATATCAAAATAACATCATGTACAATTTGTCCGTCTGCTTGTTCCGTCTCTGTTCTCCGTTCTCTGGAACGGCTGGACCGATTTTGACGGGGCTTTCACTGTCAGATAGCTAATGTAATAAGGAGTAGCTTAGTTACGAAAAAAAAGTAATAGTTTTTAATCGCGGGTAACGCCGCGAGCCGTAGCTAGTTTAAAGTTAGAGAAAACTGGGATTAGTTGATGTCTTTGTCAATTATTAATAAAAAAACAATATTACAAATAAAGAATTGTTTTTAACATTCTATTGTAAAACGAAGAGCGTTGGTAGCTCAGTATCCGGGCGGTTGCCTCAAGATGCATGGTACGCTAGCAACCCGAGTTTGATCCCCGGTGTCCGGAACCAATGACGTATGTTGAAATATTATGTGCTGGCTTACCACGGCGGTGAAGGAAAACTGCGTGAGGAAACCCTCATGTCTTTATAGAGAAGAAAAAGAAAGAATAGTAAGTGTAATTGTAAATGTAGTAATAGAATGTGTAGAAAATTGATACTAGAAAATCCCTAACCACCCACGTTGGGGGTACTAGAGAATGACACATCGGCTGACGTAGAGAAAAGACAAAGGGTTTTACAACTCTGAAATTATATATAATTCGGTAGTAAAAGCCGTTGTGACATATAAAAAAAAAAAAAAATACCCTCATGTCTTATTGAAATTTTCTTAGACATGTCAAGACTGTAATAACGCACCCGGGCCGTATCTTCCTTTACAGATGTGCCTAACAGTGGGACATATATTCGTTGCTATACTTTTGTTGTACTAGCAAAGACCAACACTTTAAAAATATTTCTGAGAGATAAAAGTTAGGACCGTTAAAGCGGAATTGGATTCTCTGTCCGCTGTTTTATTGCGTATATGTAAGAAGATCCAATGTAAAAAACATTAAAGTTTTATTTTCTTTATATTACACCAGCCTCAAATAACAAATTGTTGTTAACCACGAAATAGTGAAAGCAGCTTTTTTTTTGCTGACGGGGGAGAAATCTTCAACAAGATACTAAATAGATCTTATGAGGGATTCTTACCCACTAAAAATCCCCTGGTGGCCGTTCCTTGGTCCATGGTGAGGGGCCCGTCTGCATTGTGCTGTCGGAGAGCACGTCCCGGGGGGGGCTAGGTTAATTCACGCCCCCCCTGAGCCCTCGCAGTGCAAGGCGACGGGCCAGCCGATGCCGCCTTCTGCCCGGGTCCACTTCGGCGGCTGACAGAGGCCTCCACCCTTGTCGCCTTCTACGACAGGCAGGGGATACCGTAGCCTTATTCTACGAGCCCAGAACTACAGGGCTACGGGCCGGTCTGCCACCGGCCCATTGTTGATTACTTGCTCTATCATAATAGGTAGGTATTCTGCATGGTTTAGTGTATGGTCTGCGAATTGTAAGGTTGTGCGATCGAATCCACCATTCGACGGCAAAGGTCCACCCTAACCTGAGAACCCGAGGTTTAGTCGCCTTCTATGACAGGCAGGGGATACCATAGCCTTATTCTACGAGCGCAGAACTACAAGGCTGAAAAGCAGCTTCTACTGTACTAAGCTTGTTGCACCTCGATGAATATTTCGAAGTGTCCTAATGTAGGTAATTACTCACCCCTTAGATGTTAGGAGCGTTGCTGGAGTTTCTTCGGCCACTTCTTCTCCCAGCGCCAACGCTTCCCGAAGTGGCACTCAAAGTTAGTTTAGCTTTTGAATGTCTCTTAGATTATCCGTGAAATAGCAACCGACCGAGTCGTGGTTCGGCCCTCTCAGGCGCCCTCGGATCGGCATGCTTACGCGTAACATAGTAACCGTCAAGCTGGGGTTACCCCTCACCGGGGACCCTTGTGTCGAGTTAATAGCAATAGAGGTTCAGGCTAAGCGACCTAAGAGCTATGCCACCTCTCAATCCGGTGAAGCAGTCAAGGCCAGCTTCCTGGCCAATCTGTGTAGTTCGTCAAAAAAAAAAAATGTAGGTAGTATATAAATAGTTATTTAGAGCCTTACCAAATTTTCCTAAAACTACTCTAGAAGCATATCCTTTCCAATGAAAATGAATCTAAAGTTGGCGTGAAATTGAATTGTTCGTCCATTTGTGGCGCATATACTCGATGCAAATTTCAGACATATGGTTTTCTCATGGATGCCATCGTGAGAATTGGTCGAAATTTGAGTTACAATTAAAACACCACACGGAAACCACTAGCTTTCAAATAAGTAAAAAAATCATCAAAATCCGTTCACCTAGTCGAAAGTTACCAAGTAACAAACATATAAAAACACGAATTGAAAACCTCCTTATTGAAGTCGGTTGAAAGAGAAGAAAAAATTGCGTATATAGACATATCTTTACAAGGCACAAGTACGGCCTCATATGGAATACTGTTCGCATCTCTGGGCCGGGGCTCCCCAATACCAACTTCTTCCGTTTGACCGTGTACAACGTAGAGCTGCTCGAATAGTCGACGATCAGGGTCTTTCCGATCGACTCGACCCTCTGAGTCTGCGAAGAGATGTCGGTTCTCTTTGCATCCTGTATCGCATTCACCATGGGGAGTGTTCTGAGGAATTGTTCGGAATCATCCCAGCTACCGATTTCCATTACCGCACATCTCGGCAGAATTACAAATTCCACCGCCACCATCTTGATGGTTGGTGTTCAACGACTGTTTTCACCCATGCACTGTCAACTTGTGGAATCAACTGTCGCCAGCGATGTTTCCGAACGTTTACGATTTAGGGACCTTCAAGAAACGAGCCTATTCCTATCTCAAAGGTCGGCAACGCACCTACAGCTCCTCTGGTGTTGTGGATGTTCATGGGCGACGGTGATCACTTAAGATCAGGTGAGCCGTATGCTCGTTCGCCACTTTTCATATAAAAAAGATCTAATTAAATTACAAAACGAATATACTGTACTATACTTCCTTGTCCAACATCGCAAACAACACATTTCGTATATTATATTTAATCATATTATTGACAGATTTTAGCAAAACATCAAGAGTTTTACATTTAATTTAACAAAGAATTACTGACTTTGTTTCAGAGGTAAAGGTAAAGGGATTTTCCGCCAGCATAACTCACTTATTCTGAACTGTGCACTGATCGTCTATAGAAACAGTCCCTCCTCTTTATCCTAAATTTCTAGCATCTCTTTCAAAAACGGAAGCGGAAACGGATTTGGTTTTTGACGGTCGATAAAAGTACTTTATTTGGCTAAACTAAAGTACTTTTATAATACATACTGCATTTTCCAGATTATAATATTTATTTATGCCTTAAAACTAAATTAGCATTTAGTAGGACTAACTGTCGCTAACAATACATATAACTAAACTGATGTACTTAGAATAACTAACATGTATGTCACAGTACGTATGCAAAATTTCACAAACATCAGTTGAAGCATGTAAAAATTATATCAAGTTGAAAGACTTTTAGAGACTCTACTGAAAAGTTGTCATTTTGCTCTTATACATAGGACCAATTGATATCGGAACAAGCTTGGCAGCGTTGCTTAAATGGTGTGGCGGCAGGAAGACATAATTTAAGTTGTTCCGAGTCTACGTTTAACGAGAGCTTCCTGAGACTAACTAGATTAGCTTATCGTAGTCTGGAGCTTAGAGAAAGAGACGAAAATAATAAGCTTTAACGGGGTTTTTTTCCCTTTTTTTTGTTAACGGAATCCTTTTACGGATAGTCCTCCGGTGCCCTGGATGGGCCCGGAGGGATGTGTTGGATTTGGCCTGGGCGACCCCTATCCACTAAACCTTCCGCGAATGCCATCAGCCGTTATAAGTGGGGTGCCCTGAATCTGTCAGCGACAGGGCAGTGCTTTTTATCACTTTTTAGCGGTAGACAGAGTTTGCCATCCACATTTTTGTGACGAATCTATGCTGATTGTGTAGAGAAGCTGGATGCAACAGTTTCATTATATTTAAAAGTGGCAGAGCTATCAGGTCGTTAAGCCTGAACCTCTATTGGAACTAACTCATAATTTTCACCATTGGATTTCAAGACGCACTGCAGGATTTCATCCTTTTGTTGTGAACATCCCTCAAACCCGAATGAAGCGCTTAGTTACGTCTTTCATTATTCGTACAGCAAAGGACTGGAATAGTTTGCCCGCGTCTGTCTTTCCCTCCGACTATAATGTGGATATTTTCAAGAGTAGAGTGAATAGGCATTTATTAAGCTAGTGTGCCTTACCATCCAGGGCTGCATTTCCACTTGACATCAGATGAGATCGTAGTCAAACACTTGCTTAGAGGCACCGCCTGAGAGGTCGAACCACGAGGTCGAGGGTGGCTCGGAAAAACATCATAACATTCATTAGCTATCTTTAAATGCCATTTCGCGCAGCGTAAGCGCTGGGGAAGAAGTGGCCGAAGAAACTCCATCAACGACATTAGTCATGGCAGGCAAACATAAACGTAAACGTGAAGGTAAACTGTTATCTTTAGTCTCGGAGTTGCTATTTAGTTTCATTAGATATATCGACAGTGAAATTGGCGAGCGCTCTGTTATCGATTTAGTGCGTCGGCAAACATTCGTATTATCTTTTGGCGTCTGTCTCGAGTCAATATGTAGACGTTTTGTGTACACCACAGAGTAAAACAGAACTCCTACGTATTTTTGTTAGCAATGTGTTGCGACTAGATTATCGCAGGCGTTATTATTAGGCATTACAATAACATAGATCAGTCTCGTTAATTTCTACCGTGACACTCTTATCCAAGCAGTAATAATGTCTTATTGTTCGCCTTTACGATCTTATTGCCATGGGTTCGGATTTCGGCCTGCTTGTTTTAATGAATTTCCGTTATCCGGTTTCTTACGTACATAATATATTTTCTGCCGATTTGCGTAAAATTTCATACCCGCACAGCTGTTTCGAGGTACTATCTTAATGGAATATGTGGTTTTAAAGAACTTTTGCATCTAAAATGTCTTATTTTAGAAGAGAATAAGAGCTTACTCCTTTCTATAAAATCAGCTATTATAATGATATGGTTTTAGGCGTCGATAATACCACTTAACGTCAGATTTGTCACTTGCCCGTTTGCTTATTGCTATAAAACGCCTTTTGACGGTAAATTTTTCGTAGTTCTTTACACATACAGTAGATGGCGTATTGAATGTACGTAAGACAAAAATAGCGCCATCTCACGTTCGACTTTACAAACTAATAAGTATTTCAGCATTGATAAAATTGCGCTCCGCTGATACCAATATCCACCGCTAGGTGGAGTTTAAAGTATATAAATGAAATTGTTTTTACCATTTACAACTAAAAATGACAGCGACATCTAGTTCAATGGCAACGAATCGTAAGGATTTAATTTTCATAATGTACTTTATGGTGGTTCTAGTAACTTTCGGGTCGGGTCGATTTGCACGAGCTGCTCTGTGTTGTGTGGATCTGGTTAACCGAAAGTAGATGCTTGTTTGGCAGAACTTGGGATAAGAGTTGAATGAAATACTTTGTTGTAGTTGAAGTAGACTGTGGAATCCTGAATAGGTATTGAGAACAAATCAGTTCTTTTCAGAACTAACTCTTTGAAGTATAAGTAATGAACGCCACAGTACTATTCCAATGAATTGCAAATGAGACTAGAAGGTAGTAATGTAGAACGAAACGTCAATAGCCTAATGGTTTAGGGTACGGCCCGCGAATCTTAAGGTTGTGGGTTCGAATCCACCATTCGACTATTGTCGTGAACCATCTCCTAGCACAAGCTTAAGCTTAGTTGGAATGGTTAACTTATTTGGTAGGTTATTATATGGTTCAGCCCTGTAGTTCTGGGCTCTCAAGAATAAGACTACGGTATCCCCTGCCTGTCGTAGAAGGCGACTAAAAGGGGCCTCGGGTTCACTGGGCGACAAGGGTGGGGGCCTGAGTCGTCCACCAAGGTGGACCCGGGAAGGAGGCGACATCGGCTGGCCCGTGTCGCCTTGCGCTACGAGGGCACAGGACGTGCTCTCATTGAGCACAGTGCAGAGGGGCTCCGGTGCGTTCCACGTTGAGATCCCGGAGCCCCTTGTCATGCATAGAGGAAAGGGCCACCGGGGAGGTTTTAGTGGGTAAGAACCCCACATAACCGCCGCCTTCCTAAATGTGATTCTTCACAATGTATCTTTCTACCTTTCCACATAGAGTTTTAGAGAGAACTAGTGTGCCCAGCCCGCTTCGCTGGGCTAGATTTTGCCTTTTAAACAATAAACTGACATCATCAAATATTTAATTTAACTCTCACAATATATTCTATTATTCATTTCTCTCCGTATTCATTCTCTTCTCGAGCGAGTGAAGTTCATTACCTACACCCATGTACATATCAGTAAATACAATATCATTCTTATCATTTATACAAAAACATATCGGGCTCAAGTTAATATCAGAAATAAAAGTACGACGGATGGCTTGTTTGACAGTTTAAAAGGGAGTGCTCCGATCTTAACCAAACTTTACAGGATCAAACACACACACATTCTCTTTTATATATATAGATTAATTACCAAAAAGAAAATGACTGCATGTTATAGTTTTATTGAAGTAAAACTTCTTAACGAACGCTTCACTTGGTCAGTAAGCGAAGGGAAACTGAGAGGGAGATAATTGATATAATTTAATGGAGATAGAAAGAGAGAGTTACGTTTCTTTTATTACCTGAGGGACAAGAGAGAGCAGTATACTAGCATATCTAAATAAATACAAAGTTATAGTTTTTTATATTTTCTAAGCAAGTGCTTGACTACGATCCCACCTGATGTTAAGTGGAAATGCAGTCCAGTATGGTAAGGCGCACTAGCTTAGTAAATGTCTATTGGCTGCCTCTGGCTGGTTTTAGTACCATTGAAAGTTTAAATTTTAAAGAACATAATTCCAAATTGAAATTAGGAAAATGTGCGATTGTCATTTGTTTTTCTTACTGTCAAGTTGAGTGAATGTAATGAAGAAATTCGATACATTTTAAAATTTTACTAATAATAAGGTTAGAATGCAACGCAAGCTGCGAAAATTTGCGATGTATATGGACCTAGTGCAGTGTCTGTGAGAGTAGCACAAATTTGGTTTAAGCGTTTTCATTCCGGAAATTTTGATGTCAAAGATGCACGTTGCTCTGGTCGCCCTATTACAGATAAAATATATAATTTAGTAACATATAAATAAACTATATAAAAATATGTTTTAAATTTTCTTAAAAAATGCGAAGAAACTTTTCCCCCTACCTATTATATGCTAAAGATTCGACTCTACCGCCACCTGTATTACAGCGAAAAAGCTAAGTAAGCTATAAATAACTGCCCTTCAGAATTTCGTCCCAGGAAATAAAATTCGTGATTCCAGTAAGGTAGAAAATAATCCCTTATTTTCTCAGAAATTTCGCTGCCGCCGGAGAGGAAATATTTTAACGAATGCGCAAAATATTTGTAAAGATGTTTGTTTACGGTGATTTTTTTAGATTCCATGAAAGCGTATATAATGAAAAATATATGTATATAATATGCGTGATCTCGATTAAAAATTGGTGACAAAATATCATTTACCAATACTTCACATGTTATTGTTACATCAGGAGATAAAAGCTTTCCCCCCTAAGAGTTCTCGGATTGTCGTGCCGGAGGGGCTCAGCAACCGTGTAGTGGCCCCCAACTAACATCCGGCCGGAGGTAGGCCGGCAAAGGCTGTAAAGACATAGTAAAGGCTATGACATTAGACGCGGAAGGCACGTCTTGCCTGGAGGGTGGAGAGTCCCATTACGGCACGTCCGACAGAATTCCAAATCCTATCGACACCATTTTGATGGTCGGTGTTACATGACTGTGCATTTTTTAGGAAAATTTCTTCCACACACTGTCAACCTGTGTAATCAAGTGTCAACAGCAGTGTTTGCGAATCTGTACGATTTCGACCTTCAAGAAACGAGCCTAGTCCATTCTGAAAGGCCTGCAAAACACCTGCAGTGCAGTATTATGCGTGTATGAACACCGTAACTGTAAGGACGATCACTTAATACCAGGTGTGCCTTAAGCTCGTTTGCATATATATATATATATTGAACGTGAGACAATTATTTATTCTAAATACAATTTTACTACAGCATCGTCAGATTCCATATGTTCATTTGGATAAACGTCGTAAAGATAAAATTTACTGTATTCCAGCAGTAATGTGGACCGCAAAAAGATTTAATTACTACCTGGGGCCATACCTTTATAATAAAGTTAACTTTTATCTGCCTTTTCATAGTTTATCCCAATATAAGTGTAAAAAGTTACTTTACTCGTTTCTCCATAATTTCACCTACGAAGAGACTGAAAAATTTATTCATAGCATAAAATAAGTTATCCTCACTCTCATGTACTCACTCGCACATACACTCTCACATGCACCCACGCACACTATTCTTTGCAAAAACACACGACTACCACAAAAGCTATATAACAAACTTTAGTTCATAAACTCGGAGTTAGGTACAACATCTCCCTAATACAGGCTATATATTAGTCTAGCAGGGAGATGTGTACCGAAGGACGAAAACTAAGTAAGAAAATGTTTATAGAATTTGTTATATAATATGTATAATAACATTTGATAATATGTATCCAATATTTTTGTGTATGTGCATGTCGGTAATATAAAATGTAAGTGTGTGTAAAAAGTAAAATAAATATTTCATATATATAAAATGTTCGTTGTTTATTTAAATACCAAGAGCTTTTTAACTTTCGCGTAATGCGGCCCTGTATTTTCACGAAATGTAAATGAAGCTCTTGTGCCAGTGACAGACGCAATGCACTTGACTCGTTGATATCTCCTTTGCAATGTTAATTTACTAGTTGCGAGGGACGTCATAATTGATGACGTCACTGTTACGCCTGTAACACATTATTTACACCTGTATAATATACCATAATATACCTGCAATTATATTGCATATTATATGTCAGCTTTTCAACCGACTTCAAAAAAGGAAATGTTTCTCAATTTGTCTGTAAGTTTCTTTTGATGTTTGTTACTACGTAACTTTGGACTGGGTGAACCGATTTTGATGGTTCTTTCTTCATTTGAGAGCTGGTGCTTCCCATGTGGTCCCATTTATTTTTTTATGTTAAATAGGTTCACGCTTGGCTTCTATCTCGCTTGATGGAAGGCGATGATGAAGACTAGGATGGAGCACGTTAACCTATAAGGTGTCTGTTCACATTGGACAAGGTGTCCAGATTGTACCCTTATGGAAAGACTGATCGCGGAAGAGAGTTCCATTCCTTAGTTGTCCGCATAAGGAATGTTATAATTTGTAGTTCTCGTGGAATAAAATAGTCCAACAACTAACACACTCGCTTTATTGAGACAGCGTAACGTTGTACAAAGAATTATTTATAACGAATACCATCACAACTGCGCGTCCTCACAATCTTTATACAAAATTAATTAGAAGTCAGATTACGAACTAATAAAGTTAAACTATTGTTTACAATGCCAAGTTCATGTGACGATCAACTAAATTATTAATTATAAATTAAAGATACAATAAGGTTCAGGTAAATCACTAAGATATCATTGGAAGTAGTTATCATGCGTAGCAATCGCTGGGTGTCATGTGTTACCAGCTAACAGGAAGGTGGAGGCAAAACGCTTCGTGTGTATCGATGGGCTTAGGTATAAAAATAATTATTATTTTGTAATTTAGTTTTTTTTTAAATACATCATGTTTTAAAATTATGCAAGCTGTGCTAAGTCTATATAGTCACTTAACGAATTTATTACTGCAAAGATGTATAAATATATGATATTTCTACACCATCTATTCCATCTTAAGGAAATCTTACAAATCGAACGCGGATGTGGAATTTGTCAAGTTGAAGTAATCCTGATTGGATGTCTGACAATATCTTGATGTAAATCTTTAATCTTGCTGTCTTCACTCGGCTTATATCCGAATGCAATTGGTCTAGAAACCTATAAAACTTGATTAATTGGAAATATATAGAATAATTTATTTTGTAAATACACTCCGGAAGCCGTGCTTGAAAATAACCGCGCCAGGCTCCGACCGAACGATACATGCCAATAAGCCAGACATGTGCTGATGGACCGGACACAGTCGAGGATATCTTTGGTCGACACAACCATCCCACATGACGAGAACCTCGTGAAAGTCGAATTCAAAAAAAGAACTAAATATCTCGACTTGGCGCACGAGGTGACCGACATGTGTTGTGGCATGCCGGCTGAAGTTATCCCAATAGTCATTTCGGCAAATGGGTTAATTCCAATAAGCCTTTCAAGTCATCTGAGGCGATTGGGACACCGGGAAGGTATGCTTCAGGGCCTGATGCAGAAGGCGGTGTTGCGCGATACCGCGCGTATTGTCCGCCGATTTCTCTCTCATTCTCCCTGACCCTCGGCCGTTTGGTCTCCCTTGCCGAAGGAATCTCGTCTGGTTGGATTTATTTATTTATTCTGTTATATCTATTGTGTATGTAAATATATCTAATATATTATTTAGTATAAAATTTATCCATAATAATTTCTTACATCTTTTTAACCCAAGAGAGATAGACATCTTTTGCTGTCTGCTTTTTACCAAGCTTATTAGGTCCCTTATGTGACAGGCAATGAGCATATCGCCATACACCAGACACAAATTTTTAACTAGTAAGATTTTTTAACTAAATACATTCCACTCAAACAGTAAAAACTACAAACTGGTATATATATATGTCTATGTACCCCATGTACATGTCTATTATTATTTTTATATGAAAGTATATATGTATGTATATGTAAATGTATATTTAGTTATCTATTTAATATTCTTTAAACTCTATTTATAGCGGCACTACCCTTAGTCTGCTCTTAACCACTAAAGGTTAGCTGGAAGAAAAGGCTAAATAGCGTTAAGTTCACCTTTGTACACTTCGGTGGAATGTCCCTTAGATTATCCGTGAAATAGCAACCGACCGAGTCGTGGTTTGGCCCTCTCGGGCGCCCTCGCATCGGAACGCTTACGCGTAACATAGTAACCGTCGAAGCCGAGGTCACCCCTCACCGGAGGGACCCTTGTGTCGAGTTACTAGCAGGTTAAGCCACCTAAGAGCTATGCCACCTCTCAATCCGGTGAAGCAGTCAACGCCAGATTCTCTGGCCAATCTGTGTAGTTCATCATTAAAAAAAAACTTTAGTGCAATAAATAATCTATCTATCAGTCATTCTTCTATTCGATTTCCCTGGTATATCTTCGTATGCCTACAAAATTTATTATTGATCCTAATTGATACCAAATCTTAAAAGCAACTGTGTATTGGAAAATATAACATAAAATTTTAAAAATTAAACAAATAATTAAAACACGAAATCTGGTTTTAGTTACAAACTACGAAAGTGTCAATATCTTGAGATTAAATTCTATGTCTCTTTTTACTGTCGATTTTCCCTTTCATAGAATTTTCAATTGACTTCACTTTAAAAATAGTTGGTCATTATTAAAACTAATGTTTTCTTAAAAATAGCACATGAAAAAATCACTGGCAGCTTAAATTTTTTGTTACATGAACCAATTAAAAAATATTAAAAACTATCGTGATACAATGCGTACAAAGTCACCAGTTTCCCGCGCAACCGCGTGCCACAGTCCTCGAGAGAGCCGTAGCGCGCGCACGTGTTAGGAATACTTATTCGGTAGAAACCTTACCCGTAATAGCGCGTCCGGAAACGGCCTTTGTGTAGTGATCGTTTGAATTTCGAATTCCAAATCGGCTGAAAGCTAAAGGTAAGTTTTTATTGTAAAATAATAATTATATTTAGAAAATAAATGCTATTATTTTCTAAATATAATTATTATTTGATATAATTATAAAATCGATTTAAACATTAATAATTTAAAGAATAAAATAATAAATTTAAAGGACTTTTTAAAATAAGTTGAATTTCAAATTATAACGATAGCCATAAAATACGATGTAATTATCTATTTTTAAAACGCAACTATTTTTGCGAATTTGTTTTCGTTATATTTTATTAATTCTATTTTAAATTTCTCATTTTAAAAATGAATTCTGACATTCACTTGATAATTATACATTTTTTTAATAGCAAGGAATTTGTTCTCTTTTAATTTTAATAATTTATTTTGTATATTATTGATTGAATAAATTATTTCCTACGTACACTCAATAAAGAAATATTTTCTACAGCGTATTGAATTTAACGCTACTTTTTTTTTTTTAACGTGTTATTGGCGTTCAATTTAAATACTTTACAGTATTTATGGTCAAGACAAGATAATAAAATTTGTGTACAACATTTACACAAATTTTATTATGTCTAAATTCTCTTGTCAATAATTAAAAAGTGAGACAATTAGATTTAGGTTATTAGGAGCTAAATCACAATTTAATTAACAGAAAAAGATATTCTAACGGAGTTGAAAAATATATGAAACATTTATAAATTGGAATTATTTTCCATGGTTATTTCTACCGGGACTAATACCGAGGATTCAAACAAACAAAGAATCTATTGAAAAATTAGTGGAATTTTTTTTTAAATGCTAAATTACATTCTTGTTAACAATTTAAAATGTTAATGTATATGGTAGGAGATGGTTCACGACAATTCGAATGGTGGAATCGAACGATTTGAAGACCGTAACTTAAATCATTATGTTATGGAAGCTTTTACAAAATAGAAATATATCCCTCACTTACATTTCAGATATTTTTTTTTGTAATTTTTAATTTTTTAATGTAAAGTATTTCATAACAGGCCATTTACTTGACGCTATGTTCTCTACAGCAGTCTGAAATAAAAAATCCTGCGGAATCGCCAATTGCCTGCGCCTTTGGTGTACTCTTTTGAACAAGTTTATTAGGTCCTATATGTGACTGGTAACCTATCGTCATATACCGGGCACAAATTGGCAAGTGATTTTTTGTACTTAAAAGATCGAAAAGTCTTTTTTCAGTCTTTTAAGCACGAAAAATCACTTCGAGGTTATAATATATAATATAATAAATAAATAAATAGATCTTGATCACCTTTCAACTCGATCGAATAGCGAGTTTAATCCAGATTTAGACGAGCCATACAATGTGTACGTAATTTATATACTATAAGTGGGCGGCGTAATACAGTCAAAAATATTTAATACGTGATTTTTTCTTTCATTATTTTCGATATAAGCTTAAACTAAAAGGAAAAAAATGAGGTAAGGAAGATTGGAAGAGTTTTATTTAATTTGTTTTTATAAGAAGACAGATGTCATTTGATTTCTTGGTGAATATTTAAAAATCATAGCTGCTAAAGCCAAAGAAGTTTCACTTCAATCGTGTGTGACGATTCCAAAACCTATTAAAACAATCCTGGGATTCGAATTTATGACCGTCGAGATCATCTAGCCACTAAACTGTCGCCCGTCCCTGTAGTTGTATATTTTTAAATCATATACGATTCCAGTCACATGTGAATATTGGATGTTACCTCTTAAAGGTCGCGTGAGAACGAGATAGGCAGGGTAAGTAGGTTAGAACTAATTAGTTCCAGAGGGTTCCCCCCCTACCCTTTATTTATATTTACGTAGGTGTAAAGGGATACGGCAGGGGGGAAATGGTCGGTTTGCTAATTGGGTTATGCGATATGGATAATATTTTGATTGCGAAGCTCTTGAATAATTGCGATAATAAACGTACATAATTATGTCTGGGTATGGTTTATTCTAAGAGCCGTGGTAGCTCAGTGACCGTAGTACATAGTTCGATCCCCGGTGTCGGCACCAATAAATTTGGTGTTATAGTTTTATGTGCTGATTTACCACGCGCTCGGCGGTGAAGAAAAACATCGTGAGGAAGCCTACTTGTCTGAACATTTTTCTAAGACATGTGAAGTCTGTCAATCTTCCGACTGACAATGCCCTTATACTCTTTTTACAGAGAAGGCCTGCGCCCAACAGTGGGACATATATATTATATATATAAAGGCTGTAACTTCAACTTCTTGATTTATTCTAAGAGTCGCGGTAGCTGTCTCGGAACGGTCGCCTGAAGTTGCATATTAAGCTAACAACCAGAGTTCGATCCCCGGTGTTGGCACCAATAAATTTGTTGTTGCAATTTTATGTGCTGATTTTCCAAGCGCTCGGCGGTGAAGTAAAAACATACATGTCCTAGAATTTTTCAAAGACATATAAAGTCTGCCAATCCGCACTAGGTGTACTACCGTACTATCTTTACAGAGAAGGCCTGTGCCCAACAGTGGGACTTATATATCATATATATAAAGGCTGTAACTTTAACTGAACTTTATATAAAATTGTATATAGATGTATATATTTATACCTTTAGTATATGTATGTATGTTTGTATGTAACTATTTATTATCAGTATTTAAGTATATCTACTTATTATAAACTCACACCGTTTCTTTTTATTATTCCTCTCCATCCAAAGGTTGCCTGGAAGAGATCGCTTTTAGCGATAAGGTCGGCCACTGTTTATGAATTTAATTTTACTGTCTCTTTTTTTCAATTCTATTTCATAAATTTAAACAATAAAGAGTTTATAAATATAAATAAATAAATAAAAGAGATAGAGCCGTGGTAGCTCAGTGTCCGGGCGGTTGGCTCAAGTTGCATAGTACGCTAGCAACCCGAGTTCAATGCGCGGTGCCGGCACCAATAAATTTGTTGTTGCAATTTTATGTGCTGATTAACCACGCGCTCGGCGGTGAAGGAAAACATCGTGAGGAAACCTACATGTCTTAGAAAATTTTTCTACGACATGTGAAGTCTGTCAATCTGCCGACTGACAATGCCCTTATACTCTCTTTACAGAGAAGGCCTGTGCCCAGCAGTGGGACATATATATTATATATATAAAGGCTGTAACTTTAACTTTAACTTTTAAATAAAATAGATGCTGCCTTTAAAAACAACTAAACGACGGCATTAAATAAAAGCTGTTCTAGAGAAGGATACAGTGGATGGGTAATATTTTTTCTTCTCCAACACAACAAGGAGAAATAGAACCCCGTAATAGCTTTGCAATAGATTTTCGACCATTTCCGGCGAAGCACGTTTGTTTATCTTGTTTCTACGTGCGGGAACTGTACCACCGACCAGCAACCTCCGACGACCAAAATCTCACATACATCATGATGCCAAGACACTGTAACTAATAATAATTAAAAAAAATATTAAGAAAAAAACTTTCTGGGAATCTTCAGTTTCACCTGGCGAGTAATCCTGTAAAGTTTGGTGACGATCGGAGCGCTCCTCTCTTTGAACTGTCAAATACAGCTTTTATTTACTATGATGATATTCTATTGTTTTACAAAAAAAAACAATTGTATTGACACATGCGTTGTGTATATTTATGTCGTTATGAACCATATTAAAGTACAATGAAGTATATTGAAGTATAATGAAGCATAATAAATCCCTAAATGGTAAGAATGATATTGTATTTACTAATATATACGAGTACATGGGTGTAGGTAAAGATTTTCATCCGCCCGAGAAGAGAAATGAATAATTTAATATATTGTGAGAGTTAAATAAAATATTTAATGATGTAAGTTTATTGTTAAAATAAAATAAAACAAAATCTAGCCTGGCGAAGCGGGCTGGGTACGCTATTACTGTATAATCATTTTAATAACGTTCTTTGTATAATACAGTCATTATTTATATCGAGATATATAGCAAATCCACTGGTTTATATCGTCGACAATTCCAAATTGTCTGTCTATGGCGAAATTTTACAACGTCAATTTAAAAACCTCTCTGATAATCGTTAGCTATACGAAAAACGACCTAATTTCTACTAAGCTAAGGTTATTTATGAAGTTTAGAGGATTTAGGGATAAATAAATTGAGGGTAACGATATTGGCTCGTCTCTACCTCATTGGACCCGTCCATCTTACTTAGCGGGGTGAGGTTAGCCCATTACTATGAAATTCAAATGTATTCAGAACTTTATCTATATACCACAGGGCAGTATTACAATAGTGTTAGGTAATATTATTATTTATGGGGAAACATTAGGTTTATACAGACAATACTGGCACTTTGTCTATGGCCACAGACAGACGTACGGGTGTGCCTGATCTGTCGTCGAGTTCGGAGCATCGACACAGAGATAAATGCGACAGCGTAAGGCAGTTGTCTTCAAGCAGTTAAACCGTTATTCTTCTGATGTGAGCAGTGCCGCCGTGACACTGAAGCAGAGAAGTGCGTGGCTCATTTTGTCTTTCTCTACATCTATAAATATTATTTGTGTTCTAAATACTGTCGTTTGCCGCGCTAAATTCGGACTTTGTGCGTGGTAATAAGCCCAAGTAGAATAACTCAAGGAAGATATAACCTTTCTTTACAATAGTTAGAAAATAATTATGATCTAATACCATTAAACGAGAACATTAGAGCCGTGGTAGCTCAGTGTCCAGGCGGTTGGCTCTTGTTGCATAGTACGCTAGCAACCCGAATTCGATCCCCGGTGCCGGCACCAATAAATTTGCTGTTGCAATTTTATGTGCTGATTAACCACGCGCTCGGTGGTGAAGGAAAACATCGTGAGGAAACCTATGTGTCTTAGAAAAAATTACTAAGGCATGTGAAGTCTACCAATCCGCACTAGGGCCGCGTGGTGGACTATGCCCTTATACTCTCTTTACAGAGAAGGCCTGTGCCCAGCAGTGGGACATATATATTATATATATAAAGGCTGTAACTTTAACTTTAACTTTATACCATTAAACGACTAATTGTTGTATAAATTTAATCTGAATGGCTCTAACCATTTTCATGAAATTTAGAATGTGGTTTGGGAAGTGCTTAATCGATCTAGCTAGGATTCTTTATTACAAAATTTGTTTTATCCGTGTATAGCCAGTTTTTCTCAAAGTATGTGAAAGTGAGTCTAGAGTGGGTCGTTAAGAGACCCAAAAAAGGGGCGTTGATGTGAGTTAGGAGTATTATAAATTTGGGTTTTATTTGCTCTCACTGGTAAAAAATTCTAGTTTAGAATGTAAATTTAAACTTCAGAACCGATTTATATAACTAAATTAATTAGAGTAATAACATTTTTAAGTTTTAGGGGTGTATAAATAATTGATTTTCAAAGGGGGCGGTAAAAGAAATAAGTTTAATAATCACTGTTTGATACACTAAAGCTACTTTATTAGATGGCGTTGCTAAGCAACACTAAGCCAAGGACTATTTGACGTTCAGGCGACGAGTCGGGGTGCGCAGGAGACGTTTCAAACGTCTCCTTTCGCCGCCCCCGTAATCCGAAGCGGGGTCAGGATGGGAACCTGGCCCCAGCATGCTTCGGCGTCGTCGGGACTTTTCTGAGTGCCGGAGAAGTCCCCTTTGAGGGTGAAGTCCGGTCTTTGCCGGGACCGGCCGGTCGTTGGGGTGTCCTGTCGCTGACAGATCCGGGGCACCCCGCTCATAACGGCTGATGGCATTCGCGGTAGGTTTAGTGGGTATGGGCTGCCCAGGCCGAGTCCCACACATCCCTCCTGGCCCACCCAGGGTACCGGAGGATAATCTATAAACAGATTCCCCCGCGTTAACAAAAAAAAAGGACTATTTGACGTTAGACCAAGAACTTAAAAAAAATGTTAAACTAATTGCACTGCTGATTCGTTTTTTAAATAAGTAACTTCATATTTTTTATAACTATATCATCAGCGTTCCAATCCGAGTGCGCTCGAGAGGGCCGAACCGCGGCTCGGTAGATTGTCGTTTGAAAGCGTTCTCCTAACAAAATATCAATACAAAATTAGCATGTCGGTGAAGCGAACACATAAGACTCTCCACTACTAAAGTTTACTCAACGTTAAAGAAGTTTTTACTTCAAAAATACAGACAAATTGGGAGCCTCCCCTTTTTATTGAAGTCGCTTATAACACGGAAAGTATATTTTGCGCCATTCATTTCATCAGTAATACATCAACTGCTGGACATAGGCCTCCCCCAACGATTTCCCAAAAAGACCTTTAAAAGGTCGTCAGACCACCATCGCGACGTCGTACGCTGCGCTTGCCGGTCCGTGGTCTCCAATCGAGAACTTTTCGGCCCCATCAGCCATCTGTTCTACACGCTATGAGCCCTGTCTATTGCCACTTCAACTTGCTTATCCGGCGACCTATGTTACCTTTGTTCGTCTACGGATCTCCTCATTCCTGATATTTTTTTTTATTTATTTCAAATAAAATTTTACAGTAAAGGAATATACAAATAACTTAACGCTATATAAACCGCAATGGTTTGTCACTAGCGCCAAAGCGTCCGTCTTGCGTTCCTAAATAACTTTTTAGTATACTCTTAATGTTTTTGTGAGTTATACAATTCCTTATATCTGAGGGTAGTTCATTAATTAATCTAGGCACGATGTATCTTGCCGTGCGCTCGCCGTACACATTTTTTTACGCCTATCGTATTAAACTGGTTTGACGATATCGACCGTGTGCATATAGGATGTTCCATTTTGGTTAAAATTTTTTCATTAAAGAAATATTCTTTTAACATGATGTATTTTATTTTTGTATAAATAGGTAAGATATTACAGTGTTCAAAAAGTTTTTTTTCGTCGTTATGAAATTGTTCTTTAATTTTAGGTGGTATAATTTTTTTAAGTATTTTAACTTGTAGTCTGTATATGTATGATCTCCATACTCCGAGCATAGCCCTCTCCATAGTCCGTTGTGCAACTTTGCGCTTACTTATGAGGACTTACCTGATAATGTTTCTCTTTAGAGATTACATTATTTCAAATACGACCCTGGATTCAGTGTTACCCCGTTGTTTCTAGTACAGTTGGAAAAATATACCACACGTACAATAATAGTAATGGATTACTATCTACTATATAGAAACATAATTGAGATGGAAATGGGAACTCTCATATTTTATTCCTAGCTGATAGTTATGTTAGATTGATGTTTTGTTTTCCGTAAACTTGCCTCATTATTATGTGCTTGTAGGAAACTTAACATTGTGATATTTAGGTTAGATAACAACTATAGTAGATTCAGTGAACCGATTAGACTTTAATAATACAAGTATAGTTATGAGAAAAAACAAAAACAAATAAAGACTTCAAATCAAATCAAACGTTAAACGATATTACGCGCGGACACCCTCATTGTATTTCCGAATTATGGTAAGGATATTACAAAATAGGATTTTTTTAAAAATAGAAAGCTAGCAATATTTCTTTTTTTTTTAAGAAATATTACTAAAAATCTTGTTAACCATTCCAACTAAGCTAAAGCTTGTGCTAGGACATGGTTCACTGCAATAGTCGAATAGTGGATTCGAACCCACGAACTTACGATTCACAGGCCGTACCCTAAGCCATTAGGCTATTGACGCTTTTAATTAGAACCTTTTTTTTTGTTAACGGGGAGTAAATCTCAAAAAGATATCCCACCTTCTGCGGCGGCGGTTATGTGGAGTTTGACCCACTAAAATCTCCCCGGTGATCCTTCCTCGGTGCATGGTGAGGGGATCCGGGATCAAGTGCTCAAGGAGAGCACATCCTGGGGCAGGTTACTTCCCCCTGTGCCCTCGCAGTGCAGGGCGACACGGGCCAGCCGATGTCGCCTTCTTCCCGGGTCCACCTTGGCGGACGACAAAGGCCCCCACTCTTGTCGCCCAGTGAGCCCGAGGCCCCTTTTAGTCGTCGGATACTGTCGTCTTATTCTTGAGAGCCCAGAACTAAAGGGCTGACCAGGATTAATTAGAACCTAACCAAATGCTCATTAAAATACATGAAGATTTAAGAAGTTGAAAAGTTAAGAATATGGTTCTCTCATAGACACCATTGTCAGAATTGGATTTTGTGATATTGTCAAATTTAAATGGGCGTCAATAGCCATTAGGGTTTAGGGTACGGTCTGCGAATCTTAAGGTCGTAGGTTCGAATCCACCATCCGACTATTGACGTGAACCATCTCCTAGCACAATCCTACCAAGAATGTTAGTAATATTTTCTAAAAAAAATATTTCTAGTTTTCTTTTTTTTTTAAATACATCGTCAAAATCGGTGAGAGCTTTTACAAAATATATATAAAAAATATCAAAGTGTTACCCGAGGCTTTGTTAGACTCGGCTATTGTTCGCTTCGAACCGTACTCGAGTATCGAATGGCCGTGCAAATGTTGGCGATTCGAGTGTCCTAAATGCTTTTCAATAAAATATCCATCATCTTATGATTTCTTATATTTACATGAATGTTGAAATAAAAACACGACTGACGTAAAACTTGTTTAACTCTATCTGTAAATACGTAAACATATATATGTATAATGGAGAAAGCTTTTAAAATACAACTTTGATACAACAGACACTTTTATGACATTAAATAATTAACAGAATAACACATCTGTAAATTAATCAATTTTAACACAAAATGGCGGCTGCCTATACTTCTTCTTTGTCGTTCCCTCATTTCTGAGGATCGTGGTCACTAGGGCCCCTCAAATGAACAATCTGCCTCCATCGGTTTCGGTCCGAGGCAGCCCTCACCAGCTGGTAGAGATTAGGAGAGGAGATGGCACCTTTTACTTGGTCAGACCATCGTGTTGGCGACCGGCCTCTTGTTCTCTTGCCTTCTGTATTGCAAACGATGACCAGCTTTTCAAGGTTGCCATCCCCTCTACGCTGTCTATACACAGGACAAGTAAGAAACAATGGAAGGTCCTACAATAATATACGTAACGTAACCCTCTATTTCTATCTTCAGTACCTTATGTTTCCCTCTCAACTTTTGAAGAGATCACACTTTTCGTTGCGCATTCATCAACTTCATTCACAATTTAGGCGAGCGCAAAGAAATTTTACTTAAAAGTCCAATACTAAGAGAATTAACATTTGACACCATCGAAAGAGCAACAATAAAAGAATTTACAAAATCGTCACGATCCCATTATTCTTCTTTGATCAGGCCATAAACTAAGGCATTACTAGCTGAAGCCATAGACAAAGCACCAGTATTGCTATTAATGTAAATTTTTCTTAAGTCTGTGTTTATCGAAGGTGCCTACAAATGCGTAGAAGGTGTCTGACTCTATTATATTTATATATTATTGTCAATACATAAAGCAGCTTTTTATTTGTTTTAATTTTAATAATATATATTTAACTAAGTTTTTATAACATCATATTGGTATTATCTGTAACGGTGTTATAATTTTTGTTGATTTAAATAAATAAAATTGTTGCCACATGAATAATTTATTACTTAGTTATAATTTTTTTTTATTTATATTTCTATATTGCTTGTATAGACATTGACTTCAAATCAAATAAATCGTTAAAGTTATTAGGCGCGGTTGCTCCTTTGTATTACCGAATTATCGTAGGAATATTACTAAATACTATTAATTGCACCATGCACAAACTCTCATCAAACTACCCTTGAATATCCTTTCCAATAAAAAATAAATCATCGAAATCGGTTACCATGATTTTGAGTTATTCGTTCATTAACACGCAACACACTTGATGCAAATTTAAGACTTGGTTTTGTCATGGATTGTCGGATTATTGCGAGTCTTATGACCAAATTGAAATAGGACCCATTGAAGCACCAGCTTTCCTTACTTTGAAATCGACTGATAAACTGTTATAAGTGTTTCTCAGTCTTAAAAGTTAAACTAACCAAGCGGTGGATTTTCATATTAAAAATCGTATTTTGCGAAACTTTACCTATAGAAACTCTTTTAATGTTTTTTTAAGGCATGGCTAATGGCACTTCTTTTGTTTCCTAACACGCGGTGGAACTTCGAAGTTTTAGGTTTTGAAGGATAGGTTTAAAACGAACAAAGAAATAAGAATTATATTGCCATATTTCTTTTATTCCCAATAATTTATAATGGATTTAGCTTAAAAAGCTTTATTATTAGTGAACTTAATACATAATGACTGAAAGATTCACTGAATAAGTTACGAGCTGTGAATTATGTGTGTGTAATTGTGACTATACCTCAATCAGTAGTATATAGATACACATACATGTGGTATTGAGGTCCGAAATGAATTATATTAAAATACAAAATGAAAAATACAATGCCGACACGTCTTTTCGTCTTTCCTCTTGATAGATCTCTAATTGCCCTTCCGTTATTTCAAAAAAGGACGTCACATGTCACATATTTGTCATCTCTTTCGCACATGTCTTATCTGGGCAGGTGCAGCCAAATACCAACTCGCGGCACTGGATTCCTTGGAGAGGCGGGTCAAAAAATTGATAGGTGATCAAGATCTACATTTCGGTGGCAAGCCTTTCGGTGTTTTACAGATTACATTTTGGTGAGTGTGCACAAGAATTACACGAGTTAATTTCCCCATCCCCATTCTACCTTCGGACGTTTAAACATTCGGCGGGTCTCCACCCTTTCATAGTCGATGTTCTGGGCATCCGGGCGAAGCGATTTGAGTCATCGTTCATCGTGCGTACAGCAAAGGAGTGGAACAAGTTGCCAGCGTCAGTTTTTCCGTCCAAGTACGACGTGGGAGACTTTAAGGGTAGAGTGAATAGGCACTAGCCAAACTCCCACTTAACATCAAGCGGGATCGTGGTCAAACACTAGCTTATACATTAAAAAAAAAACTTGTTCATACGGTCTATCTTTTTGTCACGCTAATTCATTCAATGGTCGCGTTCACCGTATTACGTTCCATTTCACTCATCCTACAGACACATACATTATAATAAAAAGTAATTTAAATCGATATTACATTGAAATAACACAACGGACCTTTTATTAACTTTCTATATAATTACAGGGAAATAGTATTTCCACTCCATTATTAGTGTTGTAGGAATTTTTCCACTTTTTTATCGATGTTGGAAGATTGATTACAATAATTAAGAACACGAGCATTTCGATTCTAACACGAACCCCAACTAGGTATACCATAATTGAGGGTATGAAACAGGACCAGCGAAAGAATCTTTGGAGTACTCATTATACTTTTTTTATACTTTTTTAAACTAAAATCAAGTACGTGCCAGGATCCCATTCTGGGCCCTCAAGAATAAGACTACGTTATCCCCTGCCTGTCGTAGAAGGCGGCCTCGGGTTCACTGGGCGACAAAGGTGGGAGCAATTGTTGTCCGCCAAGGTGGACCCGGGAAGAAGGCGACATCGGCAGGCCCGTGTCGCCTTGTACTGCGAGGGCACAGGTGGGTGGGGAGGGAGTAACAGTCCACGGGACGTGCTTACAGAGGAGCTCCGGTGCATGCACCGAAGAAGGGCCAACCTCACATAACATTCGTAAAGATTTCCTCCCCATTAACAAAAAAAAATGATCGTTCTTAACGTAAAAATCCGTGATCTCTGCCTACCCCTCTGAGTGATGAGATAGACATGAGAGTTTCTATTTGAACATATACTTGCGTTGTTCTTTATAACGCCTGTTATTAACAAAACATGCACAAAATTATGTGATAATATAGCGACATAATACCGACCGTTTGAAATGGAACGACCTTTTCGTGTGGTAAAATAACATGAGTACCAAGGCAAGAGTTTATTGTTTCACAGAGCGTTCTAATCACATTTGGTATACCAATTTAATTATGACGAATGAAATCAAAACATCGTTGGAAAATATTTGTCGCTGTCATTAAAACTGACTTCAAGAAAGGAACAGGTATTTTCTTTTTTGTCATGTTTTGTTGGTCTTGTTTATTTTAGTTAAAAGATAAGTTAAAGTTACAGCCTACATAAATATTTATGTACTGTTGAGGGTAGGACTTCTTTATAGAGTACTAGCGTACCCAGCCCCCTTCCCCGGGCTAGATTTTGCTTTATTTTATTTAAACAATAAACTTACATCATTAAATATTTAATTCAACTCTCACAATATATTAAATTATTCATTTCTGTCCGTATTCATTCTCTTCTCGAACGGGTGAAGATCCTACACCCACGTACATTTCAGTAAATACAATATCATTCTTATAATTTATGGATTTAATATACTTCATTATACTTTAATATGGTTCATAATGACATAAATATACACAACGCATGTGTCAATACAATTTTTTTTTTATTGTTAGATTGTAACCACATACCTGTGTCCGTGCTCTTTTTCAATACACTTAAATTGTTCACTCTGCATTTATTAAAAGAGTGCCACTTCTACAGTTAGTCTTTTTATATATATATATATATATATATATATAATGCCTGAATATGGAGGTGGCCATGCGCTGCATTGCTATTAGCTTCTCCGCGAACGCTGTGTCCCTGCTTCTCATGGCCATTTTCAGGTTGTAGTCCACTATCCTCTCCCTTGATGCGGTTATTGTCTTTCTACCAGTCTTCCTGTGGCGTCGTCACAGTCAACTGTATAATAGACACAGCTGACGGTGTGTCGGGATATCGCCACTACAGCATGTTGGACACTGTCGTGCAATACAATACAAATTTGGGTTATAAAACAACAGAATTTCATCATAGTAATTATATTTGACAGTTCAAAAAGAGGAGTGCACCACGTCACTTTACAGGATTACTTACCAGGTCAATCTGAAGATTCCCTGAAAGTTTCATTGAAATCTGTCCAACCGTTTCGGAGCCTATATGGAACATACCCACACACTTTCTCTTTTATATATATAGATAAGAACATGGTCTGCCACGAGACATACTGCGGATTAGGGGATATCGCATCTTTCTAACGTAAGTAGGTTTCCTCACTATCTTTTCCTTCACCACAAAGCGCATGGTAAATCTGTATTTTAAATCGAACTCTGATTGCCAACGTACTATGCAACTTGAGGCGAGAGCCCGGATACCAAGCTATCACGACTCTATTCCTTTTTAGGGCGTGAATACTCCACGATTATACAAAAATAAACGTGAGTGAAATCTCAAGTTGACCTTTGTGTAGCGACAAAAGCGCAATTTTATTATAATATTCAAGTACTGTAAACAACTACGCTCTCTGCACCGCCCATTGTTGACATTTCGCTGCCGTACCAAGCGTTCGCCACTTTTCTGAAATATCTTCGTTAATAATTTCCGGCCTCGAGCCTGTGTTATACGCGTATATTTTGCATTTTAAATAACCGACGCATATTATATGAGGATATTTTTTATCACAATCCGGATTAAGTGTACACGGTTAGGGGTGTTTTATCTCAAATAAAACGGAGCGAATTTATCACTTTGTAACATATATAAAATTTAACACATAACCAAAGCGATAAGCTTATATAATAAATAAAATCCTTGGATGACCGATATTTTTTTGGGTAAATCGTGATTTTTTGGAAATTAAACATAGTTAAGAACGTGTATATTTACGAGATCTTTTGAAAATAATTACTTTAGCGTGGAAAAAATATTGGGGTTTGAAAGAAATAATGAAAAATAACACAATTAATATAAGCATAAAAAAAATATATATGAAACGGTAATATTACCGTGCCTAACATATGGCTGCCAGACGTGGGCATTGAGGAAAGAAGATGAAGAAAAAATTTCTATATGTCAACGTAAAATGGAAAGAAGCATGCTAAGAATAAAACAGTCAGAAAAATAAGTAACGAAACTATAAAAACAGAACAAAATTGTAGAAGCACAGAAAGACTAAGGTTACTAAAATGGCACTGGACAGGACATGTATGTAGAATGGAAAATAATAGGTGGGCAAAGCGACTAACAGAGTGGGTACCACTGGAAAAAAAAAAGGAAGACCATTTAAAAGGTGGAGAGATGTCTTCAAAGACATATGTGGATCCCAGTGGATGCAGGAAGCACGGGATAGGCAAAGATGGAGAGGTTTGGGAGAGGCCTACGCCTTAATGGCGACTACTACAAACCTGTAAATTAAATTTCTTAACGTGACTGTTATTTGTAGTAGCAAATAACGGCTATTTTATATTTTATTTTATTTATATTTACGAGTAAAAACAAAAACCCAACTCTTTGGTTCACAGTTTTTTTTTCTTTCAATAAAGCGCAACCACAGACTTACGACCGTTCACTTTTGTAATGTTCTTGAATTGGTTCTTTAGTACTTTGTTTTTTTTTAATAACAGTGCTCTACCTCTACAGTTAATTTTTTTTTAATGCCTGATTTTGGAAGGTGGTGTTGAAGAATGCTCTGGTTCACGCATGGAAGACGCCCCGTTGCGTAATAAGTTTCTCCGCGGCCATTTTTAGGTTACAGTCTATAATTTCCTCTTTTGATGTATTTACAATTCGCAGTTACCTACATTAAAACAATTAAATTTTCATCATCCATCATTGACTATGCTGATGTTTGCTATACAGATATCAATGAAACACTTCTCGATAAACTTGAGCGATTACTTAATCTATGTATAAGGTTTATCTTCGGAATACGTAAATATGACCATGTGTCACACTACCGGGCTCAGCTGAAGTGGCTCAACATCCGCAACAGGCGAGATGTACACACACTTACCATGTTATATAACATAATTCATAACACTTGGTCTCCAGAATATCTTCGTGAGCGCTTTGTACTCAAACAGTTCGTCGGCCGCGAACCGCGAACCTTCTATAACAAATTTTTAACATTCCCCGAATGTCACACGAATTTCTATGGAAGCCTGTACAACTATAAAACTATGGAATAGTTTGCCGATTGCGATTAGGGAGGCTTCGTCAACTAATGTCTTTAAATGGCGTGTATCTGAATACTTTCTGCTCAAACAATGAAAAATTATAAACTGGTATATTTATTGTCGTTATATACATTCCGTGTGTATGTATATTATTATATTTAAATAGAGGTATCTATATATGTAAATGTAAATGTATATTTATTTATCTATATAATAGTTTTAAAACGCTATTTTTAGCGGCACTGCCTTTAGCCTGCTCTTAACCACTAAAGGTTAGCTGGAAGAAAATGCTAATTAGCATTAAGTTCGCCTTTGTACATTTTATTTTGTGCAATAAAGGATTTATCTATCTATCTATCTAATTTCAGGACGATAGTCTATGATTTGTTCGGGTTATAGCAACGTAACAAAGTTAAACCCGGTACAAACACCGGCCACATTTACCCGGCCCATTGTCGTTACTTCATTATACAACCCTCTTTAATATCCGGCTGTTTGTGCCGGCATCGTTAAAGTTAAATTACTCTGAGGTAAATGTGTTCCAGTATACAGCTAATAGCTTTCGATTTTCATTTTGTCAAGTTTTCTGCATATGAAATAAATTTTCATATGCAAAATAGAAAATGACATGGTGCTATGGGACACCTGGTAGAGACGAAGTTCCTTCAGATAATCTATATATATAAAAGAGAAAGTGTGTGGGTTTGTTCCATATAGGCTCCGAAACGGCTGATCCAATTCCAATGAGACATTTAGGGAATCTTCAGTTTGATCTGGCGAGTAATCCAGTTTGGTGACAATCGGAGCACTCCTCTTTTTGTACTGTCAAATACAGCTTTTATTTACTAACTCTTATATAATATAATATTCTATTATTTTATAACCCAAATTTGTATTGACACATGCGTTGTGTATATTTATGTCATTATGAACCATATTGAAGTACAATGGAGTATATTGCTTCTACATGGGTTTAGGTAATGATATTCACCAGCTCGACAAGAGAATGACTACGGAGAGAAAAGAATAATTTAAAATATTGTTAGAGTTAAATTAAATATTTAATGATGTAAGTTTATTGTTTATTTAAAGTTAAGCAAAATCTAGTTCGGCGAAACGGGCTGGGTACGCTAGTATAGAATAGAATAGAATAAAAGTTAGTTTGTTTGGTCACGTCCAAAGAAACAAAACGAATGCATAAAAGAGAGAAAAAAGAACAGAAACAAAAATTGCAAAATAAAAGTAACAATAACGTAGTATGAAGCAGACAAATGGGACCCTGTCGCTTACGAGCCTCGCTCTTGCGATGGTCTCGAGCGACAGGTCTTGGACGGCGGTCGCCTCCTTCTGTGAGACGGTCATGTCCCAGAAGGAGGCTGACGAGCGGGTCAGGGAGGGGAGCGCAGAGGCTCCCTCCCTCCGCAGGCGACGTATCGGGGTGCGCAGGAGGCGTTACGAACGCCTCCTCTTGCCGCCCCCGTAATCCGAAGCGGGGCCAGGATGGGTAGCTGGCCCCAGCATGCTTCGGTGTCGTCGGGAGTTCTCTGAGTGCCGGAGAAGTCCCCCTTTGAGGATGAAGTCCGGTCTTTGCCGGGACCGGCCGGTCGTTAGGGTGTCCTGTCGCTGACAGATCCGGGGCACCCCGCTCATAACGGCTGATGGCATTTGCGGAAGGTTTAGTGGGTAGGGGCTGCCCAGGCCGAGTCCCACACATCCCTCCGGGCCCACCCAGGGTACCGGAGGATGGTCTATAAAAAGATTCCCCCGCGTGAACAAAAAAATAAGACAAATGGGACAGCACTCAACATATTTTTATGGAATCCCATAGCACTGGTCTTCAGCACGGCCTCCCCCATCCCCTAAGTCGATAGTCCCCGGACACTTGCTCTTACTAACAAAAAAAAACACAAATAAAACAATTGGCAAATAGTAGAAAAAGATAGTTGAACTACTTGCGTAAAGTCACGCTATCGGCCGCCGGGTATAGGCTTCCGTTATATATTTTTGTTACGGTTTATTCTTACCTTTATTTTCAGTTCCGTCGTGCAGCAAAAGGCCTATATCCTCCTAGGTATTTTTTTAAGGACGGGGGGAAATTTTCAAGAATCCGCCTACTCTCTACAAGGCGAAGCGTTAGGTGAGGCTCTTTCTCGGTGCATAGTAAAGAGTTCCGGGATTCCCAGAGGAACGCACCGGAGCCCCTCTGCATTGTGCCCTAAAGCACGTCCCACGGAGGTTAATCCATCTCCCAGCAGCCTTGCAGGGCAAGGCGCGTGTCGCTTTCTTCCCGTGTCCTCTTTGACGAACAACAAATGCCCCCGCCCTTGTCGCCCATGTGAACCCGAGACCCATTTTAGTCGTCTTCTACGACAGGCAGGGGGATACCGTAGTCTTATTCTACGAGCACAGAACTGCAGGTCTGTCTCTAAGCTTGCCGTAAGAAACAACGTTACTATACGAAATAACAAAATAGTGAATTAAATCAAGTAACGAATATTTTTCTAGAATATCTTCAGAATCCAGGGACCAATACTAACAACATTAGGGCCTGTTTAAAAGCAAACTTTTAAATGAAAAAATCTTAAAATATGAATGCACAAAAAGGTAAAATAACATGGTACGTATTTGAAACAGAGGATGGGCGGGCCTTTCCGACTTATTTAGGTCAACACACCTGTCTTTGTAGGCTAAGGGCGGGATATGTCAAGGTAAAGAAAAGGCCGTATTAGAAGGTATACGTTGTGTTCCGGCGAATCTTTTAACAAACGGAATAACGCCATGAATATTACTTTTCATGAATGTTTCTCTAATGTTTTTGTTTTAAATCTACCGCCGTTTCGAGCACAGTTATGATAAAAACAAGTGAACTTACGAGCAAAAACAAAAACCGTCTTTAAATCGAATCAAACGTTTAACGATATTACACGTGGACGTCCTCTATGTATTTACGAATTATCGTAGTAATATTAATTTATAGAATTAATCAGAACTTAACCAAATTCTCATCAAACTACTCTTCAAAGCCATCCTTTCTAATAAAAATGAATCATCAACATCGGTTGGTGATTCGTCCATTTGTGGCGCACAAACTTGTTGCAAATTAAAGACTTACATGAGAAAATTTATGGAGAGGGCTATGCTCGGAGTATCTCTACGGTATCATATCAAGAATGAGGAGATCCGTAGACAAACGAAAGTAACCGACATAGCTCGGCGGTTAAGCAAGTTGAAGTGGCAATGGGCAGGGCAAATAGCGCGTAGAACAGATGGCCGATGGGGCCGAAAGTTCTCGATTGGAGACCACGGACCAGCAAGCGCAGTGTGGGACGTCCACCCGTAAGGTGGTCTGACGACCTCATAAAGGTCGCAGGACGCAGCTGGATGCGGGCCGCTTACAACCGGTCCCTTTGAAAATCGTTGGGGGAGGCCTATGATGATGATGATGATGCGATGAGAAAATGGGACCTCACTGGAAGCACCAGCTTTCAAATAAAAGAAGATTCATTAAAATCAGTTCACCCAGTCGAAAGTTACAACGTAACAAACATAAAAAACATACACACATAAACGAATTGAGGATCTCCTCCTTTTTTGAACTCGGTAGAAAAGGATCCTCAGACTTATTTGCTTTCTTATTTTATTATTTATATGGTTAAGCAGTCCGTGGGTGCGGTGAATGATTCTATGGTCATTGACTGCTACATTTGAGGCTTAAGCGAAGTATTTCAGGATATCTCTAATCTCACAGTACAAAGATTTTAACAAAAGGCATCAAGCTAACAGCCAACATACACCGAATTCCCGAAATGGCACTCAAAGTTAGTTTAGCTTTTGAATGTCTCTTAGATTATCCGTGAAATAGCAACCGACCGAGTCGTGGTTCGGCCCTCTCGGGCGCCCTCGGATCGCAATGCTTACGCGTAACGTAGTAACCGTCCAAGCCGAGGTTACCCCTCACCGGGGGGACCCTTGTGTCGAGTTACTAGCAATAGAGGTTCGGGCTAAGCGACCTAAGAGCTGTGCCACTTCTCAATCCGGTGAAGCAGTGAAGGCCAGCTTCTCTGGCTAATCTATGTAGTTCGTCATAAAAAAAAGAAAGAATACACACACCAACTAATTGAGAACCTCCCTTTTTGAAGTCAGTTGAAAAGGATCCTCAGACTTCTTTGCTTTCTTATTTGATTTTCTTTTTCCACGGTCCGTGGGTGCGGTAAATGGTTCTATTTTGAATTTTCAAACTTCCTGTATAAAAGTTTCAATCATAAAAATGCTAGGCCTCAAATACTAGCTTAGAATCAAAACGAGCAGTTTGCGTGTAGTTACGTTACATTTAAATAATGAATAACAGTAGATCAAGAATAGAATTGATAGGCTATGCTAATTCGATTGTATTATTTCCCATACCTTAATCGTAACGAGATCAATGTAAATTATACAGGATGTTTTGAAACGTAAGTAGGGATAGCAATGGATGTAATTTGTTTATATACACACATATATATATATATATTTATATAATAGCGTTTTTTTGCATATATATATGTATAATTTAAATAAAAGTATATGTAAAACCTTATTTATACACAACATATTTGTGTCCGCCTTGGTTTTTTTGGCTGAAAATCAGCGCTGTGCTACATGCGTGAGCACAGCAACCCCTTTTCAGCACAAGGTCAATTTTGTTCTTTTTTTAATTTTTCACAATTTACTTTTGTTTATGTTGTTTTGTCTTGTTTTACCTGTTGTTTCTGTAGTCTTGTGTCGAATGAATGTCTATTCTATCCTATTCTAGTAACGTCTTCTTCTTCTGTCTACTATTTTCCCGGCCCATTGAAAAGGTCCTTACTAAGTCCACTTCACTGTGCCCGGTCTTCGGCATACTCTTTTCAACCGACTTCAAAAAGGGAGCTTCTCAATTCGTCTGTGTGTTTTTTTCATGTACGTTCTTATTAATGTTATTTCGTAATATTTTAAACGCGCGTAATAACGTTTAACGTTGATTCGATGTTTGGTTCACGAGAATTTTTTTTTAAAAGTAGCACATTCTCTTTGCGAACTTCAAAACATGTTTACTCGAACCATAAACGTTTGAATTATTTTTAATAACACATCAAAGAGAATTTTTTCAATCTTACCAAGAATCAATAGACGATGTTAAACGATCATATCTTTTATTAATTGAATGCCTCGGTTACTTTAAATATACATGTTCTTTAATTATAATTATGAGAAGGTCTCCGGCTTCTTAAAATAATATATAATCTTATTTTCAACCGACTTCAAAAAAGGAGGATGTTCTCAATTTTTCTCTATGTTTTATTTTTGTTGTTACCTCATAACTTTATAGTGGATGGACAGATTTAGTTGATTCTTTCTTCATTACAAAGCTAGTACTTCCCGTGTGGTCCCAATTCATGGGAATTACCCAGTCGTGTTAAAGTTCTGAGGTAATAAATGTAACAAAAAATACAGACCAATTGAAGACCTTCTATTTTTTTGAAGTCGGAAATATACTCGTATTGTACTTACGAACCCGATTGTAATATCGTAAAACGCAAGTCATTTTTTTCCGTACACTCGACGTGAAGTAATTTCCTTACATAAATAATATTGAATACAACAGGATATTAGAGGTAAATTGCGATGAAGCCGCAACAGTAGCGGTGTCTGAGCGCCACATTATTTACAGCTACCCCCAGAGCTATAATGAGCTTATATACTCGTAGTATTGATCTATAACCTACCCGGTCACTACTTCGTAAATAACAATTGTATTATATCTCTGAAAGACGACGTGACTAGAATGGAGATAGATAAGATAAAAGCGAAGAA
Source organism: Meandrusa payeni (assembly GCA_029286785.1). NCBI lineage: Eukaryota > Metazoa > Arthropoda > Insecta > Lepidoptera > Papilionidae > Meandrusa > Meandrusa payeni. The sequence goes on from JAGSMX010000032.1 coordinate 4,375,379, forward strand.
ACAGACTAATTGTGTTTTTAGTCTAGGGTTGATAGTGTGCTATGTAATTTAAAGCGACACTTAGCTTTTTTCTGACGAACTACACAGATTGGCCAGAGAAGCCGGCCTTGACTTCTTCATCGGATTTTTTTTTATTTTTTTTAAAGAAAGCTAGCAATATTTCTTTTTTGTTCAGTAATATTACTAACAATCTTGTTAACCATTCCAACTAAGCTTAAGCTTGTGCAAGGACATGGTTCACGGCAATAGTCCAATGGTGGATTCGAACCCACGACCTCACGATTCACAGGTCGTACCCTAAACCATTAGCTATTGACGCTTCGATTGAGAGGTGGCATAGCTCTTAGATCGCTTAGCCTGAACCTCTATCGCTAGAACCTCGACACAAGGGTTACCCTGTAATAAATACTATAATCTGTACAATTTACTTATAAATTAGAATAAGTTAATGGACTGACTAATATAAAAGTATTTTAGTTGCTAGTAAACTAAAGTACTTTTATCGGTAGCAAGTCTGTTTCCGCTTCCGTTTTTGAAAGAGATGCGTATACTAGAAATTTAGGATAAATACAGAGGACTCTCTCTGTAGACGAGCAGTGTACAGTTTAGAATAAGTGGGTTACGCTGGAGGAAAAGCCCTTTACAAGTTAACCTCTGAAACAAAATCAGTAATTCTTTAGTAAGCTACCTCTAAATCTCTTGATGTTTCACTAGTCTGTCAATAATATGATAAAATATAATGCATCAAATATGTTGTGTACGATGTTTAGCAAGCTCACAACCTTCCTTTCAGCCCTGTTGTCCTGGGTTCTCAAGAATAAGACTACGGTATCCCTTGCCTGTCGTAGAAGGCGACTAAAAGGGGCCTCGGGTTCACTGGGCGACAAGGGTGCAAGGTGACATCGGCTGGCCCGTGTCGCCTTGCACAGCGAGGGCACAGGGGGGGATGGAGTAACCTCCCCCCGGGACGTCCTCTGCTTGAGCATAGTGCCGAGGAGCTCCGGTGCGCTCCAATGGAGATCCCGGAGCCCCTCGTCATGCACCGAGGAAAGGGCCACCAGGAGGTTTTAGTGGGTAAAACCCCACATAACCGCCGCCTTGCCCCCAGAAGGCGGAGTATCTCTTTGAAGATTTCCTCCCCGTTAACAAAAAAAAGGAAGCACACCTAACTCTTAATGATTAGGTTATTACTTGGCTTATAATAATTAACAATTTGAACGATTATATTTATTTGGTGACGTCAGTTCCCGTGTATATTTGAACAGTTGACGAAGTGCTACGTACCCTCCGAACTGTTGAAAGCGTTGTGACGGTGGCGATAAATCAATATGTCAACCGGTAGGCAATTTATTCCACAATACCGCTCCTCGCGTGCCATTTCCACCTGAACTCGTAGCGTATCGTAGATCTTTTATGCGGGTACCCACGTAATAATGGAGGGCCTTTATACATGCGGGATGTTGTATCAAAGTTTAAAGATTAAAGGTGTTCTTGTTAATTTTGTAACCATTAAAAAGACTTCATGCTTTCTTTATTTTTTTTATTTAAAATTAGGGTGACAGCCTTAATATATAATATATTGTGAGCTACCTTTTTTTTTGTTCACGCGGGGGAATCTTTTTATAGACCATGCTCCGGTACCCTGGGTGGGCCCGGAGGGATGTGTGGGACTCGGCCTGGGCAGCCCCTACCCACTAAGCCTTTCGCGAATGCCATCAGCCGTTATGAGCGGGGTGCCCCGGATCTGTCAAGGACACCCCAACGACCTGCCGGTCCCGGCAAAAACCGGACTTCATCCTCAAAGGGGAGTTCTCCGGCACTCAGAGAAGTCCCGACGACGCCGAAGCATGCTGGGGCCAGGTACCCATCCTGGCCCCGCTTCGGATATTGTGCGCTACCTTGCTCAACATCGCACACAACATATTTTATGATATTATAAACAGCAATACATCAAGAGCCTTAGATGTAATTTATTAAAGACTTACTGACTTTGTTTCAGATATTCACTTTTAAAGGGCTTTTCAACCAGCACAACTCACTTGTTCTAAACCGTACTCTAATTGTTTACAGAGAGAGTCCTCTCCTTTTTGTCCTACATTTCTAGTATATGCATCTCTTTCAAAGACGGAAGCGGAAACGGCCTTGGTTGCCGACAACCCATAAAAGTACTTTAGTTGACTAAACTAAAGTATTTTTATATAAGTCAGTCCATTAACTTAGTATATTTTATAGTTTATAATATTTAAAACTAAATTGGCATTTAGTAGGACTAACTGTCGCTAACAGTATATTCTGTATTTTTTATTCCATGCGTAGGTAAAGCTTCTGAAGTTTACCTTTTATCAGGATGGTAATGATGAATAATTCGATTGATTCTCAAGATTGTTTATACTGGAATAGATTTTTATATAAAATATTTTATATAGAACTAGAATTCTTTGTAAAATATCGATAGTAAAGTATTCGTATAATGAATAAACATTGGACCGTAAAATATTTACTGTCGTCTATGATTCCAACAGGAACAGACACGCAACAAACTTTATTGCCATATCGTTTATTACTTGACTTTCCACCTATTGATTAATGACTTCACGTCAGAGCTATTAGCCATTTAGGTATATTTAAATAAATTATTCGTCTAAATATTGACACACACGCGTGTCTTTACGAGTAAAAACAAAAATTACGAAATAGAATGAATCAAAACCTAACCAAACTCTTATAAAACAGTTAAAGTACAGTTAAAGTACAGCTTTGCAATAAAAAATGAGTCATCGAAACCGGTTAAAGTGATTTTGAGTTATTCGTCCGCTTGTCACACACATACTTATGGTAACTTAAGACTTATATGGTCCAGAATTGGACCAGCTTTCAAATAAAAAAAGAATCATGAAAATCGGTTCACTCAGTCGCAAGTTATGAGGTTCCTTTTCTGAAGTCGGTTAAAAAAGAGCATAAAAAGAAATAAGTTATGGTGAACAATGGACTTCTTTCAAAAAAGGTTATGGCCAAATTTATTTTATAATGTATACGGACTTACGTGGACTACTCTCCATCTCTGGACCAGCAGTTCTCAATACCGACTTCTTCCGGTTGACCGTGTACAACGTAGAGTCGACGTTTGTATCAAAATAAATAAAAAAAACAGAGGATATGCAATCCACATTGTAACCAGCATCTGACTTATTGAAAGTCTTTTTTTTTTTGGACGAACTAACACAGTTGGCACAGAGAAGCTGGCCTTTACTGCTTCACCGGATTTGAGAGGTGGCATAGCTCTTAGGTCGCTTAGCCTGAACCTCTATTAGGTGGTAACTCGACACAAGGGTCCCCCCGGTGAGGGGTAACCTCGGCTTGGACGGTTACCATTATTACGCGTTAGCAGTCCGATCCGAGGGCGCCCGAGAGGGCCGAACCACGACTCGGTCGGTAGCTATTTTATTAACAAAATCTATTGGGACAATCTAAGCTAATATTGGAAGTCTTATTATAGTACGTATTTATAGGCACGATGTTATGACCAGATCACAAATTAATTAAAGCATATCGTTACTAGTTTGAACGTAATGTACTCATTCATACATCACCTATTTATCTTATTCATCTGCATTATACTGCTGGTTTAAATAGGTCAGCTAGAGTGCGTGCCTATGCATAACTTAACCCACGTTTCATACATGCTGGATTTTATAAAGTTTGCACAACACACGCACAAAACATACAGCACCAACACATTTATACATATGGTATATTATTTACCGTAAATAACCTTTATTTAATTCGTATTTTAAATATAACAACGGGGAAGGGCACCGATTCCTTACATGTTTAATTCCTACTTAATGTATTTATCTATTAAGAAATGGAATAAAGATTATTTTTTGTTGACGGGGTTGACGGTGAAATCTTCAATAGGATACTCCGCCTTCTGGAGCGGTGGGAAGGCGGGGTTATGTGGGGTTCTTACCCACATATACATACCCCCTTCCTCGGTGCATGGTGAGGGGCTCCGGGATGTCCAGTGGAACGCACCGGAGCCCCTCTAACCTTCGGAGAGCACGTCTCAGTGGGATGGTTATTCCCTCCCCCACTTGACCTCACAGTGCAATACGGGCCAGCCGATGGCGCCTTCTTCCCGGGTCCACTTCAGCGGACGACAAAGGCCCTCCACCCTTGTCACTGAGTGAGCGCGAGGCCCCTTTTAGTCGTCTTCTACGACAAGCAGGGGATACCGTAGTCTTATTCTACGAGCCCAGAACTACAGGGCTGATGATTTGCAGACCTTACCCTAAGCAATTGGATTATATACGCTTTAAAATTTCACAACTAATGGTTTTATTTTTAAACGTCCGTTAAGTTCAGCTCAAGAGCTTGTAGTCCGAATTTCACATATGTTGTTAATACTCAACTATACTGCATTACAAACAGCGGTCAGGTAAACAGGTCAATTTTAACGCGTATCCCCTGCATAGAGAACGTGGGGCGAGGTACCGCTTGAATTTTGCTAAGTTAGTTAACTTGAATTAAGGTTAATTCATTTCTCATAACTTACATGTTTAAGTTGGACAACGCCCCTGCTTATGTCCAACTAAACTCTGGTACAGCGGTTGAGATTACAGGAGCTTTGTCAAAGAATGACTTTGTATACTTTCTACTCAAACAGTATTATTATTATTTCAAAGACCTATGTGTTAGACTTCACACGTCTTAGAAAATTCTCTACAACATGCATGTTTCCTCACGATTTTTGCTTTCACCACCGAGTGCGTGGTAAATCACCACTTAACCTACGATCCTTTGTTTCGTTGCGGTACCCTAAACCATTCGGCTACGACGCCACAGGAAGACTGATGACAAAGGCAATGGCCACATCAAGGGAGAGGATAGTGGACTACAACCTGAAAATAGCCATGAGAAGCAGGGACACAGCAGTCGCGGAGAAGCTAATAGCAATGCAGCGGGGCGTCTGCGACGCGTGAACTCAAAACGATCTCTGGCCACCTCCAAATTCAGGCATTATATATATATAAAAAAAATAAGGAAAATAGTAACTGTAGAAGTGGCACTTTTTAACAAATGCAGAGTAAACAATTTAAGTGTATTGGAAAAGAGCACGGACACAGGTCTGTGGTTGAAATCTAAGAATAAAAAAAACTATTAGGCTATTGACGCTTTGTTATGCCCACGAAATTTTCATTAAGGTCAAAGAGACGCAGGTAAAAACTGATTATTTATTCAGACTTCTGAATTATTCAATTTCAATTTCAGACGTGTCAGCTAGGATTGCACGTTGAATTTTCTTATTATGTTAATGCTGTTAGTATGAAATTCAGTTTATAATTAATTTAGTCTAGCGGCTGGTAAATAGTAAAGTGTTCTCTCACACACCCATATCACCCACTCACACACAGACACCATAGAGAGTGTTTGAATTATGTTAAATTATTATTATTTTTTTACATGGGAGGAAATGGGTTTATTCATACTCGTTGGAGGCGGACGAGTTATGTCGGGATTGTCAGGCTAAACCTCCTATGGTGAGCCATCCTCCGCCATGATGGGCGAGATGGGGGTCGCGTTAGCATCCACCATCTCGCCCCGGCGATAGGCCAGGTAAGAACAACCAGGCCTCCTGCGGCTGTGGAGAGGTAACAGGTAACCCTGCTCACAAGGGTACCCCTCAGATGGGTGGAGCCTGTGCAAGCCGTGCACTCCCCGCCAGTAGCCCCACTAAGGTAATTGGAGAAGGAGGGCGAACTGCCTTCTCCTTGCCCCTGCTCGCCTGTTAAGCCGGTGAAGCAATCAAGGCCAGCTTCTGTGGCTGTCCTTGTAATCTGTGTAGTTCGTCAAAAATAAGAAGGCATAGCTACGGCAAAAGTCCAATTGCTATTTTTTTGCAGTCACATTACGAAATGACAGCTCGTAACTTAGTCGATGAATCTGTCAGTCATTATTTATCATAGTTACTTTACCTGGTATAACGACCGTATATGTGTCAAACGCATGGTAGCTTGTGTAATGTTTGTAATGCATTTTCTCCTCCCGTCCTGTACACGCTCTACACTAACGATATTCCGCGCTCACGTAGAGCAGAACTAGCCCTTTTCGCCGACGATACCGGCATTTATGCCTCGGGGCGTTCCCCCGAAGTAATTCTCAAAAAACTCCAGACCGCGGCCGATGCCCTAGGGAATTGGTTTAGGAAATGGAGAATAGAAATCAACCCGGCTAAGAGCGCAGCCATGTACTTCACGAGGCGTCTTCAGTCTCCACCTCGTTGCGTCCAACTTCTAGGCACCCCTATTCCATGGGTAACACAAACCAAATACTTAGGTGTCATATTAGATCACAAACTCAGCTTCGGCTCTCACGTAGATCAGGTTAGGAACCGGGCGGCCTACGTTATGGGTCGCCTATATCACCTCATTAATAAGAAAAGTAAAATGTCCCTTCGTAATAAGGTGACACTTTACAAAGCAGTTATACGTCCCGTTATGACGTACGCGAGCCCGGTCTTTGCGCATGCCGCCCATAAACATATCCATAGGTTACAAGTAATTCAGAATCGTTTTTTGCGACGAGCCACGGGTGCGCCGTGGTTCGTACGTAATCGTGAGCTCCACGTTGACACAGGGTTACCGACAATAGCCCAATTCTTTAAGCAGGCATCTCGACGGTTTTTCGAGACTGCCACCAAACATTCTAACAAACTTCTTGTAAGTGCCGCCACTTATAAGCCTTCCTATACTAAATTCCGTCGCGTCGCCCGGAGGCCGAGACACGTTCTTGACGATCCGGACGACGCGATTACCATTGCACAGGCTAGATCTTTACAAATCTTCAGCGTCCATTCGCGACCGTCGGAGGTTGCGAATAATCCTCGCGCGTTACCGCTATTTTATGGGCAGGCCTCACCCTTAGATGCTAGGAGCGTTGCTGGAGTTTCTTCGGCCACTTCTTCTCCCAGCGCCAACGCTTCCCGAAGTGGCACTCAAAGTTAGTTTAGCTTTGGAATGTCCCTTAGATTATCCGTGAAATAGCAACCGACCGAGTCGTGGTTCGGCCCTCTCAGGCGCCCTCGGATCGGAATGCTTACGCGTAACATAGTAACCGTCCGCCGAGGTTACCACCGGGGACCCTTGTGTCGAGTTACTAGCGATAGAGGTTCAGGCTAAGCGACCTAAGAGCTCTGCCACCTCTCAATCCGGTGAAGCAGTCAAGGCCAGCTTCTGTGGCCAATCTGTGTAGTTCGTCAAAAAAAAAAAAAAAAAAATGCATTTTTTATGCATAATTAAAAAAAAATTAGCATTCTGCACTCTATGTGTTGGCAGACATCGCATGTATTAGAAAATATTCTGACACATTTAGGCTTCCTCACGATGTTTTTCTTCACCGCCGCATGGTAAATAAGCACGTGAATCGAACTTTGAGATAGGCTGTAAGCTGAGTAGGCTTATGTATTGAAGGTCCCCAAATCGTTAGGAAGGTCGGTTAGGAAACACCGCTGGCGACAGTTGGATCTATTTGTGTTACATCTCCTATTAGGACTTCGAAAAGTGGATAGCGAATACTGTCTACCCTCCTGAAAAAGTTTATTTTTTCAAAGTTTATCTCTCCTGTGTTCTCCTACCTTTGAAATTTTATATAACAGATATCAAGAAGTCGGAGAAATGCCGTTAGGACAAATCGAATAAATTATTTATCTAAGTCACGTACTAGGAGTTTTTATATGTGAAACGTGTTCCCTTTAACAAATTCGGGCGCAGTTTAACAAGGTTACTTAGAGTATAAAATTTTTAATCTGTTCAGGTCTTTTTCCAGTTACAGAAATGAGATTTTCATATTCATGTACTCACTTTACGCTTTACGCAAGAAACGTAATTTTGTTTTTTAACAAGTATAAAGTTACAGCCTTTATATATGCACAAGAGTATTAGGACATAGTCGGCCACGCAGCCTTAATGCGGATTGACTTCACATGTCTTACAAAAAAATTCTTTTTGGGTTGCGAGTGTACTATGCAACTTGCGGCGACCGCCCGGACACTGAGCTACCAATACTACAAGTAAATTTATTATTAAACAAGTTAAAACACAAACCGACTTCAAATCAAATGCAATTTTATGTGCTGATTTACCACGCGCTCGCGGTGAAGGAAAACATCGTGAGGAAACCTACATGTCCTATAAAATTTTTCTAAGACATGTGAAGTCTGCCAATCTGTACTAGGGCCGCGTGTACCCTTATACTCTCTTTACAGGAATGTGCCCAGCAGCGGGACATATATTATTATATACTGTTATTGCTGTTAGTTCAAAAATTTTTTTTCATATGATTAAGTAATAATTTTATAAAGTTAATTTGAGAACCGGTGGACGGTATCAAGCACCCGAAAGTACAGTCAAAAAGAAATATGATTTTATAAAACTAAATTGAGAAAAGCGGGCAGTATATTAGGTTACGGCATGTAAAAGGTTTCCCATGTCTCAGGATTGACGCGAAATTTGTTGTACGTGAAACATGTTCAGAATTATATTACACAATTTTGATGGCTTCTCAATTATTCTTACATCCGTAATGATATCGATTCCAACTGTCCTTGCTTCGTGTTCGGCGTAGTAAACACGTTGTAGATAAATTTCTTGGCGGAAGTTATTACAATAGATTTTTTTACACGATTTGACATTTACAACATTACCAACTTTGCATACGTATGGAATACAATTGAATACTATAGTAATATCTGGAATCCATTTCTCAAAGTACAAGCAAATATTATTAAAATTGTAGAAATTAAATTCTTAAAACTAAATTACAGAACCCGTCATATAACAATGACTGTATGGAATCTTGTAAACGCCACAAAATCTTGTCATTATCAAACAAAAAATGGTAATTCAAATTATTAAGTAAAATAAAGGAAGAAGTCAAAATAAAAGTACAGAAATAATTAATTAATAATTAGTTAAAGTGCCACCTGTGATCAGAGAGTTGAACTACAAGCTTAATAGTCACGCTATCGGCCACCGTATATACGACTATAGCACTTCCGTTGCGCGACCGTCGGAGGTTGCGAATAATCCTTGCGCGTTACCGCTATTTTATGGGCAGGCCCCACCCCTTAGATGCTAGGAGCGTTGCTGGAGTTTCTTCGGCCGGTTCTTCTCCCAGCGCAAACGCTTCCCGAAGTGGCACTTAGAGTTAGTTTAGCTTTTCGAATGTCCCTTAGATTATCCGTGAAATAGCTACCGACCGAGTCGTGGTTCGGCCCTCTCGGGCGCCCTCGGATCGGAATGCTTACGCGTAACATAGTAACCGTCCAAGCCGAGGTTACCCCTCACCGGGGGGACCCTTGTGTCGAGTTACTAGCAATAGAGGTTCAGGCTAAGCGACCTAAGAGCTATGCCACCTCACAATCCGGTAAAGCAGTCAAGGCCAGCTTCTCTGGCCAATCTGTGTAGTTCGTCATTAAAAAAAAAGAAAAAGCACTTCCGTTATATACTTTTCTTACGATTTTAGTCTCACATTTATTTTAGTCTGTTCGCGCAGCAACCTATCTCCTCCAATCCTGTCGTAAGGGAATTCGTTACAAAAATACAAATACAAACACTCACGCCTGTCAGACGGGGAGTAGGCAGAGATCACGTTAGACCTACACACACCATTACACAACTAATGCGTCATTGATCATACTTAATCGCTGTATCACGTAGTATTACAGTAAGTGTATTTTTGGATAAAAAAAATGATGATTCGTTTTTATGTTTTTAACGACAAATCCCTCTTAGAAGCCTTATTGAAGCCCTTTAGAGCGCAGCTTGACACAGTATTTTAAAACAACTTCGTGCGAAGTTTCTTATGTGATAATGATAGTATTACTTAGAAATATACTAAGCTTTGATAGATAAACTCATAAAAGCCTGATTTTAATTTACGTATTTATTAGAAAAAATTACAACATTACAGCTTAACCAATTCGATGCTGTCATCTACACAATAATAATTATAATTTCTTTGGGGAAAACGAAGGTTTTGTCTGTGCAATTGCAGACGAGGTTATGATGACGAACAACTATAGGAAATATATCCTGAGGGAGGGAACGGTCGACATTTGTCGGGCATGCCGCCGTCCCGGAGAATCACTCAGGCATTTTATTTCCGGTTGTTCTCATCTAGCTAATGGTGAGTACTTGCACAGACATAATCTCGTAGCCAGAATTATTCACCAGCAAATTGCTCTTCGATATGGTCTTGTGGAGTCCGAGGTGCCGTATTATACATACAGACCGGCGCCAGTTCTCGAAAATGGTCATGCAACGCTCTATTGGGATCGATCTATCATCACAGACAGGACTATTGTTGCCAATAAGCCTGATATTGTGCTGACAGATCGGTCAACGCGACAGGCGGTGCTCGTCCGATATTATCATCGATATTACCATACCGCATGACGAGAACCTTGTGAAGGCCGAAAGGGAAAAAATCACAAAGTACCTCGACGTGGCTCACGAGGTGACCATGTGGGATGTGGATTCGACGATCATTGTCCCGATAGTCGTTTCCGTAAACGGTCTCATAGCGAAAAGTCTCGATCAACATCTTAAGAGACTTTCGTTGGATGGCTGGGTCAAGGGTCAAACACAGAAGGCAGTACTCCTGGACACGGCACGCATCATCAGGAGGTTTCTCTCTATGTCGCCCTAACCACCGGCTGCTTAAGCCCTGCTTCGTTGCCGGTGGCACACACTAGGTTAGGTTTTTATAATGTTTTTGTATTTTGTATAATATTTTTCTGTATTTTACTTTTTATAGAAATATTATAAAAACTTAACTTAAGGTCTCAAAATAAATAAAAGAAAAATAATAATACAATATTATGAATAATAAGTGATATGAAAGTTAATATAACAATTCTGTTAAATTCGTTTAATTCAAGTGTCGACTCACACATTCATCACCTAAATAATATCAGATATATAAACTCTCACGCCTTTTTGACCCATACAGGAAAGGCAGAGGTAGTAATAGCTACTCGATTTACAACACGCTAATCCAAATACGACATGGTGTCAACGTAAATATTTTTGGACACCGAAAAACTGAAAGTCAGTGAAAACCAGCTCGAGTTCGAACCCCTAGGTGTGCTACATGTTCGTTTGGTTACTCTTAACCGACTTCAAAAACAGGGAGGTTCCCAATTCGTCAGCATTTTTTTCAATGCTTGTGAACTCATAACGCCGTCTAGTCTAAACACATTTTGATTATTTTCTTATTTCTATGTACTGGGTATAATTGTTCTGAAGTTCTCTTTCTGTCTTTTATTAGAAGGAATTAAGTTTCCTCTATCGTGGATCCGATTATGGCCATTGACAATAAGTGAATCGTGGACCATGACTTGACTGCGTAGTTGTTTTGTCTATGTAACAAATTTAAGTTAAAATATTTTGATTAATTTATTTATATTTAATTTAAAAAACATAAACTTAAAAGAAAAAGGATATCTTACGTTAATTTAGATAATACAGTATTTTAAAATAAATTTTATTTTTATTTAAATATTACCGCCACATGGTGGCAACACTAAGTACTATAATTCCTTTTTCGTTTAAGTTTTTAATATCCTTATATTTAATTGTCTATCATACACTTATTTCAGTTAGCTAGCGTCTTTATCTTCCGAGATATTCAACCTTTCTTAGCCGACCCTTTTAAATTTTTATAGTCGTAGTTAAATTTGCATAGTCTCATTCAATTTCCATTCACCCCCTACCCATTACAGTAATCGCTTTTTACTACATGCATGTAAATGTGTGTATATTTTTTTTTTTAATGACGAACTACACAGATTGGCCAGAGAACTTGGCCTTGACTGCTTCACCGGATTGAGAGGTGGCATAGCTCTTAGGTCGCTTAGCCTGAACCTCTATTGCTAGTAACTCGACACAAGGGTCCCCCCGGTGATAAATGCGGTGTGTATATCTATATACGGTACATATACCAAAATAATATTTTTTAAATTTTTGTCAGTCAGATCAGATTTTTGCCAGTCTATAAAACAGTTTTTAATCGCGGGTAACACCGAGGGCACAGCTAGTAATTATTAATAATGCACAAGTAAAAATATAGCTGTAGAATGTATACCGATATACTGTACGTTGTCTGATAATTTTCTCTATTGTTGCGGCTTCTTCGATTTCCGGCGCTTGTTTTCGCAAGTAATTTCCGGGAAATATTATTTCGTATTAGACCTTTTTCTCTTTGTTGTTAGCAGCTTCCTATTTGAATGAGCCTGTATTGTTGCTGAAATTAATGTTAGAGATAATCGCAGTTGGTATATTTGAAATATTTATTTATTTAGTTTTTACACAAACACACACACATTTTATATACCGACATGCACATACACAAAAATATAAGATACATATATCATATCATAATATCATACATATTATATATCATATTCCATAAACATTTTCTTACTTCGGTCCTTCGGTACACATCTCCCTGCTAGACTAATACATAGCCTGTATTGTTGCTGAAATTAATGTTAGAGATAATCGCAGTTGGTATATTTGAAATATTTATTTATTTACTTTTACACACACAGACATTTTATATACCGACATGCACATACACAAAAATATAAGATACATATATCATATCATAATATCATACATATTATATATCATATTCCATAAACATTTTCTTACTTCGGTCCTTCGGTACACATCTCCCTGCTAGACTAATACATAGCCTGTATTGTTGCTGAAATTAATGTTAGAGATAATCGCAGTTGGTATATTTGAAATATTTATTTATTTACTTTTACACACACAGACATTTTATATACCGACATGCACATACACAAAAATATAAGATACATATATCATATCATAATATCATACATATTATATATCATATTCCATAAACATTTTCTTACTTCGGTCCTTCGGTACACATCTCCCTGCTAGACTAATACATAGCCTGTATTGTTGCTGAAATTAATGTTAGAGATAATCGCAGTTGGTATATTTGAAATATTTATTTATTTACTTTTACACACACAGACATTTTATATACCGACATGCACATACACAAAAATATAAGATACATATATCATATCATAATATCATACATATTATATATCATATTCCATAAACATTTTCTTACTTCGGTCCTTCGGTACACATCTCCCTGCTAGACTAATACATAGCCTGTATTGTTGCTGAAATTAATGTTAGAGATAATCGCAGTTGGTATATTTGAAATATTTATTTATTTACTTTTACACACACAGACATTTTATATACCGACATGCACATACACAAAAATATTAGATACATATTATCATATATTAAGCAGGCATCTCGACGGTTTTGGAGACTGCCACCAAACATTCTAACAAACTTCTTGTAAGTGCGGCCACTTATAAGACTTCCTTTAAAAATTCCGTCGCGTCGCTCGGAGGCCGAGACATGTTCTCGACGATCCGGACGACGCTATTACCATTGCACAGGCTAGATCTCTACATATCCACAAAGCGTCCATTCGCGACCGTCGGAGGTTGCGAATAATCCTTGCGCGTTACCGCTATTTTACGGGCAGGCCCCACCCCTTAAATGTTAGAGATAATCGCAGTTGGTATATTTGAAATATTTATTTATTTAGTTTTTACACAAACACACACACATTTTATATACCGACATGCACATACACAAAAATATTAGATACATATTATCATATATTAAGCAGGCATCTCGACGGTTTTTGGAGACTGCCACCAAACATTGTAACAAACTTCTTGTAAGTGTGGCCACTTATAAGATTTCCTTTAATAAATTCCGTCGCGTCGCCCGGAGGCCGAGACACGTTCTTGACGATCCGGACGACGCTATTACCATTGCACAGGCTAGATCTATACAAATCCACAAAGCGTCCATTCGCGACCGTCGGAGGTTGCGAATAATCCTTGCGCGTTACCGCTGTTTTACGGGCAGGCCCCACCCCTTAAATGTTAGGAGCGTTGCTGGAGTTTCTTCAACCACTTCTTCTCCCAGCGCCAACGCTTCCCAAAGTGGCACTCAAAGTTAGTTTAGCTTTTGAATGTCCCTTAGATTATCCGTGAAATAGCAACCGACAGTGTTTCGTCGACAGTGTGATCGGAATGCTTACGCGTAACATACAAACCGTCCAAGCCGAGTTTACCCCTCACAGGGAGGACCCTTGTGTCGAGTTACAAGCGATAGAGTTTCAGGCTAAGCGATCTAAGAGCTATGCCACCTCTCAATCCAGTGAAGCAGTCAAGGCCAGCTTTTCTGGTTAATCTGTGTAGTTCGACATTAAAAAATCTAACTTGAGATCGTAAGTCGAACTGCTCTTAGCCTTTAGATATATCAATTATGATTAAGATCGAATATCATAACACATCATAACTGACGGGTATGAATTAAACTGCTTCATCTCGACGTAGTCATTGTGACGTCGTTAGTCATCTCCATTTTCAGCTGACAAAGCTAACCTAATTCTGCGAAGAGCTCTTAATAATTCCATCCTACGCTGAGAACTTCGAAAGAAATCTTGTGTGATCCGACACAAAGGGAGCTAAAAATCTTTTATTAACAGCCGAGAAATTCTATATTAAAAATGTACAAATCTTAGCATACGCATTCATTCACGACTTCTACCACTTCGGGGTAGACGACACAAATTGTAATACTTTTAGCGAATTCTGTAGCTTTCAAATGCGAGTACATTAACAATCTAGAGAGTAACTTTTAGTAGCGTGTTATAGTTTTTAACCGACATCAAAAAATTAGGAGGTTCGAATCGCTATTGACGTGAATCATCCTTTTTTTTGTTAACGGGGGGAGGGGGGAAATCTTCAACTAGAACTGCCTTCTGGGGGAAAAGGTTATGTGGGATTCTTACCCACTAAAATCCCCCCGGTTTCCCTTCCTCGGTGCATGGTGAGGGGCTCCGAGATCTCCAGTGGAACACACCGGAGCCCCCTGCACTAGGAATGGTTTAGAATAATGTTTGAGCCGTGGTAGCTCAGTGTCCGGGCGATTGGCTCAAGTTGCATAGTACGCCTAGCAACCCGAGTTCGATTCCCGGTGCCGGCACCAATAAATTTGTTGTTGCAATTTGATGTGCTGATTAACCACGCGCTCGGCGGTGAAGGAAAACATCGTGAGGAAACCTACATGTCTTAGAAAAAATTTCTAAGGCATATGAAGTCTGCCAAACCGCACTAGGGCCGCGTGGTCCCGGGAAGAAGGCGACATCGGCTGGCCCGTGTCGCCTTGCATTGCGAGGGCACAGGGGAGGGAGTAACCTCCCGGAAGTGCTCTCTATGAGCACAGTGCAGAGGGGCTCCGGTACGTTCCTCTGGAGATCGCGGAGCCCCTCACTATGCACCGAGGAAGGGCCACCGGGAGGTTTTAGTGGGTAAAAATCCCACATAACCGCCGCTTTCCCCCCAGAAGGCGGGGTATCTTTTTGAAGATTTCCTCCTCGTTAACAAAAAAAAAAGGGCCGCGTGGTGGACTGTGCCCTTATACTCTCTTTACAGAGAAGGCCTGCGCCCAGCAGTGGGACATATATATCATATATATAAAGGCTGTAACTTTAAGAATAATGTTTATAGTATGAATGAATATACTTTATTGCACAACAATAAATAAATACATCACAGAAATAATACATTTTGATGTATCACGATATAGTTGTACAACGGGTGGTCTCATCGCCAATACAAATAATATTTTATATTTGAAAAAAAAATACCTTTAGCTTTCTTTAAAAAAAAAAAACTTTGTTTATCATTTGTGCATTCATTATCACCGTTACGCGTTTTGTAATACATGTATATTGAGTCTGTGACATGTGCTCATTATTCTAGGATTCGTTGTCACGAATTTAACCTCCGAGTGCCTTGCGCCCACACACCTGGGATATTTTTTTTATTGAAAGGATTTGGCTTGGCCCAGGAATTTTAGGAAACGGTGTTTCTGATGCGTTTTTATATAAATAGAATGTTAATGAATAAATTTATAAGTAAATAAATATATACGGGCGTGTGTGTGGTGTGTATTGTGTGCATGTGTGTACGCACCTCACATACTCTGAGAGTTAGTTAATATTTCCAAAGAAACTGAGAACCCTTTGAAATCACACAGCTCAGGAAGTAACGCAACCGTGATATGTTAAAATGCGCGGCCATTTTTAAATGTTCGCCGCTTCAAATGTTTACTTTGGAAACGGGGTTTTGTGCTTTTGTTCGTTTGTTTTGCAGCAGTAACGCGGTTTATGAACCCTTTAACGGTTCATGAATGTAAAAACAAAGATAACGGTTTTATATTTATTTGAAGTGACAGACTTTATATACTCGTATAGATACATAAATATGTTTTCCCTCTGTACAGAGAGGATAACGTATAATCTGTCACGCACACCTTTTTTTAACGTGGGGAAATCTTTAATAAGATTCCTCCCAGAAGGCGGAGTTATGTGGGATTAATATCCACTAAACCGCCCTCTCCCCCGTGGACCTTCCTCAGTGCATAGTGAGGGGCTCCGAGATCTCCAGTGGAACGTACCGGAGCCCCTCTGCGCTATGCTCTTAGGAGCGCACGTCCCAGGGAGAAGGAGATTCGGAGGTTGGCGTAACAACTGAACGTCATTCTGTCTCATCAACTCATTTTTCTTTAATGAGGTATATATATATATATATATATAAATAACAAATACAAAAAAGAATCATCCAAATTGGTGCAGCAGTTCAGAAGTTATGAGCGTACATACAAACAAACATTCATTTTTGTGTATACGAGTATAACAGACTATTTTAATATCTTTTTACACCATTATTCACTACTTTTTTGATTTGTTTTTATTAATTAATTTAATCTCCCGACTCCCCGTCAGCGGCAATCATTATTTTATTTACAATATAACTTAACTATAACCAACCATTAAGCATTTGTATTGTCTGTGGTTTTTGTTGTTGGCCAATAGAGTATTACTATAAAGCATAATAAATAATTCAAACACCACAATACCGCCAAAGCGAAATTTATCCAAAATGACACGACAGTTCGTAATCTGATATCTCGTTAATATAACAAATAAGGTCAAACATTTTTCAGAGGTCGGAATTTTGATGAAATTCATAATTAAATATTATAGTAAACAGACCTGTCACTCTTGCGGCCATGTGCCCGCTCGCTAAATATTGTTTTTATAATTTATATCTGTCCTTTGACAAATTATTAGGGGTTTTTTTTTGTTTCGTGTGAGTTGCGTGCGCCCGCGTCATATAGTAATTATTGTTGTATATCGTAAATTGTTTCTTTTTTTAATGACGAACTACACAGATTGGCCAGAGAAGCCTAGACTGCTTCACCAGATTGAGAGGTGGCATAGCTCTTAGGTTTCTTAGCCTGAACCACTATCGCTAGTAACTCAACTCAAGGGTTACTATGTTAGGTTTCTGTAACACGACTAGAATTGAGTCCCACATATTAACAGTTCGCCTGCAGTGGTCTTATCAGGCAGCCTGCCGTCCAAGGTTTAAATCGCCTACTATATCACTCAGTTCTAAAGTGCGAGAGTGTGGTCTATTGCGATTAAGTGTCCGACTACAGTCAAATACCAATTCGCCGCACTGGATTCCATGGAGAGGTGGGCCAAAAAGTTAATAGGTGACCAAGATCTACACCTAGATAGTCTTGAGCACCGGCGCAAGGTGGCCCAGCCTTTCGGTGTTTTACATATTACATTTTGGAGAGTGTGCCCAGGAATTACACGAGTTAATTCCCCCATCCCCATTCTACCTTCGGACGTTTAGACACTCGGCGGGTCTCCACCATTTAATAATCGATGTTCCGCGCGTCCGAACGAAGCGATTTGGTGTTGTGTGTTTTTCATCGTGCGTACAGCAAAGGAGTGGAATAAATTGCGGGCGTCAGTCTTTCCGTCCAAATACGACGTGGGAGCCTTTAAAAGTAGAGTGAATAGTCACTTACTAAACTAGCGCGTACCATCTTTCGACTATATCACCACTTAACACCAGGTGGGATCGTGGTCAAGCGCTAGTTTATACCGATAAAAAAAAAACTAATATCGGCCGGGGGACTGTTAATGTGTGGGAACGGTTTAGGCATTTGATATTAGTTACTAAGCCATAATTTTATTAAATAATACCCTGAGACCTACCCCTCACTATAAGTTCTCAAATACTTGGAGTATCATTTTCACATTAAATCGATGTAATGTTGAGGGATATCTGCTGATAGCTGTAATTAAATAAAGAGATTAAATTGTTAAAAAAAAAACTTCAAAAAGTATTACATTTCTTAACTAATGCTCTTAAACGAGTAATTCTACTATAAAAAAATCTTTCATCAGAATAATGTAACGCTAATTAGAAAAAAATATTTGCCAAAAAAATTTCAATTACTTGCACCGTAGCTTAAAGGGACAAAAAAAACATTAAAACAAAGCAGTATTAAAGTTCAAATGGTTTTTTCATTTCCCCGGAAATATAAAAAAAAACAATAGAGTTCGCGTTTGGACCTTTGCCCAGTTTCCTGGCAACATTTCCGCCCGCGTGGCAACATTTGTCAACTCCCTTAAGTGCAATTAAATGAATTACTCTGTAATAAACTAAACAACCGTTTTACGTAAACGCATGCACAAACAGTTAAATATGTTATTAATTTACGTAAGGAAAGGCAAACAAGAAGATGGATTTTGAAGCCAGCTAGGAGTTTGAACGTCAAATATATGTCACACTGCAAGGGCATAGCCATGGAGTCCACCACGCGGACTTAGTGCGGATTAGCGGATTTCACATGTCTTAGAAATTTATTCTGATACATGTAGGTTTCCTCGCGATTAGTCCTATTGTTCTGGGCTCGTAGAATAAAGCTACGGTATCACCTTTCTGTCGTAGAAAGCGACTAAAAGGGGCCTCGGGTTAACGAGGTGACAAGGCCTATGTCGTCCGCTGCAGTGGATACGGGAATAAGGTGATATTGTCTGGCCCGTGTCGTCTTGCACTGCGTGGATGCAGGGGAGGAAATTAACCTTCCCGAGATGTGCTGCTAAGCATAGTGCAGAGGCCCATCGGTGTGTTTCACTGGAGATCCCGGAGCCCCTAACCATGCATAGAGAAAGGGCCACCGGGAGGTTTTAGATAGAAGGATTTTAGCCCACTTTAACAAAACAGAAAGATTGCCTCACGATGTTTTCTTTCACTGCTGAGACTGTGGTAAATCAGGATTTTAAATAGCAACAATGAAATTTATTGGTTATCTATATAAATAAATAAAATTGGAGTGTATGTTTGTTATAAAAAAAACTTCTTTTTACTACGTTAATGTGATTGTACATACGGTAAATAATACCAAAATAACATTTTTCACACTTTTGTCTGTTTGTTCCGAATAATCTCTGGAACGACTGGACGGATTTTCACGGGTCTTTCAGTGGCAGATAGCTGATGTAATAAGGAGTGACTTAAGCTACTTTTATTTCAGAAAAAAAAATTGTTTATATCAAAACACATTTGGTAGAATTCATTTGCAAACGAGTTGGTTAATACCATAAAGTATATATCAACTTGATTTATCATCTACTGCGTGATCACAGGAGCGTTCAAATGAAATAGGTGACCTAGAACGAACGGCCTCCGTCGCTGAGGTGGTAATATTTTTAATCAAACAAACAGATCACTGCGTAAAGCTAACATCCCACAAACGCTTGATCGAGAAACGCAGCGAAGGCGAGAATATTTTTTCAACCGACTTAAAAAAAACGTTATCAGTTTATCAGTTTTTTTAATGTTTCTTACCTCATAACTTTCGACTGGGTGAATTGATTTTGATTTTTTTTTTATATTTAAAAGCAGATTGCATTTGGTCCAATTCTTTATAATCCTTGCGCGATACAAGTATTTTATGGAAAACCCCACCCCTTGATAGGATTAGCAGTTGCTGGAGTTTCTTCGGCCACTTCTTCTCCCAGCGCTAACGCTTCCCGAAGTGGCATATAAGTTAGTTTAGCTTAGATTGTCCCAGTAGATTTCGTTAATAAAATAGGTACCGACCAAGTCGTGGTTCATCTCTTCGGGCGCCCTCGGATCGGACTGCTAACGCGTAATAATGGTAACCGGGGGACCCTTGTGTCGATTTACCACCTAATAGAGGTTCAGGCTAAGCGATCTAAGAGCTATGCCACCTCTCAAATCCGGTGAAGCAGTAAAGGCCAGCTTCTCTGTGCCAACTGTGATAGTTCGTCCAAAAAAAAAAAAAAGTCCAATTCTGATAATGGCATCCACGAGAAGACCATGTAAGTCTTAAATGAGTACTAAGTATATGACGACTGTCTTCTGTTTCGTTTTGTTTTGTTTAATGCCCCATTTTGTTTTATTTTAAATACAATTTATTTTTCCCTCGTGTTTTACTTGCTTTTACGTTATTCGTACTTTGTTAAAATTCTGCTACTGACATTTGTTTGTTTCTTAAAATGGGTTTCTTCAGAATACCAGCGCTGATTTACCCTCCTCGGATAATCAGCATTATGCTGAGCAGTGAACCCGGTCGGTTCGGCGTTGCAACGCATAGCCTTGTGTATCGATCCTTTTGGGTCTTTAGTGATATATATGTATTTATATATATATATATATATATTTTCATTTTTAACTGTGCACTTAACTTGTTATGTTAATTTGTATATGTGTTGTAATCTGTCTAACCGATTAAATGGCTTATTAAATTATTATAATATCACGCCAACCGATTTCGATGATTCATTTTTATTGGAATGATAAAAATGAATGATCGAAATGTTGTGTTTTCCTGTTGTGTCGTTCATACATATTGTACTTTTACAATTTAACTTAACTTTAATCTTGGTGAATCGTCCACTTAACACCAGAACACAGAAGACGGCCAGACGGAATAGGTTACCAGCAGAATACCAGCGTTGGCTTCACAACCAACACAATGCAGAGCTGGTGCCTGTTCAATCCATCATCGCAATAAATAGATTAAGTTATCGTATTTACTTTAGTTTCTTTATTTTATTTTTATTTTTTCCTATTTTTTAATTAGTATAAGAAAACGTAATTTTTTTATTGTTAACAGATAATGTTCTTCTTCTATTTCTTTCTTCTATTTGTCTATTTCTGTGTGCTGGTATGAATAAATGGTTTATTATTATGTACTAGGTAATGTACTTAAAGACAAGATGAGTCTTCTCAAGTCCAAAGATGATTCACGTTAATAATCGAATTCCACCATCTAACGATTCGCTGACCGATACCCAATATCAACAGGGATTTGTACTGAATGAAACAAACTTTACTGTGAATTCGCGATGTTTAGAACACTACAGCGGTTTTCGATGTTAAACCACAACCGACCGACGTGATAAGTCCGTACAAGTATATTTACGAGCAAAAACAGCGACTTCAAATCGAATCAGACGCTAAACGCGCAGACGCCGTTTTTCTATTTTCGAATTATCGTAGGAATATTACGAAATAGAACAAATCAGAACCCAAGCTCTCATCAAACTACTCTTGAAGTATCTATATCCTTTACAAAGAATCATCGATATCGGTTCGTCGCACTTGATGCAAATTTAAGACATGGTTTTCTCAAGGATGCCTTTACCAGAATTGAACCAATTTTTTTTCCAATAAAGCGCATCCATCGACTTGTGTCTAATGTACTTAAATTGTTTACTTTGTTTTGTTAATAAAAACGTGCTACCTCTACAGTTACTACAATTTTTTTTCTTAATGCCTGATTTTGGAAAGAAAGAAAAAGAAAGAAAGAGTGTTGTGGTGAAGACGCCCCGTTGCATTGTTATTAGTTTCTCCTTGACCGCTGCGTCCCTGTTTTTTGTACCATTATGGAAGCACCTGCTTTCAAATAAAAAACGAATCATCAAAATTTTTCACACAGTCGAAAGTTACGAGTTTAAACAGAAACACAAAAAACAACCATACAGACGATGTGAACCCTCCTACTTTTTTGAAGTGCCAGTCAGTTTTTAAATTTTCGATATAGACATAGACATATTCTTTATTGGCACAAAATAAACACATCAATAAGACAGAAAAAAAAAATACAATCAATTAAAAAATGGACAAATAGTACATAAGATATTATGCCAACATTGGACACCGTCTCAGCATATGCCGTCGCAGGGATGAGACAGCGCTGATTTTCAGCGGAGCCCAGGACTACTCAAAGTCGTGCGCGTGCAATACTACATTTATATGGAATTTATAGAGACAACAGACAATAAGAGTACAATAAATATGATACATGTATATATAGTTATTAATATATATTATTTACAATAAAATAATAGATGAACAAATTTTCATAAATAAATAATATTTTAATTAAACGTATAAAGTTTATATTATATAATGAAATATTAAAAATATTGGAAACAACAAGCCACCGATATCGCGGGGATATTATCTTTTTGTAACTTTAACACCAGGTGTTTTAATTTATTTCTAAATGCGTTTACTGTCTCTTATGGGCGGTGGCAAGTTATTCCAACACTTTTTTTTATTGTTAACGCGGGGGAATCGAGTTATTAACCATCCTCCGGTACCCTGGGTGGGCCCGGAGGGATGTGTGGGACTCGGCCTGGGCAGCCCATACCCACTAAACCTACCGCGAATGCCATCAGCCGTTATGAGCGGGGTGTCCCGGATCTGTCAGCGACAGGACACCCCAACGACCGGCCGGTCTCGGCAAGACCGGACTTCACCCTCGAAGGGGACCCCTCCGGCACTCAGAGAAGTCCCGACGACGCCGAAGCATGCTGGGGCCAGGTTCCCATCCTGGCCCCGCTTCGGATTACAAGGGCAGCGAGAGGAGGCTTTTGAAACGCCTCCTGCGCACCCCGACTCGTCGCCTGCGGAGGGAAGGAGCCCCACGGCTCCCCTCCCTGACCCGCTCATCGGCCTCCTTCTGGGACATGACTGTCTCGCAGAAGGAGGCGACCGCCGACCAAGACCTGTCGCTCCGTACCATCGCAAGTGCGAGGCTCGGAAGCGACAGGTCTACTCCACCGATGGCGGATGCCAAGTCGCAACGCTGCGCTGCCCATCTCGGGCACACTTGAGTTAAGCGTGCACAATTATTTATGTGAAAATCTAATATTTAACTTAAGTTTACGAGTGTGCACTAAGTCGCGATATTTTCATCACCTTGTCGGTGTCGTATCATTAAAAATAATGACTTTGGCTGACGTTTTAAATGTTTGCCGTCTGCACTTAACACATGCGCAGGAAATGTTTATTACTTTAAATGACGTAGTTTGATTGTTCACACAAACAGTCATTATACTTGTGTTATTATTGTATATTAGCATTAAGTGGTATCCCACCACTTAATGCTAATAGCTCTTACATATAGCCTATATCTTACTACGACTCGGTGGAAAGGCGGCCTAAGAGGCTAGTCTTGAGTAAGGTAACCTTTCGGTTTTCTACAGATTGCATTTTGAAGAGAGTGCCCAGGACCTACATGATCTAATTCCCCCATCCCCGTTCCACCACCGGATTTCAAGACGTACCGCAGTATTTCATCCTTTTGTTGTGAACATCCCTCGAACCCGATCGAAGTGCTTTGCTTCATCTTTCAATGTTCGTACACCAAGGGACTGAAATAGTTTGCGCGCGTCTTTCCCTCAGATTACAATGTGGGTGGAATAGATTGAATAGGCATTTACTAAATTAGTGCGCCTGATCCATGACTGTATTTCCACTTAACATCAAGTGGGATCGTATCGCACTTGCTTAGAAATTATAAAAAAACACCCTAGCTTTTAACATATATCTAAATACGACGTCTAAACGGTGACAGTCGATAGTTATCAACACAAACACTAGTATGTTTTAAGATCTATAAATAATAAATGACAAAAAAAGTTAATTTTATGAAATACGAACACTTGAGTTTTTTTTTGATAGAGAATAATTTTTTTTTAAAGAAAGCTAGCAATATTTTTTTTTATTTTCAGAAATATTACTAACAATCTTGTTAACCATTCCAACTAAGCTTAAGCTTGTGCTAGGACATGGTTCACCTGCTCAGCCCTGTAGTTCTGGGCTCTCAAGATTAAGACTACGGTATCCCCTGCCTGTCGTATAAGGCGACTAAAAGGGGCCTTGGGTTCACTGGGCGACAAGGGTGGGGGCCTTTGTCGTCCGCTAAGGTGGACCCGGGAAGAAGACGACATCGGCTAGCCCGTGTAGCCATGCACTGTGAGCGCACAGGGGGAGAGGGATTAATCTCCACCCCCCCCCCCCGCCCGACGTGCTCTCCCTGAGCACAGTGCAGAGGGGCTCCCGGAGCCCCTCGTCATGCACCGAGGAAAGTGCCACCGGGGAGGTTTTAGTGGGTAAAAACCCCACATAACCGCCGCCTTCCCCCCAGAAGGCGGGGTATCTTTTTGAACATTTCCTCTCCGTTAACGAAAAAAATAGGACATGGTTCACGGCAATAGTCGAATGGTAGATTGGAACCCACGACCTTACGATTCGCAGGCCGTACCCTAAACCATTAGGCTATTGACGCTTCATTGAATAATGAAATAGTGACCCTAATAATTTTGGCAAAAAAATTATAATAATAATTAAAAGTACGACAGAATGATCCGCCCCTCGGCCCTCTCGGGCACCCTCGGATCGGAATGCTTACGCGTGACATAGTAACCGTCCGTAAGCCGAGGTTACTCCTCACCCTTGTGTCGAGTTACTAGCAATAGAGGTTCAGGCTAAGCGACCTAAGAGCTGTGCCACTCAATCCGATGAAGCAGTCAAGGCCAGCCTCTCTGGCCAATCTGTGTAGTTCGTCATAAATAAAAAAAATAAAATCTCTAATAAGACAACAACAACTTCTTATTGGTACTATATTTTTTTCTTTTTTGTTACAGAAGACAAGCAGAAGGAAGACAAGAGCCAAACGTCGGAAGAGGAAGCCGCGACGAAGATACAGGCAGCGTTTCGAGGGCACAAGACGAGAAAATCCATGAGTATGAAGGCAGTCACCAAGAAGTCGGAGCCTGAGCCCGAGCCGACTAAAGCCGAGCTGGAGGCCGAATTCCGAGCTGATGATAAAGGTTCTTTATTTCTATATAAATTATAATACAGTTAGCCTAGTTGATCTAGTTAGATCAGTTCAGCCCTGTAGTTCTGGGCTCTCAAGATTAAGACTACGGTATCCCCTGCCTGTCGTATAAGGCGACTAAAAGGGGCCTTGGGTTCACTGGGCGACAAGGGTGGGGCCTTTGTCGTCCGCTAAGGTGGACCCGGGAAGAAGACGACATCGGCTAGCCCGTGTAGCCATGCACTGTGAGCGCACAGGGGAGAGGGATTAATCTCCCCGCCCGACGTGCTCTCCTGAGCACAGTGCAGAGGGGCTCCGGTGCGTTCCACTGGAGATCCCGGAGCCCCTCGTCATGCACAGAGGAAAGTGCCACCGGGGAGGTTTTAGTGGGTAAAAACCCCACATAACCGCCGCCTTCCCCCCAGAAGGCGGGGTATCTTTTTGAACATTTCCTCTCCGTTAACGAAAAAAATAGGACATGGTTCACGGCAATAGTCGAATGGTAGATTGGAACCCACGACCTTACGATTCGCTGGCCGTACCCTAAACCATTAGGCTATTGACGCTTCATTGAATAATGAAATAGTGACCCTAATAATTTTGGCAAAAAAATTATAATAATAATTAAAAGTACGACAGAATGATCCGCCCCTCGGCCCTCTCGGGCACCCTCGGATCGGAATGCTTACGCGTAACATAGTAACCGTCCAAGCCGAGGTTTCACCCTTGTGTCGAGTTACTAGCAATAGAGGTTCAGGCTAAGCGACCTAAGAGCTGTGCCACCTCTCAATCCGATGAAGCAGTCAAGGCCAGCCTCTCTGGCCAATCTGTGTAGTTCGTCATAAATAAAAAAAAAATCTCTAATAAGACAACAACAACTTCTTATTTGTTACTAATTTTTTTTTCTTTTTTGTTACAGAAGACAAGCAGAAGGAAGACAAGAGCCAAACGTCGGAAGAGGAAGCCGCGACGAAGATACAAGCAGCGTTTCGAGGGCACAAGACGAGAAAATCCATGAGTATGAAGGCAGTCACCAAGAAGTCGGAGCCGGAGCCCGAGCCGACTAAAGCCGAGCTGGAGGCCGAATTCCGAGCTGATGATAAAGGTTCTTTATTTCTATATAAATTATAGTACAGTTAGCCTAGTTGATCTAGTTAGATCAGTTCAGCCCTGTAGTTCTGGGCTCTTAAGAATAAGACTACGGTATCCCCTGCCTGTCGTACAAGGCGACTAAAAGGGGCCTCGGGTTCACTGGGCGACAAGGGTGGGGGCCTGAGTCGTCCACCAAAGTGGACCCGGGAAGAAGGCGACATCGGCTGGCCCGTGTCGCCTTGCGCTGCGAGGGCACAGGGGGTGGGAGTAACCTCCCCCCCCGGGACGTGCTCTCTTTGAGCACAGTGCAGAGGGGCTCCGGTGCGTTCCACTGGAGATCCCGGAGCCCCTCGTCATGCACCGAGGAAAGGGCCACCGGGGAGGTTTTAGTGGGTAAGAACCCCACATAACCGCCGCCTTCCCCCCAGAAGGCGGGGTATCTTTCTGAAGATTTCCTCCCCGTTAACAAAAAAAAAAAAGTTAGATCAGTTGGACTTACGATCTGGTATTAATAAAATCTAATTCCTCCACCCCCCTTCCACCATCGGACTTCAAGACGTACTACAGGATTTCATCCTTTTGTTGTGGATAACCCTAAAAACAGATCGAGCTTGCTTTTTCTTTAATTATTCGTACAGCAAAGGACTAGAATATTGTCTCTCCCTCCGATTACAATGTGGGTGTTTACAAAAGTGGAGTGTAGAGGCTACCTAAGCTAGTGCGTTACTATCCAGGAATGAATTTCCACTTAACATATTTTGCCTTTTTGACCTTTATGTCGTATGTATTTATTAAAAATGATGCTAAATTTTTTTAACAAATATTACTTACTAACAATCTTGTTAACAAATCCAACTAAGCTTAAACTTGTGCTAGAATAGACGTACAACAGCCCTGTAGTTCTGGGCTCGTAGAATAACGTTACGGCCTGACGTAGGAGGCGACTAAAAGGGGCGTGGGGTTCACTGGGCAACAAGGATGGGGACCTTTGTCGTCCGCCGAAGTGGACCCGAGAAGAAGGCGACATTGGCAGGCCCGTGGTGGTCGCCCAGGTTGCTTAGGGAGAGAAGAATCCCCGGGACGGGCTGCCAAGCATAGTGCAGGGGGGCTCCAGTGCATTCCACTGAAGATCCCGGAGCCCCTTATCATGCAACGAAGAAGGGCCATTGGAGGGGTTTTAGTGGGCAAGAACCCCACATAACCCCGCCTTTCCACCAAAAGATGGGTTATCTTGTTGAAGATTTCCCCGTCAACAAAAACAGGATAGACATGTAATAAATGTTCATGTACGTCTGATACATGTTATGTTTATTGTGTGTATGTGCTTGTCACCTTTTATGTTAATTGGACCGAGGTAAAATACAATACATAAAGAGGATTACCTTTGAAACACGCAGCTGCGACTTAAGGTCTTAACGCGGGCTTAGCCAGTAATTAGTGGTTCTATAGAATGTTTCCTTTAATAAGATAAAGCTTGTAAACGAAAGAACATTATACTTACGTAATTTATTCTATAAAATTACACAAGAAACTCAAATCTGCTAAGAGAAGTTGGTAAATTAGATAATGTCTTTAATAACTCAAAGACAGTTCACCTTACTGTAAGACTACTACTGACTACTATTTACAATGTGAACATTATGGGCAATGGTACATAGATAAATCCTTTATTGCACCAAAGTATATGTACAAAGGCGAACTTAATGCTATTTAGCATTTTCTTTCAGCTAACCTTTAGTGGTTAAGAACAGGCTAAGAGGGAAATAAAACGATTTTTTAAATAGATGTATATAGATATACATAAACAGATACGTCAATATTGATATTATATTATACATTTCAGAATGTATAGA
The DNA here is from genome assembly GCA_029286785.1 of Meandrusa payeni. NCBI lineage: Eukaryota > Metazoa > Arthropoda > Insecta > Lepidoptera > Papilionidae > Meandrusa > Meandrusa payeni. The sequence continues at coordinate 4,403,472 of JAGSMX010000032.1, forward strand.
TGTATTCGAGGTAAAATGTATGTCGATATAGCCGGATAAATCTAAGCGGTAATGAGGGTAGATCGATAATTAACGTATTGCCTCACGTTGTGAGGGTGGGTAAATCGATATTTACAACGAATGATAAATTTGTGTATTCGTGTCTCTCCTATTTAATCCAGCCTTAGGACCGGCAGCGGAAATCAGCATTGGAAATGGATGTCTTTGGTGCTAGTACCGGAGATCGAAATATGGTTGCTAACGTACCAGATAATCCAAGGCACCGATCCTTATTTTATTTTATACTTTGCAAGTGGAAACGCAGTCATGGATAGAAGGCGCACTAACTTAGGAAATGACACTCACTCTACTCTTGAAAAGACTCACATTTTAATCTAAGGGAAAGTTAGACGCGGGCAAATTACTCCAGTCCCTTGCTGTACGAACAATGAAAGACGAAGCAAAGCGCTTCGTTCGGGTTTGAGGGATCTTCACAACAAAAGAATGAAATCCTGCAGCGCGTCTTGAAGTCCGATTGTGGAACGGGGATGGAGGAAGTAGATCATGTAGTTGGTGAGCCGAAAGGCTAGCTATCTTGAACCAAAAGCGGCGTAATGGGAGTAAGTTCGCGTAAATACTCAACTAATCGGGAGTAAATACTCGGGAGCATAAATGCGTGGCAAGAGACACGATTGGTTGTTCATTCGGCCTGCGCCCAGAGAGCCCAATAAAACGACTTCCGCCCTACTAACGACTCTTGTCAAGGTAGCTGCCGACAGTTATACCACACGTAAAAGCATAGTGTCAGTTAGTCTGGGTCTTCAACAAGGTTGGATGAATGTACAGGCCTCCGTAGATGAACACAGGGGCAACTGCTCCTCTGGTCTTCGGTACCGACTTTAGAATTACGTTAGTATAGAATTCAATTTACACCTATGTACAACTTTCTTTTACCCAGATCTGTGCAACGCTGCAACTAAAATCCAAGCCTCGTTCCGAGGACATCAGGCTCGCAAGCAGACACAGGCGGAGAAAGATAAGGAACAGCAGGACAAGGTAGGATTTTAATGCAAATGTTGTTTACAACCTTTTGTACGATATTTGACTTCAAACAGATTTTTTAATAAAGAAAACAGTTTTATAGGAAAGAGGTTTTATGCGCATATTAAAAGACAATGGCTTACAGTATTAAGCAATTGTTTATTACTATCGTCTATTTGTGTAATATGGTTGGTGGTTGGTATACCCCTGTGAGCATCCCTGCTCAACATCGTACACATCAGTTATTACTAAAATTAGTTTGTGGCTTTTCCTCCTTTTTTTTTACAGTTGGCACAGAGAAGCTGGCCTTTACTGCTTCACCGGATTGAGAGGTGGCTTAACCTGAACCTCTATTAGGTAGTAACTCAACACAAGGGTCCCCCTGGTGAGGGGTAACCTCGGCTTAGACGGTTACCATTATTACGCGTTAGCAGTCCGATCCGAGGGCGCCCGAAAGGGCCGAACCACGACTCGGTCGGCAGCTATTTTATTAACAAAATCTATTGGGACAATCTAAGCTAAACTAACTTATATGCCACTTCGGCAAGCGTTAGCACTGGGAGAAGAAGTGGCCGAAGAAACTCCAGCAACGCTCCTAATCTTATCAAGGGGGTGTGGATGGGAAAAACATAAAATACTTATTTCGCACAAGGATTTTTCACAACCTCCGACGGTCGCGAATGGACGCTTATTTTTCCTCTAGAATGACTCACATATTCTAAGCTTAGCACTGGTCTTGGTTGCCGACCTAGTTAACTAAAGTACATTTATATCAGTCAGTCCATTAACTTTTTCTAATTCATAAGTATATTATATATATTATAATATTTATTTATGCATTAAAACTAAATTAGCATTTAGTGGAACTAATACATGCTAACACCTTATTGACATAAAACTAAATAATATTTAATTTAAAATAAATAAATAAAAATTTAGTGCCATTTTCACTGTTCTGCAAGAACCCCTGTTGAGCGGGTAAAGGCCTCCTCCAGAGAGTTCCACTGTTCCCTGTCCTGTGCTACTGTGATCCACGACGAGCCACCTGTTATTATTTCATCTTGCCATCGCGTCAAGGGGCGCCCTCTTCCTCGGGCCATCCCATCTGGTTACTTTTGCGGTCCATCTTTCATTCTGGCGATGTGGCCAGCCCACATAAAACTAAATAGTACTGATATTTTCACGTAGTACATTATTTTTTTTTTAATTTATTACAAATAAAATTTTACAGTAAAGGAATATACATATAACATAACGCTATATAAACCGCAATGGTTTGTCACTAGCGCCAAAGCGTCCGTCTTGCGTTCCTAAATAACTTTTTAATATACTCTTAATGTTTTTGTGTACAATTCCTTATATCTGAGGATAGTTCATTAATTAATCTAGGCACGATGTATCTTGCCGTGCGCTCGCCGTACACATTTTCAAATCCTCCGTTGCCGAGGATCGTGTTATAGTTAAATAAATATGCATTTACACAAACATACACAGATGTGTCAATTTAAATTTAATAATATAAACATCTTAGCAATCTTTTCAAAGAAAAAATGAATAAGTTTTGATTATTTTTTCAGGAGGACATCGAGAATATCGATCTGACTGATCCTGAATTGAACAAGGCAGCTACCAAAATTCAGGCATCGTTCCGCGGACACAAGGTCCGCAAGGACGTTCCCAACTAACGGGATTCAATGCGGATCTCGAGAAATCTCCATTTCGTATGTACGAACATTATCCATTCAACTTTGTATCTTGTACTCTCTGGAATAAAGTTCACTTTCTATTACATGTACAATAGTTTTTAAATATAATATGTTGTTCGAGATTAAAATATCAACGTACATGCGAATAGAGGTCATTTAATACATTTGTTAGTTACGATGAACCAGTAAGCATATTAGATATGTCAATTCTTTACTGCTCTAATTAAGACAATTTTTAATCGACTTTCTTCGCTCGTTTTGAAATTCAAGCATCAGATTGACATGTTTCATCATTACTAATCTGTAGGAGATGAGTTAAACTTTATCTGTTGACAAATAATTTGAGCGCTGCGTGGATAAAAAACCCATATATTAATTGTAAGCCGCAAAACATCTACTGCCGAGCTCCTCTCACAACGATCTCTAAAAGGACGCTTAGTGCGGGCCTTTATGAGTTCGTCAGACTACCTTGCGTGGACGTTCTACGTTGCACTTGCCGGTTCGTGGTCTCCAATATACCCTGCCCGTTGACACTTCAACTTGATTACCCGACGAGCTATGTTTTTTTTTATTGATGTTTTATTTTTCTATGTTTTGTTCCCCAGCATGTTTGGCTGTGGGGTATTTTTATCTTTACATTAATTTACTACTTAGAATTTATCTTCTTTATATAATACTAGCTTTTGCGGCGAACTTTGTTCCGCCTTAATGGCAATAAATAAGCAGATTGTGTTTTTTTTTTATTGGAAAAAATACAAAAAAAAAATTAAATAACTACATTAATCATTCATTATTATTTGTGTATTTTAGTACATAGGTTGCTCTTCACTTAAGTACCTTGTGATACACGACATTTTTTGTTTTATTATCAGGCGCAAAAACAAACAACGCAGATGGTCTTCCGACCCGTGAACATGCCACGTATAATTGACCATGGGAAAAACATGAATGTTCTAGATTTAAACCACAAACTTTTAAGGATTGGCCTTGTGATTTGTTGATGGTCATGGCAAATGCAAGACGTATCGGAAATTGAAGTCTTTTAAATTCAAACGGCATATCGGTTGGGATCATCGGGATCCTCGGAATGAGAACTTCCTCACCTTTGAATTTTCCTATCATTATCGTAGCGTAAATTACATTGTTCATCAATTTACTAACCACCAAACGCGTACCGTTGCACAGTTTTGGTTGGTTTATGTTTCGAAGCATGATTACTACGGAGCCAACCTTTAGGCGTAAATTGTGCGGTGGTAAGCCAGGCACGTCCAAAGAGTTTAAAAATTCAATTGGATAGTTGGTGGCTTCATCTTCATTTGTGACGCAGTCAATAGATTTGAATGAATGCATTGTTCCAATGATTTTATTTTGAATTATGTAGTTCTTTCTTTCTTTCTTATATCTACTTTTACATTTTTCCTTGTTATATCTATTATTTCTAAATACATACATTTCTTATTTTATTTCTAATTTTTCTACAACTTATTTCTATATTAATACAATTCTGATTTATTATCTAATTTTTATATCTATTTACATTAAGTTTTATTTCTATCAATAACTTTTTCGCTACATATCTACAGAACCTTAAAAATATATCTATCTTATTCTTATCGCTAATTAAATTTCTAATATTATCTAAAGTTATTCTTTCATTCATCTCGGTTTCACACTCATATCTTTTAACATTAAATTCCGGGCATTCTGTCAAAATGTGCAACACCGACTTCTCACTTCTGGGTCAAAGATGCACGAAGGGCTCTCCTTGCATCGAAACTTATTAAGATACTCGGAGAACCCTCCGTGCCCTGTGAGGATCCGTACAGCGACAGGATCAAAAGTAAGGTCTTGACGAGCTATGTTATCCTCGTTCGTCTATGGATCTCCATATCCCTGATATGATCTCGTAGAGATACTCCGAGCACAGCGCTCTCTATAGCTCGTTGTGCGACTTTGAGCATGCTTACGAGGCTCATAGTAAGAGACCGCGTTCTTGTGCCATATGTCATCACTGGTCAAAGACTTTCGAGTTCAGGCACTGAGGACTTTTGGACGAGAATACATTTCTAAGCTTCAGTTGGATAATTTTATATATTGATTCATAATTATTATAATAGATACGTACCATGTTTTTTATTTAATAAAATATTCTTCCTATCGTTTCCTAAGGGTCCTGACCACTAAGAGAGCCTTAGCCCGCCCTACTTATTAAACAATACTAATAATAATATTAAATATTTGATTCCTTAAGTTAAGATATTAAATATTAACAATTGATAATTGACGTCTTTTCAGTCTTTTAAAACAAAACAAAATACCTAAAAAGTGTTCCAGTATATGGCTATTGCCTCAACACCTGTCACATTTATGACCAAAAAGGATTGTGAAAAGCGGAACGAAGTCTGTCTCTGTCCAGCCGATAGGGTTTCCTCCTGCGCATGCTATCGCGCAATGCTCAAAATATTTGTCACGTCTTCTGACAATTTGTATTAAACTAGAAAATTGTTCCAATTTCAATTCCATTTTGATCGTATCTTTGAAAAAATCAATTTCTAACTATCACATGAACTCACGTAGTTAACATTCCATCAACTTTCTGGTATTTGTTGAATATTGAAAATTTTATTTTTTAAATTATATTTATAGCCATAGATTTAGTCGATGCAATGGAATCGCTTGTTCTAAGTAATTATTGAATATAACATGCGTGATTAACTTCTGTTCTAATGATATCAAATTCCAATGTAAACGTATAATGCGTATAATTGCCATGTAACTTTTAAATTTTTTTTACTTTAAGCCATTGAACAGTATTGCCGCATTTGACCGTGTCGGTGTTTTAAGATTTATATTAAACATAATAAATAATTGCCTGTATTTATTATTGTTTTATTGAACCTGCCTAATCCAATAATAAAACGTTCCAAATTTTTGACATGCAACATGCAGAAGTATACAGGGTATTAAAGACGGCTTCCGAAAACGATTTTTTTTATTGACGAACTACACAGATTGGCCAGAGAAGCTGACCTTGACCGCTTCACCAGATTGGGAGGTGGCATAGCTCTTAGGTCGCTTAGCCTGAACCTCTATATCAAAAACGAAGACAGACGACACTACTAATGACACCTTTCTAATTGGGACGGAAAAAAATCGATTCTGATTACGATATTATTTTTTAATTTTTATTTTTCCGCACAATTGGTAAAACCTTGCTGTCGTACGCAGCACAGGACGTGCGCGAAGAGGGAACTATCTGCCCAGTCGCCTACAAGTTGCAGAACCGTTCAATGGATACAGGGACGCTGTTAATTATCGGTTTGCGGCGCGTCAACGACGTCTTTATTTGCTTTGATTTGATTGGAACCTGCTTACGGGGAGCAGTGCGATACGGTTTCAGTGCATTGCTCGCTCAGACTCGACATTGACTTACTGACTCGACTTAGACTTAGACACTAGAGAGTGAACTAGGAGCCGGCAAGCGGAGACCAGGACATCGACGTGTTATACAAAGCGAAGAAGATAAGAACACAGAAACAACAGGTAAAACTAGACGTAAAACGACATAAACAGAAGTAAACAGAAACAACATAAAAAATAACAAAATAGAAATTGTGCCGAAAAGGGGTTGGCTCAGCATGTGCTGTGCTCACACATGTAGCACAGCGCTGGTTTTCAGCCAAAAAACCTTTGAAAACTAAGGCGGATACGATTCAGTTGTGTATTAATATGGTGTTATATTACATACAAAGTGTATATATATTGTACATTATATAAAGCAGCTATGTATATAAATAAATATATAGTTATTCTTCGTTTACATACATGTAATCACTTTTATTATTGTGACACGTAGTATCAGGGTACTTGTGCCGCGGGATCTCAACCCCCTTTTGTACCGCGCAGTATGTATTCCATATAAAAACTCAAAAACACTTTAAGAAATTATTATATTACGAAAAGTATTTACCACACACGCCAAAATTCAAAATGGCGACCGCCATACAAGCATATTTTTGTTTTACTCTCATAGCGGAATTTTACCACTTGAAGGGATTATTACAGAAATTATAAATTAATATTTTTAAATTTATAAATTCAACGAAATGTATTTATTCATTCATCCCTACACCGTATATTTTGATCTTCGTTCCAAATTCGAAAAAGGACGCCGAAAGGGATTCGAAACTGTTGCGAAATTTAGGTGAAAAATTTATGACACGGAAATGGACATTGTTGAATAAGTGAAAGGATTTCGGAGGATGAATTGAAGTTGCTCCGCTTAGATCAATAATTGATAGGAAGCTCGGAAGCGTCTCTTATTTCCGTTGCCAACAAAACACTGAAAAGCGATTCCTATCTTGAGGCATATTGCTTGCTGTCTTTAATTCTATTTTCTTTGGCGAACTGCAGTTGTATATAATACACGTCTTATGTAAATAACACATCATATCCCCTCTCAACATAGAAAAGAGACGTTTGTAATTTGTAGGTTAAAGACGTTTGTATATACACTCTTTATTTGGACAGCGTTTTTTTTTGTTAACGAGGAGGAAATCTTCAAAAAGATACCCCGCCTTCTGGGGGGAAGGCGGCGGTTATGTGGGGTTTTTACCCACTAAAACCTCCCCGGTGGCCCTTCCTCGGTGCATGGTGATGGGCTCCAGGATCTCCAGTAGAACACACCGGAGCCCCTCTGCACTGTACTCAAGGAGAGCTCTTGGGGGTTACTCAAGGGAGGTTACTCCCTCGCAGTGCAAGGCGATACGGGCCAGCCGATGTCGCCTTCTTCCCGGGTCCACCTTGGCGGACGACAAAGGCCCCCACCCTTGTCGCCCAGTGAACCCGAGGCCCCTTTTAGTCGCCTTCTACGACAGGCAGGGGATACCGTAGTCTTATTCTTGAGAGCCCAGAACTACAGGGCTGAATAGCGTAACGTTGTACAAAGAATGATTTTAACGAATACTGTGACAACTGCGCGTCCTCACAATCTTTATACAAAATTAATTAGAAGTCAGATTACGAACTAATAAAGTTAAATTATTGTTTACAATGCCAAGTTAATGTGACGATCAACTAAATTATTAATTATGAATGTAAAGATACAATATGGTTTAACACTTTTTTCACAAATTTCACACTTATGGTTAATATGGTTTTCACATGGATACCATTTTTTAAATTTTTTCCTATCATCCATGGTGCTCTCCCCACAGAGTCGGCCTGTGCCCAACAGTGGGACATATACACGCTTTAATGATATCCTATTTATATATACCATATCAACGGCATTAATGTAAAATGGAATCAAAAGCAATTGTTTGTATTTCTACCTTAAATTTGATATAAGTCAATTTATTTTTGCGTTCGTAACTTTTTAAATTATATTTTAAGCCATTGAACAGTGTTGCCGCATTTGACCATGTCGGTGTTATAAGATTTATATTAAACATAATAAATAATTGCCTGTATTTATTATTGTTTTATTGAACCTGCTTAATCCAATAATAAAACTTTCCAAATTTTGTCACTGAGCGACATGCAGAAGTATACAGGGTATTAGGGGACGGCTTCCGAAAACGATTTTTTTTATTGACGAACTACACAGATTGGCCAGAGAAGCTGACCTTGACTGTTTCACCAGATTGGGTTGATATGGTGGCATAGCTCTTAGGTCGCTTAGCCTGGACATGTATATCTAAAAGGAAGACGGACGTTAGTACTAATGACACCTTTCTAGATGGGACGGAAAAAAATCGATCCTGATTACGATATTTTTTTGTTATTTTTATTTTTCCGCACAATTCGACACGAATCAAAAGCAAAAAAATGTGTTTTAATTAGCTATGTACACTACTTTTGATAATGTAAAGGGGTGGAGGGTTGATTGCTTGAGACACAGGATCCGTCCTAGTTCAAGTGTCAATCCACCATAATCTTTCTGTTATTATGTCTCCTGTTCCAAATGTGCATATGTTTTTAATTATATAATTATCTTAAGTAACTACTGTGGATTATGGTGAGGAATAAATGATTTATTATTATTAATAATTGTTTGTATTTCTACCTTAAATTTGATATAAGTCAATTTATTTTTGCCGTTCTCAATTCTACTCAAATGAAGGTGAAATCGGGAGCACCTTCAAGGGCCTGTCGAACTTGAAATCGACAGAACAAAAGAATTCTCGAGTTCGCTTTAAAGGTTACGAGCTTGTTAGAAGGAATCAATCTCAAAGTATTTAACCGACTTCAAATAAAAGTATCTTCAGCGTCGATAGCCTAATGGTTTAGGGTACGGTCTGCGAATCGTATAGTCGTGGGTTCGAACTCCATTCGACTATTGACGTGAGCCATCTCCTAGTTGGAATGGTTAACAATAATGTTCGTAATATTTATGAAACAAAAAGAAATATTGCTAGCTTTCTTTTAAGAAAAAATACAATTTATGAACCGATTTTTTTTTGGTCGAACTAACACAGTTGGCCAGAGAGACTGGCTATTACTGCTTCACCAACGCAATGAATAGCTTAAACCAAGAAACCACTTTGTAACAATTGCTTTGTATACGTGATCCAATATTGTATAATTCTAGATCACAAAGACGAACAGTTTTTTGGACAAACCTAATTTACCTTTTTCTGTCTATCCATTTATATCTTGATCTACATAGTTATATATGTATATATGTATGTGATTTTTATTTTTCTTTTTTTCTCTCTAAGCTTACACCCGTTACTCTTTAAGATAGATCAGAGAAAGAATTATATTAAGTTAGTTGCCCAATGTTAGCTGGCAACACATGACACCCAGCGATTGTTATGCATAATAACTACTTCCAATGATATCTTAATGATTTATCTGAACCTTATTGTATCTTTAATTCATAATTAATAATTAAGTTGATCGTCACATGAACTTGGTATTGTAAACAATAGTTTAACTTTATTAGTTCCTAATCTGACTTCTAATTAATTCTGTATAAAGATTGTGAGGACGCGCAGTTGTGACGGTATTCGTTATAAATAATTCTTTGTACAACGTTACGCTGTCTCAATAAAGCGAGTGTATTAGTTGTTGGACTATTTTATTCCACGAAACCTACAAATTATAACACCAATTTGACACTTGGTAAATCAATTATAAGGTAACATAGACTGTAGTCAAACGAGGACGGCTGGAGATTCGCATATAAAATAATTACCGTAGTGTATTATTTTTGAAGTTTCCCCAGTTTGCTTCATTAGTAACGAACGAGGTCGAGTTAAAAACAGTTTGAATTCATTCATCAGTTATTCTTTATTCCGCCGTGTCACGCTCAATATGCTTTAGTAAAATAATACGAGTTAGTTTTACGTATTTTATCGGTAGAGAAATTTTAATTTTCAACTTTTCACCGTTTCTCGCGTGTCAGAATTAGGATTGCAGTTAATAATATACTTATTATTAATATTATCGTTTTATTTAACTTTGATACCTTCATACTCATTGTAACACATTCATCAGATATATTTTAGTAAATATATAACATATTAACAACACCACCATAAATATAGGTATAATGCCTTACTCATACTACATGTAATTCACTAGTATAGGCTAAACATAATATGAAATGAAGACAGTAGCACAATATATAAGACAAGGTAAACACAAGAGTACTTAACTTGCGATGGTCTCGAGCGACAGGTCTTGGACGGCGGTCGCCTCCTTCTATTGAGACGGTCATGTCCCAGAAGGAGGCTGACGAACAGGTCAGGAAGGAGCGCAGAGGCTCTCCCCTCCGCAGGCGACGTATCGGGGTGCGCAGGTATCCATCCTAGTTATTCCAGCATGCTTCGGCGTCGTCGGGACTTCTCTGAGTGCCGGAGAAGTCCCTTTGAGGATAAAGTCCGGTCTTTGCCGGGACCAGCCGGTCGTTGGGGTGTCCTGTCGCTGGCAGATCCGGGGCACCCGCCAGCTGATGGCATTCGCGGAAGGTTTAGTGGGTAGGGGGCTGCCCAGGCCGAGTCCACGCATCTCTCCAGGCACACCCAGGGTACCGGAGGATGGTCTTTAAAGATTCCCCGCGTGAACAAAAAATATGAAGTACTTAACTTGCGATGGTCTCGAGCGACAGGTCTTGGACGGCGGTCGCCTCCTTCTATTGAGACGGTCATGTCCCAGAAGGAGGCTGACGAAGGTCAGGAAGGAGCGCAGAGGCTCTCCCCTCCGCAGGCGACGTATCGGGGTGCGCAGGTATCCATCCTAGTTATTCCAGCATGCTTCGGCGTCGTCGGGACTTCTCTGAGTGCCGGAGAAGTCCCCTTTGAGGATAAAGTCCGGTCTTTGCCGGGACCAGCCAGTCGTTGGTGTCCTGTCGCTGGCAGATCCGGGGCACCCCGCTCATAGCTGATGGCATTCGCGGAAGGTTTAGTGGGTAGGGGCTGCCCAGGCCGAGTCCACGCATCTCTCCAGGCACACCCAGGGTACCGGAGGATGGTCTTTAAAGATTCCCCGCGTGAACAAAAAATATGAAGTACTTAACTTGCGATGGTCTCGAGCGACAGGTCTTGGACGGCGGTCGCCTCCTTCTATTGAGACGGTCATGTCCCAGAAGGAGGCTGACAACAGGTCAGGGGAAGGGAGCGCAGAGGCTCTCCCCTCCGCAGGCGACGTATCGGGGTGCGCAGGTATCCATCCTAGTTATTCCAGCATGCTTCGGCGTCGTCGGGACTTCTCTGCTTACACCCGTTACTCTTTAAGATAGATCAGAGAAATAATTATATTAAGTTAGTTGCCCAATGTTAGCTGGCAACACATGACACCCAGCGATTGTAATGCATAATAACTACTTCCAATGATATCTTAGTGATTTACCTGAACCTTGTTGTATCTTTAATTCATAATTAATAATTTAGTTGATCATCACATGAACTTGGTATTGTAAACAATAATGTAACTTTATTAGTTTGTAATCTGACTTCTAATTAATTTTGTGTAAGATTGTGAGGACGCGCAGTTGTGACGGTATTCGTTATGAATAATTCTTTGTACAACGTTACGCTGTCTCAATAAAGCGAGTGTATTGGTTGTTGGACTATTTTATTCCACAGAAACCTACAAATTATAACACCAATTTGACACTTGGTAAATCAATTATAAGGTAACATAGACTGTAGTCAAACGAGGACGGCTGGAGATTCGCATATAAAATAATTACCGTAGTGTATTATTTTTGAAGTTTCCCCAGTTTGCTTCATTAGTAACGAACGAGGTCGAGTTAAAAACAGTTTGAATTCATTCATCCGTTATTCTTTATTCCGCCGTGTCACGCTCAATATGCTTTAGTAAAATAATACGAGTTAGTTTTACGTATTTTATCGGTAGAAGAATTTTAATTTTCAACTTTTCACCGTTTCTCGCGTGTCAGAATTAGGATTGCAGTTAATAACATACTTATTATCAATATTATCGTTTTATTTAACTTTGATACCTTCATACTCATTGTAACACATTCATCAGATATATTTTAGTAAATATATAACATATTAACAACACCACCATAAATATAGGTATAATGTTACATAGATAAATATCAATATAATAGAAAATAGATAAAACTCATAGTACATGTAATTCACTAGTATACGCTAAACATAATATGAAATGAGAGAAGATAGTAGCACAATATATAAGACAAGGTAAACACAAGAGTACTTAACTTGCGATGGTCTCGAGCGACAGGTCTTGGACGGCGGTCGCCTCCTTCTGTGAGACGGTCATGTCCCAGAAGGAGGCTGACGAGCGGGTCAGGGAAGGGAGCGCAGAGGCTCTCCCCCTCCGCAGGCGACGTATCGGGGTGCGCAGGTATCCATCCTAGTTATTCCAGCATGCTTCGGCGTCGTCGGGACTTCTCTGAGTGCCGGAGAAGTCCCCTTTGAGGATAAAGTCCGGTCTTTGCCGGGACCAGCCGGTCGTTGGGGTGTCCTGTCGCTGACAGATCCGGGGCACCCCGCTCATAACGGCTGATGGCATTCGCGGAAGGTTTAGTGGGTAGGGGCTGCCCAGGCCGAGTCCCACGCATCTCTCCGGGCACACCCAGGGTACCGGAGGATGGTCTTTAAAAAGATTCCCCCGCGTGAACAAAAAAAATAATGAGTACGTAACTTAACCAAAGTCACCAACTACTTGAAAAATTTAACTTATAAAGACACTGAAGCAATTATGTCTGGATGCTTGTGATGCACACACATACTCACACACACACACATGCAAAATAATGTATCTATATCTTTTTTCTTCTAACAATATGTACATAATTATAAATTTAATTTGTATTTATATTGTTTGTGTCTCGAGGTGGGCGTAAACTGCTGCGACACAGTTACCAACTACTGTAGCAGTTTACGAACGTTCTGTATTGTAATATATCTTTTTCTATTGTCCAAATAAAATTTTATTATTATTATGTACTGAGGGGCTACCGACGAATAACACTAACAACTATGCAACGCCATAAGAACAACTCTAAGAGAGCCTTTGAACCGTATCATTGTTCTTATACTATGTGGAGTCAACAACAAGACTTCTCAAAATGCTTTACATATTTAATACTCTTTGGTTGTAATAGCACATACATTAATAACTAATTAATCGTACTTTAACACATATATACTATATGTGTCGAATAAACGAATCTGTTATAAATTAAGAGCAACTGCATTTGACATACATGTAATGTAAACATTCGAAACGAATCTTTCGATAGTCAAAAACGCAACTATAATACAATTATCTAACTGTGGTCCCGTGGCGCGTGAAAGTGCCTGACGGATTACGTTGTCTGTGCCCAAAGTGTGGGACATGTGTGCTTCGTGCATATGTGTTTGTGGGATGAAATAAGATCAGGTAAACCAGTGATTATCAAACTTATTTCTTTTACCGCGCCATTATTATCATACCCATTTTTATACACCCTTAAAACTTCATACCAATGGCCCGCTTCAGTGCATGACGAGGGGCTCCAGTATCTACAGTGGAAAGCACCGGAGCCCTTCTGCACTCTGGTCTGAAGACCGTCCCGGGGCAGGTTAGTACCTTTTTTTTTTTGTTGACGGGGTGGAAATCTTCGGAAAGATACCCCGCCTTCTGGGGGATAGGCGGCGATTATGTGGGGTTTTTACCCACTAAAACCTCCCCGGTGGCCCTTTCCTCGGTGCATGATGAGGGGCTCCGGGATCTCCAGTGGAACGCACCGGAACCCCTCTGCACTGTGCTCAAGGAGAGCACGTCCCGGGGGGGGGGAGGGTACTCCCTCCCCCCCCTGTGCCCTCGCAGCGCAAGGCGACACGGGCCAGCCGATGTCGCCTTCTTCCCGGGTCCACTTTGGTGGACGACTCAGGCCCCCACCCTTGTCGCCAAGTGAACCCGAGGCCCCTTTTAGTCGCCTTGTACGACAGGCAGGGGATACCGTAGTCTTATTCTTGAGAGCCCAGAACTACAGGGCTGGTTACTACCTACCCCAGCAGTACGTACGCAACAAAGTTCCCGTAGGTAACCGAGTGTTTTGAGTGATAATTGATTCACACATTCTTCTCGCAAAGCTTAGCAATATTGTGCTTATATCACGTAAATAAGCTTCACTTTTATATGTTTTATTACATGTTGTTAATTAGCAGACGCTCTTTTAGTTGGTCGATATGTTATAAAGGGACTAAACACTATTACAGTACCTATTAGTGAAGAGAACTAGACTAAATTGGTTCCGTGGCAGACGTCCGTGACTTTATCACGGAAATAAAATCAAACAGGCCGGGTTAATATCGTTAGCGGGGCTCGTGAAGACTAAACGATGGTCTTTTATGGCCGTGAGGTCGGTTTTACGATGTGAACGTAGACCTGCGTGCCCTATGTAATTATTGCTTTAACCTGATGCTGATGGTAGCCTTGAGAAATCATTTTCTTTTTATTAACAAATAAGTATGCAACATGAGCATTTGATACGGGAATTTTTTTTGGATCCGCGTTAAAGACATCTTATATTTGGTCATGGTCTTGTACAGCTAAGTGACGACGTGTTACGTTCACTTAAATTGGTAGAGTAATTCTAGCACAGGCTAGTTCTTTACAAATCTACAAAGCGTCCATTCGCGACCGTCGGAGGTGGCGTCCTTGCGCGATATAAGTATTTTATGGGAAAACCCTACATATACCTCAACAATAGCTGATCGTCTTTAAGCAAATGAATGCGTTAGGTGACTCCTTCTTTCGTGTGACAGCGAACTTATTGTTTTATAATATTAGTTATTTATTGTTCTCATGTAAGTGACCTGTAATGTCTAAAGTGAGAATTAAGTTTCTTTAACCTAAAACCAACGATCTTACGGTTTGCAGATCGTACCCTAAACTAGGCTATAGGTAAATTTGGTTGCTGTACAGGTAAATCAGGGTGTACAAATTAGTGTTACATCTTATACATACAAAGTAAAGTGGTAAAATATAATAGGAGTCACTGTTATTTCTTTTACACCGTCGTAACATTGGCTACGAAAGCTACGGCGCGTAGCAGTAATAAAAATCCAATATCACTTTCACCCGAATTTTATTACGATTACATAACAGTAGAAACGGGAAGAGTTGAACAATAAAACCACGTTTTTATATGTGTGTAATTTTTAAGCGATTTGGGGTCAGAACTAGTCTAGTCTAGTAGACTATATGTAGATTGGCATATAATAAAGGGTCGTTTAAGAAAGTTTGAATATCTCCGAAGATAAAGACGCTGGCTAACTGAAATAAATTGTGCATGATAGACAATGAAATATCCTTAAAATAAAATAAAATATTTTTGTTAATTTATTTATATTTCATTAAAAAACATAAACTTAAACGAAACGGCGATTGAAACTTTCTTAACCGACACTTTATTTTTGCTCACGAGTGTATATGCTCTCACGTCCATTGAAGACTCCTAGTTCAGGAGTCAGGTACTTCATACACTTATGCTAAGAAAAATTTGAATAAAGTTATCGTTAAGTAAGTTAAGTCTAGCAGGGTAGAAAAAGACAGCTTTCGGTATACGATTTTCACCAAGCTCATTAGGACCTATATGTGTTAGGTGCTGAGCCATACACGGAACACAAATGCTTAACATGTGATTTTTTTTTAATCAGAACAAATCGAAAAACGCTGATCCATTGGTACAAGTATACTTGCAACCGCTTAACATCAGTTGGGATCGTGTTCACTTGCTTGGAATAGAAAAAGAGATAGTAGAATAATGAAGTTACCTTTAATATCTTAATCAATTCAGTAGCCAGTAGGACCAAATATAATAAAAACAGCCTTATACTAATTTTAACATGGTTAGTTCAAATGATCCTTAACGGTCAGCTTTTTTTCAAGTCGCAAAAATTCAAAAGCGGAATACTACTTACAAAAGGATCAAGTGTGTTGCATAACCTTTTTTTTTGTTAACGGGGAGGAAATCTTCCAAAAGATACCCCGCCTTCTAAACGGGTAAAAACTCCCCGGTGGCCATTTCCTCGGTACATGACGAGTGGCTCCGGGATCTCCAGTGGAACGCCCCGGAGCCCCTCTGCACTGTGATCAAGGAGAACACGTCCCTCTGTGCCCTCGCAGTGCAAGGCGACACGGGCCAGCCGATGTCGCCTTGCACCCTTGTCGCCCAGTGAACCCGAGGCCCCTTTCAGTCGCCTTCTACGACAGGCAAGAGATACCGTAGTCTTATTCTTGAGAGCCCAGATCTACAGGGCTGAAGGGTGTTGCATAACGTTAGCTGTAACACTACAATAGGATCGCAGGATCGTAAATAGGGTCATTGTACAGAAAAAAACGGTGAGCTTTATTTATGAGCTGTAATTAAACAATGTATTGAACTTGATCCTCCAAGCTTTGCGTAGGGAAAATTTATGTCTAAACGTGAAAAACGAATGAGCAAGCCATATTTATTCGAAGGGGAAAATTCTGCGAGTGTGCGTTTGAAGACCATGGCTTCAAATCTAAATGCGTTTGTATTATAACTTTCCACATTATTTCTTCTTTCAAAACAACACGTTTTAGAATTTTCAATAGTAATTTATGATGTTTGTTCTATAGCAGGGCGATATTTTAGTTTTTCACGCATTGTAAGTGTAGCGAGTCGCTCGCCAACTCATTTACTTATTTTAGAATACAACTAGCGGACCCAGCAAACGTTGTTTTGCCTGATAAATTATTTCTGGTGAATACAGTAATTTATCAGTTGATTTGGTATCGACCACCAAAGGTTGAAAATTATTATAGTACTAATATCGATATTAAAAAATAAAAAATGGGCCTTGAGGCTAGAAGGGTCAAAATTTGGAGTTGTATGTATTTTGAATGCCATGCCAAATGATAAAAAATATCCAGAAAATAAAAAATAGAACTTTTATGGTCCATGGTGGACTACTTATCACTTAGGGATGTGAAAAATTTATTTATTTATTTATTTAAATCAACAGAAATTATAACACCGTTACAGATAATACCAATATGATGTTATAAAAACTTAGTTAAATATATATTATTAAAATTAAAACAAATAAAAAGCTGCTTGATGTATTGACAATAATATATAAATATAAATATAGAGTCAAACACCTTCCACGCATTTGTAGGCAGCTTCGATAAATACAGACTCTGTGCAACAAAATATATCAATGTGCAGTGAGATGGTATTAACAAACCCAACCGCGCGCGACAGTGGAGAGTTCCTGCACAAGTCCTGGAGACAGGCAGTATGAACAATGGCGGACGACGGCGCATGCACACGTAATTGTCAGGCGTCCGCAACTGTAGCGTGGTCAGCACTTCTGAGTGATGAACCCAGATCCGCAACACCCTCCAATAGATGGTTACTATCTATTTTTCTCAGGCCTACTGAAAATGCATGCAAAATTTCATAAAAATCGGTCAAGGTGTTTCAAAGGAGTACGGTAACTAACATTGTGATACGAGAATTTTATATATATGATAATACATATGTAATAGCTAAAAAGATGACTAAATGAAATTAAATAAAAAATATACGGGACACCAGGACGGAGCGACACTTATTGCCAGATATATTCGCTCATGCGCTCTGCAAAAAACTGTCCCCACGCATAGTGCATATCGCTCAAGCTCCCGCGCCTTCGCTTAACGATTTCGCTGTCCGTGTATTTAGTGCCTTGTATTATTGGTGCAAATGGTCCTCCATTGGCGAGATCCAAAAGTGGGTTAGACGACTAAATTCGTATCTAGCCGCCATTAGATTTAAATAATCGTCACACAATTTTCAACAGACCTAATTAAAATATATTATGCAAAACTATTCCAGGCAACCCTCAGTAATTTAATTTAAAAGCAATTACAGAGTTAAAATAATTAGATCCAATTGCCGTTTCGGGATTGTGTTCGAATCGATACGAATCCTTTAATACGAAGCGTCAATAACCCCACGGCTTAGGGTACGGTCTGTAAAACGCAAGTTCGTAAGTTCAAATCCACCATTGTAGTATTGACGTGAACACTAAAGAAGTTTGACTTCAGTCCGATCGACTCGACCCTCTGAGTCTGCGAAGAGATGTCGGTTCTCTTTGCATCCTGTATCCTGTGTTCTGAGGAATTGTTCGGAATCATCCTGGCTAGCAGAATTCCAAATTCCACCGCCACCATCTTGATGGTTGGTGTTCAACGAATGTACGTTTTTCGCGAAACTTTCTCCCACGCACTGTCAACTTGTGGAATCAACTGCCGCCAGCGGTGTTTCCAAACGTTTACGATTTAGGGACTTTCAAGAAACGAGCCCATTCCTATCTCAAAGGTCGGCAACGCACCGACAGCTCCTCTGGTGCTGTGGATGTTGATGTGCGACTGTGATCACTTAAGATCAGGTGAGCCGTATGCTCGTTTGCCACTTTTCATATAAAAAAAGTCATATGGTCTAATGCACAATTATCGGTTCAAATTTAAAAATGTGAGACGAAAAACGATATTATTTCAATATTTAAAAAAAAAACTATCACGACTTCAATGAATTAAGCTTTTAATTATTAATTAGAGCTTATAAACAAAAAAAACTTTATGATACTTGCCAGGCAGATTATTTTTAAATATAATCATTGTAGTATACCTTTCTCTATTTAAGTTTTTTTTGGACGAACTAACACAGATTGGGCAGAGAAGCTGGCCTTGACTGCTTCACCGGATTGAGAGGTGGCATAGCTCTTAGGTCGCTTAGCCTGAACATCTATTTACGCGTTAGTAGTCCGATCCGAGGGAGGATCCGAGAGGGCCGAACCACGACTCGGTCGGTAGCTATTTTCTTGGCAAAAGACTATTGGGATTTAAGCTAAACTAACTTGTTGCCGAAGAATCTCCATCAACGCTCTAATCCTATCAAGGGGTGCGGTATTCCCATAAAATAATAAAATCGCGCAAGGATTTTTCGCAACCTCCGACGGTCGCGAATGGACGCTTTGTAGATTTGTAAATATCTAGCCTGTGCAACGGTGATCACGTCGTCCGGATCGTCGAGAATGTGTCTCGGCCTCCGGGCGACGTGTCTCAATTTACAAGTGGGGAGTCTTGTAAGTGGCGGCACTCACAAGAAGTTTATTTGAATGTTTGGTGGCAGTCTTGAAAAACCGAGATGCCTGCTTTAAGAACTGGGTCTATTTAGTCACACTTTTCCCTAATCACGCAATTCTTTAACCATTCAGTCATTCGGAGTCACACCTTGCGTGTGGTTATAACCGCATCTAAACGTCATTAATCTTGTTATTTTCACAAATAAGTAACATTCAAATGGCCTCTTATACTCTATGCACATAAAATCTCAACTAAAAGAAACAGGTCAAAGAAACATATTCAAACCGCAAAACCCCGAAAGCATGAAAACAAAAGGACTTAGAACTTCAATGGTCATCTAAAACAAATCAAGGTAAGAACACTTGGCGCAGCGCCTAAATCTAAAAAGTTGAACTATTCTTTAATAGTAACAGATATGTAAAAACATGAACTTAAATGAAAAAGGAAATATTATAATTTTAGTACTTAGTGTCGCCACATGGACACTAAGTAATAAAATTCAAATAAAAATAAAATTTAAAACAAAATACTGTATTATCCGAGTTAATGATTTTAAATGAAATATAAATAAATAAATAAAAAATAATATTTTATTTTATTTTAAAAATATATTAAATTGTCTATCATGTTCAATTTATTTCAGTTAGCTAGCGGCTTTATCTTCCGAGATATTCAAAGTTTCTTAACCGACCCTTTATTCCGACTATTTTTTTTTGGTCACGAGTGTACATACATTTAAACATTTCAATAGATCATATACATTACCGTTTACTGATGCTGCTGTTATGTACATGTGTGTAGCTGATGATTTTCACCCGCTCGAGAAGAGAATAGAAGAGAAATGAATAATTTTATATATTGTTAGAATTAAATTAAATATTTATTGATATAAGTTTATTGTTTAAATAAAATATATCCAAATACGAAGCTGTCTGGGTAAGCTAGTTACGTATATAAATTTTCTGTAAAGAAAGTAAGGTTTCTATTATCAAATTTCTAACATCGATCGAAAATATTTCCATTTCCTTTCGATATTTTATTTTACCACCGAGCGCGTGGCAAATAAGCACTTAAAAAAGCGATAGCTCTCTGCTGCTTGTTTTAAAAGAATCTAAGAGCTTATTTATACCATGTCCTAAATTCGTAGCTTTGTGATTTTCATTCACTATAATGCAACAAAATAGCGACGTAGCGTCTTCTCTCTTGTTACTTTTTTCATCAGCTGGCATTGTCACGAATACGTTGGCATTGTGCCATGGAAGCTCAAAGATAATACATGACCTATATTATCGCTGTGCACCATCATTGTAGTACTTCCTCTATACAATGTCGTGTCGAATAACTGTGTTTCGTTAGAAAACAGTTAGTATTTACTGGAAATTAAAGCTTATCTAATAAATCAAGTTATACACAAAACAAGTGTACAAATAAAAACAAAAACCGACATCAAATCGAATAACGAAATTGAATTATTCAGAACCTAACCAAACTTTTTTAAGCGATTTTCGCGAACTGTTCCACCGTTCGTTCGTGTAGGCGGCTATGGGTTATTTCACTTCACGCTGCAATCTATGTAGCCGCCAACGGTGACGCACGGTACAGATCGTAAGCCCTAGTGGCTGCGTTCTTACGTCTCATGAGATCACGAATATCAGAAAGCAGGACCCCAGGTGGTCGTCCACGACGGGTACCTCCTGTAAGCAGTCAGCGATGACCGTCTAAATGTATCTCGAGAGCGCGAGCGCTGCAAGATTGGTCTTGAGATGAGAATCTACGTTCTCAGGAAACGCTTCAAGTGATGGAAGCTGGCATCTTTCATTTGGGACTCATGTTTGTGACAGTCAATGACGGTTTTAATCAAATTCTCATCAAACTACCTTTATAATGCATCTTTACGCCCATGTCATATGTTAGGACCTAATATATACAGGCAGTAAATAGAGACAGAATTAATCGTATCTCTTTTGAAGTCGGTTGAAGAATCGCTTCCAAAAAAGGTTAGGGAAATAGCCAATAAGGATACCGAGAGCGCTTGCTGTCTTTGTCTACCATACGAAGGCTATAAAGGCGTGAAGGTTTTTGTTTTAAACCTAAATTTTGACGTCAATAAACTTAAGTCGGCATTAAGTACTATGTAGACTTACAACGGAACATTGAAAAGTGATTTAATACTTTAAATAAAGTAAACAGCGACATCTAGTTTATATTATCGCCTTCTGGCATGTACTTAAATTGTAAAGGGATGGATGCTGTAGAATAATCGAAACGTCACGTACACGAAATACGTAAAATTATTGCTACTTACGGAACGGTGAAATTAATGTTTCCTTTATACAAGACATAAATAGTACAAGAATAATTGCAGGTCGACGTTTCTTTTGGAAAACGTAACGTATGAATTTTATTGACGTTGCGTTATATATCGATTCGTTTTTTTGATGATACGTACCATATGTTTTTTTCTCACCCGCGGTTGACTGGTATAGACTGATATTATCGCATTAAGCCCGCCTTTGTAAAGCTTTTTGTTATATGCCTATAAGCCCTCCCAGTTGCCATGCTGAGTGTGGTAGCTGCGGGATGTCGAGCGGAAAACACCGGTGACCTTCTGTACTAGCCCCAAGCACGTCCTGGGAGAGGAGTTACTCCTCTCCGCTAGCTTTTTTAAGGCATTCCGTGTTGCCTTCCTCCTGGATCCACTTTTACGGCGACGAGTGCCTTCACCCTTGTCACCCGTGAATCCGACAGCCCCTTTTTGCGACAGGCAGCAAATACCTGTGTAAAACTTTTTTTTCGGGGGGTCATCTTCAACAAGATAACCCGCCTTCTGGACGGAAGACGGGGTTATGTGGGATTTTTAACCACTAAAAACCCCCCGGTGACCCTTCCACGGTACACGTGAGGGGCTCCGGATCTCCAGTGGAACGCAACGAAGCCCCTCTGCACTATGGTTTTAGGAGAGCAAGTAAGTTAAGGTTAAGGAGGAGCTCCTGTGCCCCCTGTGCCCCCTCGCAGTGCAAGGCGACACGGGCCAGCCGGTGTCGCCTTCTTCCCGGGTTTACTTCAGCGAAAGGCTACCAACCTTGTCACCCAGCGAAAGGCTACCAACCTTGTCACCCAGTGAACCCGAGGACCCTTTTAGTCGCCTTCTACGACAGGCAGGGGATACCGAAGTCTTATTCTACGAGCCCAGAACTACAGGGCTCTGTTAACTTAGTTTAAGTTATATCATATTACCTACGCCAAAAATATGGGAATACAGGAAAGAATGGAATGACACAGAAAATATATTTGTAAATAGATCTCTTTTCGTTACACTTTAAAATAAAATTAAAAAAAAATCAAGCTGTCCACCCTCTTGACACGGCACGCGGTTGAGTCTCCTGACCTTTTTTATTCGTTCCAAGTGGCTTCTTGGCTCCTGATATAGGTTACAGTATAGACTGAACAATAGTATAATGAAAATGAATAATAATTGAAATGAAATGAAATGAAATATTTGAAAAAAATATTTTACTTTTTACACACACACACACACATTTTATTTTACCTACATGCACATACACAAAAATATTGGATACATATTATCATATATTATTATACATATTATATAACATATTCTATAAACATTTTCTTACTTCGTTTTCGTCCTTCGGTACATATCTCCCTGGTAGACTAATACGTAGCCTGTATTAGGGAGATGTTGTACCTAACTCCGAGTTAATTATACTCAAATAATTACTATGATTGTGTATCTCTACGCACGTGTCAGAATCGTTGTTATATATTTATTATATAGATATATTTTAGTAAAATAACACGTCCGGTCGGGTGGCACAAGAATAAATTATAACACTAGCACATAGACTTAATAACCATAATCTCAGGTACATTACCTTTTTTTTTGTTAACGGGGAGGAAATCTTCATCAAGATACCCTAAGATATATTTCTAGGGGGAAAGCGGCGGTAATATGGGGTTTTTACCCACTAAACCTTCTCCGGCGGCCCTTCTTCGGTGCATGGTGAGGGGCTCCGGTATCTCCAAAGGAACGCACCGGAGCTCCTCTGCACTGTGCTCTTAAGAGAGCACGTCCCTAGTTACTTAGATTATGGTAAGTAGGTCGGGTAGTACATAATAATACACAATATACAAGACAAGGTTAATAACAACTTATGTACTGAGGCGCTACCAACGAACAACGGTAAGCGACGCTACCGGAGGAGAACAACTCTCTCCCAGAAGGAGGCTGACGAGCGGGTCAGGGAGGGGAGCGCAGAGGCTTCCCCCCTCCGCAGGCGACGTATCGGGGTGCGCAGGAGGCGTTATGAACGCCTCCTCTTGCCGCCCCCGTAATCCGAAGCGGGGCCAGGATGGGTACCTGGCCCCAGCATGCTTCGGCGTCGTCGGGACTTCTCTGAGTGCCGGAGAAGTCCCCTTTGAGGATGAAGTCCGGTCTTTGCCGGGACCGGCCGGTCGTTGGGGTGTCCTGTCGCTGACAGATCCGGGGCACCCCGGTCATAACGGGTGATGGCATTCGCGGAAGGTTTAGTAGGTAGGGGCTGCCCAGGCCGAGTCCCACACATCCCTCCGGGCCCACTCAGGGTACCGGAGGATGGTCTGTAAAAAGATTCCCCCGCGTGAACAAAAAAAAAAGGAGAACAACTCTAAGGGCCTCTATGAACTGTACCACTGCTCTTACACTATTGCGAGTCAACAACACGACTCCTCACAAATGCTTTACATATTTAATACTCTTTGGTTCTCATAGCACATACATTAACAACTTTTTGTATTATAACACACACAAACTATATGTTTCGAATAAACGAATCTGTTATAAACAAGGAGTAACTGGCAACCGCATTTGACAAACATATAATTTAAACATACCAAACGAATCATCGATAGTCAAAAGAACAACTATAATACGATTATCTGACAAACACTTCACTTGCGTAGTGAGCTGGTGAGAGCATTACGAAAAGTGTGTTGATATGAGTTAGTGAAGATAGACAGAGAATCACGTTTCGTATATTACTGCGAGCACACAGTTTCACTCTTTCTCGCATAGCCAGATAAGTTTCGTATAGCTAGTAGGTGGAGGCCCATTCTATGTATAACAAAGCAATTGTGTATTATCTTTTATGTATATATTACACGTATAGATGGAGCTAAACAACTTTTACATCTATTGTGGTCTAAGGCGCATTCGTTTTTAAATTTAAGCCCATCACCATGCCAAATGCCCACCGGGCATACATTTTTCACAATTGTTTTTTGTTTTGTTGCTGCTAATAAGCTATAAGCTGCCTATAACAAATTCATTTTATTTTAAATAACCGTATTAGTTTTATTGCGGCCAACTGTTTCAAATTCTGTTACTTAACCCAATTTACTACACAAAATTCGTCCGGAATTTAAATGCACGAACTAACGCCACCTGGTTTCTTTAGTAATTTACGTCTATACCTTCTAAGCTACTTTAACGTTGACCTGGATTTACGTAACACTACGTATTCTGTGATTCAATGATAAAATAATTCAAACTGTGAGTCGTATGTTTTGTTATCGTAACTATTAGGACGAGAAATGAACTATTAGACGATTGAAGCAATCGACCAAGCTCTGGTTCGGATACCATCTCTCCTTCCCCTCTTTTTAATCGTCTTCAAAAGGGAAGGAAGAGTTTCTCAATTCGTCGGTATAAAAAATACAGATTTATCATGATATATATATATATATAACATATATATATGATATATATATATATATACATAACATACACAACAGAGCTTCTTTTTTGTTAACGGGGAGGAAATCTTCAAAAAGATACCCCGCCTTCTGGGGGGAAGGCTGCGGTTATGTGGTATTTTTACCCACTAAAACCTCCCCGGTGGCTCTTTCCTCGGTGCATAACGAGGGGCTCTGGGATCTCCAGTGGAACGCACCGGAGCCCCTCTGCACTGTGCTCAATGAGTGCAAGGCGACACGGGCCATCCGATGTCGCCTTCTTCCCGGGTCCACCTTAGCGGACGACAAAGGCCCCCACCCTTGTCGCCCAGTGAACCCGAGGCACTTTTTAGTCGCCTTCTACGACAGGCAGGGATACCGTAGTCTTATTCTTGAGAGCCCAGAACTACAGGGCTGGAGATATGAGAGCTGTGGTGGCTCAGTGTTGTGAGGAAACCACCATGTCTTAAAAATTCTAAGGCGTGTGAAGTCTGCGCGACCGCTGCGTCTGTTTCACATGACCATTTTTAGGTTGTACTCTATTATTTTCTTCTTTTGATGCGGCCGTTGTCCTTGTCACCAGTCTTCCTGTGGTGTCGTCACAGTCATCCGTGTAATAGACACAGCTGAATGTGTGTAGGGATATCGCCACTACAGCAGTTGGACGCTGTCGTGCATTATTCAAATAAATTCGTAAAAATATCGTGCATTGTGCAAATATGCACGATCGCTTATTACTCAAACAGTTCGTCGTTCGCCAACCTCGAACCTACTATAATAGATTTCTAACGTTCCCCGAATGAAACATGAATTTTTAGCTAGCTAGAAAGTTTAGCTATAAAACTCTGGAATAGCTTGCCGATTGAGATTAAAGAGGCTTCGTCAACTAATGTGTTTAAATCGCGTGTATCAGAATTCTTCTCAAACAATGAAAAGTACAAACTGGTATATATACTATCGTTTATTTATTCCAGGTTTATGTATACTATTATATTCATATATATTGAGGTATCTATTTATTAATAAGTAAATGTATATTTATTTATCTATGTAATATATATTTGTTTTTTTTAACAATATTTTTCTTTTTTTTAGCGGCACTACCCTTAGTCTGCTCTTAAGCATTAGTGGAAGAAAATGCTAAATAACGTTAAGTTCGCCTTTGTACATGTATTTTGGTGCAATAAAGGATTTATCTATCTATCTATTGTAACTTTTGACTGGTTGAACCGATATTGTTTTTTTTTGTTTGAAAGCTGCAGCTTCCCATGTCAATTTGGTCCAATTCTAACAATTCCATCCATGAGAAAACCATATAAGACTTCAATTTTCATTAAGTATGTGAGCCCTATATGGACGAATAACTCAATATCGCGTCAACCGATTTTGTTGATTCATTTTTTATTAGAAACAATGTACTTTAAGAGAAGTTTGATGAATATTTTGATTAGGTTCCGTTCAATTCTATTTAGTAATATTCCTACGATAATTCGGAAATACAAAAAGCGCGTAATACAGTTTAAAGTTTGATTCGAACCTAAGTCGGTTTTTGTTTTTGCTCGTAAATATTCTTGCTAAAAAAGTTTTAGTTAAAAATATCATATATATGTCCCACTGTTGGGCATAGTTGTCCTATCTAAAGATCTATATCTACGTATCTAATTGGCAGACTTCACATGTCTTAGAAAATTCTCTAACACAGGTTTCCTCACGATGTTTTCCTTCACCACCGAGGGCTCCAGCACTTTATTGCAACTAACGAATTGACGCGACAATGACGGCTGTAGAGTATTCTGGATTTTCTATCGTTGGTACAAAACGTAATGAGACGACAACGACCAACTTTTGTCTTTCGTTTCCTTGATATCGTTAGATTAAATTTCCCAGCGGTGCACTAAACACTCCTTCCATTCTTAACGAACCGAATCTATGTGAATATTTAATACGCAGCAAAACGGAATTTATTACCGACCGCAAGGCGAATGTTAGTTATTTTAGGGGTACATGAATTTACAATTTTCGTTCAACTTTTGCTGTGCCCTGGTCAAGTTTAATTGAAGTCTTGAGCACAGGCGTAATTCTACAAACTACCGTTAGAGTAGCTTCTCATTGTACAGAACATTTTTCCATTTGATGTTAAAAGAAAGGATACGCAGGTACTTTGTGCCGCGAAAATATTTAGCACATATAAGGTTGTCAAATATCTCCCTTCCGCCTTTTTGTCTTTTGAATTTCGCGGCTATGTACAAAGCGCTACAGAGCTCGTATCTAGCAATACTATACATAATTTGAAAGGTCTTGACATAACCTACAAAACGACGCTATGCATAATTAGTTTGGATATTGCGTTCAACAGTTATAGACGTGTAGGCGGAAGGGAGATATTTGACAACCTATTATAAATAAAATTGGAGTGTCCATCACTTTTTACTTAATATATATGATGTATATGTACCGTACATATACCAGAATAATATATGTTTGTTTGTTCCCGCTAATCTCTGGAACGGCTGGCCCGATTTTGTACGGGACTTTCACTGGCAGATAGCTGATGAAACAAGTAGTAATTTAAGCTTATTTTTTATTTAACCGAATTCAAAAGAAGAGGTTATTGATCAGGTATATACTGTAAATTCCTTTAATATTACAAACAGCGAGTGGAACGTAGCGGCAACGGACCGCTGTCGGTAAATTAAGATACACATACTAACTAACCCGGCAAACGTTGTGTTGCCATCAAAATTAGTTTTAGTTATTGTTGTGGTAGTCAAAATATAAAAAATAACATTCTCCATCATAGCATGGAACATGGATCATGTTAGTTGTAGCAGTATCAAACGCTCATTGATCAATTGAGCATTTATCGAGCGGGATGAAGAAATGATTAAAATACTAAAATTACTACTAAAAAATAGAAGTTGGTGACATAAAGGTGAAAATTTTGAGTTGTATGTATTTTTTAATAATACATAATAAAAAAATAAAAAAAGATGTTAGGGGTGAATAACCCTTATCACTTGGGATATGAAAATATGCAGTAGCCGACTTTCAGACCTACTGAATATGCATACAAAATTACATCGGTCAAGCCGTTTCAAAGGAGTATGGTAACTAACATTGTGACACGAGAATTTTATTTATAATATATATAATCATCTCTATGACTTATCTAAAATCGAGCTAACAATTTAACTCTCAGAGCTTCGTTCACACATTCTACCAGTACGTGACGTATGTAGCGTATATTATTGATACAATCCAATTTAATATTTTTGAATTAAATAAATATATCGCAATAGACCTCGAATGAGTTCAAGCGAATGAACTCGGGCGATAACCGGGTCATTCTATCATATTCCTTTCACAAAGTATTGTTTGTACGAACAGCTTATATCAGCACATTTGAAACTTGACCAATTAAGACTCGTTGGCAGGGCAGCTAATCAGGGCCGGGACGAATTACATCGTGCCCGGAAATTTATCTTCAGCGCGTTAAGTTTCTTATCAAACTTTTTCTTCGAACTATCGTAGCGGTAGTGCTACGACCGTTCGTAGAACTACTACTAAACTACTTTTGTGTATCCTGAAGACGGTTCTTTTACTTTTGCCTCTCGTAGCATTTAATCGCCTTCTATCTAATGACCCTTGATATATTCTTTATCAGTCTAATCATTATACTTAATCCTGCCTCAGTGTCTTAAGGTCACTGAGCTACGGGGGATTTTTTAAGTGAAAGCTTCTTTAGCTGCGTTAAGCACTTTGGGCTGGAGGGGTAATATTCCCTATATTATAAGTTCACCTTACAGATATGCCAAAGGATCGGTGACATTGGATTGCCCCCGGCATGGACGTCACACTGCGTGCGTGACAATTTCACTAGCGCTATTGCTTTGGTTCTCAATAGTGCATTGCCATGGGCACGAGGTATTCAAAACCGTATATATATTTTTTTCTTTATTCATTAAAAATGATCTGTGGCACTTTGTTTTAAAGTTGCCAGCATTATTATATTCTTAACCCATTTTGTTGGTTCTAGAAGTTAAAACTTCTTTCGTCGCGTTGAGCACTTGTAGGTAGAGCAAAATCTTATACGAGTCATCGACATGATTATGTTATTAATTTGTCATGATATTGTAAAGTCCGTTATTTATCTAATAAAAAAATCCCAGGTGTGTGGGAGTAAGGCGCTTGGACGTTAAATTCGTGACAACGTATCCTAGGAACACACGTTATTACATCTAAATTGAAGTATTTAGTTAAGAAATGATAATCATATTTTCTTCTACTTCACTGAACAAAAATTTGCGTTCTCTATCTCTCTCAAACCGCGCTTTCGCTTACACACTTTGAACACACACGTGCATTACCGGCAATTCTCGGCTCGAGCGTAGCGGGACATTTTGCGCGACTGACATCCAGTTTTCATCAATTTATAAGACGTTGTCACGTCAATAAAGCGTATAAACATGTATATATTTGTTGCTCGGGTAATTTAAGTTACAAATTTTAACTCCTATCGGCAATTTTTTAATATCATATTATATGGAAGCAATTCCAGCTTTTATCATTGCTTTATAATATAGAAAAAATGGTCTAAAAATAAAATACACCCTCACCTCGATATCAAAGCGTTTTAACCATCAATCGAAAGTCAAATCCATACATAAATGAAAAAGTTCCTACAAAAGCCATATTCAACCTTTGTAGTCAATATGATTCTTTGAAATGAAAAAGCGGTTTCTAGTTTTTTTCTGTCAGGTCATTGCTCACTCGTTATAAGCGAAAAATGTTTTAGGACGGCGTTAATTAACTATTCAACCTGTCAGTTCATTTTTCAAGCGAGTCATTCACAAGTTTCAATTTAGTGTTTAGGATGGAAACATTTGTTTTTCGACGAACCTACTTTGATTGGTCAGGAAAGCTGAAAGGAAAACAGATTTGAAAGGTGGCAGATCTATTAGGTCGCTTAGCACCCGAAAAACGTCTCCCTAAAAGTAGAATCAAACTTTAAACGATATTACGCTCGGACGCCTTCTTTGTATTTCCGAATCATCTTAGGAATATTACGAAATAGAATTAATCTGACCTTAACCAAACTCTCATCGAACTACCCTTGAAGTTCATCCTTTCCAATAAATAATGAATCATTGAAATCGGTTCGCGTAATATTGAGTTATTCGTCCATTTGTCGCTTACATACTTAATGAAAATTTAAGACTTTTGACAGAAATGGATCAAATTTATACACCGGAAACGGGAGATTTAAAAAAAGGACCATCAAAATCGGTTCACCCAGTCAAATGTTTTGAGGTAACATAAAAAAACATACAAACGTATTGACAATCTCCTCCCTTTTTGAAGCCGGTTTAAAACGCTAAGTAGTTCAATTTGTTCGGAAATATTTCGTAGACGTATTGCGCACGGTCTGTTACTGTCAACGAAGATTAGTCGTAACCGAGAAGATAGATTACGTCAGGCTTAGCAGACGCGGAGTGTTATGTGTCGTTTGTGTATAGTTATTTATTAGGCGAAATTATTTGTCCTTTCAGCGCCAAGACGTCATCTGAAATGACAACTTGGCATTCATAGATTCTGCTAATAGAAGTGAAAACTTATAACTTAGAATTGTAATATTAAAATTTGAAATTTCTTCATGTTTCAATTGAAATTATCTACACAGATAAATATTGATAATTCACATTCACACAGGTTTTCACATCTTTTGGTACTCCGAGCAGCAATTATATAGATGTTTACATGGTTTATATTAGGACGGAGCCGTGGTAGCTCAGTTTCCGGGCGGTCGCCTTATGTTGCATGGTACGCAAGCAACCTTAAGCGTCATTATCCTAATGGTTTAGGGTTTTTTTTTTGGTTTAGGGTACGCCCTGCGAATCGTAAGGTCGTGGGTTCGAATTCACCATTCGACTATTGCCGTGAACCATGTCCTAGCACAAGCTTAAACTTGGAATGGTTAACAAGATTGTTAGTAATATTTCGGAAAAAAAAATATTGCTAACTTTCTTATTAAAAAAAAACAAAAAACACTTTTTTCCTTAATACACACTATTTCACGCTCATGGACACACTCGCACATACACCCTCGCATGCACCCAACACACTATTCTCTCCACAAACACATTCAATCACCTATTTACGAGTAGTTCCTGAGATAAACTCGGAATTAGGTACAATATGTCCCTAATACAGGCTATGTATTAGTCTAACAGGGAGCCGAAGATCTGTAAAGGAAAAATGTATAAGACAGATGTTTGTATGTAAAATTTATTTTATTTTATTTTAATAAAAGATTTTTTTTTAATCTGATTTCATAAAACCTCAGTAGACCAGAACGATGTTCAGTTATTCAGCCAGCGAATACAGACCATATATCAGGTCGTAAATGTCAATGATAAACAATTAGATAAATTTCTATCGATCAAGGTTTCAATACGTCGTAGAATACATTATAACTTTAACTGTACATTAGGTAACAGTAATGTATCCATCAATCCACAAGGGCTGCGGTTCGACGAGTAAATTAATTCATGTGACTACACTAACTCAAATTAGTTACTTAGTCGAATTTGCTTGACATTTAGTGATTAGGGTATTGACTCTGGGGATGACGGTGTTGTTAGATAGTTAAATTAATATATATTTATTTATTTATTTATTATATTAACCCCCTCCCTGCGAACAAGCATCATTACATTTGAAATAACAAATGGGGGGGTCATCGGGCAAAGCAACCGCCAGTTGGGTCTTCTCTACCGTATGTGAAAAACTGTAATAACTTGCAAACCAAACAAAACTAAAAAAAAATCTATTATCAGGCCTATGTAAATATCTATAAGTATAGAAAATCATTTCTACTTTTCTTTGTAAATCAGATAAGAGTATCTGAAGATCATGAAGGGAATCACATTCGAAAATCGTTTAGAAATGCTCACAGAATGTCCAATGAGATAGATAAAGAGACCGAAAAAATTAGGACGCTTAAACTCGATCCGGTATGCAAATAGACGATGTTACAGCTTTGATTACATTCAACGAGGTCGAACGTAGGAGAAATTGAATTTTATACTACCCTCTTTTTATTACTGAAGTGTAACTTCGATTTTTCCTTAATTTGTTTTTTAAATGCAAACAAGCTCATCTTATGTGATTACCGTCGCTCATGAACATTCGGAAGAGCTGCAGATGCGTGGCTTTCGAGAACTAGGCTCGTTAAAGGTCCGAAAATGTACTTTCGGAAACAATGGCGACAGTTGATTCTACAGGTTAACAGTGCTTGGAAATGCACCGTCGTGGAACGCCAACCATCAACATGGTGTCGATGGAATTTGGAATATGATAGATAATGCATATATACAAGGTCCATGTTAGGTCTGTGTCTGTGGTCTTACCTTATCCGTTAAAAAACAACATTGAATAATGTTTTAAATCATAATTTCAGTTAGTAACGTCAAAGAGCTGAAGATCTTCGACATCAGAGCTTGATGTGTAAGTCGACTTTCCTCCGCGGAGTCTAGGGTCGTCGTACTGCTTGCAGGGTTGTTCTGGTTGTTTCCAAAATCAACGTAAGCCGGTCCAGTGGTTTTTGATTCATAGAAGGGTTGCTTCAATAATATAAACTCGACCAAATAACCGGCACTGTTCAATACTATATGACTATATAGCTTCTGCTCAAAAGCGTACACCCTTTCCCTTATGAGGTTCCGTCACTCAGTTCGCTGAGCTGCCATATCTTTCCACTCCGACGTATTTATACGCTTGTCGTCTGAATTAGACGACAAGTGTGACACCTTGAAGGCGCGAGCCACGAGCTGCCATATCCTATAACATCAATAACGGTGTGCTCCCAATGAGGGCGCACTTTTACAAGGAAGAGTGGTTATGCAAGCCACATGAGGGCACACTCAAGAGCCGCGAGACCTGGCTCATGACATGTCAGTCCCTAAGCTTCGCCGTAGCCGAAATCGGCAGGACATTATCATCATCATCATTATTTAGCTACGGGTCATTATCACAAAATTTGATTACTAGTTAGATTTTTATAGCGTAATTAAGTAATACGATAATTACTGATCAAATTATTCTGTCCACAAGAATTTTTTTTTTTTATATGAAAAGTGGCAAACGAGCATACGGCTCACCTGTTCTTAAGTGATCACTGTCGCCCATGAACATCCACAGCACCAGAGGAGCTGTAGGTGCGTTGCCGACCTTTGAAATAGGAATAGGCTCGTTTCTTGAAGGTCCCTAAATCGTAAACGTTCGGAAACACCGCTGGCGACAGTTGATTCCACAAGTTGACAGTGCGTGGGAGAATGTTACGCGAAAAACGTACAGTCGTTGAACGCCAACCATCAAGATGGTGGCGGTGGAATTTCTGCCAAGATGTGCGGTAATGGAAATCGGTAGCTGGGATGATTCCGAACAATTCCTCAGAACACTCCCCATGGTAAATGCGATACAGGATGCAAAGAGAACTGACATCTCTTCGCAGACTCAGAGGGTCGAGTCGATCGGAAAGACCCTGATCGTCGACTATTCGAGCAGCTCTACGTTGTACACGGTCAAACGGAAGAAGTTGGTACTGGGGAGCCCCGGCCCAGAGATGCGAACAGTATTCCATGTGAGGCCGTACTTGTGCCTTGTAAAGTTGCAGACGGTGGGCAGGCGTGAAATACTGTCTTGCTCTACTGAGTATGCCAAGTTTTTTGGAGGCCAATTTGGCTTTGCCTTCCAAGTGACCACGAATTTAACTGGATAAATAAATAAATAAATTTCAAATTCTTGTTCATAGTAGGAATATATCATACAATATTTTTCATAACTCTGGGAATAATAATTTGACCCCATTCGAGAGAATGAGTAAAAGGAACTATAAAAGGGGCTGGAAAGTTTTTGTACAAAGTTTTCGTAGCAAAAAGTATAATTTTTCATTATAACGAATGACCGAAGGGTCTTGGGGAGCAAAAACTAGTAAGATTTCTACCAAGATAGTTGAGTAACATAAATTTTACTTTGACGTATATTTTATTTAAATAAATATTACAATGAAATGATACAATATAAAACTATCAACAATATATATGTAGATTTTTTATGGGGTGTAAACTTGTGCTTGACCACGATCCCACCTGATGTTAAGTGGTGATATAGTCGAAAGATTTATTTATTTATTAAAATCAACAAAAATTATAACACCGTTACAGATAATACCAATATGATGTTATAAAAACTTAGTTAAATATATATTATTAAAATTAAAACAAATAAAAGCTGCTAATATATAAATATAGTAGAGTCAAACACCTTCTACGCATTTGTAGGCAGTTTCGATAAACACAGACTCAGTGCAACAAAATATATCAATGTGCAGTGAGATGGTATTAACAAACCCAACCGCGCGCGACAGCGGAGAGTTCCTGGACAAGTTAGTCCTGGCGACAGGCAGTAGGAACAATGGTGGACGACGGCGCATGCACGCGTAACTGTCAGGCGTCCGCGACTGTAGCGCGGCCAGCACTTCTGGGTGATGAACCCAGCCCCGCAGCGCCCTCCATGGTAGTACGCGCTAGTTTAGTAAGCGCTTATTCACTCTACTCTTGAATACTCCCGCGTCGTACTTGGACGGAAAGACTGACACCGACAACTTGTTCCACTCCTTTGCTGTACGCACGGTGAACGAAGACTCAAATCGCTTCGTTCGGATGGGCGGAACATCGACTATGAAAGGGTGGAGACCCGCCGAATGTCTAAACCCTCCATAGAATCCAATGCCGCGAATTGGTATTTGGTACACCTGCCCAGATATAACAACATTACTCCATACAAAGCCGGATCTATGCTTTATATATAGTCAAAAGCCGACCAGGTTTGAAGTACCACTGTACCTTTGAAAAGATTCGAAGCTTCCTAGCAGGTGCTTTAATTTAAGTAATTAAGGCAGACCGGCCTGCAGCCTTGTAGTTCTGGGCTCTCAAGAATAACACTACGGTATCCCCTGCCTGTCGTATAAGGCGACTAAAAGGGGCCTCGAGTTCACTGGGCGACAAGGGTCGGCAGATCGTGCTTCCATCGAAGACGATCTGCCCAATGGTTGGAGGAGCATAGTAATGAACAGGCAAAGGTGGAGGGAATTAGAGGAAGCCTATGTCGGAAGACAGCCTGACCGGGACTGATGTTAAATATTTCGTTTGCATACCGATAAAAATATATATAAAAAAAATTATTATAGTATAATTATGTGTAGTTAGTATAGTTTTATGTTTATTATACTAAGGTCAGGGAAAATAAAGGCAATTTTTTTTTTTTTATTGTTTCTTTACGCAGTAAAAAGGTTAAGAAGAAAGTGTTAATTACACAAAAAGTTACACTTTATTGTTGAATAACAAACTAACAAACAAGTGAATGCTTATCAAATATTCAGAAACGAAAAAGCTCATCTGAGCAGTGGAAAGTTTTACAATCCCCAAAGCATCTTTATTTTTTATTACTAATACATAGACTGCCAGTGTATTTTTATACATTAAATATTTTACTTTTCATGTTCAAGGAGGTTTTATAGTGTTAGATAAATATCGTGGTTCGGCCCTCTCAGACGCCCTCGGAGCGCAATGCTTACGTAACATACGAGTAGTAACTGTCCAAGCCGACGTCACTCCTCACCGGGGGGACTTGCGTCGAGTTACCAGCGGTACAGGTTCAGGCTAAGCGACCTAAGAGCTATGCCACCTCTCAATCCGGTGAAGCAGTCAAAGCCAGCTTCTATGAACAATCTGTGTAGTTCATTATAAAAAAAATCCCAGGTGTCTGAGCGCAGTGCGCTGGGACGTTAAATTCGTGACAAGGAATCCTAGAACAATGAGCACTAGGCACAGACTAACAATAGACCGAGTAGAACTGGTCGCATATTTTTTTTTGCCGTATCTTGCACTATCGGCAATTCTTGGGAACTCTCGGTTTGAGCGTAACGGGACATTTTGCGCGAATGAAATGAAATCCAGTATTCATCAATTTATAAAACTTCGACACGTCAAAAAAACATGTTAGATAAACAAAAGACAGATAAATAAAATTTCATGTGTGTTAACGGCAACACTGGTCCTTTGTCTATGTCCCTAGCCAGTCAGACTTCTACGAAATGATCTGTTACTAAGCATCGGTTATCAAACTTCTTCATTGGTTGAAAAAATTGGACCGGAATAAAAAGCTCGAATTGTTATTATTCGTAAGGAATCATTATACCGTCTAAAGATTGTTGAGAAATTCACCTCGTGGGATTCGAAACAAGGAATAAAATTGTTTTTTTTTTATTACGATTTTTGTTAGGCAGCCCTGTAGTTCTGGGCTCTTAAGAATAAGACTACGGTATCCCCTGCCTGTCGTAGAAGGCGACTAAAAGGGGCCCCGGGTTCACTGGGCGACAAGGGTGGGGGCCTTTGTCGTCCGCCAAGGTGGACCCGGGAAGAAGGCGACATCAGCTGGCCCGTGTCGCCTTGCACTGCGAGGGCGGAGGGGGGGAGGGAGTAACCTCCCCCCTCGGGACGTGCTCTCCTTGAGCACAGTGCAGAGGGGCTCCAGTGCGTTCTTCTGGAGATCCCGGAGCCCCTCGTCATGCACCGAGGAAAGGGCCACCGGGGAGGTTTTAGTAGGTAAAAACCCCACATAACCGCCGCCTTCCCCCCAGAAGGCGGGGTATCTTTTTGAAGATTTCCTCCTCGTAAACAAAAAAAAAAAAGGATTTTTGTTAGGATCATAATGTCTCGGACAAATTCGGAGTTTTATTAGTATATAGTTAGGGAAGCAAGTTAACTAAACATCGGTCTTTTATAGTGGATGAAAACAGTTCGTTAGGAAATACGGCTCTGATGGATTGAATTAGAGATTGTGCTATAAATGAAAATTGTCGCTTCAACGTTAACCTTACACCGTATTTATAAAGAGTGTAAATATAATGGAAGTTATTGCCGATACGTAATAATGCGCCATAGTGATAAACAAGAAATGGACTAACAGCCTGTGGGGAACGTACCTACTCGCGTAAACCTTCCCCGGGGGAGGGACGAATTATGTCGGGCTCTCACCGACTAAACCCACAGGGTGTTCCTCCAAGGTCACATATTGTGACAGGGCTAAAGAAACAGAAAGACCTCCGCGGTCCCGCCTGCGACTTGACGCCTTTCGACATCTCCTCTCTCATCCGATGCCTTTCAGACAAGGCGCACCCGATCACTTAACTTCATCGTGGGAGGTGGACCACGGCTACTGAGCCCCCCCGGCACGACAAGCCGAGAACCTTTCGAGGGGATCAATTATAGTTCCTAGACTGACTAAAACCAGTTTGTTAGTTGCAAATGGTTTGACATTTTATAATAATAGGTAATAGGACTATCAGACCGTAAGTCGTACCACTTTTCTATTGACCTATCACCGCTATGTTTTCTCGTGTCATCCCATTAACCTTGTCTCGTAATGTACCCTGCTGAGTATTATGTCGTACACTTGCTCAATGTCTGATTGTAATTACACGGATCGTTTCTTGCACGTTCCGAGTACGCGAATTGAAATTATTTTGATTGCTTTCAAAGCTCTTATTAAATGGTGTCATTTGCAGTGACATTTCTTTGTGAATTTAGGAGAGATATAATAAGATTATCCGATATTTGATCCTTTTTTTGATCGCTACCCATTGCTGAGGGCGACAGGTGTTGCTGGAATTCTATTTGATCGGATTTCTGGTCCGATCGATCACTTTGCCAGCCTTTTGCCTTCGACCGTCACTACCAATCTCTTCAAATTGTTGGCCTTTCTTAGTGTAATGGAGTGCACGATAGATATCGATATTTCATAAAATATCGATATATGGACGCGATATATCGCTTCAATTCGATATTATCGAATCATCTAATATCAATTTTTAAATCTATATATAACTATATCTGTCTATAACTGTTGAACGCAACATCCAAACTAATTATGCATAGCGTCGTTTTGTAGGTTATGTCAAGACCTTTCAAATTATGTATAGTATTGCTAGATACGAGCTCTGTAGCGCTTTGTACATAGCCGCGAAATTCAAAAGACAAAAAGGCGGAAGGGAGATATTTGACAACCTATTATTTCATCCGATATACGAAATATTGTAAGAAATAAAACCCTCACTTGCGCAAAACGCTGCTGTCATGTAGTATGTTACTACGCTCCTACTCTTCACGATGGCAGGACTCGTTGTATAAATTTTATAATCTTTAATGTAATTTTATGTAATATCCGATATATATCGTGCACTCCTAGTCGGAGACGCAAACCTAGTGCGAATTGGCAGACTTTACATGTCTTAGAAAATTTTCAAACACATGTAGTTTCCTCACGATGTTTTCCTTCATCGCCCAGCGTGTGGTAAATTAACACATAAAATTGCAACGAACAATCCTTGTGGTCGAACCCGGGTTGTTAGCGTACTAAGCAACTAGAAGCAACAGCTTCGACGGCATAAATAGTGATTGTACATTCATCCTTCAATGTTTACTATCTATGTAAGTATAACTCGAAGCGTCAACATCATACCCGTGAACGAACAGCTATAACAAATAAAAAAAAAACATCCCATAGAGAGAGAGGAAAGGTGAAAACTTTTTTAATTTTTCCCGGAAATGGAAAAAAAAACACAACGCCGCTTGGAACTTTGCCCAGTTCGCTGGAATTTCGCGATTCGTGTCGCAATTGTGTCGGAACATTTCAGCAATAAAGCGCTGCATTGTTTCAAAATTAATGCTTCATGCGGTGTTACATGGCCTATATTACTTCTAGCTCTCACGTCCTTTTAACCCTAGCGCTGTAAATGCAGCATCTTAAGCGCTATATATATATATATGCTTTTTTGTGATCATTATTAATTAAATTATTTGGTGATCCCCATTTTTCATCTGATTTATAAAAACGATTAAGCACTGATTATTATCAATATTACAAGTATCTGGCCAAATTGAAAAATGCTAGACGAAAAACGATATTATTTCAATTATTTTTTTGACATTATTCACCACTAAAATGCCTTAAAAACCAAACAAAATATACTGAAATTTGGCATAATATTTGGCATTTTAGATTATAGAATGGAATCGGTCAAGCTGTAATAGTATTGTTTTTTTCTAATAAATTAAAAAAAAAGCATCGTGAGGAAACCTACATGTCTTAGAAAATTTTCTAACACATGTAGTTTCCTCACGATGTTTTCCTTCATCGCCCAGCGTGTGGTAAATTAACACATAAAATTGCTACGAAAAATTTTTGTGGTCGAACCCGGGTTGTTAGCGTACTAAGCAACTAAAAGCAACAGCTTCGACGGCATAAATAGTGATTGTACAGTCATAATTCAATGTTTACTATCTATGTAAGTATAACTCGAAGCGTCAACATCACGAACAGCTATAACAAATAAAAAAAAAACATCGCAGAGAGAGAGGGGAAAGGTGAAAACTTTTTTAATTTTTCCCGGAAATGGAAAAAAAAAACACAACGCCGCTTGGAACTTTGCCCAGTTCACTGGAATTTCGCGATTCGTGTCGCAATTGTGTCGGAACATTTCAGCAATAAAGCGCTGCATTGTTTCAAAATTAATGCTTCATGCGGTGTTACATGGCCTATATTACTTCTAGCTCTCACCTCCCTTTAACCCTAGCGCTGTAAATGCAGCATCTTAAGCGCTATATATATATATATATATATATATATATATATATATATATATATATACATGCTTTTTGTGATCATTATTAATTAAATTATTTGGTGATCCCCATTTTTCATCTGATTTATAAAAACGATTAAGCACTGATTATTATCAAAATTACAAGTATCGGGCCAAATTGAAAAATGCTAGACGAAAAACGATATTATTTCAATTATTTTTTTGTGAATATTCACCACTAAAATGCCTTAAAAACCAAAAAAAAAATTGAAATTTGGCATATTAGATTATAGAATAGAATTGGTCAAGCTGTAATAGTATTGTTTTTTTTTTCTAAGAAATTAAAAAAAAGCATCGTGAGGAAACCTACATGTCTTAGAAATTTTTCTAAGACATGTGAAGTCCGGCTATCCGATCTAGAGCCGCGAATTTCATTCTCAATCATATTACCTTATACTCTCTTCACAGAAGGCCTGCGCCCAGCAGTGTGACATACTGTAATTTTAAATCTATTAACTCATAGAAATATAACAACTTTTTCTCTTAACAGTACTTGAATTGAATTACGTCGAAAGTATAATGAAAAACGAAAAAAGACTAAAACTGCAGTGGAAATGGGAAAAGTTTGTTAATTACTGAACCGGCGTTTGACGTACCGTTTGATGACTAAGAAACACTTTCACCAATTCTGTCGTGAGTTTGTAAAAGCTCCGCCTATCAAATGGCACGTAACTGAGTACCTAATTTATCTTTTGATGTAGTTTTCGAAAAATTTATAAACTCTTACGTCCTTTCAACTGTAAGAGGTGTTTTCAACTGTGTTTTTTTTTAAAGAAAGCCAGAAATTTTTATTTTTTATATCAAAATAACTAACATTCTTGTTAACCATTCCAACTAAACTTAAGCTTGTGCCAGTAGATGGTTCACGTCAATAGTCGAATGGTGGATTTGAACCCACGATTCACACCCACCTTACGAATCGCAGACTGTATCCTAAACTTTATAAGGCGGACGCTTCGTACGTAAGAAATCCTGAGCAAGTGTTTTAGAATTAAATTTTTTCCGGTATGTTGTGGCTTACCACTTGTCACATATGGGCCTTATAAGGATATAACCTGTTAGAGTTAAAATTACGTAAGAGTGAAGGAAATCATCATGAGGAAAGCTACATGTTAGGAAATAGAAGACTCGTGGAATGTGCCAATCCACACTAGCACTCCGTGGCGGACTGTGCCCTTAAACTCTTTACAGAGAAGCCCTGTGCCCGACAGTGAGACATATATATCTGTTACTGTTTTTTTGAAATGTGAAAATACAAGTATATTTACAAATAAAAACAAAAACACGACTTTAAAACGGATAACTTGTTGGCGCAGGCCTTCTCTGTAAAGAAAGTATAAGGGCATAGTCCGCCACGCGGCACAGACTTCACATGCCTTAGAAAATTTTCTAAGACATGCAGAGTTCCTCATGATTTTTTATTTTTATTTATTTATTAAAATCAACAAAAATTATAACACCGTTACAGATAATACCAATATGATGTTATAAAAACTTATTTAAATATATTTTATTAAAATTAAAACAAATAAAAAGCTGCTTGATGTATTGACAATAATATATAAATATATTAGAGTCAATCACCTTCTACGCATTTGTAGGCAGCTTCGATAAACACAGACTCTGTGCAACAAAATATATCAATGTGCAGTGAGATGGTATTAACAAACCCAAACGCGCGACAGCGAAGAGTTCCTGGACAAGTTAGTCCTGGAGACAGGCAGTAGGAACAATGGTGGACGACGGCGCATGCACACGTAATTGTCAGGCGTCCGCAACTGATGTTTTCCTTCACCGCCGATTTCGTGGTAAATTAGGACGTATAATTGCAACAGCAAATTTCTTGGTGTCGGCATCGGGGGGTCGAACTCAGGTTGCTAGCGTAGTATGCAACTTGAGCCCGCCCGGACACTAAGCGACAACGGCTCGGAAGATAGATATAATTTTATTGTACACTAACGTCAGATAAGAAGCAAAAATATAGAACTAAGATACAGAATTAGTAATCTAGTAGTCTAGTAGCCAGGCAGTAAAAGTTTGAGGAATGAATAAAGTCGAGCTTAAATATATTATTCTAAAACCCTTGTGTGCTTTTCGATCTTATAGTCAAAAGTTGAGTTGAAAATTTGGGATTGAGAGATTTCCGCATGGAGATGCACTTTTACTGTCTTTCTCTACTCCACTGTATTTTTAAGTTCATGTACTGTTGAATTTGGTATGACTACAATTTATTTATAAACATTTTTACTAGAGCCCGTGTGAATTATCGTCGCTGTCAGTGCTCATCAACAAATTGTTTTAGGTCTGAGAAGTCCCTTCGAGTAAGCTCGAGTCGACAGACAGATCTAAACACCGGGAAACGCCGGTTTTATAACGCCTCACTTTGACAGTTTGTGTTATATTCCCGTATTTCAGTTGGCATCCCCTATGCCCCAGGTGTGTTCGATTTTCAATATATGAAACTTCAATTCTGTGATGTTGTTGTGAAATCGTAAAGGAAGTTTAATCTGCCATGCGTAATGTCAATTGAATAAGAAAAGCTGGAGTATGGTGAGAGAAAGTAGGAAAATATAACATATTCTTAGTATCTTTTTGTCTGTGCAAACAACACCGCCATTTTGTTTCGTATTATTGAAGTAAAACTGCTTTACGCACGCTGAAATGCCTTACGGTGTAGATAAGACAGTGAAGTTAGAAAGAGAGTTAAGTATCGTATTTTGGGGCAAGAGAGAGAGGAGAGGACATCATTCTCTCTTGTACAGTCGTATATATATTATGTATTTTGTATACCTATATACAAAAAGAAGCTACTTACAGGTACTAATTTTTTTGCAATCCTTATCCTTGTTGGTATGAGCTTAAATTATTTACAGTAATTAAATGCCTACTATATTCACTAACCTATTATTTATATACATCATCTTAATGTTTATAATCTTAACATAGTAATAGAAGATAGATGATAAGAGAAGAGGAGAAAGAAAGAGATGAATGAAAAATATCCCTAACTTTGGGGGAATTAGACATAGCATAGGCAGACTATGGTCAGAGCAAAAAAGACAAGGGGCAATAAAACTCTGAAATTTAATACATAAGTCAGTAGTCATGCCTCATGTTACATAAAAAAAAATGTTTATAATCTAGGTACTAAGTAAATCTTAATTTATTAAATGTCGAGCACACGACCACATCTTTTCAATAATGTTTCAGTCTTGCGAAGTGTAAACAGGCGACTGTCAAAGTTGGCGTGCCGTCCGCCATTTTGTTTTGGTTATAAGCAATTCATTAAAATGGCGGATGACTGGCACTTCGCTTAGAAAATTGCCTACAAAATTAACGCGTGGAAGCCTCTACTAAAATGTATACGATACGATAAATTAATCACATTGTTCATTAATAACTTTTATAAACTTTGGAATAGCATTCTTTACAACATACCGTCATAATGGATTCTTTAAATGTGGACTGACATACAAATAGTACCAAATTATTTTTTTTTGTTAACGGGGAGGAAATCTTCAAAAAGATACCCCGCCTTCTGGGTGGAAGGCGGCAGTTATGTGGGGTTTTTACCCACTAAAACCTCCCCGGTGGCCCTTTCCTCGGTGCATGACGAGGGGCTCCGGGATCTCCAGTGGAACGCCCCCTGTGCCCTCATAGTGCAAGGCTACACGGGCCAGCCGATGTCGCCTTCTTCCCGGGTCCACCTTAGCGGACGACGAAGGCCCCCACCCTTGTCGCCCAGTGAACCCGAGGCCCCTTTTAGTCGCCTTATACGACAGGCAGGGGATACCGTAGTCTTATTCTTGAGAGCCCAGAACTACAGGGCTGAACTAGTACCAAATCAGTGCCAACACTGCACTACTGACTTGAGTCTTCATTCCTTTACGTATAATCTCGGACCCTATATAAAAAATAAAAAAAAAACAAATCTGCGTTTGACCACACGAGTGAAAGAAGAGAAATAAGAACTTTAGGTCCATCTATATGTATGTATATATATGTTTATATATATATAATGCTGCGCTCTCTTACTCCTATAGTGTGATACCTACAATAGGCCTGTAGTGTGTCTTAGAAATACGAAACGCAACTCTCTCTATTCCTATCTTCACTAACTTATATCTCCTTCTCAACTTCCTTTCGCCTCACCCGATCACACTATACGTAACGCTTTTGTCACGCATTCACCGACTTACTCCCCAAGTGTTACGTTAAGTCAACAGTGCCAGTAACATGGCAACACTTTCGCTCAAGTACATTATTTTATGATAACAAGTTAATTACACTATTAAATTCACTCTATAACACTTCAGTATCAAGTTATTACTTAAGCTGTTGTTAGACCGTCTGCAAAGGAAATACGTGACTTAATTTTATTAAGAATTGTAATATCGCTCACGACTTTGGGTAGTCCTGGACACCGCTGAAAATCATTGCTGTCGCATTCTTGTGTCCAATATTGGCATAATATCGTTTATCCTATTTGTCCGTTTTTTCTTTCTTTATTTTTTTTTATTTATGTTTTGCCTCTTTTAATATGTTTCATATTTTGTTTGTAATGTATTCGAATGATGCCAATAAAGAATTTGTCTGTCTATGTCTTTATACGTACCGTTAACTTATGTTACATGTATTATGTAATACTTCGCGATGCATGTCGCGTTTAGAATAATTTAATTTAGCAGCTATACATTGCAATTTTCAAATTCTAAGACATTATTTACTTTTAAATCCATATATCCTGTATATAATTAGATTTTTTGGCTGTTTTAAAGTTGCCAAAGTAAAGATCTTTTTATCGCACTAGTCAAATGATTTCTGTCTACCACTCTGCTAGGGCTAGAAAGGAAAATGGAAAGAATGAATAGTGCTAGAATGGAAATCTCAGTTTGCTTTACACGAAGCTTAATAAGACGTGGAGCGAGTGAGGTGTATAAGGATCGTACTAAATTAAGGTCCGTGATCTCTGCCTTTCCCTCCAGGTGTCGGGCGTGAGTGTTTATTTGTCACGGGTGAGCCCATATATCAGCCCATATAGCAAGTGGTTTTTTTTTTGTTCGTAGGTAAACAAAATACGATCGAAACAAGTGAGAATTATTGTTATCAATATTTATAAGATATGTATTAATATTCATACATAACAGGCATTTAATACGATATATTTTCAATATT
Source organism: Meandrusa payeni (assembly GCA_029286785.1). NCBI lineage: Eukaryota > Metazoa > Arthropoda > Insecta > Lepidoptera > Papilionidae > Meandrusa > Meandrusa payeni. The sequence goes on from JAGSMX010000032.1 coordinate 4,448,463, forward strand.
ATGTAGTATTATTGACCAGTTTCACCTTTCGTTGCAGTGTTCGAGCTTAGCGCCTGCATAATTACTATCCGCAATGCAACATATTGCAAATTTCCCGACTAAGAAGTTTGTACAGGCGTTTGATTTGTTAATTTTATAGCCCTTGTATTTTATGTAATCAGTATTTAGATCAATAAGTATAGTTAATAGACAAACAGGCATCAAAAGTTAATATAGATAATTTACTTTATATTATTTATCGTATTATGGTAACTAAATAATAATTCGTCACAAAATCGACGTAATCATTTTGATAAGTTTGAATTACGTTATATAGTAAGAGACCACCCGTCTCGTTGTTGTTTTATATCGGGCCGCTATTAATTAAGATTGTAAAAGCATTTTCATTCCTGTCCTGACCGTGTTAGAGTCAGGACAAAATTTAATTAAAAACTTTAAATTGTAGTCTTTCGAGGTCCGTCGTAGGTCAATCGAAATGAACATGTTTGCTAGATTGTAAATATACAAATGATCCAATCTCATTTGCCTTAACCCATGACGAAACCAATTTACGACATCGGCTGTTTACAAAAAAATATATGTACACGAAACTTGTAATTGGATATTTCTTTCCGCTCCAAGTTTCGTGTCCGAGATGCTACGGGATTTAAAATATTTACAAAAAAAATAGGAGCTCCAAGCAAATATTTGTTTTATACTTCAGATATAAGTCCGCGAAATTAAAAAGTCCGTGGAAAATGTTAATAGAAATTACAAAGTTATAATTGAGTAAAATACGTTTAGGTAATACAATGTCTAGTCGGTCGCCTTACGTTCTAGAACAATCTGTCTGATTCCCAGTTCTGATACGATTGCTAGCAGTTTTTCGCTTATACACGGAATTGTTTGCACTGTAGCACTGAAAACCTGACACTTCTGGGTTGGAAAAATAGAAAATTTAAGATTGATTTACCACGAGTTTGGCGGTGAAGGAAAACATCGTAAGGAACTCTGCATTTGTGTAGTCTGCTTTGTGAAGTCTGCCAATCCGCACTAGGGTCGCGTAGCGGACTATACCCTTACTCTTTACAGAGAAATCCTGTCGTCAACAGTGGGACATCGAAAATAACAATCTATACACGCTAACTCGAATTACGTGTATATTCTGCTAACTTGAGGTAATCAGCCCTGTAGTTTTGGGCTCTCAAGAATAAGACTACGGTATCCCTTGCCTGTCGTAGAAGGCGACTAAAAGGGGCCTCGGGTTCACTGGGCGACAAGGGTGGGGGCCTTTGTCGTCCGCTAAGGTGGACCCGGGAAGAAGGCGACATCGGCTGGCCCGTGTAGCCTTGCACTGCGAGGGCACAGGGGAGGGAGTAACCTCCCCCCGGGACGTGCTCTCCTTGAGCACAGTGCAGAGGGGCTCCGGTGCGTTCCACTGGAGATCCCGGAGCCCCTCGTCATGCACCGAAGAAAGGGCCACCGGGGAGGTTTTAGTGGGTAAAAACCCCACATAACCGCCGCCTTCCCCCCAGAAGGCGGGGTATCTTTGTGAAGATTTCCTCCCCGTTAACAAAAAAAAAATCAAAGAAAATAAATAATATAGGATAAATATAAATGGGAAATTTTCACGAATTAATTTACTATTAACGTAATACTAGCTTTGCTCCGCGGTGTTACTCGCGATTAAAAACTATTTATTAAATTATTCTAAAATGAAACTAGCCTAAGTTACTCCTTATGACATCAGTGTTCCGTCAAAGTCGGTCCAGTCGTTTCAGAGATAAGCCGGAACAAACCAACATTAAAAAATGTTATTTTGTTATATTTACCGTATACTCGTGTATTAAAAGCGGTTATTGTAATATTCAAAACAGACATTCCAATTTTATTTATTTGTATAGATAAAAGTTATCACGTTTTGCCTTTTATAGGCCACTACTAGAAAGTACCGTTACATGAGTTAGGTTAGTAGAAATTTGTGTCGACACATAGGCTGTTATTTACCGTTTTCGTCTGCCCTTCTTTTTATTAACGGGAGGGAAATCATCAACAAGATGCCTCGCCTGGGGGAAGGCGTGTTTATGTCTTACCCACTAAAACGCCCCGCTGGCCCTTTCTTGAGCATGATAACGGGCTCCGGGATCTCCAGTGCACGTCCCGGAGGATGTTAATTCCTCGCCCAGCGCCCTCGCAGTGCAAGGCGACACGGGCCAACCGATGTCGCCGTCTTCCCGGGTCCCTTTGTCGCCCCATGAACCCTCGGCCTACAGGGCTTTCCTCTGTCCAAGTAGTAGCAACCCTTTTATGAATATTTATTTTCACAAGATAAAATTTTCCTTTAGTTAAGATGGAATTCAATTAGACAAGAGAAATGACGGAGCGGGCCCGGCACAACACCATACCTCATCAGATTGTCTCAGTTGTTCCAAATAATAGAATTAACCGAACGCCGCTGTACGTAATTAGATTTCTGTGATCTTGAATATTTTGCACCGTGATACTGTAGAGGGCTTCAAAGTTTCACAATGTGACGTCACAACAATCAAGTTAGCCAAAGGAGACCTTTTCAACTGACTTCGAAAAAATAGGAGGTACTCAATTCGTCTGTATGCGTTTTTTTATTACGTCATAACTTTTTTTTTGGCGAACTAACACAGTTGGCACAGAGAAGCTGGCCTTTACTGCTTCACCAGATTGAGAGGTGGCATAGCTCTTAGATCGTTTAGCCTGAACCTCTATTAGGTGGTAACTCGACACAAGGGTCCCCCTGGTGAGGGGTAACCTCGGCTTGGACGGATACCATTAATACGCGTTAGCAGTCCGATCCAAGGGCACCCGAGAGGGCCGAACCACGAATCGGTCGGTTGCTATTTCACGGATAATCTAAGAGACATTCGAAAGCTAAACTAACTTTGAGTGCCACTTCGGGAAGCGTTGGCGCTGGGAGAAGAAGTGGCCGAAGAAACTCCAGCAACGCTCCTAACATTTAAGGGGTGGGGCCTGCCCATAAAATAGCGGTAACGCGCAAGGATTATTCGCCACCTCCGACGTCGGTTCGTGTACTTTTAACTCGGTACGCTGATCGGCACTTGAACGATTGCAACATGTGCCACCTCTCAATCCGGTGAAGCAGTCAAGGCCAGCTTCTCTGGCGAATCTGTGTAGTTCGTCATAAAAAAAAACGAACATAAAACAAATATATATATATATAGTCCACACCGTGACCGGTTACGGTGACCTTGACTAGCTTCGGGCATGAGCCCTGATATGGCTTGCGAAGCCGAACTTGATCTTAAATGCTCGGTTGCAAGTAGCACAATATAGCTGACCGGTGATATGGTAGGTGTAGTTGTAGGAGGACTTGGGGCGAGATTTCCTTTAGCGGCGTTTTGCGTCTAGATCAACGAGACGGTTCTTTTCGAAATCCGTCACACCTGCTTTGATCACTTGTCATCTAAAACAAATACAGACGGATTGAAACCATTTCTAAAGTCGGTTAAAAAACTGCCAACTATTCCAAATTTTAACGTTCAATTTCGCCGTCCTCTCCCGGCACAGTCTAAGTGCATTAAATGTACTCTAAAAAAATAAATCCAAGAGAGTAGTTCGGCTTTGCTTAGGCACTAGCTTTGTGCTTGCGAAGTTTTGCGCACATTTTTTGGCATATCTCCAAGAGCTTTCACCTTAATTATCATAAGAGGAAGGAAATGAAAAGAGTCTTGCACATTTTCTCATATATTGTGCCGTTTATAAAACAAAAAAATGCTCTTATGATATTACTGTATGGCGGTCTTTTTTAGATGGAACTGTTTTGTTTTTTTTTTGTTAACGGGGAGGGAAATCTTCAAAAAGGCGGCGGTTATGTGGGGTTTTTACCCACTAAAACCACCTCGGTGCATGGTGAGGGACGCCGGGATCTCCAGAGGAACGCACCGGAGCCTGCACAGCACTGTGCTCAAGGATAGCACTTACCGGGGGTGAGGTTACTGCCTCCCCCCCTGTGCCTTCGCAGCGCAAGGAGACACGGGCCAGGAGACACGGGCCAGCCGATGTCGCCTTCTTCCCAGGTCCACCGTCGTACGACAAAGTCCTCCCTTGTCGCTCATTGAACCCGAGGCACCTTTAAGTCGCCTTCTACGACAGGCAGGGGATACCGTACTCTTATTCTTGAGAGCCCAGAACCACTGGGCTGACGCATTTAATAATCTTATTAAAGGTAAAAGAATCGTGTAATTATATTATAAATTAACTAGTTCGACATATTATAAATCTATTATAAGGTAAAATAATCCAAAGGGAAACGAGGTCGAGTCGTTAGTATTAAGATAAATCATAAAGTTAGATTGTAATGTTAGTTTTTCCGCTTTCCAAGCGAAAGGCGTGACAACAGTTATAAATAGCCCGAAACAACTTCACAGAACTGGTATACGAGGGTATAACACGCGAGGTCCACTTCAGCTGGCGTGTTCTCCAGCACTTAACGAGGCCATCCTTCCGACTTTATATTGATTTGGCCTGATTTCTGTTCCCACTGCTTAAACAAAGTATCAAAGACGCGATAAAAGCTACAGTAATGACGGGGCAACCTTTAATTTCTCGTTCACAGTACATTTGTGAAGTAAAACTTCTTTCACACGCCTGACTGTATCACTTGGTGAATTCATTCCTCCTCCTTGCGTCGTTCCCCTCATTGCTGAGGGTCGTGACCTCCACGAATTATGTGGCGGACGATCGCTTGCCGCCTGTTGCGGTCTTTGGCGGTGTGAAATGCCTCGTGGATTTCCCGTGTTGGTGCTAATTTGGGCCAAATTCAATCCCGCAGTACGTCTAGAAGTCCGATGGTGGACAGGGGATGGGGGAATTAGATCATGTAGTTCCTGAGCACACTCTCCAAACTGCAATCTGTAGAAAACCGAAAGGCTAGATACCTTACGCCTGTGCTCAAGACTGAGCAGATTGGTTTCAGCTGCGTCACCAAATGGCCTCTTTGCCCGCCTCTCCACCGAGTCCAAAGCTGCGAGATGGCATTTAGCAGCGCCTGCCCAAATGTGCCAGCAGTATTCTACACATGACGGACTTGAGCTTTATAAAGTGTTAAAAGCTGTCCCGCAGAGAAGTACGATTGCACCAAGATCCCAAGTTTTTGCAGCTATCTTAACTTTAGACTCGATGAATCGTCCATAGTTTAATAAAAAATGATGACTTACACATAAAAAATGGGTAAATGCCGTCTTGGGCTTTTTAATTAGTTTGTTTTTTATGAAATTATTCTTCTGTTAACAGTTGCTTCGCACAAAATTATATAAAGTCTAATAAATGTGAACACAGCTAAAATCACAATAAGGGCTCTTTAGAAGGTCGAGGATATTACGAGTGCTCACAATTCGCTCGACGGAGATCCGATAGCTGAAAGTTCGAACTTCAGTTTGTTATATTCAAATCTTTTTTAAGCCAATGATACTGAAAGATTCGAATCGCATTCGCAAGCGTCCTGCCGCGACCGTCAGAGGTTGCGATCTCGTGATACCGCCGTTTTATCAGTAGAACACACTTGTTTGATAATTATGCATTTTATAAGCGTCAATAGCCTTCTGGTTTAGGGTACGGAATGCGAATCGTAAGGTCGTAGGTTCGAATCCATCATTCGCCTATTGACATGAACCATCTCCTACCACAAGCTTATGCGTAGTTGGATTGGTTAACAATAATTTTAGTAATATTTATGAACAAAAAAGAAGTATTGCTAGCTTTTTTTTTAGGAGCATTACTGTTGTTTCTTCAGCCATTTCTTCTCCCAGCGCCAGCACCTGCTAGCTGTTTAAATGTACCGATCCGATCGTGGTTGGGCTCTCTAGGAAACCCTTGGTTCGGAATGCTAATGGGATTAGAGTAACTGTCCAAACCGAGGTGCCTCTCTGGGCACTCTCTCTTCAGCCTTGTAGTTCTGGGCTCTCAAGAATAAGACTACGGTATCCCCTGCCTGTCGTAGAAAACGACTAAAAGGGGCCTCGGGTTCACTGGGCGACAAGGTTAAAAACCCCACATAACCGCCGCCTTCCTTCCAGAAGGCGGGATATCTTTTTGAAGATTTTCTCCTCGTTAACAAAAAAAAAATAATGCTATGAATATATAGCCGGTCCATATAGACTGACGACCTTATAAGAATAGCTGAAAGTGGCTGGATGCGGAAAGCGGAGAATCGTATATGGTGGAAGGCATTGGGGAAGGCCTATATCCAGCAGTGGGTAGACACATGTTGATGATGATAGAAGCTAGAGTTCCAAACTACTAGTGAACTCCTAAGAATCGTATGAAAGCTTGTTGATTGTGATTTGATAGGCTTATGGTAATTGCAAGACCAGGTAAATACTTCATGAGGACGACGAGCACGAGTGTAGAAGAAGAAAGAGAATACAGAAAATAACTAAATGGGAATAAATAAAAGAGAGCGCACTTAACGATTGATTTGATTTGAAGTGAGATCTTATATTCTCGTAAATATACTTGTCACTTTTACATAATTTCTCTTATGCTTAACTTACAAATTCTAAAACTTATCTATTATAATAGGTAGGTATTTTCGATTTTTAGAATATTTAGAATACCAATAAGGCATAAATTACACCAAAATGATATAATAATAATAATATCTTTATCCTATAATAATAATATCTTTATCCTACACAGCTATGGTCACAGCTATGGTTTCTTAAAATAATGTCGTCCTGTCTCCTAAACTAGGAAAATCTAAATTATAGGAAACAGTACCCATTCATTATGTTTCAATTGTGCACAAATTAGAAATATCCATTAATTTTACATAATAATTAATATATAGTGTGTGTGTAACTGTGCGTGTGTGTGCATGCGTGTGAAAGAATGTGTGTACCACAAGTCATAGAATTTTTCACACTTTTCATATTCAAGATCCTTTAACCAGTTGCTTATAGTATCTTTTAATTTAAATAAATTTATTAATTTTTGTTTCTTGTTGATCATTTTATAACGTATTATAATAATACAGACCATGATAGGGACAATTTAAAACAATTACATTGGGATCAATTTTACTATCGTAGAATGTTACTTGACTTTGTTGTTCTAATAATTTATCAAATTCTTGATTCCTTTCGTAATAAAGATTAAATGGTACAGCAACCTTTCCTTTATTCTGATGTGACGATGAATAAATTATATTATTAGTTGATTTTTGGATAGCATTCATATCATTAGATTTTTTACTAACGATATCGTTAACGCTATCTCGTCTTGGGTATTTACAACGGTTAAAGCTATAATTACTTAATCCTCTTCCAAATTCGTCTCTGTTAAGAGTTGAAAGATAAATAGAATTTCCAGTATTATGATGATCAAAATAAGAAAACGGACTACCGATTCCAATAAACTTATCCAAATTGTTGTTTCTCTTTTCAGTAGCATGCCATATTTCGTCGTCAAATTTCTCAATCGTGTAATTATTATTATAGTACATAATATTATTATTTAATTCTTCATTATTGATTTGTTTTGTAACATTTGCAATATCTGAAAATAGCTAAGAACATAAGAAATGTTTATTTTCAGTCAATGCAAATCAAAATTTGCCATCAAGTGGGCAAAATTTCAACACATATACTTGGAAACAGCTTGCGAGCCGCTTACAATCGATCCTTATTGTAATCGCTGTGGAGACCTATGTCGAGAAGTAAATTTTCTACGGGTAAAACGATGATAATATTACTTGGACATTTTTTAACTGCTTGAAAGTAATTATAATTAAAAGTTGACTATATGAAACAAGGATTAAGTTTGGTATCGAACAGGAGATAGGATAGGAAGAGACAGGTGATTGGTGTCAGGTAGCAGATGACAGTTATGTAAGTTTTTGTAAGTTACAGCCTTTATATATGTAAGATATGTATCCCACTGTTCTTCTTTTCAGAGAAGGACTGCGCCCAACAGTGGGACACATATTCATTATTAATATTTTTTTATACTTTCTAAGCAAGTGCTTGATCACGATCCCACCTGTTGTTAAGTGGAAATGCAGTCCTGAATGCTAAGGCGCCCTAGCTTAGTAAATGCCTATTCTCTCTTCTGTATGTTCTAAGATATGTACTTGACATGACTTGTAGGAAACCTTCCTCACGATGTTTTCCTTCAATTGATGTTTCCGTAGTAAATCAACAGATAAAATTGCAATTTTTAGTAATACTTTTATTTCAATCCAATAGAATTCACTAAGTATTTGTAATTTTCTTAGAGATGTCTTGTGTTGTGCGTAAACAGTTACAAATAACATAATAGTAACTTAATTATAAATAGGACTCTTCAAAATGCTTACCATCTTTTGCCTGACAATTTTTTATGTCTAATATTAGGTGTATTTTTTTAATATTGTCATCGTTATCTCCAGATGTTTCATTCTTATAGTTTAACGTTTTAAGAAGTATTTCTTTCAATAAATTATTCTGCTCTTGTAAAATTTTTGTAACTTGATTTTCTTCCTTTCCACTTTCACTTTTTGCACAATCTAAATTGTCACTAACTAAATCATTCTGTGGATAATCCATCTTATCCATGTCACTTTCCGAGCTAATGGTATAGTTTTCATGTGGTGGATTTGTAGTATCTATTTCTTTTTCATTAAGAGATTTACCTAAAATTTTCAATAACGGGATAATAGCATCATCGAAGAAATGTTCATCGTTAATTATAGCGTGAGTGATTTTCAGTTTATCAACGTTTTTATTATCTGCTTGATTGTTTTCTAGAACCAGACTATGCTGCTTTTTATTTTCGATGTTATTTAGATTTTTTCGTGATTTATCTGCGTCATAAGAGATTTTCTCTTTAGGTTTTTCAATGTCACTGCCTCCATTTCTAGAAGTTTTCTTTTTATTCAATCTTTGTGCTCTAGTAAATGTAGAATCCGAAATATTTAGTACACGATCACCCAGAAGTTGTAAATTATCGTTCTGATTTGAATTTAAGACAGTCCCCGGTTTCCTTTCATCGTTATCAACCAAGAGTAGTGGAACAGGTAAAGGTTTAGAGGAAGGTAAGATATCTTCAACTTTGGAAACCGCAGGGACATTTTGAGACAATGGCTTTGTAACACCATCAATAAGTAGATTCAGTACATCAGGTTTAACATATTTACTTCTCTCGGTATGTCTTAAGGAATCGACTTTATTGTTAGATTCCTTTGTAACTTCATGCGATCTCTTAAACCTTGTTAAAAAGACCTGGGTAAAAGAATCAAAAGATAAGCAACAATGACAGTATTACCATTGCAGACTGATCAAAGAACACCTTTTTTCGTCCGCCAGCAGGCGACGGACTCGCCCGAGTCAATCGCCTAGAGACCTTATGGACAAGGATAACAAGCAGTGCGCGCCCACCCAGCCTCCAGCGGTGGATTTGGTTTTTGGCTCCGCCAACAACTAAAGGGCCGCAACGGGAGAGTGGCCCCTCCCGCCGCAGTTCCACCGCCGTCGCAACCGCGATGCAATACCTCTCACACCTCGCGTAAGATAGGGAGAGTGACAACGACACACCAATACTTCACCGAGGGTGACCAAGGTTACTGAGCGCCCCTTCGGGGGGGAGTCGCCTCGACCTCCAGTGTGTGTTTGAGTGTATGTAATGCGTGTTTAATATGATGATAATATATAAAAATAACAATTATATTATTTTTCTTATTTGCGTATAGTCTTGATTTTATAATTTTTAATTACAGTTGACATTCTACTTCAATAGAATGAATCGAAATAAATCCACGCAGACACAGGGATTCCAATGACGAGTCGTTATCGTACAACAGAAATATTTTACGTTCAAAAAAAGAAGGAGGGTGTCAATTCGACTGTACTTTTAGAGAAAAGAAAATACTTACATTTTTATTTTGGGTTGCAAAACAAAACCCCGTACAGATGATAAGAGCTATAGTTAATACCTTTGCCAACATCTTTATAGCAGGTTCAATTATTTCGCTGTTCGCTACATGTACTGTTAGTCATGATTCTACAGATTGAAAAGCATTATAGTATTTAAAAAAAAACTTCTAATCTTTTGTTTATAGAACTTACTACGTTCCGTCTATAATCAATTTGCTTTGGTCGGGGTAAACATGTCTAAACCATTGCTAATTATGTTTATACTTTTTAAGAAAATGCTTGGCTACGATCACACCTGATGTTAAGTGGTAATTCAGTCCTGGATGGTAAGGCGCACTAGCTTAGTAAAAACCTATTCACTCTACTCTTTAAAATACCCACATTGTAATCGGAGAGAAACACAGACGCGAGCAAACTATGCCAATTCTTTGCTGTATGAATAATGAAAGATATCTTTTGTTCACATTTGAGGTATCACAAGAAAAAGATGAAATTCAGCAGTGTAGCTTGAATTAGATCTTGTCAGTCCTGTAGTTCCTGTCGTTGAAGGCGACTAAAAGGGGCCTCGGGTTCACTTGACGACTTTAGTGGCCTTTGTCGTCCGCCAAAGTGGACCAGGGAAGCAGACATCGAGCCCGTGTCGCTTTGCACTGCAAGGGCACAACCCCTAGATTAAACTCCCGCCCGGGACGTGCTCTCCGAGAGCACAGTGCAGAGGGGCTCCGGTGCGTTCCACTGGAAATCCCGGAGCTTCTCACCATGCACTGAGGAAGGGCCGCCGGGGGGTTTTAGTGGGTAAGAATCTTGTTGAAGATTTCCCCTTCAAAAAACAATCATGTAATTCCTAAGCAAACTTTCCAAAATGCATTCTTTAAAACACTGGAATGCTAGCCACATGACCTATGCTTAAGACATTTTGCACTATTTGGCATATCATGGTAAGCTTATGCTATGCTATGACTTCTAACTAAGAAGGTATGAATAAAAAAGTGTCTCGCGCACAATCTATGTAATCATGTGTTATATAAAAATTCAACTACTGTATCGTAGATCTTTCGTACTATTGGATAGAACTCAAAAACAGCAGAGATCGCGAGAACTGATAATGTAATGATTCTGCTTATTCCCCGCACCAAATCCAGTCTGCTTGACAGTGGAGAAGACTTCCTTAGAGACTTTGGCTCGAAGATCGCAGCTGTCGGTGGTGTTACCTGTAACAAAGTTAATATAATTCATTGACATAATAATATATATTTTTTTAATAAAGAAAGCTAGCAATATTTCTTTTTCTTTTCAGAAATATTACTAACAATCTTGTTAACCATTCCAACTAAGCTTAAGCTTGTGCTAGGACATGGTTCACGGCAATAGACGAATGGTGGATTCGAGTCCACGTCCTTACGATTCGCAGGCCGTACCCTAATCCATTAGGCTATTGACGCTTCATATATATATATATATATATATATAAAAATACACATATACATGATATATATATAAAAGAGAAAGTGTTTCGGTATGTTAAATTTAGGCCATATAGGCTCCGAAACGGCTGGACCCATTTCAATTAAACTTTCAGGGAATCTTCAGATTGACCTGGCGAGTAATCCTGTAAAGTTTGGGGATCGGAGCATTCTTTTTGAACTGTCAGCAATACAGCTTTTATTTACTATGATGATATTCTATTGTTTTATAAAAAAAACATTGTATTGACACATGCGTTGTGTATATTTATGTCATTATGAACCATATGGAAGTACAATGGAGTATATTGAAGTATAATAAAGTACAGTATAAAAAGGAAATACAAAGAGGACATCCGCACGTACGTCTGATTCCATTTGAAGTCGGTTTTTCGTTTTTGATCGATAATTTACTTGTAATTCGCTCGATAGCTTCTGCTATCTTTGTCAGAGAAATCATTCTTATCTTACCACTAAATAATCACAAACGAAGTACCAATAAAAACTTAGTATATAACATGTTCGTCAGAGGGGAGCTAACTTTAATACATCGTCAAACTTAATAGTCCATATCAAAACCATTACAACATTGGATAGCGTGAATCTTCTTTTGTTTACCTGGAATACAACGCCCGGCTCTATTTTAGACGGCACGTGTTTGCGACGACTTTGAGAACATTCCTGGAATATTTGAATGTAAAATACATTCTACTAATATTATAAGTGTAAAAGTTAGGATGGTTAGATATTTGTTAGTTAATCACATAAGAACGGCTGAACGTATCTGAATTAAATTTGGTACAGAGATAGATTATAGTCTGATATAGCACATTTTTTTTTTGTTAACGAGGAGGAAATCTTCAAAAAGATACCCCGCCTTCTGGCGGGAAGGCGGCGGTTATGTGGGATTTTTACCCACTAAAACCTCCCCGGTGGCCCTTCCTCGGTGCATGGTGAGGGGCTCCGGGATCTCCAGTGGAACGCACCTCTGCACTGTACTCAAGGAGAGCTCTTCCCGGGGGTTACTCCCTCCCCCCCTCTGCCCTCGCAGTGCAAGGCGACACGGGCCAGCCGATGTCGCCTTCTTCCCGGGTCCACCTTGGCGGACGACAAAGGCCCCCACCCTTGTCGCCCAGTGAACCCGAGGCCCCTTTTAGTCGCCTTCTACGAGAGGCAGGGGATACCGTAGTCTTATTCTTGATAGCCCAGAACTACAGGGCTGATAGTCTGATATAGCACATAGGCTATTTAACCGACTTCATAGGAGGTCACTGTCCACCATATGCCTACGCAGGATACTAGAATACTTCGGTCACATTGGCAGATAAAACAGTGACAATTTGGAAAGGCTGCCTGTAACAGGTTTAATTGACGGGACAAGGCCGGCGAGTTTGAAGCCCGACACGCTGGACTGACCAGATCCGCGCAAAGGTCTGCCGCACGCCCCTAAGGAAAATGGCGACGGATCACCAAAGACAGACTGATCCCACGAGATGATAAATGGCAATTATTTTACCAGTACAGCTATAAAACTATGGAATAGTTTGCCGATTGAGATTAAGGAGGCTTCGTCAACTAATGTCTTTAAATCACGTGTATCTGAATACTTTTTACTCAAACAATGAAAAATTACAAACTGGTATATTTATTGTCGTTATATATATTCCATGTGTATGTATATTATTATATTTATATAGAAGTATCGATATATTTACTATATTATATAAATGTATATTTATTTATCTAAATAATCGTTTTAAAACGCTATTTGTAGCGGCACTACCCTTAGCCTGCTCTTAACCACTAAAGGTTAGCTGGAAGAAAATGCTAAATAGCGTTAAGTTCACCTTTGTACATATTATTTGGTACAATAAAGGATTTATCTAACTATAATCATGACCCTCAGTATTGAGGTAACCGACGCGAAGAGGAGAAAAGCGGAGGTACATAATTAATTTAACTTTTTTTTATAATAAATAAAAAATGCGACTGCGGGTTTGTTTCTTCGCTTGTATGTTTGTAATGCTTTCACGCTCTAACTACTAACCTCTCTGATTGTCATTTTTGTATACACGAAATACCGAAAAGGACACACTTTTTAATCTGCATCATACTTTTAAGAGCTATAGACTACTTCTATTAGAACTGGCTGTCAACCTACACTAGTAGGGAAGACATTTTAGGAAAAAGATACAGAGTCAAACTCCTCATTTGCCTTGGTTCCTGAAAGAAACAAGTAGAATGCATATCACAACGGTGCATAGATTGAGGTCGGGACATTTCTCTGCAAAAATTTTTGCGCATCGGATGCGATGCTGACTCATCGAACTGTAATATTGGTGGTGGATGATGTGCACCACATAATGGAGGAATGTGTTTACATGAAGCGGAAATAAAGTCATTAATAGATAGCCATAAACTGAGGGATTTTTAATGTTGCTGTCTGACCCGACCTCAGTCCCTCTGAGGAAGCTGGTGGCTATCGCCATGCAACATTGATGACTTTCTTTCTCGGTTCCTGCGACCGATACGTGTGTGTACCTTATATTAGGGTATGATGGGCTGACGTGCCTAAAAGGGCAAAAATCCCCAAAAAAAAAAGAAAACAAAAAAGAAGATAGTATACAGCAGGGTATAGGAATATATCTACAATAGGTTCCGTCCCCAAAATACGACATATTTCAGCAATACTGGTTATTAGATGAGAATTTAAGGCCAGTCCCCGTTATGTAACTCCCATGAAAATTTCGGAATTTTTTCACTCACCTTTGCGACGACCTCGACATTTTCCGGTTTAACCTCGGCGTGTATGGGCTGCGCGTTGTTAGTCACGATGTCAAGGGCGCCCGCCGCTCCCCTCTTGCGTCTTCTAACATTGGAGAGCTGTTGAACAGTCAAGCATTGGAACACCGTGAAATATTAAATCAATTGATTCAGTCTTACAGCTCACAAACATACATGGTATAGCTTAGTTTGAAAGAGGATGTTGTTTGCAATTACTACGAAACCACTGAACCTAAATTGATGAAACTTTCAGGGAATCTTCAGATTAGATTAACAAATAAGGAGGGAAATTTGGAGACGATCGAATGATCAATGATCTAACTATAGCTAATATGCTGAAACAACTGACAAAATGAAAACTCACACGAAAGTCATCTTGCCCGAATACGAAGCAGGAGAATGTTAAAAACAAAACGTTTAGTCTCATTTTCAACTAGTCAGCATTTTTAAATGTTCCAACACATTTCTTTGAGCTATAAAAATATCGATAACATAAACAATTTTATTAAAATTTTATTCTTGATATAGTTGCAACACATCAAATAATATAAAGAAACAAATATATTATAAATGACTTAAACACATACACTATATTCCAATAGCAAGTGATTGTGTTGTTAATCTTTTACTATAAGCTTAATTAAAAGAGATCAGAATTCGTTTACAAACAGAACATGTTCAAACTTTTGATAATTTTACTAATCTCTGTTACGCACGGACATCAGAAAGTAAGTATTCAATAATTCTGTAGCCTTAGCTAAATGATGACAGTACTAAAGTATGCTAGCGGTCGGCACCATTAAAATAACTATTTATAAATTAACTGTCAGTACTTATTTATCAGTGTTTCTTATCAACTGCCAAGCAACCATGTAACAACGGAATGAATGAATGAATATACTTTATTGCAAAACAATTGAAAAATACGCTATAGAAATAATAAATTTACAATTTTGGCATTGTCTTATCACTAAAAGCGCCCTTCTAGACAACCTTTATATAGACAGAAGGGATTTAAGTGGGTGATTTTGTTTTTTTTTATTTTTATTTAAACTTTTAAACAAATTACACAAAATATCCATATATCCATTTATAAAACATACATATTTATCAAAATATACATATACTATTAATAATATTAAATAATAATAATTTAACAATACATAAATGTAATATGTATAAACTTTATTTTTTGTATTTCCAAATTAACTTAGAAATGTTACGAAATAGAATTAACCTGAACCTAACCTACTCCCGGGGAGGAGGTTACTCCCTCCCCCCCTGTGCCCTCGCAGCGCAAGGCGACACGGGCCAGCCGATGTTGCCTTCTTCCCGGGTCCACTTTGGTGGACGTCTCAGGCCCCCACCCTTGTCGCCCAGTGAACCGGAGGCCCCTTTTAGTCGCCTTGTATGACAGGCAGGGGATACCGTAGTCTTATTCTTAAGAGCCCATAAGTATAGGGCTGCATTAACCCAACCAAACTCATCAAACTACCCTTGAAGTACATACATCCTTTCCAATAGAAAATGAATTTTCGAAATCGGTTGGTGCGATATTGAGATACATTTATCGCGTACATTTTTAATGCAAATTTACTTGTATCGTTTGAGAAGGTTGACCCAGTCTAAAGTTATAAGGTAAAAAACATTGAAAAAAAAAACAGACCAATTGAGAATTTCCTTTTTGGAAGTGGGTTGAAAAAAAACGTCGGCGAGTAGTAGAGATTAATGTCTAATCTGTCAGTGATTTAATTTGATATCGATTTTTAATTTTACTCTTAAGAGTATAATATACTTGAATATTTTTATATCAGTAGCCTAATATTACTGTAACGATTATTCAAATATTCACTGTTTCAATAACCTCACAAGTAGTGTAAACTTCCATTGACGTTCAATAGAACGAATCGCCTTTGAAATCTTAACGATCCGCAATCCTTGGACCCCAATCTCGGCGTAATCGTGCCTTTGACAAATGAAATTTCAGCCTCAGGCAATTAGGGGCGCGTTTCTAATGGCGTGTCCTATATCATATCCTGTGTCTATAGCGTGAAGTAGTTCGATTTGTAATCGTTTTTACTGTGTTTGTTCGGTTACACATTTTTCTTTCTGCTATTTTTAATTTTTCCGTCATCAGAGAAGCGACCACAAGTAATTGGTCAAGTACAAACAAATACAAGAATTGGTCGTTTAAAGGTGCCTTAAGTGCTGTATATTTTAGCTAATCAATAAATTAAGGTCTTTATTTAATTTCCTTTCCACCACTTCTATTAAGATGTGTTCTGGAATTGTTATAAATAATCATATTATTTTTCAGAAAGTACAAAATGATGCAGACCTTCAAGCCGAATATATGCCGCAGGATCTTAATCCGACCTTTGTTTCGAAGGTACAGATCTATCTTCTAGGTGTAGCCGAGCCATGATTGAATTAAAATTGAATTGAATAAACTACAATAAACTAGGACGCATTAGACAGGTAGCTCCGGTTTTTGTCACCGGGCCTGTCGCCGAGGCGAAATAGTGAATGTTATCACGACTCCATCTCGCCCAAAGGACTGCTCACCATGGGAGATGTTAGTCGATAGTTGGCCTCTTGTAGGCCCCCGTAAAGTTACTGATATAACTAGCACGCTTCCCCGGCAGGCACTTATAAATAACTGTATCTCCTCCCATGTATCGAGATAGTCTGTTTTCTTTGGGAACAGTTTCATAGATAATAATTGTTTCAGGATGAACCATGGAAGGCAGTCATGCCAGTGAAACACCAATCGGATTCTAGCTTAACCAGTGTACTAGGAACCGCGTACGCAGTGTTAACGATCAAATTCTACAGTCGCATAGTCGCATGCGTGGTGTTGGCCCTATCTGCTATCGTAGAAATATCTGTTTATTTGTTTGAAATGTATGCCATGTGAGGATATGCGTTAAAAAAATTGTCATATTCAGTTATAATACATAATACTCCAAGACGTACTTCATAACTTTCAACCAACTTACAAAAAGGAAGTTCATAATTTTATTTACAAATGTTTCCGCACGCACAACGCTGTTATAAATAAACATAATTTGATTGACGAAAGTTCCTAAGATTTTTATCGTAAAAGTAACCGTATATTTAAAAAAAACAATTCTTGCGACCTTTTTTGACCTTGAATAGAAATGTTTACACGCACGAGAACAATGGGGAGTTTTCAGGATTTCATTATTTAAATCCCAACTTCTCTGTCTTTTCCTCAGCGCTGAGGTTCTTGACCATCAAGAGAGCTGCTCTTAACCAGCACTCCCCACTCTCTTCCACTTTGGGTCACGTAGCAGTCCAATAACTGCTGCAATAGAGTCCGTCATTCTAGTTGGCGCTCTGCCTCTGCTTCAGCCAACCAGGAATAACTTTTCCATGCTGTCCGGTTGGCCGGCGAGCTGTGTGGCCGAAGAAAGAGAGCATGCGGCGAAAGCAGATCATGGGGAGACTAGTTTTGATGTTTAGCTCTTCCAGGATAGACTTATTGGCGCGGCGCTCAGACCGTGAGATTTCTAATACCACATCAAGAATGCGGCCCTTACGTGCTACTAATAAATACGTCGAAACGACGTCTTATTTAACGGGAACCCTAAAATAGTTCAAAAATCTAAATCATAAATGGAATTCAATACAAACTAATTTCTATTCTTTTTAGCATCCTCTTCATTCCATCTTTTCCAATTTACCTTTAAAACGTTTTGAATTTATCCACCTTTCTCATCCTTACGTTGCTCTGAAACCCATAACTCCTACTCATTCCTCAAGCTTTTATGAGAAGTCGTTCACATTGCAGGCTACTAGACTGTGGAATGCCCTTAAGAATCAAGAACTCAAGAATAAGACTACGGTATCCCCTGCCTGTCGTAGAAGGCAACTAAATGGGGCCTCGGGTTCACAAGGGTTTGGGCTTTTGTCGTCTGCCAAGGTAGACCCGGGAAGAAGGCGACATCGGCTAAAGCGTGTCGCTTTGCACTACCAGGGCACAGGGGGGAGGGAGTAACCCCCCCCCCCCCCCCCCCCCCCCCGAAAGTGTTCTCCTTGAACACAGTGTAGAGGGGCTCCGGTGCTTTCCACTGGAGAACCCGGAGCCCCTCACCATGCACCGAGGAAGTGCCACCGGGGAGGTTTTAGTGGGTAAAAACCCTACATAACCGCCGCCTTCCTCCCAGAAGGCGGGGTATCTTTTTGAAGATTTCCTCCCCGTTAACAAAAAAAAAAGGTCATTGATTAAATGTTTGGATTTGTTATAATATTTGTATTTGAACGCCACCGTCCTGTTTTGTTTATATATCTCTCTCTCATACACAGGTTGCCTGGAAGAGAGCGCACATAGCGATAAGGTCGTCCATTGTACAACAAATTGTAAAATGTACCATAGTTATGTAATGCCTTTTGTTTGATTTTGGTGTACAATAAAGTTATATCTATGTATCTGTCTAATTGAGAAAGTTCTGCAGTCTCGCAGTTTTTCGAATACACTTTAAATCATAACTCCGTCGTCTATCCACCAAACTATAAGTTTCATTTATTTAATAACGGCATGTTAACTGCATCAAATGTCGCGGAAATCCGTTACGAATCATATTACACGCGACATTTTATTTACATATAGTAACATCCGTAATGAATTCTGATATACAATTCTTCATCATATTTATGCGTGACTACAACTATTTATTATTTACTATACATAAAAAGGGTAGATAATATAACTATATAGAGGTATAAAATTGATAATACTTTTTTTTATATAATATCTAAGCTAATTTTTATAAGTGCTTGACTACGATCCCACCTGATGTTAAGTGAAAATGTAGTCCTGGATGGTAAGGCACACTAGCTTAGTAAATCCCTATTCACTCTACTTTTGAAAATACCCACATTGTAATCGGAAGGAAAGACAGACGACAGATCTATTCCAGTCCTTTGCTGCACGAAGAATGAAAGACGAAACAAATCGCGGTTTCAGGGATGTTCACAACAAAAAGGATGACATCCAGCAGTGCGTCTAGAAGTCCGATGGTGGTAAGGCGATGGGGGAATTAGATCATGTAGTTCCTGAGCACACTCTCCAAAATGCAATCTGTTGAAAACCGAAAGGCTAGCTACCTTACGCCTGTGCTCAAGACTCAGCAGATTGGTTTCAGCTGCGTCACCAAATAGCCTCTTAGCCAGCCTTTCCACCGAGTCCAAAGCTGCGAGATTGACTGCGGCATTTAGCAGCGCCTGCCCAAATGTGACAGCAGTATTCTACACACGACCGGACTTGAGCTTTATAAAGTGTTAAAAGCTGTCCCGCAGAGAAGTACAGTTGCACTTTGAGGTTGAGCGTTCTCTGGCCACCTCCAAATTCAGGCATTATATATAAAAAAAAGTAACTGTAGAGGTGGCACTCTATTAATAAATGCAGAGTGAACAATTTAAGTGTATTGGAAAAGAGCACAGACACAGGTCTGTGGTTGCGATTTAACAATAAAAAAGCCTTTAGTACTGCTCTTTGGGCCTATTCTACTTACATTATTGAGGTCTTGGAAGCTCCACCCCAGGAACATATACAGTAGTGTATTATGCAGTGACACAAGGCTTTCTAAGTTCTTCATTTTTTAAATACTATTATTAAAAACAAATAAAAAATAAATAAAAAAACCTTATTTTTCTTACTAACTAATTACAAATATAAACTAACTTCTAATTATTTACTAGAACCCCTGTTTTCGAGGATGAAGGCCTCCTCTAGAAATTTACAAGTCTCTTTGTCGTATCGTTATTGGCCAATATTTGCCAGCCGCGTGCATAATGTCGTCTGTCCACCGGGCAGCTGGTCTGCCTCTCTTTTTGCTTCCCGATGGACCTTTCCAGGATGTTACCCTGGTGGTCCACCTATCTGTCAGAAATTCTAAGTCGCCTTATTCTGCTGGACAAGTATGAGATATGCGGTTGCCATTTAATTTGTCGTCAATAATGACTCCTAAGTATTTTGTCTACTCTGTACTTCGTGAATTGACGAGATACTTCACTGTTGTTATTCAAATTACATGGGTGTATATTCTTGTATGTATAGTCTTGAGCACAGGCGCAAGGTGGGCCAGCCTTTCGGTGTTTTACAGATTACATTTTGGAGAGTGTGCACAGGAATTACACGAGTTAATTCCCCATCCCCATTCTACCTTCGGGTCTCCATCCTTTGTATGGTCGATGTTCCGCGCGTCCGTAAGAAGTGATTTGAGTCATCGTTCATCGTGCTTACACCAAAGGAATGGAACATGTTGTCGGCGTCAGTCTTTCCGTCCAAGTACGACGAGGGAGCCTTCAAGAGTAGAGTGAATAGGCATTAACTAAACTAGCTCGTACCATCTTTCGAGTATATCATCACTTAACACCAGGTGGGATCATGGTCAAGCGCTAGTTTACACGCATAAAAAATATATGCTATGGATGTGTATTACATGGGTGTATATAAAGAAGTGCTGAGGAGCTATCTTTCGGAGATGTTTTTCTTTAAGAAAACATTTTTGAAGGAAATTAGAATTATAACAATGAGACGTTTAGAATTGATTTCATAGCTAAATAGGCGTTAAGTATTAAATCTGATTTACGTGAATTAGATTCAAAGTGGTCACGGTTCTCAACTGGGCCGCGGTATAAATGTCTCACCAACGCCGACACTTCGTCACACGGGAATACGGATCAACTATGAATTGGTTCTTGCTACTGTGCCTGATTGTAGCTCTGCTGTACCCGATATTGGTAAATATTTCGTGATTTACTTTTTAATAGACGTCGAAAAAATATGTTTTTTCAATTCGTCTGTATTTTTATTTTACTAAAAATTTCTTTGGCAACGTTCAGCAAATTTTGGTAGAGGAAAATCACCCATTAGAATTTCCTCTCCCAAAATCTCGTCACCAACATGCTAATGTTGTGTTAATATTTTTTCATGATCTTTTACAGACTGTAATATATATGAATAATAAAAATTTATATATATATATATATACATATGTATGTCACACTGTTGTTCACAGGCCTTTTCTATAGGGTAAAGAGTGTATAAGGGCACATTTTTTGACGTACACAGTTGACCAGAGAGGCTGGCGTTTACTGTTTCACCAGATTGAGAGGTGGCATAGCTCTTAGGTCGCTTAGCCTGAACCTCTATGGTCGAGTTACTAGCTAATAGAGGTTTATGCTAAGCGACCTAAGAGCTATGCCACCTCTAAATCCGGTTCGCTACCCAGCCCTAGTGCGCATTGGGAGACTTCAAATGTCTTAATATTTTCTGAGTCATGTAGATTTTTCTCACGATGTTTTCCTTCACTGTCGAGCGCGTGGTAAAACAGCACATAAAATTGCAACAAATGTATTGGTGCCGACACGGGGAATCGAACTCGAGTTGCTAGCGTACTATACAACTTGAGGCGAACACCCGGATACTTAGCTACCACGGCTTTAAACTATGTAAACGTGTGTATAATTGTTCACCGGGGTGTCTATAGACGTCGAAACCAGATAGACGTTGATAATTACAATTTAAACTTTATGAAATTTTAAATTTTAATACTAAACTAAGTTATATTTTCTACTAGGCCCTATGATTGCCATTTGATTACTTTTTAGTTCATTTTTAGTGTTTCTTTATCGGTTTTACATTTTTGTTAGTAAAATAAATTCCACTGTAATTTCCAGCCTGCAATAAATTAATTTTTATCTCAAGGGTCAGCAGATGGAGGCTGCCGGATATGACTTCACGAGTAAATACGCCGAGTTAGCTGCACCAGCGCCGGCCAACGTTGACCTCGACGAACTGGTGGCCAGTCTCCGAGCTGCCAGTAATCTTCCATAAAGACCGACGCAATAAAAAAAATCTTACAACATATTATTTAGAAGCCGAGCGTTATATCCCACTAAATGAATGCTTGTCAAAAACTTGTGATCAAAGGGAAAGATTATTTGGACCTTGGGTCCGGAATCTCTTTGAGATGTAGACCTTGTCTTTTTATAAGGTAATTTATTAAAGAATGTAAGCGTGTTTTTGTCAGATATTATCGAAGTTTCCTTTTTAAACTCCCTTATATGTGCGCTGCGATATAATTCAAGTAAATATTGTGAGCTTCCTTGCTCAACATCGCACACAATATATTTGAAATATTATATTGTTAGGTTCAAAAATGGAAAGAGCTTTTAAAACATAACTTTAATACAAAAGACACTTTTATGACATTTTATGACACAAGACACCAATGAATTTGTTGTTGCAATTTTATGTGCTCGGCGGTGAAGGAAAACATCGTGAGGAAACCTACATGTGAAGTCTGCCAATTTGCACTAGAGCCCCGTGGCGGACTATGCCCTTATACTCTCGTTACAGAGAAGGCATGTGCCCAACAGTGGGTCATATATACTATATAAATAAACACTGTAACTTTAACTTGTGTTACTATCAGTAGGATAAAAAGTCGTGAGTCATTTACAAGAATCGAACTTTGGGTTCATGCACGTCGGTCTTAGTGGGGTGCCTACGTCGCGGCCATAAAGGTCCGCAAAACAATACACGAACCCAAAATTAATTTTGTGGGACATATATGAAGGCTGTTACTTTTAACTTTATTAAGAGGATACTGTAATTAGGGAAATGTTAATATATGTGGAAAGAATTGTGTCCGTGCGTGTGTGGGCTGGTGTATGCGTGAGTATAAGTGTGTGAATGAGAGAAATTAATTATACAAGAACTACATAAAGATGTTTTTATTTATATAAGTATTATCAGTCGATCCATTTGCGTCGTGAGGGGTACAGCCGCTCGTAGTTGAGGTTGATATCAGAGGGATGAGGTAACACGACAGGGTCGGACTTGCGTCCCAAAGGTATGTAATCATATGGCACCTGGAAAGTATGTTAAAGATTAGCCAAAAATAGACAAACACAATCCAAATTCTTCATTAGTCTGTATCAATCCACTGCTGGATATACGCCTGCCATTATAGATGAACCTCCGATTTCCACCATCCAGCCATCCGTCTATCCTTATGAGGTCGTATCTGCAGGGAAGACGTACTACGCTTCTTCGCTCCACGTGTCGCCCTTTCCGATACTTTTCTCTCCCATCTGCCGTTAATATCTCGACTGATGTGGCCGGCTCACTGCCAATTAAACTTGTTGACTTTAAGAGCTATGTCGACTACCTTTCTCCGTAGAAGTTATTCTTTTCGGATTACATTAAAGAATGCCGAGAGTAATCCTTTGCATTTTGACCAGCCCAACGGGTAGAGTCTGTCAATGTAGGGGACACAATGGTCGAAGACTTTGTATTTAAAAAATTGATAACATATGAAGTCTGCCAAACCGCGCTAGGGTGGCGTGACAGACTATGCGCTTATACTCTCTTCACAGAGAAGTTCCCAATAGTGGGACATATGATATAATTTTAACCTTTTGTGGTGAATGAGCGAAAATCATTTTTTTGACCAACTTACTCTGATTAACCAGAGAAGCTGACCACATTCACCAGATTTAAGAAAAGGCTTTTAGGTCGCTTTGCTTGAACCTCTATCAGGAGTTACATGGCGCAAGATCCTTAGGGAACCTCGGCTTGGACAGTTATTGTAATCGTGTTAGCATCCTGAACCGAGGGCGCCGAGAGGACCGAACCACCTTTTTTTTTATTTAATTTATTTAATAAATTTTACAAATAAAATTTACATAATAAAGCGCATCCCAAAAACCTATCCCAGGTTTGTCTGGATGCTCAGCATTCAGTTCTCGTCCATTTTTACAGTAATAGTAATATAAAAAGAGAATACCGCAACACCTCGTCACGAGCCGTTGCGAGCATCTTTTGCAAACGAACGCACACACCCATCGTAAGCGAAGACGCCACAATGCGTGTGAGCGTTCGATACAGGCTGCTCTTAATATATATTTTTTTACACACCATATAAAAAATATTTTTTTAAAACAGTTTTAATGTTTTTGTTGTTAATGGCTTTTTTTGTGTCGGTATTAGGTATTGCGATGTTCGCTTACCATATATGTTACAATGAGATGGTATTTTCAGTTTTTTATGTGTTATACTTCTTGTATTGGTGGGGTGATCAATGGGTATTTGAATCTCAGTTCGAAAGTATTGTTCTGCTAGGAGGTTGTATTAGACTTTTTTGTTTACAGGAATTACTTCGCAGAATTTAAATATTTTTTTAGGATTATGTGCAAGTTTCTGTTTACTATATGGTGAGATTACACTTGTCTATTAAAAAAAAAATTACAAATTCATAAAACTGATAAACTTTACCTGAGTCATAACGCTCACAGCTGCAAGTAACAATAATACACAAGAGAGAAACAATTTCATTTTAATTGAATCCACACTGACTCCGCCAACAGACGCGAGCGTTGTAATTAAAAATCCTAAATTGAATTCCAGATAATTCCATTCGGTATGCATCGATTCGATTTAACAATTGGGAAATCGATTTATAGCCGAGCAGTCAAGTTATTTACTATTATCGAATATTTTCACATCGAAAAATCTTTGCTGCTTTTATCAATGTACCGCCGGGGGTAGACAAGTATATTTCTTCGTAGTTCTGGTTTCGTAGAATAAGGCAGTATACCTTGCCTGTCGTAGAAGGCGACTAAAAGGGGCCTCGGGTTCACGAGCAACAAGGGTGGGATCATTTGCCGGCCGCTACAGTGGACCCGGGAAGAAGGCGACATCGGCTAGTCCGTGTCGCCTTAGCACTGCGAGGATACTGTCTGAGGGAGTAACTTTCCGGGATGTGCTCAAGCTCCACGTTCCACTGGAGATCTCATGCACCGAAGAAGGGGGGGGGGGAGAGGCGGGTTTAGTGAGTAAGACCCTCACATGTGCTCAATGCGGCTAAAAAAGTTTTCAATTCAATAACTAGCAAAATTACACAGAAACACAAATAAACTGAACTTTAACTTTGATAAAACAGAATACAATACAGAACATTTTAAAACAATAAAGACTTCTGAATACTTCGTGCCCATGACAATGGAACGTTGTGGACCAAAACAATAGCTAGCGCTAGCGAAATGGTGACGTCTCGACGAAAAAGCGGTGACGTCTCGCGCCAGTGGGGTCACACAGCGTTTTTTTTTTGGCCAGAGAAGCAGGCCTTTACAGCTTCACCGGATTGAGAGGTGGCATAGCTCTTAGGTCGCTTAACCTGAACCTCTTTTAGGTGGTAACTCGACACAAGGGTCCCCCCGGTGAGGGGTAACCTCGGCTTGGCCGGTTACCATTATTACGCGTTAGCACTCCAATCCGAGGGCGCCCGAAAGGGCCGAACCATGACTCGGTCGGTAGCTATTTTGTTAACAAAAACCTATTGGGACAATCTAAGCTAAACTAACTTATTTGTCACTTCGGGAAGCGTTAGTATCACACAGCGCGCGTCAAAGAACCATTAGCATGTCGGTGACGCGAATCCATATGATTTTCCCAAATCAAAAAGTTATCCACACGTCTAAAGAAGTTTTCACTTCAGAAATCTATAATCTAACATCCCAGCCGAAGCGAATACATGATAAAAACAAGGTCACCTCGGTAATAAACTGTACCGCATATAAATGGCGGAGTGTGGTGAAATATATATGAAGATATGAAACATTTTAGAGCGCTATTGCGAGCGTACGCAAATGACGGACGGAGCAACAATATATTTGAATGAACATTGAAAAAAATGAGAACATTATGCATATTATTTATAATAAAATTCACATGTTACTCTGTTGTGGCTGTAAGTGTAGTAATTCTTATATTATTTTGTTCTTTCTAAGGAAGTGTTTCACCACGATATCGCCTGATGTTATGTGGAAATATTCCTATATTATTTATTTATTTATTTACAAAGTCACACAGCACTTAGGTGTTATATTTACAATCTTGTACAATTAAACATTTTTTTTTTGTTTACGAGGAGGAAATCTTCAGAAAGATACCCCGCCTTCTGGGGGGAAGGTGGCGGTTATGTGGGGTTTTTACCCACTAAAACCTCCCCGGTGGCCCTTCCTCGGTGCATGGTGAGGGGCTCCGGGATCTCCAGTGGAACGCACCGGAGCCCCTCTGCACTGTGCTCATAGAGAGCACTTCCCGGGGGAGGTTACTCCCTCCCCCCCCTGTGCCCTGCGCAGTGCAAGGCGACACGGGTCAGCCGATGTCGCCTTCTTCCCGGGTCCACCTTGGCGGACGACAAAGGCCCCCACCCTTGTCGCCCAATGAACCCGTACAATTAAACATACTGCCAAGTTTGGACATTATTATTTATAATAAGTTATTTTAAGAGACGTTTGAAATATATGTGTCTTCAACTAATCTAAATACATATATCTTCTTTGAAAACAAAACAAAACAAAAATGCCCTATTTTTGACCTAAAATCTGTATTAATTTTCTTTTAAACTGATTTTTACTTCCTATAAAAATATTAATCTCAGAGAAATAGTTATTATACGTTCTGTGCGTTCTGCAGGCAATAGAATTTTTACCATACTTGGTACGTTTAACGGGGACATGAAACAGATTACGCACTGGCTTAGTAAATGCCTAAACTACTCTCGAAACACCCACATTGTAATTGAAGGGAATGATATACGCGGGCAAACTATTGCAGTCCTTTGGTTGGATCCGAGTCTGCTATTTTCCAATCATGTTTTGTTATGTAACCGATCTATTAGTCATAACAACTAACATTCCATAGGAGTAACAGTGGTGCGCCATCGGTGGACCAATGAACTACTAAAACTAGCAAATATCGGGTTGTAGAATCAACTGTCACCAGCGGTGTTTCCGAACGTTTACGATTTGGGGACCTTCAAGAAACGAGCCTACTCACTATACGAGCGATTTCAATTGTATATTAAAAGTAATTGTCTGGTTCAGGTTTCTTCTTAAGGTTCTATTTATTTTTATTTCGTAAATTCCTGCGCTGATTCGGAAATACAAATGGGGCGTCCGCTGAAAATAGCGTTTAACGTCTGATCGGCTTTTGTTTTTACTCGTAAATATACTCGTGGACGAAAAGGTTGCCGACCACTGGGTTAAGACTCTTCACTTTTCTTTTTAACCGGCTGCAAAAATGGAAGTGTTTGCAATTCATCTGTATTTTTTTATATTGGCTGGAAAGAATACAATCGCTGAGCACTAAGTCTTATCGAAGAAATTTTCTTATAAATAGCATGGAAATTAATCTCTGGTCTAAGCGGTAGGATTTGTCAAAGCTCAACTAAGTACGCGACCGATCATCGTACCTACGCCGATATTATACGTCATGTTTAATCCGTTCAAAGGGCCTACAATATCTTCCTTTTGTTGAGGAAATCCCTCGGACCCGGTCGAAGCGCCTTTGTTAGTTCCAACGCCTACACAAAAGGATTTCTATATTTAGCTTATTTCCATCTGAATTCAATGTGGGTTGTCTTCAAGGGTGAATTGGCATTTACTAAGGTGGTACGCAATACCATCGTATCATTGTTAGCTGACTCCAAAAAATGAGGACGCATTTATGAACGGATTTTCTTTGAAATGTTTTGATTTCAATTAGTTCCCATATCAATTTTTATGGTCTCGGACAGATTTTAAAAGCCTGTTTTTTTTTGTTCCCGGGGGAAATCTTCAACAATATACCTCAAATAACGCGACAAGATGTTATGTACCCACAAAACCCCCCTCCCCTCACCCGGTGTCCCTTCCAGTGCATGGTGAGGGGCTCCGGGATCTCCAATGGAACGCACCGGAGTCCCTCTGCTCTATGCTCAGAGAGCATGTCCCGGAAGAGGTTAATCCCTCCCACAGCGCCCTCGCAGTGCAAGGGACACGGGCTAGCAGATGTCGCCTTCTTTAGCGGACGACAAAGGCCCCCACACTTCTCCCGTGAACCCGAGGCCCCTTTTAGTCGCCTTCTACGACATGGAATACCGTAGAAGCCTGCTAATTTAAACTGTACTTTAACTATTAATGAATATATACAAAAAATGTAAATGTAAATTTTCTCCAGCCGCAACAACCGGAAATAAACGATCAATTCGAAACAGTTCCACTTAAATCAACAACAACTGAAACAATAACGGAGGGATCTATCAATGGCACAGAAGACTACAAGCCTATCACATATGAGATCAAACCTATATATCGTATAATAGGAAGTCTGTACAGAATCCTGAAACTTCAGCTTCAGAAACTTGTATACGCGCCGAAAATCAGAGCGGTGCTGAGAAACATAGGGACCTGCATTGTGAATGGAGCTATGGAGATCATTTCACACTACTTCCCAGCCCCAATCATACCACTCATAACAACAGCAGCTGGTATGGTGATACCATTTGAGCCTGTAGTGATGCTGAAGAGAAGAATACCTGTCACCAGTTACAGACGCGCCATCAGCACAGCGTTGAGCACGTTCCTAAATACTTTCAACGGTTACAAAATGGATTACGATGAAGACCCATATATGACAAGAAGGTTTAATAGAAGATTTGGGAATGATCTTGACGCTAAACCTGTGTTGTAATCAAATAAATATATGACAAATAAGTTCTCATGTCCTTTTAGCTCTAGCTGGGGTAGAGACAGCTGTTAGTGGTGTAGACCTGGCGCTTCCGACCCTCGCTCTTGCGATGGTCTCGACCGACAGGTCTTGGACGGCGGTCGCCTCCTTCTGTGAGACGGTCATGTCCCAGAAGGAGGCTGACGAGCGCAGAGGCTCCCTCCGCAGGCGGCGTATCGGGGTGCGCAGGAGGCGTTACGAACGCCTCCTCTTGCCGCCCCCGTAATCCGAAGCGGGGCCAGGATGGGTACCTGGCCCCAGCATGCTTCGGCGTCGTCGGGACTTCTCTGAGTGCCGGAGAAGTCCCCTTTGAGGATGAAGTCCGGTCTTTGCCGGGACCGGCCGGTCGTTGGGGTGTCCTGTCGCTGACAGATCCGGGGCACCCCGCTCATAACGGCTGATGGCATTCGCGGAAGGTTTAGTGGGTAGGGGCTGACCAGGCCGAGTCCCACACATCCCTCCGGGCCCACTCACTCACGAATATCCCTAATCATTTTAGAGCCGTGGTAGTTCAGTGTCCGGGCGGTCGCTTTAACTTCCATAGTAGGCTAGCAACTCGTGTTCGATCCCCGGTGCCGGCACCAATGAATTTGTTGTAGCATTTTTATGTGCTGACCACGCGCTCGGCGATGAAGTAAAACATCGTGAGGAAACCTACATGTTGTGAAGACTTGTGAAGCCTGCCAATCCGCACTGGGTGTGCATGGCAGGCTTCACAAGCAGGATCATGCCCTCAGTCTTTTTATAGAGAAGGCCTGTGCCCAACAGTGAGACATATACACAATTATAGACTGTAACTTTAATCCCTCATTCTTCTAGTTTTGCTGTAAATGTTGATATGAGTTTCAGGTTTATTTATGAAAATATCTCTGAAATTGATGATGCGTGAACGATGTTTGACAGGCAGTGCCAGATGTGAGAAGTCTAATAAGCTTCTTGTAAAGCGGTCCCTGTCCACCCCGCAAAAAGAGCGTTGCAGCTGCTAGCCTATAAAATTAAGAGTTGGGTCGCTGGCTCGCTAGCACCTCATGGTGCGTACAGTCCGTAATATACTTGAATAATAAATAAACCATATAAATATGTATATTTTGAATATAAACATGAATAATTTGTATTAAAATAAAATAACACATGTGCGTCCCAATAGCAGCCATTACACCGAACCGGCACCCGCTTTCCTCTACACGTGTAAAATATAAGTCCACTGTTAATACGCGGAAACTTGCCAAACCTACAATGAAAAATCGATAGTCTATCAAACTGTAATTGTTTGCCACAAAACACAATTAGCGGTTATAATTCTGGGTCCATAACCTGTTCACTGATATGAGGTTTGTTGTCAAGATTCCGCGTATTAACAGTGAAATTATACACGTGTGGAAAGCGGGTGCCGGTTCGGTGTAATGGCTTCTATTGGAAGGCAAATATTTTGTTTTATTTTAACAGGTTAAAGTAACTCGTGAAATTTCAAATTTTAATACTAAAATTCTATAGTCCTACTTTAACATAAGTATGTCGACGACGCGAACCTACAAGATTTTATCTAAGGAAAAATTTCATTCCAAAAATTTAACATTTCAAAGATCCAACTTCTACTATTTACGCAAATAATATTCATTGAATTAAACTATATTTACTGGATATAGACTTTTTAATCTTACTCTCGAACTCTCGACATTTCCAACACTTTACAGCTGTCAGTTTAATTGGGGATTGAGGCGTGTTTTGTTTTAAATTTCATTTGCATTTAATGTCATCGTTATAACTCCAAAGAACGGGCAAAAGAAGGATGTTCTCACAATATCTCCTGTGACACCTTCTCTTAACGCTGGTTTAAAATCATTCGATGGTATCCTACTCTTTCTTCTTGGTGTCTTTTTAACTGTCGTTTCAGTTACAACATCAACTGTGATTTCTTTAACTGTCGCTTCAGTATTTACTTCCATTTCGGATTCCTTTACAACTTCGGTTTCATTATTAGAGACAAGAGTGTTATCATTGGTAGATTTACCATTTGCTTTTCTTAAACTTTCATCACTAGGTATGTCCATACCGTTCCAGTAATGTCTGAAACCATTTTCATCCAGGAATACTCTGTTCGTTGGAATGTTGTTATTATGCCGTTTCTGTACGAATTCTTTGAAATAATCCGTCACTGTATGTACCGTTGGTTTGAGAACATTGAAAGTATCATTCTTGAAAATCACTTCACCTATTTTTTGGAAATCCATATGATCACGGAATTGGCTTGAAGTGGCATCGAACTAGAAAGGAATATAAACAGATTTCAAAACAGAACGCTTAATATGAACGTAATTGTAAATGTTTTATCCCACCCCTTGGATAGGATTAGCAGTGTTGCTGGAGTTTCTTCGGCCACTTCTTCTTTCAGCGCCAAAGCTTCCCGAAATGGCATATAAGTTAGTTTAGATTGTCCCATATAGTTTTTATTAGAAAAATAGCTACCGACCGACTCGTGGTACGGCCCTCCCGGTCGCCCTCGGATCGGAATGCTTACGCGTAACATAGTAACCGTCCCAGCCGAGATTACCCCTCACCGGGAGGACCCTTGAGTCGAGTTACTAGCTAATGGAAGTTCAGGCTAAGCGACCTAAGAGCTATCCCTTCTCTCAATCCGGTGAAGCAGTAAAGGCCACAGCCTCTTCGGCCAACTGTGTAGTACATCCATAAAAAAATGTCTTATCGTCAATGATAGTTTAAAATCTACTACGCTACGCACGACCTACTACGCTACGCACGACCACTCACTTTAATTTGCAACGTATCATTTTTATATTAAAGAGTCGTAGCGACTCTATTCTCTGACTTCTTTCAAATATTCGATCGTTGTTCTTTTCTGGTCTTATATTGTCATAAACCTTTTATTTCTTTGTTAACTAGGAGGAAATCTTCAAAAAGATACCCCGCCTCGATCTGGGGGGAAGGCGGCGGTTATGTGGGGTTTTTACCCACTAATACCTCCCCGGTGGCCTTTCCTCGGTGCATGGTGAGGGGCTCCGGGATCTCCAGTGGAACGCACCGGAGCCCCTCTGCACTGTGCTCAAGGAGAGCACTTGCCGGGGAGGGGAGGTTACTACCTCAAGGGCAAGCCAATGTCGTCTTCTTCCCGGGTCCACCTTGCCGGACGACAAAGGTCCCCACCCTTGTCGCCCAGCGAATCCAATTGTCACAAACCTACTAATATCTCAATCAAAAAGCCTGCTTGCATACTATTTTTAGAGTTCCCTCATACATCTTCCGTGTCAACAGAAATAATATGGGACTTAATTGACTCTAAACTAAACTCTTTCAAACAACAAAACCAGTTCTTACATTATTTGACAGAAGACCTCCTTCTTTGAAGTCGGTTAAAAAGGAAATAAACATAATTTTATTACTACTTAAACGTAACAGATACTTACATTTAACCAAAGGTAAATTAAAAATGTCGTTTTTTTAACTTTATCGAACGCCATATTGGTCACCGTACATTATTAATACTTCCGTCATAAAAGGAAAATTTTATGCTATGTTTTATGGTAGGAATTAATTGGTTACAGATAGTATTGGTAAAATAAATAAACTCTCACGTCTGTTTCGCAATAGCGGGGTGGACAAAGATGACGATAACTATTAGTTTTACACCAAATATTAACGAGTTGATCATCTCATCAAAGCCATGCTAAATATACGTGAGCATGAACATTACAGTCAGTGGACTAAGTACGCAGGAACGCTATTTCCGTAATATCATAGTAAATAACACAAAATAAAGCAGCTTCCGTCGACACTTTCAATACCAGAAAATTTACATTTACATGTGTTGTTTATGGCTATTGCCAGTACATACACACATATACATATCACATATACAATACACACACGGATTCACATAACGGTACCACTGAAGACTTCAACCAAAATTTAAAACTAAGTGTCTCTCTTCCTTGCTATTGATCCCACATGGTGGTGGGGTTAACTTTAAGGATTTTCGCTTCCACTTCGCTGTGTCGCCGACATCGTCTTTGGTAATGTTGCACTCCCTCGTGTCTCTCGACACCATATTCTTCCACTTTGTCTTCCTCTTTATGTTCGAACGGGAAGGGAAAGTTGTAGCGCCAGGTTCTTTGCGTAGTCGGGGGACCTTCTCCTAACGTGCCCATACCATCGCTGCCTACTCCCTACTATCTTGTCGGCAATGTTACGTTGCGTATTTTATCACGCCTGGTTACAGTGAACATTGATTTATAAAATAAATAAATAGCAGAATAGAGCCCCAGATGCTGTCAGTAAATTTTCGTCAGGAGGCAAGTCTTTGTTTGTCTTGATTTCGACCGCAGCCTCCGTTAAAGGGGACTCGATACAACATAGCAAAATAGAGCCCCAGACGCTCTCTAAAGTAAATTTGCGTCAGGAGTGAAATCGTTGTGACTTTGACCGCAGCTTTCATCGCAGGTGACTATAGCAGGTGATAGAACAATGTAAAAATCGCTCCAAACATATTACAATAAAAATGTAGTCTGATGAAAGATACAATAGCCTGGCAAGTTTAGGCAAAAAAAAAATCCGAACTTAATATATTTGTATATTCGATTCTCTAAGTGTATACACAGCCTAAGAATTACAAGCTACTAACTAACGTTTTTTATCATAAATTATGTAGTGTCTGTCACATTGACTAGTCTGTCTATATCTGGTGGATATGTATACAAAAATATCTTACGGTTATGTGTCTACAACCTTATATTACAGACTCTGTGATGACTTCAATTATACATAGATCAAGTGGTGTTATAAAGGGATTAAGACTAGATATTTTATAACCTTAAAATTCAGTCACGTCATTCAGTAAAGCACGTTTAATTATTGAAACAAACGATTATATTAATTGCACTAAGAAAACATTATTGTAATTATTAATAATTAAAATAGAAAGAAATAATCGAATTTGAACATTATTTACTAAAGAAAAATTTCATTATTAAAATCTATCTAAATTTATATTATATTCATTTCAAAAATACGAAGCGGAAGAATATTATCATAATACGGCATCAAAAAAATAATTATATTTACATACCAATATCATTAAAAAGTTACGTTAAATATTAATATTGCAAGTCATAAGACGAAGTGTCAAAACATTTGAATCTTAAAATACACGCACACACACATAAATATGAAAAAATATATTCTATGTGAACCGCTATTTTAAGTCATATATATATGACAGCATTTTTATATGAAAATATAAGTATTCATTATTAAAACGTATTTATTTACAAAGCTAAGTTTAAAAAAGAAGTGTAGAAATACAATACTGATTAGGATATATCGATAAAACAAAAACAATTTTATTGGAAAAATTGTTGAACCGGTTATTCATTTAATTGTAGAATAAGTATAAAAATTGAGTAAATACATTATTAATTGCCATTAATAAAAATCGAATTAACATTACCTATTTAATACTATCACATTAGACAGGTGCTATTTTTTTTTTAATAAACGCGCGCTGTCACGTTTGACAATTTTGACATTTAAGCATTTTTACTCTGTGTCAAACATGTGACAACGCGTTTAATTTTAAATGGAAATATTTACAATTACTAGTATTAGTCGAATAAGTTCATGGCAGATTTAAATTGTATACAAACAAGTATTAAAGCGTTTAATGAGTTATTAACGTCTAATTAAAAATACTACCCCCATTATTCTTGTGCTCTAATTTACTTTAGAGCTATATACAGCAAATATTTAAATATATATATATATATATAGATCTTAAACACTCGAATTAGACAAAGTTTTCGCTCTATAAAAGAAGTTGATGTGTCAAGAGATGAGCGATTACAAACGCATCGATTATCGATATCGATAAATTAAATGTTATATCATACTAAACCCTAGCGCGGTAGTCGGAGACAGCTTTCGCCGTCCACTTTCATCAAACTTTTATTTGGGTGCGACAGCATTCTAATTGGAACGGAGTGATTTAGGCTGTTATACAGACTGTAGATTTTGTTTTTGTATATTTCTATATATTTAAATATTTGATAATGATATTTTAGGGCTATAGTGTAATCACTATCACCAATTATAATAGCTTATCTATAAAAACTTAGATTCCATAATCAAGTAGTAATTACTTAACATTGTCGATAGTGTAACAAGTATTTTACAGGCAAAATATTTCGACACAGAAGTCGTAGGCACGTCGTCGTGTTTATAGGAACGGTTTAAAGTTATTGCTTTTAATTTGTCAGGTTATGGCTGTTGTAACACATTAATCTGGGGTGATAGCTAAGTCGGTTATGATATAATGGCGTTAGTGATGTCTCATGATATGCTATCGATATTTGTTGCGATAGCGCGTGTCGGTTTGTAAGATCATTGCAATAGAATTTATGTAACTTTGATATTACTGCGACTTTTACATCTATAGTTGCTGCATTTAAATAAACACTTGAAATAGTATTAATTTTCATGGAGCGATCTCTTATTTTACTATATAAAGTATCGACAATTATTGAAGCTTTGATTAAAGTACCCGATTCACAAATTTTACACAAACGCTGGTTTGATAAGTCAAATATATATTATTTTTTTTATATTTTCTAGCAAGTGCTTGACCACAAAACCGCATGATGTTAAGTGGACATGCACAACAGTGGTAAGGTGCCCTAGCTTAGTAAATGCCTATTCACTCTACTCTTAAAACCATTGACATTGTAATCAGAGGGAAAGACAGACGCGGACAAACTATTCCAGTCTCTTGCTGTACGAATAACGAAAGACGACGCTAATCACTTCCTTCGCACTTGAGGGTTGTTTACAACAAACTAGATGATACCTATAGATGTCAGTTACAATATTGACGTGTCTGCTGCATCAATAGAAATGCAAAGAGATTTCAGATTTTAAAAATAGTATCATTTTCTACCATTACATGGCACTCAGATCAAATGTATTATGTCAAAATAAATCAACTGGGTTGTATGTTTGTATTGTTGATCAATTCAGATACGATTTATACAAAATCCTCACAATTAATTTGCTAACTGATAATTCGAAATTGCTCTCAAGCCCTTTTAACTCTAACAGGGAAGGACAGTTTTCGCTGTCCACTATTCTTCAAGCTTTTTTTGAGAGTTAGTACAAATTTTGTGTGTTTTTATTGAAAAAACTTCAATTTATTGGTCACGACCGACCATCATCGTAAGTTTACCGTTTAGCCATTAGACTATTGATGTTTTTGATAATTTCAGTATAAACAATATTTAACCTTTTTCTTGTCTATGGTATAAAAAGTTATAGCATTTAAATGTATTATTGTACGATGAATGTCATAAGAAATCCAGTTCTGAGTTCATATAGAAAAGTGTTAACCGATATGCAACATCAACTCAATCAATTTAACTCTAACAGGGTAGGCAAACACAGTTTTCGCTGTCCACTATTCTTCAAGCTTTTTGTGGCAGGTAGTACAAATTTTTAGCAATTTTTTTTATTGAAAAAACTTCAATTCATTGGTCACGACCGACCATCTTAAGTTTACCGTTTGGCCATTAGACTATTGATGTTTTTGATAATTTCAGTATACCAGAGATAATTTCAGTAACCTTTTTCTTGTCTATGGTATAAAAAGTTATACCATTTAAATGTATTATTGTACGATGAATGTCATAAGAAATCCAGTTCTGAGTTCATATAGAAAAGTGTTAACCGATATGCAACATCAACTCAATCAATTTAACTCTAACAGGGGAGGCAAATACAGTTTTCGCTGTCCACTATTCTCCAAGCTTTTTGTGGCAGGTAGTACAAATTTTTAGCAATTTTTTTTATTGAAAAAACTTCAATTCATTGGTCACGACCGACCATCTTAAGTTAACCGTTTAGCCATTAGACTATTGATGTTTTTGATAATTTCAGTATAAACAATATTTAACCTTTTTCTTGTCTATGATATAGAAAGTTATTGCATTTAAATGTATTATTGTACGATGAATGTCATAAGAAATCCAGTTCTGAGCTCATATAGAAAAGTGTTAACCGATATGCAACATCAACTCAATCAATTTAACTCTAACAGGGAAGGCGAACACAGTTTTCGCTGTCCACTATTCTTCAAGCTTTTTGTGGCAGGTAGTACAAATTTTTAGCAATTGTTTTTATTGAAAAAACTTCAATTCATTGGTCACGACCAACCATCATCGTAA
Source organism: Meandrusa payeni (assembly GCA_029286785.1). Taxonomy (NCBI): domain Eukaryota; kingdom Metazoa; phylum Arthropoda; class Insecta; order Lepidoptera; family Papilionidae; genus Meandrusa; species Meandrusa payeni. The sequence continues at coordinate 4,485,400 of JAGSMX010000032.1, forward strand.
CTTACCGTTTAGCTATTAGACTATTGATGTTTTTAATAATTTCAGTATAAACAATATTTAACCTTTTTCTTGTCTATGGTATCGAAAGTTATTGCATTTAAATGTGTGATTTCTTATAGAAAAGTGTAAATCGATATGCAACATCAAATTAAGATATAACTAACTAAGATCTCAAGTCACTCTTAGCAATTCATAGATAATGTATTCAAACTAGCATTTATTTTGAACTTTTGACCCGAACTCGTGCAGTATATCACATGCCATTTCCAAGTCGTTCCTGGTTATGCCTAACGCTCTAACGACAATATCTTTCGGGTAACCCTCTCCTACTAGACGGGCGATGTAGTCCAAATTTATATTTTCGTATGACACGTTATCGCCATACTTCCTTCCGTGCTTGTCGTGCGTTAGCGGATTTATTTTCTTTGCTGAAATATAAAATATTAATTAATAAAACTCTAATATGCGCTATCCTAAGGAATAGAATTCGAACGGGAGAAATTCGGAGCACAAAGCTAGTCAACACAGCTCTTAAAGTCAGCAATTTTAAGGTGCCAGTGGGCCGGCCACATCTGTGGAAACACTGAAGCCATCCGGTTTGAAGGACCAATAGCTAACATATACACTATATTAATTTTCTCCTTCCGCATTCGTGCTCATTATCATTATAGACTAACTAACCTGTTCTTAGATTGTCATAAATCTACCAATAACTCAATCAACAAGCATTCTTCCAAGCTATTTTTGGAGTTCCAATGAACACTTTGGAACCCGAGGTTCTATGCCAACAACATTGATATGCGACCTAACAGAAAGCAATTTCGTTCAAACAAAATACAATTCAAAATCGGTTCATAAATGACATTGTGCAGTGTCCACTAACTTTACCAAAAAACTACAGACAAATTGACAAATTGAGGACCTCCTCCTGTGTGTGAAGTTGATAAAAATATAAGCTCTCGCGTCCTTGTTACTCTAGCAAGGTTTAGTAAGACAGATGTTTAGATCGTAAATGTTTTCGAGCTAGCTCATTCCTACAACAGCAGAAGCTGCTACAGTGACCCTAACACGTTTTACCTCCATAAACACCTCATCCATCCTCATCAATATTCACACATTTAAATAATAAATAGACAAAATTATGTAATACTTACGTAAAGCCAATTCGTTCTTTTCCACGCTAACGTTCTCATACGGCGGGTCTTTGGCATCCTCCGAAGGAAACTTCGGCATGGTCGTGGATTTCGTCGGCTGTTGGTCGAGGATACCGCTGGTCGAAGATGGCAGAGATCTTTGTCTGGGAGGTGCTCTGGTTTCGGCCCTGGTACTATCGAAACTGGCTCTATCGGTATTTTGCATCCTTTCTTGTCTGTCAGGTTTGTCCGGCGGTCTTTCGGGCGGCTGTCTAAATTCTAAATGCCTCTCGTTCATCACGTGCCGCTCTCGATCGGCCACGTGTCTTTCAGGCTGTCTAACTTCATGCCGCTCTAATTGTCTATTTTCCAATCTATCGTTTGATCTGTCTAATAGTCTGTCATTGTTTAAGTGTCTATTATCTGGTGGCTGTCTCTCTTGTCTGCTTTCGTACGCGTGTCGATTTGTATGATCGTTGTGTCTTTCGAGTTGTCGGTTTTCGGGATTTGCTACATGTCGCGATTCGGGTTTTTCGTGTTTAGTTTCAGATCTTCCTTCGGCGGGGGGCGGTGCCGGTAGAGGTCGGCTATTGGACTGCGGGGTGCAGGCTCGACGGGGCTTCTCAAACGCTCTCGGATCAGGTGGTACCTGAAATGTGTTGAACTTTAAACGAAAAGTAGATTAATTCATTAACTAGCAAACAATTAAAAGTAGTGTCTTTAATTTATATCTACCTCGTGTCTTGTGTCTATTAGACCGGTGATAGTCTCCGTGGAGCCTGTGATGACGGAAGTCAGACGGTGCCGTGAATCTGGCTCCGGTTCTAAGGAAGATCTTCTCGGTCTGGGTTCTGTATATGAAATGTAGTATATATGTAATAACTGCTATTGGTTGTTGACAGCAGTGTCGAAGATAATCTAGTCAGAAGGCTTAACGTGTGACATCTGATCTGACATTTGAGAGTTCGAATGTCACTAAAATTGATTAAAGGAACTGTGATATAATGAGATTGAATAATCTGGTATATGACTAAAATTATATTATATTTTACCAATGTTTTTTTAAAATGAAATCATAATGTAACGATATAACGAAATGACTATTAAAATACATTGGTAAATTTATTTTAACATTCATTTCGTTCCAATGAAGATTAATTCTGTTAAGATCAATAAACAATTAAGAATAATAAAACGAATATATTAACAAATGCAATATTTTTATTCTGTAGCCAAACAGCAAAAACGTAACTGGCTATGAGAGAAAAAGAGAAATTAAATGTGTGCTTGCACCTTCCTCTTTTGCCCCTACCGTAATATACGAAACGTCTTTATCTTCACTAATTTAAATCTCCCTCTCACTTCCTTTACTAGCTTACTCCATAAGTCAAGCAGCAATCGTAAAGAAGTTTTAGTTCAAAAAACACAAACCTAGTGAGGCAGCTGCCGCTATATCTTGTACACTGGAAGCGGCAGCAATGGTCGGTTCAGCAGGCGAGAGGCTCTTCCTGGGAGGCAGTGGGGGCGCCCTCAGCTCTCCGTACGCGTTTTCAGCGGTGGCGGGGGCCCGGCGTGTCGCACGGGGCGAGTGCCTCGGCGACGCGATCGGGGACCGCACGCCCGGACGCAACGAGTCTATTGTGGACGTGGCCGCGTTGAACTCCGCCCAGTCCTGATGGAGATCGATTGGTTACCGTCATATATTATAAATGATGTGAATTAATGCTTTTTTATTCATTTCACATCATTTCTCAAATACCTCAACGCCTGAAGATGAACAACTTCTTCAACTAGTGAGTTGGACTCTGACCGTTGGGCTGGTCCACAAACAAAAACTCGCAGAACGAGCGATAAAAAGAGCTTGGTATTACTTTAAGATCGGTTTGGACTCCGAAACGAAAAATTCAACAAGCAAGTTGACAGACCATAGCTCTCATCTGCCATCAGTCATCTGCCTAATCAGTGATAGGAGATGAATCCTCCAGATGGACCGACGACCTTTTAAGGATAACCGGAAGTGGCTGGATGCGGAAAGCGGAGGATCGTGCATGATCGAGGATTACTCCAGTGGATAGACACAGGCTGATAATGGTTGATGGTGATGACTATCATTTTATTATATTTACGTTATAGTGTGTAGTTTATGATCATTGTTTGGTGTCGATTTGTATTTAAAATTGATGAGCAGAATGGAATACCATTCCCATCAAGGCATCAACTGGAGATGTTAAGCAGTTGTAATATTCTAAATAGAGTTAAGTTGAAATTATACAAACATAATACAGATGTACAGACAACTAATAAAGTGGTTTGAGGTGTCTAAATTCCACTCCATAATATCATCAGGAATTCTTGTCAATCGATTTTTTTTTGAAGAACTACACAAATGTGCCAGAGAAGCTGGCCTTCACTGCTTCACCGGATTGAGAGGTGGCTCTTAGGGCGCCTAGCTTGGACGGTTATTATGTTACGTATAAGCATTCCGATCCGAGAGCGCCCGAGAGGGCCGAACCACGACTCGGCCGGTAGCTATTTCACGGATAATCTAAGGGGCATTCAAAAGCTAAACTAACTTTGAGTGCCACTTCATTTGGCTATGTAGTTATTCATTTCATCAAAATCAACTGCTTCGATAACAGAATGTGCATTCCCAATGGATAAAATTACAAACCATAGACAAATTTTCCCATTTAACAGCAGTAGTCAAAATTGATGACAATTACAAGCAATAACTACGAATGTATATAAGAGAAAATTCAGTAGTATACGGCGTAAATCAAAAATCAAACACAAAAGAAAACACGGCAAACACATCACCAAGCGTATATTGTCAACATTAAAAAAATACACTTAAAATAAATAAATTTAATGTCATTATAGTAAAAAAAAAATCATCGATAAAAAATATCAAACTAAACTAAATCTAAAACAATACTTCACAATACTAATCAAGTCGATCGATTAATTTAAACGAATATCAAAAGAAATCGAATAATTAATCAATAAGAAGTCTTAATTTAATCGATACACTAAATAATCGCACCAATCTTAAATCTCCCACATTTATAATACATATACTTTAATTACTTACTTTAAAATACTTTATTAAATTTACCAAATTGATATATCTGTGTATACCAAAAAACAATCCATGGACAAATTGTTGAATCAAATAGTGATTATGTATAATAATTTGACATCTGTCAAAATGACCGCCAAGACTCCATGAAGGTTCTAATGAGTAAATAATTTAAAATTAAAAATAGTATCATTTCCTACCAATAGATGGCGTTATAGCAAAAAATATCGACTAGGGTAGAGATGTTAAAATAATTGGCGGCAAATAACTCTACGCGCTGACCGTTTATGTGCAGATGTCGAAAATAAGGTGTCACATTTAACTATACCTATAAAACAATACATAATATTTACTCAAAAAAGAAATATTTACAATATATCATTATAGGTATTTTACAAAATAATTACAAAAAATATAAATGTGCCAAACCATCGTCACTTGGCAGCGTGCCCAGAAGGCTTTGTATGGCAATGCTTAGCCTCTGTGCAACGTATAAGCCAGCCCTCTGACACAAGGGTCCCCGGTGAGAAGTTTTAGTTACTAGCGATAGAGGTTCAGGCTAAGCCACCTCTCAATCCGGTGAAGCAGTCAAGGCCAGCTTCTCTGGCCAATCTGTGTAGTTCGTTAAAAAAATCAAAACTTTGGCACCGTCACATCTTCCAGAATCTTCTGTTGAGGCTGGATCGGCCGTTGCAACTGCAGAAAACCTCAAGCGGCACAAATATAGTAACCTCGATAGAGGTTTCATATTTGATATTTGAGTGGTAGAAACTTTGGATCCATGGGGTCCTAGTGCACACCACCTTTCCAAAGTGATCGCTTAAAAGTTGGTGACCAGAGGGCTGGCTTATACCTTGCACAGAGGCTGCCATACAACGTGGCAATGCTACCAGCCTTTTGGGCAGTCAAGCGACGACGATTTGACACAGTTATATTTTTGTAATTATTTTGTAAAATACCTATTGTAACAATTTCTCTTTTTAGGTAATACTTGTATGTAGATTAGAGAGAAGAAGAGAACAAGTCCTGATGTAAATAATAGTTTAAAAATCTATTGGAGTAGCAGTGTGATATGACAATGTGATAAGATAAAACATTGAGTTTTAAATCATTTGATTTGAATAATTTAACTAGCCTACATATAATAAGAAGAAGGCAGATAGATCTCGTATTGACGCATTTGAGATGTGGTGCTGGAGGAGAATGTTGCGAGTACCTTGGACAGCCCAACGCACAAATGCGTCAATTCTGCGGGAAGTGGGTGTCACTGTCAAATTGTCCATGGTCTGTCTCCGTAGGGTTTTCAAATTCTTCGGTCACGTAGCCAGGAAAACCAATACCTTGGAAACACTCCTGGTCACAGGCAAAGTACAGGGAAAACGACCAAGAGGGAGGAGCCCTATGCGTTGGACAGACCAAATTAGCACCAACACCAGCAGGAGAGTCCACGAGGCATTTCACACCGCCAAAGACCGTCGATCGTCCGCCACATAATTCGTGGAGGTCACGACCCTCAGCAATGAGGAAAACGACGCAAGGAGGAGGCCATATAATAAGAAACATGTAATATACTAATTTGATGCACCAATATATTTTTATGCCTCTTTTAAATGTATACTTTAAAATATGATATATTTAAAAGCTAGCAATATTTCTTTATTTTTTTTTCAGAAATATTACTAATATTCTTGTTAACCATTCCAACTAAGCTTAAGCTTGTGATAGGACATGGTTCACGTCAATAGTCGAATGGTGGATTCGAACCCACGACCTTGCGATTCGCAGACCGTACCCTAAACCATTAGGCTATTGACGCAATAATTTAGATAGACGATTCTTTAAAATGAATTCTCTATTAATTCTCTGGTTTAATTTAACCAAGAAACTAAACCAGAAGTGTTTGAAATGCATCTATCATTTAGACCAGTGGTGTGCAAACTTTTTGGTTGGCGGGCCACAAATTGTAAAAAATACTTTAAAAGGGGCCAAAATTTGATCGAAAAAATATTTTGATTTATAAAACTGCTTAACAAAATAATTAAAAGATAATTAAGCAAATTACACAAATTGTTTTGATGGCAATTATTTTTTTGGCTTTTTACGTAAAAATTTACGATGTTATAAATTTTTTTTTAAACAAACCGAAAATTTTTAAAGATTTTAAACCTTATAAATAATACTGATATAAATAAAACAGAAACTATTTTACAATAACACATCAAAAATATTAACAAAACAAAGTCTTGGCGGGCCGGATGAAATGCTTTAACGGGCCAGATTTGGCCCGCGGGCCGTAGTTTGTCACCACTGATTTAGACAAATATACTAGTATATATTTTTTTAATATCATATTATGTCATTTCATTATAATACATCATTATTACTAACGAAAGTTGTATCGCATAAGAATAGTATGTGTCACATCATACAAAAATCAGTAAGCGATTCAATTTACGATTAGATGATCGCGGATTAGAATCCTTTTACTAATAAATTGCCGTTTACGTAATTTAAAGTACAAAAAAGTCACTTGCTTATAATCTGTGCGCGGTGTGAGCTGTCTCTGTCTACCCCGCTAGGATTAGGATGTGAACAAATGAATGTCCATAGAATAAATATTTCGATAACAGTCTTGTGTTACATTGACATCGCATTTGGAACAGTGCTGCCATAGACAATGGTTAAGAATTAAAAAAGGAAAAAAACAGCTTTCAAATACATGTAAAGACATGCAAACAAACCTTTACAAACACGATGCAAGCAAACGAAATCATAAAACAAGAATAATGAAGATGATAACGCGTCCCGAGTCTGCTAAATACCAATGACATTCCACTATGAAACCAATCTATTACAATTTAATTTTCATTGTACCAAAGTCCCTGATCTAAATTTTTTAATATGTTATTTTCAATTGAATTTTCGAATATTGTTTAAGTGATTTAAATATATCAACATAATTTATTTATTTATTTAAATCAACAAAAATTATAACACCGTTACAGATAATACCAATATGATGTTATAAAAACTTAGTTAAATATATATTATTAAAATTAAAACAAATTAAAAGCTGCTTTATGTATTGACAATAATATATAAATATAATAGAGTCAAACACCTTCTACGCATTTGTAGGCAGCTTCGATAAACACAGACTGAGTGCAACAAAATATATCAATGTGCAGTAAAGATGTCATTATGTACGAGTAGGATGTGCACGATATATATCGATATTACATAAAATATCGATATATAGACGCGATATATCGCTTCAATCCGATATTATCGATTCATCTAATATCGATATTTATATCGATATCAGAAATATCGTAAGAAGTTAAATAAAAAAGCATTCCATTCTTTCTTTTATTTGTGGTTGACAACTTGAATAAAATAAAACCCTTACTTGCGCTGCCATCACGAAAAGTGTAGTATGTTACTACACTCCTACTCTTCACGATGGCAGGACTCGTATAAATTTAATAATCTATCCATGTAATCTGTGCTGCTAGCAGAATCAAATCAAATCAAATAGTCTGGACTGGTATCCGAAGCGAGAACCTGTCAGTTACGCGCCAAGTACTCTATTAGTACAAAACTTTTCTAATAATTAATTACAAGCTATAGTGACAGAACTGAACCAGCAGATATTAACTAGAAAAAATCGACATCTGCGATGTAAATGATTATTTTGACACAATTGGTTTAGCAGATTCAAGACCCAGCAGTGAATGTAAAAAAAGCATATACATTGATTTAAATAAATATCAACTTTACTACATAATACATAAAGTTCAAATCCTTTTTGCATTGTTTTAATTAAATTACAACCTCTATAATATAAATTAAGTTTGGACTTAATCCCATTTTGGTATTGACTAAACTTTCCATTTGTTAAATCAAATTCTGTGCTTTTTTTCCCGAATATCAATTTTTCTAAATTTCGCGGCCCTCTAGTAAAAAAGGTTGTGTACCCCTGGCCCTAGACTATCAAACGCTTAGCCTTTTGGTTATTCCTGTATCTATAAAATTACTAGGCAATAAATAATAAAATCTATTAAATACAATTCAAACAACATTTACGTTGCCATAAAACAAAATAACATTACAGTGATACCTCGACATACGAGTGTTTTTAGATACGAGAACCGAGACGAATGACAACGGTGGTCCCGTGAGAGGTTTTAATGAGTAAGAATCTCACAAAAACCCCGGCAGCACATTGAGGCGGTGTATCCTTGTTGAAGATTCCCCCCCAGTAACAAAAAAAGACCTCAGTCTGTGTGGTTTTTTCCCGCGTTTTCGAAGCATTTTTGATAAGTTGATGATTAATTTGAGATACGAGCAAGGTTACAGAACGGATTGAACTCGTATGTCGAGACACCACTGTAGTACGATATCAAAATGACAGATATAAGAGCCGCCAAATCTAATATAAAAATGTGACAGATAAAAAAATATCAAAACCAAAATGAGATTAAGAACATGTGCGAGTGAAAAGCAGTATTATATATATTTAGTAGTATAATAATAAAATATTTTAAAAATGAAATGTTCAGTCGAATTTTCAATTGTTGGCTACGGACCCCATTTAAACATTAAATGGTAATGCATGGATTGTAAGGCGCACTAGCTTAGTAAATGCCTATTCACTCTACTCCTGAAAATACCCACATTGTAATCGGAAGAAAAGACAGATGGGGGCAAACTATTCCAGTCCTTTGTCGTACGAATAATGAAAGACGAAGTGAAATTTAATTTTTGTTATGAAACCTTGAAGATTTATTAACTCAATCAAATTGAAAGTCCTTAAAAACGATTCTGTAGTTAAACTTTATGGTTAGTAAATCTTTCTTTTGTTTACAATTTAACTAGGTCAAGATTTTCTCCAATTTTTGATAACATCGAATGTGCGAAAAGGACAAATTAGCATAATATCGAATGTACGAAAAGGACAAATTATCATAATGTCTAATGTACGAAAAGGACAAATTATCATTATGTCGAATGTGCGAAAAGGACAAAGTATCATAATGTCGAATGTACGAAAAGGACAAACTATAATAATGTGGAATGTATCAAAAGGACAAACTATAATAATGTGGAACGTGCGAAAAGGACGAACTATCATAATGTTGAATGTACGAAAAGGACAAACTATAATAATGTGGAATGTGCGAAAAGGACAAACTATCATAACGTAATATGAGTTGGAAACGTTACGGCTTGGAACGTTTCCAATTCCATTAGGCTTAAAAACAAATATATATAAGTTCCCACTTCCTTTTAAACCGAGTAGGGTAGATAGACATCTATCCGCTTTTAACCAAAGTATCCTATATACGAAGTGATTTTTTTTGTACTTAAAAAACCGAATACGACAATTTATTGGTATAAACCATTTGGGATTCGGATTTGCGACCATTTGATCACAAGTTGAACCATTATATCACTACGCTACTTCTATATAATAGTAAGCTATTACGTCCTTTTAAGTAAAGAAGATAAGCAGCATAGTTATTAGGTCCCATATATTACAATTGGTGAAAGCATCCATATATTAAAAAAGCCAACTTTTTGAAAAACTACTAACAATCTTGTTAACCATTCCAACTAAGCTTAAGTTTGTTCACGTCAATAGTCGTAGTTACGAATTTCATATATGTATACTGTACCATGAAAATATTCCATTATTACAATCTGGCAACACTGTGTTAACATATTAAATACTGCTTTTCACTCGCCAAAGATACAACTATAATAAAAACTATAAGCTGAAAGAAAATGGAATGTCGTTCACTCCGCGAATGTTCCAGAACGTTCACAATAAAAGCGCGTATCGCGTGCAAAACAAACACTCAAGCATGCGGTGATTTCCTCGCGCGTCTCTGCAAAACAAAATAATGAACAGTTTACTTGTGAGGGCGCCACATGCACGGCCATGTTGGAACTTATCTGCAACCGCATAATAATTGAACAAAAAAGGTGTGCCAGGGTGCTCTGCCTACCCCACCTGGTGACGAGTGAATTACAACTAATTTTTTGACCCACTTCAAAAAAGGAGGTTTTAAATTCTTTTTATGTAATTATCTTTTTTTTGTTTGAAAGCTAGCTTCCCGTATGGTCCAGTTCGATTTGGTCCAAAATCACGCTAACCGATTTCGATAATACATTTTTTTTAACAATCGATATACTTCAAAGGTAGTTTTGATTAGTTTGGTTAGGTTCTGATTAAATCGATTTCGTAATATTCCCACTATAATTCGGAAATATAAAGAGGGCGTCCGCGCTTTATATATAATAGCGTTTTATATTCTTATATTTCTTTTTGCTAGTAAAATACTTGTTTATTTAAAAGCTTGTGCACAAACATTTTTTGATAATAATCTATAGATATAGTGAGAAAAGATTTTTCGTTCGTAATTTTTCGAAAAAGTTCGTATTTATCGTGCTCTCTCAAAAAATCATTCATTAAAAGTACGAATGTCATCGTATTCCGATAACCTTGCACTGCGAGGGCATAGTGGGGGGGGGGGGTGTTAACCTCTCCCCTTGGGACGTGTCCTCCGAAGCGGGGCTCCGGTGCGTTCCTCTGGAGATTCCGAAGCCCCTAACCATGCACCAGGGAAGAGCCACCGAGAGGGTTTTAGTGGGTAATCTTCTTGAAGATTTCCCCCCCGTCAACAAAAAAAAGTTTAAATTCGTAATGGCAACACTACAATCTACAGATGGTAGATACGATTAAACAACAACGCAATACAATAAGTTCCAACCGAGCACTATAATGAATTAATTAGACACAGAACATTGTACAATGGCATGGTATTAAACAAAGAATCCCAAATTAAAATCCCAAAACTGTATAAACAGAGAACATGCCAACACAATCAAAAATGCAAAACATGCTAAAATACTAGTAATTAGTCTATATAGTTATATAAAAAAAAACTCAAGAGACCATCTTTCTAAAATACCCATTAACCGTACCATATCATGACTATAAAGTTCTTCTGGCGATAACCTGGTCTAGTACAGATATACAATGGAGTATATTGAAGTGCATGCATATGAAAGTACGGTACATATCTATATATATAAAAGAGAAAGTGTGTGGGTATGTTCCATATAGGCTCCGAAACGGCTGGACCGATTTCAATGAAACTATCAGGGAATCTTCAGATTGACCTGGCGAGTAATACTGTTTGATGACGATCAGAGCACCCCTTTTTTTGAACTGTCAACTACAACTTTTACTGATTTATTTACTTATGAACTAAAATAAAAAAAAAGAAAATATAATTGAAATACCTAAACAATGGGCGGCCTTGTCGCTAAAAGCGATCTCTCCCAGGCAACCTTTGGATGGAGAGGAATAATAAAAGAAGCGGCGGGAGTTTATAAAAAGTAGATATACTTAAATACTGATAATAAATATTTACATACAAACATACATACATACATAAGAGAATGAAGAGACAAAACGTGTGTAAAAAGTATTACATATAATATATTTACATATATATCGTAACAGTATAAATGATGTTACGTGGACTTGTCTAAGTAAAACTTTTTAACTTTGATTTTAAAAGTATTTATTGTCTGTGATTTCCTAATGGCCACAGGAAGAGAGTTCCACAGACGGACAGCGCGTACAGTAAATGAGTTGCTGTAAAAGTTGGTGTCATGCGGAGATATTTTTAGCATGAGATAACTTACTATGATGATATTCTATTGTTTTGACAAATTTGTATTGACACATGCGTTGTGTATGTTTATGTCATTATGAACCATATTGAAGTAAAATGAAGTATATTAAAGATAAGAATTAAGGATTTTGATGTATTCAATGTAAGTTATAGCGCGGCGAATGTATCCGTTTAGTGATGCTGTTGACATGTACATGGGTGTAGGTAATGATCTTCACCCGCTCGAGAAGAGAATGAATTAAGGGAGAAATGAATAATTTAATATATTGTGAGAGTTAAATTAAATATTTAATGATGTCATTTTATTGTTTAAATAAAATAAAGCAAAATCTAGCCCGGCGAAGCGGGTTGGGTACGCTAGTGTACAATAAAATAACATTTTCAAAAATAAATATAATATTAAATAATATATATTCAGCATTTCTTTTATGAAATTTTCTATCATGCTTTCACGACATCCATTCAGAATTTTAAGGCCTACCCCGGGATCTTGAGCTGTGACCTTTTTCCTTTTTTGGGGATTTTGTTCCTTTCGGGCAGCTCAACCTAGAGATGTCTAAATTCCCAAAAAGAGGATAGACATGTGCCTCGTGTTCACTGTCTCCAAGGCTGGCTTCCATAGCCTTACTGATCGGACCTCCGGTAAGAGATGGGACACCAAGAAGAAGACCAACTACGTAAATACAATGTACAGTTTTAGACACAGTATGATACGGTATAATGGGTAAAAACGGCCTCCGAAGTGGAGATTCCGGGTTCATTTCCCAATGAATACAAATCTTTCCCAAGAAGTTTCCATTGAATAATACTCTATTATTTTGAAATACTATCAAAGTGTCAATATATATTGAAAAGAATTACCTCCGGGTCATCTATGTCGTCTGTAAGTCCGTTGAAAGTGGTATTTCTTGACGACCACCCATTGGCGCCGCTTGATATTGTGACCTCTGAACCTAGAATTTAATTTTAACATAATGTAACACCATCAAAAATTGTATATTCATGTATAGTGTTTATTATAACACTAATAAATATTATCACTAAGTACCTCGACTTAGCTTACGAGGTGACGTCGTGTGGGACGTGAATTCGACGATCATTGTCCCGATAGTCGTTTCTGCAAACGGTCTTATAGCGTAAAGTCTCGATCAATAATTGTCTTTCGAACTTTTCGAAAAGAAAATCGGTTTCACCTCCTCCTTTTTTTGAAGTCGGTTAAAAATTACGGTATTATTAATGGTTTTTGCATCTTTCTTTACATGTACTCACTTGAACCGTTACATCCGGAGGAGCCGGATGATCCGGACGAATTTGATGACACTGGTTTCACTGCAGTCTTTACAATAGCGCCCCTGTAATGTAAGAAATATATGTATGAATATTGATCAGTGTTTTTATAGAGGCAGAGGGATAGGGTAGACAGAGAACGCGTATGCTTGTCAGCCCATCGACATAAAAAAAGTTACAGCCTATATATGTTCCACTGTTGGGCATAGGCCACGCCACGGGGCTCTAAAAATTTTTCTAACACATGTGAAGTTTGCCAATCAACACTATGTTTGCAGAAGCACGCGTCGATTTTCACGGGACTTTTTTTTCTCATAGAGGTTCAGACTAAGCGACCAGTTTTTCTGGTAGACTTGCATAGGTTCGACAAAAAAAAATTCTCTGCCTATTACCATTTCCGGCCTACTCCGAGGGTCCACTTTCCAACCTAATCTACTCCACTTTGCTCGGTCTTCGCCATTGGAATTTGTTCTCAATCATGTACATCGATCGGAACGATATACTAACTTGGCTTCCGACGTGGTGTTTGGCGGTCTCGGAGGCACGAACGCGTCTACCACCACCTGCTCCGTGCCCTTTATCTCAGCGCGACAGAACGGGCAACCCTGACCTTCCGAATCCTGGAACAAGGTACAATTGTAAGTTACAACTCATAAATGCCGCTAGGCAAAGAGTAGGTAGAGTCTGCTACGTCCCACAACTAATGGTTCCAGTGCACTCCCGGAGCCCCTCGCCATGCACTGAAGAGGGCCACCGGGGGTTTTAGTGAGTGAAAGCCTTCCGTAACCTCTTCCCCAAAAGGCAAGGTATCTTGTTGAAGATTCCTCCCTCCCCCATCAATATATATAAGATGATTCATCAATAATCGACTGGTGTGTTGAACGCTAAACCTTTCTAATGCCTTCAGGTTCAGATTGATAGATATATCCTTTATTGCACCAAAGTATACAAAGGCGAACTTAATTCTATTTACCATTTACTTTCAGCTAATATTTAGTGCTTAAGAGCAGACTAAGGGTCGTGCCGCTGAAATTGCGTTTTAAAAATATTATATAGATAAATAAATATACATATACATAGAATACATAAACGATATTATATATTGTAATTATGTAATTTTTCATTGTTTGAAGTAGAAAGTATTCATATACACGCGATTTAAAGACATTAGGCAGTTTCAGATTAGGGAAGCTTCGTCAAGCTTCCCTAATCTGAATCGGCAAGCTATTCCACAGTTTAGCAGGTGTGGAAGCATGTTATAAATAATATTCAACTCACAATCTGCCAGGCGGTAAGGCAAGGAGTGCACAACAGATGACCGCAAGGCTCTATTCTGATGTCTTTGTCATTCTCTGCGCATATCTTGCACAGCTGGAAAGTGCTACCTGGAAACCAATTTAAAAAAGTAAACACACTCGTGAGCAAAAATAACGGAATGTTTAAGAAAGATTGAATATCTCTAATAACGACAATAGCTAACTAAAATAAATTGTGTTTGATAGACAATTAAATATCCTTAAAATAAAATAAAATATTTTTTATTAATTTTTTTATATTTCATTAAAAAAACATAAACTTAAATGAAAAATATTATCTTACGTAAACTTGGAATAGTCAATGTCGAGTTTCAGCCTTGTAGTTCTGGGCTCTGAAGAATAAGACTACGGTATCCCCTGCCTGTCGTATAAGGCGACTAAAAGGGGCCTCGGGTTCACTGGGCGACAAGGGTGGGGGCCTGAGTCGTCCACTAAAGTGGACCCGGGAAGAAGGCGACATCGGCTGGCCCGTGTCGCCTTGCACTGCGAGCGATCCCGGAGCCCTTCTTCATGCACCGAGGAAAGGGCCACCGGGGAGGTTTAAGTGGGTAAGAACCCCACATAACCGCCGCCTTCCCCCCAGAAGGCGGCGTATCTTTCTGAAGATTTCCTCCCCGTCAACAAAAAAAAATGTCGAGTTACTAGCGATAGAGATTCAGGCTAAGTGAGATATGCCACCTCTTAATCAGGTGAAGCAGTGAAAGCCAGCTTCTCTGGCCAATCTGTGTACTTCGTCATTAAAAAAAATATTCTTTGTATGCCGTAATTACTGTTTTAAAGTGTCTCTCAGCTTATTGTCAAAGTAACTCACCCATTTCACAGTAGAGCTCATATTGCTCCTGTGTTACTGTGATGTGGTCCTCAGCGGGCGATATGATCGCACTGCTGAGGTCCGGGTTCACATCCCGACCGTCCGGATACAGGTAGCTGGAACGAAATAAGCGCTGCATATTAATAAAAACAAATTCCACAAGAAAAACAGACTTGCACTGAAATCGTGACGCGAATAAAGGCCGATTCACACGGTGAAAGTAGAAACGCTCCTCCACTGATGTTATGAAGGTTCATGAGTGACGGTGATCACTTACGATTAAGTGAGCCGTAAGCTCGTTTGCCCCTTTTTTAAAAAAAGACTTGGTGAAGTAGAGATAACATGAGCGTGCTAGGTTCAAACTCCATATTCTAAGGAACTTTTGAACAGCTAGTCTTCCCTCCTCACTCCTCGACCTCTGTCTCAACTGCGACCGAGAAGTCGGGAGGGCGTAGTTAGTAGCAGGATTCGCCGTGCCTGACACTTGAGAGGTTAGCCTCGTAACAATAACTATTCCTAAAAATCTTCGTCTTAAACGGTACCTAGGACTAGTAGTATCATAATAAATAAAAGCTGTATTTGACAGTTCAAAAAGAGGAGTGCTCCGATCGTCACCAAACTTTACAGGATTACTCGCCAGGTCAATCTGAAGATTTCCTGAAAGTTTCATTGAATTCGGTCCAGCCGTTTCGGAGCCTATGCGGAACATACCCACTTATTTTGCGGCTTGATTTAAGCCTAAATAAACAAGGAATTATTTTGAAGCATGTTATGTAGATTCTAAATACTCCGACTATGCAAATTGTGCAGATTTAAGTTGGACGTTGGATTTCAGGACAGCCTGTATAAAATGCCCTATTTTTTCGTTGACCCTTGAGCTTCGTTTCTCATCATTTCAGGCGACAAATATCATTATAAATCTCTTCCCAGGCAACAGAAAGAGATTAGAAGATGTACGTTAGTGTGGCGCGCCTTTAATTTGTACAAAGTCCACGTATATTTTTAAAGAATAACAAAAACATTGGAAGATCTCCGTGACCCGGGGATGAGATGTGTGGGCGATGGTTTATTTTGAAATACTAAATCATTGCCACAATAAAGTGTTTCTGCTGCCACAGATCAAGACAATCCGCGCATTTAGTTTCAAGATCATGGCCGGTGGAGATGAAGTTGTGAGAATTCCCCACTTTACGATTATTATATAACACAGTTGAAACGTTGGAGGTTAACATCAACGCACTTCCGGCGTGTTTCATACGAACTGGACCTAGTTATAAATGATTATTCACACTTCTGTTATCAATCCCATTTCGCCAATATGCAGTGAAGGAAGACGGCTTAGATTACATGGCGACTGTTGAAGTGTTTAGAATGTCCCGTATTCGTGAAAAAACAACCGACATAGGTGTGGTTCAGCCCTAATAAATGTCGCGTTATAAATAGTTACTCCGTTACTCCTTACCGAGGGACCCTTGTGTCACGTTACTACGTTATGCTATGCTACCTCTCAATCTGGTCAAGCAGTCACCTTCTCTGGCTAGTCTGTGTAGGTTCGAGTTAATTTAGGGAATTTATCGGAAACATCCCAGCTGCCGTCATAACAGCAGCATTCTAAGATCCCTCGACGCCATCTTGATGGCCGGCGTTTCTCTAAGCAGATCCAACTAGCGGAATCAATTGCCATCAGCGTTGTTTACAAACGGATAAGATTTTAAGACCTTTAAGAAATGAGTCACCACAAAAGACTTCAAAGGTCTCTACTAAATAGAAAAACTCACAATCCCTCCCTGTAGCCGTCGAGCAGGGCCTGCACCAGGCTCTTGTTCTGCGGTATTGTCTGCAGTATCTCGCCGTCGGCTGTGACGTAACCTATCGCCCATTGGCCGAGACGAGTGCACGACAACCTGTGTGACAACCAAATGTTTGTTCAAATATCCATATAAATTAATCCACATTAATCCATACTTAAACACACGTGTTAATAACATGAGCCGTGGTAGCTCAGTGTCCGGGCGGCCGCCTCAAGTTGCAAAGCACGCTAGCAACCCGAGCTCGATCCCCGGTGCCGGCACCAATAAATTTGTTGTTGCAATTTTACGTGCTGATTTACCACGCGCTCATCGGAGAAGGAAAACATCGTGAGGAAACCTACAGGTCTTAGAATTTTTTTCTAAGACATGTGACGTCTGCCAATCTGCACTAGGGCCGCGTGGCGGACTATCTACTTTATAGAGAAGGCCTGTGCCCAGCAGTGGGACTTATATAAAGGCTGTAACTTTAAGTTTTAACTTTAAACACCCCTGAGCAAAATAAAGGGTCGGTTAAGAAAGTTTGAATAGTATTGAATAATAAACGAAGCGATTTGAGTCATCGTTCATCGTGCGTACAGCAAAGGAGTGGAATAAGTTGCCGGCGTCAGTCTTTCCGTCCAAGTACGACGTGGGAGCCTTCAAGAGTAGAGTGAATAGGCACTTACTAAACTAGCGCGTACCATCTTTCAACTATATCACCACTTAACACCAGGTGGGAGATCATGGTCAAGCGCTAGTTTACAGGCATAAAAAAAAATCTCGGAAGATAAAGACGGCTAACTGAAATAAATTGTGCATGATAGACAATTAAATGTCCTTAAAATAAAATATTTTGATTAATTTATTTATATTTCATTAAAAAAAAACATAAACTTGATAATAATCCAGTTTTTTTTATTAAATTTCAGTACTTAGTGATTAGGGTAGTTAACGACCCTTTATTTTTGGTCACGGCTATAGTTTTAACGTCTTTGAAATAGTTCAGTTACATACCTGAACACATAACTGCCAGTCTTATGTATATACTTCTGTAGACGCGCCTTCACCTCGTCATACGTTAAGAAGGCCACATAACCTGGATGGGTGACCGCTAGTAACTGCCAGTTCCGTAACAACGTGCTCCACGGCTGGAACAACCTATAAAGTTGAAAAGACATAGAATAAACTCTCACGCGTCCTTTCAAACGTAATTAGAGATGACAATTTATATTGGTTTTTGAAGTTATACTTGTTACGCGTTATGAAAAAAGTATTAAAATTTAAAATACGCATTGTATAACACAAAAGTGACAGGTTGAAGCTGCAGAAAAAAAAGTGCTTATATATTTCTTTAAGTGTTGCTATATAATTGAGGTTAACTATCCGTATGTATTTAAAAAATAAAAATATTTATTCACAACGTCACAACAAACCTCCATAGACTCCACTATGGAGGTTTCATACAAGAAAAATAAATATTATTATTTTTTTAATTGTATTATAATTTATATTTATTCTTTATTAGCACACAATAAAAAGGTACAAATAAAAA
The DNA here is from genome assembly GCA_029286785.1 of Meandrusa payeni. NCBI lineage: Eukaryota > Metazoa > Arthropoda > Insecta > Lepidoptera > Papilionidae > Meandrusa > Meandrusa payeni. The sequence continues at coordinate 4,504,077 of JAGSMX010000032.1, forward strand.
AAATGGCGCGGGGACTCATGGGTGGGATCATCTAACTTACATTTTACCATTTTCTTCTCAGACGTAAGAAATAAGTTTATTCGTTTAAAAAAGACTTGGCTTAAAGGTCTTGTTACCAAGCCATCAAATATTCATCTTAAATATTATTATTTTTTTCATGTATAATAATTTATATTTATTCATTATTTGCACACAATAAAAAGGTACAAATAGCGGACTTATGCCAAAAGGCATTCTCTGCCAGTCTACAAACAGTATGAAAACTCCATAGATTCAACTATGGAGGTTTCATACAAGAAAAATAAATATTATTATGATTTTTTTTATTATTTTTTTTTCATTTCATTTTTTTTCATTGGCCATTTTCACTTATTTACGTCGTTTTTTATCAGAAAATATAGACGCGTCAAATGATATATGATTTGTAACGAATTAGATGAAAAATAGCTTTTCCCGAAGTGGCATATAAGTTAGTTTAGCTTAGATTGTCCCAATAGATTTTGTTAATAAAATAGCTACCGACCGAGTCGTGGTTTGGCCCTATCGGGTGCCCTCGGATCGGACTAACAACGGCTAACGCGTAATATTGGTAACCGTCCAAACCGAGGTTACCCCTCACCGGGGGACCCTTGTGTCGAGTTACCACCTAATAGAGGTTAAGGCTAAGCGATCTAAGAGCTATGCCTCTCAATCCGGTGAAGCAGTAAAGGCCAGCTTCTCTGTGCCAACTGTGTTAGTTCGTCCAAAAAAAAATATGAAAAATAGCGAAAATAGGATTTTCTACATTGACACTTCTCGTTTATGTTTTTGTACCGTAAAACGATTTTCTTTTAGGAAAACTCTAAGTTAATGCCGCGGTACAATACTTAATCAGCAAAAAATAATAAAATATTTATTATTTTTTGTTTCTGGACCTTGGGTTGTCGTTTATTGTCCGAAAACGACAGCTCTAGGTCCACAAACACGAAAGTTATAATTTAAAAAAAATTGAAATGTTTTTCGGCTCTGGTGAACAATTTCATTTTTGTGCGTTAGTTCGTTTTTATTTTCCAGTGTCGATATAATAATATATAAATACATATATATAAGTACAGATGGATAGAGACAGGTAAGTCAAACTATTCCTAGCTTAGGTAAAGCTTCCATACGTATATTTGTTGGTAACGCATTCCAGAGTCTTATTGCTTTAAATGCATGAAATCAGTGTGACAAGAAGAAATATAGAGAAAATGACTATCAACGGAACCAAGAAAACGGTCATGCGATTCACCCTGAAATTTAATTAAATTGAATATAATATCGTCAAAGTTAGTTTAGCTTTTGAATGTCTCTTAGATTATCCGTGAAATAGCAACCGACCGAGTCGTGGTTCGGCCCTCTCGGGCGCCCTCGGATCGGCATGCTTACGCGTAACATAGTAACCGTCCAAGCCGAGGTTACCCCTCAGCAGGGGACCCTTGTGTCGAGTTACTTGCAATAGAGGTTCAGGCTAAGCGACCTAAGAGCTGTGCCACCTCTCAATCCGGTGAAGCAGTCAAGGCCAGCTTCTCTGGCCAATCTGTGTAGTTCGTCATAAAAAAAAAAAAAAAGAATATAATATTTATTTACTTTTTCAAATTTAAACTGACCTTTATTGACTGTGTTATCTTTCCTTTCTTTAATTCGTTGGCTTTTGTTGTCTGTATAGCCATTTTGTAGCGATGATACATTACTAACTCGATTACACAGCAAGAGTCCTAAAGTGGCCGAGGCACTTTAGTGAATGATGGAACATAACAAGATAGCTCTTGAGCGTATATTGCTTTAATGTCGTTCGCTACTAGTTTATAAGGCTACATTCACACAAAGGCGTCAAATCTCGTTTAGTAAGAAATTGTCAGACATAGAGACCGGTGATAGAAATGAAAAAATAACTTAGAATTTAAAAAAAATTGAAAATTCATAATGTCTAAATTAAAATGACAACAACAACATCAATCTGGTTTTCACATTCATTGACACTCCGAGCAACAATTATAGCAACAGCTAGCAACACATGGCATCAAACGATTGTTATGCACAATGCTTCCAATGATATCTTAATGATTTGCCTGAACCTTAGATAGATAGATAGATAAATCCTTCATTGCACCAAATAAAATGTACAAAGGCGAACTTAATGCTATTTAGAATTTTCTTCCAGATAACCTTTAGTGGTTAAGAGCAGGCTAAGGGTAGTGCCGCTAAAAATAGCGTTTTAAAACGATTATATAGAGAAAAAGATATTTCTATGTAATAATATACATACACGTGGAATATATATAACGACAATAAATATATCAGTTTGTAATGTTTTCATTGTTTGGTTAGAATGTATTCAGATACACGTATATCTTTAATTCATAATTAATAATTTAGTTGTATCATCATATTAACTTGGCATTGTTAACAATAATTTAACTTTATTAGTTCGTAATCTGCCTTCTAAGTAGTTTTGTGTAAGAATTGTGACGACGCGCAGTTGTGACGGTAATCGTTAAAATGATTCCTTGTGCAACGTTACGCCGTTTTTTTTTCTTAGGTCGCTTAGCCTGAACGTCTGTAACGGCGTCTGAATAAAGCGAGTGTATTTGTTATTGAACTATTTCATTCCACAAGACCTACAAGTTATTACACTATATTTATATGGCTTGTTTATAATTTAACTTTAAAAAAAAACTACATACAACCCCAAATTGGCAAAACAATGTTTGTGGGGTCAGCTAGTAGTATATAGCTCACCTCGTGAACACATCGAATTCGAAGTTGGATATAAAGTCATTGCAGGTGAGGTCTATGGTCGTCTTCAGCGCCATCGTCTCCAGGCCCGAGGAAATCGGGTGCACGTTGTTCAACTCCTCGCGAAAGTGTTTCCACGGCACCAGAGTACTGGAAAAGATGAAGGGCACTTTAAAACGGTATTCTGTATCTGTGAAGAAGATTGATCGATATAAATACTGGCTCAAAATATTAACATAGTAAAGTTGGCCATTGTTCGCCGAGACAAGTATATTTTCGAGTAAAATAAACCGACTTCAAATCCGACTTTCGACTTTCTTCTATGTATTTCCGAATTATCGTAGGAATATTACAAAATAGAATTAATCAGAACATAACTAAAAGAATCAAACAATCCTTTCCAATAAAAAATTAATCATCGAAATTGGTCGGCGTGATATTGAGTTATTCTTCCATTTGTCGCGCACATACTTAATGCAGATTTCGGATTTATACTGTTTTCTCGTGGATGCCAATGCCAGAATTTGACCACGTGGGAAGTACTCGCTTTCAAACCAAAAAGAATCATCAAGATCAATTCACCCAGTCGCAAGTTACGAGATAACAAATATATAAAAAAACATATAGACGAATTTAGGACCTCCTCCTTATTTAAAGTCGGTTGAATAGCTACCAACCGAATGCTTTAGCGATTAGGGTAACTGTCCAAGCTGAGGTCCTCTCGCGGTGGCCCTTCCGCTAAGTTAATTCAGGTTTATGTACTTTTAGCCACGCAGCCCTAACCTCGTAGAATAAAGTTACGGTATCCTCTGCCTGTCGTAGAAGGCGACTAACAAAGGTGGGGACCTCTTGCGTCCGCTACAGTGGGACCCGGGAAGAACGCGAAACCGGTTTCTCCATACGCACTGAGGGTACGCGCGAGGATGCTGGTGTGCGATACCTCTACTGGAACGTGCTTCAGAGCACAGTGCAGAGGGGCTCCGGTGCATTCCTCTGGAAACCCGGTGCGCCTCGCCATGCGCCACCGGGGTTATTGATTAAGAACCTCACATAACCCCGCCTTTCAACAGAAAGCGGGGTATCTAATTGTTTATTTCCTTACCTCGATAGACTAGTGATACGGTCTGCGAAACTTAAAGTCGTAGGTTCCAATCCACTATTAGCCTATTGACGTAAATGATCTCCTAGCACAAGCTTAAGCTCTAGAAATGGTTGAACAAGAATATTTTTTTTTAGTATTTTTAAGCAAAGTGCTTGACTACGATTCCACCTGATGTTAAGTGGAAATGCAGTCCTAGATGGTAAGGCGCACTAGCTTAGTAAATGCCTATTCACTCTACTCTTGAAAACACCCACATTGTAATCGGAAGGAAAGACAGACGCGGGCAAATTATTCCAGTCCCTCGCTGTACGAACAATAAGTAATATTAAGGAAAAAAATTGCATTCTCTTAAAAAAAATGAGTTGGTGAAAAAAATTGCATTCTCTTAAAAAAAATGAGTTGGTGAAAAAAATTGCATTCTCTTAAAAAAAATGAGTTGGTGAAAAAAATTGCATTCTCTTAAAAAAAATGAGTTGGTGAAAAAAATTGCATTCTCTTAAAAAAAATGAGTTGGTGAAAAAAATTGCATTCTCTTAAAAAATGAGTTGGTGAAAAAATTGCATTCTCTTAAAAAAATGAGTTGGTGAAAAAATTGCATTCTCTTAAAAAATGAGTTGGTGAAAAAATTGCATTCTCTTAAAAAATGAGTTGGTGAAAAAATTGCATTCCTCTTAAAAAAATGAGTTGGTGAAAAAATTGCATTCTCTTAAAAAAATGAGTTGGTGAAAAAATTGCATTCTCTTAAAAAAATGAGTTGGTGAAAAAATTGCATTCTCTTAAAAAAAATGAGTTGGTGAAAAAAATTGCATTCTCTTAAAAAAAATGAGTTGGTGAAAAAAATTGCATTCTCTTAAAAAAATGAGTTGGTGAAAAAATTGCATTCTCTTAAAAAAAATGAGTTGGTGAAAAAAATTGCATTCTCTTAAAAAAAATGAGTTGGTGAAAAAATTGCATTCTCTTAAAAAAATGAGTTGGTGAAAAAATTGCATTCTCTTAAAAAAATGAGTTGGTGAAAAAATTGCATTCTCTTAAAAAAATGAGTTGGTGAAAAAAATTGCATTCTCTTAAAAAAAATGAGTTGGTGAAAAAAATTGCATTCTCTTAAAAAAAATGAGTTGGTGAAAACAATTGCATTCTCTTAAAAAAAATGAGTTGGTGAAAAAAAATTGCATTCTCTTAAAAAAAATGAGTTGGTGAAAAAATTGCATTCTCTTAAAAAAAATGAGTTGGTGAAAAAAATTGCATTCTCTTAAAAAAAATGAGTTGGTGAAAAAAATTGCATTCTCTTAAAAAAAATGAGTTGGTGAAAAAAATTGCATTCTCTTAAAAAAATGAGTTGGTGAAAAAAATTGCATTCTCTTAAAAAAAATGAGTGAGAATTGGTGTAAGGCGACCCAATCTCGCCATAACATAGCGGCACATGTGTGAAACGCATTCATCGTATGTTAAAAAAAATCATGTACTTTTAAAAGATAATCCGTATACCCTGGTTGGCAGGACGTGAAAGCCTTAATTTCTTTTAAACAATACAAAGAACATGTGCCAGTATCCGTTGACCCCTTTACAATCACCGTGCGCATACGTGATCCATAACACTTATCGGCACATCCGCACTTGGTACGGATTACACAGCGGATACAGGCTGCATTAATCAAGATAACATCACAGCCAATTACGTGTACTCGCGATACGAGATAACACGGTCCACACGATATCCGGATTTAGCGGACGGAAGTGATTTGCGTCAGTGGCGTTATCGATTGTATGCGAGACCAATAAAATATAATCTTATAAAATAAGCTCACTAGAGCAGGGGTTCCCAACTTTTTTTTAACTCTAGTAGAGCACATTTTAAAATATCGGTCGATTGGCGCCACCAATTTTCATTTTTATATTTTTTTTATATTATATATATTTATTTTCTTAAATTCATAATTTATTAATAAATAATAAACAAAAATGTTTTAAAATTATAAAATGACTATTCAAATTTCATACACCTAGGAAACCGATTTTTAATCGACCAACTCGTTCCATAACTTATCATGTTCCCATCATTTAGTTTGTTATATTCATAATTTATTATTAATTATAAAAAAAAAGTTTCAAAATAAAAAAAATATTATTCAAATTGCATGCACCCAGAGAAATTTATTCACACTTTTAATTAATTTTAAGTAAAAATCAGTCGAATAGTGGCGAGCACATACGAATCGTTCGAGGTTGGGAACCTCTGCTTAGACAGCTAGCCCTTTCTCCGTCTAGGAGGACATTATTATTAAGCGTTATTAGATTCCATTTTGTTTATGCAAGAAACCTCAACTTTTGACTGCGTGAACTGATTTTGATGATTGTTATTTATTTGATAACTCGTGCTTTCCGTGTGGTCCCACTTCAATTTGGTCCAATTCTGACAATGGCAATAGAAAACCATATAAGTAATAAATTTCTACCAATGTATTTGCGCCACAAATGTACGAATAACTCAATAACACGTTAACCGATTTCGTTGATTCATTTTTCATTAAAAAGGACGTATGTATTTCAAGAGTACTTTGATGAGTTTGGTTGGTTAGATTTCATTTCGTAATATTCCTAAGATAATTCGTAAATACAAAGAGGGCGTCCGCGCTTTATAACGTTTAACGTTTGATTCCATTTGAAGTCGGTTTTTATTTTTGCTGGTAAATATACTTGTATTAACAAGTCATACGTTATCTTACGCTTCCCGGAGTGGCACTCAAAGTTAGTTTAGCTTTTTGTTTTTTTTTTATAATTTCTAAGCAAGTGCTTGACTACGATCCCGCCTGATGTTAAGTGGAAATGCAGTCCTGGATGGTAAGGCGCACTATTCAGCAAATGCCTATTCACTCTACTATTGAAAATACCCACATTGTAATCGGAAGGAAAGACAGACGCGGGCAAACTATTCCAGAATGTTTTTGAATGTCCCTTAGATTATCCGTGAAATAGCAACCGACCGAGTCGTGGTTCGGCCCTCTCGGGCGCCCTCGGATCGGAATGCTTACGCGTAACATAGTAACCGTCCAAGCAGAGTTTACCCCTCAGTGGGGTGACACTTGAGTCGAGTTACTAGCTACTAGAGGTTCAGGCGACCTAAAAGCTATGCCACCTCTCAATCCGGTGAAGCGGTCAAGGCCAGGTTCTCTGGCCAATCTGTGTAGTTCGTCATTAAAATAAAACCTTATCTTAATTCGATTGTGTGTTTTTGGTTTTTCCCATTTTTTATGTTATCAGCACAGTACATTCAACTGCAAATCATGTGGTGACGAAGGTACAAAGTGAGAAATGTATGATTGATGATTGTCGAGTGTCTGATAAAAGAAATGAACGGAAGTAAAAGATTATCAACAGTAATGTCAGTGCGTACGGATATCGGAATTATTTTTACAGTAAAATGATTGGCAATGTCTTTCAGAGAGTAATCTAAAAAGCACTCCGACCTTGACCCTTCTACAAATATCTATCAAATTACAGTTAGTAATAGGAGACACTACGAAGTATGCGAGCCTGTATCAACCAAAACCTTCTTTGCACAAAACTTTTATACCTATAGAATGAATAAAGTGTTGAATGGCTTTTGGAAAATGATTACGAGGAAACAGAAAAATTCCTACATCTACAAAGATGGTCTGGATGAATGGAGAAAGAAAACTGTTTTGTTGTGCCTTATTGTCCAAAGGAACAACAGGAAGGGGAGCTAGGAGACTCATCATAACACAAATTTTACTAAGTTTGAACTCCCGACTCCCACATCCACCTATTGTGTCATGTAATTGTATTAAAAATGTACTATATAATGTGGGAGTTGTCTTAAAGATAAAGATTTTATTATATTACTTTACTACTTGTACTTGTAGAGCCGTGGTAGCTCAGTGTCCGGGCGGTTGGCTCAAGTTGCATAGTACGCTAGCAACCCGAGTTCGATCCCCGGTGCCGGCACCAATAAATTTGTTGTTGCAACTTTATGTGCTGATTAACCACGCGCTCGGCGGTGAAGGAAAACATCGTGAAACCTACATGTCTTAGAAATTTTTTCTACGACATGTGAAGTCTCAATCCGCATTAGGGCCGCGTGGCGGACTGTGCCCTTATACTCTCTTTACAGAGAAGGCCTCTGCCCAGCAGTGGGACAAATATATTATATATATAAAGGCTGTAACTTTAACTACTTGTACTTACAATACTGTACTATATATACTTAATAAAGATTTTATTATAATTATAACCTTAGATAAGTAGTCAATCAGCCCTGTAGTTCTACGGTATCCTTTGCCTGTCTGGCGACTAAAAAGAGCCTCGGGTTCAATGTGCAACAAGGGTGGGGAGCCTTTGTCGTCCGCCAAAGTGAACTCGGGAAGAAGGCGACATCGGCTGGCCCGTGTCGCCTTGCATTGCGAGGGCACAAGGGGGAGAGATTAACCGAGCACTTGCTTAGAAAGTATAAAAAAAATTAAACAGCGTAGTACACAAAAAAATGTGTAATATTAGTATGTCTAAATATGACCATACAAAAGTACTGGTAACATTTTTATTTATTTATTTATTTAAATCAACAAAAATTATGTTATAAAACTTAGTTAAATATCTTTTATTAAAATTAAAACAAATAAAAAGCTGCTTGAAGTATTGACAATAATATATAAATATAATAGAGTCAAACACCTTCTACGCATTTGTAGGCAGCTTCGATAAACACAGACTCAGTGCAACAGAATATATCAATGTGCAGTGAGGTGGTATTAACAAACCCAACCGCGCGCGACAGCGGAGAGGTCCTGGACAAGTTAGTCCTGGAGACAGGCAGTAGGAACAATGGCGGACGACGGCGCATGTACACGTAACTATCAGGCGTCCGCAACGGTAGCGAGGCCAGCACTTCTGGGTGATGAACATATTTAACCAGTGCGACGTCTCTCCTCACCTGCAGCCTGCTGTACCCGACCATGCCCAGTACAAATAGGCTCGGGTACATCAGTGGGAAGCAAAGATACACCCCGTACTGCTTATAATATAGAAATCTACAAAATTTATTTTGTATCTTCTCCACCATGAGACATGACCGGTCCCAATTAGTGGGATGTTTTATGACATAATTAAAGTGCAGCCAGATGGTTAATTATGTTCAAACGTGTTGCGGGACGTCCACTTGACACTAGGGCAGGCGTGAACAGACGTTTTACGATTTTTAATTAGTGCTTTAAGCGGATATTACTAGATAAATTTATATTAATCATAAGCAAGTGGATGAGTTTGAGGGTTTCTTCAAATATATATTTTTTTATTGTTATTATTAAGACCTCTTTAGAGATCTTGCTGGCTTCTTCTCTTGGTGCCATCTTCTATCGAAGGTTAACGACCATCATGGCGATTTGGACCCTCGACACAGCAGCTCGAAATAAAGAACGTGTGCTCTTATTGTACCATTGCGGTAGATTTGTTTTTGATCATATGAGGCGGCCACTATCTGGCTCGGTTCCCGCCGCTCGACATTTTGGCGGAGCTGGACGCGCGTGCGTACACGCGCGTCCGGGCCTTCGATGGCGGGGCCGGGCCGCCCTGGATGCGGAAGAGGTGCGTCGGCAGGAGCACAGGCGGGCGATAGAGGTTTGGCGCGGGCGGCTCTCGGAGCGTCGTTGCTCGCGCCAACGCATCGTCTGTGCCTTCCTGCCGAACTTCGAAGCCTGGCTACGTAGAAGGAATGACGCGCACGTCACCTACCGCCTGACACAGGTACTCACCGGGCACGGGTGCTTCGGTGAGTACCTGAACAGGATAGGGCGCGAACCGACCGCGCAATGCCACCATTGTGGCTGTGACCGGGATTCCGCGCAGCACACGCTAGCCGTGTGCCCGCGTGGGAGGCGGAGCGGCGGATCCTGGTCCAGCATATCGGGCAAGACCTCTCCCGCCGGCGGCAGTAGCGGCTGCGCTGGCGGGGAGATCTAAATGGAAGGCGCTGGTCTCCTTCTGCGAGTCAGTAATGACCCAGAAGGAGATCGCAGAACGGGATCGGGAGAGGGCCGATCCCGTTCGGAAAATGGCGCAGGCGGGCCGGTGGCAGACCGGCCCGCAGCCCTGTAGTTTTGGGCTCTCAAGAATAAGACTACGGTATCCCCTGCCTGTCGTACAAGGCGACTAAAAGGGGCCTCGGGTTCACTGGGCGACAAGGGTGGGGGCCTGGAGTCGTCCACCAAAGTGGACCTGGGAAGAAGGCGACATCGGCTGGCCCGTGTCGCATTTGCGCTGCGAGGGCACAGGGGAGGGTAACCTCCCCGGACGTGCTCTCCTTGAGCACAGTGCAGAGGGCTCCGGTGCGTTCCACTGGAGATCCCGGAGCCCCTCGTCATGCACCGAGGAAAGGGCCACCGGGGAGGTTTAGTGGGTAAGAACCCCACATAACCGCCGCTTTCCCCCCAGAAGGCGGGGTATCTTTCTGAAGATTTCCTCCCCGTCAAAAAAAAAAAAAGATTTGTGCTGGCCCGTGTCGCATTTGCGCTGCGAGGGCACAGGGGAGGGTAACCTCCCCGGACGTGCTCTCCTTGAGCACAGTGCAGAGGGCTCCGGTGCGTTCCACTGGAGATCCCGGAGCCCCTCGTCATGCACCGAGGAAAGGGCCACCGGGGAGGTTTTAGTGGGTAAGAACCCCACATAACCGCCGCTTTCCCCCTAGAAGGCGGGGTATCTTTGTGAAGATTTCCTCCCAGTCAACAAAAAAAAAAAAGATTTTAAGTCAAGATTTTCTTCTCCTTCCCGGATTTCTTTTCCCTTGTATCTTTGTTGGATTAGGGCTGTAACAAATCTATATAATCTAATAATCAAATTTAGGTGGTAACTCGACACAAGGGTCCCCGGTGAGGGTAACCTCGGCTTGGACGGTTACCATTATTACGCGTTAGCAGTCCGATCCGAGGGCGCCTGAGAGGGCCGAACCACGACTCGGTCGGTAGCTATTTTATTAACGAAATCTACTGGGACAATCTAAGCTAAACTAACTTATATGCCACTTCGGGAAGCGTTAGCGCTGGGAGAAGAAGTGGCCGAAGAAACTCCAGCAACGCTCCTAATCCTATCGAGAGGGTGGGGTTTCCGCATAAAGTACTTGTATCGCGCAAGGATTATTCGCAACCTCCGACGGTCGCGGATGGACGCTTTGTAGCTTCCATCGTACGGGCTTCCCGAGAGGTTATGCAAATGGATCACCAGCTTCCTCGAAGGCCGTAGCATCAAGGTCGCTGTTGACGGTGCATGCTCGGACTCCAAACCAGTGAACGCTGGTGTTCCGCAAGGCTGTGTACTGTCTCCTACCTTGTTTCTTTTGCACATCAATGATATGCTGCAAATCAGCAACATTCACTGCTATGCAGACGATAGCACAGGTGATGCAATGTACACAGGCCGTGCCAATACTTCTCGGGAAGCATCGAAGAGTGCCGGAACAAACTTGTGTCCGAAGTCGAAACTCTTCTCGATAGGGTCTCAGATTGGGAAGACTAAATCTAGTCAATTTAACCCCACAAAGACACAAGTAATCGTGTTTACCGCTAAAAACTCCCTTTATCGTCTCCCCTCAGTTCGAGGGCACTCCCTTGGTCGCATCCTCCAGCATTGGAATCCTTGGCGTCGATATATCGAGTGTCGTTCAGTTTCGTGGTCACTTGGAAGGCAGAAAGCCAAATTGGCCTCAAAACTTGGCATACTCAGTAGAGCAAGACAGTATTTCACGCCTGCCCACCGTCTGCAACTTTACAAGGCACAAGTACGGCCTCACATGGAATACTGTTCGCATCTCTGGGCCGGGGCTCCCCAATACCAACTTCTTCCGTTTGACCGTGTACAACGTAGAGCTGCTCGAATAGTCGAAGATCAGGGTCTTTCCGATCGACTCGACCCTCTGAGTCTGCGAAGAGATGTCAGTTCTCTTTGCATCCTGTATCGCATTTACCATGGGGAGTGTTCTGAGGAATTGTTCGGAATCATCCCAGCTACCGATTTCCATTACCGCACATCTCGGCAGAATTCCAAATTCCACCGCCACCATCTTGATGGTTGGCGTTCAACGACTGTACGTTTTTCGCGTAACTTTCTCCCACGCACTGTCAACTTGTGGAATCAACTGTCGCCAGCGGTGTTTCCGAACGTTTACGATTTAGGGACCTTCAAGAAACGAGCCTATTCCTATCTCAAAGGTCGGCAACGCACCTACAGCTCCTCTGGTGCTGTGGATGTTCATGGGCGACGGTGATCACTTAAGATCAGGTGAGCCGTATGCTCGTTTGCCACTTTTCATATAAAAAAAAAAAAAATATATAAATATAATAGAGTCAAACACCTTCTACGCATTTGTAGGCAGCTTCGATAAACACAGACTCTGTGCAACAAAATATATCAATGTGCAGTGAGATGGTATTAACAAACCGAACCGCGCGCGACAGCGGAGAGTTCCTGGACAAGTTAGTCCTGGAGACAGGCAGTAGGAACAATGGCGGACGACGGCGCATGCACACGTAACTGTCAGGCGTCCGCAACTGTAGCGCGGCCAGCACTTCTGGGTGATGAACCCAGCCCCGCAGCACACATATTTAACCAGTGCGACGTCTCTCCTCACCTGCAGCCTGCTGTACCCGACCATGCCCAGTACAAATAGGCTCGGGTACATCAGTGGGAAGCAAGGATACACCCCGTACTGCTTATAATATAGAAATCTACAAAATTTATTTTGTATCTTCTCCACCATAAGATAACATGACCGGTCCCAATTAGTGGGATGTTTTATGACATAATTAAAGTGCAGCCAGATGGTTAATTATGTTCAAACGTGTTGCGGGACGTCCACTTGACACTAGGACAGGCGTGAACAGACGAGGATGTTTTACGATTTTTAATTAGTGCTTTAAGCAGATATTACTAGATAAATTTATATTAATCATAAGCTAGTGGATGAGTTTGAGGGTTTCTTGAAATAAATATTTTTTTTATTGTTATTATTAAGACCTCTTTAGAGATCTTGCTGGCTTCTTCTCTTGGTGCCATCTTCTATCGTAGGATAACGACTATCACGGCGATTTGGACCCTCGACACAGCAGCTCGAAATAAAGAACGTGTGTTCTTATTGTACCATTAGCGTAGATTTTTAAGTCAAGATGTTCTTCTCCTTCCCGGATTTCTTTTCCCTTGTATCTTTGTCTGGATTAGGAGCTGTAACAAATAGTATTTGGGATTGGATATATATATATATATATATATATATATATATATATATATATATATATATATATATATATATATATATATATACATAGACTTATTATATATATTTATATATATAGACTGTAACTCTAAGTCCATCACTCAGTCAACACAAAGTTCTAGGGTCGAGTTAAATCTTTAACTTCCACACCGCAGCACACTCTGAAGTGTATTAATATAATCAAATAGTTTCCCTTGAAATAATTCCAATTAGGGGGTTGTTCGGAAGCATGGCAGTTTGCATTTAATTCCCTCTCAGCTCCTATTGTAAAGTTTGACACGTGTTATCTTAGTTCCGGAGATGGAGGAGAAATTGGAGAGATAGGGTTGATGTCAAATCAATGTCATGTTTATAATAACTAGACTTAATCACCTTCATATTAAATAAGGTTTACACACTTTATTTTCCCGATGTTTGGAATTAATGTCACACAAACTCAGCACAACCTCGCGATTTTTTAAGTCGAAGGGGGTACATGGAGAAAAATATTTTAAAACAAAAAAAAAATCAGTTTATAAATGACGGCGCTATAAATGAGCAAAACATATGTACAGCAAATAATGCGATTGAATACCACCTCTATTTTTGAAGTCGGTACACAGTTGGCCAGAGAGGCTGGCCGTTACTGCTTCACCGGATTGAAAGGTGGCATAGCTCATAGGTCACTTAGCCTGAACCTCTATTAGCTAGTACCTCGACACAGGGGTCCCCCGGTGAGTTACGCATAAACATTTCGATCCAGCGCCCGAAAGGGCCAAACCACGACTCGGTAGCTATTTTATGAATAAAAACTATATGGGACAATCTAAGCTAAACTAACTTATATGCCACTTCGGAAACAAAAAACTCTAAAATAATCTTTAAACATCGATGAATATGTGACAGCCCTATTGAGATCCGGCATGTCGTATTTGTTTTACGAACGAATATCGAACGACGAAGCAATTGCGGGCCTGTGTTGAATGGTTCAAAGTTCAATTTTCGATTGCATTGTACAAAAAGGGAGAGAATACCCAAGAATACACGTGCGGAAACCGGAAGCATGGCTGTTATGGTTTATCTGTTACTAGAAGACATAAGTTTAATCATATGGTTATGATTATGATTGAGCAAGGTCCATACAGTAGGGTCCATTAGTCAGAAACCTTCGCACGTCCATCAGACACAATCGCATCGCCCAATTTGGTCATGCCGCATTGTCTGCTAATCAAGCATGCAAACAACACTCCGTGCGCGTACGGGGAACAGTATCTATCGTAAACCTAAATCAGTAGGTTAGTGTTAATTGTTCCACGTTAACGACCCATCATTAACTTGATAACAATGCGATGTCGGTCCGTCCGTCCGTCGCCTTGTATAGCGATTGAAATCTTACATAGAAAGACTAATCTATACATATAAAGAGAACTGTGTGGGTTCGATCCGTATAGGCTCTGAAACGGCTGGATCGATTTCAATGACACTTTCAGGGAATCTTCAGATTGACCTGGCGAGTAATCCTGTAAAGTTTGGTGACGATCGGAGCACTCCTCTTTTTGAACTGTCAAATACAGAAACTGCAAATACAGAAGACTGTTAAATAAAATAAAGCAAAATCTAGACCGGCGAAGCGGGCTGGGTACGCTAGTACGTATATAAAATATGAAAAAAAATTGTCTAAAACTAGTACACAGTTCACTAATTATTTTTTCGTGAGTAATGAAATCGAGGCAGACAGGTCCGGGGTTAAGCTAATGGGTTATAAAGTGCTGCAGGCCCGACTCAAGCAATTGGTTACTTGGTATACTTTGTGGGAGGTTTACGATTGTAACGGTCATTGACCAACAGACGGTTAACAAAGAAGTTTTGCAAACGTCTGTGCATTAAGGTGAAGTATACGGTTACACATGTATTCCCTTTGCCGATTACAATGTAAAACAATAGTTAAGTTACGATGAGAGTGAAAATTTTGAAGTGCATTTAGAAATAAAAACCAAAAAACGACTTCATCAAAAATGAAACACTACTAAGCGCGGTCGCTCTTTTTAATTCTAGAAGCTTCTTGGCTATAATCATTTAGGAATACTTGCCTAATCTTAGATTGTCATGCAACAACCAATACATTCTTCCGTACGGCTTTAAGAACAAACAAAAACACTTTATTCGTGGGAGACTTCAACAGTAGAGTAAATAGGCACTTACTAAACTAGCGCTTACCACCTTTCGCCAAACACCTTTCGAGCGTATCCCCACAACGTCAGGTGGGATCGTGGTCGAGTACTAGTTTATACCCCATAAAAAGTAATTTGTAGAAATGAATAATTGCGTGCGCGACTGTACACATGAGCAGCTATCCCTTCCACGTTTCGCTCAGCGCTAGTGTTTCGTAATCCAAGTTCCTGTCTCTAGTCGGTCCCTCATGTCTGAGGATCGTGGACACCATCAGGGTTGCAAATGGAGTGGATGATTTGCCTCCACCGGCTTCTGTCCACCTTGTCTCTCACAGCAGAAAATTTGGAGGACGACGAGTCTTTTACCTGATCGGGCCACTGTGTTGGTGAACGGCCGAGAGATCTTTTACCTGCGGTGTTCCCAACTACGATCAGTTTTTCTAGACTTTCGACGCCTCTGCGCATCGTGTCAGAAATACGCCAGGATTCGTTGTCGGCATATGGTAGACAAACGAGTTTTAATTTGTAATTAAGGATCGATGCATTAGTGCGTTTCGCAGTTCAGGGTATCCTTAACAACCTTCAGCACCACATCTCGAATGGGATTGTCCACGTTTCCAAATTCCTATACCAACAAAATATATGAGACCTAATTTACTAACTCAAAGGTCGTCGACAGGAAACCTTGCTTTGGCTGTTACAAACTGCAAATTTCGACCCCCCAGAGAGTCGGTTATCGAAATATACTATACAGCTAAATTAGGGTGAACGGATAACAATAGTTCGCATTAGCGTGAGTCACACCGGCGCAGCGGTTCTAAACTATGTCAAGCCATGAAAGGAGGTTTATAATGAATTCATGCAAAACATTGACGCCATATTGGATCTGCTCTTCGGTCACGAGGGTAGGTGGCGACTGATGCGGCGGGAAATTAAAAACGAATAAAAACATAAACGACTTCAATTTAAATCAGTGAAGTTAGTCTTAACTAGTTATTCTAAAGGAAACACTACGCTAAAGTTCAATCCTCGATTCCCATTCGTCCTTGGTTCTGCAATTTTAAATACAAACGCTTCACAAATACGATCTATAGATTAAAACTTGCGCATGCGTATTCCTCAATTCATCTGGTTAAGCTACATATTAGAGATAGCTCCCTTTGTGAATGCGGACTTGACGAAGGAACTTCAAATCATATTTTTTTCTGTTCCTGTTATTATTATCGTCATAGTATTAAGAGAAGTTTCTGATATCCCGCGCCCCACAGACTTCAAATCCGTACTCTCCCTTGTTAACTCTCCTTTTGTTTATATTCTTTTCATTCTTCGTACAGCAAAGGACTGGAATAGTTTGCACGCGTCTGTCTTCCCTTCCGATTACAATGTGGGTATTTTCAAGAGTAGAGTGAATAGGCATTTACTAAGCTAGTGCGCCTTACCATCCAGGACTGCATTTCCACTTAACATCAGGCGGGATCGTAGTCAAGCACTTGCTTAGAAATTATAAAAAAAAAAAATTCTATGTTCATTTATTAACGAAAATAACTTGAAACTTTAATTTGTTGTTTAAGCAACTAACATTATGTATATATTGTGATTGTCTTGTATTGGATATATCAAGTGAGCTTCGCGGTGAATTGTCCCAGCAGTAATCACGATAGATCTTTGTTAGTTTATATTAATGACGTACTACACCGATTGGCCAGAGATGGCCTTGACTGCTTCACCGGATTGAGAGGTGGCATAGCTCTTAGGTCGCTTAGTCTGAACCTCTATCGCTAGTAACTCGACACAAGGGTCCCCCCGGTGTGGGGTAACCTCGACTCGGTCGGTTGCTATTTCACGGATAATCTGAGGGACATTCAAAAAGCTAAAATAACTTTGAGTGCCACTTCGGGAAGCGTTGGCGCTGGGAGAAGAAGTGGCCGAAGAAACTCCAGCAACGCTTCTAACATCTAAGGGGTGGGCCAAAGCGAGAAGTTTTTTGGGATTTTAGAGGGGTCATTATTATTTTTTTAAAAGGAAGCTAGCTTTATTTATTTTTTTAGAAATATTAAACATTCTTCTTAACCATTCCAACTAAGCTTTTGCTTTTGCTAGGAGATGGTTCACGTCAATAGTCGAATGGTGCATATAAACCTATGACCTTACGATTCGCAGACCGGACCCTAAACCATTAGGCTATTGACGCTTATGATACATATTAGTATTGCGCGCGCACGTCTTTAGGTAGTCCCGGGCACCGCTCTGTCGCATCCTTGTGACAGCATATGCTGAGACGTTGTCCGGTATTGGCATCATATGTTTTGTATTATTTGTCCGTGTAACTTTAACTGTGTTTTGTCTATTTTTCATTATTTTTTAATGTGTTTTATATTCAGTCTGTGATGTGTTTTTGTATTGTGATGCCAATAAATAAATGTCTATGTCTATATTATGATTTTAATTTTAAAATTTGTTGGTTGTTATATTTTTTTTCCTTAGAATAAAATAACTTTGAAATTGTTATACTTGAGTGTTGTATGTGACTGAGCACGTTGTGTAGTGTTTAATAATTTTTCAGTTCATTCGTAGTTTAGACTTAGAAGCCACTTTTTACTTATATTTTACTTACTGTTTGAGACAACGAGTAAATATCTTAATCTTTGTTTACCCTATTATACATAGATGGACTTAAATAATAGTAATTACTAGTAGCAATAACTAGACCAGATATAACACGGTCGCCAATATAACATTGAAATCAATTAAGGATTAAACATTACACACATATATATTATAACTGAACATTTATTAACTGAATTATAAAAAAACTAAAACTTTGTGCAAAATGCAAACTCCACAACGCAACTCTGGCTCCCAAGATACAACCGTCTGCTTAGTTTGGGAGTCACTGTGTACCAATAATATGTGCTGCAATCGTGAGGAATAGGAGTGTAGTAATACTACACTGTTCGTGATGGCAGCGCAAGTAGGGTTGTTTTATTTTCAAGTTGTCGACCACAAATAAAAGAAAGAATGGAATGCTTTTTATTTAATTTCTTACGATATTTCGTATATCGGATGAATTATATCGATATTAGATGATCCGTCACGATATTTTATGTAATATCGATATCTATCGTGCACTCCTACGGTCGAGTTATTAGCGATAGAGGTTCAGGCTAAGGGACCTAAGAGCTATGCTACCTCTCAATCCGGTGAAGCAGTCGACTGAACCTCTATTAGCTAGTAACTCGACACATTCGCTTACCTTGGACGATTATTATGTTACGAGTAAGCATTCCGATCCGAGGGTGCCCGATAGTGCCGACGATGAACACGAATCGGTCGGTAGTTACGGATTAGTTTATAGATAAATTCCGGTGTAAAATTATGATTTTAATGTCTTCTAATTAGACGATGTGTATATATGTTCTCGCTGTCGCTTATGAATACGCTAACACTCGCACCGCGGACATTTTCTTGTGCAAGTATTTGAACAATGGGCTCATGGGGCGAGCGGAATTATAAACATTATAATCAGTTGTGTTACGAGCCACCTACATTGCCAACAAAGGTGCGCTCAAGTACCCCAGTTATGCAATATAGAGACTGGTATTCGAAGACAAGAAATCAGAGTGAAATGAGGGCGTATCTCTGGTATAAAATACTAGAGATGCGCCCATGACTCGCCCCGGTCAGTAGGTATGGTCATGCCAAAATATATCGTGAGGTTGTATCGATACTATGCGATATATATCGATCGAATATATCGATATTTTTCATATATCAAAATTTGTTTATAATTAATGAGCGCTTAATATTAAATATTAGAAAAGTTTTGTACCAATAGAGTACTCGGCGCTTAACTGACAGGTTCTCGCTTCGGATACCAGTCCAGACTATTTGATTTGATTCTGCTAGCAGTGCAGACTATATGCATAGATTATAAAATTTAAACGAATCCTGCCATCGTGAGGAGTAGGAGTGTAGTAATACTACTCTCTTCGTGATGGCAGCGCAAGTATGGTTTTTTTTTATTCAAGTTGTCGACCACAAATAAAAGAAAAAATGGAATGCTTTTTTTTATTTAATTTCTTACGATATTTCGTATATCGGATGAATTATATCGATATTAGATGATCCGTCACGATATTTTATGTAATATCGATATCTATCGTGCACTCCTACGGTCGAGTTATTAGCGATAGAGGTTCAGGCTAAGGACCTAAGAGCTATGCTACCTCTCAATCCGGTGAAGCAGTCGACTGAACCTCTATTAGCTAGTAACTCGACACATTCGCTTACCTTGGACGGTTATTATGTTACGAGTAAGCATTCCGATCCGAGGGTGTCCGATAGTGCCGACGATGAACACGAATCGGTCGGTAGTTACGGATTAGTTTATAGATAAATTCCGGTGTAAAATTATGATTTTAATGTCTTCTAATTAGACGATGTGTATATATGTTCTCGCTGTCGCTTATGAATACGCTAACACTCGCACCGCGGACATTTTCTTGTGCAAGTATTTGAACAATGGGCTCATGGGGCGAGCGGAATTATAAACATTATAATCAGTTGTGTTACGAGCCACCTACATTGCCAACAAAGGTGCGCTCAAGTACCCCAGTTATGCAATATAGAGACTGGTATTCGAAGACCAGAAATCAGAGTGAAATGAGGGCGCATCTTTAGTATAAAATACTAGAGATGCGCCTAACAATCGCCCCGGTCGAGTAGGTATGGTCATGCCAAAAATATATCGTGAGGTTGTATCGATACTATGCGATATATATCGATCGAATATATCGATATTTTTCATATATCAAAATTTGGTTATAATTAATTAGCGCTTAATATTAAATATTAGAAAAGTTTTGTACCAATAGAGTACTCGGCGCTTAACTGACAGGTTCTCGCTTCGGATACCAGTCCAGACTATTTGATTTGATTCTGCTAGCAGTGCAGACTATATGCATAGATTATAAAATTTAAACGAATCCTGCCATCGTGAGGAGTAGGAGTGTAGTAATACTACTCTCTTCGTGATGGCAGCGCAAGTATGGTTTTTTTTTATTCAAGTTGTCGACCACAAATAAAAGAAAAAATGGAATGCTTTTTTTTATTTAATTTCTTACGATATTTCGTATATCGGATGAATTATATCGATATTAGATGATCCGTCACGATATTTTATGTAATATCGATATCTATCGTGCACTCCTACGGTCGAGTTATTAGCGATAGAGGTTCAGGGCTAAGCGACCTAAGAGCTATGCTACCTCTCAATCCGGTGAAGCAGTCGACTGAACCTCTATTAGCTAGTAACTCGACACATTCGCTTACCTTGGACGATTATTATGTTACGAGTAAGCATTCCGATCCGAGGGTGTCCGATAGTGCCGACGATGAACACGAATCGGTCGGTAGTTACGGATTAGTTTATAGATAAATTCCGGTGTAAAATTATGATTTTAATGTCTTCTAATTAGACGATGTGTATATATGTTCTCGCTGTCGCTTATGAATACGCTAACACTCGCACCGCGGACATTTTCTTGTGCAAGTATTTGAACAATGGGCTCATGGGAGCGAGCGGAATTATAAACATTATAATCAGTTGTGTTACGAGCCACCTACATTGCCAACAAAGGTGCGCTCAAGTACCCCAGTTATGCAATATGGAGACTGGTATTCGAAGACCAGAAATCAGAGTGAAATGAGGGCGCATCTCTAGTATAAAATACTAGCGACTCGCCCCGGTCGAGTAGGTATGGTCATGCCAAAAATATATCGTGAGGTTGTATCGATACTATGCGATATATATCGATCGAATATATCGATATTTTTCATATATCAAAATTTGGTTATAATTAATTAGCTCTTAATATTAAATATTAGAAAAGTTTTGTACCAATAGAGTACTCGGCGCTTAACTGACAGGTTCTCGCTTCGGATACCAGTCCAGACTATTTGATTTGATTCTGCTAGCAGTGCAGACTATATGCATAGATCATAAAATTTAAACGAATCCTGCCATCGCGACGAATAGGACTGTAGTAATACTACACTGTTCGTGTTGGCAGCGCAAGTAAGGGTTGTTTTTTATTTTCAAGTTGTCGACCACAAATAAAAGAAAGAATGGAATGCTTTTTTTTATTTAATTTCTTACGATATTTCGTATATCAGATTGAAGCGATACATCACGTCACGATATTTTATGTAATATCGATATCTATCGTGCACTCCTACGGTCGAGTTACTAGCGATAGAGGTTCAGGCTAAGGGACCTAAGAGCTATGCCACCTCTCAATCCGGTGAAGCAGTCGACTGAACCTCTATTAGCTAGTAACTCGACACAAGGGTCCCCCCGGTGAGGGGTTACCTCGGCTTGGACGGTTAGTATACGACGCGTAAGTATTCCGATCCGAGAGCGCCCGAGGGACGAACCACGACGGGCGGTCGCTATTTTATTGGTTATAACTATTTGGGATAATCTAAGCTAAACTAACGTACATGCCACTTCGGGAAGCGTTGGCGCTGGGAGAAGAAGTGGCCGAAGAAACTATTTCTATTTAGTCTACTTACAAACAAACAAATTACGATACATGGAAAATATATATTAATAAATACCTCAAGTGCTGTAAAATTTGTGTTAGTAAATAAATGAATAATCATTTATTTTTTCTTCTTCAAAATAAGACTAACAATATGTCTTTTTTTAGAAATATTACTAACATTCTTGAGAACCAGTCCAACTAAGCTTGTGATAGGAGATGGTTCACGTCAACAGTAGAATGGTGGATTCGAACCTACGACACTACGATTTGGAGACCGTACCCTAAACAATTAGGCTATTGTATAAGGATATTTGATGGAAACGGGAATGCGTTGAAAACCATTAAAAGCAGGTGTCAAGGCATTCCTTATCTATAAAGGAATTAACACACCTAGAGCTTTAATAAATCTCAATACTCTCACATAATTGTTTTTTTCTACCATTAACCAAAACAGCAAAGCGCTGCTAACGAATTCGTTAATAAACGTCCTTTGAATGAACCCGCTTTAATCCCACGACCCCTTTACGACGTGATAAACTTGGCACGGATCGAAAATGGCGCGGATTTCAGTGAGTATTTTGTATAGGATTTTACGGTGTAGGGGTGAGAGGGGGATGCACGTTTTAATGTCCTTTTACGGGCATTACAATTGAGATATATATCGGAAGAGACATATTAACGAAAGCCTATTTAATGGTGGTACCCTTACATTTTATTTTCTACAGGGTTTTATAGAATTTAGGGAGACGAGGGCCTTGTTTACCTGATGTCACAGGATTAGTGAAGTAAATCTTCTTTACGCTTTGTTATATATACTTATGATATAATGACGGCTGGTCTAGATTGGATGAATATAGCCTAAGATAGAAGCAACTAGACTATTTTGGAGGTGGCCTTCAACCGCAGAGTGGTAAAATAGTTGTAAAGTTGAAGTAAATTAGAATCACAATATTAAAAAATAACATGAAATAAAAGGCTTTTTTATTTTATTTAATTATATATACATACTGTATATGATAAACGGTAATGCATTTTTTTTTGACGGGTACGAAATCTTCAACAAGATGCCCCGTCCTTTCCTGGCATACCCTAGCTTTCCGGCCCTTCCTCGGTGCATGGTGAGGGGCTCCGGGATCTCCAGTGGAACGCACAGGAGCCCCTACACACTGTGCTCTCGGAGAGCACGCCCCAGGAGAACGTTAATCTCTCGCCCTCTATGCCCTCGCAGTGCAAAGCGATACGAGCCAGCCGATTTCGCTTTCATCCCGGGTCCACTTTGGTGGACGACAAATGGTGGGGAACATTGTCGCCTAGTGAACCCGAGGCCCCGTTTAGTCTGTTTTAGTCGGGCTGATACCGTACGAAAGCCTATCCCATCCCGTAACTGATCTTATACTGAAACTTACAAGTGTCAGAAATTTTTTCTAAGGCGTGTGAAGTCTGTCAATCCCTACCTGCCAGGTGTGCGTGGTGGACTATGGCCTTATACTCTCTTTACAGAGAAGGCCTGCGCCCAACAGTGGGTCATATATACTATATATATAAACGCTGTAACTTTAACTTCTGTTACTATCAGTAGTGGTGAGTCATTTACAAGAATCGAACTTTGGGTTCATGCACGTCGCTCTTAGTGGGGTGCCTACGTCGCGGCCATAAAGGTCGACAAAACAATACACAAACGCAAAATTAATTTTCGCTTAACATTCCGAACAAAAGCGGCTTATTGTTTTCAGTACAGCATTCATTTTGCCCAATGCAAATTGTACCCCATGTTGTTTAAATATTAAATAGGGTTCCGTACAGCGCCGCTCTAACTTTGGTCCGCTTTAGATATATTAAGTTTCTAAGGCATTCAATAAAGTTATAAAAGAACAGCTTGCTTGCGTCGCTATTCTCACCCTATTAAAAAATATTATGAAAAAGGATAGTCTTCGGTCATACAATAGGTTCGGATAAAAGTCTTTTCGCATTATAGTATGTATGAACTTGTAATAAAATCTCTTTGGCTATACTATTTGTATCTGGCTGGTTTTGGTATCATTGAATGTTTAAATTTTAAAGAACATAATTCCAAATTCAAATTAGGAAAATGTGTGATTTTCATTTGATTTTCGTACTGGCAAGTTGAGTGAATGTAATGAAGAAATTCGATACCTTTTAAAATTTTACTACAAAAGAGGTAAAAATGCAACGCAAGCCGCGAAAAAAATTTTCTATGTTAAGGACCTAGTGCAGTGTCTGTGAGAGTAGCACAAATTTGGCTTAAGCGTTTTTAATCCGGAAATTTTGATGTCAATCACAATCAAAAAGAATTCAGGAATTTCACTAAAGATTCTTCCGACATTCCGCGCAACACCCACTTGTACGCATTCCGTTATTCATTTGACAACTAAACAATTTAAATGCAAGAGTCCGCTCGTATTTTATTTAAAAGAAGCATTATGAAATGTTTATTCTATAATTGCTTTCTGTTTTGTTTCAGAATATTTTGTACCAATTTCTAGAATCGTACCATATTCTTGTCGAGTCGAGTTACTAGAGATAGAGGTTCAGGCTAAGCGACCTAAGAACTATGCCATCTCTCAATCCGGTGAAGCATTCAAGGCTTCTCTGGCCAATCTGTGTAGATCGACCACTATAAAAATGGATGATTTATTTTTTATTATAAAGGACTTCAAGGGTAGTTTGATGAGATGGTTAGGTTTTACGATAATTCGAAAATACAAAGAGGGCGTTCGCATGCTTAACATTTGATTATTTTTATTATAAAGGACTTCAAGGGTAGTTTGATGAGATGGTTAGGTTTTACGATAATTCGAAAATACAAAGAGGGCGTTCGCATGCTTAACATTTGATTATTTTTATTATAAAGGACTTCAAGGGTAGTTTGATGAGATGGTTAGGTTTTACGATAATTCAAAAATACAAAGAGGGCGTTCTCATGCTTAACATTTGATGTCGGTTATTGTTTTTAATGTTAAGTATACTTGGTAATCCTAATTTCATATTTCATTACCCTTTTCTATTTGATCTACAGAACGAGTCGGGGTAAAATATACCCTTTTATCACTGTAAATTAAGAAAAACCCTCTTAAATATTAATTGGCTGCGTAAGACGTTTTTGGAATGATTTTACAACACATTAAAACCGAATGAGCCACATCAGCCCATTAGAAATTAAGCAGAGTTCAAAGATATATGAGATATTAATTACTTGACGTGTTATTAGATTGGCAATGATGGAAGAAAGCTCCAAGAGTTCTCTCCACGGAATTTATTAATTGCGGTATCAAAGAACGTGCTATACTATAGGGTTATGTCAATGTACCGAACGCTATAACAGCGACAAGTATTATTTTTATATTTTTTCTATGCAAGTTACGATAGCATACAAAGTTAAGCAAGACCACGATCCTAGCTGACGTTAAGTGAAAATTCAGTCCTGGATTGTAAGGCGCACTAGCTTAGTAAATGCCTTTTCACTCTACTCCTGAAAATACCCACATTGTAATCGGAAGGAAAGACAGACGCGGACAAACTATTCCAGTCCATTGCTGTACGAATAATGAAAGATGAAGCAAGGCGCTTCGTTCGGGTTTGAGGGATGTTCACAACAAAAGAATGTAATCCTGCATTACGTCTTGAAGTCGCAGAGTTTAGTTGCTGGAAAGGTAAATGATTTGGTATAGAAAACCCTATGAAATTCGGGGAATTTTAAAAAGTAGATAGGACTGTTTAAATAAAAAGCGCTAACGAAGACATTCCGCAGATCAGGTGGTATCAATCAAGGAAGGAATGGACAAATAGGACATGATGCCAACATTAGACACCGTTCGTAAGGCTGCCACAGCCCTGATTTTCTTTTTTCTAACTTTACCAAGGACTACGCAATATCGTATGTATACGTCAATAGTCAAACGGAGGGTTTTTTTTATTTTTAATTTTGACTGCTTTTCCACGGACTGATCGTCCGTGCCTTTTTTATTTGGATTTTATTTGTTATATTTGCTCCGTTTATAAAAGAGATTGCTTAAAGCTTCAACACTTCGCCTTCGCAGAGGTCGCCAAAGCCTTTACTTGATTGGCGTGGTCTATCGCCTTCGGGTCCCTGTTCCGAAACGCCATCGCGATGTTGTAGTCTTCCAGTCTCTCGTTGGTGGCATTCATAGCCCTTTGGATGGACTGGGGTATGGCGTCATTGCTGCTGTCTGCGTAGTAAGTGCAGCTGATCGTGTGACGAGATATTGCCACGACTGCATGGGGGACACTGTTGTGCAGGTGTAGGTGCTGTGTTGACGTGCGCACGATCACTACTGTCTCGTACGTTAGTCCCTGCGCCTCATGTAGGAACGGAGGGTTTGAACATACGACCTGTCTATTACACAGATGACTGTGTCGACGCCACAGGAAGACTGGTGACAATTTCAACGGCCGCATTAAAAGAAAAAATAATAGAGTACATTTTAAAAATGACCATGAGAAACAGGGACGCAGCGGTCGCGGAGAAACTAATAAAAATGCAACGGGGCGTCTACGACGCGTGAACCAGCGCATTCTCCAACACCACCTTCCAAAATCAGGCATAAAAAAAAATTAAAAAAAATTGTTATAACTGTAGAGGTAGCACTCTTATTTACAAAACAAAGTAAACAATTAAAGTACATTAGAAAAAAGCACGGACACAAGTCTATGGTTGCGATTTATTAAATAAAAAAAAAACATACGACCTTAACTTTCGTAGACCGCAGTCCCGAGACTAATTGCGATTGATGACAAGAGTTCTAAATTGAATAAGTTGCGTATTGGAAAAGACAACCCTATTTCTATCGATAGAAACTGGGTCGTGGTCGTGGCCAATCTAAAACCGCCACTCCCATTAACGAGGGACTGTAAAGCCACAGACTTAGGGATGTGCGTCACGTAAGACAATATCGATGAACGTTTAATGAATACAATCTTCAAGCATCTGAATGAGATTAGAGAGTTAAGTCTTAATACTAGTTCTATGTTTAATTTTGTTGTTCTACAAATTTCGTCGACTTTTGTAAATTAAAATAAATTTGGACGGTTATTCTCCTTTAGAGCCGTGATAGCTCAGTGTCCGTGCGGTCGTCTCAAATTGTTTACTACTCTGGCAACGCCAGTTCGATCCCTGGTGTCGGCACCAACGAATTTGTTTGTTGCGATTGTATGTACTGATTACGCACACGCTCCGCGGTGAGGAAAATATGTTAAAATTTTATAACGCATGAAGGTTACCTCAACGATATTATTATGAAAATACGGGTCAGCCAATGTCGCTTTCTTCCCGGGTCCATATCAGCGGAAAACAAAGGACACGTAGGCGAATAACGCAGTACTTCCGCAACAATGTTAGCTCAAATACACGTTGATACTTTACATTACACGTTTTAAACAAGTATATATAAGTAAATAATAAAAAAAAACATCCAGAAATGACGGTCCTGTGATTGCACAAACATAACAAAAAACAAAAGGCGAGATCCACGACTTTCTCTCAAGTCGGTTAAAGATATCAATTCAAATAAGACACGGCGAAAGGAATTTTATAGTGTTTAACATAAGGTGCAAAATTCAACAGCTTTTAGCATGTGCCAGATGGCTGGGATTCTAGGTACGTCTGACGAGTGCTTAGGGCCATACCTACGCACTTCCTTCGTCTCGCCACGCACGACCGTTGGGAATGCAATTTCTGTTTAACATCTACCGCCCCCGTCCATTTACACACAAGCCCGAAAATAGACAGAATTTTGTCAAACCTAATTTATATGCTAACAAATTATATTTTTTCAACCGACTCCAAAAAAAAGGTGGTTCTGTTCTTCTGTATGTCGACTGGGTGACTCGATATTGAAATATATTTGAAATGAAATGAAATATTTATTTTACTTTTTACACACACACACACATTTTAAATTACCGACATGCACATACACAAAAATATTAGATACATATTATCAAATGTTATTATACATATTATATAACAAATTCTATAAACATTTTCTTACTTCGTTTTTGTCCTTCGGTACACATCTCCCCTGCTAGACTAACACTTAGCCTGTATTAGGGAGATGTTGTACCTAACTCTGAGTTTATGAACTAAAGTTTGTTTTATAGCTTATGTGGTAGTCGTGTGTTTTTGCAAAGAATAGTGTGCGTGGGTGCTTGAGAGAGTGTATGTGCGAGTGAGTACATGAGAGTGAGGATAACTTATTTTATACTATGAAGATTCTTTTTTAATCAAAAGGTAGTGCTACCCGTGTGTTCCATTTCTGACAATGGCATCGATGAGAAAACCATATAAGTCTTATATTTGCATTAAGTATATTCAAGACAAATGGACGAATAACTCAATATCACTCCAACCGATTTCGATTTGAACTACGGTAAGAATTTGGTTAGGTTCTAATTAATTCTATTTCCTAATATTCTTACGATAATTAGGAAATACAAAAAGGGCGACCGCGCGTAATAATGTTTAACGTTTGATTTGAAGTCGGTTTTTGGTGTTCACTCTAGGTTTGTTTACGCCTATATATATATATTTAATTTTTATTTGAATAAAATTGTGTGAGGCAAATGAGTTAGAATCGCCTTACACGGCGGGAAACGAGGGGGAGAAGGGGTTAAACCTCCCTCTGCGAAATGCTCTCCTAGAGCACAGTGCAGAGGGGCACCGGGAAGCTTAAACTAAGTAAAAGGGAAACTGACCCATTCTGCTGCTTTACAAGCAATTTCCCTATAATCATTGTTAGGAGCGTTACTGGAGTTTCTTCGACCACTTCCCCAGCGTCAATTTGATAGTCTTTGTTAGTCGAATAAAGCTACCTTCAGAGTTGCGGTTCTAACGCCATCACAGTAATATCGAGGTCAAATAATATATTGGCCTCTCGATACTAAAAACGGCACCAATATTAATTCGATCAGCGCAAAGAGGGCAAGGGGCAGTGGTTGATTGATCCCAAAAAACGTGACATCGAGAAACAATCCAGTGAAACTGGATCGGTGTGGATTTCACTAATCACGGGGGCAAAATTATTTATAATTCCGCACCGGTGCTGAACAGCAAAACGAGCGCTCAGATCGAGTTCACAGTGAATAAGTCGTTGTGACAGTAAATCGATATGCGGTCTAAAAAGAGAATTATGATAAGAAGTTTTATTAAGTATATACAAGCTGCGCCCGGCGGTGTTGCCAGCGATTAAAAACTATTTATTAATTATTTTCTAAAATAGCAGTAGCCTAAGTTACTCCTTAGTGAAAGTCCCGTGATATAGGTCCGTAAATAGATCCAGTAGGTTCCGACATTAGCTATTCTAAGGCTAAGATAGCTGCAAAAAAAACTTGGGATCTTAGTCAAAGTGCAACCGTACTTCTCTGCGGGACAGCTTTTAACACTTTATAAAGCTCAAGTCCGGTCGTGTGTAGAATACTGCTGTCACATTTGGACAGGCGCTGCTAAATACCATCTCGCAGCTTTGGACTCGGTGGAGAGGCGGGCTAAGAGGCTATTTGGTGACGCAGCTGAAACCAATCTGCTCAGTCTTGAGCACAGGCGTAAGGTAGCTAGCCTTTCGGTTTTCTACAGATTGCATTTTGGAGAGTGTGCTCAGGAACTACATGATCTAATTCCCCCATCCCCGTTCCACCATCGGACTTCTAGACGCACTGCGGGATTTCATCCTTTTGTTGTGAACATCCCTCAAACCCGAACGAAGCGATTTGCATAGTCTTTCATTCTTCGTACAGCAAAGGACTGGAATAGTTTGCCCGCGTCTGTCTTTCCTTCCGATTACAATGTGGGTATTTTCAAGAGTAGAGTGAATAGGCATTTACTAAGCTAGTGCGCCTTACCATCCAGGACTGCATTTCCACTTAACATCAGGTGGGATCGTAGTCAAGCACTTGCTTAGAAATTATAAAAAAAAAAAAAAAATAGCCGGTGCAGATATACAAATATTTTAAAATTGTTATTTTGGTTTATTGTACCGTATATTAATACTGCAGACAGACACTCCAATTTTATTCATTTGTATAGATGATTTGGCTCTCACGTCTATTTAACTGTAGCGGAGTATACAGCAATAGCAGTCCCCCAACGATTCATCACCGCACTTCTTAATTCCTAAATGTGTTAGGAGGTAAGCCCACAGCTGGCACAAATTTTAGCAATTTTTGTTGTACGTTAGTAATCGACACGGAAAAAAGAAATAGTCTATATATGGTCGTCCTCCGTATGTCATAGCCCTTATTATCTAAATGAAAAGAGATTAGATATTTTACAGATCTTAGAAATCTTTCTTAGTTATGCTTCCTGGTAACATTCAATAGTACTTAAAATTGCAATTTATATAGATCACTAGATAATATCCTTTGAAATATAAACAAGTTTTTAGTGTATTAACACCCTAATATCAACTAATTAACAACCCCGCAGAATGTAAACCTACCCCGAAATTACCCTCCACCGTCACGGGGCTCGTTTAAAATTAAAATAAAATACAAACAACATGATAATGAAATTAATGGAACTTTGTCTTGGTTGAATTTTGTACCTATTACAACGTAGAGTGGATACAGGAAATTGTGAATTGTGAATGTTTGTATAGAAATGATGGCTGATTAAACAGTTGGATGAATATTTTAAGCTTGGATATCCGGACTTCGAAACATATATAACACATAATTCATAACACTTGGTCTCCAGAATATCTTCGTGAGCGCTTTGTACTAAAACAGTTCGTTGGCCGCGAACCGCGAACCTTCTATAATAAATTTTTAACATTCCCCGAATGTCACACGAATTTCTATGGCAATTCTTTTACCTGTACAGCTATAAAACTATGGAATAGTTTGCCGAATGAGATTAGGGAGGCTTCGTCAACTAATGTCTTTAAATCGCGTGTATCTGAATACTTTCTACTCAAACAATGAAAAATGGTGCATGGTGCATGCATGGTGAGGGGCGCCGGGATCTCCAGTGGAACGCACCGGAGCCCCTCTGCACTGTGCTCATAGAGAGAACTTCCCGGGGAGGTTACTTCCTCCCCCTCTGTGCCCTCGCAGTGCAAGGCGACACGGGCCAGCCGATGTCGCCTTCTTCCCGGGTCCACCTCGGCGGACGACAAAGGCCCCCACCCTTGTCGCCCAATGCACCCGAGGCCCCTTTTAGTCGCCTTGTACGACAGGCAGGGAATACCGTAGTCTTATTCTTGAGAGCCCAGTTGTGACTCAAAATAAGGATAAATGTTATGTTATCTTGTATTTGATTGCATTACTATGTGTTCATGTATGTCGACTTAAAATGTATGTATCGATGCTTTTAATAAATCTTTCATAATTACATATATTACCACCCACCACCTCCTATGGCCCCACCAACTTCGCGGT
Organism: Meandrusa payeni; assembly: GCA_029286785.1. Taxonomy (NCBI): domain Eukaryota; kingdom Metazoa; phylum Arthropoda; class Insecta; order Lepidoptera; family Papilionidae; genus Meandrusa; species Meandrusa payeni. The sequence goes on from JAGSMX010000032.1 coordinate 4,535,313, forward strand.
TATATGGGCCGAAACGCGTCAGGGTACGCGTGGTCTGGCCGTGTGGCCTCACACGCACTCTTGACTCCCTACAAGTTCTTTATTTTATTTTATATATATTTGGAAAACTTACAGCTAGAAGAGACCCAAGATAAATAAATTAAACATGGAAATGGCAACAATTCAACAAAAAAAAGGAATCAAATAACAATAGAAGACATTAAAAAAGTAAATAATTAAATTAATAAATAGATAGAGGGCCTTTATCCAACATTCGGAGCTCAACCTCTTAATTCCTTTTTCTGAATGAACTACGCAGATCAGCCAAGCGGCTTTTACCATTGCAGGGAGTTTGGGAGAGGACACAGCTAGTAGGTCGCTTAGCCTGAACCTCGATAGAGAATAACTAGGCGCAAGGAGATCCTTGAGGCTACCTCGGCTTGAATCGTTACTTTAGTGGAAGGCGCCCGAGAGGATCTACTACGACTCGGTCGATAGCTTTTAAAACAATAACCATAACGTCAGCGAATGATAGAATTTCACCGAGCCCATTGCTCCGGGATCCGGGTTAAGCAAATATTTAAACGCCGAGCGATCCGAAGAGGCACCGACGCATGGAAAACTGGCACTGTTTAATGAATCGAACATTTGACTTTGTTTAACGGGACTTTTATTCTAATAAACGGACTGTGAAGACAGCCGAGCCGAATTCTGATGGCATCGCAAACGGTACATAGTGAAGAAGGAGCCAGCCTATATATGTCCCAATTCTAGGTCACAGACTTTCTCTGTAGAGAGATGGGAGATAGGGAGAAACGAACATGCCGCTTAGAGTCTGCTAAACTAGTTGTGTGTATAATGAACTTTAATTTGGTATCGTAGTGGTTGTATGTTTGCCAATTTTCGTATACTTTCATAGGTGCCATTATTATTTACCGATTGTTACCAACTTTTTATTTAACCGACTTTAAAAAAGGAGGTTATTGAACAGGTACATACCGTAAATTATTAATTACTTGGATAGTTTAGTTGTGTTCATCCCACCAATTCCTGTAAAATTATAAACAGCGAGGGGAGCGTAGCGGCAACGGAGCGCTGGCGGGAAATTGAAAGTTGTAATGTATTAGTTAATATAGAGAACAACACACAGAGCCGTCGCGCACGGCGAGAATAAAAATTGATGGCGATGTGGCTGGACGTAGTTTGTGTTGTGTTCTATAAATGTACATTGTAGTTGCTACACGGGTCACGCGACGGGGCACTTTGCGTCTGATACGACACAAGGGTTGTGATAATTTACAAAAATGTATGCGGAAAAATCTTTTTTCTTCTATTATTTTATATTTGAGAACCGTTGTGGTATTTCGCTGAATCCGCTGCCGTGGATTAATTAATTCAATAAACCAAATAATTTTGACGAAGTCGCGGTGTCACGGCTGGCTATAATATATACTAAACAAAATAAATGAACACCCCGTATACTGTTGTACAAAACAAAAGCACACAAATCGATATATACCGTGAAATGTTCACAGGCAATTTATCCCCAATACGTAAAGCAAACACTCATACATACGCGGTGATGTGATCCACAGCGAATTCAATGAACTCAAGTAAACAAAGCATTTGTATTTTAAATCGATGGTTTTAACCAATTGGATACCGATACACTTACGCTTCCATTATCCGTGAAATAGCAACCGACCGAAAAATGATGTGTAGAAAAATGGAGTGTGGTGGGGTGTGGTATAGTATTTTAAACTTAAAATCTACTACACAATAACGAATAATTAGTTTAAATTTCTACCCTCTGTGATGTTGTAAAAGCTTAAAATATTTAACATAGATTACGTAGGGTAGCCCGCACACCGTACGCAATCAAGTTGGTAAAGAGTTTCTGCGGTTAAAAGAACATGATCGATGATAGTTAAAAAAATAGAGCAATTTTACGTAAATTAAAATTAACCGACTAATGTAACTAAATTACTTAAAGTAATTGAATTGTGTTTTTTAAGTCTCAGGGGTGTATAAAAATTGGGGGGCGCTGAAAGAAATAAGTTTTATAATCACTGATTTAGGTCCATAAACTCCTGTACTTGCTTCTGCAGTACATATACTAAAATTGGAACGAGAAAATTAGCATGGCCCTGCGCAAGGATGACACGCAAAATCGTGAAGCGTTCCACATTTTGCTGCCCAGGCCGAGTCCCACACATCCCTCAGGGCCCACCCAGGGTACCGGAGGATGGTCTATAAAAGATTCCCCGCGTTAACAAAAAAGGTCCATAAACTCCTGCTCTTTAAATTCTGGTTAACTATCGATTAAATTTGATTTTTGTCAAGAGTTTGAAAAGTAGAGAAGTAAAGTTTATCTCTCTCATCAAATGATACCTCCTCGAACATAAAAAAGAGTCGAACTGAGAACCTACTCTTTTCTTTTAAGTTGGGTAAAATACACGATTACTTAATAAAAAGGAAAATTATGTATGGATGGCGCGTATGGATGTGAATGAAGCGAAAGAGGTGTGTCAGGATCGTACTAAGAGGAAGTCCATCTCTGTCTACCACTCGGAGTACAGAGCGTGAATTTAATATTTGTATTTAACAAGAAACGAGAATCGTTCGTGAAAGAAACAATACGAATGTCAACAACCACAAATCAAATTATGATACGCTAACAGAATTAATGTTTTTAAGTGAAAGAGAGACAAATACAATAACGCAATGGAAATACAAGCATTTGAAAAAGACAAAAAAATCTATGTTACAACATGTCATTCAAAAAGCAACCTTATGTTGTTAGTTATAAAGTATAATTTACATTATCACTTATAAAACAATAGAAAAGTAATTTTTTGTTATAACCGAATATATCCATTATTTCCTAAATAATACAGACTAGAATAGCATATCTGATATATAGCTGTAGTGCCGTTACCCGGGTGTACAAGCCGGAACAATTAATTAATGCAAACCGTTAGTACATACTAGGGATGCACGATCGTATTGCATGCTGTTGATTCAATTACGTAACAAACGAGTGAAATTCCAGCAACAAATCTATACATATAAAAGAGAAAGTGTGTGGGTTTGTTCCATGTAGGCTCCGAAACGACTGGACCAATTTCAATAAAAATTTCAGGGAATCTTCAGATTGACCTGGCGAGTAACGTAAGTTTGGTGACGGTCGGAGCACTCCTTTTTTGAACAGTCAAACAAGCCATACGTCGTACTTTTATTTCTGACATTAACTTGAGCACGAAATGTTTTTGAAGAAATGATAAAAATGATATTGTATTTACTAATATGTGTATGGTTGTAGGTAATGATCATAACCCGCTCGAAAAGAGAATGAATATGGAGAGAAATAAATAATTTGATATATTGTGAGAGTTGTAATAAATATTTACTGATGTAAGTTTGTTATGTAAGTTTACGTTAGAACAATATAAGAATATGAAATATAATAGCATAAACGAAAAGTCATTTTCTGCGTGAAACCCGTACAAATAAATAAATAAAAAAGTCTATTACTAAATACAGCCCTGATAGCTCAGTATCCGGACGGTCGGCTCAAGTTGCATAGTACGCTGGCAGCCCGAGTTCGATCCCCGGTGGCGGCACCAAGAAATTTGTTGTTGCAATTTTATGTGCTGACCACGTGCTCGGCGGTAAAGGAAAACATCGTGAGGAAACTTACATGTATAAGAAAATCTGTCTAAGGCATGTAAAGTCTGCCAATCGACACTAGGGGCGCGTGTTGGACGCCAAAGTGGGACATATAAATTATATATATAAAGACTGTAACTTTAACTAAATACATACAGACGGTGTAACAAGGCGTAATAAAACGCTCGTTACGCCCGATCGTCAAACTCGTAGGCCCGTGACGTCACGACGCTACAATGTAATCCCGGAATACGCAACACCGTCCCGCCATGTCATGTAACGTAATGGAGGATTTTACGTGCTTACACAATACACCGTATTACAGCAGACAAGTGAAGTAAGGACGCGTTCACATTTACACAAAGCAGCAAGTAAACTTCTTAACGCGCGCTTCACTTGGGGAGTAAGCTCGTGATTTCGTTACGAATATGAGAAAACCATATCATTGTTAAATTTATATACGCGACGAATGGACGAATAACACAATAACACGCCAACCGATTTCGATGATTAGTTTTTATTGGAAAAGATGTGTTTCAACAATAAAATTATAATAGACAATCGCATCGCTTTAAATCTTCTGAGGGAAGGCGGCGGCTTCTACCCACTAAAAACTCCCCGGCGGCCCTTCCTCGGTGCATGGTGAGGGGCTCCGTGATCTCCAGAGGAACGCACCGGAGTCCCTCTGCACCGTTAGGAGAGCACGTCCCGATGTGGGTCACTCCCTCCCCCCTTGTGCCCTCGCAGTGCAAGGCGGGCCTGCTCATGTCGCTTCTTACCGGGTCCACCTTGGCGGACGACAAAGGCCCAACCCTTGTCACCAAGTGAACCCGAGGCCCCTTTCAGTGGCCTTCTACGACAGGCAGGGGATACCTTATTATTATTCTTGTGAACCTAGAACTACAGGGCTTATCGCATTAAAACCTAAGTACATGCAAAGTTTAAATCACAGACTAACCTCTTTAGAAAATGTTTATTCGTTGGACCTTTGACATCATTCGTTAAGGCGTTCCAAAGATATTAACTATACTGTAAACAAAAAATCAATGATACCAACTTAATGCCTAGGTACAGAAAAGGGCAGGCTGTATTTACAAGAACTGCTCGTTTAAGGTTGAGATCAATAATCTGTACAGTATTCAAATGTGCCCCTCGATACGCCCGCACCTATGTAGCTCTCGACAAATCTGTCAAACCCTCACCTATTTATAGACGCTGAGATCGATCCGCGGCACTCGCGATAAGAGGCGACCCGGCTCGCTAATGACTGTCGTCGTATTTTAATGAACTCTGGGACACTGCAATGCTTTTAAGCGCCGCAATCTACTGCGGAATACATGAGACCGTTTCAATCTATGATTTCCTGGTAACTGTGCTGTTGATTTGAAAAACGATTCGGAGTTTATATCTTGCATGTCTTTTAAAATCGAATAGGCTAAAGAAATATAGAGAAATTGTTATTCATTTTTCAAAAATAAATAATACATGGACTTAAGGTAATTTAAGATTTCAGATCTACCATTTGACTATTGACGTAGCATAAGCTTGGAAAGTTAAACACTAATGTTAGCAATATTTGTCCAAAAAATTGTTAGCATTCTTTAACAATGGAACGTTAAACGCTACGCGCCTACGCCGTATTATATTTACAAGTAAAATTATCGTAGGAATATTACAAAATGTAATTAACCGGAACTCTCTTCAAACTACTCTTGGAATATCTTTTCCAATAATTAAGAGTGAATTATCCAAATCGGCAAGTGTGAGATTGAGTTATTCGTACATTTGTGGCGCACTTAATACAAATTTAATACTTAAATTGGTCTTATCATGGATGCCATACCCAGAATTGGACCGAATTTAACCGACCACACGGGAAATACCAGGTTTCAAATTAAAAAAATCACCAACATCGATTCACCCAGTCGAAAAAACATACAGATAGATTTACAACCTCCTTTTTTGAAGTTGGTTCAAAAAGGTACTTTACCGTTACCCCTCTTGAAGTTATGTGGAGTTACGGAGAACCTTCCGCTAAGTTACTAAAAATACTTCTTGAACTAGATCTAAGCTGATCTAGTTCAAGAAGTATTTTCAAAACGGTGAAATTATAGAATTCTTCACAGTTCTTCTTCTTCTCGTGCCTCTCCATCATTGAAGGTCGGCAGTCAGTGTTCTAAACTTCTCCTTATTAATGGCTAAGCGGGATATTGCTTCGACTGTTTTTATTCCAGTCCATTTCCCTGATGCTTCTTAGCCATGACTTCTCCCCCTTCCTTTTCCTGCTATTTTTCACATTAAAATCAATTGCAGCAGGCGGTACCTATCATATCGCAGGATATGGCCTAGGTACGAGATCTTACGCTGCTTAATAAAGTTAAAGTAACAGACTTTCTATGTAGAGAGTATAAGGGCATAGTCCACAACGCGGCTCTAGTACGGATTGGCAGACTTCACAGCCTTAGAAAAAATTCTAAGACGTGTAGGTTTCCTCACGATGTTTTCCTTCGCCGCCGAGCGCGTGGTAAATCAGCACATAAAATTGCAACAGCTAATTTCTTGGTGCCGGCACCGGAGATCGAACTAGAGTTTCTAGCGTACAGTGCAACTTGGGCCAACCGCCCGGACACTGAGCTATCACGGCTCACACGCTGTTGAATTATTTTGACTAATTCAGTGCTCAGACCATTCGGACAAGAACCAAAACATTGGATACCTTATCCGTCCAGCTTATGAGGAGCATTCTCCGATACGTCTACATATCAAATGCTTCGAATCTTTTTCTGAAATTTTCCATTAAGGTCCATGCCTTGCATCCATTTCATTCCATAGGTTTTCTACAGATTGCATTTTGGAGAGTGTCCTCAGGAACTACATGATCTAATTCCCCCATCCCCGTTCCATCATCGGCCTTCAAGACGCACTGTTTCATTTGTTGTGAACATCCCTCAAACCCGAACGAAGCGCTTTGCTTCATCTTTCATTGTTCGTACAGCAAGGGACTGGAATAGTTTGATCGCGTCTGTCTTTCCCTCCGATTACAATGTGGGTGCTAATGCACCTTACCGTCCAGGACTGCATTTCCACTTAACAACAGGTTGAATCGTAGTAAAGCACTTGCTTAGAAAGTATAAAAAAAATAGAAATTCTTCATATTACTAACATGAAATCAATAGCCTTGTGATTTAGGATAACTGTCTAAAAAACGTGAGGTTCTAATCTAGTGGATTAGACAATAGTTCAATTATTGACTTGAACCATCTCGTAGCCCAAACTTAAGCGTCGTTGAAATGGTTAACAAGAACGTTCGTTATATTTGTATAAAAAAAAATCCCGAAAAACAATCTGACATCTTTGTATTTGTATAGTTTGTTCATAAATAAATGATGTACAAACTTGACTCGTTACATTCGCAGGCCAATATAAAAGTCCCGCTCTTCTAAAGACACACACAATGGGACGGTAAGCGCTCGCACACAAATAAAGTAGGCCGAGTCGAGAACCTTTCCGAGTCTTTTGAAAATACTTAACAGTTCAAAGCTGACGACTGTACCTACGGACGTCAAGTGTGCCCCCCGACTCTATTTCATTTACCTTTTGAATAAATGATAATGGAGGATACATAAAAATAATGAATTTGACAGCGAAGGCATTGTACAATTTCGTGTTGTCTTTTTATCCTGTATCAAATAGAGAGTAGAAGTTTGTACATTTGTTTGTTCCATTCATGGTCGTTCACTAGCTTTTATAAAAATAAAGAATATTTAAGAAACCTAGCAGTCTTTTTTTTTCAGAAGTATTACTAACATTCTATTAACCATAATTAACCTACTAATTTTATTAACCTTTACAACTTCTTTTTTGTTAACGGAGAGGAAATCTTCAAAAAAATACAGCGCCTTCTGGGGGAAGGCGGCGGTTATGTGGGGTTTTTACCCACTAACCCACGGGGAGGGTTTGTTCCCCGTGCCCTGGCAGCGCAAGACGACACGTGCCAGCCGATGTCGCTTTCTTCCCGGGTCCACCTTGGCGGACGACAAAGGCCCCCATCCTTGTCGCCCAGTGAACCCGAGGCCCCTTTTAGTCGCCTTGGTGGTTGCCCCAGTCCCACAAAGTTTTGAGGTAATAAACAATAAAAAATATACAGACGAATTGAGAACCTCCTTATTTGAATTCGGTTAAAAAGATAAATGCATCTTCTGATAGTTAACGGTAAAACAAGAAATTGCAACCCGTTTATTAGCAAAGCTTTTATCGCTCGATAAAACTTCCTTTCGCATAAAAATAAACCTCCTCTACCAGTCTGAACGCCTGGTACTAACGGTGACTATTTAAGAAACCGTTACACTGCCTAATACAAAATGCAATAAATAACCGAAGGAGACAACTTCCTATCACGGCATGTACCGTATACTCGCGATCTTTCACCATTAGTGGGGTAGACATATGAAGAAATTGTTATTCAACTTAAGACTCAGCTTTTTAGGTCCCAAATGTGTATAATAGATCTATATCGATATAACCGATACGATTCGTTTTTGATTTATTTATATGTGTGAGCCCGAGGCGCCGAAATTTTAGAAAGTTATTTGGAAAATTTGACAGGTGTGTATCGTGGTGGGCTCATCGCCTGTCACATCTGAGCCCCGAATCTGCAAAACCAATTGTGTACAAAATGAAAGCACATTGGCATCACATTGGTCGATATTCGTTAGTTTTAGTAGTCTTTATTTAATTGCTGCCACTATGATCTAACCATTGGCACGCTATTCTTATGATAACTGATATGACTGTAATATGTCGGTTTTATAATGAAACGTCACTTGCCAATAGCAGACACTGTGACTTTTTTTTAATTACAAATAATTTACGAGCACAAATATATTATTAACAATTGAATATTTATATAATACACATGTCGTTGACTGTACTATTATGCCTACGTACACTACAGTTACACAGTTCGATGTTCGAACATACAATAAAACACTCGAAAGACAGTTTTACGAACGCCGTAACGGTATTAAATTAATTAAATCCAGTATGGAGACATAAACGACTGTATTACGAGATTTAACACAACGTGTCGGATTACTGAACATAAAAAGGGACGATAAAACATTTTTTTTTAAAGAAAAAGCGACGACAGAAGAAGTTCGTTCACCAGAAGGTAAATAATAAGCTTTAAGAAAGCAGTACTGCCTTGTTTTCGGGCGCCATTGGGTCAGAGTGGTACCGCTTTAGGCTACGGTTTTAGTGGGTAAGAATGCCACATAACCCCGCCTTCTGGGGGCGGAGGGTATTTTGTACAATCCCACCTGATGTTAACTGGAAATGCAGTCCTGGATGGTAAGGCACACTAACTTAGTAAATGCCTATTCACTCTACTCTTGAAACTACCCACATTGTAATCGGAGGGAAAGACAGACGCGGGCAAACTATTCCAGTCCCTTGCTGTACGAACAATGAAAGATGAAGCAAAGCGCTTCGTTCGGGTTGGGGATGTTCACAACAATAGGATGATATTCTGCAGTGCGTCTTTAAGTCCGATGGTGGAACGGGGATGTAGGAATTAGATGATGTAGTTCCTGAACATACTCCCCAAGATACAATCTGTAGAAAACCGAAAGGCTAGCCTACCTTACGCCTGTGCTCAAGACCGAGATTGGTTTCAGCTGCATCACCAAAAAACAATATATAAAAAAACTACTCCTTTTCAAGTCTAAAATCTAGTACACTTTATATACTAAGGTGCATGATCTTAATAAATCTCGATCGGAGTTTCATTACAAAACCACTCAAAGCATTCTCATCACGTACAAAAATCATCAGCATTCCTAACTTGTCTCCGATCAAGGACGCCACCAATCCGGCCACCGGATGCAAGGTTAAACGTATTCCCATCGTTATGCGATATTCGCATTAAACTGTAGTTACGCTCGCAATTGGGTTATATAGCTGTACCCTACTTTGCTGGGTAAATTTAATCGGGTGTTGGATACATTATGGACGGATACGGGAGCGATTTATTAAGATCGCCATTGTTCAGTTACGTTTCAATGGTTTGAAAAAAATAAGCTCTCGCGTTATTATTACCCTATCAGTTTAGATATACATCAACGTCATATAAACTTTTATCACTTACGTGAGTTCGTAAGTTTATACGAGAAGTTCGTTCTCCTATAGAATAATACGCCCTACATATAAGAAGAAAATTGCCTAATTTCTTAACTTAAGATGAAGAATGTAGCTTAGACAGTCCCTAACCAACCGATCGAGCCTCGGCTATCGGAATGCTACCGCGTAACAGAGTAACCGTCCAAGCCGAGGGTAACTGGTGTCAAGTTAATTGGAAAGAGGTTCAGGCTAAATGACCTAAGAGCTATGTCCCCTCTTAGTCATTTCCATTCCTATGCCATTCCCCGGATCAGTCAAAGACACACCTTATACTCTCACGCAGACCGTACCCTAAACTGAGAGTCTATTATCGCTCCATTATTTTCTTTCAATCTATCAATAAATTCTCACCACACTCATTATATATCAATACAAACACGAATTCACATTGCATTCTGTAGTTTGCCACAGTTCAGTTCACAGATAACATGAAATAACGCTTCTGCTCATGTAATAAGGTAGCGGTATAATAATACTAGTATACTAATGCATAAAGCAGGATGTTCCATTTTAAGTTAAAACTTAGTATTGCAAGTTATAACATCTCTCGGCCCAGAGCGTATAATGATACTCATCTTGAATTACCTTGAGATCTGGCGCTGCGTGGTTATACGATAGTAATATGGATAAAATTTATCGTCATTATATAATAATAACCGCTCATAACCGTATATAACCTAATAGAGATTTTGAAAACCTACAGCACTTGACTCACTTTGGCACAGAAATTTCTTTGTCTAATAAATGTGTTTATGTAGATATTTTTTTAAAGGAAAAGTGGCAAACAAGCTTATGGCTCGCCTGATCTTAAGTGATCACCGTCGCCCACACCAGAGGAGCTGCAGGTGCGTTCCCAACCTCTCAGATAGGAGTAGGCTCGTTTCTTGGAAGTCGCCAAAAAACACTGAAACACTTTCGGAAACACTGCTGCTGACAGTTGATTTCACAGGTTGACAGTGCGTGGAAGAAAGTTAGGCGAGAAACGTACAGTCGTGGAACGCCAAGCACCAAGATGTTGTCGTTTAAATTTGGAATGCTGCCGAGATGTGCGGCAATGGTAAATACGATAGAGAATGCGAAGAGTACCGACATCTTTAATATAATAGTTTGATGTTGAGTTTGGTTAGGTTCTGATGCTCTGATGTTCAGCCCTGTAGTTCTGGGCTCTCAAGAATAAGACTACGGTATCCCCTGCCTATCGTACAAGGCGACTAAAAGGGGCCTCGGGTTCACTGGGCGACAAGGGTGGGGGCCTGCGTCGTCCACCAAAGTGGACCCGGGAAAAAGGCGACATCGGCTGGCCCGTGTCGCCTTGCGCTGCGAGGGCACAGGGGAGGGAGTAACCTCCCCGGGACGTGCTCTCCTTGAGCACAGCGCAGAGGGCTCCGGTGCATTCCACTGGAGATCCCGGAGCCCCTCATCATGCACCGAGGAAAGGGCCACCGGGGAGGTTTTAGTGGGTAAGATCCCCACATAACCGCCGCCTTCCCCCCAGAAGGCGGGGTATATTTGTGAAGATTTCAATGAATGAAGAAAAAGGTTGTAATGCTACGATAATTAGGAAATACAAAGAGGGAGTGATTCTTTGTGAAGTCAGGTTTTATTTTACGTTTAAATATACTAGTATTTAGGGACATTTTAGCAATATTTTCAGAAATGAGTGAGTGTTATTCATACCTCCTTAATTTGCTTTCTAGCTTACATTACAAATACGATCCACAAATACCGTTACCAAAGGCAAGCTTACAAATATGTGATACATTTACGCCTATACATAGGAGGTATATATGTAATGTGCTCTAGCTTACATTACAAATACGATCACAAATACTGTTACCAAAGGCAAAGCTTACAAATATGTGATACATTTACGCCTATACATGGGAGGTATATGTAATGTACGCTCATACATAGGAGGTATATGTAATGTGCTTTCTAGCTTACATTACAAATACGATCACAAATACCGTTACCAAAGGCAAAGCTTACAAATATGTGATACATTTACGCCTATACATAGGAGGTATATATGTAATGTACGCCTATACATAGAGGTATATGTAATGTACTTTCTAGCTTACATTACAAATAATGATCACAAATACCGTTACCAAAGGCAAAGCTTACAAATATGTGATACATTTACGCCCATACATAGGAGGTATATGTAATGTACGCCCATACATAGGAGGTATATGTAATGTACGCCTATACATAGAGGTATATGTAATGTGCTTTCTAGCTTACATTACAAATAATGATCACAAATACCGTTACCAAAGGCAAAGCTTACAAATATGTGATACATTTACGCCCATACATAGGAGGTATGTAATGTACGCCCATACATAGGAGGTATATGTAATGTACGCCCATACATAGAGGTATATGTAATGTGCTTCTAGCTTACATTACAAATACGATCACAGATACCGTTACCAAAGGCAAAGCTTACAAATATGTGATACATTTACGCCTATACATAGGAGGTATATGTAATTTGCTTTCTAGCTTACATTACAAATACGATCACAAATACCGTTACCAAAGGCAAAGCTTACAAATATGTGATACATTTACGCCTATACATAGGAGGTATATGTAATGTACGCCTATACATAGGAGGTATATGTAATGTACGCCTATACATAGGAGGTATATATGTAATGTGCTTCTAGCTTACATTACAAATACGATCACAAATACCGTTACCAAAGGCAAGCTTACAAATATGTGATACATTTACGCCTATACATAGGAGGTATATGTAATGTACGCCTATACATAGGAGGTATATGTAATGTACGCCTATACATAGGAGGTATATGTAATGTGCTTTCTAGCTTACATTACAAATACGATCACAAATACCGTTACCAAAGGCAAAGCTTACAAATATGTGATACATTTACGCCTATACATAGGGTATATGTAATGTACGCCTATACATAGAGGTATATGTAATTTGCTTTCTAGCTTACATTACAAATACGATCACAAATACCGTTACCAAAGGCAAAGCTTACAAATGTGATACATTTACGCCTATACATAGGGTATATGTAATGTGCGCCTATACATAGGAGGTATATGTAATTTGCTTTCTAGCTTACATTACAAATACGATCCACAAATACCGTTACCAAAGGCAAAGCTTACAAATATGTGATACATTTACGCCTATGCATAGGAGGTATATGTAATGTGCTTTCTAGCTTACATTACAAATACGATCACAAATACCGTTACCAAAGGCAAAGCTTACAAATATGTGATACATTTACGCCTATACATAGGAGGTATATGTAATGTACGCCTATACATGGGGTATATGTAATTTGCTTTCTAGCTTACATTACAAATACGATCACAAATACCGTTACCAAAGGCAAAGCTTACAAATATGTGATACATTTACGCCTATACATATACCTCCTATGTATATGTATAGGCGTAAATTTTGACACAATTTTCAGTAACCTTTCTAGTGGAGGTTGCCTCGTCACACAACACTCTCCATGGTAGCTCAAAGCTTTGGCGTCGCTTCCCTTTGTACTCACCAGGCTTTCATAAAAAAGGTCTTTGCGTGTTAGCGTGAAATTGCTCCTGACACGCTAATCTAGCGTGCGTGACTGTATGCATCGCGTCGGTGGTGTTGTATACGTGTTTGTCTTTAATGAATAATGTATGGCCTTGTTTGAGACAGATTTATGTGAATGAAACTTTGTATATAGCCTTTCGGTTTTCTACAGAATGCATTTTGGAGAGTGTACTCAGGAACTACATGATCTAATTCCCCCATCCCCTTTCCACCATTGGGCTTCAAGACGCACTGCAGGATTTTATCCCTTTGTTGTGAACATCCCTCAAACTCGAAAGAAGCTTTGCTTTGTCTTTCATTGTTCGTACAGCAAGGGTTTGGAATAGTTTTCCCACGTCTGTCTTTCCTTCCGATTACCACGTGGGTGTTTTCAAGAGTTAAGTGGATAGGTATTTACTAAGCTAGTGCGCCTTACCATCCAGGACTGCATTTCCACTTAACATCACGTGGGATCGTAGTCAAGCACTTGCATAGAAAGATTATAAAAAATGAAAAATAAAAAACGTATATTTGTACTAACAATCATCATTTGGTCGAACCCACTACCGGAAGCGCTTACATAAAAGAAAATAAATAAAAAACAAAATATTGTGATAGCGGAAATGTTAAATGCTAATTTGGTTAATGTACAACCGTGAGCAAAAACGTGTAAATTGGGATCTCTAGAACATACAATATTCATAAGGGGCATTAAAGAGATCGATAAATATCCCAGGAAGGAATTCTGAACATCCATTAACGTAATGGAGCGAACACCGATTAGCAATTCTGTGCCCGAATTAATTTACCAACAAGATGACCCACCACTGATTTCTCATTTATACTTTTATTTAGACTTTTAACCGACTTCAAAAAAGGAGGAGATTCTTAATTCGTCTATATGTTTGATGATTCTAATTACTAAGCTAGCGTCAATAGCCTAATGGTTTAGGGTGCGGCCTGCGAATCGCAAGGTCGTGGGTTCGAATCCACCATTCGATTATTGCCGTGAACCATGTCCTAGCACAAGCTTAAGCTTAATTGGAATGGTTAACAAGATTGTTAGTAATATTTCTGAAAAAAAAAAAAAGAAATATTTTCTTATTTGAAAAGTGGTCCCATTTTACCATTGGTATCCATGAGAATACAAAGTATTTTTGCATTAACTACGTGCGCGACAAATGTACGAATAAGTCAATGACCTGACAAGCGATTTCGATGACTAGTGTTTATTAGAAAGGATGCACTTCAAGGGTAGTTTGATGAGAGTTTGGTTAGGTTCTGATTAATTCTATTGAGTATAATATTCCTACGATAATTCGGAAATAAAAAGAAGAAAGACAGATTTTGTTTCTACTCGTAAATATACTTGTTCAAAGGGATTTGATATCAATTAGGTCTAAATCAAATCAATTTGGTATATGAATTTTCCAGACACAGCTTTTATTTTGTTGGTTGTAATATAGTTAGGTTTATGATTTATTTATTTATTTATTACACCAACACAATGAACATTTTTAACAAATAATACATAAAACAGTGAAAAGTTGTGAAGTTAATGCCATCGCAGTTATAGGCGTAGACTGCAAGCAATTAATTGGCGAGTGACAATGTTAAGATAAAAATAAAATTAACACAAAAGTAAAAATAAAACTAAATTTGAAATTAAAATTAACTAATAACAAAAAACTATTTGTAGATTAGTGAGTGTTTATACATACTTATACTAGGAGAAAAGAGGTCGATATCGTCCGTTTTTGAAAAAGAGTTGAATTCTGTACTAATTCTATTTAAGGGCGCATTCTTACCTAGGTTCGATCTGAATAAACTGCTTCTCAACAATTGGTATCGTGAAGGTCTAGGTAACCGCGACGGTACAGTAAAAGCTACGGCGGAGAGAAGCTCAGGGGTGTCAAAAATAAGGGTAAAATAAGGGTATATAATAATGATAATCCAATAAGGGATTAACTTATGCATTTGATTGCGTAATTATAACTTGAGGCGACTGAACACTGCTATATAAATATCTTTTATGCTCTGAATGTAGCGATTGACGTCATCAGATTCGGATTTTTATTTATACATTTGGTTTTACGAAAATATCTCTGTTGCCAGGTTCCACAGTTGAATAATTTAAAGAAAATCTCTACAAAATTACTTACAAGAATCTCCGCTCAACGACAAATATAACCGTGCCGAAAGGAATGCTCACCTGCAATAAAAGAAATTAAGGCAACTTGAGAAAAATTATTTTGGAAACATTATAACAAGGGTTTCATAGAAATGCGAAAGCCGTGAAAGCCCTCAAATATAATTTCAAGGAATAACTCGCGTGTAGCATAACCATAAGTTTGTGAATTGCTCGGACACGTATTTAATTAACAGTGTTTATAATAAATAGTAGATTAGTGGTTAAGCTCATATGACTTACGATATAACAGACAGTAGTCCAGACAAATCTCAATCGACTAGTAAGGTCACCTATTTTAGAACGAATTGTATCATGTACCTCTTAGCTATGTTATTTTCTTCTTGTTGGATTTTAGGGTACAATTAAGGTATAACTTATTTGTAAGTAGGTATGTAAGTTATATATGCATGCATTTATTATAGTTTTCTTTTATTTATTATTTTCTCACATAGCTTGCACCCGTTACTTTGTCTCTACACAACCCCAAGGTAGACTGGCAGAGAATGCCCAACTGGCATTAAGTCCGCCTATTTGTACCTTTTTGTATTGTGCGCAAATAAATAAATAAATAAAATATCTACCTTGTATCAATAAGCTGTCTTTGTTCGTTATAAGTACAAATAAAACTAAAATTGGTGCACAGCTTTATAAATTAATTAATAAACATAAACGAAAAAGGATATCTTACGTAAACTTGGATAATACAGTATTTTTATTAAATTTTATTTTTATTTAAATTTAAATTTTACCGCCACATGGAGGCAACACTTATAACTTAAATAAAAATAAAATTGAAACAAATTAATAAAAATATTTTATTTTATTTTAAGGATATTTAATCGTCTATCATGCACAATTTAATTCAGCTAGCGTCTTTATCTTCCGAGATATTCAAACTTTCTTAACTGACCCATTATTTTTGCTCACGATTATAGTTGTCCTGTTTTTATTCGCATACTTCTGGCCGCCCTACATACTACACATTTGTCGGCGGGGTTCTTCTAATTAGCGCTAACAATTCGGCGGACAACAAAGAACGCGTCTTCTGACGTTCTTGTTTCATCGACATCACATGCTATCCGGTCTGGCATCCTTATACCAAACCAAAGCGAAGCTCCCTAATTTTTTTTTATTAAAAAAAAGCTCCCTAATTCGCGCTCTTAAGGTGAAAAATTTGAATGAATCTATACAAATAAATACAAGTATATTTACGAGTAATAACAAAAACCGACTTCAAATCAAATCAAACATTAAACGTTATTACGAGCGGACGCCCCAGAAAAATCTCGACATAGAATTAATCAGATCGTAACCAAACTTTTATCCAACTATTCTGTAAGTACATCCTTTTCAATAAAAAATGAATCATCGAAATCGGTTGGGCAGGCCCCACCACTTAGATGTTAGGAGCGTTGCTGGAGTTTCTTCGGCCACTTCTTCTCCCAGCGCCAACGCTTCCCGAAGTGGCACTCAAAGTTAGTTTAGCTTTTGAATGTCTCTTAGATTATCCGTGAAATAGCAACCGACCGAGTCGTGGTTCGGCCCTCTCGGGCGCCCTCGGATCGGAATGCTTACGCGTAACATAGTAACCGTCCAAGCCGAGGTTACCTTGGCTTGGACCCTTGTGTCGAGTTACTAGCAATAGAGGTTCAGGCTAAGCGACCTAAGAGCTATGCCACCTCTCAATCCGGTGAAGCAGTCAAGGCCAGCTTCTCTGGCCAATCTGTGTAGTTCGTCATTAAAAAAAAAATCGAAATCGGTTGGCGTGATATTGAGTTAATCGTCCATTTGTCGCGCACATACTTGATGCAAATTTAAGACTTAAATGGTTATCTCATGGATCCCATCGTCAGAATTGGACCAAATTACAATGGGACCAAACAGGAAGCACGAGCTTTCATCAGAAACAAAATACATACAGACGAATTGAAAACCTACTCATTTTTTGAAGTCGTTTCAAAATTAAAGTTTCTGTTTGTAATATTAAAATATGGTACATAGACCATAATAAGATTTTTTTATATTTTTTGTCTGTTTGTTCCTACTAATCTCTGGAACGGCTGGACCGATTTTGACGAGACTAACTGACAAATATCTGATGTTATAAGGAATAATTGACTACTTGCCGTTGCACAGCTGGCGCAAATATATGTATGTTAGTGAAGCGAAAGACGTCTGCCAGGGTGGATTTACTAAGAGGAACCGTACCTGTATTCACTGCCTACCCCTCCGGGAGACGGTTGCAGTATATGTTTTTACTAATGAATATATTAACTATATTAACGACCAGCAACAAACAAGACAAAGACCGCTGTAACTTTAAAAAGAAATACAGAGTCATTGGACGTCTTAATTAATTCCAATTAACAAGGGAAACGGGTCCTTGAAGCCGCTCCGATCCTCTCGAGAAAAAGCACAGCTAAATATGGCCCCCGATAAGGAAAGGATAACTTTTTCTTGAAATAATGATTTATAAATATATATTCTTACTAAGTATAAAACTAAGTCGCTTTCCATTGTCTGTCTGTTCGCGATACACTCAATAACTACTACACTGATTTTCATGCTGTGCACACTAATGGACAGAGCGGTTTTGTCGTCACAGGTCTTCCGCCGGCTGGCTTATCCATGGTGTCCTTTTCACCGGCTCTGAATCGTCGAAACCATTCCTCCGTGGTTCGAAGTGATAGAGTACCATCCCCAAAACACCATTAATCTCACGGAACGTTTCTCTAGCGGATTTGCCTTTAACGAAGGAAAACTTTAAAATAGCGCGAATTTCGGCGTTAGTGAACTCCATGTTTACACGTCTATAACTGTTGAACGCAATATCCAAACTAATTATGCATAGCGTCGTTTTGTAGGTTATGTCAAGACCTTTCAAATTATGTATAGTATTGCTAGATACGAGCTCTGTAGCGCTTTGTACATAGCCGCGAAATTCAAAAGACAAAAGGCGGAAGGGAGATATTTGACAACCTATTATATTTCGGAAACAGACAAACCGTCTGGGAGTTTTCAACTGATTGACTGAAACTGATGACAAGATTGGTAATTGAATGTTTTACTTGACGTTTAAATTATAAGTTTATGAAATTGCCGTTTTATATGAAATAAGAAATTTTTGAATAATATTTTTTTCAAACTTTTTTTTTCTGGTATTCAAAGTAATCAGCCATGTAATTGACGCATCTTTGCCAATGTACTGGTGGCCTTTTTTCTTTTTTTTTCAGAAATATTACTAACATTCTTGTTAACCATTCCAACTAAGCTTAAGCTTGTGCTAAGAGATGGTTCACGTCAATACTCGAATGGTGGATTCGGACCAACGACTTGCAGACCGTATCCTAAACCATTACGCAACTGACGCTTTATTGATGCCCTTCTAGTTAAAATCAGGAGAACGAGAGACAACAAACTTCAAAGGCATTTAGTACTCTCTCGGGTAGTTAACTTTTTTCCCGCTAAAAAGTTTGTCCAATTTTGGAAATATTAATAATCGTTGGAAGCAAGGTCTGGTGAGTACGATGGATGAGGGACATCTGACATCTTCCAACTCCAACTCTCGCAGCTTGGAGACTTGTGCTGTATATATCAACACCGGAAATAATCACAAATTTATGATGTCATGTATGGATTCATAATTTATTGAATCGACAATTCGTATTGATTGTCATTCCGTAGGATTACTTAGAAATATATGATTGAAAGAATAGTGACTCATTGGTTATCATTCAAATTTTGTTTTACAAAACAAGTTACACGTCTACGAAGATAAACCTTCCGTGACGTCATTACCTAAAACATATATTCAAGTAAAACACAAAAATCAACTATAAATCAAATCAGTGTTAAATTAAACAAGAAAGCGTAGTTTATACTACTGACACTTTTATTTGTGAAGTATCATGGTTAGTTTTAGTAACGTCAGCCCTGTAGTTCTGGGCTCTAAAGAATAAGACTACGGTACCCCCTGCCTGTCGTAGAACGCGACTAAAAGGAGCCTCGGGTTCACTGGGCGACAAGGGTGGGGCCTTTGTCGGCGTGTCGCCTTGCACTCCTTGAGCACAGTGCAGAGAGGCTCCGGGCTCCTCACCATGCACTGAGGAAGGGCCACCGAGGAGGTTTTAGTGGGTAAAAACCACACATAACCGCCGCCTTCCGCCCAGAAGGCGGGATATCATTTTGAAGATTTTCTCCCCGTTAAGAAAAAAAAAAGAAATTTAATTTAGTGCCTATATAATCTTTACGCTCGTTTTTTTTTAAGGAATATTCTTCGATATCTAGAATTTGAAAGCCATAACCAAAATCTCAATGAACTAGGAGATAGACCTGTATTTCAAGCCTGTGCCCAGCAGTGGGACATATAGAAAATCTTTTACTTTAACTTCTTTTTTGAAGTCGGTTAAATAAAACCAAGTCCATGTACATCCTATTACAAATTTCTGATGACATGTCGACATGACATTATCAAAAAAAAGAGGTAGTTTAAAAATAGAACGTACAAGTGAGGGACAACGTATTCCTTGCATGATGTGTCCTCGACTCGCACTTCAAGTTGTGAGACTTAACAACTATATTATTTGTTTAGGATCTTCGTATATCGCGCATGACAGGCTAAGAATCTCTTTGAAACTTCCATTTCCAATGGGATATTTATTCTCAAAACCAACAACTATATTTTAAATCGAATCAAACGTTAAACGCCATTATAGATGTCATCATCATCATCATCATCATCAGCTTGTATCTATCCACTGCTGGAAATAGGCCTTCCCCAATGCCTTCCACCAAATGCGATCCTCAGCTTTCCGCATCCAGCCACTTCCGGCTATCCTAAAAAGGTCGTCGGTCCATCTGGAGGGCGGGCGCCCCACGCTTCTCCGACCTATGCGCGGCCTCCATTCCAAGACTTTCCTCCCCCATCTACCGTCGCTGACTCGGCAGATGTGGCCAGTCCACTGCCACTTCAACTTGCTGACTTTAAGAGCTATATCGTATATTATAGATGTAGTGAAAAATTATTTTCCTTCGAGAAAACTCGGATCTTTATCGGAATACGATGACACCCGTACTGTTGATGAATGATCGTATTGAATGAGTGACATTTTCATATCCATTAATATGGAGCTATTTTTTTTTAATATTTCTAAGCAAGTGCTTGACTACGATCCCACCTGATGTTAAGGGGAAATGCAGTCCTAGATGGTAAGGCGCACTAACTCAGTAAATGCCTATTCACTTTACTCTTGAAAATACCCACATTGTAATCGGAAGGAAAGACAGACGCGGACAAACTATTCCAGTACGTACGAATAATGAAAGACGAAGCAAAGCGCTTCGTTTGGGTTTGAGGGATGTTAACAACAAAAGGATGAAATCCCGCAGTGCGTCTATAAGTCCGATGGTGGAAAGGAGATGGGGGAATTAGATCATGTAGTTCCTGAGCACACTATCCAAAATGCAATCTGTAGAAAACCCTCTCAAATATGCTCAAGACTGCATATTTGAGAGCATAACTGATCGGCGTCCCTGTCTTGGATCGGCCACTCGGTTAATACATTAAATAAGTTATTATGTTGGTCCGTCCTCCCAGCCATATTTGAAAGCTGGTGTTTCCTATAGTCAAATTTATTTTGGTCCAGTTCTGACAGTGGCGTCCATGAGAAAATCAAAGTCTTAAATTTGCATTAAGTGGACAAACGGACGGAAAATGCAATATCATGCTAACCGATTTTGATTTTTCATAAAGCAAGGCAAATATGATAAAAATAAAACCTTTCCTCGTCCTCACAGCCATGACCTACGCTGCAGAGGAATCGGACTCGGACCGTTGGGCTGGTCCACAAGTTGAAAGTCGCACAACGAGCGATGGAAAGAGCTATGCTCGACATTTCTCTAAGGAATAGAATCCGAAACGAAGAAATTCGAAGGAGAACAAAGGTAGTCGACACAGCTCTTAAAGTGAGCACGTTGAAGTGGCAGTGGGCCGGCCACATCTGCCGATTTAAAGACGGTAAATGGGGGAGGAAAGTCTGGGAATGGAGGCTGGGCATGGGCCGGAGAAGCATAGGGCGCGTTACTTCCAGATGGACGGCCGACCTTGTAAGGATAGCCGGAAGTGGCTGGATACGGTAAGCGGAAGATCGTATGTGGTGGTATCGGGGAAGGCCTATTTCCAGCAGTGGATAGACACAGGATGATGATGATGATTATGTTGGTCATTAAGTTTAATAAATTATAATTTTATTTACAATTGTTTCTTGAAAATTAAGGGAACGTACGTTCATTAGTATCCGTAATTATGTCCAATGTTATTAACGAATAATTTCAGAGAGTGTAATTTAATAAACATTCACAAGAAAACATAAAAGGGCAAAGGAAACACGACAGTTGCGGTTCGCATCCGCAAAACTGGGCGGCTGCGAACCCGCAATAAATCGAATGGCGGCCCGTAAATCCAAGATGGCCGAAACGGAAACCGTGACGGACGAGTTGGCGGGAACGCGGCGATCAGATGACCATAGATATACCGGCTACCGAAAAATTTAACCCACACATAAGTAAAAAAATATATAAGAACCTACTATAAATACACTGGACAGTTAACAAAATTTCTTTGGTGGTAGTAATATATAATAATTTCGTCACATGATAATAAGTCACTTTGATCTGTTTTCTGTCTGTCTGTGTTCTGTATCGAAAAACCCAACCTACATTCGATTCTATAGTTTTTAATAATTTCCATTTCGGTACAAATTATACATACAAACACGACCATACATCCGATAATCGTTGAATAAGGGAATAACTCCTTACATGCCCACTTCTTTACGAATTGACCTTGGGTAACTCGAAAACACTCTAACAACTTTATTCTTAATTGATCTCCCTTGCAGATCGACTTACTAAGGTTCAAAGGTAAATTCAAAAATCACAATCGATAAAATCGTCACTTCGGTCCCATCACTAGATCGCCCATCATTACAAGTTGCGCGCCTTTTTGCTCCGGCGGGAAACGGCGCGTCCGCTCGGACTTGACGTTTATTTTCGGAATTCCGTGCATTTCGACTCAATTAACTATAGTGGAGGGGAAATACAAGACAGGGGCAATTCACCGGTTTCGACACTACCCATTTTTCATCTGTAATGATTAAAGATGATCGCTAAGCTACGTATTATGTTTGGACAGAGGCATTGTACGTAATTTGGACTACCGCTTTATGTAATAGTGTCAGTGTACCTCATGTACATTTTAAATAAATCGTAAGGCGAAGAAAATTTACCCTTTATATATCTCTTGGAGGTAATTTATAACTTAATATTAATAATATTGCAAAAACATAGCAACTTAAAACTAAAAACTAGACTAAAAATAGGGATAGGGGTAGGACATACAAATGTGAAAAATTAAAATAAACTGTAAGGAGCTAATACTCGATAAGCGAATCAAAATGATTGAATCATCATAAATACCAAGATAGATTTAAGGAGATCCGAACATAAGATATTTCACGACTACACCCACAGGTCGATCGATGTCAAGAACTATGAATTACCAGGATTACATAACCCTCAAAATCACATCTATCAGTTCAAAGAAACTCACAAACTCAACAAATTAGGATTGCGAGACACATGCTTTAAAATTACCAGGCTAACATGACCTTTAAAGACACCCACACCGCATCTATCAGTTACCGGTCTTATATATTTACTCGAAAAGGATCGATGTAAGAAGCCACGGAGCCAGGGCCTTGCTACTCCTTTGGACGTGGCATTAACAGTGAAAGATACGCTTTAATATTACCCGGATAACATAACCTTTACAGGTCATCTCACGTCGCATCTATCAGTTTACCAATCTTATACATTTATTCGACGACGATAGACGCCAAGAGCTATCTATGAATTACCAGGAAAACATAATCTTTAAAGTCACCCTGCATTGCATCTAACACTTTACCACTCATAAGGCTTTAAAGAGCTATGAATTACCAGGATAACATAACCTTTAAAGTGTTTACAACACAACCAAAGGTTAAGCGGCACGACAGCAACGACCGCGTGGGACACGGGCTCACCGAACCGGCACTTTGAATTAACAATTTTTTACTACATTCGCGCCGCTTGATTGTCAATTTTCCGGCAGCCATCGCTCATTAACACCGTCCAACGTCAATAACTATAGTTTATATGGGAACTAAAATGGAGAATAAAAAACTCACGGCAATACCGTTATCAATTTAATATTAAATTAGCATTGTAAAGAAATATCATATCTTTCTTGGATTAGTCCACTTGAGACATAAGGAATGATTACGTCGATCGTACCGACACATGCCATTGAAAGGTAGCATAGTTCGTCGCTTAGCCTGAACCTTAGCCAAAGTATTTTGAACACAGATGATAAAAACACTCACTTCTTCTCATTTGACCATAGATTAGGCCATCGACAAAGACATAAAGCAGTAAACCAACAACCATCGATACCATTGAACTGAGCAATGTATGCAAATAATATTTACCTAACAGCATGATGGTTAACCGTTGATGACGGTGAAATCAGAATTTGTAAAACGAAGGTAGGCTAAAAAAATATTAATATAACTGAAATCGAACCATCTACACATATAAACAAAATTGGAATGACTGTTTTTGACATTAAAATACGCACTTTTTACTACATGCATATGAATTTATATCCGGTACAAACAGACAAACAAAAATTGTAAAAAATGTTATTTTCCAGCCAGGGTTAGATTTTGCTTTATTTTATTTAAACAATAAACTTACATCATTAAATATTTAATATAACTCTCACAATATATTAAATAATTAATTTTTCTCCATATTCAATCTCTTCTATTCTCTTCTCGATAGGGTGAAGATCACTACACCCTACATGCACACATCAGTAAATACAATATCATTCTTATCATTTATAAAAACACTTATTGGGCTCAAGTTAATGTCAGAATGACGTATGGCTTGTTTGACAGTTCAAAAAGAGGAGTGCTCCGATCGTCACCAAACTACAGGATTAGCCGCCACGTCAATCTGAAGATTCTCTGAAAGTTTCATTGAAATCGGTCCTGCCGGTTGGGAGCCTATATGGAACAAGTCCACACTTCCGCTTTTATAAATATAGATTCACATGCATGTAGTAAAAAGCGGTTAGTTTAATGTTACAAACAGACACCTTCACTTTATTTATTTGTATATATATACAAATGTGGAGGCTTCAGAGCTTGCAGTTTTGTAAACAACGCAGCAGAAAAATAGCTTGTGGACGCAATTCTCTCACAGGGTATTATTACCAGGACAACATAACGTGCACGAACAAAAACATACCAAAGTAAATAAAGACAACATCGTGCTTGTACGATGAGTAATTTGCAAAGGCCACACTGCGCACCGTGCGATATTCGCGATATTTCTCATTGCATTACTCAGCTCACACAAATGCCTCAGTCACGTTCTAGACAGTGAACGGGTCAAGCGAGTAATGGATTAACGACATATCTATAGGAACGGTTATAGCGTAACGTCAATTAACAGAGTCTCCATATTGATCTTGCGATAAATTGGGACAGGTTTTGTATAAGATTAAAATAACGAACGATCACCAAATTTGTATAATATACATCAGCTTTGGTGGCCAATAAACGTGTAGAATCATATATGACAGACAGACAAAAATACATTGCTTTCTTAGCATTAATTAGATGACCAATTTTTTCATCGAAATAGGCGGTTTTCTTACCCAAAAAAAAAGGAGTTTTTTGTAATTGTGCACTAATTTTTTTAGTAAATATCTACGCTGATCAGCCAGAAGGCCGGGTTTTATGAGAGGTGGCACAGTTGGCAGGTCGTTTAGCCTGAACCTCTTTAGTAAGTAACTCGTCGCAAGGGCTTCTGGACACTGGATCTTGGCTTGGACGGTTTTATTTTAACTGCTTTTACACGGACTGATCGTCCGTGCCTTTTTTATTTGGATTTTTTTTGTTACATTTGCTCCGTTTATAAAAGAGTTTGCTTAAAGCTTCAACACTACGCCTTCGCAGATGTCGCCAACGCCTTTACTTGATTGGCGTGGTCTATCGCCTTCGGCTCCCTGTTCCGAAACGCCATCGCGATGTTGTAGTCTTCCAGTCTCTCGTTGGTGGCATTCATAGCCCTATGAACTGAGCTATAGCGTCATTGCTGCTGTCTGCGTAGTAAGTGCAGCTGATCGTGTGACGAGATATTGCCACGACTGCATGGGGGACACTGTTGTGCAGGTGTAGGTGCTGTGTTGACGTGCGCACGATCACTACTGTTGGCTTGGACGGTTACTCTTCGCGGTAACATCCAGACCCAAAGGCGCCCGAGAAGGTCGACTCACGACTCGGTCAGTAGCTTTCATCGGAAAACTGTCAAGACATTCAAATAGCCATCTTTAAGTGCCACTTGAGGAAGCGATGGCGTTGGTGCTTTGTGCGTAATATGCGACGTTTCCTTAAGTAAAAATATTTTAAATTTGTAATTCGATTTTGAAATTATTTTTTTTGTTTAATAAGATTTCAATTAGGTCCTAAATAAATTGTGGTGGTTTCGAAGATACACCACATGGAATAATGCTTGTTGATTGGTAGATTTATGACAATGAAAGTCTAGTAGACTGTTTTTTATACTTTATAAGCAGGTGCTTGACTACGATGCCACCTGATGTTAAGTGGAAATGCAGTCCTGGATGGTAAGGAGCAATAGCCTAGTAAATGCCTATTCACTTTACTCTTGAAAATACCCACATTGTAATCGGGGGGAAAAACAGACGCTGGCAAGCTATTCCAGTCCATTGTCGTCCGAATAATGAAAGACGAAGCATAGCGCTTCGTTCGGGTTTGAGGGATGTTCACAACAAAAGGAAGAAATCCCGCAGTGCGATAGTGTAACGGGGATGTGGGTATTATGTGATCATGTAGTTCCTCAGTACACTCCCCAAAATGTAGAAAACTAGTACGAAAGAAAATAAAAGCACTAGAACATTGTAACATAACTTGATAACGAAAATGAAAGAGAACATCTACATGTTACATGTTGCGTATTGATGTATGTAACATCAATACGCACGAAGCGGTTTGCCTCCACCTTCCTTATGCGGACGGCTAAGGAATGGAACTCTCTGCCGCGTTCAGTCTTTCCTCACGGGTACAATCTGGACACCTTTAAGTCCAATGTGAACAGACACCTTATAGGCTCACGTGATCCATCCTAGGCTTTATCTTCGCTTTCCATAAAGCAAGATAGAAGCCAAACGTGAGCCTTTTTACTATAAAAAAAATGTAGGAACGTTTCATGTTATCGTCACTGATTTGACGTTGTTTTTTCTTTTTAATAGTAAATACACTTCAGGCTTCAGGCATTAAATCTCTGTTATATTACGGAAGATACAAAATTAAATACGTCATTTTTGACAATTTCTACCAACACAACTCCAGCAAGCAATCGTTAGTGAATTATTTCACAATAAAAAAGTCCCAAAAGGAAAATAATGAATAATGGTCACCATGCACGGTAGCATTTCCTACCAGTCTTCGATACGAATTCCTTTTGCGATAAGCAAAGCTTAAAGGAATGTCTCCGGAGGAATTTGTTCGCAAAAAACGTCATATAGAAGCGGGTTCAAAGATCCACTAACGCTTTGAGAGACGCGCTGCGGGAGGAACAAATTTAACGCAATACGAGAGAGAGGAGTTTTTGATCTAAAAACCCGACTTCAAATCAAATCAAACGTTAAACGCTATTACGCGCGAACGCCCTCTTTGTATTTGCGATTTACCGTAGGAATATAACTAATAAAAAATTAATCATCGAAATCGGTTGGCGTGCTCTTGAGTTATACGTCCATTTATCGCGCACATACGTGTTAAATATATAAAATCTCCTTGCTTAAATTTATTCTTTTTTTTAATTTTTTTATAATTATTCAAATGTTAAATGTCATAACTGTCAGTGATGTCATGACATTTATATAAAAGAGATGTGGAATAAAGACATAAAATGTTGTTTCTCTAAATATTCTACAGAAACGCTGTCTTATCTTTAATTTTAACTAAACAAATAGACTTTATTCAAGTCCAAGCCGAGGTTACCCCTCACCGGGGGCCCCTTGTGTCGAGTTACTAGCAATAGAGGTTCAGGATAAGCGACCTAAGAGCTATGCCACCTTTCAATCCGGTGAAGCAGTCAAGGCCAGCTTCTCCGGCCAAAGCCAGTGGTAAGTAATGGGTAAACAGCGACACCAATCAGTTAAAAGATTACTAAAACTAGTAAATATCCACCATTATTATGTCAATGAACATTCATTTTGCCAACAATTAGTTTATCAGATAGAGTTGCTTGAAAATAACAACTTTAAAAGTATTCAAATCGGTAAAAAAATTACGATGTTATAAGTGATAAAAAATGCAGACGATAACTTACGCCTATTTTGAAGTCGGTTAAGAAGGATGTACGAGCTACCTGTACATCTAATAAGACTCACTAACAATGATTCCGAATGAGTGTAGAAGAAAAATAAATTTGCGACATAATAGTAGTGGGGGATGTTTGTTTACTACGCGTGTACACCCCCACAATGACGTCACTGACCTTTATTACTTCCATTCATGCTGCTATTGGTACGAAAACAACTTTCCAATATCAATAACATCGAATATTATCAATTTTGTTTTCCTTGAATGATTCTATGAATTCCTAATACTAAATACGAAATGAAATTATATATATTTTTATACGTATACATATATTTTTACATACAAATTTGAAAAATAATAGGTTGGGGAATGAGTCTTGTCGCATTATAGTATGTATGAACTTGTAATAAAATCTCTTTGGCTGTACTATTTGTAAATGGTTTTGGTATCATTGAATGTTTACATTTTAAAGAACATAATTCCAAATTCAAATTAGGAAAATGTGTGATTTTCATTTGTTTTTCGTACTGGCAAGTTGAGTGATTGTAATGAAGAAATTCGATACATTTTAAAATGTTACTACAAAAAAGGCAAGCCGCGAAAAAATTGGCTATGTTTATGGACCTAGTCAAGTGTCTGTGAGAGTAGCACAAATTTGGTTTAAGCGTTTTCAATCCGAAAGTTTTGAGGTCAAAGATACACGTTGCTCTGGTCACCCTATTATGGATTCCATTTTAAGAAAAGTGGAGCAATATCGGCATATCAGTAGTTACGACGTAGCTGAAGAACTGGGAAATGACTACAAAACTGGCGCATTTGAAAAAAAACTGGGTATACAAAAAAGCTCGATATTTGAGTACCTCACGAGCTCGTTTGTGATTCTTTATCACGACGTAATGAAACTGAACCATTTTTAGAGAAGCTGATAACTGGTGATGAAAAGTGGATCACATACGACAAGAACGTGCGAAAAAGGTGGTCAAAGACGGTTAGGCTTGCTTACACGGTTTGTTTACGACTTTCAAACTTTAAAATAGAATAAGACCGTTATAAGCTCATTGGTCTAAAAGAATGTTAAGCGAAATAGCACAGGCCATCTTCACTGACTATTCTGTGGAAGTTCGTAACAAAAAAAAAGAATGATTGCATGCATGTTTATCTCAATAATATAAAAAGCGTCAATAGCCTAATAGTTTGGGGTACGGTCTGCGAATCGTAAGGTCGTAGGTTCGACTGTTGACGAGAACCATTTCCTAGCACAAGCTTAGTTGTTATGGTCAACAACAATGTTAGTAATATTTCTGAAAAAAAAACTAGCTGTCTTTGAAAAAAAAAAATATTTTTTAAAATTTAAATTACTTACTAGTAGATACATATAAAATTAAAATGGTGTAGCTATTTTTGTAACAAATAAATGTATAAAATCGGTATTTTTTCTAATAACCTTTGTACAAAATGTCAGTTTGCCCATCGTTCAGTTTAATGACCCACTAAACTTTAAATAGCTGTTAACATCGGAGTGTTTGCGCGCGCAAGGTTACGGCGACGTCAAAACGACGAATGTTGGCATAGGGCCATTCATAGATTTCATTGATACGTCCCGTGCGTGAGGAGTACTTGTGAGGGAGATAACGCTCAGGGTCATTCTTTCATGAAGCGATTTTAATGCCATTCACAAACACAAGAGGAATGATAGCTTGATTAGGACTTCATGTTGGTTTCTTAGAAACGATTATGATAAAAATCCTTTTGTAAGTTAAGCCGTAATAAGCACACACAATCTAACTGGTTGGGATTCGAAATTCGGACGCCTTGAAGTCTTTATATATGCAATATATATGTCCCATTATTGGGCGCAGGCCTTCTTTTTTTTTTTGGACGAACTAACACAGTCGGCACAGAGAAGCTGGCCTTTACTGCTTCACCGGATTTGAGACACAGCTCTTAGATCGCTTAGCCTGAACCTCTATTAGGTGGTAACTCGACACAAGGGTACCCCGGTGAGGGGTAACCTCGGCTTGGACGGTTATCATTATTACGCGTTAGCAGTCCGATCCGAGGGCGCCCGAGAGCGCCACGCAAGCCTTCTCTGTAAAGAGAGTATAAGGGCATATTCCGCCACGCACACCTAGTGGGGACTTCTCAGGATTTCATTAGAGTTATATCGCTTACGCGCCTGTAAATTTTCAATTCGCGAATTAATGCAGGAAGCATTTTGTGGGCTCCGCTACTACAGAGCCTAATAAAAGTTCAGTGAATTGATACCGGGAAAGTTAAAACTATTGAAAGATGTTATTACCGGATGATTATCTTCATCACAACTGTAGAATGTAGAATAATTTAGGCTATACCGCGTGTACTATAATAATGTTAAAGTGAACAGACAGATACCTTCTATGTAAACGTGTAGCATTTTAGGCAATATTTTCGACTTCCATCCATCAAAATTGAGGTCATACGGTTCACCGAACTAGGTTTTATATACAACAAAAATACAATAATTGAAATAATTACAGGTTCAGGCTAAGCGACCTAAGAGCTGTATGCCACTTCTTAATCCGGTGAAACAGTAAAGGCCAGCTTCTCTGGTCAACTGTCTAGTTCGACCTTAAAAAATAATAATTGTAAGAATTTGTGAACTTGAACTGAACTTCTGTCTGACAGTAATGGTTAAATTACCACATCTTCGCAACGAACACCTAATATCGCGTCAATACGAGATAATGTCAATTGGCAAGATAATCTAGGCCTCTTTTGAAAACGACTCAATCCTTCAAATTTTATATAAAGATCTGAATTGAAGATCTATTGGTAGTCGTGGTTTACTTTGCTGAAAAACAAATGAACGATAGCCAATTGGAACTCGACAAAATAGTTATAAATTACGAGTAAACAAGTCCAAACAACAAATAAAACAGCCTCGCTGCGTGTATCCGAACAGGGCGGGCGCAAAATTGGCGCCGGCGTATAAAAAAAACAAACGCAAAGGACGTCAACAATCAAGCTCTCCCACGCCGCGTACGGGGCTTGTCAATGACGGCATCCTGGACGAGGATAATTTATGTGGACCGATGTTTATAGGAAGTGACGTCAATGGGAAACGGATCGATTATGTACATTTTTTAATGAGGCTCCATTCAGCTGCCAAGATATTCTTTTTTATAGACCAAACGTTGTTCTCACCCCTTACCAAAAAGATTACCAGTACCTACAAAAGCCTGTAGCAACAACAGAGTTTTATGTTTGTATCGATTATTTTATGGCTTAATTCATTTTGCGTCCCTACTCTAGTCGCGATTATAAATCGATACCACGGCTGAACACACGGGTTGTGTCCAGATTCTCTAATTGGGCGATTAGACATTTTAGGGATACTACTAACATTATAAATGGCACTTCGACGAGTGCTGACGCCGGGCGAAGTCAATCTACTTACTTACTACTAAGTATTTTTGCTTATGATGGATTAAAACTTCACCTGATTAAACACCATATTCTCCTTAATCGTCTTAGTAATTAAGTGACATAAGTTAAAAATAACAATGTTTATTTGTGACTAAAGGTGGCCTGGGGTTCACCGCACCTTGCACTGCGAGGGCACAGGGCAGAGGCGAGAAGGGGTAGGATAAACTACCCCGGGACGTGCTATCCAAAGAGCACAGTACAAAGGTGCTCTGGTTCGTTCCTCTGGAGATCCCGGAGCCCCTCACCATGCACCGGGAAAGGGACACCGGTGAGTTTTAGTGAGAAAAAATCCCACATATATCCATAACCTTTCCCCAGAAGACAGAGTATCTTGTTGAAGATTTAGACATAGACATTTATTTATTGGCATCACAATACAAAAACACATCACAGACTGAATATAACACACATTAAAAAAGAATGAAAAATAGACAAAACACATTTAAAGTTACACGGACAAATAATACAAAACATATGATGCCAATATCGGACACCGTCTCAGCATATGCTGTCACAAGGATGCGACAGCGCTGATTTTCAGCGGTGCCCGGGACTACCTAAAGACGTGCGCGCGCAATACTATATGAACTCTTAAAGTAGGCCGTTCGCGTTCACTCTATGTAATTTCCCGGAACTTACGCTACTACGTCGCTCTGATTATTATGACGCAACAGGGCCTTAATTCCACGTACCACGATCCTTGTTTAGTTTTCCCGCAAATTCACACGTATTAGGGCGGTATTGAGTAGGCGTTAAAGCTATTTTCCATGTACAACCAACTTGTTACCGCTAAATTCCTATTCAAAGTAAATATAACTGGCAGTTCTCAGAACTACAAAAAGAAAAAAAAACGCATAGCTTCACTGGATAAACCGGCCATTATTTCTTTACGTAGTGTCAACGACAATCTAAAAAAAGTGCAATAAAACCTCATTGGCAATTAATTATTAATGACAATGGATAACCGCGTTATCGGTACCGGCAGGAAACGAATATTCGCAATCGCAAGATAATCGAAATGATTGTAAAATAATAAAGATAAAGCCCCAACACTGGTAGTAAATCACATATTTGACACTGGCCATGTTATCACTGTAAATATGAAAAAAGAAAAAATAACATTCGATAAGTGTATGCACTCGTTATATTATCTGTAGCATGACTTAACAAATACGTACGAAGAAAAATGGCGCGGGGACTAATTAGTGGGATCATCTAAGTTACATTTTCATTTTCATCTTAGACGTAAGAAATAAGTGAGTGTTTTAAAAAAGACTTAGCTTAAAGGTCTTGTTACCAAGCCATAAAATATTCAACAACAAATACGTACGAAGAAAACTAATTTCACACTTAAAAACAAAAACATCAAATAATTTAAATATATTTTTTTAATTTCAAACACACTGATCCCAAGAAATGCAATATCATATCGAAGGGCTCTCTGGGTTTATGTATAATATTATCTATTTTTATATTAATAAAATTTCATAATTATAAGAATGTGTTATCATGTAAAAATATCTTTCTTTTCACTAGGATAAAATGTGTTCTCAGCCCTGTAGTTCTGGGCTCTCAAGAATAAGACTACGAGTATCCCCTGCCTGTCGTAGAAGGCGACTAAAAGGGGCCTCGGGTTCACTGGGCGATAAGGGTGGGGGCCTTTGTCGTCCGCCAAGGTGGACCCGGGAAGAAGGCGACATCGGCTAGCCCGTGTCGCCTTGCACTGCGAGGGCACAGGGGGGGAGGGAGTGACCTCCCCCCAGGAAGTGCTCTCCTTGAGCACAGTGCAAAGAGAGACGCTATAATTATAAACTTTTTAGTTTTGTATTTAGTGTTACAAGACCTAGGCCCCAACTATGTTTGAGAATTAATCTAAATCAAAAACATAATATTTTGGAATGTGAGCTAGCAACACTGGTGTAAAAACTCTCTTACTAGTAAAAATAAAAATTATACTATAATATATTGTAAATATAATACAGTCCACTTACATCCAAGCCTTTTAATTATGCACTAATTTTAACGGCATTCCAAAACTGTGCCAACTTTTAATATAAATAAAAAGGTCTGTTATTTCGTGCCATTTATAATGGTTTGCAAGAACTTATGTAAAACTGCTCTGTAACAGTCGTTACCTCTTACAGAGAGTTCCAATTATCTCTGTCTTCCCATCGCGTGAACAGTCGTCGTCTTTCTAGGTTTCCTCGTGGGCTATGTTTAACTCTTCCACTTCACTTTCTGGGCGTAACTTAGGGTATTAACTGATTTTGTTATTGTAACACAATAGTCAATAGCAAAAACGCAACTACAGAAACGGCCCAAGCCAAGGTTTTACTCTCAGGAACGACTAGGTACTCATATCAAAGATATATACTGATCTCGAAATTAGCCCAGAGAAGTTGAAAACGCCTACGCACTAACAGCAAATCGGCCATTAAAAACACTAAGTCACTGAATAAAAATTCCAATGAGAGAACACGGTCTTTAGACGCAGTTTAAAAACAAATGTACTCATTGAATAAGGCCCTCTCGGGCTCCCTCGGATCGGAATGCTTACGCGTAACATACTAACCGTCCAAGCCGAGGTTACCCCTCACCTGGGGGACCCTTGTGTCGAGTTACTAAGCGACCTAAGAGCTATGCCAACTCTCAATCCGGTGATGCAGTCAAGGCCAGCTTCTCTGGCCAATCTGTGTAGTTCGTCAAAAAAAAAATCATTGAACAAAAAAACTCTCACAAACTTTAGAATAAATTAAAATAATTAAACAATCGTGCACTTGGAAGACTTATGTATATAACACTATAAATATTTTCAGAAAAAGAACAAATATGATTGTGATGAAAATAGATTTAAATGATGTTTATTACTTTCACTAGTCACGACGCCATTTTGAAAAGTTAACATAGATAAAAACAAATTCACTCGTCACAAAAACAACGTCGTAGACCTTGATTAAAATAAAATAGTTATACAGACAATTGCTTCAAAGACATACGAGGGCGCGTTTTTATATTCGCGGAATGGGGGCAAAGGGTCCAAATAAAAAACCAAATTATTTTTCCTTTTCAATATATTTCACCTGCAAGACGGATACATTTTTCAGATCTTTCTATTAATTTATTTATACCCTCATAAAAATGTTTAATCTTTGTCTTCAAAATACGCTGAAACTGCCTCCTTGACTTCATCATCGGTGGAAAATTTCTTACCCGCAGTTCTTTTTCATTTTGGGAAAAGACAATAATCACTCAGGGCCAGGTCTGGACTGTAGGGTGGGTGATTTAAAATATCGAACCCTACTTTATGCAGGGCAGCCAATGCAACGCGGCTCTTGTGGACGGGCGCGTTGTCGTGCAAAAGAAGCACACCTCTCGTCAATTTTCCCCGTCTTTTTCTCTAATAGCTTCTTTTAATCGCTCCAATATCGAAGCGTAGTATTCTCCGGTTATAGAAACACCTTTATCTTTATAATCGATCAGCAATATTCCCTCTGAGTCCCAAAGACCGTAGCCATGAGTTTTCCAGCTGATCGCAGTCACTTTAAATTTCTTGGGGGGTGCTGTGCCCTTTGTGCCACTGCATGGAGTCTTGTTTCGACTCAGATTCATAATGATGAACCCAAGTTTCGTCTCCAGTAAAAATTCGACTCAAAAACCATCCTTGTCTTCATTGCAGAGATCCAAAATGCGCGTGAACACTCTACGCGCTGTTGTTTTGCGGCGGCGTGAGCATTCTCGGCACCCATCTTGCACTGACCTTAGTCATGCCAAGGTGGTCGTGCAGAATTTTAAAATGGTTGTATCCGATACCCCAACCATTTCTGCGATCTGTTTCTTCTTTAGCCGAGCATCGTTGAGTATAATTTTTTCGACTTTTGGATAAGCTCTGGCGTGGTCACCTCGACGCTCTTGCCCGGCCTCGGGTCGTCTTCACGTGATTCTCTTCCTTGTTTGAATAAACTGTGCCACTTGTAAACCATTGTTTTTCCAGGGCAAGAGTCACCGTAAACCGATGACATCTCATTTAGTATAGTCGGAACTGATTTTCCTTGCTTGGTAAGGAACTTTATAACGGCACGATATTCAATTTTTTCCATTTTTCACTTTTCACTCCGGATTATGTTGCTTGGTTGACGATAACTCAAAGACTAGTTATCTTATAACAATGAAAGCTCGTATGTATACTAATTATGAGTCACTGAACACGTTACGGTCCTAATGAGCATAATCACCCCCCTCCATCCCTCTCATTCCGCGAACTTAAAAACGCACCCTCGTATATAGATTATATAATTAATATTTTCATGAATAAAACAATTCTTTTCGTGATGAAATTGGATTAAAAATAAGTTAATTATCATCGTAATTTATGACGCCATTTTAAAATGTTAATTCTACGGATATTGGTGATATCTGTTGAGAAAGAACGATGCCAATTATCAATGAGTGGAAGTGAGATAAACATAATTAGCTTAACGCATTATCAGCAGATTTGTTAGCTGGTTGTATATCATTTTATAATCGTATTAGGATATTGTGCGGATTTGCTAAGCACGTGACGAAAGCAAGCTGGATTAGCAAATGCCTATTTTTTTAATAAGAGAAGGAAACAAAGGACACCTAAAGACACTACAGCCTCGAGACTTCTAAACCAATTGTATAAAGTAAACGTAACCATAAGTAGCTCTAAGATTTTTAAGAACGAGAGGGTTTAGGCTAATATCCATACTAGCAATCTGATGAAAAGAGACGGTTTATTTGTTACCTTTCTCAATACAATTAGGTTTTAATTAATATTTGTATGAAGCCACTATGTTGCTAACATTGTATTTATCACGAGAGAATTATTTAGCAAAGAAGTTAAAGACATACCAGGTTGAAAAACATCTCTGACCCGACACAATCAGAGAAAATAGAATTTCCCTGACCTTTTCGAAGAAAACCCAAAAAAAAAACATTGTATTTATCACTGGTGAATTGTAATTAATATATAATATGACAAAGCAAATCCAAAGCGGATCTACAGTGCTACAGTTTGATTCATTTCCAGTGTTTAATTATATAAAATAAAGTAAACACTGGAAATGAATCAAACTCTATTCGACGTAGTGAAATATTACGATATCCATCGGTGCGTTAAAATCTATTAGAATAGCGGATCAGTGAGTCGAGCCCGCATTAGATAGCGAACAGCAGAAGGTGGCCAAGCGCGAAATTAATTCGCCGAGGTAAATGACTGATTAACCGACGATAGCTTCATTCAGTTCTAGTGACGTGACTACGCGGTGTATCGATAATGTTAGATAAAATATTACGATAACTACTTAATTTAAGTAAAACTTCTTCACGTACTCTTGACTTGTGGAGTAAGCTAGTGAATGCGTTACGAAAAATGTCATATCTTTAGTGAAGAAAGATAAAAAAAGAGAGTTGCGTTTTGTATATCTAAGACACAGTGCAGGCCTATATCCGCCACGCCACCTAGGTCACTATATCTTGAACAAACGTGTTTATATTATACATACATAGACATATACACTAAACTTCTTTAGGATCATCGAGATTGACTCTCTCTTTCTATCTTCACTACATTATAAGTTAGCTGGCAACACATGACACCCAGCGATTGTTATGCATAATAGTTACTTCCAATGATATCTAATGATTTACCTGAACCTTATTGTATCTTTAATTCATAATTAATAATTTAGTTGATCGTCACATGAACTTGGCATTGTAAACAATAGTTTAACTTTATTAGTTCCTAATCTGACTTCTAATTAATTTTGTGTAAAGATTGTGAGGACGCGCAGTTGTGACGGTATTCGTTATAAATAATTCTTTGTACAACGTTACGCTGTCTCAATAAAGCGAATGTATTAGTTGTTGGACTATTTTATTCCACGAAACCTACAAATTATAACATATATCTCCCTCTCAACTTCATTTCGCTTCGCCCGATAACACTTTATCGTAACGCTTTCACCAGCTTACTTCCCAACTCAACCTAAAGAAGTTTTACTTAAAAATATGTGTCACCTTTCAATATAGGACCTTGGTGAGAAGAGAAACGACTTTTTTAATTTAATATATTTAATAAAAAGTTCATTATAAACGCCGCCTAGTAATTCAAATTATATGCTTAGTAGGTATTTTATTAGAGCATGTAACGAATTCAAAAACCTTTATAAGAAGTACAATAATGTCGACCTATTTTAAGTCAGTGATCCCCGGTGGCCCTTGGTGTATGGTGAGGGGCTCCGGGATCTCCATTGGAACGCACCGAAGCCCCTCTGCACTGTGCTCAAGGAGAGCACTTCCCGGGGAGGTTACTCCTTCACCCCCTGTGCACTCGCAGTGCAAGGCGACACGGGCCAGACAGGCAGGGGATACCGTAGTCTTATTCTTGAGAGCCCAGAACTACAGGGCTGAAGTCAGTGATGCCTCTATACGTAAGCTTTTTATAAGTATTGTAATAACTTGTAGATCTTGTGGAATGAAATAGTCCAATAACTAATACACTCGCTTTATTGAGACAGCGTTACGTTGTACAAAGAATTATTTATAACGAATACCGTCACAACTGCGCGTCCTCACAATCTTTGTACAAAATTAATTAGAAGTCAGATTACACACTAATAAAGTTAAACTATTGTTTACAATGCCAAGTCTATGTGATGATCAACTAAATTATTAATTACGAATTAATGATACAATAAGGTTCAGGTAACTCACTAAGATATCATTGGAAGTAGTACATAACAATTGCCGGGTAACAATTTGGTGAAGTTTTGACTGCGGGACCATGATGTCATTGTCCAACCCTGTGTTACCTAAAATTTCCTAATCTAGTGATATATCCGTAAATTATATAATAAGTATTGAATATCTGTAACTTTTCCCGGATTAAATAAATAAATAAAATTCCCAAGTAGGACACTGCAGTTATATGAAACGTAGATGTTAAGTCGTTGAATTACATAAGGACGCTATATGCAGAGTCCCCGCTTGATATTCTAGCGTTCTAGATATAAATAAACTAGACCAACGTCGCTTGCTCATATCAATGGAGCTGCGGACCGATTCATAAATTACGGAGTGCGCGCGCAAAACTGCGAATGTCGCACCAAGGGCGTTAGCTACGATACGATGTTAGTTTAGAAGTTTCTAGGTCGTTTCGCATCCGTAACTACGATGGATCGATACCTGTGTAGACAGGTTTGAACCTACGACCTCATGGTATAATAGTAATTGTAATAATTTCGCCTTATGAAATGTAACAGTCCAATAATCAATACTCACACTTTTTATTCAAACATCGTAACTTTGTACAAGGAATTATATCAATGCCTAATAACAATAACACTCAATAAACAGAAACAATCAATAGCCTAATGGTTTAGGGTACGGTCTGCGAAACGTAAGGTCGTAGGTTCGAATCCACCATTCGACTACTGACGTGAACCATCTCCTAGCACAAGTCTAAGCTTAGTTGGAATGGTTAACAAGATTGTTAGTAATATTTTCTAAAAAAAGAAATATTAAAGCATTCTTTATAAAAAAAATGAACACCGTCACAATGGTGCGTCCTCACTATCGAAATAAAAGACGCGGGTGTGTAGGCTGACAGACTGCAGACTGAACAGTGTCTGTCACTACCGGTAGGTTCAACATAATTTGTATTTTTTTAATATCCTGCACTCCTCCACCCTTAGCACACAAAGAGAAACATAATTTTAAAAAAAGAAGAAGAAAAGAAATAATTTTAAAATTTGTAATTGGCAGAGTTCTTAAGACGGCACTGTCGTACCGGTCCTGCCGGGGGCCTGGGACAGTTCGGTGGCCGGAGGAGGTGCTGTGTGAGCGAACCTCGAGGCTCTCATAGATCCCTCCAAGTTTCCACCGTCGTTGGGCCCGCAGAGGCTCTGAAGTCTGGGGGGTCGTGTTCTTGCAAAAATTTGGCTGACTACTGGGACAAATTAACGAACTTCTTTTTCTCCGCTTTAAGTCTATATGCCTATGGGCTTCCCTACCTGTGGTATCCAACATCTTATAGTCTGTTTCACCTAAGCGTTATGTGATCCGATCTAGGAGGTCGCCCTTGATAGTTACGAATTCATGTAGTAGTGAATTCATACATCGAGGGTCGATGGCGCCAGTGTATTATTAATCCTGTCCGTCTTTCACTTACGATGAAGTAACTAAGACCTAACGAAACATTTATAAGCGTTGCTGGCTATACATAAACGTCCCAACCACTGCCTACGTTGGACATTGGAGCGTGGCCAATATTTCATAAAGAGAGAACGGCGCGCGAATCGAAAAGTAAGAAATAGCGTGACGACACAACGCTACAATATTGAGAGGAACGTTTCGTTTATAGAACCCAAATACACAATCACAACGCAAGTAAAGCTAAGAAAGTTTGGTCAATTTTTATTCTTTCTTCCCTTGTAGATCTTCAATGTGTGACGTCACACTGCGGTTACATACAAAGGTTTCAATTCCAAATCGATATTTTTTTTACCAGTTATACATCTATATGTAACACATTTAACTAATGTTGATAAAGGACTGTCCTGTAGTCCTCGGCTTATACAGTTATGCTATGGTATGACCTGTCATTCTCCTTCCGTGAGGCCGTAATCGGGAGAAGACCGATACCGTTCGTAGATGGCGCCGACGCAGCCTTTAGTTCTGGGCTCGTAGAATAAGACTATGGTATCCCCTGCCTGTCGGAGAAGGCGATTAAAAGGGGCCTCGGGTCACTGAGCTACTACGGCTGATAAGAGCTATGCCACCTCTTAATCTGGTGAAACAGTCAAAGTCAATTTCTCTGGCTAATTCAGTAGATCCTCAATTTGCCTTGACTCTCAACCACAAAGGCAACATGCGAGAGAGAATTTTTTTTTTTAATTAAGATTAGACAGAAATATAAGGCAAAAGGGAAAGTATCGAAACACTATGAGGTACCCCTGGCACAAATCCAGCAATGTGCCAAAATGCCCGCGAAGGGAACGAAAATAAACCCATTCAAAGAGATTCGAGATGAAAATAACAATTGAATGACACTATACGTTATTCGATATTATCCTTAACGGTGTAGGAAATAGAGTATAATACTTAACGTGGAAGAATCACATGACAGTTGTAACGAATGTATGCGGGCAAAAATGACATTTATACAAGTGGGTTTAGTGTTCATAATGGATTGAGATGTGTATCAATTTGTCGGTCGGTTCGAGTCCCACAAGGGTCAAGTTCGTGAAGACGAATCAAATTGGTTCATTGTGTAACGTCAGACTGCGGGTAACACTGGAAATGTTCAACGTTGGCTTTTATTTCTGTTACGTAGCCACTGCAAATCGATATTCACGACTATAGGTATCTAGATGTATAGGTTATCTTTGTAGCATGTGTTGAACTAAAACTTATTTACGCAGGCTTGACTTGAGGAGTAAGCGTTACGAAAGTGTGATCGGGCAAGGCGAACGGAAGTTGTAAGTTAGTGAAGATAGATTGTTTTTTATGACGAACTACGCAGATTGGCCAGAAAAGCTGGCCGTGACTGCTACACCGGATTGAAAGGTGGCTCTTTGGTCGCTTAGCCTGAACCTCTATCGCTAGTAACTCGACACAAGGGTCCCCCCGGTGAGGGATAACCTCGGCTTGGACGGTTTACTATGTTACTACACGCATTCCGATCAGAGAGCGCCCTCGAGCCGAACCACGACTCGGTCGGCTGCTAT
This sequence comes from Meandrusa payeni, assembly GCA_029286785.1. Taxonomy (NCBI): domain Eukaryota; kingdom Metazoa; phylum Arthropoda; class Insecta; order Lepidoptera; family Papilionidae; genus Meandrusa; species Meandrusa payeni. The sequence goes on from JAGSMX010000032.1 coordinate 4,576,584, forward strand.
ATCACGGATAATCTAAGGGACATTCATAAGCTAAACTAACTTTGAGGGCCACTTCGGGAAGCGTTGGCGCTGGGAGAAGAAGTGGCCGAAGAAACTCCAGTAAACGCTCCTAACACCTAGGGGAGGCCTGCCTATACAATAGCGGTAACGCGCTAGGATTATTCGCTACCTCCGAAGGTCTTTGTAAAGATCTAGCCTGTGCAATGGTAATCACGTCGTCCGGATTATGAAGAAAGAGTCAACAACGTGTCTCGGCCTCCGGGCGACGCGACGGAATTTAGTATAAGAAGTCTTATAAGTGGCGGCACTTACAAGAAGTTTGTTCGAATGTGAAGATAGAAAGTCACGTTTCGTAAATTACTTTACGAGCAAGAGATAGAAGTGCGAGCACACATTTTCCTTCTCTCATAGCCAGTTACGTTTTGTATATCGTTTACATAGATAAAGGTTTCGTACACGATCGTTTTCGGAAGCATCGCTTAGCTTCTTTATGCACATCGCTAATGGTACTGAGGTTTTAAGGAAAAAAATTGTGGACGTTCCTTGATGGGAAGACGATTCCTGCATCCATATATCGATGTATACTTTTGTACTTTAACGATTTGATTTAAAATAGAAGTAGGCGTTTACACAGCGATAAAACATTTCAATCTCGCATCGCCAATCGTAATCTAATAAATCTTGATGTACTTTTTACGACATTTACGGCGTCCCGTAAAGCTGAAATTGTATTAACTTAATGTATCGAAACTTTAATAACTGAACTGTTTTGTTACGGCTCTATTCGCTTTAATGACATTAAAAGCTTATTTTTGTATACTTTCTAAGCAAGTGCTTCACTACGACCCCACCTGATGTTAAGTGGAATTGCAGTCCTGGAAGGCGTACTAGCTTAGTAAATGCCTATTCAGTCTACTCTTGAAAATACCCACATTGTAATCGGAAGGAAAGACAGACGCGGGCAAACTATTCCAGTCCTTTGCTATACGAAGAATGAAAGACGAAGCAAAGCGCTTCGTTCGGTTTTGAGGGATGTTCACAACAAAAGGATGAAATCCTGTGCGTTTAGAAGTCCGATGTTGGAAAGGTGATGGGGGAATTAGATCATGTAGTTCCTGAGCACACTCTCCAAAATGCAATCTGGAGAAAACCGAATTGTTAGAAGGACGGGTGTAATTGTGTATTTAAGAGCAAATCTCGACTATTGACTTCTACCTCTTCCCTACCTACCTTCTCTTCCTACTAGCACAATCTTAAGCTTAGTTGTAATGATTAACAAGAAGGTTAGTAATATTTATAAAAAAATAAATTGTTAGTAATCTTTAAAAAAAGTTGAACTGATGTAACACACATGGAAACAACTTCACTACAGTGAGATGAGAATGGGTAAAAAAACGCTACCTTACATCCGCACTACAATCGGGGCTTCTTAATCTGGGGGTTGCAAACGCCCGGGGGACCGTATAACAATAATTCCGACGCAAATGAAAATATATGTTGGTACATCGTGTTTTTAATTTGTCACAAAGGGGCCGTTTAGGGGTGGTAAGCACTTAGGTTCGTTAGGTCTGTTCGCATTGGCTAAATAAGAAAAGTATATATAGGAGGATATTACGAATGGAATTTTTTTTGTTTTTAAAGCAAGTGCTTCACTACGATCCCACCTGATGTTAAGTGGAATTGCAGTCCTGGAAGGCGCTCTAGCTTAGTAAATGCCTATTCAGTCTACTCTTGAAAATACCCACATTGTAATCGGAAGGAAAGACAGACGCGGGCAAACTATTCCAGTCCTTTGCTATACGAAGAATGAAAGACGAAGCAAAACGCTTCGTTCGGGTTTGAGGGAAGTTCACAACAAAAGGATGAAATACCGCAGTGCGTTTAGAAGTCCGATGTTGGAAAGGTGATGGGGGAATTAGATCATGTAGTTCCTGAGCACACTCTCCAAAATGCAATCTGGAGAAAACCGAATTTTTGGAAGGACGGGTGTAATTGTGTATTTAAGAGCAAATCTCGACTATTGACTTCTACCTCTTCCCTACCTACCTTCTCTTCCTACAAGCACAATCTTAAGCTTAGTTGTAATGATTAACAAGAATGTTAGTAATATTTACAAAAAAATGTATTGTTAGTAATCTTTAAAAAAAAGTTGAACGATGTAACACACATGGAAACAACTTCACTATAGTGAGATGAGAATGGATAAAAAAAAGCTACCTTACATCCGCACTACAATCGGGGCTTCTTAATCTGGGGGTCGCAAGCGCCCGCGGGACCGTATAAATAACCGACGCAAATGAAAATATATGTTGGTACATCGTGTTTTTAATTTGTCACAAAGCGGTCGTTTAGGGGTGGTAAGCACTTAGGTTCGTTAGGTCTGTTCGCATTAGCTTAATAAGAAAAGTATATATAGGAGGATATTACGAATGGATTTTTTTTTTGTTTTTAAAGCAAGTGTTTGACCACGATTCCACCTAAGGGGGCGTCCATAAATTACGTGAGATGTTTAAGAGGCAGAGAGGGTTGAGTCAAATCTCATCTTACGTTGGAGAAAGGAGGTTCACGGCAAATATCACGCAATTTTTTCTGATTGAAACAAAAAAAAATGATACTATTTTGGTCCATTTAATCCTAATAACATGCTTAAGATTTAATCTTAAGCGTAATCGTAATACGATTAAGATCATTTACAATAACAATCCAACGCGTTTACGTAAGAAACTCACATTTTGAAAGATCTCACATGAGATTGGGGGATGGGGTTGAATAAAATCTCACGACATCTCACCAGGGGGGGAGGGAAGGGCAGAAAATAAAAAAAACACCTCACGTAATTTATGAACGCCCCCTAATGTAAAGTGGAAATGTAGTCCTGAATGGTAAAGCGTAGTAGCTTAGTAAATGCCTATTCACTCAACTCCTGGAAAGACCTACATTGCACTCAGAGGGAAAACAATACGCAGTCTTAAAACAAATTCTAAAAAAGACCATAAATTAAAAGAACTTATTATATACCACTATTTCCAAACATTAAAAAAAATGGATGCATTTAGAAAATCCTCTTTCAAACCTATGCAAATTCGTTATATACATATAGATATAACTACATACATATTTTTTAATAATAATAATATTCTTTATGTTACAGACAATTACGAAATTGTTATTTCAAACGTTCACACTTTCGAAGTTCCAAAGCACGTACACCTAATACAACCTGTTGTAAATGGCATACAAAAATCGATTTTAATATTAGACTTACATCGATTAAATTTCAAGGGAAGCTGCTCTCGCTTACGTTCGAGCGGACGCTCGAAATGTCGGCGAATGCACAATTTGACATTTAACCGATCACGAAACGGCCAATGTTTTGTCTTGTGCGTCGCTAACTGGTTTAATAAGGCATGAGAATCGATCGCTTGTTCCGTTTCGATGGTCATCTGGATCGTTAGTGGCCTTTAAAAAGTGACAAATAAGCTCTCACATCCGAATAGTGCCTTTAAAGTGAAAACTTCTTTAGCAGCGTTGAGCACTTTGTGGTAAGGGAAAAACTTACACATCACCGACATGCTAGTGTTGTAATTATATTTTTTCTTAATCATGTACCAGTAATATATTATACAGGTGTCTCAGAGTCCGACGATAACCCAACGAAGGCTGATATACCTACTAATGTGGTGGGTGGTGTAAAGGAAAAAAAAATGTAATATTTGATTAATTACATAAATAAATAAATCTCTAATATAACTAAGGATACTTTGAAGTCGACTTTTGTTTTTCTCAATACCACATGTATAAATAATGTATACCATATAATTCATGTTATAGGTACTAGGAGAGCATAAAATCAAAGCACAAGAAACCGTTGTCAACTATCCAGGTAACGTAATTCATTGCCTCCCAGCATGCGTCCACAGCAATAACAGTATTTCCAGCATAGGTAATGAAGTTCTTAAAGCTATAAATAATCATATCATTATATCGATAAGCATTCGCTGCAGCCAGGGGACGACATTCTCTTAGATTAGCCGAACAATTTAAGTTTATAATGATCAATGACGAGTCATAAGTGAACAGTATTTTTTAATCAATTCAAATCAATATCACAGTTGTACAGAGAGGCTGGCCTTGACTGCTTCACCGGTTTGAGAGTTGGCATAGCTCTTAGGTCGCTATAAATGGTCGATCTAAATGGAAGGCGCTGGTCTCCTTCTGCGAGTCAGTAATGACCCAGAAGGAGACCGCAGAACGGGATCGGGAAAGGGCCGATCCCGTTCGGAGATGGCGCAGGCGGGCCGGCGGTAGACCGGCCCGCAGCCCTGTAGTTCTGGGCTCTCAAGAATAAGACTACGGTATCCCCTGCCTGTCGTACAAGGCGACTAAAAGGGGCCTCGGGTTCACTGGGCGACAAGGGTGGGGGCCTGAGTCGTCCACCAAAGTGGACCCGGGAAGAAGGCGACATCGGCTGGCCCGTGTCGCCTTGCGCTGCGAGGGGCACAGGGGGAAAGGGACTAACCTTCCCTCCGGGACGTGCTCTCCTTGAGCACAGTGCAGAGGGGCTCCGGTGCGTTCCACTGGAGATCCCGGAGCCCCTCGTCATGCACCGAGGAAAGGGCCACCGGGGAGGTTTTAGTAGGTAAGAACCCCACATAACCGCCGCCTTCCCCCCAGAAGGCGGGGTATCTTTGTGAAGATTTCCTCCCCGTGAACAAAAAAAAAAAAAGCTCTTAGGTCGCTTAGCCTGAACCTCTATCGCTAGTAACTCGACACAAGGGTGCTTCCGGTGAGGGGTAACCTCGACTTGGACGGTTACTATGTTACGCGTAAGCATTCCGATTCAAGAGCGGCTGAAAGGGCCGAACGAAGACTACGTCGGTAGCTATTATTTTAATAAAAACTATTTGGAACAATCTAAGCTAAACTAATTTATATGCCACTTCGGGAAATCAATATCACAATCAACAAATATTCTTTAGACCACACGATTGAAATAAATTTTCTTTAGTTATATCTATGTGTTTGTATATATAATACAAACACGATTGTTAAAGAGAGAATGAAAATGTACGCACGTACTGCTCTCTCTTGCTCCTACAGTGTGATACAGACAATAGGCTTACATATACGAATCTTATATATAAGAAACGAAACTGGTTATAAAGAAATACAATTCGTATTTTCTTATATTGTTGCAAAGGTTTCTCTGGAAAATTTATCTAAACGAAGCCCAGTTACACATTTTCATAACTATCATAGTTATATATTTAATTTACTTGTATGTATGTATGTATTTATTTCTATTTTTTTTCGTCCTACTTGCATTACTTGCATTGCTTTGTAGACTAGCAGAGAATGTCATTTGGCATTAAGTCTGCCCCTTTGTACTGTTTTACTATGTGAAAATCAAGGATAAATAAAAAATAATTCTTATAGGATACATTATTGGACCCAGGTTTCCTATAACTCCTTGAGTATCTCCCATGTGGCGCTCAGACCGCTTGTTAACTATGCCCTAACGCAAAGAGACGTAAAGTTTACTAAATGTCAATGGACAAAGTTCAAAGAGAGCGTTGAATGGGATCGTTAGCGCGTCTGTCGAACGCGAGATTAACCGAGCGATAGCGCTGCGTTTTTCTATACTTTTTGTGTCTACCACTGCAGCATTTATGCGAGCCTAGTACATTAAAGTTGCATTGTGAATAAAAAAAAATTAAATTCGTTGGACTTCGAGAGGTTATTTTCCACTATCGACTTATTTTCAACCGACTTCAAAAAAGGACGAAGTTCTCAATTCATCTGTAATTTTAAAATACCCTTTTTTTAATACGGTAGCCAAATAACATTTTTGTTTGTCGGTTTGGTCCGGCTCATCTCTGATAAAAATAAGAAGTAACTTAGGCTACTTTTACTTTAGAAAAAATAAATTTTTATCGCGAGCAACACCACGGGGTCCAGCTAATCGTAACGTAACAACTAGTAACGCAACGTTAAGATAACTAACTGAAATGACGTCACAATATGGTAGGACAAAAATAACACGAGGGATGTGCAAAAAGGGTACTAGGAACACAGAAGCCAAATAATGGTTGGCAAAACGAAAAGTTAACAAGGGGGACACGCTATTGCCGGCGCTCCATCCGTCGCTTTGTGACGTCACAGCTTAGACTCTTACAGCAATCTAACGGGATTACGAATAAATAATACATTTCACCATTTTTTCTAAAGAAAGCTGTTAACCATTTCAAATAGGATTTGCTAGGAGATGATTCACCTCAATAGTCGAATAGTGGATTCGTACCTACGGTTCGCAGACCGTAGACTAAACCATCAGGCTATTGACGCTTCGATTCGATTATTAAGCTTCATTAATTCATTAATTGAAACTTTTCAAAACTGGTTCATAAATAACAACTGCGAAATTGTTCACCTCCATAATGTTGGAGTCGGTTAACAGTCCGGCATTACGTGACGGTACCTTTTGTGTACACCCTTAGGGATTTAGGCCAAGATATAAACAGCTGTTTAATTATGCGGTTGACAGTGAGAAAGCTTCTCGAAGGTCTGCTGAAAACGTAATTAATTTAGGGTCGGACCTTTTGTTTTTGGAATGTAATGAGTTATATAACAGGACCATTGAACATCGGCCGACGTTTTCTTTTTATAATATAAACTTCAAGTTTATATAAACAAGAATATTTACGAGCCAATAGTAAAAACCGACTTCAAATCGAATCAAACGTTATTATGTGCGGGCGCCCTCTTTGTATTTACTAATTATTGTAGTAATATTACGAAATAGAATTAATCGGAACCTACCTAAATTCTCAACAATCTTCTCTGGAAAAACATCCTTTCCAAAAAAAATGAATCATCGAAATCGGTTGGCGTAATATTGAGTTAATCGAACATTTGTGGAGCACATACTTGGTGCAAATTTAAGACTTGGACCACATGGGTTGCACCAGCTACAAATAAAAAAAAAACATAAATCAATCGAAAGTTATTAGGTAACAAACATATAAAAAAAACATACAGACGAATTGTGGAACTCCTTTTTTGAAGTCAGTTGAGAAGCAAAATACGATAGCCGATCCTCTCAAGTTAGGATTAAGAGAAAGTAAGAGATTTTTTAAACGTATTTAAACATATTTGTTCCACCTCCAGCGAAAGAAAAACTATACAAGTAATCGTTTCCTAATCAGAAGTTTGCACTATTACAATGACAATTTCTGCAACGTGGAGGACTTAACTTCAGAAGTGGATATTTTTAACAACTCATTTATTAGGTTCAAAACTTTAGTGAGTAAATTCTCCTGACTGGATTCTATTCGATTCTTCTAGTTTGTACGCGGATGCAAATTGCAAATTATAATAAACTAAACATTCTCGGCACTGTTGGTCGATAAGAACTTGTAAAAAATATATAATGTAACATAATAGACAGTAAGGACTGTTTGTTGCCACAATAAAGAGAAAAAAAAAAAATTCTTGTTCCGTGAAGTCTTATATGGCGCGTGAAGAGGTTTTACTTCAAAAAATAGCTCGCAGAATTTAATGAATTTGTCATATATATATGACAGTATATTGAAGTAATGTATTGTAAGGGTCAAATTATTGCCATCACTAAGGTGACATACAAAAGGTGTCCGCGCACATTGACCCTCACGAGCGCCACCTGTCGTTGAATTAGTGTTTCCTTTCTCCGTGAACACGACAAATGACAGTGGGCTGGGGGTTAATAACCGAGTTAAGTGACCTGTACAAATAGAAAGCGCGACTTAAGGCGACCCATCTGCCTGACATGTAGTCCGCAACGTTTCTTTCCCGTACTGAACTTTTTGTTTAAATAAGTATAAAGATCTTAAAGGTTATAGATGAGCATCCCTTATACTCCACAATAGTAACTAAAAATGTAACTGGTGATAAAATGACAGATTTTTTTTACCATAAAAATTTATTACCAGTACAGTAATACAAGCAAAAAACAAAATCGGTATCGTCAAATCAATTCTACGCTGAAAATGAACGTGACAAAAATAAACGTCTTAGACGGAATAAACGTTCTGACGTTTTTATTTCCGAAATGTCACAGTTATATTTTTTTTGATAAGGCCCCGAGAGGGGTCCTCGACTTGGACGGTTACTCTGTGTTAGCATTTCGAAAAAATATCAAAATCAGGTCATAAAAGACGACGACAAACATAAATTAGAAATACAGATGAATCTCTTATCTGAAGTCGGTTATAAATCCGCTTATCACACGTTATTCCGATCTTAAATTCAAAAATAGAGTACAACCGACAATTTGCCATGAGAAACAGGGACGCAACGGTCGCGGAGAAACTAATAACAATGCAACAGGGCGGCTACGACGCGTGAACCAGAACATTCTCCAACACCACCTTCAAAAATCAGGCATAAAAAAGAAATCGTAGTACACTCTTATTTACAAAACAAAGTTAACAATCAAAGTACGTAAGTATATGGTACTGAAAATCGTACATACAAAAAAAGTTAAATTTACAACCTATATATTCTATATATGTCCCAATGATGGGCATAGATTTTCTCCACCTGTCTGTCAATGTTAAAGTGTGTCTGTCAATTTTTTTTTTCCAGAGGAACGCATCGGCGCCCCTCTGCACAGTGCTCTTAGGAGAGCACGTCCCGGTGCAAAGCGACACGGGCCAGCCGATGTCACCTTCTTCCCGGGTCCACCTTGACAGACGACAAAGGTCCCCTTATCGCTCATTGAACCAGAGGCCCCTTTTAGTCGCCTTCTACAACAGGCAGGAGATACTGTAGTCTTATTCTACGAGCCCAGAGCTACAGGGCTGAATCCGCACACCTATTGCATGGCAGACTTCACATGATTTGAATATTTTCTAAGACATGTAGGTTTTCTCACGATGTTTTCCTTCACCGCTAAGCGCGTCAGCACATTAAATTGCAACAAAAAAAATGATTACTTCTAACACCGGGGATCGAACTCGGGCTGCTAACGTACTAAGCAGCTGTGCCACCCGGACACTGAGCTACCACGGCTCTTGTACATACATACAAAACACATCTAATCGCTCCATTCACAAAATGTCGATAGCGACAAGTTGGTACATTACGATAAATTTATCATTTCATGAATGAAGGCGTGCGGGGGAACAATTTGTCCACTAATTCCGTCTAACGGAGTAAGATAAGATAAGTCAACCTTCACTCGAGGTTAACTCGTTACACCGTTATACGACAATGATACTGGTAAGATAGCTTAGTACCCAAATTATTTTTATATTATAAAGCTATAAACGCATATCGACGCTGGAAAGAAAGAACGTAGTAAGTGACACATATGGCTCTATTTTCAATTTTTTACATCGTTAGAAGGATAAAAAAAAGGCGCGTCGAATGATATATGACTTGTAACAATTAGATGATCTTTCTTATTTGTACCGCAAAACGATTTTCTTTTAGGAAAACTCCAGGTTAATGCCACGGTCAGCCCTGCAGTTCTGGGCTCTCAAGAATAAGACTACGGTATTCCCTGCCTGTGTAGAAGGCGTCTAAAAGGGGCCTCGGGTTCACTGGGCGACAAGGGTGAGGCCCTTTGTCGTCCGCCTAGGAGAACCCGGGAAGAAGGCAACATCGGCTGGCCCGTGTCGCCATGCACTGCGAGGGCACAGGGGGGGAAGGAGTAACCTCCCCCCCCCCGGGCACAGTGCAGAGGGGCTCCGGTGCCCATCACCATGCACCGAGGAAGGGCCACCGGGGAGGTTTTAGTGGGTAAAAACACGACATAACCGCCGCCTTCCCCCCAGAAGGCGGGGTATCTTTTTGAAGATTTCCTCCTCGTTAAAAAAAAAGGTTAATGTGGTGGTAGAATACTTATTCAGCAATTAATAATAAATATTGTGTCCAAAAACGACAGCTCTAGGTCCACAAACACGAAATTTATATATATTTTTTTTAAAGTTGAAATGTTTTTCGGCTTAGTTGAACAATTTCATTTTTGTGAGTTACTACGTTTTTGTTTTCCAGGGTCGATATGTACTTTCTATAATATTTTTGAAGTAAATAAATAAACATACTTGTTTTTAGTGTACTAATGAATAATACGATCTTTACAGCAGCATATAAGCCGAGCTTTATCGCGGATGTTCAGAGTAACGCAACACGCTCCAATGCCGGAGCACACAAAGCTAATGGGTGTAAAGTCGACACCGTTGATATCCAGCCACACGAGCGTTGATCATATCACCTGTCTCATTCCGTTTTATCGATAGAGCAATTTACAAGCACCCTGTGAGGCCGAGGTTGACCATCACTAGTATTAAGGTGAGCGTTCACTAGACGTTTAGGAAATGATTAAAGAGATTACGTACATTGATAAGGACTTCCCCGCCATAACAAAAAAAAATGACCGACTTTGGATGTTTTTTTTTTAATTGATTTTATCCATTTCGTTATAATTTGTAGGTTTCGTGGTATAAAATAGTCCAACAACTAATACACTCGCTTTATTGAGACAGCGTAACGTTGTACAAAGAATTATTATAACGAATACCGTCACAACTGCGCGTCCTCACAATCTTTACACAAAATTAATTAGAAGTCAGATTAGGAACTAATAAAGTTACAACTATTGTTTACAATGCCAAGTTCATGTGAAGATCAACTAAATTATTAATTATAAATTAAAGATACAATAAGGTTCAGATAAATCATTAAGATATCATTGGAAGTAGTTATTATGCATAACAATCGCTGGGTGTCATGTGTTGCCAGCTAACAATTCATTCCTTTTAAATGAAGCGTCAATAGCCTAATGGCTTAGGGTACGGCCTGCGAATCGTAAGGTCGTGCGTTCGAATCCACCATTCGACTATTGCCGTGAACCATGTCCTAGCACAAGCTTAAGCTTAGTTGGAATGGTTAACAAGATTGTTAGTAATCTTTCTTTCAAAAAAAATGGTCAAATTCTGACAATGGGAAAATTAAGTCTTAAATTTGAATCAAGTATGTGAGCAATGGACGAATAACTCAATATCACGTTAATGGATTGCGATGATTAATTTTGTATTGGAAAGGAGATATTTTAAGAGTAGATTGATAAAAGTTTAGTTACGTTCTGTCTACGTTGTATGTATTTGTGAATGCTGTGTTTTCCTATAATTAGTAAGAAAATTACAAGGTATTTGCCGATATATTGAATAAGCAAAGTACAATTGTACTTACTGTTGGAAAACCTTATTAAATAAATAAATAAATAAAATAAAAAAAAAATTAAAAGTTTAATTACGTAATATTCCTACGATAATTCGGAAATAGAAAAAGTGCGTCCGCACGTAATAGCATATGATTCGATTTGCAGCTGTTTTTTTTGTTTTACTTGTAAATATACTTAAAAGGAAAGCTAACAATATTTCTTTTTTTTTCAGATTTTTTTTAACATGGGAGGAAATGCGTTTATTCATACTCGTCCGCCGGGGGGGCGGTTAGATTATGTCCCGTTCGGCGTCGGCCCCTACCGACGAAGTAACACAGTTGGCCAGAGAGGCCTTTACTGCTTCACCGGATTGAGAAATGGCATAGCTCTTAGGTCGCTTAGCCTGAACCTCAAACCTCCCATGGTGAGCCATCTATGACGGGCGTAATAATAATAAATAAGATGGGGTCGCGTTAGCATTCAACATCTCGCCCCGGCGACAGGTTCGGTAAGTAATACCAGGCTCCAGCCCTGTAGTTCTGGGCTCTCAAGAATAAGACTACGGTATCCCCTGCCTCTTGTACAAGGCGACTAAAAGGGGCCTCGGGTTCACTGGGCGACAAGGGTGGGGGCCTGCGTCGTCCACCAAAGTGGACCCGGGAAGAAGTGGACTTGGGAGTAACCTCCCCCTGGGACGTGCTTTCCTTGAGCACAGTGCAGAGGGGCTCCGGTGCGTTCCACGTGAGATCCCGGAGCCCCTCGTCATGCACCGAGGAAAGGGCCACCGGGGAGGTTTTAGTGGGTAAGATCCCCACATAACCGCCGCCTTCCCCCCAGAAGGTGGGGTATCTTTGTGAAGATTTCCTCCCCGTCAACAAAAAAAAAAAAAAGTAATACCAGGCTCAGAGGGGTGAAAAAAAATTTTACTAACATTCTTGTTGACCATTCCAATTAAGCTTAAGCTTGTGTGGAGATGGTTCACGTCAATAGTCAAATTGCGGATTCGAACCTATTCGATCTATAAACGCTTTTAATCGAATTGAAATTAAAAAAAAAATCGTCACATACAACAGGATATTACGAACATTCCGCGCTTTTTGCGTATACCAAAACATTCCCATTGTATTATGAACATGGCTGGGATGTTGAACATACTGAGAAACAAAACTTGGGTTTGTTCATCTGTCTTATACCGGCGGATGCTCTAGTTTAGAAATCGTACGACCTGTGTTTTATATACAAACTCTGATTATAAATCGAACGACATTGCTTACATAACACTTGCAGTAAGGTGGCATATGGATAATGAGACCGAAAAGGTTATAAAATTTAAAAAAAAACACACACACACCCGTATAAATTTATGGAAAAAACGATATGAAATCACTTTACTTATTTTTTTTTGTATTTGTAAGAAGCAAAAGGTTTCTGTAAATATTCTCCTTTCACTTACAATGCCTAGTTTTATTTGTATCTTCTATTTATAGTTTATACAATTTATATTTATAATTTTTCTTATTCTGTACAATAAAAAAAAGTGCCTAAAAACATTAAGAATTTAAATAGTGTCAATTGGAAGCAACGAAATTGGCAAAATTAATGGCCACCAACTAAAAATAATATTAAAATACTTAACATAAGGATGTGTTATCATTGGTTTTTTTGTTAAATAAAGGTCAATGACATTCATCACAAACAAGTTGGAAAGGTCACACTCAAAAACAATAATGACTGTGAGATACAATCTCTTCCTGTCCCATAGAATTGCAAAGAATTTAATAAATAAACAATTGACTATAGATAGTCATGGGAATCATTTGATAAAACAGTCCCTAGATTACTGTAAAGATCTCTGATTGATTGATTGTTTTGTTTATGGCGTTTCCATATAGATTTCGCCAATGTCAAAGTGTGTACGTTAAACTGCTGTAAAAGCGGGCTTCGTGACGGACAAGGATCTAAACTATAAGAAAGTATGCATGGTTACTGCTGAGACAATTCCGCGCTATGCTCACTGTTGATAAGTCTAAAACAATAGAAACAAACACAATATATACATAGGGTTAGTTGTTTAAAGGACAGACAAACTAGAGTCTAATGTTATTTTTGTGAAGGAATGAACATAAAATATAAACAAAAGGAGAGTTAACAAAGAGATAGTAGGGATTTGAAGTCTATGGGGCGCAGGATATCATTAGGAAGGAGGTCGTAGAGGAAGAAGATAATAAGGGGCAATTGAAAAAAAGGTGATTAGGAGTCCCTTCGTCCAGTCCACATTCACAAAGGGAGCTGTCTCTAACGTGTAGCTTAGCCAGGTGGACGGGAGTACACGCATGCCCAAGCCTTAATCTGCAGATAGTGCTTGTGAAGCGTTTGTGAACGTTTTTAAAATTGCTAAACCAAGGCCGGATGGGAATTGAGGGTTGGACTTCAGCGTAGTGTTTACCCTTGAAAGAACTAGTTTGCTGCCAATGATTGCTCCAGGATGTGAAAAGGCGTTGTCTTGCGATCGGAATTAGGTCATTGGGATAAACCCTGTAATGATCTATACAGCCAGTAGTTGAGGCATCTTTGGCACAAAGGTCAACATATTCGTTGCCTTGAATGCCCCTGTGCCCAGGGATCCATGCAAGGACAACCTGAATCCCTTTGACGTGACAACGGGCGAGGGCATCTTTAATTTTAGGATGTAGGGAATTTATATTTTGCCTTAAACTGGTTAGCCTGAATTGCCTGAAGACAGCTCTTAGAGTCAGAGAATAACTGATCTAATGCAGTTATGGGTCTCAATAAAGACAGAGCTTCCAGCACAGCTATCGATTCGCCGGAGTATACTGACGCTTCGGGGAGTTTAAAAGTTAGGTTCAGGCTGTGTTTGGGAATCAAACAGCAGCGCCGACACAGCCCTGGTCTGAGAACTTAGAAGCATCGGTATAGATGATGAGCCAGTCTGGCCAATGTTCCGCTATGTAACTATTTAGCTGGAGATTTGCAGTATGGGAGCTTTTTCGATGCCAAGGTCAAGAAGGATAAGGGGTTGATAGGTTATAGCCTCAAAAGGAATGTCGAAAAGAAACTTTTGAGACTGAAATATGGGACAGGAAGACGGAGATAACTTACAAAACTATTGAAGAGGCAGGGATATTCTTTGTGGGACCAGTACTTATTCGTAGAAATAAAATCAGAAAGGATATGGAGCTTAGGGATAAGAGGGTGATACGGGAATTGGATAACTTTAAAAGGAAACGATCAGATATAAATTGTCTTCTCAAATGCAGGGGAGCTTCCCACATTCCACCTGAAGGGCATTGATAGGGGATGATTTCATGGCACCACATATTATTCTCAAACACTTGGCTTGGATTTTGTTGAGGGAACCAAGGGCAGATTTGTTGCAGGGCTCCAGTAGGAAAGTGCCATAGTCAAAGTGACTGCGCACCAGGGCATTGTACATCAGTTTCTGAGTATAAGGGTGGGAGCCCACCAAACGCCGGAAAGAGAACGTAAAATATTTATGTTTTTCTCGCATTTTTTAATAATATTGTTAATGTGATGTATTCCAGTTAATCTGGAATCCAGGACAACGCCTAGAAATTTAACTTGATTCACCACAGAAAATCTTTGGTGGCCATATGATACTGAAACATCAGGGATGGATCTGGATCGAGAAAAACAACAACATTACTTTTAGGGATAGATAGGGACAGACCATGATTAGAAAGCCAATCATATAGATAGCTTATGGCTGAGTTGAGACGTGCAGTGGCCTCATCAATTTCTTTGGCAGCAACATACAGTGCCAAGTCATCTGCATATTGGAGGATTTGACAGAAGGAGTTGACAGAGAGTTCTAAATCATAAGTATATATATTATAGAGTAACGGGCTAAGGACAGATCCTTGAGGGAGTCCTTTCCATACCTGTCTAGGAGAGGAATTATACATTGGAGACCGAATGGATACAGATCTAGGAGAGAGGAGATTAAAAATTACATTTACAATCTTCACAGGGATACTCAGCTGAAGCATTTTCTGCCTGAGCATTGGAAGAAGAACATTGTCATATGCCGATGAAACATCCAAAAACACACCTACTAACGACTCCTTCTTGGAGAAGGAAATACGAATGTCAGTCACTAATGTGCTTAGGCTGTCCATGGTGCTACAACCCTTACGAAAACCAAATTGGGATTTGGCCAATATATTATTACTCTCCACAATCCATTCCAAACGATTCTTGATCAAATGTTCCAGTACCTTAGCCATTGTGCAGGACAAAGCTATTGGACGATAGCTAGATGGGTCCGAGCTGGGTTTCCACGTTTTAAAATGGGTATGACTATTTGAGCTCTCCACTCTTCAGGCGGAGTTCCAGATAGAAAGATATTGTTAAGGATGGTTAGAAATAGCTGTTTTGCAGGTATGCTGCTTTTGGAAATAAAGGAATATGGGATTCCATCGATGCCTGGGGATGAGTCTCTAAGACCCTCCAGGACCAATGAAAGTTCATCCCACGAGAAAGGAGATTCAAAGCTACCAGAAGAATTAGAAGGAAAAATGGGGGGATATAGTTCTTCCAAGGAAGGTACAGAGGGAGGGGCTAGTCTACAGGAAAATTGTTCGACCCATCCCGACGAGTCGTTAGACACAATGACAGGAGTATAAACAGAGTAACGATAGCGTCTCATATTCTTCCAGACCTTAGAAGGGGGAGTGATGGGAGAAAGCTCCTCGCAGAAACGAAGCCAGCCAGATCTTTTCTTCTCTGACAGAAGTCTAGTGGTCTTGGCAGCAATTCTCTGATAAGAGGTGAAATTCTCCGAGCTCATGTCACCTGCATAAGTGTCTTCTGCTACCGACCGGCTCTTACATGCTTTTGTACATTCTGAATCCCACCAAGGAGGAAGAGATTTTACATTTAGCAAAGTTTTGAGAGGAATGGAGTTAGCAGAAGATAGGATAGCTTTTGAACAATACATATGAAGTAAGGACATTGTCTGGGTTGATTAAAGGAATATTAGAGATTTCTTGATTCAAATGAAGTCTATAGAGGGTCCAATCCGCTTTGTTAATATTGTATCTTAGGAGTGGAGGAAGAGTTGTTTTGGTTCAGGGTGACAGGAGTCAGGGGTTGAAAAGAAAGATAGTGAAGTGATCACTACCATGAGTATAAGGAAGGACCGACCAGGTCAGACTAGAAGCCAGGGAAGGAGAAGCTATTGAGAGATCCACAGCAGTCTTTGGGTTTTGGGATGGAAGGACTCTGCAGTAGGAGTCCCATCATTCAAAATACACAAATCTAGTTCATCACAAAGATCAAGGAAAGGGAGAGAGATAGAATCACTGTAATAACAGCCCCAAGAAGTATGGTGAATGTTAAAGTCTCCTAAAATGAGGATAGGTGTAGGAAGACTTGTAATAAGGCATTTTAATTCAAAGAGGAGAGTGGGATTAGGTTCAGGGATGTATATGGAGAAATAAGAAATATCATTAGCTCTAACAGCCACTGCAGAATACCATGGTTGTGGGGAGGAAGAGATTTGGTTAAATATTACTTTCCTAGATACCAGTATGGCACAACCAGCATATCCATCTGTCCTATCGTCCGGAGACATGAGTAACCGGGATCCTATATCTCTGAATGTGGCATTAATAATTCATAGTTCTTTATTGTTATGCTAACTTCTGTCTACCTGTTAAAATGGATTTGACAGCTAGTGTTTTTAAATTATTGTACACAAAAGTATTGAGGATGTGAAACATCCTGAAATACGTACTGGAAAGATCTAGTTCTTTTAAAGGTAAACACTATGCTGAAGTTCAATCCTCTATACCCATTCGGCCTTGGTTCTGCAAAAACATTCACAAACGCTTCACAAGCACGATCTGCAGGTTAAGGCTTGGACATGCGTGTACCCCCGTCCATCTGGCTAAGCTACACATTACAGACAGCTCCCTCTGTGAATGTGGTCTAGACGAAGGGACTCCAAATCACCTTTTTCAGTTGTCCCTTACTATCTTCTTCCCTCTACAACCTCCTTCCTAATGATATCCCTCGCCCCATAGACTTGTTAACTCTCCTTTTGTCTATATTTTATGTTCATTCATTAACAAAAATAACATTAGACTTTAGTTTGTCTGTCTTTTAACTAACTAACCTTATGAATATATATTGTATATTTCTATTGTTTTAGACAAATCAACAGTAACCATCGTCCGGAATTGTCTCAGAAGTATTTTATTCGATAGTTTCGATTCTCGTCCGTCACGAAGCCCGCTTTTTACAGCAGTTTTACGTACACACTTCGACATTGGCGAAATCTAAATGGAAATGCCAAAAACAAAAACTATTGAATTGATTACACAATAGTATAACTGCAGTGTGGTGAGAAAACATTAAATAGATTAAAGTCATGCAAACCTGAAAAGTTAAAAAGAAAAGAAATGGACCATGTCTGAGAATATGTACAGTGAGTCTAAAGAGAGACAAGTCAAGAAAAATTGGTCAAAATCCTTATATCAATAGATTCTTCGTTTTTTTCTTTCAATAAAGCGCAACCACAGATTTATGTCTATGCTCTTTTGTAATATTCTTGAATTAGTTGGTTTGGTTCTTTTTTAATAATGGTGCTACCTCTACATTTTTTTTATAATGCCTGATTTTAAAGGTGGTGCTGGAGAATGCTTTAGTTCACGCGTAGACGCCCGTTGTATTGTTATAAGTTTCTCCGCGACCGCTGCATCCCTGTTTCTGAGTTTACCCACAGATACCCTTGACATGAACAAACACATACGAAAATCTCTACATTCACTTAATATATCTATTGACCTTTATTAATATTATTCACAAATACTTAATAGATAATAGTACCAAACCAACATTGTAAGTTGAGGTAGATCACTGTCCGGGTGGTCACCAACACGAGTTCGATCCCCAGTGACGACAAGAAAGATGGAAAAAACATATGGATTACTGTTCTCAAAAAACAAATGCATGAATAAATAGCTGTATAAATTTGAAATTGGAATTCCTAACCAAAGAGGAGATATTTGAGATCAAAATGGCCAGTACGACAAAATAACAATTTTAAATGTAAGGACCTAATTTAAATTTTAAGTCCACTATTATGTTGGCATAGGATCAAGGGTTCGCAAGATATACCAGGAAAATCCTAAAAATTGTATGGAAGCAAGCTTGTTGATTTAGATAGAGGTGAGTTTAAGTCAATCTATGGCTAGGTAAGTATTCCCTAACAACAATGAACACAAATGTGGAAGGAAAAAGATACTATAGACACCAGGACTCCATAGTAAGTATAACTACAATACTTCATAAATAAAATTTAGTGTCTGTCAATATATAACTGCTATCTATAGTGTTAGCTGGCAACACATGACACCCAGCGATTGTTATGCATAATAACTACTTCCAATGATATCTTAGTGATTTACCTGGACCTTATTGTATCTTTAATTCATAATTAATAATTTAGTTGATCGTCACATGAACTTGGCATTGTAAATAATAATTTAACTTTATTAGCTTGTAATCTGACTTCTAATTAATTTTGTATAAAGATTGTGAGGACGCGTAGTTGTGACGGTATTCGTTTTAAATAATTCTTTGTACAACTGTCTCAATAAAGCGAGTGTATTAGTTGTTGGACTATTTTGTTCCACGAAACCTACAAATTATAACAATAGATTTTTTGGTCAACGAAATTGATGCAAAAACTAAATAAATTTTACAAACAAATATCTATCCATTTATACACATGAATGCACTGAATCATTTACAAACACTATAAGTGTAGTTAAAACTTGTTTTATTGATACTTTTTGCAACAACTAAACAGTGATATTTTAATATCAACTTAATTAAACACTTCACAACACGTACTGTTAACTAGTAGGAATTACTTGTATCTTGTTGCAGTTTAGTTAATGTGTTAAACACTGAATTGACAATTAATATAAGGAGGCATTAAAAGCAGTGATAGTATGACGCAAATACAGTATTTATTCCATTTTGATTGATGTTAAATTTCAGTGCTGGCAGCTGCTGTCTGTTTTTAAAATTATCAAGGGTTTACCATGTTAAAAGGTTGTACAAGCTTATTTACTATATTTATATTTACTTATATTGGTGAGCTAGCAAGCAACTAAATCTGGCACACTTTAAGAAAGTGATTGTCACAGTCTATACAATGCTGGAAATAGGCCTTCCACATCTAGGTACTTCTGGCTATCCCTATAAAGTTGTTGGTCCATCTGGAAGGCGCTCTATGCTTCTCTGGCTCATGCGCGGCCTTCATTCCAAGACTTTCCTCCCCAATCTACCATCACTGACACAGCAGATGTGGCCTATGAATATGTGTTGACAAAAGAGATAGATTTTACCAACTTTTTAAGGGAATAGAAGTACCATTTTTTATGCAGCTCTTAATCAAATGTTAACATGCAATCAATTTTATGGTTGTGGTACGAATTTAAATACTGATATTTCATTAACATTCAAATACTTGGGATTTTAATCACAGCCTGCTTGTGCTAATGTTAAAAGTGTCAAACACAGGTTATGGCGATTACCTCATGAACATCATATATAGAATTTAGAGGCAGTACTCTAATCACTGTTTGAGTCAATGTATTTGTATCCCCAATAAATAAATAAATAAAATAGAGTATTAAATTATTGTGATGACAATTTTGAAGTACAATACAAGTACAATATGAATTTTCATATTTTCAGAAAAATGACCAATGTTTTTTTTGTTTTTGTAAGTGATGGACAAAAGTTAGAAGAGATATTCATTTTGTCTATTTTATGTTTTTAATAAATGTTAATTGGGGTCTACATAAAAAATGTATTGGTGTTGTTCACTTTCAGTTTTGGTTGCATCTTCCATTTCACATAAGTCATTCAAATCTAAATGCATGCAGTAAACTCCTATATAGGTCAATTTCACTGAAGGACTTACCTGTTACCAAAATTTGTTCTCCAAAACTCTGCAGCATCACTCTTGGTTATGCGGAACTGGTCGCCAGCAAAAGTACCGCTCGGAAACATTGCCTTCAGCTCACTCAGCATATGACTGAACACCAGACTTAGTTTAGTCAAATTACGTCTATAATGCGAGTTCTCGTCGAACATTTTTTCTTTTCCTTCTTTGAACAACTTGATTGCCTGCTTGCATTTCCTAATCAAATTTATAATAAACATATTAAAATGTTCGTTGTTATTCAACTCCTGCATATTATCCTCGTACTTTGAGTAAATTATGCGCAACCGCTGGTATGTATCCGGCAAAATATCAAGTATAAACGGCGGGCTGTTTTTCAAGTTCATTTTGTGATGTTGACACAGTTTCACAACTTTGTCCATCAATTTCCAAGTCTTGTCGAGGGTTCTTTTGTCGGTCGCGAGCTTTGTCTGGCATACCGCATCCGAGAAGGCTCCGTGCAACTTTGAAAATATCGAGGATATATTTTTCTGTTGTGATTTGTGACGGGGGGCCGCCATATTGAAGAGTCCGATGACATACAAATCAAAATAACTATTATTAATAAGACACTGAACTTAAAACACTCGCATCACTTTATAATTAGATAGTCCAACATGTGTTTTCTCATTATAACATTACCGCACCACATTTACGAGACAAATATATTACACCAAGCGACGAACGATCGCTCACTAACACATCTCCAACGCGTATGACAATAATGCTTGACAAATGACAGAACCGTGCAAGGAAGTTTTGAGGTTGTTTCATTTTTAGTGTTGCTACCATATCTAATTAACCACGTGTTGTAGCTAATTGTAGTTACCTGTTAGGTAAACGGATTCATCCCTTGTTACGAATATTAATTATAAAATACTAATGTTAAATATATTATGTAATAACGATGAAAACATTTCATGATATAAAAGAAAAAATAAATAAGTACGCGGCCGTGATTATAACGAGAGGGAACTGGCCACTTCTTTTTCCAGCGCCAACGCCTCCCGAAGTGGCACTTAAAGTTCGTTTAGCTTTTCTAGCTTAAATGTCTCTTAGATAGTCTTTCGTTGTTATATTGTTTAACCTCCACTATAAAGAAATATGTCCGATTGTTTTTCTCTTTTTTCAGGTTTTTGAACGCAAATGTAAAATTTTGTAAAAGCGTCATCTCTTAAACAATAGTAAAACTAATACATATTTACATTATGTGAGGTTTGTGTTTGTACAATTAGTTAACGTTCCACCAGTAGATGGCAATTAAAATAAAAATCAAATCGAAACAGTTTAATTTTATTGAGACATTTAAACATAACAATAACATGAAAAAAATAACAATTAATACTACGGTCTAGTTTATGTCATTTATATAAACTAAAAATTTAATGACTAACCCTTGGGTAATAAACATTAAGATATTTAGTTAATGAAATATTTGTTTGTACTAATTTTATTCTTCTTCGTCGTCCGATGCCTCTGTAGTGGTTGTGGTACGCTTTTTGTGCTTACGCCGTTTGCTGTGCCGTTTTCCTTTTTGATTCTTTCTAAACAAAGACTGTTATTTTATTTTTACTTTTTATTTAGCTTAATATATTCCTTATAGTAGCATCCCTTAATGTTTAATTTGATTTGAAGTCGTTTTTTTTACTTGTTAACTCTCACAAGCAATCGCATCTATGCTAGAAGGAAATCTATAGATGCGCCTGCCAAAAACGAATAGCATTTAAAGCGTAATGCATAATTTTATGTAATATTTAATATATATTTCTCACGATAAATCAATAAATTTCGTTGTTAAGTAGTAGCTTGTTAAGTCTCGGATTGCCATAAACCTATCTATAACATAGTCAACACGCATGCTATACGATCTTTAGAAAACAACACGCCAACAAAATTTATATGGGAACTAATTGAAACCACATCATTTCGAAAAAACCTTTCTTCAAACTTTTTAAATTGTGTCAGTTCAGCTACAGTGATTAACTGCAATCCAGATGGCTTGTGCAGGGCGTCAGTTTTTTCGGAATTTTCTCTGTGAGTAGATGAAAAAGGTCTTTCACCTCGCCTCTATCACCTATTCCGTGTCTACACCTCTTAAATAAGTACTTGGGAGGTGACATATATTTTTCAAATCTTTTCCCATATTTAACGATTGTTTAATAAAAATATCTATAAGCATTAAGTACATATTTAGAGGAAGCAAAAATACAGGTACTTACATCTTACCAATATTATAGAAGTACTAGAATAGTGTTACTCTTTCACGCAAAAACTACTGAATAGATTGTGATGACACTTTACAATAATATGGTTAAAAAACAGTGCCACTTATGCTAAAACGTATAAAGATATATGGAAGATATGTTATGGATTGTAAACATAAAAACGACAGGTAGCCGTTAAATAATATTTGTCAATAATCCAGGTATTTACGATAAGTAAATGAAAACACTGCACTAGTGTTAATTTGGGTTTAATAGAAAGAAACATGTAATTACACAGTTATCTAAGAAGATTATTAAAACGAGTTGAAATTATAGTGAGTATTAACACATTTTGTAGACTAAAGTACACATATTGTAATGAATACATTGTGGATTTTATCGCATTTAATCATAATATAAATTAATAATTAAAATTTCTTATTATTATGTTGAAGTACATACGTAATGGCGGCGGTAAATTCAATATGGCCGCTCGTGTTTATTTGTTTTGGCGCGTTCGGAAAAAGGTAACGTTCCGATGCGACGCATTATTTTAAAAAAATAATTTTGATAAAAATTTTGCTGGCAACCCGATGAATTTGTTTGATGTAGTTTTAAGTTATGATTTACCGTGATCTTGGCGGTGAAGGGAAACATCGTAAACAATTTCTATGACATGTGAAGTCTGTCAATTAGGTTGTTACTTTTACTACTTTTTAATTTTGACGTTATACTATTACGATTACAATACTGAGAGATTAAAAGCGATAAAATCACACCCAATTATAGCAGTTACAAGAATTTTTACTACATTTAATTAGCAGATTATATTTAGTATGAATTTTTGATATTTACTTTTCAGGTGCGACGCAAGGATTCCTCTCAAACGCGTTGAATTTCAATACGGCCCCTTTCACGCCAATCAGCACATTGTCAGCCGCATCCATCGCAAACGAGTTCACTCCGCTCACACTGAAGGAGCCCAGGTGCCGAGCGCTGGCACTATCTGGATCAACGACGTACAAATTACTGTTCTCATCCATGGCGTATACTGCGTCAGATCGACTTATAAAAATGCCAGTCATCTTATCGTTTGGCAACCCTTTTATTTTGATTGATATATTGTAACCGTTCTTTAACACGTATGACGTTTTACTTGCAACGAAATAAATGTTATTTCTTGTATCAATGGTCAGGCCGTGGCCATTGGGGATGGCGGGAAATGTTTCCTGCTTCTGGCCGTCTGCTGATATTTTGTGAACGCGATTCTGTGGCCATGTAGCTACATACATTGTGCTTCCATCGCTTGTCACTGCTATGTACATGACGTCTTCCCCTAGAGCTGTATAAAGTTCTATAGAGCCGTCGTCCTTGTATTTGTATACGCCGTTGTCTGTGGCCAGGTACACGATGTCGTTTAAATTGTCGATGCACGTGGATTGACCGAGTCCGGCGACTTTGATTGGGTCGAGTTCGCCGCTTGGAAGTAGAGCTTGTAAGCTCATTTTCATTTCCTCGCTTATCAGGGTAAAATATACCTTGCCAGTTTTCCAATGAACGCTCATATCCGCTGGTACGCCGCTAACGTTCTTTTGACCTTCCAGAGCGTAGAAAAGTTTGTTGAAATTCAGAAGATTTGAGCAAATGTGTTCTCTGTCAATTTTTCTTAAAAGACTTTGCCGTGTTATTACCGGTGAGGCCTCTAATATTACAGTTATCGACAAAAGGACTACAGTTACAAGCCATTCCATCTGAAAAGAAAATAATTAAATGTTTGAATGGTGTAAACATTGTCTTTGTAAATGTAGTAAAATAACTTTGTAAGTGGCAGTATGACCGCTAGATGGCACTTTTATCAACTAAGCTTGAGAACTATAATTGACATGATAGAAATGACTCGTTGAGCACTATCTTTAAGAATGATATGAAACGTTATTATTATTAATATAACCGTTTAAACATAAGTTCAAGTGTCAATGTTCTAAAATCTAGATTGGAAAGTTAAGGCATTGTTGCATTAGTGTACCGCATTGGTAGCTAGAAGGTAAGTTTAGAGAAAGGGACATCATATAAAAACACTGCCGGACAGATTTATCGGCCCACCTAGTGTAAAGTTTTGACGGACCCGTTTCGAATTCTGAATTTGAAAAAAGAAATTGAATTTTAACGAGAAAGATGGCCAGTAAATCAACTTCAAAATGCATAAAAACTTATTGCTCCACCCTAACATTTATTTTTAGTCAAGGACCGTTAAAACGGCACTACGTGGTCCGATAGATGTGTCCGGGAGTATATTATTTTTTAGTTATATCACCTCCCACACTTTTTTTGTGTGGGAGGGGACTTCTTTGGCCGCGTTGAGGTCATCTTTCAAAATGAAACTCTTATGATTTCGCGTCACCGCATTATTTCACTTATTGAGAATCATAACTATAAAAATTTTACAAGAAAATTTTCTTCTTTTTTTGGAGGGAAGGGAGACGGAGGATTTGAAAAAAATATATTTATTTTTTTGTATGTAACCTCCATAGTTTTGACTTGTCAGTGATGACAATGTGAAAAGAAATAGTTTTCTTTTTAATTTGTACATTTTTAGAAAAGCTGGAATAAACTGTAAATGTTTTTTCTTTGAATATAGAGTAACATAACGTTATTCTTGTTTTTTTTTTATTCCGTATAAAATACATAATTTTTTTTTTTATATGAAAAGTGGCAAACGAGCATACGGCTCACCTGATCTTAAGTGATCACCGTCGCCCATGAACATCCACAGCACCAGAGGAGCTGTAGGTGCGTTGCCGACCTTTGAGATAGGAATAGGCGCGTTTCTTGAAGGTCCCTAAATCGTAAACGTTCGGAAACACCGCTGGCGACAGTTGATTCCACAAGTTGACAGTGCGTGGGAGAAAGTTACGCGAAAAACGTACAGTCGTTGAACGCCAACCATTAAGATGGTGGCGGTGGAATTTGGAATTCTGCCGAGATGTGCGGTAATGGAATAGCTGGGATGATTCCGAACAATTCCTCAGAACATTCCCCATGGTAAATGCGATACATGATGCAAAAAAATAGAAATGTATTGCACCCAAAATATATGCACAAATACAAAAGCGAACTAAATGATATTTAGCATTTACTTTCTGTTAACCTTTAGCGATTAAGAGCAGGAAAAGAGTAGAGCCTAAATAGCATTTAAACAATCAGTTATAGATAAATAAATATACATTAACATACACAGATGACGTCTATTTTATATATAAAATTCTCGTGTCACAATGTTAGTTAACTTATTCCTACGAAAAGGCTTGACCGATATTTATTAAGTCTTATTATAATATAAGTCTGGGAATCGGCTACTATATTTTTTCCCTAAGGGGTTATCCACCCCTAACATTTTTTTTATTTGGATAATTTTTTTTGTAATGTGGTATTAAAATACCCTACTTTTTCATCCTTCTATCAAGACATCCTGTTGTTTAATAGTCATTTTAGTAATTTAAAAATTATCCCGCTCGATAACTGATAAATTGATAAAAGACTGATACTGCTACAACAAACATGGCCGTTGGAAATTGTATTATATTACTAAGACTAATTTTGATGGCAAAACAACGTTTGCGGGGTCAGCTAGTATATAATAGTATACATATGCAATTATATATAGTATGCATAGAATATTTGGGTCACGTGAAATTGAAGCCTAGAGGCTATGGCAAGTCAGCTTCTCGTAAGTTCTGGTATTTGATATTGGTTATCGTCTTCTTAAGGAATTTCCGAACAATGCAATAGGTGAGCTTTTTGTCTAGTTATGTAGGTAAGGGAGAAATACGCTTCATAGGCTGTATAGGTATTATACCGTTAAGTAGACAGTGTACGTGCCTCCTTGATTCTATAACTCTAATGTATCTCTTTACTGTCCTTAAATCCTCGGTATCTACTGGCCCGAGAAAATGCCCAATGAATATTTTCTGAACCGCTGTCTTCCCAAGCAGGCCCTTGATTGGAATAGGTAAGGAAAGCGCAATCGCCGCCGTCCTAAGCAGACCTGACGCCTCGCAGTTGCAGAGCAAAGCGAAGAACATCGGACAAGACATGGAGCGAAATAGGGCGTGAAGTCGATCACGATGGAGGATCACTTTGGACGCTGTGCCCTCGCAGTGTAAGGCGACACGGGCCAGCCGATGTCGCCTTCTTCCCGGGTCTACTTTGGCGGACTACAAGGGCATTAACCCCTGAGATTAAACCCTGCTATTCGGAAGTCCGGTATATCTCTAATGAATTTACTATTATTATACCGCGGTAAATTGTTAACACAACATATTTACCCAGTTTACAAAAGCTTTACTTAACGAATAAGTTAAACAGCTAAGTTATATGAAATACTACCAAATGTTGTGACAGCTGGGTATATTAGATAGAATTGATTGAAGCAAAAAGATGCGTCGATTAGTTTAGTTCTCGTCTGCATACGAGAAAAGTATTACGTCATTTACCAAAAGGAAACATTTATGAAAAAAAAACGAAAACCGCAACCAAATAATAAGTTACTGTACCTTTATCACTTCACAATGAAATTTTATAATGTATTTATCATCAAACACAACACTCGTGCCCACTTGTTCGATATTTCTGTTCGACTAACGCCTCTTATCACAATTCTATATATATGTATAGTTTTGTTCTCTGTATATATGTGCGTAGATGTTTATTATAATCATAACAATCATTTGTTTACAATGCATCGCGATCCGGCGGCACTGAGATGGCGTGTAAACAATTAATTATGTTTACAACCGCTTCGATATTTATTAATATACAAATTATTCATCAAGTTGTGTAAACTACGCATTGCTTTCGACTATGATACAATGTACACTTTTTTTTTATTGTTAGATTGCAACCACAGACCTGTGTCCGTGCTCTTTTCCAATACACTTAAGTTGTTCACTCGGCATTTATTAAAAAAGTGCCACTTCTACAGTTACTATTTTCCTTTTTTTTTATATAATGCCTGAATCTGGAGGTGGCCAGAGATCGCTACGGTTCACGCGTCGCAGACACCCCGCTGCATTGCTATTAGCTTCTGCGCGACCGCTGTGTCCCTGCTTCTCATGACCATTTTCAGGTTGTAGTCCACTATCGTTTCCCTTGATGCGGCCATTGCCTTTGTCATTAGTCTTCCTGTGGCGTCGTCACAGTCATCTGTATAATAGACACAACTGACGGTGTGTCAGGATATCACCACTACAGCATGTTGGACGCTGTCGTGCAGTTGCAGTTTTTTGTGTACAATGTACACTTTAAAATACAGTAAGTTTTCATTTAAAGCAGCTGCTTCTAAGCCAGTGGTCGAAAACCTTGTCATCCACAAGTAATCGTGGTCATCTCGTAATTTTTTTTTTTTTATAATTTCTAAGCAAGTGCTTGACTACTATCCCACCTGATGTTAAGCGGAAATGCAGTCCTGGATGATAAGGCGCACTAGCTTAGTAAATGCCTATTCACTCTACTCTTGAAAATACCCACATTGTAATCGGAAGGAAAGACAGACGCGGGCAAACTATTCCAGTCCTTTGCTGTACGAAGAATGAAAGACGAAACAAATCGCTTCGTTCGGGTTTTGAGGATGTTCACAACGAAAGGATGAAATCCCGCAGTGCGTCTAGAAGTCCGATGGTGGAAAGGGGATGGGGGAATTAGATCATGTAGTTCCTGAGCACACCCTCCAAAATGCAATCTGTAGAAAACCGAAGGCTAGCTAGGCTACCTTACGCCTGTGCTCAAGACTGAGCAGATTGGTTTCAGCTGCGTCACCAAATAGCCTCTTAGCCCGCCTCTCCACCGAGTCCAAAGCTGCGAGATGGCATTTAGCTGCGCCTGCCCAAATGTGACAGCAGTATTCTACACACGACCGGACTTGAGCTTTATAAAGTGTTAAAAGCTGTCCCGCAGAGAAGTACGGTTGCACTTTGACCAAGATCCCAAGTTTTTTTGCAGCTATCTTAGCCTTAGACTCGATGAATCGTCCATAGTTTAGGGTCGATGAGATTTCAATACCCAATAACTGAAGACGATCAGTGAATTCCACAGATAGATCCTGGAAAGTAGGAGCCAAGGTGTGCTGACTCCAAAAACGAGAAAAAACAAACACTGACGTCAAATCTAATCAAAGTTAACTCTATGTATTTCCGAATTATCGTAGGAATATAACGAAATAGAATTAACCAGAAACCTAACCAAACTTTCAACAAACTACTCTTAAAGTAAATCCTTTCCAATAAAACATGAATTATCGAAATCGGTTGGCGTGATATTGAGTTATCCGTCCATTCGTAGCGCACATACGAGTACTTGATGCAAAATTAAGACGTATATGGTTTTCTCATGGTTGCCATTGTCTGAATTGGACCAAATTTATTATAGGACCACACGGAGAGCACTAGCTTTTAAAAAACAAAAAGAATCATCGTTAAATCGAAGAAGCTTTGCGGTAACAAGTTAGCAATATTTGTGAAAAAAAAAATAGATATGGTTAGCATTAATAAAAAAAAAACACGGTTGAAATAATGTCTTGTCCATAGTTCTTGATCTATCCTTATCTAGTAAGTAGCTGCCAACAAATATACGTACAGCTGGAACTAAATCTACTTTCAAACATTTACTATGCAAGCTTTACCTAGCCGTGGTAGCTCAGTGTCCGGGCGGTTGGCTCTTGTTGCATAGTACGCTAGCAACCGAGTTCGATCCCCGGTGCCGGCACCAATAAATTTGCTGTTGCAATTTTATGTGCTGATTAACCACGCGCTCGGCGGTGAAGGAAAACATCGTGAGGAAACCTACATGTCTTAGAAAATTTTTCTAAGGCATGTGAAGTCTACCAATCCGCACCAGGGCCGCGTGGTGGACTATGCTCTTATACTCTCTTTACAGAGAAGGCCTGTGCCCAGCAGTGGGACATATATATTATATATATAAAGGCTGTAACTTTAACTTTAACTTTACCTGAGCAAGGAATAGTTTGACAATTGCTGTCCCTATCCATCTATAATTATATATATATATATATATGTATCTATTTATTATTATATATAATTATTATGTTTATATATTTAATTTATTTGTAAGTAGGTATGTATATTATATATGCATGTATTTATTATAGTCTTCTTTTATTTATTATTTTCTCATATAGCTTGCACCCGTTACTTTGTCTCTACACAACCCCAAGGTAGACTGGCAGAGAATGCCTACTGGCATTAAGTCCGCCTATTTGTTCCTTTTTTTTGTATTGTGTGCAAATAAAGAATAAATAAATAAATAATAAATAGTATAAAACAAATACGCGTTCCGCTGTCTGTCTGTTCGCGATAAACTCACAAACAACTAAACTGATTTTTATGCTGTTCTCGCCAATGGATAGAGCGGTTCTCGAGGAAGGTTTTAGTATATTTAATATATATAATATAATTTATTAACTTTTCGCTTACGTTAGGTAAAATAAGTAGAAACTTGGACCCTGAAGAAGGCAGACAGATCTCGTATTGACGCATTTGAGATGTGGTGATGGAGGAGAATGTTACGAGTACCTTGGACAGCTCACCGCCCAAATGTGTCAATTCTCCAATAAGTGGGAGTCACCGTCAGGCTGTCAACGGTCTGTCTCCGTAGGGTTTTCGAATTATTCGGTCACATAGCCAGGAAAACACTCCTGCACTGGAAACACTCCTGGTCACAGGCAAAGTACATAGAACATTAGCAACAACACCAACACGAGAGTCCATGAGGCATTTCACATCGCCAAAGACCGCAACAGGTGGAAAGCGATCGTCCGCCACATAATTCGTGGAGGTCACGACCTTCAGCAATGAGGAAAACGGCGCAAGGGTGAGGAGCTAAAATATAACGATATTTCGAAAAAATATAAGTCGTCTTGGAGTTTTTGACGAAATCGATGCCTAAACCCTTTGAGATATAACAAAATAATAGTGGAATTGTGTATCTTATAGGTCTACAGAAAAATCCTATGTCTATCTGTTAAGGATACCATACTATATCCATATTAACACTTTAAAATTGGGCAATTATAAAGCGGTAATTGGGAATCTAATTCCACAAATACGGTATTATTCCTTATTATTTTAAATTTGCTAATTATTCCTTTTTATTATAATTTTTATTTTAAATTAGTTGGCTAGAGTTTAGAGGTTCAGGCTAAGCGACCTAGAGCCACCTCTCAATCCGGTGAAGCAGTCAAGGCCAGCTTCTCTGTGCCAACTGTGTTAGTTCGTCCAAAAAAAAAAACTGGCTGTCCAGTGTCCCATTTCAATTTGGTCTAAGTCTGACATTGGAATCCATGAGAAAACTATGTCTGAAATTATCAATTGTAATATAAAATTGTGCGCGACAGATGGACAAATAACTCAATGTCACGCCAATCGATTTCGATGATTTATTTTGTATTGCAAAGAATGTACTTCAAAGGTAGTTTTATGAAAGTTCTAACTAATTCTATTTCGTAATATTCCTATCGTAAATACAAATAGTGCGACCGCGCGTAATAACGTTTCATTCGATTTGCAGTCGGTTTTTGTTTTTGTTCTTAAATATACTTGTGTATACAACCGGTTTAGGAGACTCGCGAAACAGATTTATTTATTTATTTATTTATTTAATAAGATACACCAACAGCATTACACAAGCATACATTGTTGTAATAATCAAGTTTACAAACTAAGTCCTGTTGTGTATGCCAATTACAGGTGTACACAACATTCGCTATAAAGAAACGTAACGATTTTATTATTAATACTTAGAAAAATATTTTAATAAATGATAAAGTAATAGAAACATCACTACTAAATTAATTAAATTAGCCAAAATTACTGCACAATTTTTAACACTAAGGTGCGGAAGAGCTTGCGTGAATTAGAAAAAATGTCAACCGACGTGGACTTAGTGTTAAGGAGGTTATATGTAGCGGAAATCCTTGGCAAGGGCGAGTGTGACAGAAGGTTGGTTTTAGATTGCGGCACATCAAAAATCCTACAACAACGACTCCTTGGATATTTGAATGGCACTCTAATGTGAATGTTTTCGAGTATCAGCCTACTTTTTATTTCGCCATTGATGGCTTTGTGAAGAAAAACTACATCTAACATTTTGCGGCGATTACACAAAGTATGCATATGAAAATAATTTAATCTGTCACTACAACTGTCTGCGATTTTGAGACGAACGCAAGATGTCGTGTAAATGCACGTTGGACATTTTCTATTCGCTGAAAATGTGAACTATGAGTATATACTGGATTCCAAGAGGCACTGGCGAATTCAAGGTGTGAACGTACTAAGGCGTTATATAGAGTGATAATTACCTTTGTGTTTCTTTTTAGAAATCCAAGCATTTTGGTTGCTTTTTTGACGGTTTTACCAATGTGCGTGTCAAACCTCAATTTCGTGTCGATAATGACACCCAAGTCACGGATCTTGTCCACCTTCTGGATTTTAACACCGTCTAAGTTGTAAGTCGAAGCAATCGGTACTTTTTTCCTGGTGTAGCTAACATGGTAGCATTTTCCTATGATTAGGGTAACGTTCTAATAATATGTACTAGAACTAGATAAACAAAGTTTTTTTTAATTAAGTCCAAACAAATAATCACTGGTTGAACTGTTCCCACCTCTCTCTTGCTTGCACGATCCAGCAATTTGGTACAGTTGCTTAACAACCGGAGACAGAGTAAGCACGAAACCTTTAATTTTGTACGGTAGACTCGAATTTTTTACCGCTGCACAGTTTTCCAACTGCCCCGCAATTATGTGTGTGGAGGAAAGGTCGGCTCGGGAGTGTAGCGATGACTTTTAACCGACTTAAAAAGGAGTTTCTAAATTAGAGTATTATTTAAATTTGTACTCTCTTTTATAAAATCAAATCTCTCAGTGGAAAGTCAATAAACATAAAAAATACGTACAGACGAATTGAGAATGTCCTACTATTTTGAAGACGGCTGAGAAGAATTAAAATAAACACAATACAATCAAAGGAAGGAACGGACAAATGGGACATAATGAGAACATTGGACACCGTCTCAGTTTATGCTGTCGCAAGGCTGCCACAACGCTGATTTTCAGTGGTGCCTAGGACTTTATCGCATAGTAGCGTACCCTGCCCGCTTCGCCGGGCTAGATTTTGCAAAAACAAAGATTTTGCTTTATTTATTTAAACAATAAACTTATATTAATAAATATTTAATTTAACCCTCACTATATATCAAATTATTCATTTCTCTCCGTATTCATTTCTCTTCTATGCTCTTCACCAGCGACTGAAGATCATTACCTACACCATATACATATCAGTAAATACAATATCATTCTTATCTATTTATTTATTTATTTATTACACCAACACAATGAACATTTTAACAAACAATACATAAAACAGTGAAAAGTTGTGAAGTTAATGCCATCGCAGTTATAAGTGTAGACTGCAAGCAATTAATTGGCGAGTGACAATGTTAAGATAAAATAAAATGATAAAAAGAATAAAAAGAAAATAAAAAGAAAAAAAAAATAAAAAGATCATATCATATCATTTATACAAAATATATCGGGCTCAAGTTAATGTCAGAAATAAAATTACGACGTATGGCTTGTTTGACTGTTCAAAAGAGAAGTACTCCGATCGTCACCAAACTTTACAGTATTACTCGCCAGGCCAATTTGAAGATTCCCTGAAAGTTTCATTGAAATCAGTCGAGACGTTTCGGAGCCTATATGGAACAATACCCACACACTTTCTCTTTTATATATATATATATATATATATATATATATGAATTTGAAACTTGGATAACTTAGGGTCTAGTTTAAATATAATGAATGAATGAATGAATGAATGAATGAATGAATATTCTTTATTGCGCAACAATTAAAAACAAAATACATCACAGAAATAGTAAATACAATTTTACACTAGACAAGATCATTGCATGCGCAATGGGCAGTCTTATCGCTAAGAGCGATCTCTTCCAGACAACCTTTGTATGGACAGAAACTTTCGTCTAAAAATATTTTAGTGGGTCTGTGATGATATATATTTTAATACAAACCAACAATATATATATATATAAATATATATATAAATATATATATATATAAATATATATATAAATATATATATATATATAAATATATATATATATATATATATATATATATATAAATATATATATATAAATATATATATATATATATATAAATATATATATATATAAATATATATATATATAAATATATATATATAAATATATATATATATATATATATAAATATATATATATAAATATATATATATATATATATATAAATATATATATATAAATATATATATATATATATAAATATATATATATAAATATATATATATATATATATAAATATATATATATATAAATATATATATATAAATATATATATATATATAAATATATATATATATATATATATATATATATATATAGATTTGAAACTTGGATAACTTAGGGTCTAGATTAAATATAATTAGCTGGATAAGTATAATATTAAGTTGTTTCCATACTTGTGTAGCTCAATATCCCGCGAGCCGTGTTTCGGCGCCAGCATCCAGTGATTACATCCATCTGGCGATCCTGACGCATGCTCGATGATACATGACCGTCAAAAGTAATCGACTTATTTGCGTTTTGTTTAATGAATTGATAAAATTGCGAACAGCAAAGGAGATAACACCCACCCTGCGGAACACCAGCAAGCGTATTACACCAAGAAGAAAATCTCTTGTCAATGCGTACACGTTGCCGGCGCCCAGACAGATAACTTGAAACCAATCAATCGCAGTTGGAGATACATTAAAGAGCCCAGTATGCCAATAAAACATCAAAGTCAACAGTGTTAAAGCATTGTTGAATCAGCAAACGTAAGGATCGTTACCTTACCGTCTTCCATTCCTGATCTGATATCATCCGTAATGTTTATTAATGCAGTAGTAGTGCTATGGCCATGACGGAAGCCGGATTGTAAAGGATTTAACAAGGAATTATTAAGAAGAAAGGTGTTAAATTGATTGTATTTGCTTTAACGGTGGACAGTTTTCAAAAAGGAATTCGAAAAAAAAAGACGTTGTAACCGTAGAACTAATACCAGTAAAATAGGCTATTAAAATGAAAAAGTACGAGCAAAGAGGATATATCTCAAAAGCTAAAACTTATTTATGAATATGTTTGTCTCTTTTTACTGTCGCATTCTCCTCTACCCCTCAAAGATGAAAAAACAAGCACTTGGAGTGAAAGTTTATTCATAAATTTCATTTAAATTATGAGATTTGATCTCACGTTCATTTATCACCACGTTTATAATGAAACCGATCAATTTCAGTCATGTCATTTATCATTCCAACGTTATTAAATATTAACACACACGATCGGTTTGCCAGTGGTACGCTATCGGTAAAACAAACCCGAACGAAGCGCTTTGCTTCATCTTTCATTATTCGTACAGCAAGGGATTGTAATAGTTTTCCCGCGTCTGTGTTTCCATCCGATGTAGGTATTTTCAAGAGTAGAGTGAATAGGCAATTACCATCCAGGACTGCATTTCCACTTAACATCAGGTGTGATGGAGGTCTAGCAATTGCTTAGAAAGTATACAAAAACATAGTGGCACCAATGAACTAAAAGACCACTATGATGCCAACGAACGTTAAATTTAGCCGACTCCAAAAAAGGAGGCTGGAATACCTAGGGCATATAATGCGCAATCTCAAATACGATTTGTTACAGCTTATAATCCAAGGAAAGATACAAGGAAAAAGAAATTCGGAAAGGAGAAGAACATCTTGGCTTAAAAATCTACGCCAATGGTACAATAAGAGCACACGTTCTTTATTTCGTGCTGCTGTGTCGAGGGTCCAAATCGCCGTGATGGTCGCCAACCTTCGATAGAAGATGGCACCAAAAGAAGAAGAAAAAAAGGAGGAGGTTCTCAATTTGCTCGGCTGATGTTTTTTTTAATGTTTATTATCTTCGACTGGGTGAACCGAGTTGGATGACATTATTTGAAAGCAGGCTGTCCAGTGTGGTCCCATTTCAATTTGGTCCAAGTCTGACAATGGAATCAATGACAAAACTAGGTCTTAATTTATCAATTGTAATATAAAATTGTGCGCGACAGATGGACGAATAACTCAATGTCACGCCAATCGATTTCGATTATTTATTTTGTATTGCAAAGAATGTACTTCAAAGGTAGTTTTATGAATGTTCTAACTAATTCTATTTCGTAATATTCCTATGATAAATCGGAAATACAAATAGTGCGACCTCGCGTAATAACGTTTAATTCGATTTGCAGTCGGTTTTTGTTTTTGTTCTTAAATATACTTGTGTATACAAACGGTTTAGCAGACTTGCGAAATAGATTTATTTATTTATTTAATAAGATACACCAACAGCATTACACAAGCATACATTGTTGTAATAATCAAGTTTACAAACTAAGTCCTGTTGTGTATGCCAATTACAGGTGTACACAACATTCGCTATAAAGAAACGTAACGATTTCATTATTAATACTTACAAAAATATTTTAATAAATGATAAAGTAATAGACATCACTACTAAATTAATTAAATTAGCCAAAATCACTGCACAATTTTTAACACTAAGGTGCGGAAGAGCTTGCGTGAATTAGAAAAATGTCAAGCGACTTGGACTTAGTGTTAAGGAGGTTATATGTAGCGGAAATCCTTGGCAAGGGCGAGTGTGACAGAAGGTTGGTTTTAGATTGCGGCACATCAAAAATCCTACAACA
The DNA here is from genome assembly GCA_029286785.1 of Meandrusa payeni. Taxonomy (NCBI): domain Eukaryota; kingdom Metazoa; phylum Arthropoda; class Insecta; order Lepidoptera; family Papilionidae; genus Meandrusa; species Meandrusa payeni. Next base: position 4,612,838 of record JAGSMX010000032.1, read on the forward strand.
ACGACTCCTTGGATATTTGAATGGCACTCTAATGTGAATGTTTTCGAGTATCAGTCTACTTTTTATTTCGCCATTGATAGCTTTGTGAAGAAAAACTACATCTAACATTTTGCGGTGATTACACAAAGTATGCATATGAAAATAATTTAATCTGTCACTACAACTGTCTGCGATTTTGAGACGAACGCAAGATGTCGTGTAAATGCACGTTGAACATTTTCTATTCGCTGAGAATGTGAACTATATACTGGATTCCAAGAGGCACTGGCGAATTCAAGGTATGAACGTACTAAGGCGTTATTTAGAGTGATAATTACAGTCGTGCTTTTAAAGTTCTTTGTGTTTCTTTTTAGAAATCCAAGCATTTTGGTTGCTTTTTTGACGGTTTTACCAATGTGCGTGTCAAACCTCAATTTCGTGTCGATAATGACACCCAAGTCACGGATCTTGTCCACCTTCTGGATTTTAACACCGTCTAAGTTGTAAGTCGAAGCAATCGGGACTTTTTTCCTGGTGTAGCTAACATGGTAGCATTTTCCTATGATTAGGGTAACGTTCTAATAATATGTACTAGAACTAGATAAACAAAGTTTTTTTTTTTAATTAAGTCCATACAAATAATCACCGGTTGAACTGTTCCCACCTCTCTCTTGCTTGCACGATCCAGCAATTTGGTGCAGTTGCTTAACAACCGGAGACAGAGTAAGCACGAAACCTTTAATTTTGTACGGTAGACTCGAATTTTTTACCGCTGCACAGTTTTCCAACTGCCCCGCAATTATGTGTGTGGAGGAAAGGTCGGCTCGGGAGTGTGGCGATGACTTTTTAACCGACTTAAAAAAGGAGTTTCTAAATTAGAGTATTATTTAGAATTTGTACTCTCATTTATAAAATCAAATCTCCCAGTGGAAAGTTAATAAACATGAAAAATACGTACAGACGAATTGAGAATGTCCTACTATTTTGAAGACGGCTGAGAAGAATTAAAAATAAACACAATACAATCAAAGGAAGGAACGGACAAATAGGACATAATGAGAACATTGGACCGTATCAGATTATGCTGTCGCAAGGCTGCCACAGCGCTGATTTTCAGTGGTGCGTAGGACTTTTTTATCGTATACTAGCGTACCATGGGCTAGATTTTGCAAAAACAAAGATTTTGCTTTATTTTATTTAAACAATAAACTTATATTAATAAATATTTAATTTAACCCTGACTAAATATCAAATTATTCATTTCTCTCCGTATTCATTCTCTTCTATGCTCTTCACGAGCGGCTGAAGATCATTACCTACACCCATATACAAATCAGTAAATACAATATCATTCTTATCTATTTATTTATTTATTTATTACACCAACACAATGAACATTTTTAACAAACAATACATAAAGCAGTGAAAAGTTGTGAAGTTAATGCCATCGCAGTTATAGGCGTAGACTGCAAGCAATTAATTGGCGAGTGACAATGTAAGATAAAAATAAAAAGATAAAAAGAATAAAAAGAAAAAAAAAATAAAAAGATCATATCATATCATTTATACAAAAATATATCGGGCTCAAGTTTATGTCAGAAATAAAATTACGACGTATGGCTTGTTTGACAGTTCAAAAAGAGAAGTGCTCCGATCGTCACCAAACTTTACAGGATTACTCGTTAGGTCAATTTGAAGATTACCTGAAAGTTTCATTGAAATCAGTCGAGACGTTTCGGAGCCTATATGGAACATACCCACACACTTTCTCTTTTATATATATATATAGATTTGAAACTTGGATAACTTAGGGTCTAGATTAAATATAATTAGCTGGATAAGTATAATATTAAGTTGTTTCCATACTTGTGTAGCTCAATATCCCGCGAGCCGTGTTTCGGCGCCAGCATCCGGTGATTACATCCATCTGTAGCGATCCCCTGACGCATGCTCGATGATACATGACCGTCCAAAAGTAATCGACTTATTTGCGTTTTTTGTTTAATGAATTGATCGCCGCAGAGATATCCTAGTGCAGTCACGAAGCGACTTTCGAATAAGTTAATAAACGCACTCTCGCTGTTGAACGCGGAGGGGTAGGCAGGGATTGAGGTTAGCCATTTTCGCGCCCTACTTTACTTTTGTGCAAAACGTTGGTTCCAAGTACGTCTTATGGCGCCCTATACTAGACCTAGACCCCCACCGGGGGGACCCTTGTGTCGAGTTACTAGCAATAGAGGTTCAGGCTAAGCGACCTAAGAGCTATGCCACCTCTCAATCCGGTGAAGCAGTCAAGGCCAGCTTCTCTGGCCAATCTGTGTAGTTCGTCATAAAAAAAAAACTACGTCACGAACCTAGGACCTAAGTCTTCTAAACCAATTGTGTACAAAATGAACGTTCATTGTCATCATAGTAATCGATACTTGCAAGTTTTAATAGTGTTTTAGTTAGTTCACTGGTGGCACTATGGTTTACCGATGGCGTACGATTGGCACGCCAACTATATGCGTGTTAGTATTTAACGTAATTGGTACCGATTAATATGGTATTGAAGCTAATTGATATGATTGTAGTTGATTGATTTCATAATGAAACGTTACTGGCGAAGTCGCTATACATTCGTATGTCGTCCCGTACCGACACTCCCATAACTACGTCACTAATAATCCGTTTCTAAAATATATGTTGTGTGAAAGGAGGTACTGTATATGTAGGTCTCATTTTAATTGAATTTGAATTGGACCTTTGGGTTCAGAAGGAAAGTATAAAATAACAAGTCGTACAAACAATAGCACACATTTCTTTTATTACGTAGGTATACCATATACCTACCAAGCTTCAATTTGATTTTTAAATAAATCGAGTGTGCTTAAAATTACACGATTGAAGTCAAACTTCATTAGCTCTATCTATATAATAGTTTTTGTATGTTAATGTATAACATATACACGATTTTTGATAAATGAGTGAATAATACGAAAGAAATGTGCTGCTCTGTCTTGCTCCTAAAGTGCTATACAGACAGCCCTGCACTATGTCTTAGATATACGAAACGTGATTGGCTATAAGAGAAAGAGAGAAAGAAAATATGTTTGCCCTTGCCCCTACAGTAATATACGAAACAAATTCTGTATCTATCTTCACTAAATTACATCCCTCTCATCTTCCGTTCACACTTTTCGTAACGCATTTACCATCTTACTCCCTAAGTGCGTGCGAGTTGAACAAAATTGAAGAAAAACTTATATAGACATAGACATTTATTTATTGGCATCACAATACAACAACACATCACAGACTGAATATAACACACATTAAAAAAGAATGAAAAATAGACAAAACACAGTTAAAGTTACACGGACAAAATACAAAACATATGATGCCAATATCGGACACCGTCTCATCATATGCTGTCGCATCCTTGCGACAGCGCTATATACGCACACTTTCTAACGTTGACTACATCTTTTTGGGTATAAAGTGAGATCTTATTTATATATGTAGTTAAGTGTTACCGTAAGTAGTATCGGCGGTATTAGTTACGCGCTGCCGCGGCTACCCTCACTTCATTTCAGCGTGCATCAAAATTTACGATTTCACCGCGCCACTGGACTGTCTACCGGCTATTAATGAATGTTCACACTAGGGTACCGGTGAAATTATCGAAAATACACTGAACATTAAAATAAAAATGGACGTGTGATACATATATGTATGTATGTATGTGAGAAGTTATAGTTCTTTGCAATCATTAAAAAATACACTCTTGAGCAAAAATAAAGGGTCGGAAAAACTGTCGGTTAAGAAAATTTGAATATCTCGGAAGATAAAAACGCTAGCTAACTGAAATAAGTTTGTTACCTGATAACTTATAACTGGCTGGACCAATTCAGATGATTCTTTGTTTATTTGAAAGTTGGTCCCATGTGGTCATATAATTTTTGTCCAATTCTGACGATGGCATCAACGACAAAACCATATAAGTCTTAAATTGTTATTTAGTATGTGTGCGACAAATTTACGAAGCGTCAATAGCCTAATGGTTTAGGGTACGGCCTGCGAATCGTAAGGTCGAAATCGAATCCACCATTCGACTATTGCCTTGCCGTGAACCATCTCCTAGCCCAAGCTCAAGCTTAGTTGGAATGGTTAACAAGATTGTTCAGCCATTGTAGTTCTGGGCTCTCAAGAATAAGACTACGGTATCCCCTGCCTGTCGTATAAGGCGACTAAAAGGGGCCTCGGGTTCACTGGGCGACAAGGGTGGGGGCCTTTGTCGTCCGCTAAGGTGGACCCGGGAAGAAGGCGACATCGGCTGGTCCGTGTAGCCTTGCACTATGAGGGCACAGGGGGGGAGGGAGTAACCTCCCCCCCGGGACGTGCTCTCCTTGAGCACAGTGCAGAGGGGCTCCGGTGCGTTCCACTGGAGCCCCTCGTCATGCACCGAGGAAAGGGCCACCGGAGAGGTTTTAGTGGGTAAAAACCCCACATAACCGCCGCCTTCTTCTTGAAGATTTCCTCCCCGTTAACAAAAAAAAAAAAAACAAAAAAAAAAGGTTAACAAGATTGTTAGTATCAAAATAAGAAATATTACTAGCAAAAAAAAAAAATTGTCGAATAACGCAATATAACGCCAACGAATATCGATTATTCATTTTTTATTGGTAAGGATCAACTTCAAAGGCAGTTTGGTTAAGTTCTGATTAATTTTATTTCGTAATATTCCTATTTTATTTGAAGTTGTTTTTTTTTAGTCGCAATATTGTATATAATTATTTGCATGCAATTAAAAAATATACCAACAATAAAGGTTGAAAAGGTAAAGTTTGCATATGTCGGAAGATAAAAACGCTAGCTGAAATAAATTATGCTTTAATTTTTTTTAAATGTCTAAGCGTACATATTTGTAATAAGTATATTATTGTAACACGCCAAATTAAATCTTTCACAAACGCATGTTTGAGTGAGTCTCGCAGTGCGAACGACGGAATGTGAATGGGTGCGGAAATACGGGAGGCAGTTAAAACTGTTACAGGGGAACAAATATTGTTCCTATGCCTTCCCCCGCGGGCCCATATTGCCCCGTTACGTATATTGTTCCCGTGGTGAGCCATATTCTTTATTTTACGAGCTTACGTGAGCGGAATGACATGATAAAGTTGGAAGTAAAAATGCGTTATGTGTGATGGAACACGGTGGAACATTTCGGTGTTGGTTGTTCCCTGTCGGTCGTTCCATGAATCTAATTAAAGGTTGTATATTTGAACGGCGCCATTTGTTCTCTACATGTTGCAAAGTGGCACGTAATACGCACGCTAGCCGTTTTTATGGGAACAGATAATTAGAAAAGTTCATTCTTTTTTAACCACCCTTGGTAGAAATAATTAAATGACACAGACAGATAAGTCTACGAGTATATCTAATATTAACTTAATGTAATATGTAATTGTCAAATTATTATAGGAAAAAACTTCGTTCCCCATCCCCTTTCCACCATCGGACTTCTAGAAGCACTGCGGAATTTCATCCTTTTGTTGTGAACATCCCTCAAACCCAAACGAAGCGATTTGCTTCGTCTTTCACTCTTCCCACAGCAAAGGACTGGAATAGTTTGCCGGCGTCTGTCTTTCCTTCCGATTACAATGTGAGTATTTTCAAGAGTAGAGTGAATAGGCATTTACTAAGCTAGTGCGCCTTACCATCCAGGACTTTTCCACTTAACATCAGGTGGAATCGTAGTCAAGCACTTGCTTAGAAATTACAAAAAAATCTATGTATTTAAAAGACAATGTGTGTGTTTTGATCTGTGAGGCTCCGAAACGGCTGGACCGATTTCAATGAAAGTTTCAGGGAATCTTCAGATTGACCTGGCGAGTAATCCTGTAAAGTTTGGTTACAATCGGAGCACACTTCTTTGTCTAAAACAGCTTTTACCTACTATGATGATTTTCTATTGTTTAATAACCCAAATTTGCATTGACACATGCGTTGTGTATATTTATGTCATTAAGAACTATATTGAAGTACAATGAAGTATATTGAAGTTTAATTAAGATAATAATTACGGATTTTGAAGAAGGAAGAAAAATAAATTTGTATTTTCTGATATGTATATGGGTGTTGGTAATGATATGTACACACTCTAGAAGAGAATAGAAGAGAATGAGTACGGAGAGAAATGAATAATTTATTATATTGTGAGAGTTAAATTAAATATTTAATGATGTAAGTTTATTGTTTAAATAAAATAAAGCAAAATCTAGCACGGCAAAGCGGGCTGGGTACGCTAGTATTTTATATAGAGAAGCGAATTAAGAATGTTTTTTTTTTAAATAATTTAAAAAATACCGCAAAGTAGGGTACAAAAACAATATGTATTACACCTTAGTATAGACAATTATTAACTTTGTATGTGGCGTTGTCTATGGCTTCACTTATGTATCAGACCATGAGTAGGGATTTCACGCTAGAGCTAACAAAAACAAACTAAAGCAGAACAAAAATTCAAATAAAATCTACGTGAGAAATTTACGTCTTTTCGTTGGATTAAGCCCTACGTCCACGGACGCTCTCTATCTACCTATAGGTATTATATCGCCATGGAATGAGGTATATCGACCAAACAGGCGATATATTAAAAAAAGGACAGGTAAGGAATACGACAGAATTAACGAATGATTATGTATGTATAGATTTTTTTCTTTATTTATTGGGGACTTTTGCCCTTTTGGGCATGTCAGCCCCATCATACCCTAACGCACACACACACATCGCATTAAGCGAGAAAGAAAGTCATCAATGTTGTATGGCCATAGCCACCATCTTCCTCGCTCCCTCTGAGGTCGGGTCAGACAGCAGCATTAAGAAAACACCCACATGTTGCTCTCTCAGTTTTAGACTATCTATTAATGACTTTCTTTCCGCTTCATGTTTAGACACTTGGCAAATGTCACAGTTCGGTGACTCGGCCTTCCGCATCCGATGTGCAAAGAATTTTGCAGCAAAATGTCCCGACCTCAATCTGTGCACCAATGTGATATACCTTCTACTTGTTTCTTTCAGGAACCAAGACAAATGATGAGGTCGACTATGTATGATTTTATACCATATACATTTCTGCTGACTTCTTTCATCGAAATATTATTTAAAATTTTGAATGTGTTGTAATTTAAATATTTGTATTGTATGCATAGATATATAGAAGAAGCTGTTTCAATGATCGTACTAAGTGGAAGTCTATGATCTCTGCATACCCCTTCAGGTAATAGGAGTGTTTGTATTTATATCGATTCCTGTAATTAAAACAATAGATAACAATTTGCATAGTTGATTGCGAACTCCCACAGCCATAACATAATGGCAATCTATTTCAAGTGGCTGCACAAGTTCGCCCGCCGCGTCCAATGCACTATTTCCATTCTATTCGATTGATAGCACAAATTAATCGAGAGATCGATATCTAACTCGGATGGCTATCGAATGTCGAGACGTGTGTACATACCACTTTAAAATCGGCCATTTGTATTTCTGGCTCGCAGTTTATCCCCGCTTTGCTATATAATCCATTTAGATTAGAATCCGGTCATATTAAATATTGGTTGTCAAATATCTCCCTTCCGCCATTTGTGTCATGCGGCACCCAAACATCAAGCTTTTTTTTGTATCCAGCCTTCTGCAGATGGTTTAAAATGGTTTGGTGACTAACTCCCATCTCCTGGGCGATGTCACGAGATGCCACATGCCGGTCTAACTCGATGTAGTCCATGATTTGATCGGTATTTGTCGTCACAGGTCTTCCGCCGGCTGGCTTATCCATGGTGTCGTTTTCACCGGTTCTGAATCGTCGAAACCATTCCTCCGTGGTTCGAAGTGATAGAGTACCATCCCCCAAAACACCATTAATCTCACGGAACGTTTCTCTAGCGGATTTGCCTTTAACGAAGGAAAACTTTAAAATTTCGGCGTTAGTGAACTCCATGTTTACACGTCTATAACTGTTGAACGCAATATCCAAACTAATTATGCATAGCGTCGTTTTGTAGGTTATGTCAAGACCTTTCAAATTATGTATAGTATTGCTAGATACGAGCTCTGTAGCGCTTTGTACATAGCCGCGAAATTCAAAAGACAAAAAGGCGGAAGGGAGATATTTGACAACCTATTATGTAATAACATTGGTTAATATAACCCGTTCGATTTTAGATGTATTCCCGCTTAGGCTGCGTTCGTGATACGTATTTGGGAACGTCCGAGATTATATTTGGTTTTGTGGATTTATACAAATATATACAAATAACAAACTTACAACAACGAAATCAAACATTTAGACCCATAGTTCGCTATGGAACACATTAAAAAACTTCATTGAAAGTATGCGATAGATAGTGAAATAAGAAAGAGAATAACTTATGTACAGCAAAAGAAATATAGCATAGAGAAGGACCCATCTCTCAGATCCTAATCACGCGCGTAGCCCGCATATTCATCGCAACATAAGCTCTCTCTTACTCTATCCCAATCGATGTCTACTTTATTTGTCTCTGCGTTTATCGATAAAACTCCCCCGTTCATCCCTTATCACTAAATTGAATTGCTATGGGACACAAAAGGTCTGAATGGAACCACCAAAACAAAATAGGGTTGTACCAAACATGATCTAAAATAATTCATTTACGACATAATTGGTGTAGCACGACACCACTCGTACTTACGCGTCCGTTTCATTTCGACTTATTTTAAATTATATTTGACTTTAACAAGTGTAAAATTGGATAATAAACAATAGAATTACATAAATTTTTTATGTAATTCTATTATGAATGGATTATGTCACAGAACTATCTAATATCTGATATCTATATATATATATACGAGTATATATAAAGAGAAAGTGTGTGGGTATGTTCCATATAGGCTCCGAAACGGCTGTACCGATTTCGATGAAACTTTCAGGGAATCTCCAGGCGAGTAATCCTGTAAACTTTGGTGACGATCGGAGCACTCCTCTTTTTAAACTGTCAAACAAGCCAAACGTCGTACTTTTATTTCTGACATTAACTTGAGCCTGATATGTTTTTGTACTCGTATAAATGATAAGAATGATATTGTATTTACTGATGTGTACATGGGTGTAGGTAATGATCTTCACCCGTTCGAGAAGAGAATGAATACGGAGAGAAATGAATTAATATTATATTGTGAGAGTTAAATTAAAAGTTTAATGATGTAAGTTTATTGTTTCAGCCCTGTAGTTCTGGGCTCTCAAGAATAAGACTACGGTATCCCCTGCCTGTCGTAGGGGGCGACTAAAAGGGGCCTTGGGTTCACTGGGCAACAAGGGTGGGGGCTTTTGTCGTCCGCCAAAATGGACCCGGGATGAAGGCGACATCGGCTGACCCGTGTCGATTTGCACTGCGTGGGTACAGGGGGGAGGGAGTAACCTCCCCTCCCCCGGGCCGTGCTCTCCTAAGAGTAGTGCCGAGGGGCTGCGATGCGTACCACGCACCAAATGCCACCGGCGGTTTTAGTTGGTAAGAACCCCACAAAACCTCGCTTTCCATCTAGAAGGCGGGGTGTCTTGTTGAAGATTTCGTTAGCAAAAAAAAAATACTTGGACACTCGGCTACCACTTTACAGAGATAACACTTCAATATAGCTTACCGAGAACGAGTGCAATATAGAAGTTTATAGAAGTAAGACCAGGTTGAAATAGGTCAGGAGAAACATTAATAAAAACATCGTACGAGCTTTATTAGACGTTAAATTCATTTACGTCACGCTTTTTATGAAACATATGAAGCTTTTAGGGTTGATTTAATATCTAGTAACAACTTAAGCAACATAAAGATAGATGTTATATGTTTTTTGTTATAAATTTGAGTATTTTTAAAAAATGCGATTTAGACGTCATTAGTCTTATGATTTACGGTCAGCAATCCACCATTGTGAAAACTCTCCTATCTTATTTTGGAATGAATTAGGAATGTAAAGTAAATGTTGTGTTTTTGGTCATTCTCTCTCCCTCACTCTCTCTTTCTTTTCTTCTGTACACGTGTACATGTGTTTGTTGGTATCGAGGTATTTTGCCCTTTTGGGCATGTCAGCCCCATCATTCCCTTTTCTTTTTTTTTTCTTTGAAATCTTCACAAAGATACCCCGCCTTCTAGGGGGAAGGCGGTGGTTATGTGGGGTTCTTACCCACTAAACCTTACCTCTTACCTCTTACTTCCCCGGTGGCCCTTTCCTCGGTGCATGACGAGGGGCTCCGGGATCTCCAGTGGAACGCACCGGAGCCCCTCTGCACTGAGCTCAAGGAGAGCACGTCCCGGGGGCACTCCCTCCCCCCCTGTGCCCTCGCAGCGCAAGGCGACACGGGCCAGCCGATGTCGCCTTCTTCCCGGGTCCACTCTGGTGGACGACTCAGGCCTTTTGAGACCCTTGTCGCCCAGTGAACCCGAGGCCCCTTTTAGTCGCCTTGTACGACAGGGGATACCGTAGTCTTATTCTTGAGCCCCATCATTCACTAACCTAAGTACACACACATCGGTCGCATGAAGCGAGAAAGACAGTCATCAATGTTGTATGGCCATAGCCACCAGCTTCCAACTGGTTTCGAGTTAGTTTTTTTGACGTGACAACGTCTTATAAATTGATGAATAGTGGATGTCATTCGCGCATAATATCCCGTTACACTCGAGGCGAGAGTTCCCAAGAATTGCCGATAGTGCTCGTGGGTCCAAAGTGTGTAAGCGAGAGCGCCGTATGGGAGAGATAGAGAATGCAAATTTGTGCTCAGTGAAGTAGAAAAACTAATTCAATTGTGTTGTAATAACGTTTGTACCTAGGATACGTTGTCACGAATTTAACGTCCGAACGCCTTGCGCCCAGACACCTGGGATTTTTTTGTGCCTAACTACGCTTTTTATTTGTTATTTAATGGCTAGAATACTGCAAAAGTTTCACCGAGTTTGAGAGCCAGAGACCTCTATACACGGCGTAAGGGCTCCCGAGAGGGGACCTCAGCTTGGACGATTACTCTAATCACAGCATTCGGATCGGAGGGAGCTCGAGAGGGCCGAAGCAGGACTCGGTCGATAGCTTTTATCGGAAGACTATGATCAGAATCTAGCCTTTTTATTGATGATATCTCATTGATAGTGCAATAAATGATGCAATTGATAGTCGAATATATGACAGAGTGACATGCCACGCGTGTGTTATAAGACATATTCATATTTCGTACGATCGTGTGCTATAGTCCATTCGTTCTAAAGTCTGCAGTGTTGTATATCCACTTATCTGTCAACCCTGTATACAATCTCATCTCGACTGAAATTAAAATTTTCAAATATGTAAAGTACGTGCCAACCCTAGCTCCGACCTGCTTATCTGGCGCATGATTAAACTCTCAAGCAACTTCTTGCAGAAAATACAGGAAAAGCTCCCACTTTTCTTACTTGCACTACTTTTTATTCCATATTGCTGTGGGTAGGGTCAGCAAAGATGAAAATTGTAACATTTTTTTTATTAAACACATCAAAAACAATCACTCAAGTCAGCCAGAAGGATTGGTAGATATGACGAAATTTGTTAAATACGGAAATATTAATGACAAACTACACATTGGCCTTGACTGCTGACTACTCACCGGATTGAGAGGTGGCATAGCTCTTAGGTCGCTTAGCCTGAACCTCTGCATATATCGCACACATAATTGTTAGTTAAGGCTACTCCTCATCTCCCCTTGTTCAATCGACTTCAAAAAAGAAGGACGTCGTCAGTATCCTTGATGCAGTCCTTTTCTATGTTTATTAACTCAAAACTTTCGACTAGGTGATTTCGATTGTTCCTTTAAAGATGGTGTTTACAATTGGTCCTAATTTAATTTGGTCCAATTCTGACAATGGCATCCATGAGAAAACCATATAAATTATAAATTTGCATTATGTATGTGCGCGACAAATGGACGAATAACTCAAAATCACGTCTACCGATTTCGATGATTCATTTTTTATAGAAAACGATTTACGTCATGGGTAGTTTGATGAAAGTTTGGTTAGGTTTTGACTTGTCGTAGAAGTCGACTCAAAGGGGCCTCGGGTTCACTGGGTGACAAGGATCCTTTGTCGTCCGCCAAGGTGGACCCGGGAAGAAGGCAACATCGGCTGGCCTTGTCGCCTTGCACTGCGAGGGCACAGGGGTGGAGGGGAAGTGCTCTCCTTGAGCACAGTGCAGAGGGGCTCCGGTGCGTTGCACTGGAGATCCCGGAGCCCCTCACCATGCACCGAGTAAAGGCCACCGGGGAGGTTTTAGTGGGTAAAAACCCGTCATAACCGCCTCCTTCCCCCCAGAAGGCGGGGTATCTTATGAAGATTTCCTCCTCGTAAACAAAAAAAAAAGGTTTTGACTTGTAAATATACTTTTATTGATCTAGAAATACATTTGATATAAAAATGTAATACCATTTTACCATTAAAAGTTCAAGTGTACATTTTCATGGGAGGCGGTCAAAACATCACTTAGTAAAATTTGCGCCCGAAGAAAACGAATGGGCAAACAACCTGTCAAATATGGGTCCTAAGCAACACTTGGCACCCAGCGATTGTTATGTATAATAGCTACTTCCAATGATATCTTAGTGATTTACCTTTATTGTATCTTTAATTCACAATTAATAATTTAGTCAATCATCATTTTAACTTGGCGTTAACAATAATTTAACTTTATTAGGTTGTAATTTGATTTATAATTAATCTCTATATATATATATAAAAATGAATTGTTGTTCGTTAGTCTCGCTAAAACTCGAGAACGGCTGAACGGATTTATCTTATCTTGGTCTTGAAATGTTCGTGCAGGTCTAGGGAAGGTTTCAAAGGTGAGGTCTAGGGAAGGTGGAAAATTACACTAACTGCCGGGAAAACTTCAAAAATAGCCCTTTACTTTATTTACCATATAAACGTTTTCTATCTAAAATGTTGAGTCAATTTGAAAGGTCTCTCTAGGTTCCCACTGTCCTTTTAGATTACTTTCCAATCAGGTTTGATCCCTCTGGTAGACATACCTGTCGGGATTTTTTTGTGGGTCCCAGAAAGTTTGTGGAAACAAAGATACTTTGGTCACCCGAGCTGAACCTCACACACCGCCCTATCATCAGGGTGACAGTTCTGTTCAGGAGAATTTTTTGCCCCGACTATAAAATACGTAGAAACAAAAAATTGCCACATTCCAAATCCGAAGTCTGTTCGGTCCGCTAGTTTTGTATAAAGGTTGTGACGGTATTCGTTAAAATAATTCCTTGTACAACGTTACGACGTCTGACTATGCGAGTGTATTAGTTCTTGGACTATTTTATTCCACAAGACCACTAGTTATTAAACAAGTCTCTCTCAAATAAAGATAAAGCATGATGAAACAATATTATTATATAAACATGCGATTTTAATTAAAATGTATCTTTCTTTGCTGCCGTTACGTCCTTACATTTTGATGGTTGGAAAATGCCTTGGAGATGGCTGGATAGACTGTAATATAATGGCCTTATTCTGACAATCTTACTACGATCTACCTGGTGTCTTGTGTAACATTGATACTCTAACATATCTGACGAATAATTATGAATATTTACTGCTACTAAATATTTACGGCACAGTATTAGGGCATAGTTCACGCGAGTCCAGTGCAGTGCCGATTGGCGGACTTCACATGTCACCACATCATGTCACGGACTTCAAATGAATGTCGTCGTCACGAGGAAGCGAACTCGGTTGCCAGTGTTCTAAAGCCCTAATCTATATATATAAAAGAGAAAGTGTGTCGGTTTGTTCCATATAGGCTCCGAAACGGCTGGACCGATTTCAATGAAACTTTTAGAGAATCTTCAGATTGATCTTTCTGAACTGTCAAATACAGCTTTTATTTACTATGGTGATATTCTATTGTTTTATAACTCAAATTTGTATTCACACATGTGTTATGTATATTTATGTCATTATGAACCATATGGAAGTACAATGAAGTATAATAAATCCCTAAATGATAAGAATGTATTGTATTTACTGATGTGTATGGGCGTAGAGATTCACCTGGTAGTGAAGAGAATGAAAACGGAGAGAATTGAATAATTTAATATATTGCGAGAGTTAAATTAAATATTTAATGATGTAAGTTTATTATTTAAATAAAATAAAGCAAAATCTAGACCGGCGAAGCGGCCCAAATACGATAGTTATTCATAAAGAAGAATGTTAACTGAAAATTATCTTGTCGTGTTTGTCTGATTCCCGTAATTTCAGGTATGAAGAGAGTGGTAAAATCCAAACTCAAATGTAATATAATTGTTTTTCTTTATTGCAACCTTTGTTTATGGCCAGGTGAAATATTTTGCAATGCAAACTCCTTTGTTAAATAAAAAAAAAATTGTAGAACAAAATTAATTTTTCCACCTTTATAAGGCGAACACAAATATTTGTGAACTTTTTTCATTTCCATCGCTACAGGTGAACATGAGCGGGTGTGCATTACGAAAATTTGTTCCGTACAAATTGGGAATACTTTCTATTCTTACTTTCGACTTTATTTCCAAATATTTTTATAAATTAAAAAGTTCAATATTCCTTATCTCTATTTAGCTGATATTTATAAATATGTTTTTGAGTGGAACAATGCCTGGATTCACGACGCGGTAGTGGAGTTGATTGTAAGCTTGTATGAATGTAAAGATCATATAACAATATTCAGAAAAAGTTGAGGTTCTCAATTCGTCTGTGTGTTATTTTTTATGTTTGTTACGTCATAACTTAGAACTGAGAGAACCGATTTTGTTATTTTAAAGTGGTGCTTCCCGTTGGGTGCAATTTTGACAAGAAAATCCATGAGAAACATATGTCTTAAATTTTTTATCCTTTCTAAGCAAGTGCTTGACTACGATCTCACCTGATGTTAAGTGGAAATGAAGTCCTGGATAGTAAGACGCACTAGCTTAGTTAATGCCTATTCATTCTGCTCTTGAAAATACCCACATTGTAATCGGAAGGAAAGACAGACGCGGACAAACTATTACTTTGCTGTATGAAGATTGAAAGACGAAGCAAAGCGCTTCGTTCGGGTTTGAGGGATGTTCACAACAAAAGGATGAAATCCCGCGGTGCGTCTACAAGTCCGATGGTGGAAAGGGGATGGGGGCATTAGATCATGTAGTTCCTGAGCACAAATGGACAAATGATTCAATATCACGCCAATGTTTTTGAATGGATTCATATTTTATTGGAAAGGATGTACTTTAATGGTAGCTTGATCAGAATTTGGTTAGTTTCTGATTAATTTAAAGTCATGTAATAAGTAAATTTGAAGTCGGTTTTTGTTTATACTCGCAAATATATTTATGTGTAGATGTAGTGAGAAAATAATTTCTTTCGGGAAAAGTCGGATCTTTAGCGGAATACGATGACACCCTGTTAATGAATGATCATATTGAATGAGTGACATATTCTTTCATATGCATTAATTTATTGTTCGTTAAGTTAAGGAGATAAGTTAGTGAAGAGAAGAGAGAAGAGATAAGTTAGAAAGAGATGCGAGAACACATTTTCTTTCTCTCATAGCCAGTTATAGTTATATACTTGTACCTGTTTACCTTCTGTATTTTCTGTATGTAGTACCAACGTCTGGCAACCCAACAAAACCTTTTTTTTTTTTTGTTAACGGGGAGGAAATCTTCAAAAAGATACCCCGCCTTCTGGGGGGAAGGCGGCGGTTATGTGGGGTTTTTACCCACTAAAACCTCCCCGGTGGCCCTTCCTCGGTGCATGGTGAAGGGCTCCGGGATCTCCAGTGGAACGCACCGGAGCCCTCTGCACTGTACTCAAGGAGAGCTCTTCCCGGGGGGGGGGAGGTTAATCCCTGCCCCCCTCTGCCCTCGCAGTGCAAGTCGACACGGGCCAGCCGATGTCGCCTTCTTCCCGGGTCCACCTTGGCGGACGACAAAGGCCCCCACCCTTGTCGCCCAGTGAACCCGAGGCCCCTTTTAGTCGCCTTCTACGACCGGCAGGGGATATCGTAGTCTTATTCTTGAGAGCCCAGAACTACAGGGCTGATCATATTCATTCATATGCATTAATCTAGAGCTATTTGGGAGAGCACGATTAATACGAACTTCTCCCAAAAATTACGAAAGGAAATCTTTTCTCACTATACTTGTTAAATTGGAAATAATATTTAATTACAATATTTTTATCCTAATATTATCTTGCAAATTTAAATGACTATTTTACTAATGGCTATGTGTGTATTCTTAGATTGACAACATAATTCGAATCGAGAAAACAGTCTATGAACAGACTGCAGGTCACACAAAGAGCCATGGAGCGGATGTTGGGAATTTCCCTCCGTGATAGGATCAACAATGTTGAGATACGTAGAAAGACACATAGCAGTAGCAGTCGTTAAAAGAAAGTGGAAGTGGGCTGGCCACATATGCCGTAGATTTGATAACATGTGGGGGAGAAAGGTCCTAGAATGGAGACCTCGAACTGGGCACAGAAATGTGGGCAGACCACCGGCACGATGGACGGACGACCTAAGAAAGGTGACTGGCAAGGGTTGGATGCAGAAAGCACAAGACCGCAAAGAGTGGAGTTCTATGGAAGAGGCCTACACTCAGCAGTGCAATAATATTATGTTTTTTTTATAAATAAAAAGCAATGCTAAAGAAGTAAAGGATTTGGGTTTCAGACGGCTTGAACATCGCCCAATCCCTAAGTGTGTGACCACAAGT
The DNA here is from genome assembly GCA_029286785.1 of Meandrusa payeni. Classification (NCBI taxonomy): domain Eukaryota; kingdom Metazoa; phylum Arthropoda; class Insecta; order Lepidoptera; family Papilionidae; genus Meandrusa; species Meandrusa payeni. The sequence continues at coordinate 4,629,591 of JAGSMX010000032.1, forward strand.
GATTTCCAAAAGGACCGGTTGTACTCAGCTCGCATTCTACTTTACAACGCCGTTACACCACCTCCTTCGACGTCCTTTGTTGCGCTTGCGGTCCGTCTAATCTGACTGCACCTAATAATCTTGGTTGATAGCGAAAGCTGTCTCTGTCTACACCGCTAAGATTAAAAGTAATTGAGAGCTTAGTTTTTTATTACTTATGTTTGCCCTGATTCCCGAGACATTGCCGAAATTAAAAAAAAATTGTAAACAAGGAAAGAAAAGCAATAATGTATTCAAATAAGATTGTATTATTCCTCTAATTAAGAGGAACGTTACATTTCTTTATTGCGTCTTCTCAGAATTCAAAGTGTATGTCTTAACGGAATATCTTAATTAGATTAACAGACTAACAGACGACCTTAACTCTCTTTGTTAATGTTAAATAAGCTTCTTTCAAATGTCAAGATAATTTATACGAAGATGTTCCTTACAAGTTATCTTTTTAACTCAAGTAACCGAAATATAGTTAGTAATTCGGTATTTAAACATTTTTTATATGATTCATTTTATGTTACAAAATCCACAGTTCATTGTTAACAGTGTAGTTATAAATATAAGTTAAATACGGAGTCAGTAACAGATTTAAATTATGTTAGACTAGATTTGTTTATCTCAGCCCTGTAGTTCTGGGCTCTCAAGAATAAGACTACGGTATCCCCTGCCTGTCGTATAAGGGGACTAAAAGGGGCCTCGGGTTCACTGGGCGACAAGGGTGGGGGCCTTTATCGTCCGCTAAGGTGGACCCGGGAAGAAGGCGACATCAGCTGGGAGGGCGTAACCGTGACGTGCTCTCCTTGAGCACAGTACAGAGGGGCTTCCATTTTAGATCCCGAAGCCACTCGTCATGCACCGAGGAAAGGGCAGGTTTTAGTGGGTAAAAACCCCACATAACTGTCGCCTTCCCCCCAGAAGGCGGGGTATCTTTTTGAAGATTTCCTCCCCGTTAACAAAAAAAAAAGGTTTTGTTTTTCGTGTGAAAGTCCTAACATCACTGTGGGATATAGGTCGTTATTTACTCATTAAATAACTTGTCGCTGTAAACTAAAGTCTGCAAACATGGATGTATTGGATAGATCCCTTCAATATTAACAGTTAACCGTTTTAGCCTAAATTTAATCTTCGATAGAGGATTGTATAAACTTCGTCGGTATTAGAAATCTAGAACCCATTGCGGCGAGATTAAACACTTCTTGACTCTAATCCAATCGTTGGCTTACTCTAAGTATCGGATTAAATTATTCTGTCGATATTGATACACAGATTTACGTAAGTATGCTTGGGGATTGGAAAAACGACTTGCGATCTGATGACTTGAGATTTAAATCCCATTGTTATACATTAATTGACATACACACACCACAAACCTATTTAAAAGGTCACAAATATTCCTCTTATATAATGCTATACAATGATGAAGTAGCGGAAAGGATTCTATGACTGGTATTAATGATATGACGTCTGTTGGAAGTTGTCATTCGTTGGCTGATTCTCATTAACTCACTTTTGAGGTTTTATAAAATCTTAATCTATATATCGACGCTGGAAAACCAAAACGTAGTAACCTACAAAAATGAAATTGTTCACCAGAGACGAAAAACATTTAAATTTTTATAAAAAAAGTTATAACCTTCGCTGTCGTTTTTGGACACAATATTTATTATTTTTGCTAAATAAGTATTGTACCACGGCATTAACCCTAGAGTTTTCCTAAAAGAAAATCGTTTTACGGTACAAAAAAAAAGAGAAGTGTCAATGTTGACAATCCTAAATTCGCTATTTTTCATCTAATTGTTACAAGACATATATCATTCGCTACGTCTTTTTTTCTGATTCCAACGACGTAAAAAGTGAAAATGGTCATATGTGTCACTTACTACGTTATTGCTTTCCAGCGTCGACAATATATGTATATATATTGTCCTTGACCTTAAAATAATAATAATAATAAAGCCTTTTATTTTTTTCTACAAATTCCAAGTGATAATATAAAAAGAACATCTACAAAATTAAATTAATTTTATAATTAAGTTAAATACTAACATTATTAATAATAATGTTAGTATTTAACTTATATTATATATTAGTAGTGTTAGTTGCACTGGTGCAGATATGGACCCCTCTTCTGGGCTCTCAAGAATAAGACTACGGTATCCCCTGCCTGTCGTAGAAGGCGACTAAAAGGGGCCTCGGGTTCACTGGACGACAAGGGTGGGGACCTTTGTCGTCCGCTAAGGTGGACCCGGGAAGAAGGCAACATCGGCTGGCCCGTGTCGCCATGCACTGCGAGGGCATTGGGGGGGAGGGAGTAACCTCCCCCTGTGAAGTGCTCTCCTTGAGTACAGAGCAGAGGGGCTCCGGTGCGTTCCACTGGAGATCCCGGAGCCCCTCACCATGCACCGAGGAAGGGCCACCGGGGAGGTTTTAGTGGGTAAAAACCCCACATAACCGACGCCTTCCCCCCCGAAGGCGTGGTATCTTTTTGAAGATTTCCTCTTCGTTAACAAAAAAAAAAGATATGGACCCCTTTTTGGGTGAAGACCTCCTCCATATTTTTCCAGGCACTTCTATTCCTGCATATGTTGATCCACTCCTTCCCTGCTGATTCGGTAATATCATCAGCCCACCGTTTGAATGGTCTGCCAACATTTCTTATCCCCTCTGGCCCCTTCCATCTTGTCGCTGAAATTGTCCACCGAGAGTCGGAAAACCGTGATATGTGTCCTTAAAATAATAAACAGATAAAAGAATCATCTAATTTGGTGCAGTAGTTCGTAAGTTATGCCCGTACAAGACACAACATTCATTTTTAAATATAAAGATCTTATAGAGTTTAGTGTCTGAATCTCTTGTGTCTGTGTCTCTTAGAATTATGATGATGCATAAATGATTATTATTATAATCATCTCATTATTTTGTAGCATTTTTTTTTGACGAACTACACAGATTGGCCAGAGAAGCTGGCCTTCACTGCTTCACCGGATTGAGAGGTGGCATAGCTCTTCGGTCGCTTAGCCTGAACCTCTATCGCTAGTAACTCGACACAAGGGTCCCCCGGTGGGGGGTAACCTCGGCTTGGACGGTTACTATGTTACGCTTAAGCATTCCGATCCGAGGGCGCCCGAGAGGGCCGAACCACGACTCGGTCGGTTGCTATTTCGCGGATAATCTAAGGGACATTCGAAAAGCTTGTATAGCGTATATATATAAAATAGCGTTTACAATTTCCATGCTAAACAAAAGGGATCAGAGAGTGAGCCGGTATTGTTCTAGGGAAGCAGTTTTAAATTGAATCGATGTTTACTTAGTATGGATTTAGAAGTGATTGTGAAGCTTCGGATGGTGGATCAGACCATTTTCATCTCGGAACAAACTGATGTTGATCTCTCTTTTATAACGCGGATGGGGCGCTCGAGTAATTGGATGTCGGCTGCCTTATTTATTTAATCTTTATTTGCCCACAACAAAGGAGTAGAATAGACAGATTTAACGCCAAGAGGCATTCTCTGCCAGTCTTAGGATTGTGTAAAAAAAGTTACGGGTGCAAGCTTAGATAATAAAAAGTTAAAACTAAATAATATATAAATATACATACATGCTTGTACATATAAATAAATTAAACACATAATCATAACAATTATATGTAACAATAAATGCACCGGCGCAAGGTGGCCAGCATTTCGGTATTTTTACAGATTACATTTTGGAGAGCACAGGAATTACACGAGTTAATTCCCCATCCCGGGAATGCGGAATCTACCGACAGCCTACAGTTACTAGGAATCGAACTGTCTGCGAATCTTAGCTACGGGCGGTTCATCGAATCCAAAGCGAAGGTAGCTGCTAGGAAGCTTGGAGTCCTATCAAAGGTACGGCGGTACTTCACACCGGGACGAGTTTTGACTTTGTATAAAGCATAGATCCGGCCATGTGTGGAGTACTGTTGTCATATCTGGGCAGGTGCAGCCAAATACCAACTCGGGGCACTGGATTCCATGGAGAGGCGGGCCAAAAGTTGATAAGTGACCAAGATCTAAGACCTAGATAGTCTTGAGCACAGGCGCAAGGTGGCCAGCATTTCGGTATTTTTACAGATTACATTTTGGAGAGCACAGGAATTACACGAGTTAATTCCCTTCAGTCGTTTAGACATTCAGCGGGTCTCCACCCTTTCATAGTCAATGTTCCGCGCATCCGTGTGAATTGATTTGAGTCATCGTTCATCGTGCGTACAGCAAAGGAGTGGAACAAGTTGCCGACGTCAGTCTTTCCAGTAGAGTTTTCAGTAGAGTGAATAGGCACTTACTTAACTAGCGCGTACCATCTTTCGACTATATCACCACTTAACATCAGTTGAGATCGTGGTCAAGCACTAGTTTACACCCCATAAAAAAATAGATCCACACCACGTATCGATTTGGCTCACGAGGTGACCGCAATGTGACATGTCGATTCGAAGATCATTATCCTGGGCTGGGTCAAGCGTCAGATATAGAAGACGGTACTCCTGAACACGGCACATATCTCAGGATCACCCCCATCAATGAAAGATAACGCCCCAACAGTCTTCTAAGCTAAGCAGGATTCATAACAGAAGGTTGTTTGTCGATCTAATTAAGATAAAACAATTCTTTGTACTCGATACTTCGACTTTCAACAAAGAAAAATAAACCAAAGGCTTAGTTCTCTCTTTAATGAGTGAACTAATTACAGTCTACTTAGATGTATAATATCAGAGATTCCCCTTTCTTTGAAATTAAAAGTTACTTCTCTGATTATCTCGCGTTTTATTAATAAATTTTTATTAACGTAGTAATCTTAGTCCATTGTTCTGTTGTTATACACGTATTTTGGATTAATAAGCGCAATGAAGCTGTCTGACATAACAATATCTTAAATAAATTGATGATAGCGAGTGGCATTCACAAAAAATGTAGCGTTACGGTCGTGGTCGGTCGCTTGAGCCGAGAGTGACCGATCCTTCGCGATCGATGTACTGCGTTTCTGAATGTGTGTGAGCGAGAGCGCGGCATGAGAGAGAGATGAAATATTACGAAATAGAATTATTCAGAACCTAACCAAATTCTCATCAAACTACCTTTGAAGTACATTTGGAATAAAAAATAAATCATCGCAATCGGTTGGCGTGATATTGAGTAATTTGCCCATTTGTCTTTCTATATATAATATATGTATCCCACTGCTGGGCCTTCTCTGTAAAGAGAGTATAAGGGCATAGTCTGCCACGCGACCCTAGTGAATTAGCTGACTGCACATGTCTTAGGAAAATTTTATAGGTTTCCTCACGATGTTTTCCTTCACCGCCGAGCGCGTGGTAAAACAGCACATTAAATTGCAACAACAAATTTATTGGTGCTCGGGTTGCTAGTGTACTATGCAACTTGAGCCAACCGTTCGGACGCTGAGCTACCACGGCAGTCGCGCACATACTTAATTCACTTATTGACTTATTTGGTTTTTGACTTATGTTTGAATGCCATTGTCACAAATGGACTAAATTAGCTTAACATAATTGAGGACTACACTGGAAGCATCAGCTTTCGAATATAAGAAGAACCATTCAAATCGGTTCATCCAGTCCAAAGTTATGAGGTAATAATAAAAAGACATACAAACGAATTGAGAACCGCCTTCTTTTTTTGAAGTCGGTTAGGTAAACTTGTAGCAATTTCGTAGCAGTAGTAGTAGAACTTGCATTTCATTAAAGTGTTTGAGGCTTTGAAGACGGGTCGCAGAGAGATGGGAATTTTTAATTTCGCCCGAGATGGGAAATGTCCGCGTATGTTCACATCCAACAATGTAATATTTCAAATTTGACGCCAGATCTCCGCGCCGTCGTCTTCACGAACAATTGTTGCTGTGTAACTCGTATTGCAATTTATTCCGACCAGTTGTATTTTAGCTTGAAATATTCTACTGCGAAGAAAACATCGTGAGGAAATTTTCTAAGACTTGTGTTGTCACTAACGGCGCTTGGCGCCATTATACTCTGTTACCGAGGAGGTCTGTGCCCAACAGTGCGACGTTTTTCATTGATTCATTTAATCTCTATTAGCATAAATTAGAAGTGAATAAAAAAGTGTACCAAAAGGCATACTTAATGCCAAAAAGCATAAGTATGTATAAGCTAGGGAAGAAAAACAATGCAAAAGCAAAATAATTATATGTAACAATAAATGGACACATATAAAACTACATAGATCTGGATAGACTGGAAGTTTTTTAAGCTTAAGATAAATCTCCCTTCCCTGGAGGGCGATTATCTGAATACCATTTTATTTACAATAAAATGGTAACTATTCAACTAATAATAGCGCCATCTATCTAAACTAGCTGACACTAAAAATCTTACGCTTTTATTTAACGTTAAGGACGTCTTTGCCGACTAGGGTACACCTCCGCAACGCCCCATAAGGAACATTGTTCCAAAATACTTGACTATGTCTTCTTAAGTTTTATGACCAGTTATTGCGTCACTTCCGGCTTTCATACGAAATAAAAAGTAATGAAAAGAGAAACAATCAAATGTCAGTGCTTCCTGTAGTCGTCTTTTGTAGCTAAAGATAAAGATAAAAGAGTCGTTCAGTATAAATATTATTACAATGTGCAGATCGGAATCCGCTCCGATAACATAATCAGAGTAACAACGTCAACGGATCAACTCGTTGTGGGGCCACGAAATTTGCGGTAATTGATTTTTTATATTTTAAATATGCAGTAAAAAGTTGGACAGCTTAGATGCTCCACTTTTAATAAAGGATTTGATGGTCAATGGTTCGATTCCCACGTTGAATAGTGCTAACGACTTTTGCATCTATTAGTATTAAAATTACATAAAAAATCAAAAGCTAAAAATTGTGCTTGCTAAATAGCGATGGGCTCACTTTCTGTGACACATGGGGATAGATTCAATGTAAAAATTTATATACGTGTGTTTGCGCCAACAATATTAAAGACGTCGATGTCAAAAAGCTTGGTTTGAGGTCCTATATTAGTTTTGTTGGCGTAGGACCTTGGATTCTCCAGCCCTGTAGTTCTGCGCTCGCAGAATAAGGTTACGGCATCCCCTGCCTGACGTGGAAGGCGACTAAAAGCGGTCTCGGGTTCACTCAGCGACAAGGGTGGGCGCCTTCGTCATCCGCGAGACGTTCTCCGAGATCATAGTGCGGAGAGACTCCGGTGTTTTCCACTAGTGATCCCGGAGCCAAGCATCAAGGAAGGACCATCGGGGGGTTTTATTGGGTAAGAATCCCTTCATAAAAAAGGACCTTGGGTTCTGATGATGTACTAGGGAACTTCTAAAAATAACATGGAAAAATACTTGTCGATTGAGATATTGATTGTGAAATATGACAAGTCGTTGTTTACTCGTAAATATACTTGTTAACAAAGTAAACTTGATGATTACTATAAGTTAAGTGGCGATGCAGTGACTGCTGTAAAGGAATTCACACAGCATTCAGACGGAAATACTGACGCCGGTATATTGTTTCACACCATCGCAGTGCGTATTAAGCCAGGAGGAATAACGCTTTGTCCGGGTACGAGGAATATTCACAATGAAGGGGTGGAGGGGCTCTTCATATGTCTAGACGTTCGATGGCGCGAAGGGTGCGCCCCTCCTTGAATCGTGTAACGTTTGGAAAAAGGGGTATTTATTTGAGAAAAATGGTAACAAACTTCGACTCGAAAATCAGACTTCATCAATAGAGATTACATAACAGTTTAGGAAACCCTTGAGGAAGCTTTCGTGTTTATTAAACATAGTAGTAGGTACCAATCGCTATCCGCTTATCAACCGACTTCAAAAAGGAGGAAGTTGTCTTTCACTTCTATGCACTTGTATGTTTTTTTTATGTTTGTTACCTCATAACTTTCTTAACTTATTTGTTTGAGTAAAGCTACCGGTCTTTTTCATTTATTCTTTTAAGTAAAGCTATCGGTCTTTTCCATAAATTGATCTGAGCAAAGCTATCGGTCTTTTCCATATATTGGTCTGAGCAAAGCTATTGGTCTTTTTCGTATATTGGTTTGAACAAGGCTATCGGTATTTTTCATATATTAGTTTTAGTAAAGCTATGGATCTTTTCATATATTGGTTGAAGCAAGTTATTGGTCTTGTTTAAATATTGATTTGAGCAAAGGTATCGGCAAAGTTATGTGGTAACAAACACTGAAAAGTATATAGAAAACATGCTTAAAAAAATACTTAATAGAATTTACCAATGGGCGATGGTGATCAATTAAGATCAGGTAAGCCGTAAGCTCGTTTTCCCCTGTTCCTATATAAAAATTAACAATGTGTGTTGTGGCCCAACTAGTTTCGTGAAATCATCGGGTCCGCTCCAGAAATGAGGGTTAGCTGGGAATGGTTATGTGTTCTATGTGAAGTGAAGAGAATATTAGCACCCAGAAGTGTTCCCTAGACAATAGAAATAAACGGGTACGTGATCTAAAATTGAAGGTGGATTGACTTTTTATTACTGGTAATAAGATTAAACACAACATAGTATTTCTTATTTATTGTTTATTTATTTATAACTAACGTACCCAGCCCGCTTCGTTGGACTAGATTTTGATTTATTTTATTTAAATAATAAACTTACATAATAAAATATTTAATCTAACTCTCACAATATATTAAATTATTCATTTCTCTCCGTATTCATTCTCTTCTTTTGTCTTCTCGAGCGGGTGAACATATCAGTAAATACAAAATTCTTAAGCCAGTTCAAAAAAAGGATCCGATTGTCACCAACCAATTTACAGCTAAAGTACACTTTACAAGATTACTCGGCAGGTCAATCTGATGATTCCCTGAAAGTTTCATTGAAATCGGTCCAGCCGTTTCGGAGCCTATATGGAACATACCCACACACTTTCTCTATATATATATATATATATATATATAGATTGGTCAACCAATAGCATATACATACACAGATACACATACGGAAACATTATAGAACATATTTGGGACTTAATGTTATGAATAAACCGATTACGGGCTAACACAGCATTCGTAGATAATAATTATCTATATAAAACAGTTTGTGTGTGTGTACTTAGATACACATGAGAAGTTACACTTTTTTCTCAACAAAACCAAGAAGGTTGTGATGGGGTTTTGTTGAGAAAAATGCTGCGCTCCACGTAATCTCAAGTTTGTAAAATAAATAATCAATAAATAATATAATTTTTTAAGTACAAATCAACTTGCTTTTAATTTGTGTTCAGTGTATGGCGATAGGCTCACCACCTGTCATGTGTGGGACCTTATAAGTTTCAAAAAACGCACTGCGAAACCTGTCCCTATCTACCTACCTAGGTTACAATGACGTGATAGCATATTGTATAGATTCTTTTTTTTATTTATGCGTATAAACTAGCGCTTGACCATGATCCCACCTGGTGTTAAGTGGTGATATAGTCGAAAGATGGTACGCGCTAGTTTATTAAGTGCCTATTCACTCTACTCTTGATGCCACCCATGTTGTACTTGGACGGAAAGACCGGGGCCGGCAACTTATTCCACTCCTTTGCAGTACGCATGATGAACGATGACTCAAATCGCTCGGATCGCGTTCGGATGCGCGGAACATCGACTATAAAAGGGTGGAGACCCGCCGAGTGTCTAAACGTCCGAAGGTAGAATGAGGATGGGGGAATTAACTCGTGTAATTCCTGTGCTCACTCTCCAAAATGTAATCTGTAAAACACCGAAAGGCTGGCCACCTTGCGCCTGTGCTTCATGATTCATAAAACAAATAACAGAGAAAGTTCAATTGTTTCTCTCAACAATCATTGCGGTGTAATTATTTGGAAATAATTGAAATAAAAAAAACCGCTATTGGCCAATAGCAGTTATAGTTGCAATTAAAACGATTCTTTTCCAATAAACTGTTTCTGCGTGTATTGTGGGGTTTAAACGTATTGAAATAGAGTTCTATTTCCCATAATCGATAACCTATAAAAGTAACGGTTCATGTTATACAATTTTTTCTCTTTCGTGTAAAAAAACGAATAGATGTGCAAAAACACCTTTAAGGAAACTGTTTTAGAGGTGAGGTAATTTTTTATTGAACACTCAATAAGTTTGTCATCGACTAAACATCTGAATGAACATATTTAAACGATAAAGAGTGGTTTTCAAATGACGTCGAAACAATTAAGGTCCATTTTAGTAAAACCGTTTTGCGGTGAAACGACCGTGAAATGAGTTGATTGATTTACTTGTTTCGGTTTGTGATTTAGATAACCTCAACTGGTCGCTGAGAATTTAAGCAATTTTAACCGACTTAAAAAAAGAGGAGGCTCTCAAGGCCCTTCGAAGGATGTTAAGATTACACGGCTTACCGAAATCTGCCGTCGTCGATGGCGTTTTTGAACAGGGAGCAGAAGGCGATAGACCACGCCAATCAAGTAAAGGCGTTGACGACATCTGCGAAGGCGAAGTGTTGAAGCTTTAAGCAATCTCTTTTATAAACGGAGCAAATATAACAAATAAAATTCCAAATAAAAAGGCACGGACGATCAGTCCGTGGAAAAGCAGTCAAAATAAAAAAATAAAAAAATATGCCGTCAAAGAGCCCTCAGCTTCTTTGGATACATTATTTCGTTTTCAAAGCTTGTAAACGGAGTATAGCGCGTGCACGACCTTGTAGTCCTGGGCACAGCTGAAATCAGCGCTGTTGCATCCTTGCGACAACATATGCTGAGACGGTGTCCAATGTTGGCATCATATCCATAGTTGGCCATATATCCTATTTTTCCGTTCTCTTATTGTTCCGTTAGTGAGAGTGTAAGAGGGCCGAACCACGACTCGGTCGGTTGCTATTTTACGGATAATCTAAGGGACATCCAAAAGCTAAACTAACTTTGATTGCCACTTCGGGAAGCGTTGGCGCTAGGAGAACTGAAATCTAGTCTATCTATGAAACTTGAGGCGACCACTCGGCCACTGAGCTATTACGGCCCGGGGATCGCCTAGATCTCTCAACTAGTGTAGCTCTTCATTTGGGCTGGAACACAGCTAGCACGGTGTTGTACGCAATGTAATTTGAAATAAATGGTGCCGAGCATTAAACCCGTTGTCCAACTCAAAACGAGTTCGGCCCGGTTTAAATAATCCGTGTCAACGCTTCGACGTTTAACTTAAACGTAATTAACGGTATTTCTTCCTTTTGAAAGCGTAACTTTGTTAAATACCAACGTTATATTATACTAATCTACTTGCTGAGTCTCTAGCATTTTATAAAAACTTGGTAACACAGTATTGTTACTTAATATCGGACCTATGAATACAATCTGTGCTATACAGTGTGTTTCGGCAATCAACGGACCATTTAACAATATTTCCTAACGAGATCAACGTTAAATACTAATCGCTAGCGGTGTTTCCGAACCTGAACGATTTAATTTTTAAATTTTAGTACTTAGTGTCGCCACATGGAAGCAACACTAAGTTAAAAGTTAGGCCTTCTCTGTAAAGAGAGTATAAGGGCATAGTCCGCCACGCGGCCCTAGTGCGGATTGGCAAACTTCACATGCCATAGAAAAATTGTAGGTAATGTAGGTTTCCTCACGATGTTTTCCTTCACCGCCGAGCGCGTGGTAAATCAGCACATAAAATTGCTGCAAACAAATTTATTGGTACCGGCACCGGGGATCGAACTCGGGTTGCTAGCGTACTACGCAACTTGAGCCAACCGCACGGACACTGCTTACTGAGCTACCACGGCTTGAGCACACTAAGTACACTAAGTACTAAAATGTAATGAAAAATACTGTATTATCCAAGTTTACGTAAGATATCCTTTTTCGTTTAACTTTATGTTTTTTAATGAAATATAAATAAATTATTAAAACTATTTTATTTTATTTTAAGGATAGTTAATTGTGTATCGTGCACAATTTATTTCAGTTAGCTAGCGTCTTTATCTTCCGAGATATTCAAACTTTCTTAACCGACCCTTTATTTTTGCTCACGGCTATATGTCAATCAACAAGCATACTTCCATTTTAATTTTTAGGAGTATCCTGGTATTTCTGCGGAATCCAAGGCACTATACCAACTAATGGGATGGACGGATCCGGTGCGGGTTATGGTGGATGCTCCTCTCGACAAATGTGCACGATTGACGGCCAGCAGGCGGAGGTGGCGAGACGTCGTGTGGCGGGCGCTATCTGCTACCCATCGGATGATGATGGATGGCACTCGGACAAGAGTGAGGCGACCAAGTAGAAGTATACCAACTAAATTAATATGGGACCTAATTGAATTTGACATTCAAACAAGAAAAATACAAAGGCGATACACAGCTTATGAACTATGAACGGCGATATGAACCTCTTCCTTTTTGGAGTCAGATAAAAAAAGCAACATAATTGAATTTAACAATGTACCTAGCTACGTAGCACTCCGTAGCAAATGTAGCAGTAGTTATAGGAAGCTCGCACACGTGTTTTCCCCGCCATGTTGTTTTAATAAAACTGCGACAAGTTTTAATTTCGCCTTTGCATCGCATAGTTAGCCGGATATGAAATTCCTGCGGTCACTATTAAGCTTTATTTACCCGGCTTATGAGCGTACTGCGGATAACGTTTATTCGTGTTATGATTAACCTAGAATGTTCTTAGACACAAAAAGCAAAAGCTAATCGGATCGTCATAAGGATGAAGAGAAAAAAAAAAAATATTTAGAAATAATACCTTTATTTAAGTGCCAATAGCCAAATAGCTTAGGGTACGGTCTGCGAATCGTAAGGTTCGGATTCACCGTTCGACTACTGACGTGAACCATCTCCTAGCACAACCTTAAGCTTATTTGGAATGGTTAACGAGAATGTTAGTAATATTTCTGAAAATACAAAGAAAAATTGCTAGCTTTCTTTTAAAAAAAATGGAAAGTGAAAAAGCGTCAATAGGTTTAGGGTACAGTGGGTTGTGCATTCCACCATTCGACTATTGACCTGAATCACAACACTTGAACAAGAATGTTGGTAATAAAAAATCATGTAGGAATGAAGTTGGTGATTTTTTTGACGAACTACACAGATTGGCCATAGAAGCTGGCCTTGACTGCTTCACCGTATTGAGAGGTGGCATAGCTCTTAGGTCGCTTAGCCTGAACCTCTATCGCTATTTACTCGACACAAGGGTCCCCCGGTGAGGGGTAACCTCGGCTTGGACGGTTACTATGTTACGCGTAAGAATTCCGATCCGAGGGCAGGACCTTGACTGGGTCGGTAGCTATTTCACGGATAATCTGAGGGACATTCAAAAGCTAAACTAACTTTGAGTGCCACTTCGGGAAGCGTTGGCGCTGGGAGAAGAAGTGGCCGAAGAAACTCCAGCAACGCTTCTAACATCTAAGGGGTGGAAGTTGGTGGATGATGTGCACTACATAATGCTGGAATGTGCTAAACATGAAGCGGAAAGAAAGTCATTAATAGATAGTCTAAACTGAGTAAGTAACATGTGGGTGTTTTCTTAATGTTGCTGTCTGACCCGACCTCAGAGGGAGCGAGCAAGCCACCAGGCTATGGCCATACAACATTGATGATTTTCTTTCTCGCTTCATGCGACTGATGTGTGTGTGTGTAGGTTAGGGTATGATGGGGCTGACATGCCTAAAAGGGCAAAAGTCCCCAATAAATAAAGAAAAAAAAGAAAAAAAGGATTGAAGATTCTTCGGATAAGATTGAGGCAACACGGTTAATACCACATATATAATACGACACCAGAGTTAACACTAACTTGGTGCATTATTGCCCGATAAATAGACTGGTGAGAAATTATAATACTTTAAAAAAATGAGAAATCATAATTCTAGTGTTACCAGTTCAAGATATTGTCAAGAATTTGCCTTGGATATTTTTTCAAATAAATTCAATAATTTTAAAATATACATACAAAAGTCAGTTTATAATATATTTATCGAATAAACCAAACACAAATAAACTATCCAACTAATTTCTTAATTCTTATTTAATCTGATCAATAACCTCCTACTTTAAAGTTGGTTAAATAAAAAGCATCTTTTTTTTGACGGGGAGGAAATCTTCACAAAGATACCCCGCCTTCTGGGGGGAAGGCGGCGGTTTTGTGGGGTTCTTACCCACTAAAACCTCCCCGGTGGCCCTTTCCTCGGTGCATGACGAGGGGCTCCGGGATCTCACGTGGAACGCACCGGAGCCCCTCTGCACTGTGCTCAAGGAGAGCACGTCCCGGGGGGGAGGTTATTCCCTCCCCCCCTGTGCCCTTGCAGCGCAAGGCGACACGAGCCAGCCGCTGTCGCCTTCTTCCCGGGTCCACCATGGTGGACGACTCAGGCCCCCACCCTTGTCGCCCAGTGAACCCGAGGCCCCTTTTAGTCGCCTTCTACGACAGGCAGGGGATACCGTAGTCTTATTCTTGAGAGCCCAGAACTTCAGGGCTGAAATAAAAAGTAGCCTAAGTTAACCCATCAGTTATCTCCCAGTGAAAGTCCCGTCAAAATCGGGCCAGCCGTTCCAGGGATTAGCGGCAACAAACAGACGGATAAAAATGTTATTTTGGTATTTGTACCATATGCACATTCATAATTATGCATGTAGTAATTTTGATGTTAAAAACAGACATTCCAATTTTATTTATAAGTATAGATGTAATACTAATTTTATTTTTTTATCTTGGTGTGTATGTCGTGAAACTTGTGGCGGAACTTGTAAATAAACACAAAACTAAATAATTTTGAGATAGGAATGTTAAACAAAAACGAGTTGGTCAGTTTAGTCGGTAAGTTTTAGAAATTCTGCAGTATATCTTGTTAAAATATTCACCCTGTGCATATGAATTTCAAAGGTCAACAGATATGAAACTCTCGCGGACATTAAGGTTTATTTTGGCCTTAAATTCTGCATACTCCAATATTTTATGAGCGTTTTGTTTGCTAACTATGTTGCACAAGAACCGAGCATTACGAACGGGCGAAGTGGAAACGGTTAACCAAGCTTTATAAAAATCATTTTGCGAAATGACTGCTTTAGTGAAATAACACATATAAATTTTATTCATTTATTATTTAATTTTATAATTAAAAAAAACAATATATTTTTTTACAAATGTTCTTTTGTTTTGTTTGATTTTTTTAATGATGAACTACACAGATTGGCCAGAGAAACTGGCCTTGACTGCTACACCGGATTGAGAGGTGGCTTAGCTCTTAGGTCGCTTAACCTGAACCTCTGTAGCTAGTAACTCAACACAAGGGTCCCTCCGGTGAGGGGTAGCCTCGGCTTGGACGGTTACTATGTTACACGTAAGCATTCCCATCCGAGGGCGCCCGAGATAGCCGAGCCACGACTCGGTCGACATTCAAAAGCTAAACTAACTTCGACAGGGCACCTCAACGACCGGCCACCTCAACGACCGGCCGGTCCCGGCAAAGACCGGACTTCTACCTCCAAAGGGGACTTCTCCGGCAAATAGAGAGAGAGAGAGAGAGAGAGATTAGTGGGATCAGGTACCCAGTCGGCTCCTGCGCACCCCGACTTGCCGCCTGCGGATAAGCGATTCGCCTGATCTAATATTGTTTAACAATTGTATGTTTTTAAGTACATGAAATCATTTGTTAATAATTTCTGTATGGCGACGCTCTATCTACCCCATTTAAAAGGACGTTGGAACCATTAATACTGAACCTAACTGAAAGTAACTTCGAACTATTAGTCTTACAGTTGTAAGGGAAAATAAGCTTAAAGGTTGTTATTATAAGAGTAATTTTCCTCTACAGAAATAACCAATCTCGTATCAATCATTTTAGAATGCATCCAAGCGTGATTAATACAAAATATGAACAACATATTATTGCTGAACTGCATGAATTCTCGCAGAATATTAAATGATACTGTGAAATATGAATTCTACATTTAGACTTGCATTGGTTTTACATATAACAGACTTGCTTATAATGTTATGTGTTGACGTTGTAATGGTTATGATTATGAAATTCGTGCTCCGTTCTGTAGTCGATATATTTAGATTGTACAAGTGTATTTACGAGTTAAAACAAAATCGAATCAAACGTGAACGCCATTACGCGAACGCCTTTCTTCTTCTTACGGAAATAAACTTTAGTATCATATATTATGAAATTCTAGTCCCTATATAATCTTTCTTGTTTCACATTCGTTCTTGTTGTCGTTGTATACGACTTAGGAATTTCCTGATATATCTTCCGAACCCGAACCCTAAATATATGTATTTAAATCAGAATGTGTGTGGGTTTGATCTGTATAGGCTCCGAAACGGCTGGACCGATTTCAATCGAAATTTTCAGGGAATCTTCAGATTGACCTGGCGAGTAATCCTGTAAAGTTTATTGACGATCGGAGCACTCTCTTTTTGAACTGTGAAACAAACCAAAACCATACTTTTATTTCTGACATTAAATTGAGTCCGATATGATTTGTATAAATAACAAAAATGATATTGTATTTACTACTATGTACATAGGTAATGATCTTCACCCGCTCGAGAAGAGAATAGAAGAGAATGAAACAGCTAATTTATTTTTCCCGGCAACGGGGATCGATCTCGGATTGCTGGCGTATTATGCAACTTGAGAAAACCGCCCGGACACTAAACTACCACGGCTCTCTCGTTCATGCTTAGGTAATTTCACTTACAGGTTTTATTTGTCCAAGGAACCCTAAAACTCACAATTTCTAGTAACTACAGTTAATATATAAAAGAAATGAATCTCGTTATACGGAACTGTAGAGCACAAAGGAGAATTGGATTGAGCAGATCTGAATGTCGAACAATTTCAAAACGAATAAGATTTGATCCACATTACTTTGTTAAAAATATATCTTCAATGGAAGTATATCCAAAATGCAATGCAAAATTTATTCGGCATATGCGCTCCAAATTCAGATTAAGTAAGGACAGCTATGATCAAGCATGTTCTAGACTTCACCTTCTTCCATTACACACTCGTCGGCGCATAGCGGATATCGTATCATTATCAAATATTGCTCAAAGTCGCATGGATTGTCCTGAACTACTTAACAAGCTACACTTCTCTATCCCTTCTCGTAGTCTGCGATTCAAGTGTCCATTATGCCATTCATGCCTGGTAATGCAAACTATATGCTTAATAGCTATTTTATCACAGCATGTAATGAATTCAACAACCTTTGTAAGAAATTCAATAATGTCGACCTATTTCACGTCAGTGATGCCTCAGTACGTAAGCTTTTTATAAGTATATTTAGTGAAATTTTGTCTGCGGGACCTTGATACTCTTGTCCAATATTGTGTTACCTAAGTTTGCGTATCTTTAGTGTTTTTTTTCCCTAACTTATTTGTGAAAACTTGTTATCTGCTAATCTAGTGATATATTTGTAAATTATATAAGAAGCATTGAATAGCTGTAAGTTTTCCTGTATCAAATAAATAAATAAATAAATATAATATAGCTTTTATTTCTACTCTGTACTGTACTCTAGAATAGAAACGTACTTACTTCAAGTTGCAGTGTTGTCATAGTAAGTGGAAATATTGCAAGACTTTTCCCCAATTCTTTAAGCAGGCATCTTGATGGTTTTTCGAGACTGCCACCAAACATTCTAACAAACTTCTTGTAAGTGCCGCCACTTATAATCCTTTCTGTACTGAATTCAGTCACGTCGAGACACGTTCTTGACGATCTGGACGACGCGATTACCATAGCACAGGCTAGATCTTTAGAAATCCACAAAACGTCCATTCGCGACCGTCGGAGGTTGCGAATAACACTCGCGCGTTACCGCTATTTTATGGACAGGCTCCACCTCTTAGTTGTTAGGAGCATTGCTGGAGTTTCTTCGGCCCCTTCTTCGTAAACGCTTCCCGAAGTGGCACTTAGTGGTAAGTTTTTGAATGTCCCTTAGACTATGCGTGAAATAGCAACCGACCGAGTCGTGGTTCGGCCCTCTCGTACGCCCTCGGATCGGAATGCTTACACGTAACATAGTAACCGTCCAAGCTTAGGTTACCCCTCATCGGGGAGACCCTTGTGACGAGTTACTAGCTAATGGTAGTTCAGGCTAGGCGACCTGAGAGCTATGCCACCTCTCAATCCGGTGAAACAGTCAAGGTCAACCTTTGTGACCAACTGTGTAGTTCGTCCTAAAGGAAATCCTCCATTAATTTATATTTAAACCAAACACTTAAAATGTTAGTTAAAGTTACAGCCTCTATATATATGGCTCATTGTTGGGGACATGCTTTCTCAGCGGTAATAACTTAATTTAATGGGAGCAAGGGCGGATATATGTTTTTTTTATGACGAACTACACAGATTGGCTAGAGAAGCTGGCCTTGACTGCTTCACCGGATTGAGAGGTGGCACAGCTCTTAGGTCGCTTAGCCTGAACCTCTATTGCTAGTAACTCAACACAAGGGTCCCCCCGGTGGGGGGTAACCTCGGCTTGGACGGTTACTATGTTACGCGTAAGCATTTCAATCCGAGGGCGCCCGGGAGGGCCGAACCACGACTCGGTCCGTTGCTATTTCACGGATCGGATATATGTTTACATATCATAAATTATCCCGGGACTTCAATTCACTAATTAAATATTTTTTGGATCTTAATAATTTATCTCATAAATTTTTTTTATAGTTTTTTTTAATATCATACAAACAAAACAAAAATAAGTCGTTAAGTCTGATGAAATTTTACAGACTTGATACCGACACAATAACTCATGATAAAAAATTCTGAACTTCTTAAAACTCGCGGGGACGGCGGAGTTTTGTCTGCTTGAAGCAAACAATAACATCAGGTAAAAAGTTCGGTCAGTGGAAGTTCCCTCCCTTGAAACTCCAAAACAAGCGTTAAAGAGCCCAATTAGCCCCTTTGGAGTAATTTAACTGTCCACTCGGCAAAAAGTTTTCTATAAAATTTTACAAAGCACAGATTCATTAGATTTCAGATATTTACATTCATGCGATTCTGTGATGAATAAGAAATTAAAAACTGTAACGACGCCTATTCGGATAAGAGAAAGGGCGTTAATAGCAATGTTTTTCCTTGTTTTAGCTCCACTTTGTGCGCCTGGGCTTTCTCCACCTGTATCATGCCCATAATTTATTTACTGTGCTAACTGTTTAACGATCTGTTTTTGAATTTCGTGCCAATTTATGCAGATGCGCTCATCAATATATAGCTGTCTCTCTCTATTATGTAGTGAATTCAAAATGAAACGTGTTTCGTGTGTACGTGTTTTCTTGTTTGAATTTCGTGCCAATTTGTGTAGATGCGCTCACCAATATATATCTATCTCTCTATTCTGTAGTGAATTCAAAATGAAACGTGTTTCGTGTGTACGTGTTTTCTTGTTTGAATTTCGGGCCTATTAGTGCAGATGCTTTCACCAATATAAATGTCTCTCTCTATTCTGTAGTGAACTTCAAAATGAAACGTGTTTCGTGTGTACGTGTTTTCTTGTTTGAATTTCGGGCCTATTTGTGCAGGTGTTTTCACCAATATATAACTGTCTCTCTCTATTCTGTAGTGAACTTCAAAACGAAACGTGTTTCGTGTGTAGGTACCTATTTTCTTGTTTGAATTTCGTGCCAATTTGTGCATTTGCGCGCTCTAATATATAGCTGTCTCTCTCTATTCTGTAACATGAAGCGACCGGTATATTACAGTATTTAGTTATTCAGTTAATAATATGACAGTTTGGTTAGGTTCTGCTTGTTATAGCCCTGTAGTTCTGGGCTCTCAAGAATAAGACTACGGTATCCCCTGCCTGTCGTAGAAGGCGAATAAAAGGGGCCTCGGGTTCCTCGGGCCTTTGTCGTCCGCCAATGTGGACCCGGGAAGAAGGCAACATCGGCTGGCCCGTGTCGCCTTGCACTGCGAGGGCACAGGGAAGAGGCCAGGCACAGGCAAGGCCCCCCGGGAAGTGCTCTCCTTGAGCACAGTGCAGAGGGGCTCCGGTGCGTTCCACTGGAGATCCCGAAGTCCCTTACCATGTACCAAGGAAGGGCCACCCGGGAGGTTTTAGTGGGTTAAAACCCCACATAACCGCCGCCTTCCCCAGAAGACAGGGTATCTTATTTGAAGATTTATTCCTCGTTAACAAAAAAAAATGTTCTGCTTGTTAAATAATAAAAGACTATGGCAACACTAGACGCAGCTCTACAGATTTGCTACGTTGTGTAGCAAACGGAATTTCTTACTAAATGTACTGGCGGCTACGAAGGCAATTGCAATTTCCTCGAATGCAGCTGTTTCCGATCCATTACCCCACTGCCGCTTGTAATTTGGTTAATCATGTGTCTTGGTTCTGTGTTGCCAAGTATCGGCTATGTTGCATGTGCTTGAATAAATAAGAGCTCACAATCGACATAGACTAAAGTGCTCGTCAGAAGTAAAAATAATAGGGGTAACTAAGTAAATGTTTATATATTTGCTTTCATATGTATTAACATAAGTATACGAGCAAAAACAAAACAGACTGCAAACGTTAAACGCTACGCGCCTACGCTCTTTGTATTTCTGAAATATCGTAGGAATATTACGAAATCGAATAAATCAGAAACTACCTAAATTGTCTTCAAATCTTAAAGTAAATGCTTTGTAATAAAAATGAATATTCCTTTATTTGTACCGTACATACTTATTGCTAAAACATGAATGGTTTTCTCATGGATGCCAGTGGCAGAATCGGACCATACGAGAAACACCAGCGCTTAAATGCGAGCCAGCCCCAACAACATTCTGGAAATGATTGCATGTGCACTAGATTGCAAGTATGTTAATCACTGCCTAAGGCTGCACATAGTGTGATATAGTGTCATAGGAATCATTGTAAATATAATATAACAAAGATTTTATTATGTATTTCATTTGTTACTAACATAGTTATTACATGTCCTACTAACAAAAATATGAGCTATGTACGAGTATAATGCTTGAAATAAAGTTATTATTATTATTATTATAAATAAAAAAAAATCAAATCAAAATCGGTTCACCCACTCGAAAGTTATGTGGTAACAAACATAAAAACGTACAGACGAATTGAGGATCTCCTCCTTTTTGAAGTCGGTTAAAAAAGAAAACCTAACAAATACATGCAAAATCAAAAGTGAAGGTACAAAGAAAAATAAAATAAACAACGAGATTGCTCGCGAACGCTTTTAGTAATTTACGAAGTCTATATCCTTTTTCTTCTGGTCTGTATTTTCAGAACCTTCTCCTTTGAAGTCGGTTAAAAGGTCCTTCGCCTGAGGCGGGGTTCTTGCATAAATTAAAAATAACCACACTTTTTTTATTTTTTTTATTATTTAGATTTTAAGTTAATGTTTTCATTAGCGTATTCGTTTTATTATTATTTATTTTAATAACTCTGTAGACTTCTTACAAGAAACAAAAGAAAATATAAAAATAATAATAATTATTATACAAGGTCTTTAGTACAACCTTACTGTGATTCGAACCCTCGACCATGAATTGTAGTAGTCGATCACTTTACCAGTGTGATGCTTCGTTTATATTATCTGGCAACACATGGCACCCAGCGATTGTTATGCATAATAACTACTTCCAATGATATCTCTGTGATTTACCTGAACCTTATTGTATCTTTAATTCATAATTAATAATTTAGTTGTTCATCACATTAACTTGGCATTGTAAACAATAATTTAACTTTATTAGTTTGTAACTTCTAGTTAATTATTGTAAAAAGAACATGGCGAGGACGCGCAGTTGTCACAGCATTCGTTAAAATAATTCCTTGTACAACGTTACGCTGTCTCAATAAAGCGAGTGTACTAGTTATTGGTCCATTTCATTCTACATACAATAACAGTTAATTTACTCCACTAATTTCTCTATTCGCAAAAAGTGAACATGGCAACACACAGCTGCATTGAATCTTCTCGTTTCACTTTACAACAAGTAAGCCGGAGTTGAGGATAAATTTATATCACTTTGATCTCTCTAACATTATAACTTGCGCTAGTACAAAGCCGCAATAACTTCAAGTTATTTGCTCGGCTTAGAATGCCCGTTATCATGTCTCTACAAAGTTTGATTTCTGTGTTTATTCCATGAAATCCATAAATGTTGAAATCTTGCACAATTTAGACCATCCTTTTTTACTTTGTTAACGGGCAGGAAATCTTCAAAAAGATACCCCGCCTTCTGGGGGATGGCTGCGGTTATGTGGGGTTTTTTCCCAGTAAAACCTCCCCGGTGACCCTTCCTCGGTGCATAGTGAGGGGCTCCGGAATCTCCAGAGGAACGCACCGGAGCCTCTCTACATTGTGTTCTTAGGAGAGCACGTCCTGGGTTAATCCCAACCCCCCTGTGACCTCGCAGTGCAAGGCGACATGGGCCAGTCGATATCGCCTTCTTCCCGGGACCACTTCAA
This sequence comes from Meandrusa payeni, assembly GCA_029286785.1. Taxonomy (NCBI): domain Eukaryota; kingdom Metazoa; phylum Arthropoda; class Insecta; order Lepidoptera; family Papilionidae; genus Meandrusa; species Meandrusa payeni. The sequence continues at coordinate 4,652,066 of JAGSMX010000032.1, forward strand.
TGGACGACAAAGGCCCCCACCCTTGTCGCCCAGAGAACCCGAGGCCCCTATTAGTCACCTTCTACGACAGGGAGGGGAACGTAGTCTTATTCTACGAGCCCAGAACTACAGGGCTGTAGTTGGTGCTTCCCGTGTCTACCCGAAAATCAGATTTCGTTTGTGTCGACCCCTGATAATGTAAAAAGAATTGGAAATCTTTGTTCTAAATGACTCTCCCGTCACTATACACATGTAGTATTTGTATTCCTTAGTTATAATATTTGTATCTGTATGTTCGTCGTCCATCGTCCTGTTTGTTCATTTAATTTGTATGGAACGAAGGTTGGATGAAAGAGTTCACTAATTAATGACTTATCGTAAAATGTTACGTATTTCTGTAATTTACTTCTTGTTTCAATTAAATTTTTTTAATTAAGATCTATCAATCAAAACAGCTTCACCGATTGTCGTACCAAACCATTCCGTGTCCGGCCCATCTTAGAAGCCCGTATAATTATCTCTGAGAGCATAAATTACTAATTACGATCGATACGCACATGATAAATTCTGCACGAATCATATTACACGGCCATGCAAATCTTGCCGGGCCGGTTCTAATTAATGCGACCAGTAATTGACGCGTTCACACAGCATCCAACTTACCTAATGAATTCAATGATTGACGTGACGCATGCCTTGTAACGCGCGCGTATCGACTGTGTACTGAATAGTTATGTTACCAAATGTATACACTTGCTTGCAAATAAAGTTGGAAGATACACCCTCTGTGCATCCATGTAAAATGTAAGTTTGTATAATGTTTTTTTATACTTTCTAAGCAAGTGCTTTACTACGATCCCACCTGATGTTAAGTGGAAATGCAGTACTGGATGGTAAGGCGCACTAGCTTAGTAAATGCCTATTCATTCTACTTTTGAGAATACCCACATTGTAATAGGAAGGAAAGATGCGGGCAAACTTTTCCAGTCCCTTGCTGTACTAATAATTAAATACGAAGCAAAGTGCTTCTTTCGGGTTTGAGGGATGTTCACAACAAAAGGATGAAATCCCGCAGTGCGTCTTGAAGTCCGATGGTGGAACGGGGATGGCGGAATTAAATCATGTAGCTCATATTGTTTAATCGTCGTGAATAGCGCCTGTGTCGCATTAGATAGCGATATTGGTTAGTCACCTTTAGAGCAGCAGGCCATGTAAAATATTTTCATTAGTGCACACCCACATTCCAAAAAGCAGGTTAAGAAAACTGCAAACATTACAAAATCACTTCATTCGGAGAGCCACAGGCGCCAGATGGTTCCAAAGAAACATAGACCTCCACAGTGACCTAAAATTGGAAACTATCCCAGAGTTCCTCCAAAAAACGGCCCAACACCACTTCGAATGTGCAGAAAAGCACTCCAACCCCCTGGTGGTAAACACCGTCAATTACACACCAGACCCAAACGCCACTAAACGCAGACGGAGGCCTCGCCACGTACTACTGCAAGCACTAACAAACAACGTCACACCTGCGACCCGACCTCGCTTACAAGCTCGGCGCAATAGGACCACATAGCGCGTACACACTACGACACCCGCGTTTCAGGGCGGTTCTCACCGCCCATAGCAAAACGAAACAGTTGACGATATGCGCAGGAGAGGTCCGAACCTCCTACGACTATCAAGTAGACAACATCCAGTGATAAGAAGAAATTTTCGGCGGCATGGCAGTCAGTAACGTGCAGATTCTAGTACGCTAGGGTAGGGTTAGGGTTTAGTTAGTTATTTATCTAGCTCGCGAACTCAGGTCTTCGCGAGCGCAGAATCCGATGAAGCTGTAAAAGTCGATAGCAATCGACTAGCAGCGACAACATCATTAGATCATTAGTGCACAACAGATGGCGTTATGCCATTTGTTGCAAAAGTTGCCTTCCGGTGTTAAGAGTCGGAAGGATTGATTTGCTGCGACTCTCTTAAAATTCCAAGAGTCCAAGTACATAAAGTACAAATCAGTACAGCGGTTGTCGGTCGTTCAAAGGTCGTCTAAATCAGTCTTCTGCGACTGAAACACATATGCATGTAAGCTTATATTGTATTGTTGTTTATGATTTCTTGAATATTTCATTTATTTTATCTGATCGCTTTTTCCCTTGCCTTTCCTTTATGTAATGCAGACGATATGGCACTGTTAAGTGCTTCGGATTGCGGCATCAGAAAACTGATCCGCATATGTGAAGAATATGCCGAAATACATGGCCTGCAGTACAATGCAAAAAAGTCTGAGGTCATGGTCTTCGAGGATGGGCGAAAAAGTAAGGATAGTTTGCCCCCTATCATACTCGACAGTGAAGTTTTGTGGGCGAAGTATACTCAAATATCGTACAGCGCTCTCCGTGTTCAATATAACAACGCGTTCAGGGTTCTGTTGGGGTTGCCCCGTTTCTGTAGTGCATCGGGGATGTTCGCGGATGCACAGATGTCAATGCGCAAGAGGGTGTGGAGCAGCTCCAACAGCATCCTGAGCATGATTGCTCAAAGGCTTGACTGTGTTTATGTAAACAGATGCTGCGCCGTCTCACATGGGGTAAGGTATTCATAAGCATAGCCTTTAGTATAATATTATATTTCTTTATTTTATATTATAATCAAATAGTTATAATAATAATTTTATATTTTTATCTTATAATTTAGTTTAAGGTTGTTATTTGGTAGTTGTTTGAAGTAGCGATGAGTGTTGGTTACTTTTGAATAAATGAATTATTATTATTATTATTATTATTTATTTAGGCTATAAGGTTAGTTTTATTCACTTGACCTAGTTTTATGTAAAGTACATCTATCATAGGTATTTGTTTATTACGTATAATCAAATTTATTAGCTTCAACATTTTTCAATTGAAAATATAAGATTTGTTTGCAAGCGTTCGCAAACTTCGACATCCCGAGAACCCGATAGTTCCTAAGTTGTTTTTAATTTAACAACTTTCCTCGGAAACACGGTCAAGCGCTCTTTTGAGAACAACTTGGGTCATATACGACTTCTTTGAGGATATTTGCTAATGGAATAAAACTTAGAAATATACTCCTACGTAGGATAATGTTTGAGGATGGTAAAGAAATAAACATTTCCACATATATAGGAGATAGACAGTATATTGAGATATTTTATTTATTTATTAAAAGCAACAAAAATTATAACACCATTACAGATAAACCATTTTGATGTTATGATTTGATGTTAAAAATGAAATGGATGACGTAAGGCTTTATTTTTTTGTGACGGGTGGGGGCTAATGGTATCATTAACAAGATATCATTATGTGAGTTTTTTACCCACTAAAACTCGCATTTGGCCCATCCTCGGTGCATGGTGAGGGGCTGTAGGATCTCAGGACGTCCAGTGAATTGAGAAGAAGGCGACATCAACTGGCCCGTATCGCCTTGCACTGTGATGGCACAGAAGGGGGGGGATTAACCCCCCGGGACGTGCTCTCCTTGAGCACAGCTCAGAGGGGCTCCGGTGCGTTCCTCTGGAGGCTCCTGGCCACCGGGGAGGTTTTAGAGGGTAAAAATCCCACGTAACCGCCGCCTTCCCCTCCAAAAGGCGGGGTATCTTTTTTAAGATTTCCTCCCCGTGAACAAAAAAAAAGTCAGGTCAAAAACGCGCTAAAGGTAAAACGCGATAAAATTCTTACAAATAATTTTATTCAACGTGTATACGTTTTATTGTCCTCAAGTGTACTAGGAGAGTAATTTGTCCAGATTAGTGTCATCTACCTGTCAATAGAGGCGATGCACCTGTGAGCAATGCAGCAATGATGTGACTTCATGAGTGTTAAGTACTAGAATATTTTACACTATACGATTTTATAATCGTGTCGATGTCGTGACTAAAAGAATTTATTAAACCCTCACTTCCTTTTACCCCAAAGAGCTTTCGTTGTATACTTATTTTACCAAGTTTATTTAGTCCCATGTGTCACACACAGACGGTGAACCCATCACTATACACCGGGTACAATTTTTTAGTATTTAGCAATACATTGGTACAAGTCGACTGGGATTGTGGCTGTTACGCACAGACGCCCTCTTTGTATCTCCGTAGGATATTACGTAATAGGATTAATCAGAACCTAACCAAACTCTCATCAATGTACTCTTGAAGTTTTTCCTTTCTAGTAAAAAATGAAAAATCGAAATTGGTTGGCGTGATATTTAGTTTTTCGTCCATTTGTGGCGAACGTACTTAATCCAAATATAAGACTTGTTTGGTTTTCTCATGGATTGCCATTGTCAGAATTGGAATCCAAAATGGGACCACGTGAGAAGCACCAGCGTTTAAACAAAAGATCATTAAAAGCGGTTCATCCAGTTAAAAGTCATGAGGTAAAAAACATAAAAAGACATACAGACTAATTGAGAACTTCCTTTTTTGAAGTCGGTTGAAAAAAGTTCGTAATGCCTACTAGTTATCGACAATGTTTATTTCAATTGATGCATGTCGTATGGTGCTGTTTAATTCTACCCTCATTAATAACCGTTGGTGTAAACCGAAGTCCTGTTACATCGGTCCATCGGATTTGTAGATCCATTTTTATACATCATCCCTGCGTTGTTTGTTAAACAAAAAGTGTTTGGGGGAAAGCGATCGACAGCGTACGTATTTTTAAATATCTTGTAAGAGAAATCTCCAGATTGTTTAAACATTTTGATTACGTTAGTTAAGAAAACGTTGAAGCGAGACTGTTTTGGAAGGATATTGAACAATAAATTGTAAAAAATTAATAAACACTTACTAGGCTTGGTTATCTTTGAAAAGTATATTTATGAGTTAAAACATAAACTGACTTTAAAATCAAATGTACACTAAAAATTATTGTTAATGTAAACATATTATCGTTAGTAATTAAACGCTACCTATGCATATAAATGTTTTCTTTTCGAAATATTATAGTTTTTTTTTAACGAGGAGGAAATCTTCAAAAAGATACCCCGCCTTCTGGGGGGAAGGCGACCGTTATGTGGGGTTTTTACCCACTAAAACCTCCCCGGTGGCCCTTCCTCGGTGCATGGTGAGGGGCTCCGGGATCTCAGGTTCCTCCCTCCCCCTCTGCCCTCGCAGTGAAAGGCGACACGGGCCAGCGGATGTCGCCTTCTTCCCGGATCCACCTTGGCGGATGACAAAGGCCCCCACCCTTGTCACCCAGTGAACTCGAGGCCCCTTTTAGTCACCTTCCACGACAGGCAGGGGAACTAGTTTACAGTGAACTGGTTTTAACAACAAGCTTATGGTGAAAATCGAACAGCGAAAGCTTTCTCTGTCTACTCTTTTATGGTTGAAAGTACTTGATGTATTTCATATAGTTCTTCCCGAAGTGGTATATAAGTTAGTTTAGATTAGATTCTCCCATATAGTTATTCTTAATAAAATAGAGGCGGCCCTCTTGGGCGCCCACGGATCGGAAAGCTTACGCGTAATATACTAACCGTCCAAGCCGAGGTTGCACATCACTGGGGGAACCCTTGTGTCGAGTTACTAGCTAATAGAGATTCAGGCTAGACGACCTAAGAGCTATGCCACCTCTCAATCGGGTAAAGTAGTAAAGGCAGCTGTCAAGTCATATGACTGACGTTTGACAGTTGTGCGCGAGAAACAAGTCGAAAGTAAACCGTCTTAAGAACCACACGTTGTTTTATTTCAAAATACACAGTGCCAAATAATATCGTCGTTAGTGCATTAACATATGGTCCAATCGTTCCGGATTTATTACAATAAATTAGTATTGTGCATTTAACGAACAATTAACTATTCAAAATAGTGAATTAAAGTGAAATATCGTTATTAAAGTCGTACTACTACTCGTCGTCGGGTTATAAAGTGCAAAGTACAATAGTGCGATTGTATTGATACGATATTAAATTTACAAACAATTATATAAACAAAGTGCCGAACTATATTAAGAACATAATAATATAAAAGTGTTGGTGTAACGCGAGCTGCGAGTTGAGCTGGCCGGCGCTTGGTATCGTTCAATATTTTCTTACCCTCAACAAGTTGACAATTTTACGTGACCGTTACATTTGAATATATTTGTATTTTCGATAAGTTTTATTTATCTGGGCTTATTACACGATGAATTCCTCAGAACAACAAATGAATATTCAATGCGATAATCTCGAAAGTTTGGGGGCCTATACAAACTTTAAAAGTCACCAAAGAAGAAGAGTGCAATAGGGTACCTCACGTCTAGATTAGATTCCTTAGAAGTTTATTCGAAGGATTTTAAGGACATGCACAGCAATATAATTCAACAAATAGCAAGGAAGACAGAAAGTCATTTTATTATTTCGACCACGAAATATATGATAATTTTGAGGAATTATTCTACACGTATAAGGGAGAATTACGAAACGCATTACAAAGATTACAACCAGATAAAGAAAGTCATTTAGAACAATCAGGGAAGAAAGTGTACCAAACGCAGAATGATGTTAAGCTACCGCGTATTACCATACCCACGTTCAGCGGTGATTATACAGAATGGCAGTCGTTTCATGATTTGTTTATGGCACTCATACACAGAAATGACACACTTGAAGATGTACAAAAGCTTCACTATCTGAAAAGTAATTTGAGGAGACCAGAAGTTTTATTACGACAGTTTGCTATTACAGGAGAAAATTATGCTGATGCTTGGTCTATCCTTAAAAGGCGTTATGACAATAAAAGATACATAGCAAATAGTATTTATAAAAATTCTTCGGCCAAAAACCTTACCTTCTGAGTCGGCAAACTTATTGAAACAGCTTTTGGATACATCTGTGGAATGTGTGAATGCATTAAAGAATCTCGGGTTATACGCCGTGCAGAGCGACTCAATGGTGATTCATGTAATAGTATCAAAATTGGACGCAGTTACACATAAACAATGGGAAGAGACTATTAGTAATGACGACCTGACAACTTTCCTTCTCTTGAACAACTGAAGACATTCTTGGAAAATAAATTTCGGACTCTAGAGATGATAGAACCAGCAAGAAAAATAAATAAAGTTGTTAATACGAAGTCTTACCACACTTCAAGTAAGGCGGAGGCGCAATGTGGTTTCTGTAATGAGAGTCATTATATTTATAATTGCAAGCAGTTTGTAAAGCAACCGGTAGAAGAGAGATATAAGTTCGTCCAGAGTAATAACTTGTGTTTCAACTGTTTAATACCGAATCACACAGTTTTCAAATGTAAACAAGCAACATCGTGTAAGATTTGCAAAAACGGCATCACTCTTTGCTACACAATAATAAATGGCATTTATTTATGAAGAGAAATGAAACAACAGAAGAAGAGGAATTAGAAAAACAAGACAGAGACGGACATAAATGTAACTACACTTATGTCGCAAGAACACCTTGGTCAAAAGGTGTTATTGGCAACGGCGCTGGTCGGTGTGACATCAAGGTCTGGAGAAACACACACCTTCCGTGCATTAATTGACCAAGGATCGGAGGCCTCGTTCGTAACCGAACGAGTCGTTGACTTGTTGGGTTTAAGGAAGATTAGCATCAACGGCGAGGTGTCTGGTATAGGGGAGAACAGCATACGTATAAATCACAAGGCAGAATTGCAAATTAAATCTAGATACAGAAACAAACAGTTCTGTCAACATTAAGGCATACGTTATAAACACATTGACTCGTAGGTTACCTACCAGGAAGTAAAATATATGATTGGCCTCAGCTTAGAAAAATGAAGTTAGCTGATCCCATGTTTCACACGCCAGGCAGGATAGACATTCTTCTAGGAGCTGACGTTTTCTGTAAGATAATTCACTCAGGGTTAACAAGAGGCCCTCAAGGCATTATTGCACAGCACACAAGCCTAGGTTGGATTTTATCAGGAAGCTTAAATCAACCGGGAAGTCAAGCCAAAGCAAATTACAAGCCTACATGTCACTCATTTAAATGATGAAACCAACACTCACTTACTGAAGAAGTTCTGGGACATAGATCCAGAGCAGCATACACAAAGAAGAAAATTCAAAGGAAGAAAAGAAAGAAGAATCAAAATGCGAAAACATCTACGATGCCACAACAAGAAAAGATGAAAGGGGTAGGTATGTTGTACACTTCCCTCAAAAACAAAGCATTGTGGCACAGGGTGGAGACGCGAAGAATCTAGTCATTACGAGATCGAAGTCACTCAAAAGAAGATTAAGAAAAAATGAAACGTTAAAAGGAGAACATAAGAAATTGATAAATGATTACTTACTGTTGGGACACATGAAGAAAGTTGAAGACGAAAATTGTCAGAACGCAGTTTATCTTGCGCGTCATCCCGTCATTCGAGAAGACATAGAACATACAGAGAAAAAGTGCTATGAAATAAGAGATGAGAGAGAAGATGCAAAACAGGTCTAGCAACTGTTAAGAGATATTGCAATTTCTACAAAGGGTTGAAGGCAGCACAAATAATTAAATAGATAAAGTTATATAATATTATAAAGCTATCAGCGTTGACATGTGACAGGAAAAATAATATGTTTAATGTAACGGTATACTTACCCGTAACACAGATTCCTGTTACTTAGAGAACCGCGCTTTCCGACATCACCCGTCTGTTCGATCCATTTGGTTGGTTGGCACCAATCGTCATAACAACAAAATATTAATCCAAAGGTTATGGATTTACAAATTGAATTGTAACGACGAGCCTGTGAAAATAGTTATGATCGCTTCAAAGAGCAAGCACCTTTGAAGCAGCGATTTATTTCTAAGCTGGAACTGTGTGGGTTGTCATTGCTCTCAGAGCTCATAAATGACGTTGGGCGTATGCTGAACACACCAAAGGAGAAAATGTTTGCGAGGTTGAGTTGTCACGTAAACGTGATAATTGTAAGCAATTGGAACCTAAGACATGGAGTATATTTTTCTTCATTGTTCCTGCTAACCAACATATTACCAAGAGTATAAAGGGTGAAACTCCCTCAAGCACTCTTAACAGGAGTATTCAGCAAATGACAACGTACATTACACGCAAATACAGCCTTTTTAACTTCAAGTCAGCTGTCAGTGTGTTAATGCGTAACTGCATATTTTCAATAAGAGATAATGCTACAATAAGACATCAACATATGACACACTTACCTGTGCAAGGACTATCGCAATATCGTGCATTCGCCATCGGCGGAGTAGATTATACCGGGCCAGTGCAACTCAGAACCTCTAAAGGACGATGTCACAAATAAGGAAGGATGTCGAATTTAAAAGGGCTATGTGTCTGACCAACGACAGTACAATTATACATGGTCATTGTGAAGACAATAGGCTGCCTCCATGCAAGTGGTTATTGGGAAGAATAGTTCGCTCCCTGGCTGAGGGACATACAAAGGGGTTATCATGGGAACAGTAACTTATTAATTTAATTTGAAATTTTAACTTTATATTTTAGTTTGTTAATTTCTTTACATGAATATTAGGTAGTAAGCAACATAAAATAAGTGTCACTCGTGCATAACGTATACCAAGGAGGGGCCACCGGGGGAGTTTTAGTGGGTAAAACCCCACATAACCCCGCCTCCCCCTAGAAGGCGTGATGGAAAAGAAGTGGCCGAAGAAACTCCAGCAACGCTCCTAACATCTAAGGGGTGGGGGCTGCCCATAAAATAGCGGTAACGCGCAAGGATTATTCGCAACCTCCGATGGTCGCGAATGGACGCTTTGTGGATTTGTAGAGATCTAGCCTGTGCAATGGTAATCGCGTCGTCCGGATCGTCAAGAACGTGTCTCGGCCTCCGGGCGACGCGACGGAATTTATTATAGGAAGGCTTATAAGTGGCGGCACTTACAAGAAGTTTGTTAGAATGTTTGGTGGCAGTCTCGAAAAACCGTCGAGATGCCTGCTTAAAGAATTGGGCTATTGTCGGTAACCCTTTTTTTTTTTTTTTTTTTGTTCACGGGGAGGAAATCTTCAGAAAGATACCCCGCCTTCTGGGGGGAAGGCGGCGGTTATGTGGGGTTCTTACCCACTAAAACCTCCCCGGTGGCCCTTTCCTCGGTGCATGACGAGGGGCTCAGGATCTCCAGTGGAACGCACCGGAGCCCCTCTGCACGGTGCTCAAGGAGAGCACGTCCCGGGGAGGTGCTCCCTCCCCCTGTCGCCCTCGCAGCGCAAGGCGATACGGGCCAGCCGATGTCGCCTTCTTCCCGGGTCCACTTTGGTGGACGACTCGAACCCACCCTTGTCGCCCAGTGAACCCGAGGCCCCTTTAGTCGCCTTCTACGACAGGCAGGGGATACCGTAGTCTTATTCTTGAGAGCCCAGAACTACAGGGCTGCGGGCCGGTCTCCCACCGGCCTGCCTGTTATCTCCGGAACGGGATCGGCCCTCTCCCGATCCCGTTCTGCGGTCTCCTTCTGGGTCATTACTGACCTCGCAGAAGGAGACCAGCGCCTTCCATTTAGTTCTCCCCGCCAGCGCAGCCGCTACTGCCGCCGGCGGGGAGAGGTCTTGCCCGATATGCTGGACCAGGATCCGCCGCTCCGCCTCCCACGCGGAGCACACGGCTAGCGTGTGCTGCGCGGAATCCCGGTCGCAGCCACAATGGTGGCATTGCGCGGTCGGTTCGCGCCCTATCCTGTTCAGGTACTCACCGAAGCACCCGTGCCCGGTGAGTACCTGTGTCAGGCGGTATGTGACGCGCGTCATTCCTCTTGCTTAGCCAGGCTTCGAAGTTCGGCAGGAAGGCACAGACGATGCGTTGGCGCGAGCAACGACGCCCGAGAGCCGCCCGCGCCAGACCTCCATCGCCCGCCTGTGTTTCGCCGACGCACCTCTCCCGCATCCAGGGCGGCCCGGCCCCGCCGTCGACGGCCCGGACGCGCGTGTACACGCGCGTCCAGCCCGCCAAAATGTCGAGCGGCGGGAACCGAGCTGGTGATAGTGGCCGCCTCAAATGATACCGTCCGGTATCCTCGTGCGATCCGAATGGCCATCTTGCGCTGCAGGCTAAGGAGTTTAGCTTCCAGAGCCGACGCCCGTGAAGCGGTTACACCACACGGGCGCCCCATAGAGGGCCATGGATCGCACGAGACCTCCGTAGAGGCGGCGGACTCCTCCTGGGGCCCCAAGATTAGGCAGCAGTCTGTGCAGAGCACCCACTGCCTTATCGATCTTGGGGATCAAGCGGTCGAAGTGCACTTCGAAGCCCCAGCGACTGTCCAGGGTGAGGCCGAGATATTTCATCTCCGACCCCACCCGACCAGCACGTCACCTACGCGAACCGACCGGCTGGGCGGTTCCTTAATAACGGGAGCTTGTGGAACCATAGCGCCTCAGTCTTCTGAGGCGCTACCCGTAGACCCAGCTCGTGGATTTTGTCCACGACGCATGCCACCTCAAGCTCGGCGAGCCGGATGGTGCTATCGAAATCCTCCCCGTCGGATATGACTAGCGTGTCGTCTGCGTAGCAAACGACACTCACGCCGGCGGGGAGACCGGACCCTCATGACCGCGTCATATGCGAGGTTCCATAGCAGGGCCCCAACAGACCCTGCGGAACCCCGCAGTTCACCTCCTCCGATGGAACTCGTCCCGACCCATGTACTGGATGCACCTGCCATGCAGGTACGCCCCGACGATGCGCTGCGGTAGGGAGGCACGTGGTGAAACACCAATGCCTCCCTAATCGCTCCCCAGGGCAGCGTGTTAAATGCGCTGACTACGTCAAGATTGACGGCCAACGCCACGCCACCCCGGTCACCATCTGCCCCGACCGCTGACGGACCCGGAGGATCGCGTCAACGGTCGACCGCGCCTGCCGGAAATATATTGGCAGCTCGGAACCTCTAAAGGACGATGTCACAAATGAGGAAGGATGTCGAATTTAAAAGGGCTATGTGTCTGACCAACGACAGTACAATTATACATGGTCATTGTGAAGAGACAATAGGCTGCCTCCATGCAAGTGGTTATTGGGAAGAATAGTTCGCTCCTATTAAAGCTGAGGGACATACAAAGGGGTTATCATGGGAACAGTAACTTATTAATTTAATTTGAAATTTTAACTTTATATTTTAGTTTGTTAATTTCTTTACATGAATATTAGGTAGTAAGCAACATAAAATAAGTGTCACTCGTGCATAACGTATATTAAAGAGCCAAAACAACATTAGAATCGTAAAGCATTTTTCATCAATTATTTATTTGTAACACTGTAGAATACATTTATAATATACAGTCCACTAAGGCGAAGAAGAATCTACAGATTGTTAAGTATAAGATTCTTTGGGTGAAAAATCATTTTGAAAAATTGTATTATGTATTCATTTGATGTAACTATTGTTGTTTATGTATAAGATCATTGCATCAATTTAAAAACAGTTGTTTTTGGCGGCCCGGCATGTCAAGTCATATGACTGACGTTTGACAGTTGTGCGCGAGAAACAAGTCGAAAGAAAACCGTCTTAAGAACCACACGTTGTTTTATTTCAAAATACACAGTGCCAAATAAAATCGTCGTTAGTGCAATAACAGCAGCCTCTCTGGCTAACTGTGTGAACTACACACTCGTACGTCCTTAAAAAAATACATGTATGTGTAGGAATTAAAAATCAGTTTCTAGCATTTTAAATAATATTATATTGATAATACATATATTGCAACTGCTAAATAAAGACATGAAATATATTAGTGCAAGATTACTTAAAAACATAAAGTTACAGCCTACTTATATGTCCCAATGTTGGGTACAGGATTTTTTTTCTGTGTACCGAGAGAACAAGGAAATAGTCCGCCACGCGGCCTTAATTGTGGATTGGCAGACTACACGTGTCCTAGAAAATTTTCTAATATATGAACGTTTCCTTCACCGCCGAGCGCATGGTAAATCGTCACTTAAAATTACAACAAATGAATGGTGGACCGGGGATCGAACTCGATTTCTCGATCGAAATCAACTTGATTTTTTTTATTTTTTTATAATTTCTAAGCAAGTGCTTGACTACGATCCCACCTGATGTTAAATGGAAATGCAGTCCTGTATGGTAAGGCGCACTAGCTTAGTAAATGCCTATTGACTCTACTCTTGAAAATAATAATAATAATAATAAAATAAAAAGCGTTTTATTTCCTGCATTACAAAAAAAATAAAATGAAAAATAAAAATTTAGTGCCATTTTCACTGTACTGCAAGGACCCCTGTTGAGCGGGTAAAGGCCTCCTCCAGAAAGTTCCACTGTTCCCTGTCCTGTACTACTGTGATCCACGATGAGCCACCTGTTCTTATTATTTCATCCTGCCATCGCGTCAAGGGGCGTCCTCTTCCTCGGTTTCCTCGTGGGCCCTCCCATCTGGTTACTTTTGCGGTCCATCTTTGGTCTTTCATTCTGGCGATGTGGCCAGCCCATTTCCACTTAAGTTTTTGCCCATAGTTCAGGGCGTCAACCGCTTTAGTTGTTTCTCGGATATATGTGTGTCTTATTTTATCAGCTCTTTTTATGTTCATCAAGCTACGCTCTATACCACGTTGACAGGTGTTGATTTGTTGTTGTTGTGTGTGACGTTGATGGTGTGATCATGTTTGACATATGGCTGCCAAACATGGAAATTCACCGCCAGAATAAAAAACTCTTGAAAATACCCACATAGTAATCGGAAGGAAAGACAGACGCGGGCAAACTATTCCAGTCCGTTGCTGTACGAATAATGGAAGATGAAGCAAAGCGCTTCATTCGGGTTTGAGGGATGTTCACAACAAAAGGATGAAATCCCGCAGTGCGTCTAGAAGTCCGATGGTGGAAAGGGGATGGAGGAATTCGATCATGTAGTTCCTGAGCACACTCTCCAAAATGCAATCTGTAGAAAACCGAAAGGCTAGCTACTTTACGCCTGTGCTCAAGACTGAGCAGATTGGTTTCAGCTGCCAGAATGATGAATTGAAATGGCCTGACACTGAGCTACCGCGGCTCGTCATCGTAGGTGAAGCGAAATAACTATACATTATAATGTAATTTCATATTAAATGTTTATGGAAGAGCACGAAGAAAATAGCGACGGTGCAGTTTAATTAGATACCCTACACAGGTGGGTTTTCACGTTCCATAACTACGTACAATTTCTTAATATAAAGGCATGAATACATTGGTAAAGTATTAAAGATGTTCTATGAAATGTATTAAAAATATTTGGCTGGGGAACCAATCAACAAAGTTCCATCCTTTTTAGCGATAAAGTACATTGTACATTTAATTTGTGTTTCAAATTTTGTGTGGCAACAGTTACAACGGATTCAAAAGGTGACCGAGGTCTTGGTTGCCTAGCCTGTACCTTTATCAATCAATGTTATAGGAACTATGATTTATTTATATTTTTTGACAAGTTATTTATGTAGGTATATATAATGTAGGTTATTAATAATCAGCCCTGTAGTTCTGGGCTCATAGAATAAGACTACGGTATCCCCTGCCTTTCGTAGAAGGCGACTAAAAGGGGCCTCGGGTTTACTGAGCTACAAAGGTTAGCGCCTTTGTCGTCCGTCAAAGTGGACCCACGAAGAAGGTCACTGGAGACCCCGGAATACCTCACTATACACCAAGGAGGGGCCACCGGGGGAGTTTTAGTGGGTAAAACCCCACATAACCCCGCCTCCCCCTAGAAGGCGTGATGGAAAAGAAGTGGCCGAAGAAACTCCAGCAACGCTCCTAACATCTAAGGGGTGGGGGCTGCCCATAAAATAGCGGTAACGCGCAAGGATTATTCGCAACCTCCGATGGTCGCGAATGGACGCTTTGTGGATTTGTAGAGATCTAGCCTGTGCAATGGTAATCGCGTCGTCCGGATCGTCAAGAACGTGTCTCGGCCTCCGGGCGACGCGACGGAATTTATTATAGGAAGGCTTATAAGTGGCGGCACTTACAAGAAGACCGGGCTCGCGTACGTCATAACGGGACGTATAACTGCTTCTTAAAGTGTCACCTTATTACGGATGTTAAATTAAGCTAAAACTTACTAAGCATCCGTGTATCACGGCCTTAAGTAACTCGAACCGCGCCTAGGGACAATAAATCTACCGTAGAGTCCGGACCATACGGACGGTAATTATTACCCAGTGTGACATCATCAAGGAAATAAAGTTAGCGGAACTGTTGCCCACTCTGTGAGTAAGTTTAATATCAGTTTAGGCAACCCAGCGGAATCAGCGTTTCAACTGTAGGACATCAACCGCATACTTTCCTATCGGTCTCTAATTAATATTAGGTTATGAACATTATTAACATATGAATTGTCGTACTGGCCACTTTGATGTCAAATATCTCCTTTTTGGTTAAGAATTACAATTTCAAATTTATCCAGCTATTTACTTATGTATTTGTTTCTCGAAAACCGCAATCCAATTTTTTTTTTCCGCCAGCACTTAGTATACAAAATGGACAACAGGTACATACTTTGGTTAAATAAATATATAAAATTAAAAAAAAATGGACTTTAGATTACTCCCTTAAAAAACGTCATCAAAATCATCAGCCTGTATCTGTCCACTGCTGGACATAGGCCTTCCCCAATAACTGCCGCCATATATGATCCTACGCTTCCCGCATCCAGCGCACGCTAGCACTTCCAGCTATCCTTATAAGGTCGTCGGTCCATCTGGAGGGAGGGCGCTCCACGCTTCCCCGGCCTATACGCGGCCTCCATTCCAAGTCTTTCCTCCCCATCACTGCCACTTCAACTTGCCGACTTTAAGAGCTATGTCGACTACCTACCGAGAAATAACTATTGCATACGTTAGCACCTAATATTTACACAGCAAAGAAATTTCTCTTGGTAAAAAAAAATCTATAAGATAAAACAAGAGGATTTTATTTGACATATCCATAAGGAAAGTCCTATTTCCCACGTTTCTTATTGACAAACGCAGATTGTCGTTCAAGCCCCGAATCAACGGAGGGAATTTTAACACAAATAAATCCACGCAATTTTACACAAGAACCCATCCAATATACAAACGGATTCGTAATCAAAATCGGGACTTACATAAACAGTCCAATAATCAAGATAGAGACGTCGTAATCCTAAACAGCGATCGTTTCTAATCTAAGTATCTATATCTGTTTCGGCTTGGCCTCGCTTGAAGAGCGTCCCGTTTCAAACCAACATCAATTTGGAGAAATGCTCCGATTTAAATTTCAAATTTGTTCACATTCAAATCTCGGAGACGAGTAAACGGGAGATTCCGTTAAGCTGACGCTACAGCCGGGGCATGTCTACGATATTTTAATTATTGTTTTTGTATATTTATATAATTTGCCACCGCCCATAAGAGACAGTAAATCTGTAAACGCATTTAAAAATAAATTAAAACACCTGATGTTAAAGTTACAAAAAGATAATATCCCCTTGACTTGTTGTTTCCAATATTTTCAATATTTTATTATATAATTTAAACTTTATACGTTTAATTATCATATTATTTATTTTCTTTTTTGACTTAATAATATATTTATTATAAAATATATTTTAATCTCTTAACTGTTTTATTTATGTATCATATTTATTATACTCTTATTGTCTGTATAAATTCCATATAAAAGTAGTGTTGCGCGCGCACGTCTTTAGGTAGTCCCGGGCACCGCTGAAAATCAGCGCTGTCGCATCCTTACGGCAGCATATGCTGAGACGGTATCCGATATTGGCATATGTTTTGTATTATTTGTCCGTGTAACCTTAACTGTGTTTTGTCTATTTTTCATTCTTTTTTAATGTGTGTTATATTCAGTCTGTGATGTGATTTTGTATTGTGATGCCAATAAATAAATGTCTATGTCTATGTCATATATGCATGAAATTGCAAGAGACGAGATAGCTCAGTGTCGGCGGTCGACTCAAGTTGCATAGTGTGCTGGCAGCTCGAGTTCGAACTACAGTGCAATTTCAAACAATTTCACTGTTGTCAAATGTCAACGGAAAAAATTCTTAGTATATGTTTTTTAATGAAATATAAATAAATTAATACCAAAATTTTATTTTGTTTTAAAAATATTTAATTGTCTATCATGCTTGAGTGTACTTCTGCGTTTCGTCTGATGAGCGAAGGTGCGACCAACTCTTAACAGCTTAGCTATCACGACCATAATTAGTTTAGCCGCATGGTCGTCAGACCCCACACACGGACAGAGACCTGCTCGCGATTGTAACAAGAACCGGCTTCTCGTTTGCCCATTTAAATCATTTTTTAAATTATTTATTTAAAAAAAAAAAAGATTCTCGGTCTTGTCACAAGGTCTTGTCAAACTTTTTTAGTCGTTAAGAAAATGGAATTGACTCGAGAAAATTCAAGAGCGATAATTTATTATGACTTTCGAAGTGGTTTAACACAAAAAGCAGTGTGTTGACCGGATGATTTCTGCATTTGGTGATGAAGCCCCATCCAAAAGCACAATTTATCGCTGGTTTGCTGAATTGCAACGTGGACGTGTCAAGCTCAGTGATGATCCCCGTCAAGGTCGACCGAAAACTGCAGTCACACAAGAACACGTTGATCCTGTAAGCTGATTGAGGAAGATCGACATGTGACCTTTCAAGGCATCTTCAAATTGACCTTGCGAGTAATCGTGTAAAGTTTGGTGACGATCGAAGCACTCTTCTTTTGAACTGTCAAATACAGCTTTTATTTACTATGATGATATTCTATTGTTTTATAAGTCAAACTTGTAATGACATATATTTTATGTTGTGTATATTTATGTCATTGTGAACAATATTGTAGTACAATAGAGTATATGAAAGTTTTAAAATATATCTTTGTTATCGATTAATTTATCAATGTTTATGTAAATACATAATATACTTATTCGAGAGGGTGCCAAGATACGTCCGGAAGGAAACCTATAAAAGTTTGCAATTGATCCATTTTAAAAATAGCTCCTTATACGTAACTTAATACGTAATACCCCGCTTACATCTTAATCTTAAGAAGGGGTGTAACAGCAAATTACTTTGTGATTAAATTCAACTAGCCCTCTACGGCTTCCTAAGTCATCTAACGCGATCGGTATTACGAGGGTTGTTTTTTATTGAGAAACATTTTTTTTTGTTAACGAGGAGGAAATCTTCAAAAGATACCCCGCCTTCTGGGGGGAAGGCGGCGGTTATGTGGGGTTTTTACCCACTAAAACCTCCCCGGTGACCCTTCCTCGGTGCATGGTGAGGGGCTCCGGGATCTCCAGTGGAACGCACCGGAGCCCCTCTGCACTACGCTCAAGGAGAGCACTTCACGAGGGGGAGGTGAACCCCCGAGAAACATAGTCGCGAAACTTTTTAAATATCATCTGCCATCTATAACTGATTATAAAACAAAAAAACAATTTCACATAAATATTGTATATGTTCCTGGGGAAGAACTGCCAAGATCTACATGATAGAAGCAGAACGGGCCCAAACAGCAGTACTAAAGGTTATGTTAAGCCTACCATATATGTAACCCTCGTCTAAACTGTATGAATTGACACAAGTGCATAGTACACGTAATACATACATGTCCAACTGCATCACCAAAGTTCATAAGCAAACGAAGCCATTTTCTCCAGAGACCGACAAGCGATACAAAACCGTCCCGTGTCATTTGTTAAGAGGTCTTTGGCCAGAAGGCAGTACTAGGTAGGGCATCTCGCCTTTATAATTTTATCAACAAAAAAACAAAAATAACACATTAAAATTCATATAAATTATAGATACGATAAGCAACTGGTTGAAGGAATTTGACTACGAAAAGTGTGAAAAATTAATATTATGACTTGTGGTACACACACACACACACACTAAATAATATGTATAATTATTATGTTAAACTAATGTATATTTGTAATATGTGCACAATTGCAACATAATGAGTGGGTACTGTTTCCTAAAACACAGTTTTTCCTAGTTTAGGAGACTGGACGACAGTATATTAAGTGACATAGCTGTATGTGTGAACAATAAAAGAAATAATAATTTATTTATTTTATTTATTTTGATACCTTAAGTTAAGTTATTATAATTTTTCTATAAAAAGTATTTTACTTTTTATAGAAAGATATCATACAAAATACAAAAAACATTACAAAAACCTAACCTAGTGTGTGCCACCGGCAACGAAGCAGGGCTCAAGCAACCGGTGGTTAGGGCGACATAGAGAGAAACCTCCTGACGATGGTACGTGCCGTGTCCAGGAGTAATGCCTTCTGTATCTGACCTTTGACCCAGCCATCCAGCGAAAGTCTCTTAAGATGTTGATCGAGACTTTTCGAATATTATTATTATTATATACAGTAACTGTTGATCTCGACCTTATGGGTCGGTTTTACTGAGTCAGGTACGGGCTTATGCCAAGTATCCTGGTCCAAGTGTTTTTAGTGTGCGAGTGTGTTTGTGAGTGCGTATATGTTTTGTATGCGTGTGCGTGTGTGTGTATGTGTGTTATTGCATGTTAGGTTGTGTGAATGTCTTCGTTATTTTGGAGCGTGAGGGTGGTTGGATTTAAAAGCGACGGACTATTGAGCATGTGTCTATAACTACTGATTTTTGTAATGATATGTATGTGTTTTTATTGAGATCTAGTGATTTTAAGGCAAGACTAAGTGTTTTTGGTATCACACCAGTAGATGAAATGATTATGGGAATGATTCTGACTTATTATTATAATTATTATATTATTATATAAAGAAATAACTACACGAAATAGTAAGTAAAAGTATATTACTATTTCGTGTAGTTATTTCTTAATATGTGAAATAGTTTCCTTTATATATTCTCTGTAAAGAGAAAACGACGGCATACGCGGTCCTAGTGTGGATTGGCAGACTTCTTATAGACGTCTTAGAAAAATTTTCCTTCACCGCCGAGCGCGTGGTAAATCAAAACATAAAATTGCAACAACAAATTTATTTGTGCTGGCATCGGGGATCGAACTCCTACTCGAGTTGCTAGCGTACGCAATTTGAGGAGACCGCCCGGACACTGAGCTACCACGGCTCTCTACACGACAAATATGCGATTAGGAATAACAAAATACAATTAAAGGTAGAAGGCACAAGAAAAATTCGACATGATCCCAACAAGGATGCGACAGCACTGATTTTCAACGGTGCTCAGGACTACCAAAATATATTACGTGTATAAATAGTTACTAGATTTATGTGTATAATATACAATAGATATATTACGAGTATGTACATCTAAGTAAATAAATATGCGTGTAATATCTTTCCTTCAAATTTATTTTAGTTAGTGGATTAGCGCACGCAGGTACAGGTACAATATTGTGTATCCGAAGCGGGGCCAGGATGGGTACCTGGACCCAGCATACTTCGGCGTCGTCGGGACTTCTCAGAGTGCCGGAGAACTCTCCTTTCGTCCTCCTTTAGTCCGATCTTTGCCGAGACCGGCCGGTCGTTGGGGTGTTCTGTCGCTGACATTTCCGGGGAAGCCCGCTCATAACGGCTGATGGCATTCGGGGAAGGTTTAGTGGGTACGGGCTGCCCAGGCCGAGTCCCACATCCCTCCGGGCCCACCCAGGGTACCGGAGGGTGGTCTATAAATTTCAATTTAAACAAATACTCGTTTAATTCAGCAACAGAAACGCTCAACAATGGAACCGTAATAACCTTATTCTATCACTGTTAAATTGCGAAGCTCCGAATGTTCTTTGTTCGGAATCTCTTTAACATTTTGTTCACAGTTCAGTCTTAGTTTGTCGGCAAAAGTCTTTTGTTAGGGAACAGCGGAGTCTAACGCTTATATTTAAATTAGTTTCCAGTCTAAAGAGCTCAGACAATTATTCGATTTTTGATGAACTCATTACATCTTTGATAATCTGGATTGAGCTCAGCGAACGACGTCCTCTAATTTCTGGTTCTGGCCAAGGATTTGACGACCTTATAGAGATCGACACGAGAAGATCGATTGGAAGGCTTATATATGTGATTATGATGAATCGATGTAGTAGCAGAGGCTGTCTCTTCAGCCGTGTAGTTCTGGGCTCTCAAGAATAAGACTACGGTATCCTCTGCCTGTCTAAGAAGGCGACTAAAAGGGGCCTCGGGTTCACTGGGCGATAAGGGTGGGGGCCTTTGTCGTCCGCTATGGTCTACCCGAGAAGAAGGTGACATCGGCTGGCCCGTGTACTGCCCGAGCACAGGGGGGGAGGGATTTACCTCCTCTCCCTGGAAGTGCCTTCTTAAGCACAGTGTAGAGAGGCTCCGGTGCGTTCCTCTAGAGATCCCGGAGCCCCTCACCATGCACCGAGGAAGGGACACCGGGGAGGTTTTAGTGGGTAAAAACCCCACATAACCGCCGCCTTCCGCCTTGAAGATTTCGTCCCCGTGAACACGTGTAAATCCAAAGAAATAGGTTGAATTTCATAATATATTTTATAATCAAATTGTATTACGAGTAATGTAAGTATTTTTTGGTTTCAATAAATTATTTTTAATTTTAATTTTTAAAAATCGGTCGTAAGAACAAACCGTCCGACTAAAGTGCATCTGGAAATTTTCATCGTAGTTGTACGATGTTACGAAAGCATTCCAGTGCCAACTAGGTAAATTCACACTAGCACGGACTGTTTGCAATTTTTTCCACCATTAGCTTTACAAGGGTTCCACTTGCGCGTCTGGATATTTCTCTCGCTCCGCTCCTAGTAAAATATTTTGCAGAAAACCGGCGACGGAGCGACTATATTTTCATTTTATTCATATTTAAAGTGACTATCAACATGTTCGCTGAAAATTCTCATGAATTTTCAAGTAGTGTGTAAAACATGAATTTACAAGACAGTCAATATTGACTATATCTTCTTCTTAGTCGACGACTTCCCCTCCGTTAAAAAAAAAAAGAAAATAGTTCACACAATAATAAAACTAAATTAAAATGGTTCACGTTAATAGTCGAATGCTGTCAGAATTCGAACCTACGAGTTTACGAATTGCAAAACATACCCTAAACCGTAAAGTTATGGACGCTACGTTCATTGTAGTGCCCGATAAGTCATCTACGAGAGACAAACTGCTTACTCGTATACTGTAGAAATGCCAGATGTGGGAAAGACGGAAATTAACAGTCAAATATTTTCACCAAGCCACACAAAAATATTGTTGCGTCGCCAAGAAAAGTACCGTTTTTCCTTCTCTCACGGAATAGTACTTTTAATAAATAAGATCAGCGGTTATTCTGAGGGCAAACATCCAGAGTAGGGTTGGCAACATAAATGAAACACGAACGAATAAAGAATGAAACATATTAGTTCTCTTTTGGTTTTATTCCACTCGGAATATAAGAGAATATATATTTATTTAGTCTTTATTTGCACAAAATAAAAGTGTACAAAAATGTGACTTACTGCCAGAAGGCATTCGCTGCCAGTCTACCTTAGGGTTGTTTACAAACAAAGTCACAGGTGCAATAATAGAAAGAATACAAAAACTAACTTTAAGTCGACCTCAAAAATCAATTATTTGTCCGCAATTTTTTTACTGCAATTAAAAAGTAGCAGAGAGTGTTCGAAGTTTTAAACTTCGGACGTGGAAAGTTCAGTTTTTGCTGGGTAGATTTTTTTTCAGTGATATCTAGGTAGACTATTTTTTAATAAATGCACTCACATCTCCAACTCATCTTTTCCAAATCAAGCCTCCACTGGTAGCGTTTATTCCGCCACTGAAATGATCCCCTACTTTTTAGTTCATTTTAGTGTATTACAATATTATATATCCAAGGTGATACTAGCGCCACCAACGCGACACTAGCGCTACCAATGCAACATTAGCGCCATTTGCAGTATTCAAGGATAACACGAAACGGCCGGGCGAGCGGAGCGGCACTTCTTCTGTGGCGGTTCTCGTAAAATCATTATGAATCCTAGTGACATCGGTGGCCCATCTCTTCCATCTTTCACGTCACTTAATTATGTATTTGATTTAACGTTTTTTTTCGAGAGCCATGATAACTCAGTGTCCGGGCGGTCGCCTCAAGTTGCATTGTACACTCGCAAAGTTGCAATGCAAGAAGAAAACAATTTCTAAGGCATGTAAAGTCTGCTAATGCGCACTACAGCCGCGTGCCGGTTTATGCCCTTATATTCTCTTTACAGAGGAAAACCTGTGCCCAAAAATGACAACAGCGCTACCAATGCAACACTAGCGCCATTTGCAGCATTCGAGGATAACACGGAACGGCCGGGCGAGCGGAGCGGCTTTGTAAAAATGACATGTTGTATATATTGTCTATATCTTCAACTTTTCATTTTTTTAATTTAAAATAACATACTTGTAAGTTCTAAAACCTCCTCCTTTTTTTGAAGTCCGTTAAAATCAAAAGATTCCTTAATATTTTTATTATATTATTCGGTTAATAACTTTTGCTGCCAGTACAAAGGTGAAAGCCTGTTTTAATATGCTAATGGTACAAAATAAATTCGACATAGGCATTTTATGGAAAATGAGGAATAAATTCAATTTTCCTAGAGGGAGAGATCGCGGGGGGGCTTGAGACCCTTTACGTCTTACTTAAGCGCTGGGGCAAGTTTATGCCCTTAAGATAATCCTAGTTTATGGGTTTTTGTCTTTATTAACGCCAGTAAAGTTCCATTTTTAAGCATATAACTCGATTCTAAAGTCTGTTAGTTAAATAAAAAATGTTGTATTAAATTTTTCCATGTCGTTTACTTCTCAGTTAATTAAAACTAATATTTTTTGACCGAAATTAAATGTAAAGACAGAATATACAGATTTATATAGTAGTATAACTTTAGAGATTGTTATAAAATAGACTCTGCGTTGACTTGACTTAGTCAGACTTAAGTCAACTAAGTGCGAGAATAAGTTTTGTTCAATTAGTGTCGAGACTTCAATGTGTTTTCCTTACGCTCCGATCAACGTTCACTTGACAGTAACTCGAGGAAGCGCTTAAGCGTACTCGAAACTTTCAAACTGCCGCTACCAACGCTGATATATTAATTATTCTTTAATGATCTGAGATTATGCTTTTGAAATAGAAATAGAAATAGAAAAACATTTATTCGGCACAAGAACACGGAAACAACAGGTAAAACAAGACAAAAAACAACATAAACAAAAGTAAACAGAAACAACATAAAAAAAGAACAAAATTGAAATTGTGCCGAAAGGGGTTGGCTCAGCATGTGCTGTGCTCACACATGTAGCACAGCACTGGTTTTCAGCCCAAAAACCTGTGAAGACTACTTTTGTATGTTTTTTTATTCTTAGATTGCAACCACAGACCTGTGTCCATGCTCTTTTCCAATACACTTAAATTGTTTACTCTGCATTTGTTAAAAAGTGCCACTTCTACAGTTACTATTTTCCTTATTATTTTTTTTTTATATATATATAATGCCTGAATTTGGAGGTGGCCAGAGATCGTTTCGGGTTCACGCGTCGCAGACGCCCCGCTGCATTGCTATTAGCTTCTCCGCGACCGCTGTATCCCCGCTTCTCACTTTTCTCACTCTCACCTTTGTATGTTTAAGGTATTGTGTTTGAAGTATAACATATAATAGTATACCATTTTTAAGGATTTTATTGTACCAATCTGGATAAGATTGGTGCCATACTAAAGGAGAGTAAAGCGAGAGAGGTGCGCTAAGTCCGTGAAAATCCATATCCTCTGCTGACCCCTATGAGTCAACGCCGTGAGTGACTTTATTTTAAATAAACCATTAATAGTCAAAAGAAAGGGGGGTAGGTTTAGGGGGTAAGAACCTCATATAACCTCGTCTTCTCCTCAGAAGGTAGGGTATTTTGTTGAAGATTTCCCGCCGTTAGCAAAAAAACAAGGTTATCACTTAAAGGCCAGTCCTGCAGCAATTAGTAGCTTCTAGAATAAGGCTATGATATCCCCTGCCTGTCGTACAAGGCGACTATAAGGAGCCTCGAGTTAACGGGCGATGAGGGTGGGGGCCTTTGTCAACCGCTAAAGTGGAATCCAGGAAGGCGACAATGGTGGTCAGACCTGCGTGGCACTGCGAGGGCCCAGGGGAGGGAGTAACCTTCCCGGGACATGCTAAATACACAGTGCAGACGGGCGACACGATACTTACCACTATTGATCCCGGAGCCTACACCAAAGAGTGCCACCAAAGGGGTTTTATTTAGGAAGAACTTCACATAAACCAACCTTTTTTTTTGCTGACGGCTGAAATCTTCAAAAAGATAAAGATACCCCGTCTTCTAAGGGTAAGGCGGCGGTTTTGTGGGGTTTTTACCCACTAAAACTCTCCGGTGGCCTTTCCTCGGTGCAAGGCATCGGGATCTCCAGAGGAACGCACCGGAGCCCCTCTGCAGTGTGCTCTTAGGAAAGCACGTCCCGGGAGTCGGGAGATGACTCCCTCCCCCCATGTGCACTTCACATAAACTAACCTTCACTAACTATAATTCAAAGCTATTAGTCAAGAGTTATTGTATTTTATTTTTACTATATCGTAATCCTCAACGCTACTACGTATTTATAGTAAATATGTAATTATATGTACAGTTGGCGTCCCATAAAATAAATTGTGTAAAATTAATTATATGTAATTACCGCAGCTCTTAGCGCGTCGACGTATGCACGCCCCATCACAATGAACTCGAACAGGAGCTAACACGAGTTAACAGGTTGACGTAAATACTGTGGAACTACGTAACAGAATGCCACGGCGACATGTCGTGCAGTGTATAGCAGTTTTGGTTGTAGTTTTAGTGCAGCGCGCGGGTGACCAGGCTTGTGGCACTATTTTGGATAGACCGTTATGCTTCTCAAATTTCAAATGAAGATCTGGTAACTTGATTATGTAAACAGCTTGAAACCATTATAGCACACTAGATTAGTATAGAGTGACACCCAAATTTAGCAGTCGCTTATATATCGGAAGCCACAGTTGTATTATGGAATTTGCAATGCGATGTTTCTTGTGTGTTTATGGTCTTAAATCTTGTCAATTAAATGTTAACTAAGTAATAGTAATAATAACAAATGTTAATGAAGTATATGCATATATCTTTTCATAAATACTGAAACAAAAAAAATCTATTGCAAATAACATGTATTATTTTTTCAGTGAGTTAGTTTAATACATAGATATATAATATAAAAAGTGGTCTCCATTGGCTGCAATACAGTCCTTAAACTTTGAGACCAGTTATTAATAGAAACAGGCACTCTTTCCATAGGAAAATTCTTCACTGCCAATCGTACGGATTGTTTTAGGGACTCCAAATTATCATGGCGTTTAGAGCAAGCTGTACTGTCTAAAACTGACCTTAAATCATTTTAATATCGCAAAATATTGTACAATATATGGCGCCATGAGAAAACCAATAGACAATGAAATAAATATGACAGATTCCAAATTCAAATGTAATATTTTGTTTATTTTTAATTGTAACAGTATTTATGGCCAATGGCCAATAAGACTACGGTATCCCCGGGAAGACGGCGAAATCGGCTGGCCCGTGTCGCCTTGCACTGCGAGGGCACAGGGGGAGAAGGATTAACCTTCCCCTCCGGGACGGGAGAATAAAGTAAAGACTACGTAGACGCAAGACAAACAAAGACAAAAACCTCCTATGGTAGAATGCAAGGCAGGAACATTGTTGTGGTGTAGAAGAGGATATGGACTCCCATGGACTAAGTTGTCAGACACTTTTTGACAGCAGGGGCTGTCCTGGGTATATAATGTCTCACTTACAAAAAAAAAGTCCTAGATCCGTAGATGCATAGCTTGGTAACCCTACTCCTTTGTAGCACACTTGAGTATGGTCTACTTCGTCCTAAATAATGTTTCACGACCTATTTAGCTTAGTCGCTTAATACAACAACTCTCCAGGGTTATATTCAGGTACCATATATGCGGCTGAAGTTATTTGCCAAACGACGAACATTGCTCTGGAGTATTTAAGCTTATAATGTACGTTTTATTAATAATGTAATAGCGATGCAAATTGAATGAAATGACTATCGTGTTTACCACACATTTTAAAAATGACTACCAAGAAACACATTCGAAAAATGTAAGCTCCTTCCGCCATTGCCGCTGTCGTAGAGGGCGGTAATCCTATGCGAATTTCCGCCTTGTTATTGGCAGATTTAGCCTTATAAATCATCAGGATATTTTTAAAACTGTACTTTAACGGTTGACTTAAAATTTGCCGTAAAACACCCACTGCTGGACATAGGCCTCCCCCAACGATTTACAAAAGGACCGGTTGTAAGCGGCCCGTATCCAGCGTCCTGCGACTTTTATGAGGTCGTCAGACCACCTTGCTGGACGTCCCATACTGCGCTTGCTGATCCGTGGTCTCCAATCGAGAATTTTTCGTCCCCATCGCCCATCTGTTCTACGCGCTATGTGCCCTGCCCATTGCCACTTCAACTTGCTTATCCGGCGAACTGTGTCGGTTACCTTCGTTCATTTTGCCATAGTTACTAATTTTAGTATACAGACGCTCCTACGAAACGGATCCTATCCAAATGATTTTCGTAGTCTCTCGTAACTCGTATAGCGTCAAGATATACGAGTAGAGTGCTACCCATGCGATGCCGATTTTTTTTATGATGACCCCATTTGGAGCCCTGTGATCCTATTGCTAATGATTATTCAATAACATTGCTTCCATTATTAGGTATTTATTATCTTTTTCCTCTCCCTTCTTACTTTTTGTTCTCTCTTCTGCATTTTTCACTGTCGACCCGTTAGCCTTTGCTGCTAAGGAATAAGGCGTGACGAGCTCACAGTATTCAAAGATTTTCTGAGATTGTCGGAGGTGACTAAGCTGACTTTGTTATCTTCGTTGATGACGGTATCCTTTCTGTGTTCGCAATCACGGCAGTGTATTGCGAATCTTGGGCAGTGTACGATTATGTGTGGCACAATTTCCTCGCTCACCCCATAGATCCACAGCTAACTTATATTTATGCAGGTACGATTTGTTGCCCCCGTGCCCTGCCAGGCGATGCCGGGGTTAATTAGTAGTTAACGATAAAATCGGC
Source organism: Meandrusa payeni (assembly GCA_029286785.1). Lineage (NCBI taxonomy): Eukaryota > Metazoa > Arthropoda > Insecta > Lepidoptera > Papilionidae > Meandrusa > Meandrusa payeni. Next base: position 4,680,060 of record JAGSMX010000032.1, read on the forward strand.
CTTTTTTAGGTGATGATTCACGTCGTAGTCGACAGGTGGATTCGCATTTACGATCTAACGTTTCACAGACTCTAAGCCCTTAGACAATCTGTTGAAAATATAAATATAAAATTGAGTACCTCTCATATTTCCATTTCCGCTATTCCCATGGCGGTAGACACGGTCTAATATGACAACTTGCTGATTCACGTCGACATAATTTCCTGTGTGTGGTGTTGTAGTAATTAGTGTGAACTTGTTATGTTTTCAACCGACTTCAAAACGAGGACATTCTCAATTCGAATGTCTATGAATTTTTTTTTATTTTTGCTACCGCATAAGTTTGATTGGATGTAAGCTTTCCGTGTGGTCCCATTTAAATTTGGTCCAATTCTGACATTGGGATCCATGAGAAAACCATATGTCTTAAATTTGCATCAATTGTGTGCGCCACAAATGGACGAACAGTTCAGTAACCGTCAACGGATTTCGATTTTTTATTAGAAAAGATGTACTTTAAAAGTAGTTTGATATGAGTTTCGTTACGTTCTGTTTTAATTTGATTTTGTAATATTCCTACGATAATTCAGAAATACAAGCCCGCTCGTAATAGCGTTTGATTCGATTTGAAATCCATTTTTGTTTTTACTCGTAAATGTTTATTGTACAATACATTTAATATAAATCTATATATATAAAAGAGAAAGTGTGTGGGTATGTTCCATATAGACTCCGAAACGGGTTTCAATGAAACAGGGAATCTTCAGATTGACCTGGCGAGTAATCCTGTAAAGTTAAAAGACAATCAGAGCAATCCTCTTTTTGAACTGGCAAACAAACCATACGTCGTACTTTTATTTCTGACATTAACTTAAGCCCGATATGTTTTTGTATTGACGATCAGAATGATATTGTGTTTACTGATATGTACATGGGTGTTGGTAATGATCTTCACCCGCTCGAGAAGAGAATGAATACGGAGAGAAATTAATAATTATGTGAGAGTTAAATTAAATATTTATTGATGTAAGTTTATTGTTTAAATAAAATAAAGCAAAATCTAACCCGGCGAAGCGGACTGGGTACGTACTCTTTAAATCTTTTCAAATTCCATCAACACCATCTTGATGGTTGGCGGTACTACTATCCGTTTGTCGCTTAACTTTCTTCCACACACTATCAATCAGTGTAATCAACTGTCATCAACGTTGTTTTTTAACCTATACAGGTTGGGGACCTCCAAGAGGCGAACCCTTACTCAAAGGTCGGTAACGCACTTACTCTATCTAGATCATGTGATATAAGTCGAACAAATGAATGCGTTAGGCGATTTCTTATTGGTATGATGGGAAACTTATTGTTTTTTTTTGTTAATACTTTATCGTTATCACGTAAGGGACACGTGTCTGTCTGTCATCTATCTTACATGTAAAAAGAATTTAAACAAAATAAATTAATACCACAATTATCATTTGAATTTTACTACGCGCAGCAATCAACAGTCGAAATTTACAACGCTTCCTGGAAACGTAGAATTATTCACCGGAACGATTACGTTACGTAACAAACGAGAATGTGTGAAGTAAGGTGGAGAGAAAAAAAAATCCTATTAAAATCGTTTCAGTTACGGCGCAGAGAAATCGCACCCAGCCAAGCACTTACAGAGCGAACACATAAAATCCGAAAGATAGATACGAATTGCCCCAGCGCTTCTTAAACTTTCCGGCTATTGAAAATATTTATTTATTTATAATTGGTCAACCAAAAGCATATACGAGTACCTAGATGATTTGAACATTAAGGAAATAAATATGGACCTTTAGCTAATGTATATATATACAGATTACAATTTTTTTTAATGTGAAAAGTGGCAAACGAGCATACGGCTCACCTGATATTAAGAGATCACCGTCGTCCATGTACACCCACAGTATCAGAGGAGCTGCAGGTACGCACCTGCAGCACCGGCCTTTGAGATAGGAGTAGGCTCGTTTCTTGAAGGTCCGGTAATGACCTTGGCATAAAAGTTCGGAAACAGCGCTGGTGATTGATTCCACAGGTTGACAGTGCGTGGAAGGAAGTTACACAAAATTAAATAAAAGTGAAGTGTGGATGAGCGACTGAAGGTAGTAGTAAAATGTTTGCCTTAACTTTTGTATTTAAATTTGTGGTAAGAATCAAGAATTATATCCACATCACCATAGAAAACTGCAGAATATTGTTTGCATCATGAATTAGTGACGTGTTTTCGTGGTCTCTTAGTGAACTTCAGTAAGTTCGTTTCATGTTTGGTAGTATATCTTACTAGTAAAATTGAGGTATTTTAAGATGAATTCAGTGAGTGGGTGTTGTTTCCCTAGATAAGCTTTTTGTATAGGAAAAGGAGCAAAGGAGATTACGGCTCACCTGACCTTACGCGTAACATAGTAATCGTCCAAGCCGAGTACCCCTCACCAGGAGGACCTTTATGTCGAGTTACTAGCGATAGAGGTTCAGGCTAAGCGACCTAAGAGCTATTCCACCTCACAATCCGGGAAGCAGTCAAGGCCAGCTTTTCTGGCCAATCTGTGTATATCGTCAAAAAAAAATCCTTAAGTGATCACCATCGCCCGTGAACATCACCCAGTACCAAGTTTTAGAAAATGGTTCTTGCAAGACTCTTAGTTGTTCCGTAAGTTAGTCAGTTGTTTCTGACCAAGTAATTTTTTTCATATTTCCTGAGGCACAAATATGTAGCACTCATACAACAAAAGAAAGCAAGAGCTATATGTAAATATAGTGAAATATTCAGATCGCTACAACTCCAGCGAAGTGCCCAATGCTTTTTAGGTCTTTAAAAGCATTTCAAGGCTAAGACAGTGTTCTTTGTAAAAGCTTTTAGAATGCTAAATACCCGTTTAAGACGAACGCACACTCGGCAACACTTTGAGAGGCGCTGGCATAATAACCCAATTTGAATTTAAAATGAACCCGCGAACGATGTAGCCTTACTTCGATTCCACGAATTACCGCTTCGGTCTGACGCGGAAATTTTAAATTCACACGTGAAATAAAACCGAATAAGTCTCTTATAAAGTCCGTATAAAGGAAAAAATGTATTCGCTAACGAATATATTAAATATTTATTGATGTAAGTTTATTGTTTAAATAAAATAAAGCAAAATATAACCCGGCGAAGCGGACTGGGTACGTACTCTTTAAATCTTTTCAAATTCCATCAACACCATCTTGATGGTTGGCGGTACTACTATCCGTTTGTCGCTTAACTTTCTTCCACACACTATCAACCAGTGTAATCAACTGTCATCAACGTTGTTTTCTAACCAGGTTGGGGACCTCCAAGAGGCGAATCCTTACTCAAACGTCGGTAACGCACTTACTCTATCTAGATCATGTGATAAAAGTCGAACAAATGAATGCGTTAGGCGATTTCTTATTGGTATGATGGGAAACTTATTGTTTTTTTTGTTAATATTTTATTGTTATCACGTAAGGGACACGTGTCTGTCTGTCATCTATCTTACATGAAAAAAGAATTTAAACAAAATAAATTAATACCACAATTATCATTTGAATTTTACTAGACGCAGCAATCAACAGTCGAAATTTACAACGCTTCCTGGAAACGTAGAATTATTCACCGGAACGATTACGTTACGTAACAAACGAGAATGTGTGAAGTAAGGTGGAGAGAAAAAAATCCTATTAAAATCGTTTCAGTTACGGCGCAGAGAAATCGCACCCAGCCAAGCACTTACAGAGCGAACACATAAAATCCGAAAGATAGATACGAATTGCCCCAGCGCTTCTTAAACTTTCCGGCTATTGAAAATATTTATTTATTTATAATTGGTCAACCAAAAGCATATACCTACATGATTTGATTTGGGCCTTTAGCTAATGTATATACAGATTGCAAGTTTTTTTTTATATCAAAAGTGGCAAACGAGCATACGGCGCACCTGATTTTAAGAGATCACCGTCGTCCATGTACACCCACAGCATCAGAGGAGCTGCAGGTGCGTTACCGGCCTTTGAGATAGGAGTAGGCTCGTTTCTTGAAGGTCCGGTGATGATTTGGCATAAAAGTTCGGAAACACCGATGGTGGTTGATTCCACAGGTTGACAGTGCGTGGAAGGAAGTTTAACAAAATTAAATAAAAGTGAAGTGTGGATGAGCGACTGAAGGTAGTAGTAAAATATTTGCCTTAACTTTTGTGTTTAAATTTGTGGTAAGAATCGATAATTATATCCACATCACCATAGAAAACTGCAGAACATTGTTTGCATCATGAATTAATGATGAGTTTTCGTGGTCTCTTACCAGTGAACTTCAGTTAAGTCGTTTCATGTTTGGTTGTTTATCTTACTAGTAAAATTGAGGTATTTTAAGATGACTGTAGTGAGTGGGTGTTGTTTCCCTAGATAAGCTTTTTGTATAGGAAAAGGAGCAAAGGAGTTTACGGCTCACCTGACCTTACGCGTAACATAGTAACCGTCCAAGCCGAGTACCCCTCACCAGGAGGACCTATGTGTCGAATTACTAGCGATAGAGGTTCAGGCTAAGCGACCTAACAGCTATTCCACCTCTCAATCCAGCTTTTCTGGCCAATCTGTGTAGATCGTCAAAAAAATCCTTAAGTGATCACCATCAACGTGAACATAACCCAATACCAAGTTTTAGAAAATGGTTCTTGCAAGACTCTCAGTTGTTTCTGACCAAGTAATTTTTTTTCATATTTCCTGAGGCACAAATATGTAACACTCATACAACAAAAGAAAGCAAGAGCTATATGTAAATATAGTGAAATATTCAGATCGCTACAACTCCAGCGAAGTGCCCAATGCTTTTTAGGTCTTTAAAAGCATTTCAAGGCTAAGAGACAGTGTTCTTTGTAAAAGCTTTTAGAATGCTAAATACCCGTTTTAAGACGAACGCACACTCGGCAACACTTTGAGAGGCGCTGGCATAATAACCCAATTTGAATTTAAAAATGAACCCGCGAACGATGTAGCCTTACTTCGATTCCACGAATTACCGCTTCGGTCTGACGCGGAAATTTTTAAATTCACACGTGAAATAAAACCGAATAAGTCTCTTATAAAGTCCGTATAAAGGAAAAAAATGTATTCGCTAACGGATATATTAAATATTATAGAAATTTCTTTATAACTTAGTTGATTTCTACGATTTTACAAGTACAACTGCAAGTATATTTACGAGTAAAAACTGAACCCGACATCAAATCGAACGTGTCAGATGAATTAAATTATCTTGGCAACTATATTCCGTTTTCTTTCATATTCTTACTTAACCTACCATAAACCATTTTTGTGTTTACGGGGAGGAAATCTTCAAAAAGATACCGGAAGGCAGCGGTTATGTGGGGTTTGACCCACTAAAACCTCCCCGGTGGCCCTTCCTCGGTGCATGGTGAGAGCACATCCCGGGAGGGGAGGTTACTCCCTCCCCCCCTGTACCCTCGCAGGTCTTGTGTTCCCGCCCGAGGTCCCTTTTAGTCGCCTTCTACGACAGGCAGGGGATGCCGTAGTTTTATTCTTGAGAGCCCAGAACTACAAGGCTGCGAGCCGGTCTCCTTCTGGGCCATTACGGACTCACAGAAGGTGACCAGCGCAGTTGCTACTGCCGCCGGCAGGAGAGGTCTTGCCCGATCTGCTTTACCAGGATCCGTCGCTCCGTGCTCCACGCAGGACACACGGCGAGCGTGTGTTGCGCGGAATCCTGGTCACATCCACAGTGGTGGCATTGCGCGGTCGGTTCTCGCCCGACCTACCATAAACCTACTAATACATCTATTTCTTTATTAAAACGATGTTAACAAATTTTGTCAGAAATATTACTTTTTCAGTTTCGTTTTTTTTGCGACATTTGATTGAGACAGAATAAGCATATTTAAAAACGCTTATGGTCACTTAACGTTTATATAAACAAACACAATAACAAAAACACTTAACGCTAAAAGAGGTTGTAGTTAGTTAAAACTAAGCCAAAGGACATATTTACAGAATTCCTGCGAAACTACGCTCCGCGCATGTCCCACTATACCAAACGCTGTCAATAAAAAAATGTTAAAAATTTATTCAAATATGAAGACATTAAAAATAATAGACCAATTGTGCCTTCTTCCTTCTTTGTATGAAGTCAGTTAAAAAGAAAGCCGTCTGTTTGTATAGCTTGAAGTATTCAGACTGTGTTAGTACGGGGTACAAGTTTAACCGTGTATAATGATGATTCCATCGCAGAGCATAATGTGCGGTCTCAGGATACATTAGTGTCGGCTTTCCTTACCAAGTGGCCGGATTGAAACCGGGCGGACTGACGCAATTACTGCATTTGGGGATGGGAACAACACTATCGATAACTTTCAGTTGAAATTTTAAGTTTCATCCGTAAAGAAATATATTAGCCTAGTAATTAAGTGGTTCGGCCTGCGAGTCGGTTTGAAAAGCGGACGCCGACAACCATCTCTATTTTACCCCGCTAAGGTTAAAAGGATGTGATTGCTTTTTTATATGTATTTATTAAGGAGAGGTACATCAACATTTGTGTTCATTTCGCAAAATATAATACTTTTATAACTTACATTTCGGCGACTTTTATTTTGACAAACCACACAGATTGGCCAGAGAACCTGGCCTTGACTGTTTCACCGGATTGAGAGGTGGCACAGCTCTTAGGTCGCTTAGCCTGAACCTCTATCGCTAGTAACTCGACACAAGGGTCCCCCCGGTGAGGGGTAACCTCGACTTGGACGGTTACTATGTGACATTTCAGCGATTCATTTATAATTGTATAGACTTTTGTGCACGCCAGATATATCTACTATCCCTATTAAACACACAACCTAAGTGTAGACATTCATTGACTTTTTATGACGAACTACACAGATTGGCCAGAAAAGCTGGCCTTGACTGCTTCACCGGATTAAGAGGTGGCACAGCTCTTAGGTCGCGTAGCCTGAACCTCTATTGCTAGTAACTCGACACAAGGGTCCCCCCGGTGAGGGGTAACCACGGCTTGGACAGTTAGTATGAATTTCATTGACTTGCTCTATTATTTCAACTTCTATTCTAACATCGCCGTTTTATATTCTTCTTTGTCTTTTGTTTTCAACCTCTTGAAATTTATCTGAATAAGACAAAGGTGATGTTCAATTACTAATATTGTATTAATATGCTTTACTGTTTGATTTATCATGTACTTAGCGGTGAAGGGAAACATCGTGCGTAAACCTACATGTGTTAGAAAATTTTTTAAGACATGGACCTACATATATACAAATGATGATTTAAATGTAAATATATATATATAAGCTGTAACTTTAATTTTTAACTATATGATATTGATATTATTAAGAGTTACGATAACAATATCAGACAGTTAAGTTGCGTTATCTGCAACCAGTATTATGTCATACATCATTGTCTAAAATAGAAAAAAGAAAAGGTCCTAAAATAGATCCCCGTGGAACACCCAAGCGCTGAAAACACCCGTCCGAGTTTGTCTTATTTACGGAAACCATTTGATTTCTATCTGTCATCTGTTTGAAGACGAAGGTGTGACGAAATGGGAAGTCAAGAACCTTGTCTTCCCTTATGGATTAAAAGAAAACGTATTCTAAGAAATTTTACCATCATTGTTACCCATATCAGAAAAACTTTGTTTTAGGAAGATATGACGTGAATAATCAATGGGCGGATTTGAGACTTTTATTTTTCATAGAACCCTAAACCTTTTGGCTATTGGAGCCTTTAAAAGCTATAGGAATAGTGACATTTTCAAAAGACTTCTAACTTCCCTACTGGATCAACAGTGTGAGTGCTTTTAAATTATTTATTTTTATTATCTAGAGGCTAAGCGTTCGATATACGACCTGAAGGTCGGAGATTCGTTTGCCCAAATATCAACAACTAAAAATTTGTACTCGGTGTTTATCACAGTGCCCTTGTGTCAAGTTACTAGTGATAGAGGTTCAGGCTAAGCGACCTAAGAGCTATGCCACCACTCAATCCGGTGAAGCAGTCATGGCCAGCTTCTGTGGCCAATCTGTGTAGTTCGTCATTAAAAAAACAGTGTTAACTACTAGGCAAGTGCTTGATTATGAGAGTAGCAAATACGCAATGAATCACCTTTTGAAAATACAGTGTAATTAGAGAAAAGACAGACGCGGTGAATTTATTCCAATCCTTTGCTGTACCTATAACGAAGGAAAAAGTTTCATTCGGGGCTAAGGGATGTCATGAACAAAAGCTTGGTATCGAGCTAGGCCTTGATATCCGATGGTGAAAGGAGATATGAAGGAATTAGATTATGTTATCGCTATACACAAAATGGATTACATAAAAGAATATGAAATGTATAGAAGTATGTACATATGACCTAAGGAGCTCGGTGAAAAAGTGATGTTAAACTGACTTTGAAAATATCGATATTGGTGCAATATTATCGTGAAACTATCGATAATGTCGCAATCACTAATGCGGGGAAAGATTTACAAGGTGGGCGTTTCAGTGGCGCTCTGCTTTAACCTTTACTCGCATTAACAAGATATCGATCAGCTCGCTACGTTTGCAACTACAACAGTGCTGACGTGAATTCTAAATCTACTTGAATCGCTTTCGATAAATTTTAAAATTAACCTAGTTAAGGCAAAAATGATTCTTTTTTCTGTCGTTACTAATTACTACTGGATCTTGTTTTTATATATGCAGTTATAGTTTCCTTTCCAAATTCAGCTTTTTTACACACAGAACACAGATTTCTCTGAATAATTATTGTAATAAAATTTATTTATTTGTCTATACAATAAAATTAGAGTGTTTGTAATAGATAAAGATACTATTATCTGTCTATATCAGTCTTTAGTAAGGTCACATCTCTAGTACGTATCTCCCATATGGCACCCATTCTATGCAGTTTGTACAAACAAAATTGAGATGGTGCAAAAGAAATTGTCCTCGTATATCCTATAATAATCTTCTATCTAAATACCTCCAGCTATCATTGAGAGACCGCCGAACTCTTAAAGACGCTTCCACGTTTAAAAATATTTGTGTTGGTGAAATCAAGTGTCCAGAGTTGTTGTCTGAGATGAGGTTCCAAATACCATCGAAAACACCATGACTTAAAAATCTGTTCCATGTTTCGGCAGCCCGTACAAACATAGGCCATCGCGAGACAGTACGTAGAATGTGTGTCCCTCACAACACAATGTTTAATGATTTAGATTTGTTCTCGACCTCTCGCTCTGCTTATAAAGCCCAGATAAAGTCACTGCTTCATAGCAAAATAGCGAATAGTTTTCAATTTACTTTATATTTATTTCTTTATGTATCTTTTTGTTTCTTTTTCTTTGTATCATTTACTCTTGTGTCAATCATTTATATTAGTTATCCTGCCCATGCTAACACGATGCTGCTGCTGTACTGTATCGATGATTTTCGAAAAACAAATTTGTTCTCAGTGAGACAGCTTGAAGGAAGCTTTTGTAATAATTTTTGTGTGCCGTAATTTTAAAATATGTCTGTTATCTTTTGTTTCTGTTTGTCTCCAATAAATAAATAAATATTAAAATAACCTTTTTACTACATGCATATGAATGTACCAAAATAACATTATTCTCCGTCTGTTTCTTCTTACTAATCTTTACTTTGAACTTTCATTAGCAGATAGTTGACGTAATAATTTAGGCTTCTTTTACTTTTATATAAATAGTTTTTAATCGCGGTTAACTCCGCGGAGCGCAGTAAGTTCGAATTAAAAGATAATCAGTTTAATTGTACCGATGGTTAGACGCTACAACCTACTAGAGATTAAAATTAAGTCATTATCATCAACATTACTTCAAGATGTTATTGGGTAATTTTACGTTCACCGTCGACGTCAAACCTAAAACAAACCCTACAACCCCGCTTCTCTTTTGGGAATGCTTTTGATGGTACACCACATATAAATTGCTAAAATCATGAAAGGCGAAGCAAAGCTCGTCGTTCGGGTTCCGTTTTTTTTATTTTTGAAGAAATAAATATTCTTTAACCAAATCGTTTTCGTTTCGCTATAGTTCAAATGTACTGCAATACTGTTTTCGTCGTCTAATTACGAGTTCACTTTCCTTTTTCTTTCCTCACCTCTACGTTGAATGTAATCTACGTATGTAATACAATTACGGTATGTAAGTCTCTTGTTAGAGCAAATAGAGGTAATATGTGAAGTTTAACGTGGGAACTAAGTGAATGCGATTGACGGGCGCAGAGTAATTACCCCACTGCTATAGAGATACTTGATTTTTTCCTTCTAACGTGTAATGTAACGGGTTCTGTTATGTGGTTGCTCTGTGCACATTGTCTATTTAATAGTCTTTTGTCTCGTTGATATCTAGGGAAGTAGTGTGGGAGTTTGTTTTGCAAGTTACTAGGCTTGTTATGGACCCATAATTTATGTTTAATTGTTTTATATCGTGTACAATTAACTGTGTTGTTCAGATTTGTTTACGTTGATGTTTTCAGTCTGATTTTTTTTCGAAGTGAAAACTTTTTAATCGTGACCAATTTTTCAACATACTTCAAAAACGGAGTTTCACAATTCGTCTGTATGTTTTTTTTTTTAATGTTCGTGACTTCATAAGTCTTGACTGGGTCATTTTTGATCGTCGTATTATTACCAAATATTGCTGAAAGTCGCATGGATTGTCCTGAACTATTTAACATCAGTGATGCCTCAGTATGTAAGCTTGTTATAAGTATATTTAGTGCAGCCCTGTAGTTCTGGGCTCTCAAGAATAAGACTACGGTATCCCCTGCCTGTCGTAGAAGGCGACTAAAAGGGGCCTCGGGTTCACTGGGCGACAAGGGTGGAGGCCTTTGTCGTCCGCTATGGTGGCCCATATGGTGGGAGAAGGTGACATCGGCTGGCCCGTATCGCCTTGCACTGCAAGGGCTCGGGGGGAGGGGAATAACCTCCCCCCGGGACGTGCTGTCCGTGAGTACAGTACAGAGGGGCGCCAGTGCGTTCCTCTGGAGATCCCGGAGACCCTCGTCATGCACCGAGGAAAGGGCCACCGGGAAGATTTTAGTGGGTAAAAACCCCACATAACCGCCGCCTTCCCTCTAGAAGCACCCCTCACCGAGGGGACCCTTGTGTTGAGTTACTAGCAATAGTGGTTCAGGCTAAGCGACCTAAGAGCTATGCCACCTCCCAATCCGGTGAAGCAGTCAAGGCGAGCTTCTCTGGCCAATCTGTGTAGTTCATCATAAAAAAAATAAAAAAAAACCTCTAGAAGGCGGGGTATATTTTTGAAGATTTCCTCACCGTAAAAAAAAAGTTTATTTATTTATGTCTTGTCTGCGGGATCATGATGCGATTTTCCATTCCTGTGTTACCTAATTTTTTTATATTTTTCCCTAAAACTTATGTAAATTATATAATAAGTATTGAATAGCTGTAAGTTTTCCTGGATTAAATAAATAATTATTTTTTGTTTGTAAGCTGGAAATTATCCTACATATATAATTATCACATGGGCATGGCTAAGGACACAAAATAAAACTCTGTCACTTGGAACATAGGCGTTGAGTGTAAACAAGCATTTAAAAAAATACAGACATATGGACTATTGAAGTCAGTAAAAAGGATACAGCTATCTAACCCCGTAATCTCATAAACAAACACTGTAATTTATTTGGTAAATTGTAGCCAACAACAAATTGTACATAGTGATTTGCCTTATTCCAGATTTGTAAATCATATCGTCCACCGTCACTGTAATAACACGTCTGGTGTCAGACAGACAGAATGTTTGACATAGACACCTGTCAATTACAATGGCAGCGGGAGGACGAACGAGTCAAATATAATTGTGTTGTATTGCCTGAGAACTATGAATAATATATGTGTAGCTACCTACTATGTATTTTTCTAAAACATTTCTCACGTGTAGTGTCTTCCATTTAATTGAACCAGACACTACAACTTTCCTTCCTCCGCTGAGAGACATGAGGAAGTGCAAGATTTCCCAAGACGATGTCGAGGACAGAGCGAAGTGGGAAGCCATAATGCAGAAAGTTGACTCCACCACCACGTGCCACTCCACGACCAATGGCAAGGAAGAGAGAGAATGGTGGACTATGTCGGAAATAGGTAGACATAGACCAGCCCAAAACGTTCTCTGGACGTCGTTAAAGACCTGGTGGACAACATGGGAGTACCTACCGTATCTAAGATTGTCATAAACCTACCAATATCCCAATCAACAACCTTTTTTCGGTACTTTTGGAGGCAAGGTCCAAAGCCTTTCTATCTGAATTTTCTTTTTTCAAGATCGCTTGATAAATAACGGAGTAATTAGGGCAAAAACATTAAAAACGAGAATACTGCGGAATAGTGAACATCCTTTTTAACCGACTTCAAAAAAGGTGGAAGGTATTCGTCTGTATTTTTATGTTTGAGATACCTCGGAACTGTAGACTGGGTGTAACAATGTTTTATGAGAAAACCATATGTCTTAAATTCGCATAAACGTTTGACGATTTGTAGAGTCGTTTTTTTGTTTTACTCGTAAATATTCTTGTGTTAGAAATTGCAAGTCTTATTTCAATTATTTTACAACCCCATTAAATCTGTTATAGATATAGTGAGAAAAGATTTTCCTTCTAAATTTTTTTTATTTTTGAAAAGAAAGTTAGCAATTTTTTTTTCAGAAAATATGACTAACATTCTTGTTAACTCCAACTAAGCTTAGGCTTGTGCTAGGTTTACGTGAATAGTCAAATGGTGGATTCGAACCTACAACCTTACGAGTCGCAGACCGTACCCTAAGCCATTCGGAAAGTTCGTATTTATCGTGCTCTCTCAAATAACTTCATTTTAATGATATGAAAATATCACTCATTTAATACGACTATTCATTAACAGTACGAGTGTCATCGTATTCCGATAAAGATCCGAGTTCTCCCGAAGAAATATAATTTCGCAATACATCTATACATTATATTACAGTATTAGTAACTGTCGGATTAATTGCATAGGTGTAAAGAAACGTCACAGCCCTGTAGTTCTGGGCTCTCAAGAATAAGACTACGGTATCCCCTGCCTGTCGTACAAGGCGACTAAAGGGGCCTCGGGTTCACTGGGCGACAAGGGTGGGGCCTGCGTCGTCCACCAAAGTGGACTCGGGAAGAAGACGACATCGGCTGGCCCGTGTCGCCTTTCGCTGCGAGGGCACAGGGGAGGAGGAGTAACCTCCCCGGGACGTGCTCTCCTTGAGCACAGTGCAGAGGGGCTCCGGTGCGTTCCACGTGAGATCCCGGAGCCCCTCGTCATGCACCGAGGAAAGGGCCACTGGGGAGGTTTTAGTGGGTAAGATCCCCACATAACCGCCGCCTTCCCAGAAGGCGGGGTATCCTTGTGAAGATTTCCTCCCCGTCAACAAAAAAAAAAGGTTTACGTGAATAGTCAAATGGTGGATTCGAACCTACAACCTTACGATTCGCAGACCGTACCCTAAATCATTAGACTATCGACACTTCATTCGATTCAATTTTACGGAAATTTCTTATTTATCCTGCTCCCCATTCATTAACAGTACGAGTGTCATCGTATTCCGATAAAGATCCGAGTTCTCCCGAAGAAAAATAACATCTCAATACATCTATACATTATATTACAGTATTAGTAACTGTCGGATTAATTGCATAGGTGTAAAGAAACGTCAAATTAAACGAGACAGCACCACAACGTCGGTTTATTTTAGTTTCCTTTATCAAATATAAATGACTCCTGCAACACGCGAGCTGTTAATTTTGACGTGAATGGACAGCATAAAGTCATTATACTTAACGATACCCTTCAGAATATTGTTCAAGCATGCCGCAATTGCAATTCTCATGTCGATATATAGCAGGTGAATGTGGCGTCTATTACATACACCAGTAGAGTCTTTTTTGAATGTTCAATTTACCTTTCGCAATTAAAGTTTTGAACATGACGTTTCAGATGTACAAATTGAACAGAATAAAAAATTCTCTTACATCTTGTCTATGATACTGATAAATGAGGCGACTTTTTAAGACGGGATAGATATGTTATTTGTTTTAGGGCTAGCTGCCGCTCGCGGTGTTGCCTGCGATTAAAAGTATTTTTTTTCCTTAAATAAAAGTCCCATCAAAATTGGGAACAGAACTCCTAACCCGTCTTTTATTTTGGGACAATTGTGACAGGTCTATGTTTGTGTGGTAACGGAGAACGCAATTGTGGATGTATAATTGGCGAACAGTGAGAAGTTCTGTTTCCTCGTACAGTTTTCTTGTGGGATATCATTAGGCTATCGACACTTCATTCGATTCAATTTTACGGAAATTTCGTATTTATCCTGCTCTCCATTCATTAACAGTACGAGTGTCATCGTATTCCGATAAAGATCCAAGTTCTCCAGAAGAAAAATAATATCTCAGTACATCTATACATTATATTACAGTATTAGTAACTGTCGGATTAATTGCATAGGTGTAAAGAAACGTCAAATTAAACGAGACAGCACCACAACGTTGGTTTATTTTAGTTTTTCATCAAATATAAATGACTCCTGCAACACGCTAGCTGTTAATTTTGACGTGAATGGACAACATAAAGCCATTACACTTAACGATACCCTTCAGAATATTGTTTAAGCATGCCGCAATTGCAATTCTCATGTCGATATATAGCAGGTGAATGTGGCGTCTATTACATACACCAGTAGAGTCTTTTTTGAATGTTCAATTTACCTTTCGCAATTAAAGTTTTGAACATGACGTTTCAGATGTACAGATTGAACAGAATAAAAAATTCTCTTACATCTTGTCTATGATACTGATAAATGAGGCGACTTTTTAAGACGGGATAGATATGTTATTTGTTTTAGGGCTAGAAAGTATTTTTTCCTTAAATAAAAGTCCCATCAAAATTGGTACAGCCGTTCCAGAGATGACCGGGAACAAACAGACAAAAGTTTTTTTTTATATGAAAAGTGGCAAGCGGCTCACCTGATCTTAAGTGAACACCTTCGCCCATGAACATCCACAGCATCAGAGGAGCTGTAGGTGCGTTGCCGACCTTTGAGATAGGAGTAGGCTCGTTTCTTGAAGGTCCCTAAATCGTAAACGTTCGGAAATATTGCTGGCGACAGTTGATTCCACAAGTTGACAGTGCGCGAGAGAAAGTTACGCGAAAAACGTACAGTCGTGGTCGATGGTGGCGGTGGAATTTGGAATTCTGCCGAGATGTGCGGTAATGGAAATCGGTAGCTGAGATGATTCCGAACAATTCCTCAGAACACTCCCCATGCTAAATGCGATACAGGATGCAAAGAGAACCGACATCTCTTCGCAGACTCAGAGAGTCGAATCGATCGGAAAGACCCTGATCGTCGACTATTCGAGCAGCTCTACGTTGTACACCGTCAAACGGAAGAAGTTGGTATTGGGGAGCCCCGGCCCAGAGATGCGAACAGAATTCCATATGAGTAAAGAATAAAGAATGTCATTTTCAACCGACTTTAAAAAGGAGGAGGTTCTCAATTCGTCTGTATGTTTTTATGTTTGTTACCTATTACCCGGGTAAACCGATTTCGATGTTTCTTTTCTTACTTCAATTCAAATTTGGTCCAATTAGGACATTGGCATCCATGAGAAAACCATATTGAATTTACTTCAAGTATGTGCGTCACAAATGTAGGAAGAACTCCGTCAACCGATTTCTTTTTTTTTTATTTGAAATAAGAGGCAAACGAGCAAGACGGGTCACCTGATGGTAAGTGATTCACCGCCGCCCACAATCACCACCGGCGCCAGTGCGTTGCCTACCCTTCAGGTAAGAATATGCTCTTTTCTTGAATAACCTAATGTCGCAGTTTCATTTTTTATTGGAATTGATGTTCTTCGAGGGTAGTTTAATGAGGGTTTGGTTAGGTTCTGATCTCTCAGACTTCGTTCTGGGCATATTCCATCAAACAGTTTCGGATTTCTAATGAAAAAATACATTCAACAAGCTTCATAAAGTGCGGAGTTGTAGAGGACGTGCATCACATACTGGTGGAATGTGTCAGGAACGAAGCTCTGAGAGCTGAATTGTTGGTTAAATTTAAGATTAGCTGTTGGGATGTCTGATCCTGTAACAGTATCCTAGCTTCTCCAGCTATGGAAGAAGCTAGGATACTGTATGAAATTGTAAGACATTGTTTTTTTAAACAATAAGTAATGCTTTTGTTTGTATAACATCTGTTGTCCTATGAGGATGATATTTTCTAATAGAAAAAAATCCTAGAAAATAAATAAATAAATAAATGAATAAATAAATAAATAAATAAAAGGTTCTGATTAGTTTTATTTCTTAATTTTACGATGATAACTTTGAAATACAAAGAAGTCATCCGCAAGTAGTAAGTCGGTTATTTTTACTCGTAAATATACTTGTACTATAAAAAAGTTATAGCATAGAAAATCACAATATAATTTAATTGCAATATACGATTTCCGGGGTTCATTTCACGGTGTCGAGGTTATAAATAATTCTCTCGTGAATGCGGAAAGAGCAGTCCTGGTTTAAGCCGTGTCATTGCAAAATATCCTGTCCTCTCCCCGGACAAGTTTCGAATTAGAATTTATTTCTCTATTTAAGTTGATATCAAATAGTTTCCCATACCAAATACGAGTTTACAGTTTTACACCGCTATGGTTTTAATAAGAATACAATCTTTAATTCTTAAAATATTAAAACTAGAAAATATAACATAACTATACATTAAAAAAAATACATAATATCAACTGAAAAAAAAAGAAATATTTACAATACAATAGGTATTTTGTAAGAAATATATGGTTGAGTATTTTTGTGATTTTAAAACGACTTCAAAAATGGGAGGAAGTTCCTAAGTCGTCTGTATTTATTTCACTTTTTCTTAATTTCCACAAAACTACTACGTACATTATAAACTGACTTCATCCTTATGAAATTTAATGATTATAATTATAATTTATTTAATTTATTATATTATATTAATTTTCATACCTTTATAAAATATAATTTAATATATTTATTAAAATATTTTTTAATCTCATAACTGTTTTATTTATGTATCATATTTATAATACTCTTACTGTCTGTATAAATTCCATATAAAAGTAGTATTGCGCGCGCACGTCTTTAGGTCTTTAGGCTGTCGGATCCTTGCGACAGCATATGGTGAGACGGTGTCCGATATTGGCGTGCCGTTTTGTATTATTTGTCCGTGTAACTTTAACTGTGTTTTGTATATTTTTCATTCTTTTTTAATGTGTGTTATATTCTGTCTGTGATGTGTTTTTGTATTGTGATGCCAATAAATAAATGTCTATGTCGCGAAGGGCGCTGCACAATTCACGGCAGCGGTTTCACCACATTATCACAACATCGGTTGTCAAATACCAAATAATAAAACAAAAACGACTTTTCCTTTGTGTTGCGTCAAGCTCAAAGTGCCCCGTCACGCCACACGTGTGACCACTACAAAGAATATTTATAGAACACAACACAAAAGACGCCCAGCGGATCCAGCGGCTAGTCGAGCGACGCCTGTGTGATGTTCTCCATATTAACTAATACATTACAACTCTCAATGTTTCTGTTCAAATTTATAATTTTAGAGGAATTCATGGGATGAACTAAAAAAACACAATTAAACTATTTAACTAATTAATAATTTACATACAGTATGTGCCTGATCAATAACCTCCTTTTATTGAAGTCGGTTAAATGAAAATTAGTCAAGTTATTCCTTCTTACATAAGCTATCTGGCAGTGAAAGTTCCGTCAAAATCGGTCCAGCCGATCCAGATTAGCCGGAACAAACAGATAGACAGACAGATTTTTTTTTAAAAAAAAAAACGTTATTTTGATATGTTTACCCTATATATATCCATATCCATGTAGTAAAAAGGTTATTTTATTGGAGTGTCTGTTATTACCATTAAAATTAAATATACAGATTATATACAGTACGAAAGTATACATGTATATATATAATATATATACATAGGTTATTCAGGAACATAGTTTTCTTACCCTTGATCACGTATTCCCTCTGTCGTGTTTCCCGTTCCCTGTTCCACGTCGCACGGCAAACATTGACTTCGGTTTCTTGTGATAAATAATTAATATTTCCCTTCTCCGAAGGCACTCAACAGGCTTAGCAAATGATTTCGATAGTAAATAACTTACAGGAGTTACCAAGTATATTTAGAACAACTACAATAAAAGCAAATCGAAATCGGTTCAAACACGACGGCACTATGAGTACAAACATTAGTTAATTAGTGTCACGGCGGTGATACTCACTTCAGAAGAATAACGGTTAAACTGCTTGAAGACAATTGCCCTTGCTCCGTCAGCGCCATTTTTTTTTGTCTCTGTGTCGATGCTCTGAACTCGATCAGGCCACAGACAGAGGCACGGCTGGCTGAGGCCATAGACAAAGTGCCAGTATTGCCTGTATAAATCTAATGTTGCTTTACGAATAATATTGTTACCTAACACAGAGTTGACGAGCAGAGAATGCTGACTAAAGCATTAAGTCCACATTAATGAACTTTAGTTATCAGATGTTACAATAATTGTGAATAAATATTTTTTTTTGCAGAGTTTCAATTGAATAATTTATACAGTATGTTATAATTTCCGTTATTTCACATTTCACGATTTTCAGGTATAATTATTTCGTGTGGACAGGCCATAAATAATTCCGACGCTAATGCAGATGCCGTAGGTTAAATCGGACAGCCTAATTTAGAATTTAATTTCAACAGAATATTAGATTACTAGTACACACTAGAATACAACTCTAGTAGAATACTCTAGTACAACTCTAGTAGAATACTCTAGTACAACTCTAGTAGAATACTCTAGTACAACTCTAGTAGAATACTCTAGTACAACTCTAGTAGAATACTCTAGTACAACTCTAGTAGAATACTCTAGTACAACTCTAGTAGAATACTCTAGTACAACTCTAGTAGAATACTCTAGTACAACTCTAGTAGAATACTCTAGTACAACTCTAGTAGAATACTCTAGTACAACTCTAGTAGAATACTCTAGTACAACTCTAGTAGAATACTCTAGTACAACTCTAGTAGAATACTCTAGTACAACTCTAGTAGAATACTCTAGTACAACTCTAGTAGAATACTCTAGTACAACTCTAGTAGAATACTCTAGTACAACTCTAGTAGAATACTCTAGTACAACTCTAGTAGAATACTCTAGTACAACTCTAGTAGAATACTCTAGTACAACTCTAGTAGAATACTCTAGTACAACTCTAGTAGAATACTCTAGTACAACTCTAGTAGAATACTCTAGTACAACTCTAGTAGAATACTCTAGTACAACTCTAGTAGAATACTCTAGTACAACTCTAGTAGAATACTCTAGTACAACTCTAGTAGAATACTCTAGTACAACTCTAGTAGAATACTCTAGTACAACTCTAGTAGAATACTCTAGTACAACTCTAGTAGAATACTCTAGTACAACTCTAGTAGAATACTCTAGTACAACTCTAGTAGAATACTCTAGTACAACTCTAGTAGAATACTCTAGTACAACTCTAGTAGAATACTCTAGTACAACTCTAGTAGAATACTCTAGTACAACTCTAGTAGAATACTCTAGTACAACTCTAGTAGAATACTCTAGTACAACTCTAGTAGAATACTCTAGTACAACTCTAGTAGAATACTCTAGTACAACTCTAGTAGAATACTCTAGTACAACTCTAGTAGAATACTCTAGTACAACTCTAGTAGAATACTCTAGTACAACTCTAGTAGAATACTCTAGTACAACTCTAGTAGAATACTCTAGTACAACTCTAGTAGAATACTCTAGTACAACTCTAGTAGAATACTCTAGTACAACTCTAGTAGAATACTCTAGTAAAGTACATAAAAAAACCATACAAAATATAACAACATTATGAAAACCTAATACAGTATTTCATCGGCATCGAAGCAGGGCCCAAGCAATCGGTGGTTAGGACGACAATGAGAGAAACCTTCTGACGTTGCCATCTAGATAAAGTTTTTTTTAAATGACTAACTACACAGATTGGCTAGAGAAGCTGGCCTTGACTGCTTCACCGGATTGAAAGGTGGCATAGCTCTTAGGTCGCTTAACCTGAATCTCTATAGCTAGTAACTCGACACAAGAGTTCCCCGGTGAGGGGTTACCTCAGCTTGGACGGTTACTATGAGGACGCGAAGAGTGCCGTCTAGATAAAGTCTTGAAATGTTGATAGCGACTTTATGCTACAAGACCGTTTGCAGAAACGATTATCAAGACAATGATCGTCGAATCCACATCCCTCATGGCGGTCACCTCGTGAGGTACTTGGTGATTTCTTTACCTTTATATTCAATTAATATCGGAAGCTGCGCAGGGTATATTATAGTGCAGTCGACTTTTCTCATTTGAGCCTAGGGGAACGGAAACCGTTCGACCAGAAAAGAACGTAGTCAGCTCTGAGAGTAAGATCAGTGAGTGGGATACAAAAAATACCAAAATCTCACTTTATCATACACAATAATAATGATTTGAGACGGAATGCTTCAAGTATTTTATGTGTTTGGGAGTTAAGGATACGGCACGGCGAGGCACTCTGCCGGCGTCCCTTCATAAAGAACCATAACTAACACGATCTACGATCCACTGGCGGACGGGGGCCCGTTTGAAACTTCACTGTAAATATAGTTAAGCCATTTGAGAGGTGGTGGCTTAAAACTGAAATTACTGCCGCGCTCTTGGCACACCCGGCGCGGTTAATTCCTTATTCACTGCGAAACGTCATAATATTTTAGTGTACCTTGTAAAATTATAAATGTTTTGACA
The DNA here is from genome assembly GCA_029286785.1 of Meandrusa payeni. Classification (NCBI taxonomy): domain Eukaryota; kingdom Metazoa; phylum Arthropoda; class Insecta; order Lepidoptera; family Papilionidae; genus Meandrusa; species Meandrusa payeni. Next base: position 4,700,956 of record JAGSMX010000032.1, read on the forward strand.
AAGGTTTAATAGAATATCTTTCAAATAAATTCATCCGTAATCATATTTGGAACTAAGTTCCTTATGCCCCCTAAGGAAAAAGTTGCGGCGGGGTACCCTAGCTGACAAAAAACGGCCTTAACGCTAAACAAAAGCTTAAGATGTTTAGTGTCAATTGGTTTTGATAGATGGCACTATTATTATTTTTAATATGTTATTAATCATTGTAAATAAAATAAAGGTGTTTAGATAATTTTGTAAAGTAAAAATGTATATTTGAACAAATAAATTAAATCTTCAACAAGAAGGCGGGATTATGTGGGATTCTTACCCACTATGTATACTACCAGTGGCCATTCCTCGGTGCATGGTGAGGGTCTCCGGAATCTCGATGCCGCCTTCTCCCGGGTTCTTCCCCTTTGGCGGACGACAAAGGCCCCGTGAACTCGAGGCCCCTTTTAGTCGCCGTTTACGACAGGCAGGGGACCGTAGCCTTATTCTACGAGCCCAGAGAGGTAATTTACCTGCCTTTTCAATACATCGCCAATCTGGAAAGTGGAAGTGGAAGATACGTATCGTTAATCCAATAATTTCACTAAGCTCTTGCTGTGTCACTAGCACAAAGTACAGCGTGACCCGCCACGGGGGCTCTATCGAGAGCTTACGACCACTAAATACGACACTGGCCGTTCACAAATATATGGAAATTATGCCGTACATGGAGGCCCCTTTGTTTGAATTTAATCCAGGACTGTATGGGGATTAAGAGAACGCTAAAACTTGGCAAATCGTTGCGTGATCTTGTATAAGTTAGTTGATTGGTTTCTTTCCTTTACTTCAAGGTTGATACATAGCTTTGTTAACAACCAAACACATAGATTATATATATTTTTTTTTTATATGAAAAGTGGCAAACGAGCATACGGCTCACCTGATCTTAAGTGATCATCGTCGCCCATGAACATCCACAGCACCAGAGGAGCTGTAGGTGCGTTGCCGACCTTTGAGATAGGAATAGGCTCGTTTCTTGAAGGTCCCTAAATCGTAAACGTTCGGAAACACCGCTGGCGACAGTTGATTCCACAAGTTGACAGTGCGTGGGAGAAAGTTACGCGAAAAACGTACAGTCGTTGAACGCCAACCATCAAGATGGTGGCGGTGGAATTTTGGAATTCTGCCGAGATGTGCGGTAATGGAAATCGGTAGCTGGGATGATTCCGAACAATTCCTCAGAACACTCCCCACGGTAAATGCGATACAGGATGCAAAGAGAACCGACATCTCTTCGCAGACTCAGAGGGTCGAGTCGATCGGAAAGACCCTGATCGTTGACTATTCGAGCAGCTCTACGTTGTACACGGTCAAACGGAAGAAGTTGGTATTGGGGAGCCCCGGCCCAGAGATGCGAACAGTATTCCATATGAGGCCGTACTTATCTCTACATACACGCATCACACACACAAGTAATGCCCACTCGTTATATGTTAGGACCGCCGATGATTTCCGAAGTGGCTCTTAAAGTTATAAAGAAAGAAACATATACTTGGTACAAAGATGCTTAAAACTAGTAATTATAATCGAATGCACTAAATTCGCCTCCATTCAGTCACGGGGATGAGATCTTCGCGAATGTTGGTTTTCAGTGGAACCATGAATTGTGAGACAAAAGACGCTAAGAAAATATAAATGGAATATATAAGATTTTATATAATATTTTATATATTAAAACAATAAAATAACAACAAAACATATTTAACTAAAATAGTATTGCTTTTAACTGTCTTCTAATTTATCCGTAAGGGATAACCATGACTCGGTCGGTAGTTACTAGCTATAGAGATTCAGGCTAAGCGACCTAAGAGCTTATGCCAACTCTCAATCCGGTGAAGCAGTAACGGTCAGCTTCTCTGGCTAATCTGTGAAAAAATAATAATATACGATATTAACAATTAACAACGATTGAAACAATATTGGAGTGTCAATGGTACGCCATTGGAAATGCATACACAACTGAACTAGCAGATTATCAAAACTACCAAAAATCCATATCTGTTAATGATAACAATTGTTAGCGACAGTTGGTCCTACTAAATGCCAATTTAGTTTTAAATATTATTATTAGCGACAGTTGGTCCTACTGAATGCCAATTTAGTTTTAAATATTATTATTAGCGACAGTTGGTCCTACTGAATGCCAATTTAGTTTTAAATATTATTGTTAGCGACAGTTGGTCCTACTGAATGCCAATTTAGTTTTAAATATTATTGTTAGCGACAGTTGGTCCTACTGAATGCCAATTTAGTTTTAAATATTATTGTTAGCGACAGTTGGTCCTACTGAATGCCAATTTAGTTTTAAATATTATTGTTAGCGACAGTTGGTCCTACTGAATGCAATTTAGTTTTAAATATTATTGTTAGCGACAGTTGGTCCTACTGAATGCCAATTTAGTTTTAAATATTATTGTTAGCGACAGTTGGTCCTACTGAATGCAATTTAGTTTTAAATATTATTGTTAGCGACAGTTGGTCCTACTGAATGCCAATTTAGTTTTAAATATTATTGTTAGCGACAGTTGGTCCTACTGAATGCCAATTTAGTTTTAAATATTATTATTAGCGACAGTTGGTCCTACTAAATGCCAATTTAGTTTTAAATATTATTATTAGCGACAGTTGGTCCTACTGAATGCCAATTTAGTTTTAAATATTATTATTAGCGACAGTTGGTCCTACTGAATGCCAATTTAGTTTTAAATATTATTGTTAGCGACAGTTGGTCCTACTGAATGCCAATTTAGTTTTAAATATTATTGTTAGCGACAGTTGGTCCTACTGAATGCCAATTTAGTTTTAAATATTATTGTTAGCGACAGTTGGTCCTACTGAATATATAAAGTTAATGGACTAATATAAAAGTCCTTTAGTTTAGTCAACTAAAAGACTTTTGGAGGAGATCGGTTGTCGGTAACCAAGGCCGTTTCCGCTTCCGTCCTTGAAAGAGAAGCAAATACTAGAAATTTATTATAAAAAGGAGAGGACTCTCTCTGTAGACAATTAGTGTACAGTTTAGAACAAGTGAGTTATGCTGGAGGAAAAGCCCTTTACAAGTGAATCTCTGGACCAAAGTCAGTAAGTCTTTTAAATTACCACAATGAATAATTTTGCATGTTCATTGTTATCACAGTTCGCATAACATTCGACTGGGTTAACCGTTTTGGATCATTCTTTTGATATTTGAAAACTGGTGTAATTCTGACAATGGCGTCCATGAGAAAATAACATAAATGTGTTAAATTTGCACCAAGTATGTGCGCCACAAATGGACGAATAACTCAATATCATGCCAACCAATTTCAATTATTCATTTTGTTTTGGAAAGGATGTACTTTAAGATTGTTTTTAATGACGAACTACACAGATTGGCCAGAGAAGCTGGCCTTGACTGCTTCACCGGATTGAGAGGTGGCATAGCTTTTAGGTCGCTTAGCCTGAACCTCTATCGCTAGTAACTCGACACAAGGGTCCCCCCGGTGGGGGGTAACCTCGGCTTGGACGGTTACTATGTTACGCGTAAGCATTCCGATCCGAGGGCGCCCGAGAGGGCCGAACCACGACTCGGTCAGTAGCTATTTCACGGATAATCTAAGGGACATTCGAAAAGCTGAACTAACTGTGAGTGCCACTTCTGGAAGCGTTGGCGCTGGGAGAAGATGTGGCCGAAGAAACTCCAGCAACGCTCCTAGTATATAAGGGGTGGGGCCTGCCCATAAAAAGCGGTAACGCGCGAGGATTATTCGCAACCTCCGACGGTTGCGATACTTTATATTATATAAGATTAGTTTGATAAAAGAATAACGATAATTCGGAAACACAAAGATGGCGTCCGCGCGTTGTATCGTTTAACGTTTGTTTCGATTTGTAGTCGGTTTTTGTTTTTGCTCGTAAATATACTTGTATTGAATGCGTAAATAGCTCGATATTCCATAATTAGGGTACTATTGATTAACGATGCGAACAGTCTGGTCATGACACACCCCGTTAATAAATCGACAGAACAAGCGAAAACAGTCAACGCAAGGCTGTCGAAATTCGAGAATATTGCACGGCGGGTTGCTGGAAAGATCTCAGGTGTGCGAAGGATGCCAACATTGCTGTACAAGGGTTGCCTACAATAAGATAACACATCTCATCAATTGTTAATTTTAAAATTAATTTAATTACACGTTCATATTAGTCAATTTATATGCATAAAAGTAGGGCTGCAATCACTGCTTGCGTCTCTATTAGTATTTAAAATATAAATTTTATAAAATTGCATCTGTAAACTTTGTAAGACTTTGGTGACAATCGAAATAATTATCTACCGAAGCGCAGCTTCTATTTAGAAATTACGGCTGCAAACTTGCGTAACTTTTTTTTTGTTGACGGGGAGGAAATCTTCAGAAAGATACCCCCGCCTTCTGGGGAAAGGCGGCGGTTATGTGAGGTTCTTACCCACTAAAATCTCCCCAGTGGCCCTTTCCTCGGTGCATGACATGGGGCTCCGGGGTCTCAACGTGGAACGCACCGGAGCCCCTCTGCGCTGTGCTCAAGGAGAGCACGTCCCGGTGGGGGGGGGGGAGGTTACGCCCTCGCCCCCTGTGCCCTGTGCCGATGTTCACCGGGTTCACCTTGGTGGACGACTCAGGCTCCTACCCTTGTCGCCCAGTGAACCTGAGGCCCCTTTTAGTCGCCTTCTACGACAGGCAGGGGATACCGTAGTCTTATTCTTGAGAACCGATAACTATAGGGCTGACCTTGCGTAACTTCTAGTATCTAAACATCTATACATATAAATAAAATTGGAGTGTCTGTTTTTTTTCCCGAAGTGGCACTCAAAGTTAGTTTAGTTGTGAATGTCTCTCCTATTATCAACCGACCGAGTCGTGTTTTGACCCTCTCAGGCGCCCTCGGATCGAAATGCTTACGCATAACATAGTAACCCAAGCCGAGGTTATCCCTCACCGGGGGGACCCATGTGTCGAGTGACTAGTGATAGAGGTTCAGGCTAAGCGACCTAAGAGCTATGCCACCTCTCAATCCTTGGAAGCAGTCAAGACCAGCTTCTCTGGCCAATCTGTGTAATTCGCCACAAAAAATATGTCTGTTTATAATATTAAAATAACCATATTACGAATATATTAATTTACGATATATATAACATTTTTTACAATTTTTGTCCATCTGTTTGTTTGTACCGTCTAATTTCTGGTACGGTAGGATCGATTAGAACGGGACTATCACTGGCAGATTGCTGAGGAGTAATTTAAGGTACTTTTTATTTAACCGACTTCAAGAAAGATGTTATTGATTTTGTTATATTTTGTGTGATTTGTCTTTTATTTGGCAGTTTTCGAATTTTTTTTGGACATGTTCATAAAATAGATTCCATTTGCAGGATGTTAGGAACCGATGGTAACGTCGACACCAACAATCCTGACCTCATTAGTTCGTAAATATTCCAATGTACCTCCAAGAGTACAAATAGGGAGTAGTAAAAGGCAGAAACTGAAGCAATTTTTTTTTTACAAAGAAATAACTTTTAAATTCCTCTCGGTCGAAGTCAAGGCCACCGCTGGCTTAAAATATAAATTTTATAAAATTGCATCTGTAAACTTTGTAAGACTTTGGTGATAATCGAAATAATTATCTACCGAAGCGCAGCTTCTATTTAGAAATTACGGCTGCAAACTTGCGTAACTTTTAGTATTTACAGCACACCTCATTGCAGTGTCGACGGTGCACCGTGGGAATTATTTATTTGCATGTTTCCAACGGGCCTACATTTCGTGGAAGCTGTCTCCTGCTCTGGGCGTAGTGACGTCTTGCATACGAAGGCATCAGGCGCCACGATATCGAAACTCATTTTTAAGTGAGTTAAAAAAATAGTCAATTCGTATGTATACCTTTGATAACGATGTAAATATTGATTGATTTTGAATATATTTTTATTAAATATTTCTAACATTCCTGTTACCTTTTTTGTTACAGATACCCCGCCTTCTGGGGAAAGGCGGCGGTTATGTGGGGTTCTTAGCCACTAAAACCTCTCCGGTGGCCCTTTCCTCGGTGCATGACGAGGGGCTCCGTGGAACGCACGGCTCAGCACTGTGCTCAAGGAGAGCAGGTCCCGGGGGGGAGGTTACTCCCTCCCCCCCTGTGCCCTCGCAGCGCAAGGCGACACGGGCCAGCCGATGTCGCCTTCTTCCCGGGTCCACCTTGGTGGACGACTCAGGCCCCCACCCTTGTCGCCCAGTGAACCTGAGGCCCCTTTTAGTCGCCTTCTACGACAGGCAGGGGATACCGTAGTCTTATTCTTGAGAACCGATAACTATAGGGCTGACCTTGCGTAACTTCTAGTATCTAAACATCTATACATATAAATAAAATTGGAGTGTCTGTTTTTTTTCCCGAAGTGGCACTCAAAGTTAGTTTAGTTGTGAATGTCTCTCCTATTATCAACCGACCGAGTCGTGTTTTGACCCTCTCAGGCGCCCTCGGATCGAAATGCTTACGCATAACATAGTAACCCAAGCCGAGGTTATCCCTCACCGGGGGGACCCATGTGTCGAGTGACTAGTGATAGAGGTTCAGGCTAAGCGACCTAAGAGCTATGCCACCTCTCAATCCTTGGAAGCAGTCAAGACCAGCTTCTCTGGCCAATCTGTGTAATTCGCCACAAAAAATATGTCTGTTTATAATATTAAAATAACCATATTATGAATTTATTAATTTACGATACATATGGTATAAAACATTTTTCACAATTTTTGTCCATCTGTTTGTTTGTACCGTCTAATTTCTGGTACGGTAGGATCGATTAGAACGGGACTATCACTGGCAGATTGCTGAGGAGTAATTTAAGGTACTTTTTATTTAACCGACTTCAAGAAAGATGTTATTGATTTTGTTATATTTTGTGTGATTTATCTATTATTTGGCAGTTTTCGATTTTTTTTTGGACATGTTCATAAAACAGATTCCATTTGCAGGATGTCCTAAGAACCGATGGTAACGTCGACACCGACAATCCTGACCTCATTAAGTCGTAAATATTCCAATGTACCTCCAAGAGTACAAATAGGAAGCAGTAAAAGGCAGAAACTGAAGCAATTTTTTTTTTACAAAGAAATAACTTTTAAATTCCTCTCGGTCGAAGTCAAGGCCACAGCTAGCTTAAAATATAAATTTAATGAAATTTTGTCCCTTAACTCTTTAGGTATTTGGTGACAATCGTAACGAGTGTCAACCCTAACTCACTTTAATATTGCAAGCACGGCTGCAATCACAGCTTGCGTAACTTTTAGTATTTACAGCACACCTCATTGCAGTGTCGACGGTGCACCGTGGGAATTATTTATTTGCATGTTTCCAACGGGCCTACATTTCGTGGAAGCTGTCTCCTGCTCTGGGCGTAGTGACGTCTTGCATACGAAGGCATCAGGCGCCACGATATCGAAACTCATTTTTAAGTGAGTTAAAAAAATAGTCAATTCGTATGTATACCCTTGATAACTATGTAAATATTAAATTGATTTTGAATATATTTTTATTAAAAATTTCTAACATTCCTGTTACCTTTTTTTTTGTTACAGATACCCCGCCTTCTGGGGGAAAGGCGGCGGTTATGTGGGGTTCTTAGCCACTAAAACCTCTCCGGTGGCCCTTTCCTCGGTGCATGACGAGGGGCTCCGTGGAACGCACGGCTCAGCACTGTACTCAAGGAGAGTACAGTGCTGAGCCGTGGGAGTAACCTCCCCCCCGGACATGCTCTCCTTCCCTCCCGCCCTGTGCCCTCGCAGCGCAAGGCGACACGGGCCAGCCGATGTCGCCTTCTTCCCGGGTCCACCTTGGTGGGCGACTCAGGCCCCCCACCCTTGTCGCCCAGTGAACCCGAGGCCCCTTTTAGTCGCCTTCTATGCCAGGCAGGGGATACCGTAGTCTTATTCTTGAGAGCCCAGAACTACAGGGCTGAACATTCCTGTTACCTATTCCAACTAAGCTTAAGTTTGCGATCATCGTCACTTTTGCGTTCTATCGCGATAGGTTCAATACCTGTTTTTTTTTGGCTTATATGTTATGGCGTGTCAATCATTCCAGCTAAATCAGGGATAATTAATAATAATAATAAATAATAATTCCCAACCCTAATAGTAGGCGGTTGGTTTCGATCGCGATGCCATTGAACACACGTTCTGTATGTTTTATGCAATATAACTTGACATTGTAATAAAAAGTTCGCATTTATTTTGCTTCGGCTTGGAATATGAACAAAATAGCAATGGTACATAAATTAAATAAATAAATCTATTATATTTAAAAAAAGTCGACTTTAGATTACTCCCTTACAAAACTCTAATTTCACATGTCAGGTCGTAATATATTAATTAATTATTATATTAATTTATTGTTATTATTTTTAATACATTGATCGATTTAATATTGAAATTAAAAGACAGCAACCGCGCGTAATAGTGCTTAACGTTTGATTAGATTTGAAGTCTGTTTTTGTTTTTGCTTGTCTGTAACACGTTATCGTGTACATATAACCGAAACTTTTTTCACAATAGCAATCGTAATCTATAAAAGTCTATCTCTATTTATTTTGACCCCTGCCTCGTAAAATTCAAAGGCTAAAATAGTTTATCCAAAATTGGTTAAACATTTGCGGCACGGAAAAAGTAGGCCATAAATTCTTTAGGCGTCGTAAATTCGCAACGGTGTCAATCAAGTAACCCAATAAAACTATAAAAAGAACATACTACATTTATTTCTAGTTTAATGTTTTACAATAGGTACATTGATTTTGGTCATTAAAATTGCGTCGATCAATGTCACGCAATGACCGTTTCAACCACGGAATAGTTGAGGCTTTCACAAAATCCACAATTAAGGTAATATGCTATATATATAAAAATCGATCCTGACGACGTGATGACCGTTGCACAGGCTAGATCTTTACAAGTCTACGAAGCGTCCATTCGCGACCGTCGAAGGTTGCGAAAATCCTGGCGCGATATAAGTATTTTATGGGAAAACCCCACTCCCTTGATAAGATTAGGAGCGTTGCAGGAGTTTCTTGGGCCACTTCTTCTCTAAGCGCTAACTCTTCCCGAAGTGACAAATAAGTTAGTTTAGCTTAGGTTGTCCCACCAGTCTTTTGCCATTAAAATATCTACCGAACGAGTCTTGGTTCGGCCCTCTCGGGCGCCCTCGGATCGGACTGCTAACGCATAAAAATAGTAACCGTCCAAGCCGGGGTTACTTGGTACACTTGTGTCGAGTACTAATAGAGGTTCAGGCTAAACGACCTAAGAGCTATGCCACCTCTCAATCCGATGAAGCAGTAAAGGCCAGCTTCTCTGGCCAACTGTTAATTCGTCCAAAAAAAATAAACATGGAGATGTGGGTTTATAGGCTCACGTTGGGAATTGGACGTACTTCGAAAGTGACAAATGAGGAGGGACGAGTCAACGAGAAGCGCAAACTATTGCAGGCCATCGAGATATGAAAAGTGTCGTATCTCATCACGTGCTTAGGCACTGGAGCACCTTCTTCAACATATTTTGATGGGCAAAGTCGCTGGCAATAGAAGTGTTGGTCGTAGAAAAAAATCATGGCTGCGGAACATAAGAAAGTGGACCAGAATTGCAAGTGCCGTCCAACTGTTTCGCCTCGCAGGAGCCAGAAAGAGATATGGTGAACTGACTGCCAACCTTCGCTAGTCGGAGAGGAACTTTGAGAAGAAGATATATATAACCTTATCCTGTATAAAATGCCAATGCCAGATGTTTAAATTGCAGCTTATTTATATATTTGTCCCACTGTTGGGAACAGGCCTTCTCTATAGAGAGAGTGTAAGGGCCCGCTTGTCTTGGCAAACTTTCTAAGATACGTAGGTTGGCGGACGTGCGGTAAATCAGCACATAAAATTGCTACAAACAATTTACTTTAGAATTTTGGTCCAATTCTGACACCAGCATCCATGAGAAAACCGTATATTTCTTAAATTTGCGTCAAATATTTATGTGAGTGATAAATGAACGAATAACTCGTTATCACGTGTCAAGGGTTGTTGTGACGAGAGCTTGTTTGGATTCTGATTTCTTAATATTCCTACAATAATTGAAAAGCGTTTAACGTTTGAATAGATTTGAAGTCGTTTTTTATTTTTAATCGTAAATATAAATAGAAACAGTATAAAATTGATCGTATGTAATGAATTGCCAGTATTATTTCGAAAAAAGAAATCTCGCGAAGGAATGTACCAGCGAAGAGTTGTTTTGCACCTGTCACATCTCAATACCTGTTTTAAACGGATGTCGAGATCGTTCACCCAGTGCGAGTGGAACAGATGTATAAGTGTGCCGGTCAAGTGGGACGAACATATAGAATACACTTGATTGGAATAGGGATGGCGATACCGTCGCGTGGCGGGTGAAAGGGACGCACGCGATCCTGCCCTGCTTGTTTTATTTAATAATCCAGTTATTATAAGGTAGCTTGTACTTTGGTTGGCTTCCGAGCTGAGGTGTATTCGCTCTTTGAGGGCACGAGATGCCTCTGTGTATGGGCTCAATATGGTGCGGCTTGTTACACGTATGACTTCGCAAAATTGCCAAGAGAACGAAGCGTAAGGCATCTCGATTGGTTTTAGTTCTTGTATTGCCAATTTATTAAATAAATAAACGCTATTTAACGTTTATATAACACTATATTTATGTTATTTTTTGTGTAATTTGTTTATATATATATGTAAAGAAAGTATAACTATATATTTATATATATATGTATCTATAGCTGCTTTTTTAATATATACATTTATATATAATATTTATGAAAGTTTATGTATTGTACACTATAATAATACACAACCGAATGGTGTCCGCCTTAGTCTTCACAGGTTTTTTGGCTGAAAACCAGCGCTGTGCTACATGTGTGAGCACAGCACATGCTGAGCCAACCCCTTTTTGGCACAATTTCTATTTTGTTATTTTTTTATGTTGTTTCTGTTTACTTTTGTTTATGTTGTTTTTTGTCTTGTTTTACCTGTTGTTTCTGTGTTCTTGTGCCGAATAAATGTTTTTTCTATTTCTATATCTATATATCTAGTATTATTTTAATAAAAATATATTTTTTACCTACTAAGGTTAGGTTTGTACCTCAGTTCTGGGCTCGTAGAATAAGACTATGGTATCCCCTGCCTATTTGGGCGACAGGGGTGGGGGCCTTTGTCGTCCCCAAAGTGGACCCGAGAAGACGGCGACATCTGCTGGCCCGTGTCGCCTTGCACTATGAGGGCACAGGGGAGAAGGGACCCACCCTCAATCTCGGGAAGCGTTGGCGCTGGAGAAATAGTGGCCGAGGAAACTCCAGAAACGCTGTTAACATCTAAGGGGTGGAGCCTGCCCATAAAATAGCGGTAACGCGCGAGGATTATTCGCAACCTCCGACGGTCGCGAATGTGAAAAATGGCCATACCAAGGTCTTGTTACAGGAAAATTACTGAAGCTTGATAATAATAATGGCAATCATTTTTTTAAAGTAAAGAAAGAAAATTAAAACTCTTTTCGTAATCATCCTTTTTGTTGCTACTTGTATAATAGCAATAAAACCGCTGTAGTAAATCGCTATAGCCGCTGCATTTCCAGTTGACTTCGATACGAGAGCCCTTCAGCGCCGACTAGTCAACCCGATTATGGAAAAGTGAGATGTGATTAAGGCCGCGGGCAGAAACTTGAATTAACAGCGACGGCAATTTAATTATAACAAGGACTAAAACGTTAACGTTACTTATTAAGTTACGTACTTAAGTAACATTTACGCCGGGCGTTATTCATAACGCTTAACCGTAAGCCATGCGTTAAGCCAGCCACTTAATGGCATGCCTGCGATTAAAAATAAATTTTGCAATGATTGTATTAATTACGTCAGGATAGCCCAGTGAGTGTGTGGCTCGATTTTATATTTGAAGACCCGAGATGAAATTTTAATTTTATAATTTATTGTTTTTAGGTTGTATGCGGTACAGTTAAGCAGAGAAGACCTAATGGCATTCGACATTAAATTGGCCTGGATTCATATCCTTTTTTTTTGTTAACGAGGAGGAAATCTTCAGAAAGATACCCCGCCTTCTGGGGGGAAGGCGGCGTATCTTTGGCCCTTGATGGCCCTTCCTCGGTGCATGGTGAGGGGCTCCGGGATCTCCAGTGGAACGCACCGGAGCCCCTCTGCACTATGCTCAAGGCGACACGGGCCAGCCGATGTCGCCTTCTTCCCGGGTCCAACTTGGCGGACGACAAAGGCCGCCACCCTTGTCGCCCAGTTAACCCGAGGCCCCTTTTAGTCGCCTTCTACGACAGGAAGGGGATACCGTAGTCTTATTCTTGAGAGCCCAGAACTACTGGGCTGGATTCATATCCTATCTAGCTTGTACTGCAAATTTTAACTACACAATCTAAATAGTTGACTTTTTACTACTCTTTAACCAACTGCAAAAAAAGGGAGAAAAATGAGTTCTTTGTTTTTTAATGTTTGTGGCATTCTAAACGACGTCATTTATCGTTAAGCGATTTCAAAATCCGTTTATGGCTGACCTCTACGGCTCTGTGTGACGGTCTCCATATTAATTAATATTTTCTTCTTCTTTGTCGTTCTCTCATTTCTGAGGATCGTGGTCACTAGAGCCCCTCAAATGAACAATCTGTCTCCATCGGTTTCGGTCCGAGAAAGCCCTCACCAGCTGGTAGAGATTAGGAGAGGAGATGGCACCTTTTACTTGGTCAGACCATCGTGTTGGCGACCGGCCTCTTGTTCTCTTGCCTTCTGTATTGCCAACGATGACCACCTTTTCAAGGTTGCCATCCCCTCTACGCAAATTAATATTTTACAACTCTTAATTTCCCGCTAGCGCTCCGTTGCCGCTACGCTCTGATCGGTGTTTATAATTTTAGACAAATTGGTTGGACAAATTTATAGTATGTACCCGATTAATAACCTCCTTTTTTGGAGTCCGTTAAAAAAGCATCAGCTACCTGGCAGTGAAAGTCCTGTCAAAATCGGGCTTCAAAAACTTCTACACTGATTTTCATGCTGAGCTCACCAATGGAAAGAATGTTTCTCGAGAAGGTTTTAATATATAATTTGTTAAGTTTTCGTATTAATTGGCTTTACGATATTTATAGGTGTAAACCAAATGTAATAGTACCTCCAGGGTGGGTACAAACAAACAAACTAAATAAACTAAATAACTTTTTGTTAAATTCCACGCTGACGAAGTCGCAGGCAACGCTAAGTTAAGCTAAGTAGTACATAAAACAAATTAATAATATACCGTTCTTGTGCGTTGCATCCGTTTAAATTTATCAGATCGAGCTTTTAAAAGCTTAAATAGACAAATGCGACCACGAGCTTTTTTTAACAGAAACCGCGTGCGTATAAGAGAACGCACCAAATTTAGTCGCTTGATAAATGCAGTCTCCGGTTTTGTTTACTTTTATGACCGGAATACGAAACAAATGAAGCACTTAGAGTGACACGCAACTGGTATATCTGTCGCGGTACGTACTGGAGTTACATTTAAAGACCGGTCTTTAGTATCGACATCCAATGATCCGGTAATAACTCGCCCTAATGTATGTATGTCACCGTTAAACCTCGAAATCCGCTAATGTTCACATTATCTAATTAATCTGTTAATTAGCTCATTCGCTTCGCTTGTGTAATAACTTGTAGGTTTTGTGGAATGCTGATCGGGAGAGGGCCGAGTCGGAGATGGCGCAAGCGGGCCGGTGGCAGACCGGCCCGCAGCCCTGTAGTTCTGGGCTCTCAAGAATAAGACTACGGTACCCCTGCCTGTCGTAGAAGGCGACTAAAAGGGGCCTCGGGTTGACTGGGCGACAAGGGTGCCTTTGTCGTCCGCCAAGGTGGACCTGGGAAGAAGGCGACGTCGGCTGACCCGTGTCGCCTTGCACTGCGAGGGCACAGGGGGGGAGGGAGTAACCTCCCCCGCACCGAGGAAGGGCCAGGGGAGGTTTTATTGGGTAAAAACCCCACATAATCGCCGCCTTTCTTCCAGAAGGCGGGGTATCTTTCTGAAGATTTCCTCCTCGTTAACAAAAAAAAAAGGTTTTGTGGAATGAAATAGTCTAATAACTAGTAATAACTGGAATTAATTTTAACGAATACCGTCACAACTGCGCGTCCTCATAATCTTTATACAAAATTAATTAGAAGTCAGATTACGAACTATTAAAGTTAAATTATTGTTTACAATGTCAAGTCTCAATGTTGAATTTTTCGTCCACTTGTGGCTTCATGTAAATTTAAGACTTATATGGTTTTGTCATTGATACTGTTTGTATTATCAGAACTGGATCAAATTAGTACACATGAATTGAAGTGAAAGACAAAACACATTGCATGAATGGGATCACATGTGAAACATCAGCTTTCGAATGCAATAAGACTCATCAAAATCGGTTATGACTTATGAGTTATGAGTCAAGAAACATAAAAAAAACATACACACGAATTCTGAACCTCTTTCTTTTTGAAGTCGGTTGTAAATGGCACCACTTTGGTAAACACTAAGATTCAAACGCTCGACGATAAAATCATTTTGGTCGCTCAGCTGCTACCCCAGTTATTTGAGAAATAAAACAATTTTCGGCACTTTACTGAATGGTAAAGTGGTTAATCGGTTCATTACCTAGACATTCCGTAGAATGGCCGTCGTCTGCACTTTAGCAGTAACATACATAAATAGATGTTTTATTACTAATGAGTGTGTAAGTATTGGGTGATAAAACTTCATTAGAATATATAGTATACCATTTTGAACTTTATGTGACATTTGTACGTTTTATTGTTGTTTATGTATGTTTGAAATGGAAAAGACAACTTTATTTCGAAGGGTTTTTTTAGGAATAAACATTATTAAACACTTTTTAATTTATTGTTATTTATTTTTTTATTTCAGAATTATACTGGAACAGAGTAATTAAAATCAGAGTCAATCTTTACTGATATGTATAACACAAATACATTTTTTTTTATGACGAACTACACAGATTGGCCAGAGAAGCTGGCGTTGACTGCTTCACCGGATTGAGAGGTGGCATAGCTCTTAGCTCGCTTAGCCTGAACCTTTATTGCTGGTAACTCGACACAAGGGTCCCCCCGGTGGGGGGTAACCTCGGCTTGGACGGTTACTATTTTACGCGTAAGCATGCCGATCCGAGGGCGCCCGAGAGGGCCGAACCACGACTCGGTCGGTTGCTATTTCACGGATAATCTAGGAGACATTCAAAAGCTAAACTAACTTTGAGTGCCACTTCGAGAAGCACACAAATACATTACAAGAGAAAATTATAGACTATAATCTAAAAATGGCCATGAGAGACAGGGACGCAGCGGTCGCGGAGAAACTTATAACAATGCAACGGGGCGTCTTCGACGCGTGAACCAGAGCATTCTCCAGCACCGCCCTCAAAAATTCAGGCATTAAAATAAAAAGAGTAGTAACTGTAGAGGCAGCACCCTTATTAAAAAAAAACCAAAGCAACCAATTCACGATTATTACAAATAGCATGGAAAAAATGTATGTGGTTGGGATCCATTGAAAGAAAAAAAAATCACAAATACAATAATAAATGCACTGTATGTGTTATATTTATACACAACTTAATAGCGCCTGTCTTTCGTTAGTTCTAACACGTTTTTTTGGCTGAAATTCAGCCAAATTCACTTCGACACAAGACGCAAGTGTAAGTGCAAGTGCAAGTGCTTGACTACGATCCCGCCTGATGTTAAGTGGAAATGTAATCCTGGATGGTAAAGTAACTAACTTAGTAATCGCCTATTCGAGGAAATCGGAAGGAAGGACAGACGCGGGCAAATTCCAGTCCCTGGTTGTACGACAGTGAAACATGAAGCAAAGCACTTCGTTCGTGTTTGGGATGTTCACAATAAAAGGATGAAATCCCGCAGTGCGCCTAGAAGTCCGATGGTGGAACGGGAATGGGGGAACTAGACCATGTAGTTTCTGAGCACACCCTCCAGAATGCAATCTGTAGAAAACTGAAAGTCTAGCTTACGCCTGTGCTCAAGACTGAGGAGATTGGTTTCAGCTGCGTCACCAAATGCGATTTTCTATTCTATTCTAAATAAATAAGCTTTCACAAGCCAGACCCAACAACAGTAAACAGAAATAACTTTCACTGTTCCATATAAGCGTCAATAGCCTAATGGTTTAGGGTACGGCCTACGAATCGTAAGGTCGTGGGTTCGAATCCACCATTTGACTATTACCGTGAACCATCCTAGCACAAGCTTAAGCTTAGTTAGAATGGTTAACATTATTGTTCGTAATATTTCTGAAAAAAAAAGAAATATTGGTAGCTTTCTTTAAAAAAAAAAAATATATATATATATATATATATATATATATATATATATATATATATATATATATATATATATATATATATATATATATATATATATATTTAAACTCACTACCCCTCACCGGCGGGACCCTTGTGTCGAGTTAGTAGTAATAGAGGTTTAGGCTAAGCGACCTAAGATCTATGCCACCGCTCAATCCTGTGAAGCAGTCAAGACCAGCTTCTCTGGCCAATCTGTGTAGTTCGTCATAAAAAAAACATATCACATAACGGTTAAACAATATTAAAATATTTTTTTGAGCTAGTGATTGTTTGTACTTTAAAAACCGATAAATATTTCACTTATACAAGCTTGATGAGCAGGGTTGAAACTTGCGACTCTTTGATTGTAAGTCGCTTAGATACTCGACTATCATTAGTTTTTTCTGCATTATAACAGGTATAAATTATACTGTATTATCGTGTCCTCGTAGGATTTCTCCGATCGTTTTCATTTTATTGTTGCACACGTCTGTCCCTCTCTCGCACTTGAGATACAAAAAAAAAAGTTGCCGGCAGGTGTAGCATTGCTTAGAATATATCGAAGCGAAAGTGCTGTGGAGATCGAGATCTCATTCTATTTTATTTAATCGACACATTAGAAGTCGTACGACCTATCGCAGATGGTTAAACGTCGTTAGAAATTCAAGTTCTTGGTTTATCCTACTTCAAAAAAGAGGTTTATAACACTACGTCACTTATGAATTAATTGTTAATGGTTTTTTGTTGGAAATGGAATGGTATTCAAGGAGGTAGGGTAAAGAAATGAACGTTTAGTGACATCATTGTAGTTGATTTTTGATAGTTCAGATCTTCAGCTGTTCCATAATATTTTTCTAATGACTCTGTAATACTGTTTAAAATAATAATATTTGTTAATCTTGACGTAAATAATGACATTTGTCAAATCTATATATATGCATAAAAGAGAAATGTGGGTATGTTCCATATAGGCCCCGATCCGGGGGGACCCTTGTGTTACTAATAGTGGGTCAGGCTAAGCGACGTAAGAGCTATGCCACCTCTAAATCCGGTGAAGCTGTAAAGGCCAGCTTCTCTGGCCAACTGTGTTAGTTCGTCTAAAAAAAAATATGGGATGCCACATGCGTCGATACTTAGGCACCGTCACATCTTCCCGAATCTTCTGTTGAGGCTGAAGCGGCCGCTGCAACTGCAGAAAACCACAAACCGCGCAAAATAGTAACTTCGATAGAGGTTTCATATTTGAGCCGTTTGGGGTAGAAACTTTGGATCCGTGGCGTCCTAGTGCATACCATCTTTTTAATATAATAGCTTAGAAGTTGGTCGACACATCTGGTGACTAGAAGGCTGGCTTATGCCTTGCACAGAAGGTAAGTAAGGCCATACAACGTGGCAATGCCACCAGCCTTCTGGGCACACTGCCAATCGACGACGGTTTGGCACAGTATTTTTTTTGTAAAATACCTATTATATTGTAAATATACCTCTTTTAGTTAGTATCATGTATTAGTTAGTACACGTATAGTTTAGTTATATTATTAAATTAAATAGTTTCTATAGTACTATAATAGTTTATTCTTTATTGTATTAAATTATCATAAGACGCCATGTAAATGGTTCTCAAAACCGTATGGTTTGTTTTAATAAAACAACAGGCACGATTACATGGCAATTTAAATTTTCTCGTTCATTACAATATTCAAGTGTTCCAGGTGAATCCGTATCTGGTATTGCCTTAATTAAATTATTATTTCGATCTCGAGGTATTGCAATTCGTTAGCAGCATTAAGCAATCGGCATGTCAATTGAGTGATGCATTTTTCATCAACATAAAGCTGTATGCGTAGCGAAGTTAATTTTATTTAAATACCACGATGTGATTCTTACGTCCGAAGTACACGAAGTTGTATGGATATGTAAGAAGCGGCTGAGGTGTATTTCATTAAAATAATGAGACATAATGGAAAACAAACAAAAAAATAAAATTGGTTTAGAAATGACGACGCTATGTTTTAAAAAAAAAACACATAAATACTACTTTTATGAAGTCGGTTAAAAAAGGGACAGAATATATTGTTATACGTACCTTAATAGACATTATAAAACAATGTATATTTACGATCAAAAACAAAAATCAATTTCAAATCGAATCCAACGTTAAACGCTATTACGAAATATAACGGAACCTTTTTTTTTTGTTAACGAGGAGGAAATCTTCAAAAAGATACCCCGCCTTCCGAGGGGAAGGCGGCGGTTATGTGAGGTTTTTACCCACTAAAACCTCCTCGGTGGCCCTTCTTCGGTGCATGATGAGGGGCTGCGGGATCTCCAGTTGAACGCACCGAAGCCCCCCTGCACTGTGCTCAAGGAGAGCACTTTTTGGGCGGGGGGGGGGGTGGTTACTCCCTCCCCCCCTGTGCCCTCGCAGTATCAGAACTAATCAGAATTAAGAATTAATCAGAACCTAACCAAACTTTCATCAAACTACTTTTAAAGTACATCCCTTCTAACAAAAATGAATCATCGGAATCGGTTGTCGTGATTTTGAGTTATTCGTCCAATTATCGCGCACATACTCGATGCAAATGTAAGACTTATTTGGTTTTTTCATAGATACCAATTGGACCAAATGGTAGTCGAGAGGTCCTGAATTAGCAACCGACCGAGTCGTGACCCTGACGAGTTACTAGCGATAGAGGTTCACGCTATCGACGTCCTAAGAGCTATGCCACCTCTCCATCCAGTGAAGCAGTTAAGGCCAGCTTCTCTAGCCAACCTGTGTAGTACGTCAAAACAAAGCCAGAGGGTAGACCAGTTTTGAAACAAAAAAAGAATCATCAAAATTGGTTAAAAGTCCAAAGTTATTTTTTTTTTATGACGAACTACACAGATTGGCCAGAGAAGCTGGCCTTGACTGCTTCACCGGATTGAGAGGTGGCATAGCTCTTAGGTAGCTTAGCATGAACCTCTATTGCTAGTAACTCGACACAAGGGTCCCCCCGGTGGGGGGTAACCTCGGCTTGGACGGTTACTATGTTACGCGTAAGCATGCCGATCCGAGGGCGCCCGAGAGGGCCGAACCACGACTCGGTCGGTTGCTATTTCACAGATAATCTAAGAGAAATTCAAAAGCTAAACTAACTTTGAGTGCCACTTCGGGTTGTCGAAAGTTATGACATATAAAAGATAAAGACGAATTGAGAACTTGCTTCTTTTTTGAAGTCGTTTGAAAATATTATCGATATTTACGTCAATATCAATTCAACTACAACACGTTGACATCATGTGAACACAGCTTAAGGCCTGAAAAATAATTTGAAACCACACCGTGTTGGATGGAAATAGAATTTCAATTGCGACTACATTTACACATCTATGAAGCGGGCTTTCGTTCCGCGAATAATATTTGATGTCTGTGCAAAATTTTATTGGACCTGATACGTATGTCAATACATTGGAATAGTCATGTTATGATTTATGAATTTATTTATAGGAATAAGTATGAATAAAGGCGTGTGTACATTTAACAATAAACTATTTTTGTTATAATGTATTCGTATATATTTACACTCGTGAGCAAAAATATAGGGTCGGTTAACTAAGTTTGAATATCACGGAAGATAAAGACGCTAGCTAACTAAAATAAATTGTGCATGATAGACAATTAAATATCCTTAAAATAAAATAAAATATTTTTATTAATTTAAATATATTTCAATAAAAAATATAAATTAAAATGAAAAAGGATGTCTTACGTAAACTTGGATAATACAGTTAAAGTTAAAGTTACAGCCTTTATATATATATAATATATATGTCCCACTGCTGGGCACAGGCCTTCTCTGTAAAGAGAGTATAAGGGCATAGTCCACCACGCGGCCCTAGTGCGGATTGGTAGACTTCACATGCCTTAGAAAAATTTTCTAAGACATGTAGGTTTCCTCACGATGTTTTCCTTCACCGCCGAGCGCGTGGTTAATCAGCACATAAAATTGCAACAGCAAATTTATTGGTGCCGGCACCGGGGATCGAATTTGGGTTGCTAGCGTACTATGCAACAAAAGCCAACCACCCGGACACTGAGCTACCACGGCTCTAGGATCTAGGATAATACAGTACTTTGGATTAAATTTTATTTTTATTAAAATTTTTGTACTTAGTGTTGCCTACATGTAGCGACACTTCCGAGATTTTCAAACTTTCTTAACTGACACTTTATTTTTGCTTACGGCTATATAAATGTATTTTATAGCGTCATAGCCTTACAGCCCTACAAATAAACGTGGTTTAAAGATAAACTTAGAATAAGCCAAATTTGTACTAATAAACTAAGAATACGCTATACTTTACATAACGTTCACGTTTTTGTTCATACACCGTTATTCCGAAGTAATAACGACGTACACTCTTGTTTAAGTCCAGTATAACAATTAAAATACTACGATTTGTGTTTGTGTTCGCTTATTTTAATTAACTTATTATGGAATTAAGGGCAATGGAGGAAGTAGACACAGTAAATGACTTAATAAATATCATTCAGACTCCAAGAAAAGTAAAAATATTTAAAAAATTGGAAAACCCTTTTTGATTTATATGTCGATGATTAGATTCGATTAAAATATCGATTTTCTAAAAGTGGTATAATGATTATAGACTAATTATTTCGAATGTCTCTTACTATTGACAAGCGTGGAGGTGGATTATCTTCTATCTACATATAGAGTATAGAATTTTTTTTTATAACCGCCACACATTGACAGATACATTACTAGACTACTACATAGACTACAATTATTTTTTTAGTATGGTTTCTCTTTGATTGCGGTGTTGCCAACTCGTGCATTTCGACGTAAAGGAAGAATAGATAAACCATAGTTATTCCGGATTTATTCGTGGTAAACTATTCTTGGATTATTCTTAATTTATTCCTGGTTTAACTACACTTAGTATAAGGGTGGAATAAATATGTTATAACTCATTTTTATTTGTAAGACTGTAATTGTTTAAGATGCGGTGTGTGCATTGTATGGTCTTAGATTTATGTAAAATAATAAAAATTAGGCGAAGTGACCATCTCCTGAGTCTGTTAAAATGCCCGAAGGAATAGGCTTATAGGACTGTTATAAAAGAACAGATTTTTTTTTATATGAAAGGTGGCAAACAAGCATACGGCTCACCTGATCTTAAGTGATCACCGTCGCCCATGAACATCCACAGTACCAGAGGAGCTGTAAGTGCGTTGCTGACATTTGAGATAGGAGTAGGCTCGTTTCTTGAAGGTCCCTAAATCGTAAACGTTCGGAAACACCGCTGGCGACAGTTGATTCCACAAGTTGGCAGTGCGTGGGAGAAAGTTACGCGAAAAACGTACAGTCGTTGAACGCCAACCATCAAGATGGTGGCGGTGGAATTTGGAATTCTGCCGAGATGTGCGGTATGACTAAAGTATTGTTGTTGGTAAATGTATATTTTTACTTAGAAAAATCCTTATGACCTTTAGACGTAAACAATAATTACCCTCTTTACACCAAACACCCAAGGCACATATGATATATTCACATATGAGAGGCAAGATACCTTTTACCGAACCGTACTGTCCCCGAGGTACGCACAAAATATGTCTAATGATTTTTTTGTACGCAAGAAACCGTTAAATCTATACTCGTTGAAATAAGCATGATGCGAACCCATTATTATCATTTCGTAGATCTAACGCTCTAGATAGCCTAGTAATATAGATAAATAATAAAAAAAAATACATTTTTCACTGTTTTTGTATACATATGAATCTATAAGCGGCTTGTTTTAAATGTAATTTGATTCGAAACATGATTTCGAATTTTGACAGTTGACAATTGTTTTACCGAACGATTGAACTCGGCAAAACGCGTCGAATGCAGACGCAGAGCTTATCAAAAGCGTAGTGCACACAAGTTCGCCTGCAACGCGAACGCTCTGTGATCCATCAGTGCACTGAGTACCTCAGTGCGGTGTCAACTTGGCGCCAAAGCGGACGTCCATGCTCTTTGATCTCTTGTTTTGACAATTTGACGTTTGTCTCGGAGGGTTTTCGCGCCTTCACTTTTTGAAACGCGTTTGACATTTTATGTTCTTTCTTTTTATTGTTATCGAAACTTTTCCGTGTGGCCAGTGAGTGTCGTGCTGTGATTTTATTGTGTTCGTAGATTGGACTTTGTTTTATTTTTTATATGGATTGATTGCATTCGTGGGATTGTGATCCGATTCTGTTAATGAGGTACGTGGTAATTATTTTTTTGATTTGTGCTTTTAAATTTACAGTTATTTCTATCAATAATCTTGTGTTTTAGTATAAAATTTAGTATCTAAATAAGTTTCACAATAATTTTTAGACCAGATTTTTTGTGTAATTGATTACATAGCCAAGTAATAAAGAAAATCTATTTTGTAAACAATGTATTCTAATATCGAATCTTAATTTAATAAGTTGGATAATAATCAGAAGAGATTTCGTATAATATTAGTATAGAATAATATTATACGATTTTTTTTTATGAATGAACCCAGATTTTGTTTTATGAATGAACTATTACTTCTATTAAAATTCAAATAATTTAAACAATAAATATATACACAAAACAATGAATAATAAATTTACAATTGATATATTCCATTTATCGCCATCTTTCGGGAACTTATTGAATTAGGATTCGAAATTAGAATTAATTGTTTACAAAATATTTTTTTTTATTACTTGGACTTGTTAACAGATTCAAATAGAAATGTATGCCTATATATATATATATATATATATATATATATATATAAATAGCCTAATGGTTTAGGGTCTTTTTTTTTGTTTACGAGGAGGAAATCTTCAAAAGATACCTCGCCTTCTGGGGGCAAGGCGGCGGTTATGTGGGGTTTTTACCCACTAAAACGTCCCCGGTGGCCCTTTCCTCGGTGCATGACGAGGGGCTCCGGGATCTCCAGAGGAACGCACCGGAGCCCCTCTGCACTGTGCTCAAGGAGAGCACGTCCCGAGGGGGAGGTTACTCCCTCCCCCCCTCTGCCCTCGCAGTGCAAGGCGACACGGGCCAGCCGATGTCGCCTTCTTTCCGGGTCCACCTTGGCGGACGACAAAGGCCCCCACCCTTGTCGCCCAGTGAACCCGAGGCCCCTTTTACGACAGGCAGGGGATACCGTAGTCTTATTCTTAAGAGCCCAGAACTACAGGGCTGAATGGTTTAGGGTCTGCAAATCATAAGGTCGTAGCTTCGAAGCTTCAGCTTAGTTGGAATGGTTAACAAGAATGTTAGTAATGTTTTCTGAGAAAAAAATCCTAGCATTCTTTAAATAAAACTCTTCCGATAGAGAAGAACAATATTTTTAATTGTAATTGGTTATAGTGAAATTAATATACAGTTTGTATTTATTTAAATAACTTCACAGATAAAGTTCAAATAGTTTTTTAAATAATAAGATGAAATTAAAATATATAATATTTACGTTTAGTCTGTATTTCGCCTTAGCTTGATTTCTTCTTCCCGCTCACGTACTAGTGTCCAGCCAGCATGCGAGGTCAATATTTATTTTACGCTGAACAATTGAATATACTGCGTGTTTGTGTAATCTGTTGCAAAGTTTCAACAACAAATGTTATACGCTGTGCTATGTGTGTTGACTATTTTATATATTAAAAATATTCAAATTTTCTCTCTATATGTGCCTTCTCACAAAGGTATCTCTGGCAATGAAATGGCTGATAAAACTGCATATGAAGGAGTCAATGCTGTTGACGTTAGAAATACAATGAATGTTCCTATGTCCAATTACTTGCAGTGTATTGACGAGAATATTCAAAAGTTGTGGCTAGAAATGTGGAAGAAAGATCAACATACGAAAGGAAAATGGTATGGAAGCATACAAAAAGGCTTACCTGCAAGACCTTGGTATCATCGTATGCAAGATGCTACTCGAGATTTTATTACCAACATAAATAGACTGCGTTTTGGTCACACTTTGCTCGACTTGGCATTATTGCGAATAACATATGTTCACATTGTCATTCAAGTGATGGTACTGTGTAAACCATTATCTTTGACTGTCAAAAATTTTTGATCGTCAGACTTATCGACACGGGCCAACCGATGTTGCCTTCTTCCCGGGTCCACTTTGGTGGACGACTCAGGCCCCCACCCTTGTCGCCCAGTGAACCCGAGGCCCTTTTTAGTCGCCTTGTACTACAGGCAGGGGATACCATAGTCTTATTCTTGAGAGCCCAGAACTACGAGGCTGCGGGCCGATCTGCCACCGGCCCGCCTGCGCCATCTCCGGATGGGATCGGCCCTCTCCCGATCCCGTTCTGCAGTCTCCTTCTGGGTCATTACTGACTCGCAGAAGAAGACCAGCGCCTTCCATTTAGATCTCCCGGTCTTGCCCGATATGCTGGACCAGGATCCGCCGTTCCGCCTCCCACGCGGGGCACACGGCTAGCGTGTGCTGCGCGGAGTCCCGGTCACCGCTTCTTCTCCTGCGCCAACTTTTTCCGAAGTGGCATATAAGTTAGTTTAGCTTAGATTGTCCCATATAGCTTTTATTAATGAAATAGCTACCAATGAGTCGTGGATCGGCCCTCGAGCGCCCTCGGATCGGAATGCTTACTCGTAACATAGTAACCGTCCAAGGCGCCGTTACCGCTCACCGGGGACCCTTGAGTCGAGTTACTAGTTAATAGAGGTTCAGGCTAATTCATGCTAAATTTCATTGGCAAATAGCAGACACTGGACCGTCAATTTCGCTACCGTTGCTCAGTCCGTTCTCGAACCTCGCTACGTTTACTACTATTTGAATACGTCTTAATCTCCAGTTGACTTCACAAAAACCGTATACGTGTCGCTAAGTGCGAATTCATAATAAAAAAAATATTTTTAATTGTAATTGGTTATAGTGAAATGAATATACAGTTTGTATTTATGTAAATAACTTCACAGATAAAGTTCAAATAGCTTTTTAAATAATAAGATGAAATAAAAATATATAATATTTATGTTTAGTCTGTATTCCGCCTTAGCTTGATTTCTTCTTCCAGCTCACGTACTAGCGTCCAGCCAGCATGCGAGGTCAATATTTACTTTACGTTGAACACTTGAATATGTACTGCGTGTTTGTATTATCTGTTGCAAAGTTTCAACAACAAATGTTATACTCTGTGCTATGTGTGTTGACTATTTTATATATTAAAAATATTCAAATTTTCTTTCTATATGTGCCTTCTCACAAAGGTATCTCTGGCAATGAAATGGCTGATAAAACTGCATGAAGGAGTCAATGCTGTTGACGTTAGAAATACAATGAATGTTCCTATGTCCAATTACTTGCAGTGTATTGACGAGAATATTCAAAAGTTGTGGCTAGAAATGTGGAAGAAAGATCAACATACGAAAGGAAAATGGTATGGAAGCATACAAAAAGGCTTACCTGCAAGACCTTGGTATCATCGTATGCAAGATGCTACTCGAGATTTTATTACCAACATAAATAGACTGCGTTTTGTTCATAATACTGCACCGTCACACCTTGCTCGACTTGGCATTATTGCGAATAACATATGTTCACATTGTCATTCAAGTGATGGTACTGTGTAAACCATTATCTTTGACTGTCAAAAATTTTTGATCGTCAAAGATCACGGGCCAGCCGATGTCGCCTTCTTCCCGGGTCCACTTTGGTGGACGACTCAGGCCCCCACCCTTGTCGCCCAGTGAACCCGAGGCCCTTTTAGTCGCCTTGGCAGGGGATACCGTAGTCTTATTCTTGAGAGCCCAGAACTACGAGGTTGCGGGCCGATCTGCCACCGGCCCGCCTGCGCCATCTCCGAACGGGATCGGCCCTCTCCCGATCCCGTTCTGCGGTCTCCTTCTGGGTCATTACTGACTCGCAGAAGGAGACCAGCACCTTTCATTTAGATCTCCCCGCCAGCGCAGCCGCTACTGCCGCCGGCGGGGAGAGGTCTTGCCCGATATGCTGGACCAGGATCCGCCGTTCCGCCTCCCACGCGGGGCACACGGCTAGCGTGTGCTGCGCGGAGTCCCGGTCACCGCTTCTTCTCCCTGCGCCAACTTTTTCCGAAGTGGCATATAAGTTAGTTTAGCTTAGATTGTCCCATATAGCTTTTATTAATGAAATAGCTACCAATGAGTCGTGGATCGGCCCTCGAGCGCCCTCGGATCGGAATGCTTACTCGTAACATAGTAACCGTCCAAGGCGCCGTTACCGCTCACCGGGGGGACCCTCGAGTCGAGTTACTAGCTAATAGAGGTTCAGGCTAATTCATGCTAAATTTCATTGGCAAATAGCAGACACTGGACCGTCAATTTCGCTACCGTTGCTCAGTCCGTTCTCCGAACCTCGCTACGTTTACTACTATTTGAATACGTCTTAATCTCCAGTTGACTTCACAAAAACCGTATACGTGTCGCTAAGTGCGAATTCATAATAAAAAAAAACGGGTCCCTTATAAAAATAACGAACGAAGCTTCACGAACAAAGCCCCGTAAATAGCTCTCCAATAAAAAAGATATTATAAAGTAGTCCAGGAAAAAAAGCCGAGATGAGTATGAAATTACCAAGACACGTTTGCGTAGTATAAATTCAAAGTACAATGAAATAACAACCTTAATACTCTGAACATAACGTGCATTATATGTTTTGTATGCGCAATATTTGTATGTGATCTCGTTTTTGTGTATGTGAACAGGTTTGATGCGTATTCGTTAGGTCTTGTAATTAGGGCAGGTGTTCGATGGACCGCTCTTATTTTGTTGTTTTATGGTTTCATTTTTTATATATAATACGTCGGTCTGTAGCGGCTCGGTGAAACTTCGATAACGGAGTTAATTTCAAATTATTTGTTTGCTCTAGTTTTCGTGTTTGATGCTTATAAAATCTTTTTTAATCTCAATTAGATACGTAAAGACTGATTAAGGTCGGATAAGACCAGACAGTACTAGGAATCGAATTGTCGGCTAATCGGGCGGTTCATCGAATTTAAAGCGAAGGTAGCTGCTAGGAAGCTTGGACTCCTTTCAAAGGTACGACGGTACTTTACACCGGGACACCTTTTGACTTTGTATAAAGCACAGAATCGGCCTTGTGTAATAGCCTTGGAGTACTGTTGTCGTATCTGGGCTGGTGCAGCCAAACACCAACTCGTGGCACTGGATTCCATGGAGAGGCGGGCCAAGTTGATAAGTGACCAAGATCTACATTTAGATTTAGTCTTGATCCGGCGCAAAGTGGCTAGGCTTTCGGTGTTTTACAGATTACATTATGGAGAGTGTGCACAGGAATTACACGAGTTAATTCCTCATTCTACCTTCGGACGTTTAGACATTCGGACCCTTTCATAGTCGATGTTCGGCGCGTCTGAACGAAGCGATTTTAGTCATCGTTCACGTGGAACAAGTTGCCGGCGTTAGTCTTTCCGTCCAAGTACGACGTGGGAGCCTTCAAGAGTAGAGTGAAGAGGTACTTACTAAACTAGCGCGTATCAACTTTCGACACTTCACATCAGGTGGGATTGTGGTCAAGCACTAGTTTATACCACATAAAAAAGTATAAGGGAGTCCACGTAGCGGTTCTAGTACTGATTGGTAGACTTCCCTGTCTCAGGTCATTTTCTAACTCATGCAGTTTTTCTTACGATGTTTTCGTTCAAAGTCGAGCGAGTGTAAAACTTTACGTATTTGTAATCTTCTTCTTAATCGTCTCCTTCATTGCTGAAGGTCGTGTCTAGCACAAAGTGTTGATCGCTCGCTTCACGATTAACTTCCACGTGTCCCTGTCCTCGGCGGTCTTTATGGCTTTTGTTTGGCAGGCCTGTGAGCGTCTTAACTGCGTCTGCCCACCGTGTGGGTGAGCGACCGCGTGCTCTTTTTCCGTCCACCTGGCCAACAACCATTAGCTTCTCGAGGTTATCCGGATTTCTGCGAGCAACGTGTCCAAAATATTGCAGTATGCGCTGGAAGCAGAGAGTTGATGAGTTGAGAGTTGTATTTATAATATTAAACCTTAAATTGTTATTTTTATTGCTGTTAAAATTTTGCTAGGTTTTTCTAGATTTTTTATTTATATGCATATATATATAGTAAATATTCCTATTCACTCTACTCTTGAAAACTATCCACTTTGTAACCGAAGGGAAAGACAGCCGCGGATAAACTATTCCAGTCCTTTACTGTATGAAAAATGAAAGACAAAGCAATGCGCTTCGTTCGGGTTTGGTTAGTTAACTGTAAAATATATGAAATAAATATTTATAATTATTTATATGTAGAATAAAAATATTCCTTACATTTATTCACACTTAAATTACTCAAAATATCGAGATAAGGGATCATTTTCGTTAATTAATTGTTTAAATATTAATAAACAACATCTTTGTATAATTCTCAACTGTATTTGCAACGCTATTTAAATTTACTAATAGGCGGATATACCGCCCATTGATACAACGGACATAATCCTGTTGACGTCAAAACGTCCATAGATAATCTAAGACAATTGCGAATCGATAATAGCCTATATATTTTGGCATAGACATTTACCGGTCGTTAAAATTGATGAAGCTGATTTATCTTACAACATCTAGTAACACAGTTGCAAATATAACCGAATATAAAATTATAAAAACGTCTATTCCAAGAGTCATAAAGACAGAAATTGCACAATTGTGATTATAAAAAAAGCGCTTATACACCCACACGGTCGTAATGCTGCCACAAAAGAATCTACGCGTGGCCATTTATAAAAAAAACAACAAAAGGATTTACGTATCAATTTAACAACGACCTCTTTCTAAATATATTCCGTATGTAGTATTGCCTAATTTTACTACCTAATGAACAGTCTCAGAGGTCGTGTTATAATGGTGATTTGTCTATTGTTGTAGACGAATTGTTAGACCACATGGTCATGATAAAGCAATTTAAAAGTTTACTTGGTTATTTGATTATAATTGGTCAACCAACATGTATATGACATTGTGTACAATATAGAAATACATGTGGGCCTTAATCTTATGTATACACAAGTTAACACAGCATGGATGAGTGAATGAATGAATGAATATTCTTTATTGCACAACAATTAAAAACAAAATACATCACAGAAATAGTAAATACAATTTTCACATTAGACAAGGTCATTGCATGCGCAATGGGCGGTCTTATCGCTAAGAGCGATCTCTTCCAGACAACCTTCATATGGACAGAAACTTTCGTCTTAAAATATTTTAGTAGGTCTGTGATTATATTTATTTTAATACAAAACAACAATATACATATATATAAACATACGCATTTATCAATATATACACATACTATTAATAATAATAATATATAAATAGAAATGCTAAACGTACAACAAATACCTAAGTATATGTATATAAATATATATTCATACAAATACCGTATAAAAAATATATTTATAAAGATAGATAGTGTCTATGTACTAGGTTCTTAAAAGCTGTCAAGGATTCTGTGCATCTTATGCTTTGTGGCAGAGCATTCCAAAGTCGGACTGCTTCCACTGAGAAAGATTTGTTCAAAAATTTTGTAGCATGCTCTGGCATTTTGAGTGTCATTTTCTCCGATGATCTTAAAGATTGTGAATGTGTTCTTTACAACTGTAAAGAGCCTCAAAATGTCCATTCCATTTTGGGGGGTGTAAATTAAGTTAAACATTGGTAACACAAAAAATTCTGCGAAAAATTCTGAGAAAGCTGGCCTTGACTGCTTCACCGGATTGAGAGGCGGTGTAGCTCTTAGTCCGCTTCGCCTGAACCTCTATTATCTAGTAGCTCGACAAAAAGGTCCCCGGTGAGGGGTAACCGCTATTTGGACGGTTACTATGTTACGCGTAAGCATTCCGATCCGAGGGCGACCAAAAGGGGCGAATCACGACTCGGTCGATTGCTATTGCACGAATAATATAATATATATAAGGGAACCATATAATATAAGGGAATAATAATAATATTATATAAGGAAGCCAGTATCGGGCACAGGCGTAAGGTAGCTAGCCTTTCAGTTTTCTACAGGAACTACATGATCTAATTCCCACATCCCTGTTTGATTCCCTGAATGATTTCATCCTTTTATAGTGAACATCCCTCCCTCAAACATCCATCCCACAAACCCGAACGAAGCGCTTTGCTTCATCTATCATTGTTCGCACAACAAGTGACTGAAATAGTATGCCCGCATCTGTCTTTCCCTCTGATTACAATGTGGGTTGTTTTCAAGAGTAGAGTGAATAGGCATTTACGTCAGTGCATCTTACCATCCAGGACTGCATTTCCACTTAACATCAGGTGGGATTGTAATAATATGCACTATATAACATAAGAAAAAAAGTGGAATTTTATTTTTACTTGTAAACACACTTGTCATAAAGACGGCTTGTTGCCAACATTGGGTCATATACAGGATGTTACTTTACTGTATTACTTTTACCTAACATTCTAGCAGACAGCAACATATGTAAGTGTTTAATCGTGTCCATATGGCAAGTATTACGTAGAATTAGATCTTTAATCTCGGGCTTAGAGGCTAAACCGAAAGATTAAGCCGTGAGTACGTTTAAATACCCAGATTACTTATTTGGCCAAAAGGGTCGACAGCATTGTCTATTTTTTTTTTAAATTTGATTTTAGAAATTTAAATTAAAACAATTGTTTTCAATTCTCTGGCCGATGTTTTAACGTGACAACATCTTAGAAATTGTTGAATACTGGATGTCACGTTAAATTCGAACCGAGAGTTCCCGAGAATTGCCGATACGAACGTGTGTAAGCGAGAGCGATATGAGAGAGATAGAGAACGGTCGTGTTGATCATTCTCGATCGATGTACTGCGTGTCCGAATGTGTGTGAGCGGGAGCGCGGCATGAGAGAGAGTGGGTAGCGCCGATAGTAAGCGAGTGACAGAGCGGAGAAATAAAACGGCTAATTAAAAAAAATGCGACCAGCTCTACTCGGTCGTGCGGAATAATGTAAATTACAATGATAGATAATTAATCAAAAACAAAAATAAATTGTATATTAATTTTAATTTTGTAATATATGTATATTGTTAGTCTGTGCCAAGTGCTCATTGTTCTAGGATTCATTGTCACGAATTTAACGTCCGACCGTCTTGCGCCTAGACACCTGGGATATTTTTAAATGGTTTTATTGGAATTAACACACATCACAGCATACGTCTACGCTAGTCGTCCAGGAGAAAGTAGCAGATTCGTCTCGACCTGACCAAGTGAGTCTCTAATTGGCGTAGCTCGTTTAGGTCTCTTGGCCTGAACCTCTATTCGTTGTATTTCGACACAAGAGTTGCCACGGTGACAGGTAACTTCGGCTTGGCAGAACTCCCAGCAATGCACGAAGATAAAAAAAATCATCTGGTTCCCGGGCGTGATTGCATTAATCTATATCATTCTTTATTCATTGAAATTACAAAAACCGGGACCGTTTACTATAGAACCATTAGAGATGCAGTTTAATTTTCTCGTAATATTACGCCATTAGTTAATTAACTGGAGCGGCGCCGCTCAAAGCTTTGCAGCTGAGCGATAGTTTAAACGACGGGGTTAGCGTCGATCAGTTAAAAGCGATCAATTTACTGCCAGTTATTCACAATCGCTACCACGCTTCATGAACAAAAACCACTGTAATGCCAATGATAGAAGTTATTCACTTACAACTTTATTGACAATAACTTCACATTACATAATTGTTATCATCTGAATGTTGAATCTTATAAGAGAGAAAAAGGGACGAAGGTAGTAGGTTAGAAAATAGAAATATCGTAGAAAAAGCAAACATCTGTTGAGAGGACTTGGAAGTACATATCCGTACAATAAAGGGAGCAACAGCCTCATCAGGACGTCCCTGCTTAATGTCCCGAGGGTGTTTCGGATAAGAATCCTCTCCTAACATTCACTCTACGCCAATCCTTGGAAAAGTTAACGGGCCGAGACGTTTTTTTTTTTTTATTGTAAATAGGCTCACGTTTGGCTTCTATCTTGCTTGATGGAAGGCGAAGATAAAGCCTAGGATGGAGCACGTGAGCCTATAAGGTGTCTGTTCACATTGGACTTAAAGGTGTCCAGATTGTACCCGTGAGGAAAGACTGAACGCGGCAGAGAGTTCCATTCCTTAGCGGTCCGCATAAGGAAGGTGGAAGCAAACCGCTTCGTGTGTATTGATGGAATGTCTACGACGTAAGGGTGGTACTGCTCGCCGCGCCTAGTCGTTCGGTGATGGAAAGGGGAGGGGGGTATTAGGTCATGCAAAACCTCCGCCCACTCGCCGAAATGCACCCGATAAAAAACCGAGAGGCAGGCCACTCGTCTACGGTGTGCGAGGCTCTGAAGATTTGCCTCAACGAGCGAGTCACTGCCTATGATCTTCTTCGCTCGGCGCTCCAACGAATCCAAAGCTTCCAGCTGATACTTAGCAGACCCATCCCAGAGATGGCTCGACTCTCACTGTCTGGCCTTAATGCTCACGCGTTAACAAGTAACCGTCCAAGCCCGTCACCAGGGGGCCCTTGTATTGAAGTGGAATAGAATAAACATTAATTCGACACAAGAACACGGAAACAACAGGTCAAACAAGTAACAACATGAATACAAGTAATTAAAATTGTGTAAATTAAAAAAAGAACAAAATAGAACTTGTGCCGAAAGGGCCAACCCCTTTGGGCTCGTAGCTCAGCATGTAGCACAGCGCTGATTTTCAGCCAAAAAACCTGTGAAAACTAATACGATTCGGTTGTGTATAAATATGGTGTGACATAAACATTTTTTAAATTATACATGAATATATTTAAAAAAAACGCAGCTATATATGCATGAAATTGTGAATGATAGACGATTAAATATCCTTTAAAATACATAAACTTAAAAAGGATATCTTACGTAAACTTGGATATGTTTTTATATACAGTATGTTTCATTTATTTTATGTTAATTTAATTTTTTTTTATTTTAACTGTTTTTCCACGGACTGACCGTCCGTGCCTTTTTTATTTGAATTTTTATTTGTTGCATTTGCTCCGTTTATAAAAGAGTTTGCTTAAAACTTCAACACTTCGCCTTTTTTTTTTTGTTCACGCGGGGGAATCTTTTTAAAGACCATCCTCCGGTACCCTGGGTGGGCCCGGAGGGATGTGTGGGACTCGGCCTGGGCAGCCCCTACCCACTAAACCACCAACGACCGGCCGGTCCCGGCAAAGACCGGACTTCATCCTCAAAGGGGACTTCTCCGGCACTCAGAGAAGTCCCGATGACACCGAAGCATGCTGGGGCCAGGTACCCATCCTGGCCCCGCTTCAGATTACGGGGGCGGCAAGAGGAGGCGTTCGTAACGCCTCCTGCGCACCCCGATACGTCGCCTGCGGATTCAACACTTCGCCTTCGCAGATGCCGCCAACGCCTTTACTTGATTGGCGTGGTCTATCCCTTTCGGGTCCCTGTTCCGAAACGCCATCGCGATGTTGTAGTCTTCCAGTCTCTCGTTGGTGGCATTCATAGCCCTTTGGATGAACTGGGCTATGGCGTCATTGCTGCTATCTGCGTAGTAGGTGCAGCTGATCGTGTGACGAGATATTGCCACGACTGCATGGGGGACACTGTTGTGCAGTTGTAGGTGCTGTGTTTGAATGATGTGATGAAATGATTATATTATCATACTATTGAAGGGAACGATATATAAATACTGATACCTTAGATGATGCACGATATATTTGCTGTAAATTTGTTAAATAATTGCACGTTCGATTATTATTTATTAGCCCTTTACAAGAACTGGGCTATGGCGTCATTGCTGCTGTCTGCGTTATTAAATTTGCGTCTATTTAAATTTTGGTACTTAGTGTTGCCCCCAGGCGGCGACACTTCAGTTAGTTTTTATCTTTCTTTACCGACCCTTTATTTTTGCTCACGAGTGTAGAATTAATCTCATCAAATTAGAGCAGTTAAAGTTAAAGTTACAGCCTTTATATATATAATATATATGTCCCACTGCTGGGCACAGGCCTTCTCTGTAAAGAGAGTATAAGGGCATAGTCCACCACGCGGCCCTAGTGCGGATTGGTAGACTTCACATGCCTTAGAAAAAATTTCTAAGACATGTAGGTTTCCTCACGATGTTTTCCTTCACCGCCGAGCGCGTGGTTAATCGGCACATAAAATTGCAACAGCAAATTTATTGGTGTCGGCACCGGGCATCGAACTCGGGTTGCTAGCGTACTATGCAACAAGAGCCAACCGCCCGGACACTGAGCTACCACGGCTCTAAATTAGAGCAGTTAAATGAGCGTAATTCTATTTTTAATAATATTTTTTAACTTAAATAAATTTCAATAATTCTTCTATTAAGTTCTAGAGTCTAGTAACTTCAAGAGTTTCTTCGTTCCAATATAAAAAAAGAAATCATCGAAATCGGTTGGCGTAATATTGAGTTATTCGTCCATTAATCACCCTCATACTTATTTAAAATGAAGACTAATTTGGTTGTTTCATGGCTGGCACTGTCAGAATTGCTCTAAATTAAAATGGGACCACACGAGAAGCATTCCCGAAGTGGCATATAAGTTACTTTAGCTTAGATTGTCCCAGTAGATTTCGTTAATAAAATAGCTACCGACCGAGTGGTTCAGCCCTCTTGGGCGCCCTCGGATCGGACTGCTAACGCGTAATAATGGTAACCGTCCAAGCCGAGATTACCCCTCACCGGGGGGACACTTGTGTGGAGTTACCACCTAATAGACGTTCAGGCTAAGCGATCTAAGAGCTATGCCACCTCTCAATCCAGTGAAGCAGTAAAGGCCAGCTTCTCTGTGCCAACTGTGATAGTTCGTCCAAAAAAACGAGAAGCATTAACCAGTCGCAAGTTGGTGAGGTCACAGACATACAAAACAACATGGAGACGAATTGACCTCCTTTGTTTTGAAGTCGGTTCAAAATTTAAACTTAGTAATGTTAACAATACCGAATGGTACGTTATATTGAATGCTAAATTCGTTGCAAAACTTTAATGAAACACGTCCTCGAATGGAATTACATACTCCGAGTTGGTGAATATATTTCACCATTTGTCGTGTATAAAGGCCACGAATATTCAACAATTTTAGAGAGGCGAGGAGGTCTCGTGCGTCCTTATTACCCGCAACAAAGCACAAGCCTAAGCACCCTACAATTCTGTGAATAATAGGAAAGCTTAAATGCAACGTGTTATTAACTTTGTTGCCAGAGTCGCGCGGAAGAGGGCTTCAAAGTCTTGCACGCTCTTACGGCAAATGTTGGAAGATTGCTTAATTTGTCTATACTGACATTATTTATCATAGCCTTTTCAATAGGACTTATACCAGATGTACTTAAACAGCTTTATTTATTCTACAATTGTCTTGCTCATCCGCTAGTCCGGTTGCCTTTCGGCAAAGGTTTTTTTTAATTATGAATGAACTACGCTCCGGCATCAGCCTGTAAAGATTAACAAGGTTTTTTTAGGTGTTTTTTATTCGCTAGACCTTGTCGCCTTGCACTGCGAGTGTGATGAGGGAGGGATTAACTTCCCCGGGTCGGACTGTCAAGCATAGTGCAGAGGGGTTCCGGTGCTTTCCACTAAAGATCTCGAAGCCCCTCGCCATACTCCGAAAGGCCACCGGGGAGGTTTTAATGAGAAAGAACTATCTTGAAGATTTACCCCCTCGTTAATAAAAAAAAGTTTTTTTTTTATGACGAACTACACAGATTGGCCAGAGAGGCTGGCCTTGACTGCTTCACCGGATTGAGAGGTGGCACAGCTCTTAGGTCGCTTAGCCTGAACCTCTATTGCTAGTAACTCGACACAAGGGTCCCCCCGGTGAGGGGTAACCTCGGCTTGGACGTTTACTATGTTACGCGTAAGCATGCCGATCCGAGGGCGCCCGAGAGGGCCGAACCACGACTCGGTCGGATGCTATTTCACGGATAATCTAAGGGACATTCAGAAGGTAAACTAACTTTGAGTGCCACTTCGGGACGAAAGATTTTTGTTAACACTTAAGTCGTTTGTGTTGAACCTCTTAACGTAACTCGGGGTAAAGGCTCCCAAGAAAGAGAGGATCTCGACTTGGGCGGTTCGCGATAGACCACTTCACCATTTGAAAGTTCCTATTTACTATAGAAACATACATTTTTTTAATTCCATTTCCAATATTCGATTCCATAGATTTCGAACTTGCCACCGTTACATTGTCGACAGTCCAAGAATGCCTTTTGATTTCTCTTGAATTTGGGCAAATAAATAATAAATAATTATATTAACAGCGAGAGATCTTAATAAATTACAGTTATCCTAATCATTATTATTATATTATTAAATTATAATTACTTAATGTTTTAATAATGCCGTATCGCATTATGCCCGCGAGCGAGTTTTAACTTGTAACAAAATTTAAAATGAAAGTTTTCTTTTATGAATAAATCTCAAAGGAACGCAAATTTCGTTCTCAACTACAAAGAATGAGCGTCATCACCAGACATTTTCCAGTTCCATTTTTAAATCGGATTTATAAATAAATACCCGTTGGAAATTGAAGCGGAAAAAAAATTATTCGTAAGTCCACAGTCATACCATTAATTTTGCATGAAATGCACAGACAGACAGCGAATTATGATTAATACAGAGGCCAATTGAAATAGTGGACGCGGTTTAATTAAAATTTCCGAACGCTTGACTCACGTGGCAACAGTTTCCGTTGTAATATAAATTTTTGGCGCTTGACTATTACCGGATGTTTTTATCTCATTTCCTGTTTACTCTTACTCTATACAAAGCCTTATAAAGTATGTTTAGAAAAGAACAAGATTAGATATTTAAAATTTTTCATTAATGTTGTTTATCCTTTGGAACGAAAGGAACCGTTGCGGAGGCGTAGGCGGCAAAAACCTCCGTAACGTTAAATAAAAGCGTAAGATTTTTAGTGTCAAAAAAATTTAGTTAGATAGATGGCGCTATTATTAATTATATATTATTATAAAACATTTTAAATAAAATAAAAGTGCACTTTTATGTTATGGAAATAAAGATTAAATAAATAAAATAATGTGAAAAATAAATTTATTTCTTTATTTTTTTTTGAGGATCCACACACATTGGCCAGAGAAGGTGGCCTTGACTACTTCACCGGATTAAGAGGTGGCATAGCTCTTGGGTCGCTTAGCCTGAACCTATATCGCTAGAAACTCGACACAAGGATCCACCCGGTGGTGACCTCGGCTTGGACGGTTACTATGTTACGTAAGCATTCCGATCCGAGATTCAAAAACTAACATTGAGTGCCACTCGAGAAGCGTTGGCCGAAGAAACTCCAGCAACACTCTTAACATCTAAGGGGTGGGTTATTTCTTTATAACACCGACGATATATGGTAGTTAATAAATTTCAACCGACTTCGAGAAAGTTCTCAATTCGTCTGTATGTTATAACTAGGTGAACCGATTTTTAATGATTTATTTTTATTTGAAAGCTGGTGTTTTTCTTGTCCCCATTTCATTTTTTATTGAGAAAGATGTACTTTAAGAGACTTACTACGATAATTCGGAAATACAAACATGGCGTCCGGGCGTAACAGTGTTTAACGTTTAATACTTGTCATAGGGAATTTTCAATGAAATTCCAAATCAACCTTTCATAAGTGACACCCGACGTTTGAAGTACAGAGGTAATAACGCTCAAGTTCCAAATTACGTTAATTTGATAATGTCCCCTGACCGCTTTCAGTCATAGTAACATTTACCAGTAATCGCTTGGGAATGTAAGTTTCTCGTGACATGTTAGTTGTTCCGTAATTCCCAGGACTCTGTTATTAATATGCCTTGTTCTGCTAATATCTAAATAATATATTAGCTCTCACGTATATTTAACCTAAGCGGGATAGACAGCGTAAGCCTTCGCTGTCCACTGTGACGGTGATGGCAATACCAGATGGCATACACCTACCACAATTTTCCCACAATTTAAAGCGCCAATAGCCTAATAAGTTCCAGTAAGTTCGAAATCACGATTCGACTGCTGACGTAGACCATTCCCGTCGTTCGGCTTAGGTGGAATGGTTAACAAGAATGTTATTAATAATATTATAACAAACCATCCAAGCAACCAGTGGTTATGGCGACATAGAAAGAAACCTCCTGAGATATTTACGGCACATATCGTAACTAGTACAGTTTTCTATATCTGACGCTTGACCCAGCCATCTAGCGAAGTTCTCTGTTATTATTCTCATCATTACTTCATGTTTTTGCATATTTACGGTGTATATAAAATACAATACCAATGGATTTCTCATAATATTTAATATTCACATAACGCATAGTAGAATTGTATGTTATGGGAATATAGAGTATATGTACTATTGTAATCTGAATTATCTGATGCCAGTTGGGATTCAAACACTCAGAAAGTAAAACCGAATGATCACTTGTTTTTTTACGTAATTATTTACAAAGTGTTCGTTTTACACTTCAAGTTTGATTGTACTTGAAATAAACTTACACGAAAAATTTGCTGTCCTTGTAAGTTCCTAAAAATGCTTAAGCATTTTTCCGGAATATTATTCTATTTTTGTTTAGCGAAACCGTCAGATGAATCACAGAAGGCGTCCCACAGTTCCATTCTTTGAATTCATTCAACAATACGACCTACATTTCAAGATAAAGCATTCTTGCTTACGTGTGTAATAGAGAACCAGTTGAAGTAAGGTAGATTGTTTTTGTTTTGTTTTTTTTTTGATTAAAATAAAATTGGGGAACAAGCGAAACTAAAAAAGTCCTGACTATACACGAGGCGCAGGTACTAACGTACGAGACAGTAGTGATCGTGCGCACGTCAACACAGCACCTACACCTGCACAACATTGTCCCCCATGCAGTCGTGGCAATATCTCGTCCCACGATCAGCTGCATTTACTACGCAGACAGCAGCAATGACGCCATAGCTCAGTTCATCCAAAGGGCTGTGAATGCCACCAACGAGAGACTGGTAGACTACAACATCGCGATGGCGTTTCGGAACCCGGAGGCGATAGATCACGCCAATCAAGTAAAGGCGTTGGCGACCTCTGCGAACGCGAAGTGATGAAGCTTTAAGCAAACTCTTTTATAAACGGAGCAAATATAACAAATAAAAATCCAAATAAAAAAGGCACGGACGGTCAGTCCGTACTAAAAAAGTCCAAGTAAAGGAAAAATACCTAATAATAGTTGGAGTAAATGGTTGCTCGGCCTCACCCTCGAGCAGACCGAAAGGATCATCGGGTAGACACAAACATAATAAACAAATATATAACACATACACAATCATATACACAACTACGCACACACTCATGAACACTATACACCCCACACACGCGCCTGTATATATATACCTGGCCAAACACACACATATATATATATATGTATACGTATATATAAATTTATTAATTAAATTATGAAAAAACTAATACTTTGTGCAATAATGCTAACTCCACAGCGCAACTCTGGCTCCCAAGATACAAGCGTCTGCTTAGTTTGGGGGTCACTGCATACCAGTAATATGTGCTGCAATGGTTACATGTATGTTCGTTTGGTTTGTGAAATGCTTATAAGTGTAACCAAATCTGTGTTAGTAAATAAATATTCTATTCTATTCTATAGTTGCCTCAATAGTGGGATGTACTAAACTAAATACAACTAAACTATCCAACTAATTAATAATTTACAGTATGTACCTGATTAATAATGTCCTTTCATT
Organism: Meandrusa payeni; assembly: GCA_029286785.1. Taxonomy (NCBI): domain Eukaryota; kingdom Metazoa; phylum Arthropoda; class Insecta; order Lepidoptera; family Papilionidae; genus Meandrusa; species Meandrusa payeni. Next base: position 4,741,219 of record JAGSMX010000032.1, read on the forward strand.
GAAGTCGGTTAAAAAAAAAGTAGCCTAAGTTACTCTTTGTCACATTAGCTATCTGCCAGCGGATCAGATTAGCGGGAACTAACATACTACAGACAAAACATGTAAAAAATGTTTTTTGGTAAATGTACCGTATTTACATTCGTAACGGCGTGGTTATTTTAACGTAAAACAGACACTCCAATTTTATTTATATGCATAGTTAAATTGGCCTACTGTCTTAACGGTTTTATTTACAATGAGATCGCGGGTTCGTTTCCCGTTCGGCTTGTTAAATTAACTTTTTCTAAGTACACAAATCGCTTTTTAAAAAAAATTGTTCCCGTTCTGTATGTCGATGGACTCACCACTTGTCACATAAGCAAAATAAGCTTGGCGAAAATTAGACAGCGAAAGTCTATTTACCCTGATAGAGATACAAAGATTATTTCTTTTTTTCTACCCGTATAAACAAACGGAAATATCTTTCTTAATACCATAAAGTTCTTTTTCTGTAGTTCTTTTAAGATTTCAGATTGACATGGGAAAAATTGATTTATCTGTACATTAAAAACTCTCATACCGATGTCAATTATTTTATCAGAGACATGCTGATATGCATAAAAGGCCATTTCATAAAATTTTAACAGCGCTTAATTGACAATTCCTGTACAAGCGAACCACTTTAAGGGCGGCATTTGGTGATAAGCGATAGCGGGACGAAATATATTACATGTTTTTGGAACGAAGTTACTCATGGGGTTACTAGGGTACCCCTCCGCAAAAACGTCCGTAACGTTATTTTTTTATAGTAAATAAGCTCACGTTTGGCTTCTATCTTGCTTGATGGAAGGCGAAGATAAAACCTAGGATGGAGCACGTGAGCCTATAAGGTGTCTGTTCACATTGGACTTAAAGGTGTCCAGATTGTACCCGTGAGGAAAGACTGAACGCGGCAGAGAGTTCCATTCCTTAGCGGTCCGCATAAGGAAGGTGGAGGCAAACCGCTACGTGCGTATTGATGGAATGTCTACGTCGTAAAGGTGGTACCGCTCGTCGCTCCTGGTCGTTCGGTGATGGAAAGGGGAGGGGGTATTAGGTCATGCAAAACCTCCGCACACTCGCCGAAATGCACCCGATAGAAAACCGAAAGGCAGGCCACTCGTCTACGGTGTGCGAGGCTCTGAAGATTTGCCTCAACGAGAACGTTAAATAAAAGCGTAAAATTTTTAGTGTCAACTAGTTTAGACAGATGCCGCTATTATTAATTATATATTTTTAAAAATTATTATAGATAAAATAAAGGTATTAAGAGAGTTTTATAAAGAAGTTAATTATTGCTTTTTTAGATAATTCATTTTCTTTGTAACTCGGAACTTGAAAATCATATTTTTATAATTCTTCGCCCCTATTTGGTGTCCTATGACACAACACGGTTTTTTTTAAATGAATGCTAACAATTTTTTTCATATAAATATTACTATCGTTCTAGAAGGAAGACGGGGTTATGTGGTGTTCTTTCCCACTAAAATCCGTGCGGTAGCCCTTCCTTGGTGCATGGTGAGAGGCTCCAGGAGATAAGAGAATTATATTTAGAAACAAATACCCTCTAAAAAATATATTGTAGTAAGTCGCGCAGTAAGTGGTAGCTCAGTAGAGCCGTGGTAGCTCAGTGTCCGGGCGGTTGGCTCAAGTTGCATAGTATGCTAGCAACCCGAGTTCGATCCCCGGTGCCGGCACCAATAAATTTGTTGTTGCAATTTTATGTGCTGATTAACCACGCGCTCGGCGGTGAAGGAAAACATCGTGAGGAAACCTACATGTCTTAGAAAATTTTTCTACGACATGTGAAGTCTGCCAATCCGCATTAGGGCCGCGTGGCGGACTGTGCCCTTATACTCTCTTTACAGAGAAGGCCTCTGCCCAGCAGTGGGACATATATATTATATATATAAAGGCTGTAACTTTTAAGTCGCGCGCCAACTTGACTATTTTCCTCATTTATATAATATGGTATATAAATATATATTTACGTATTTTGTATAACTTACATTTTTGTATGTATTGCTTATGGTTATTCATAATATAAACAATGTTTAATCCTTATTACAAACAATTTATGCTATTACTTATTTAATTAATTCACCACTCCTGTCCTACAGAATTTCCTGGAAGAGATCGCTCATAAAGACGAGGCCGGCCTTGCCCACACTTACGCTAAGTTTAGTGTTTACTCAGCCCTGTAGTTCCGGGCTCTCAAGAATAAGACTACGGTATCCCCTGCCTGTCGTAGAACGCGACTAAAAGGGGCCTCGGGTTCACTGGGGGACAAGGGTGGGGGCCTGCGTCGTCCACCAAGGTGGACCCGGGAAGAAGGCGACATAGGCTGGCCCGTGTCACCTTGCGCTGCGAGGGCACAAGGGGGGAGGAAGTAACCCCCCCGGGACGTGCCTTGAGCACAGTGCAGAGGGGCTCCGGTGCGTTCCACGTTGAGATCCCGGAGTTTAGTGTTTACTTTAATTGATTGTAGTTAAACGTGAGTGATAAAGAATCTATCTGTCTATCTATTATAAACATACCAGAGCAGTCGGGAAGTTTTATATAAAATCGCTCATACATACGCGCCCGCTATGAGCTTATTAATAAAGACACGTCCGAGAACCGGTCGTCCAATATCCACGCCGACAAGTGTCAATGTTTTTGTGTATTTATTTTATCAATTCCCGTTAACTCGCAGCCATCGCACATACAATCTCATTGAATTAAAAAGTAAACACATAGATAATCAAATAAATTTTTGTCACGTTTTTCTTTACACGACGCTTACATTAACGTCTGTTAGGAGTTTCGGATGCCGGATTGTTTTACCAATCCGATGTTGTAACAACTATCCAACGAGTCAATATATGTTTTATTGGAGAATGGGACAATTTCCTTAAGTGATCTTACCTCTTAAAAACACCTATGAAAGGGATTGCAGGATCCCAAGTCTGCAAAACCAACTGTAAACAAAATGAACATTCATTGGAATAGTGGTCGAAATTTGCTAGATTTTTTTTGATTGGCCAGAGAAGCGGGCCTTGACAACTTCACTAGATTGAGAGGTGGCATAGCTCTTAGGTCGCTTAGCCTGAACCTCTATCGCTAGTAACTCGACACAAGGGTCCCCCCGGTGAGGGGTAATCTCGGCTTGGACGGTTACTATGTTACGCGTAAGCTTTCCGATCCGAAGGCGCGCGAGAGGGCCGAACCACGACTCGGTCGGTTACTTTTTCACGGATAATGATTTGCTAGTTTTAGCAGTTACTTCACTGGTGCCGCTATGGCTAAACAATGGCGTAACACTGTCACGTCAATCTTGTGTACTTGACGTATTTGGTAACGATGGAATGGTAATTGATATGACTACAATGCATCGTGTAAGTAAAGGTTATATCTTTCTTAAGTTATTCTTCTTGGGCACATTATCACGCACAAAATCCGACTTTAGCACGACAAACGACAAGTACTGACAGCAGTACAACTGCTTCCGCTGGTCTACTTTGATCTGTGTGGTGATGCGCGATCCCCCTCCGAACACTACCATAGATTAGGCCACAGACAGCCCTGTATAAGAGTAGCCCTCTGGGCTCCTAGAATAAGACTACGGTATCCCCTGCTTTTCGTAGAAGGCGACTAAAGCCTCGGGTTCACTGGGCGAGGGGGGAGGGATGGGAGAGGGAGTAATCTCTCCCCAGGACGTGCTCTCCTAAGAGCACAGTGCAGGGGGGCTATCGAGCGTTCCTCTAGAGATCCCGGAGCCCCTCACCATGCACCGATGAAGGGCCGCCGGGAGGGGTTTCATTGGGTAAAAGCCATATATAACCACCGCCTACGACAAAGGGACAGTATTGAAGGTAAACCTACTGTTGCCCCACGAATAATGTTGTTACCTAATAATCAATTTCATAATAAAACGTCACTTGCAAATAACAGACTCGTAGTGCGTTGCCAACTTATTCTAAAGAGTATAATATACCTTCTTTCCGACGGTATTCTACGAGGTTGTGGTGCTTTCCTGATAGTACCGACCCATTCCTCAGCAAATTATCGTATGTTTAGCTTGATTGAACTTTTTAAAAATATGTTATAAAAATATTTTTTGGAATTTTTACAGGAATAGAAATGGATCTCACGTTCTATAAAGTTTTGTTTTTAGAGGGGTAGACAGGGATTCAGCTATCGCTGTCTACTTTTGTCTAAGCGTCTTAAGTCCCATATGTGACAAGTTGTAAACGTGTCATCAGATATTTTTTGTATTTTTAAGCAAACGATCTGTAAAGCGTTGGCTTAGTAGATGGCTCTTGAAAACACATGGGTGTTTGTAACCGTAAAAGTGTATATTATAATCGGATGAAAAGACAGAAATGTATATAACAGTTGAATTCCACTCGTGTGAGAAATGCTTAGCCGCTGGAAAGTATTCTTCATTACGTACTTTTAAATACTTTATCTACACAGTGAACACGTTTACTCCAATGACGACAAATCAGGATTTCCAATATCATTAAACTCCGATTTTGCCTCACGAGCGTTCAAAATAAATGACTCAAAGTCGCGGACCTCAAAGACTTGAGCACTAAAAATTTCTAGATGCAGTCTTTGTGGTCTCAAAGTAATTTTAAACTAAATTTGCGAAAGTCTCGAATGCGCATTAATCCGACATTATCGAGGCAGAAATTTCCGTTCGACGCTCGTTCAACGTTGTGACGTGCATTTCAAATTAATGATTGTATCTCCGCTTAGGTTTAGCTGGAATTGTAAGCGTAAAAAAAATTATGGCAAAAATTCCATTTTAACAAGAATACTCTGTCTGTACAATGAAAATTTTAGTGATGTAGATATTTTTCATCTATCAAAAAAGTAACTTTGAAAATTAAATCACCTATGTACTTGATCTAGTTTAATTTAAATAAACACTAAAGTGTATAAGAATATGATCATGTTTGACGCTTCATAATTTAAGTGCTTACTTAACTTAGTAAACTTAACTTTCATAAATTGTCTCTGATTATGTAGTTCTGCACCTGTCGGCTAATTTATCTGTTTTGTGTCTACTTGTTTTATATTTTCCTATAGCTGTGGTATATACTGTTGTAATAAATATGAAATAAATAAAAAAAAAGTACAGTAACATTGTTATGGGTGTAAAATTTCTATACTATACAATGACATTATTCATTTTGACATTTGACAGTAAACAATAAAGTTCCATATGTCCAATGTCACTCATTGACAAAGATCCGAGTTATACCGAAGGAAATTAATATATCACTACATATCGTCGTACGTCGCCTTAACTTCTCTGTCCTTCACCCATGAATTAACACGTCGTCGAAATATCGTTTTTATGTTCCCCTTTGTTGTGGTTGTCCCACGCATCCTTTTCACTTCTTTACGACTGCATATTAATGCCCTTATTTAACTGAGTGTATGTACAAAGTCAAACATAATGCTGTTTAGCTTTTTCTTCCAGCTTACTTTTTGTGGTCAAGACCAGGCTAAAGTCTAAGAACAAAGAAAACTCTAAAAATATTATCATTTTTTTACAGAAGAAGCACATGTGATAGCATTTCAGAATCTCGATAAAATCGATCAACTTCTGGTAAAACTTGCCTGCTAAATAATTTAGCCTTTGTACACTTTGTACCGGGCAAAGTGGAGGAGACTAAGTAGGAAAGCGGACCCTGGCTGTAGGCTGGGAAAACGGTAGGCAGAAGAAGAAGACATAGTGACACTGGCATCCATGAGAAAACCATAAAGTATTCAAATTGTACTTAATGTGTGTGCGGTACAAATGTACGAATAACTCAATATCACGCCAACCGATTTCGATGATTCATTCTTTATCAGGATGTGCTTCAAAAGTAGTTTGATTAGGTTCTGATTTAATGACGAACTACACAGATTGGCCAGAGAAGCTGGCCTTGATTGCTTCACCGGATTGAAAGGTGGCATAGCTCTTAGGTCGCTTAACCTGAACCTCTGCCCAGTAGGTTCTGATTAATTCTATAATTTTCGATCGATGTTTGATTAGATTTTAAGTCGTTTTATGTTTTCACTTGCAATATTTTTATCATGTTAAGCTTATAGTATTAATAAATTATTTGAAATACGACCTGTAACACAATTGAGTGCCATTCAAATATCCAAGGAGTCGTTGTTGTAGGATTTTTGATGTGCCGCAATCTAAAACCAACCTTCCGTCACACTCGCCCTTGCCAAGGATTTCCGCTACATATAACCTTCTTAACACTAAGTCCACGTCGGTTGACATTTTTTGTAATTCACGCAAGCTCTTCCGCACCTTAGTGTTAAAAATTGTGCAGTGATTTTGGCTAATTTAATTAATTTAGTAGTTATATTCCTATTACTTTATCATTTAATAATATATTTTTGTAAGTATTAATAATAAAATCGTTACGTTTCTTTATAGCGAATGTTGTGTACACCTGTAATTGGCATACACAACAGGACTTAGTTTGTAAACTTGATTATTACAACAATGTATGTTTGTGTAATGCTGTTGGTGTATCTTATTAAATAAATAAATAAATTCATTTCTTCGAGGTCGACAATGCAAGTCAAATTTGAACCGTAAATCAAACATAGTAGAATGCAATTTTCTTTAATGAGCCTTTTACACGGAAGTATAACGAAGGTACAAGTTGAATAATTAGTGAAGCTTTTAAAGGAAATCAGGTTAAAGAGAGGGGAAATGAAGTAGAACTAATAACTCATTGCGAATGCAACGCTATGACACTGAAATTATCTCTCGACGCCTTGATACCTTTTTTCAATCTAGAATGTTCGCTCAGTCGACCATCCATTATGATATTATAATGGGTTTTACTGTCAAGACGGGCGATAAAGATATTGTAATTTCTATGGCAATATTAAAAGTAAATAAAGAGAAAGCTTGTAAGATGTGAACCAATCTGCTCAGTCTTGAGCGCAGGCGTAAGGTTCGCCATTCTGTTTCCTACAGATTGCATTTTGGAGATTGTGCTCAGGAACTATATGATCTAATTCCCCCATCTCCGTTCCGCCATCGGACTTGAAGACGCACTGCAGGATTTCATCCTTTTGTTGTGAACATCCCTCAAACCCAAACGTAGCGCTTTGCTTCGTCTTTCATTGTTCGTACAGGAATAGATTGCCCTCCGATTACAATGTGGGTATTTTCAAGAGTAGAGTGAATAGGCATTTACAAAGTTTGGGCGCCTTACTAACTAGAACAGCATTTCCAGTTAACATCAGGAGGGATCGTAGTCAAGCACTTGCTTAGAAAGTATGAAATAAAGACCATAAGAGATAATTAAAAATAAGCTACTGTAATACCGTCGGACTGAATTCCGTACCAACAAGTGATTATTTCAAGCAACGTCTATCATCGTTGATACAGTCTCGTATCTTTACCTTTTTTGGGAGGCGGTTATTGGGCGACTTATATGTTAGGTTAGATAAGTTAGACTTCAGCCCTGTAATTCTGGGCTCTCAAGAATAAGACTACGCTATCCCCTGCCTGTCGTAGAAGCCGACTAAAAGGGACTTCGCGTTCACTGAGCGACAAGGGTGGGACCTGAGTCGTCCGCCAAGGTGGACCCGGGAAGAAGGCGACATCGACCGGCTCGTGTCGCCTTGCGCTGCAAAGGCACAGGGGGGGAGGGAGTAACTCCCCCCCGGGACGTGCTCTCCTTGAGCACAGTGCAGAGGGGCTCCGGTGCGTCCCACGTTGAGATCCGGGAGCCCCTCGTCATGCATCGAGGAAAGGGCCACCGGGGAGGTTTTAGTGGGTAAGAACCCCACATAACCGTATCTTTCTGAGGATTTGCTCCCCATCAACAAAATATATATAGTTCTTATAGTTCTTACTGGCCCTGCTGCTGCTATAAAATTAAATTTATTAATTAAAAAAATAATACATTATGAGCCATACCATATGAGATTATTTAAAATTACAGTATCATTTAATTCTTCTATTCTTCCGCCCAATGCTAACTAGGTTACGTGCGTTATGTTGCTCCCAGTAGAAGTCCAGGCTAATCGATCTAAGAGCTCTGCCATGACTTCTCCCGCCAATCAGCGTGTAGGTTTCTGACAAAAAAAAACCATTGTCTTAATGTAACACAATGTGGATTTTGACGCTAAATTCCTAACGTCCGATATTAAATTTCGACAAGCAGTTTTTTCACGTCCAATTGATTCGTAACTGCCAACTCGTGCGAGACGTGATGAATTCCTCGTCACGGGAATAAGTGTTCAAGGTAGTTTGTATCGATGGCGTTTGTTTCCTGTATTTATTTATTCAATATGCACCACAACGAATTTATAATTTCATTTATTTATTTATATATTTTTTATGACGAACTACACAAATTGGCCAGAGTAGCTGGCCTTGACTGCTTCACCGGATTGAGAGATGGCATAGCTCTTAGGTCGCTTAGCTTGAACCTCTATCGCTAGTAACTCTACACGAGGGTCCCCCCGTTGAGGGATGAACTCAGCTTGGACGGTAAGTACTTCACGGATAATCTAAGGGACATTCAAAAGCTTTTTTTTTTGTTGACGGGGAGGAAATCTTCACAAAGATACCCCGCCTTTTGGGGGTAAGGCGGCGGTTATGTGGGGATCTTACCCACTAAAACCTCCCCGGTGGCCCTTTCCTCGGTGCATGACGAGGGGCTCCGGGATCTCTAGAACGCACCGGAGCCCCTCTGCACTGTGCTCAAGGAGAGCACGTCCCGGGGGGAGGTTACTCCCTCCTCCCCTGTGCCCTCGTAGCGAAAGGCGACACGGGCCAGCCGATGTCGCCTTCTTCTCGGGTGCACTTTGGTGGACGACGCAGGCCAAGGGACATTCAAAAGCTAATCTAACTTTGAGTGCCACATCGGTAAGCGGTGGCGAGCAGAAGTTACCGAAGAAACTTCAGCAACGGTCCTAACATCTAAGAGGTGGGGCCTGTTCATAAAATAGCGGTAACGCGCGAGGATCATTCGCAACCTCCGAAGGTCGTGAATGGACGCTTTGTGTATTTGTAAAGTTCTAGCCTGTGCAATGGTACTCGCGTCGTCTGGATCGTCAAGAATGTTTTTATACATTTAAGTATATATTTGTAAGCCAGCAATAAAATTGCAACCTTTGTAGATGAAGCGGATTTCCAATTCTATATTTTCAACCGATTTCAAAAAAGGAAGAAGAAGTTCTCAATTCGACAGTTTGTTTTTTTAATGTTTGTTATTTCATAACTATTGACTGGGTGAACCGATTTTGATGATTCTGGTTTTATTTAAAAGTATCAGCTATCTCCATTTGACCGAATCCAACGTAGGGCATCTCGGATTGTCGACAATCCTGAACTTGCCGACCGGCTAGATCCTTTGGCACTGCGTAGGGATCTTTCTTCCCTATGCATACTTTACAGAGTCTACAATGGGGAGTGTTCCGAGGAGTTGTTCAATTTAATAGAAGCCGCTGATTTTCGCAACCGATCGTCTCGCCGGAACTATCATCCGCACCATCTGGATGGTTGGCGTTCCACTACAATGCGTTTTAAAAACAGTTTTCTGCCACGCACAGTAAATATCTGGAACTCGTTGCCATCAGCGGTCTTCCCCAACAACTGCGACATTGAGTTATTCAAGAAAAGAGCATATGCTTACCTGAAGGGTAGGCAGCGCACTGGCGCCGCTGGTGACGTGGGCGGCGGTGAATCACTTACCATCAGGTGACCCGTCTTGCTCGTTTGCCTCTTAATTTACATAAAAAACAATTTAGTCCAATTCTAACAATGGTCTAACCATATGTCTAGTCTAGTCTACGTTTTCATTAAGTATGTCTGTGACAAATAAACGAATAACTCAATATCACGCGAACCGAATTCGATAATTCATTGTTTTAAAACAAAGTACTTCTGGGGTAGTTTGATGCGAGTTTGGTTAGGTTCTGATTAATATTATTACTGCCATAAATCAACATTCCCGTACATTAAAAAACCTAACAAACCCGTCCTCCCGACGTGCGCCGTAGGTTCAAATTCCCCTATTCTAGGGAAATTTTGAACTCATAGGCCCCCCCTCTCGACCTCCGTCTCAATCGAGACCGAGAGGTCGAGAGGGCATAGAAGATAGATTCGTCGCGGCTGACGCTTGAGGGATTAGCCACGACGCAAAAATAGTTATACCTAAAAAATCCGTGTTAAAACGGTACCCAAGACCAGGGGAGCAGTCGCCCCCTGTGCTGATAACCCGGGTAATGGTAACACCCCGAGGCCCGTACCTGCGAGGTTCCCGGGAACCTTGTAGATGACTCCACTAACTGACTGATTAAAAAACCTACATAACAATATTAAAAGAATACATATAGTAAAAATGCCTAAATTGAAATCAACTTTTGTTAATAAACATTTCTGTTTTCTTGGACCTTATATATACAACAAAATTAATAGTATATTAAACATTAGGGATAAAAATTTATATAAAACGAATCATGAAATTTTAAAGTGGCTTGAAACACTAAATTATGAAGGCTGTGAGAATATGTTAAAAGTGATCAAGTGAAAAGCACTCACATTCACCGACACACACACACACCCGCGCGCACACAAGCACACACACACGCACATTAAAAAAATGATATAATTACAATATTAGATATATAAATAACCATGGGAGGAAGGACTGTCACCTATCGCACAGGAAATCCCTATTTAAGGTGGCAGTAAAATTTAAATAGAACTAATACTCGCAGTAAAAAAAGTGTAATTAGTAATACTGTTTGTTTGTAGTTTTGTTAATTAATAAAGGATATTTATTTATTATTATTTATTTCGTGACATTCCTAAGATAATTCGTAAATAAAGAGAGCATCCGCGCGTCGGAAGCCGTTTTTGTTTTTGCTCGTAAATTTACTTCTCACAATCAAGGGTAGAGCTCCATTTTGAAGTCGGTTAAAACCAGTTCTACACTACGATAAGCATCTGACTCATTGCCGAAGTAAATCGTTATAATTACAATAATTGATCTCGTGTTATTTACGGATCGATTGAATCGGAATTCTACTCGATATTTTCCCACGGGTGTGACACTAATCGATTTAAATCGACAGACTACTTAATCACTTAGCGGCAGACTTAATTACATAGTCATAAGCAGTTGAGCACAAGCTATACTCGTATATTGCGTCGGTTATTTTCTTTACTTGTATATATATATTTTTTAATGTTTTACCATCGGACTTCAAGACGCACCGCAGGATTTGATCCTTTTGTTGCAAATATCCCTCAAACCCGAACGAAGCGCTTTGCTTCATCTTTCATTATTCGTACAGCAAGAGACTGGAATAGTTTGCACGCGTCTTTCCCTCCGATTATGTGGGTATTTTCAAAAGTAGAGTGAATAGACATTTACTAAGTAAGGTCGTAGTCAGTCTGCTTAGAAGGTTTAAAAGAAGTGTGTGTTATATTCTGTCTGTAATGTATTTATATATTGTGATGCTAAAAAGTAATGTCGGTGTCTATACGATGGGAGGAGGGAGACATTGGGAAAGGCCGTTTTCAGTATTGTATTGATACTGTAATTGCTGCTTCTCAAAACTATGCTTCAATGCGTCCATTAGTGACAGCATTGATGCCATTTACCATTAGGTAGCAAACACTACACGCAACGTTCAACCTACTTTCAAGTCGTTGGCTCTAAAGCTCGTCCCCGTTTGTGCGATTTTATCTCGCGCCACAGTGTCGGTTGTAAATTCATAAAATTGTTTCGTTTCTAATTAAACTGCTGGGAAAGTGTGAAATGTGATTTATCAAAATAAATTTCATTTGTATATTAAAGTGTACTACATAGTAATTATATGACACGCGATAATGTTGTAAGGTCATTAATAATTATATATTGTTTAATAAAGGTAACTTTAATGTACTAGAAGTGATATATGTGTTATGTAAATTGGTAATTACATTCTTATAGTCATGGGTATTGTAAAATAAAATGTATTGGGTAGGTCACTAAATATCAAAAAGTCTAATTCTCCTTTGTACACAATTTTAAATAAGATAAAACAGAAAAAAATAACAAAAGACGCGGGCTCACTTCAGGAACCGGGAAAAAACCTTTTTTTTTAGGTTACTTCCTCCCCCCCCTTGTGCCCGTGTCGCCTTGCTTCCGTAATAGTAACTTCCCCTCACCTCGAGATGTGCTCTCCTTGAGCACAGTGCAGAGGGGCTCCTGTGTGTTCCTCTGGAGATGCCGGAGCCCCTCACCATGCGCCGAGGAAGGGCCACCGGGGAGGTTTTAGTAGGTAACAGCCCCACATAACCGCCGCCTTCCTCCCGGCGGCGGGGTATCTTTTTGAAGATTTCCTCCGCGTTAACAAAAAAAAAACTACTCGTAAATCATTGTAACCAATCATATTAAGTTACGTGTATTATTGAGTTGTTTTACATCAAAATAATGTACGTGACTGTTTAGTTTCGTTAAATTGCGTATACTAAAGTATTGGCAATATTACCTTAATTTTATAAAAGTTTCACTGTAATTATTGTAGGCCATTGCTTCAGAAATGGACCGGTGTATATAATCGTTGTATTTACGTACGCAAGGAGGGAAAACTCGACGCAATCAGTTTTTCTAAGGTTTCTCTGTATTTCTTTAGAGTTAATAAGATTTCCACATCGGAGGTATATTTGTATGGGCTCTTTGTGGCAATACTTTTGGAAATTTGAGAAATATCGCAAAGTATTAATTCAACGGTGATATGAATAATACCATTGTAATCGTAATTTAATTTTCTTGCTTAGACTACGGTATCCGTTTACGCTTTCAAAATTATTATGACACCGATATACCGTTTCCATTGGTTTTATTGATGTTTTATAGAATGCTAATTGTAGTTGAAACTTGTGTCTCGTCTATGGTAGTGAACTCACCACCTCTCTTATTGGACTTTAGAAGTTGACAACTTCAGAGAGAAGATTTCTAACTAGGAATGTCGCTTAGCCTAATACTAAGAGTCTATTAAACAAAAATAACCCCCACGCATTCAGAATCGGAGTAGACAGAGACAGTGGCTCCCTTTTCACCAAGATTATTGGGTCCCATTTGTGATAGCAAACCTACCATTATCACAATCAACAAACATTCTTGGTCACAAAATTCAATGGCAACAAAATATCATGGCATTTAATTGAAAGTGTCTTTTCAAAAAAAATCTATTAAATATTTCTAAATGAAGCCACTTTAAGTCCATAAACATAAAAACCTTTTTGAAGTCGGTTAAAGTAGAGACAAGTTATGTGTAAAGTTAACAGATGACTATGTTTTGCCAGATCGTTCAAAGTGGAAGTTAGTTATTTCTACTTTTTTTTGTTGACGGGGAGGGGGCGGGGGAAATTTTCAACAAGGTCTTCCTCCCAGTAGGTGTAAATTATGTGGGATTCTTATCCACTAAAACCCCCCCGGTGGCCCTTCCTATGCATGGTAAGGGGCTCCGAGATCTCCAGTGGAACGCACCGGATCCCTTCACTGTGCTCTTCCAGCCTCTCCCGGGCAGAGGTGACACGGGCCAGCCGATGTCGCCTCTACCCGGGTCCACTGTGTCGGACGACAAAGGCCCCACCCTTGTCAAAGTGTTAAGCATGAGTCTATGATTTTTTTTAATGACGAACTACACAGATTGGCCAGAGGAGCTGGCCTTGACTGCTTCACCGTAAGAAGAAGAAGTCAGAAGTCTATGAAGGTTTCTGAGTTCGTACTGACAGATAGCGCCACTATCATGACACTACGTGACAGTTGAATTGAAACGCAAATAGCTAACAAACAGCGAATGTCCCCCAATATTTGTGTACTGTTTTTCCTTCAAATTTATTTTAGCTAGTGGAGTAGCAATGTGTAGGTACAGTATAGGTACAGCTAATTATTTATAAAATACATGTGCCATATGTTTGCTTAGTCAATAAAGTTACACTTAGGTTTCAAGAATATAATGACAGAACTTACAGTAGAATTAGATCACGAATTTTGAAACAAAAAGATGGTGCAGTCAATCACTCGGATAAGACTAAGAAATATTATATAAAAAAACCGAACCGAAAAAAAAAACATAATTCAGTCATCCAGGTTCTAAAAGTCTCTAAAGAGATGAAGCAATTTATTTCCTGTTTTTCAGTGGCTCTTTAACGAACTATACCGTAAAACATAATGGGAACGTACAGGGCTCGTGGTAATGCAATTTGCATAGATACGGAGTGCCAAGTGGGCTTCAAGAACGCGACAGTGGAACACAAGTGGCGGTAGAATGACGAACATCATATATCTAATACTTTTAAACGAGCAATTCTTCTATTAAGGCTCCAACAATCTTCATGGAATTTAGTATACAGAAGTTTCGGAGGCAATAAATTTAGTAGGGAATTTTTTTTTGTCGTTATACGTAGTAGTATGTATATACTAAAGCTACTGCAGTAGATGGTTTTTTTATGACTAACTACACAGATTGGCCAGAGAAGCTAGAAGGCCTTGACTGCTTCACCGGATTGATTGATGGCATAGCTCTTAGGTCGCTTAGCTTTTTTTGGACGAACTAACTCAGTTGGCCAGAGAGGCTGGACTTTACTGTTTCACCGGATTGAAAGGTGGCATAGCTCTTAGGTCGCTTAGCCTGAAACTCTATTAGCTAGTAACTCGACGTAAGGGTTCTCCAGGTGAGGGATAACCTCGGCTTGAACGGTTACTATTTAACGCGTTAGTAGTCCGATCCGACGGCGCCCGTTAGGGCCGAACCACGACTCGGTCGTTAGCTATTTTATTAATTAAACTAAATGGGACAATCTAAGCTAAACTAACTTATGACACTTCGGGAAGTGTTGGCGTTTAGAAGAAGTGGCCGAAGAAACTCCAGCAACGCTCCTAATCCTATCAAGAGGACTTCAGCGATCTTCGTGAAATTTAGTATGCAGAAGTTTCTGGGGCAATAAATCGATCTAGGGCAATTTTTTCTAAGCAACACTAAGCTGATGCATGTTTGATTTTATTGCTCTTGGATTTTTAAATACCAGTTCATATTTTTTATGTCTTTTTTATGTTAGTAATATCGAAAAATATGTAAGGCCTATTTCATGCACATGTAATCTGAAAAGGCACAACCAACAGTGGGACTAATATAGAAGTCTACTCTATCTTTGACCGACTTATAAAAAGGAAGACGTTCTCAATTTGTCTGTACATCTTTTTGTGTTTGTTACGTCGTAACTTTGGATAGGTTGCACCGATTTTGATGATTCTTTCCCTGGTCCAATACGAACAATGACATCCACGAGAAAACCATATAAGTCATAAATTTGCTTTAAGTATGTGCGCGACAAATGGACGAATAACTCAATATCACGCCAACCGATTCCGATGATTCATTTTTATTGCAAATTCTACTTCAAGGGTAGTTTGATGAAAGTATGGTTAGTTACGACTAATTCTATTTCGTAAAATTGCTACGATAATTAGGAAAGACAAAGAAGAAATTCTAATTTGAAGACGGTTTTGTTTTACTCGTAAATGTTCTTGTAGATAAGGATACTGAGAATTCGTAGCAGCTCTACGAGATTCGGTTACGGTTGGGTTTGTTAATAACATCTCACTGCACATTGATATATTATGTGGCACAGAGTCTGTGTTTATAGAAGCTGCCTACAAATGCTTAGAAGGTGTTTGACTCTATTATATTTATATATTATTGTCAATACATAAAGTAGCTTTTATTTGTTTTAATTTTAATAATATATATTTAACTAAGTTTTTATAACATCAAATTGGTATTATCTGTAACGGTATTTTAGTTTTTGTTGATTTAAATAAATAAATAAATCTTTAATGAATGTATAATAATAAATTAGTAATTAAATTCAACTCTACACCTTTTTGTATTCCGGATGGAATAAAAATTTCCAATTCGACAAAAACATTAATTAAATTGTCGTGATCGTGAAATCTTTTCAGCGTGTGTCAGTGTACAGTACACAAGACGTTTTGTTTACTTTTCCCATTCCGACTTGGCATGTAAAGTGCCACACACGTATGCAATTTGCATATATATAAAACCTCCACAATTTTTCCAACGCAAAATGGACGTTTTAAAATTTAATATCGGAAATAAATTGGTCTTGCTTGTATTCCGTTTTAGGATTTTATTATTTATGTTTCGATTTCAGTGGAAATGTATTTTTTATTGTAATTAACTATGGATAGATAACATTTCGATTGTTCATAGAAAACGTATTAAGATAAGCTCTCGTTTTTTTTCGTTAGTTATTTTAACTTATTAGGGCTAAGCTGTCAGACAATATTAATATGTAATTTTTAAACTTCGTTATTATCTATGCTGTGTGTAACGAACGTTATTTGCTGCAATTTTAACTAAAGAGCCTTATTTATGACGAACTACACAGATTGGCCAGAGAAGCTGGCCTTGACTGCGAATGTCCCCCAATATTTGTGTACTGTTTTTCCTTCAAATTTATTTTAGCTAGTGGAGTAGCAATGTGTAGGTACAGTATAGGTACAGCTAATTATTTATAAAATACATGTGCCATATGTTTGCTTAGTCAATAAAGTTACACTTAGGTTTCAAGAATATAATGACAGAACTTACAGTAGAATTAGATCACGAATTTTGGAAACAAAAGATGGTGCAGTCAATCACTCGGATAAGACTAAGAAATATTATATAAAAAAACCGAACCGAAAAAAAAAACATAATTCAGTCATCCAGGTTCTAAAAGTCTCTAAAGAGATGAAGCAATTTATTTCCTGTTTTTCAGTGGCTCTTTAACGAACTATACCGTAAAACATAATGGGAACGTACAGGGCTCGTGGTAATGCAATTTGCATAGATACGGAGTGCCAAGTGGGCTTCAAGAACGCGACAGTGGAACACAAGTGGCGGTAGAATGACGAACATCATATATCTAATACTTTTAAACGAGCAATTCTTCTATTAAGGCTCCAACGATCTTCATGAACTTTAGTATACAGAAGTTTCGGAGGCAATAAATTTAGTAGGGAATTTTTTTTTGTCGTTATACGTAGTAGCTTTATACATACTAAAGCTACTGCAGTAGATGGTTTTTTTTTCGACTAACTACACAGATTGGCCAGAGAAGCTAGAAGGCCTTGACTGCTTCACCGGATTGAATGATGGCATAGCTCTTAGGTCGCTTAGCTTTTTTTGGACGACCTAACACAGTTGGCCAGAGAGGCTGGACTGTACTGCTTCACCGGATTGAGAGGTGGCACAGCTCTTAGGTCGCTTAGCCTGAAACTCTATTAGCTAGTAACTCGACGTAAGGGTTCTCCAGGTGAGGGATAACCTCGGCTTGAACGGTTACTATTTAACGCGTTAGTAGTCCGATCCGACGGCGCCCGTTAGAATGAACCACGACTCGGTCGTTAGCTATTTTATTAATTAAACTAAATGGGACAATCTAAGCTAAACTAACTTATGACACTTCTGGAAGCGTTGGCGTTTAGAAGAAGTGGCCGAAGAAACTCCAGCAACGCTCCTAATCCTATCAAGAGGACTTCAGCGATCTTCGTGAAATTTAGTATGCAGAAGTTTCTGGGGCAATAAATCGATCTAGGGCAATTTTTTCTAAGCAAGACTAAGATGATGCATGTTTGATTTTATTGCTCGTGGATTTTCAAATACCAGTTCATATTTTTTATGTTTTTATTATGTTAGTAATATCGAAAAATATTACTTGTATTTCATTAATATGTAAGGCCTATTTCATGCACATGTAATCTGAAAAGGCACAACCAACAGTGGGACTAATATAGAAGACTACTCTATTTTGACCGACTTATAAAAGGAAGAGGTTCTCAATTTGTCTGTACATCTTTTGTTTTGTTACCTCGTAACTTTGGATAGAGTTGCACCGATTTTGATGATTCTTTCTCTGGTCCAATTCGAACAATGACATCCACGAGAAAACCATATAAGTCATAAATTTGCTTTAAGTATGTGCGCGACAAATGGACGAATAACTCAATATCACGCCAACCGATTCCGATGATTCATTTTTTATTGCAAATTGTACTTCAAGGGTAGTTTGATGAAAGTATGGTTAGTTACGACTAATTCTATTTCGTAAAATTGCTACGATAATTAGGAAAGACAAAGAAGAAATTCTAATTTGAAGACGGTTTTTGTTTTTACTCGTAAATGTTCTTGTAGATAAGGATACTGAGAATTCGTAGCAGCTCTACGAGATTCGGTTACGGTTGGGTTTGTTAATAACATCTCACTGCACATTGATATATTATGTGGCACAGAGTCTGTGTTTATAGAAGCTGCCTACAAATGCTTAGAAGGTGTTTGACTCTATTATATTTATATATTATTGTCAATACATAAAGTAGCTTTTTATTTGTTTTAATTTTAATA
Organism: Meandrusa payeni; assembly: GCA_029286785.1. NCBI lineage: Eukaryota > Metazoa > Arthropoda > Insecta > Lepidoptera > Papilionidae > Meandrusa > Meandrusa payeni. The sequence continues at coordinate 4,759,669 of JAGSMX010000032.1, forward strand.
ATATATATTTAACTAAGTTTTTACAACATCATATTGGTATTATCTGTAACGGTGTTATAGTTTCTGTTGATTTAAATAAATAAATAAATCTTTAATGAATGGAAAATAATAAATTAATAATTAAATTCAACTCTACACCTTTTTGTATTTCGGATGGAATAATTAAATTGAAAAATGAAATTAATTAAATTGTCGTGATCGTGAAATCTTTTCAGCGTGTGTCAGTGTACAGTATACAAGACGTTTTGTTTACTTTTCCCATTCCGACTTGGCATGTAAAGTGCCACACACGTATGCAATTTGCATATATATAAAACCTCCCACAATTTTTTCCAACGCAAAATGGACGTTTTTAAAAATTTTATATCGGAAATAAATTGGTCTTGCTTGTATTCCGTTTTAGGATTTTATTATTTATGTTTCGATCTCGAGTGGAAATGTATTTTTTTATTGTAATTAACTATGGATAGATAACATTTCGATTGTTCATAGAAAACGTATTAAGATAAGCTCTCGTTTTTTTTCGTTAGTTATTTTAACTTATTAGGGCTAAGCTGTCAGACAATATTAATATGTAATTTTTAAACTTCGTTATTATCTATGCTGTGTGTAACGAACGTTATTTGCTGCAATTTTAACTAAAGAGCCTTATTTATGACGAACTACACAGATTGGCCAGAGAAGCTGGCCTTGACTGCGAATGTCCCCCAATATTTGTGTACTGTTTTTCCTTCAAATTTATTTTAGCTAGTGGAGTAGCAATGTGTAGGTACAGTATAGGTACAGCTAATTATTTATAAAATACATGTGCCATATGTTTGCTTAGTCAATAAAGTTACACTTAGGTTTCAAGAATATAATGACAGAACTTACAGTAGAATTAGATCACGAATTTTGAAACAAAAACATGGTGCAGTCAATCACTCGGGTAAGACTAAGAAACATTATATAAAAAAACCGAACCGAAAAAAAAACAAAATTCAGTCATCCAGGTTCTAAAAGTCTCTAAAGAGATGAAGCAATTTATTTCCTGTTTTTCAGTGGCTCTTTAACGAACTATACCGTAAAACATAATGGGAACGTGCAGGGCTCGTGGTAATGCAATTTGCATAGATACGGTGTGCCAAGTGGGCTTCAAGAACGCGACAGTGGAACACAAGTGGCGGTAGAATGACGAACATCATATATCTAATACTTTTAAACGAGCAATTCTTCTATTAAGGCTCCAACAATCTTCATGGAATTTAGTATACAGAAGTTTCGGAGGCAATAAATTTAGTAGGGAATTTTTTTTTGTCGTTATACGTAGTAGCTTTATACATACTAAAGCTACTGCAGTAGATGGTTTTTTTTTCGACTAACTACACAGATTGGCCAGAGAAGCTAGAAGGCCTTGACTGCTTCACCGGATTGAATGATGGCATAGCTCTTAGGTCGCTTAGCTTTTTTTGGACGACCTAACACAGTTGGCCAGAGAGGCTGGACTGTACTGCTTCACCGGATTGAGAGGTGGCACAGCTCTTAGGTCGCTTAGCCTGAAACTCTATTAGCTAGTAACTCGACGTAAGGGTTCTCCAGGTGAGGATAACCTCGGCTTGAACGGTTACTATTTAACGCGTTAGTAGTCCGATCCGACGGCGCCCGTTAGAATGAACCACGACTCGGTCGTTAGCTATTTTATTAATTAAACTAAATGGGACAATCTAAGCTAAACTAACTTATGACACTTCGGGAAGTGTTGGCGTTTAGAAGAAGTGGCCGAAGAAACTCCAGCAACGCTCTAATCCTATCAAGAGGACTTCAGCGATCTTCGTGAAATTTAGTATGCAGAAGTTTCTGGGGCAATAAATCGATCTAGGGCAATTTTTTCTAAGCAAGACTAAGATGATGCATGTTTGATTTTATTGCTCGTGGATTTTCAAATACCAGTTCATATTTTTTTTATGTTTTTATTATGTTAGTAATATCGAAAAATATTACTTGTATTTCATTAATATGTAAGGCCTACTTCATACACATGTAATCTGAAAAGGCACAACCAACAGTGGGACTAATATAGAAGACTACTCTATTTTTGACCGACTTATAAAAAGGAAGAGGTTCTCAATTTGTCTGTACATCTTTTTGTTTTTGTTACCTCGTAACTTTGGATAGGTTGCACCGATTTTGATGATTCTTTCTCTGGTCCAATTCGAACAATGACATCCACGAGAAAACCATATAAGTCATAAATTTGCTTTAAGTATGTGCGCGACAAATGGACGAATAACTCAATATCACGCCAACCGATTCCGATGATTCATTTTTTATTGCAAATTGTACTTCAAGGGTAGTTTGATGAAAGTATGGTTAGTTACGACTAATTCTATTTCGTAAAATTGCTACGATAATTAGGAAAGACAAAGAAGAAATTCTAATTTGAAGACGGTTTTGTTTTACTCGTAAATGTTCTTGTAGATAAGGATACTGAGAATTCGTAGCAGCTCTACGAGATTCGGTTACGGTTGGGTTTGTTAATAACATCTCACTGCACATTGATATATTATGTGGCACAGAGTCTGTGTTTATAGAAGCTGCCTACAAATGCTTAGAAGGTGTTTGACTCTATTATATTTATATATTATTGTCAATACATAAAGTAGCTTTTTATTTGTTTTAATTTTAATAATATATATTTAACTAAGTTTTTATAACATCAAATTGGTATTATCTGTAACGGTATTTTAGTTTTTGTTGATTTAAATAAATAAATAAATCTTTAATGAATGTATAATAATAAATTAGTAATTAAATTCAACTCTACACCTTTTTGTATTCCGGATGGAATAAAAATTTCCAATTCGACAAAAACATTAATTAAATTGTCGTGATCGTGAAATCTTTTCAGCGTGTGTCAGTGTACAGTACACAAGACGTTTTGTTTACTTTTCCCATTCCGACTTGGCATGTAAAGTGCCACACACGTATGCAATTTGCATATATATAAAACCTCCCACAATTTTTTCCAACGCAAAATGGACGTTTTTAAAAATTTAATATCGGAAATAAATTGGTCTTGCTTGTATTCCGTTTTAGGATTTTATTATTTATGTTTCGATTTCGAGTGGAAATGTATTTTTTTATTGTAATTAACTATGGATAGATAACATTTCGATTGTTCATAGAAAACGTATTAAGATAAGCTCTCGTTTTTTTTCGTTAGTCATTTTAACTTATTAGGGCTAAGCTGTCAGACAATATTAATATGTAATTTTTAAACTTCGTTATTATCTATGCTGTGTCTAATGAACTTTATTTGCTGCAATTTTAACTAAAGAGCCTTTTTTATGACGAACTACACAGATTGGCCAGAGAAGCTGGCCTTGACTGCTTCACCGGATTGAGAGGTGGCATAGCTCTTAGGTCGCTTAGCCTGAACCTCTATTGCTAGTAACTCGACACGAGGTCCCCGTTGAGGGTAACCTCAGCGGACGTTACTATATGTTACGCGTAAGCATTCCGATCCGAGGGCACCCGAGAGGGCCGAACCACAACTCAGTCGGTTGCTATTTCACGAATAATCTAAGAGACATTCAAAAGCTAAACTAACTTTGAGTGCCACTTCGGGAAGCGTTGGCGCCTAAAGAGCCGTGGTAGCTCAGTGTCCGGGCGGTTGCCTCAAGTTGCGTAATACGCTAGCAACCCAAGTTCGATTCCCGGTGGCGGCACCTATAAATTTGTTGTTCCAATTTTATTTGCTGATTTACCACGCGCTCAGCTGTGAAGCATTCCTATCCGAGGGAGCCAACTAACTGAAATATTATAATATAAGTTTATTTTTCTACCCGTTTATGGCAGGACAATTAACGTTATTAAGCAAAACAACACAAAACGTTTATTATAGACGCGATAAATTTCAAAACTTGAAGCTTCTTGGCAACGGAACGACTAGAAATTACCGCAATTAAGTTTATCTATAAATAGGAACCCTGTAGTTTCTTTAATACGAAATACTTATCTTTTATCTATCAAAAAATAACTTTAAAAATAAAATCATCTATGTACTTAGTCTAATTTAACTTTAATAAACCCTAAAATGTTTAAGAATGTAATCCATGTTTGATGCGTAGCGCATAATTTAAGTACTTACCTAACTTAGTAAACTTAACTAAACATAAATTTTTTCTGATAATTTTTTTAATGACGAACTACACAGATTGGCCAGAGAAGCTGGCCTTGACTGCTTCACCGGATTTAGAGGTGGCATAGCTCTTAGGTCGCTTAGCCTGAACCTCTATCGCTAGTAACTCGACACAAGGGTCCCCCGGTGGGGGAATAATATTGTTATGTACCTGTTGGCTGATTTGTCGGTTTTGTGTCTAGTTGTTTTCTGTCTGATTAAATTTAGCTCTTGTATATACTAATAAATAAATAAATTAATATCCGTATATTTTAACCGACTTAAAAAAGACGTAATCTATTCGTATGTTTTTAAATGTTTGTACAGATATAGCGCCGTTATTTATGGATCTATTTGTTTATGTTCTATATTTTTTTTGTCAACCGATTTCAAATTGGATTTATTTATTTGAAAGCTGGTGCTTTTCTGCGTGCAAGTGGTCCAATTCCATCTATCCATCCACCAAAATTTTTAATCGACTTGCAGAAAAGTCGCTGAAACGCTTCGTTGTTCTTTCATATCGTTATCTATTAATTTCATTATCTATTTATTCCTATTTATATACATAGCCCGTTTTTATCCTCTCCCGAAATAAAAAGCTTTGAGTATTCTTTTTGTGTCTTGGTAAATTTAATCTTGGTAAATCGTCCACATAATACCTGAGCACAGAACACGGCCAGACGGGAAGGCATAGGTACCAGCAGAATACCAGCGTCGGCTTCCAGCCAACACAATGCTGAGCTGGTACCTATTCGATCCAGCATCGCAACCAAATAGATCAAGTTTTCGTATTTACTTGGTTTCTTTTTTTTATTTTATCTTTTATTTATTTTTTACCTATTTTAATTAGTATTTAAGGAAATGTTTTGTAATTAATACGATTTTTTTTATTTTATTTTTTTTATTGTTAGTAGATAAGTTCTTCTTGTTTCATTTTAATGTGCTGGTTCGAATAAATGGTTTATTATTATTATTAAATCCATCTAAGAAAAATGTTTTAAGTCATGTAGGTTTCCTGACGTTGTTTTCCTTCACCACCGAGCACGTGGTATATCAACACATAAAATTTCAACAACATATTTATTGGTGCTGGCACCGGAGATCGAACTCGGGTCACCAGCGTACTACGCAAATTGAGCCAACCGCCCGGACACTGAGCAACCACGGCTCTATTAAGAGCTCTACCACCTCTCAAATCCGGTTAAATTTTTGACGTCAGCTTCCAAGGCCAATCAGAATAGGTACGTCACGAAAAGATGTCGGGAATACGTAAAATTATTTTCAATAATTAATATTCGTGTAAATATTAGAAGTCAGTATGTCGTTTATATATATTGTAATATTCCGCAGTGCAGATTAATAGTGTGTGGATGCTGGAATATGAGATGCAGTAATTTGTCAGCTGCCTATCACGCCGAGAGAAGCGATTACGCGCGATATAATGGCGGCTTTGCATGGAACAGACGGTAATTCTTCTTTGTACGTATTATATTATATTTTAATCGAATTATATCATAATAGCAGAAAATTTAGTCAAAATTCGACTTTGGACGTGGATTCGAATCCCGGTCGACTTGCACCAATGAACTACCGCTTTTTTTTATTTTATTTGAATTCAGTTTCTTTTTACTTGTAACTATACTTTTGGTTATTAAATTCGTTTTTTAGTTCTTTTAATTTATTTTATCGTATTCTTATTTTGTAAAATAATTCAGCCCCTGACGATTGTTTTAGAATCGTCTGGGTTTCTGCAGAATACCAGCGCTGATTTACCCTCCTTGGGTAGTAAGCATTGCTGAGCAGAGAACCTTGTCGGTTCGAGTTGTAGCCTTAGTATTGGACCTTTTGGTTTATTTTTTTTCTTTTTTTAAATTATCTGTTTTATAACCGCTTAATTTATATGTGTTGTATCTGTCTTACCGATTGAATGGCTTATTATTATTAATATTATAAACATAGAAGCTTTTATTCTTAGTACAGTAAGGGAATTTTTAGCGTATTTTAAGTAACCCATTACCCTAATAGCTTATTGAGGAATTAAAGTTAAAAGTTACAGCCTTTATATGTAATATATATGTCCCACTGCTGGGCAGAGGCCTTCTCTGTAAAGAGAGTATAAGGGCATAGTCCGCCCACGCGGCCCTAATGCGGATTGGCAGACTTCACATGTCGTAGAAAATTTTTCTAAGACATGTAGGTTTCCTCACGATGTTTTCCTTCACCGCCGAGCGCGTGGTTAATCAGCACATAAAATTGCAACAACAAATTTATTGGTGCCGGCACCGGGGATCGAACTCAGGTTGCTAACGTACTATGCAACTTGAGCCAACCGCCCGGACACTGAGCTACCACGGCTCATTGAGCTCATTGAGGAATTAACCAATACATTATGGTTTCATCACTATACAAATCCGGTCGTTGACCCCGAGCCACGCACGTCTGAAACTTGTTCATCATCTACACTTATTTGAAAACGTCCGTGAGTCTATATATACGTACAATATAGTATATATATGGTGTAAGTTAAGTTCGTTTTTCGCTTCATAATTTAAGTACTTACCTTAGTAAACTTAACTTTCATAAATTGTTTCTGATAATGTAGTTATGCACCTGTAGGCTGATTTATCAGTTTACGCTTATTTTTACACTTCCCGAAGTGGCACTCAAAGTTAGTTTAGCTTTTGTAGCTAATAGTAACCGACCGAGTCGTGGTTCGGCCCTCTCAGGCACCCTCGGATCGGAATGCTTACGCGTAACATAATAACCGTCCAAGCCGAGGTAACCCCGCACCGCAATCTATGTAGTTCGTCATAAAAAAAAGGAAGTATATTATATTTTTTAAATAACGGATTACAACTATTTAGGCGGTTGGCACCGCATATAGTTCCGATGTATGAAAAACGAAAAACATGAATAGAATCAACAGAATTTTCTTTTTTTGAATAATGATTGTTACGAATTTAAAACAAATAGCTTTGAATCTATGTTTAAATATTGCATTCTTCTTAGATTCCAGTATCTTAAGGTAATTATAAATTATACATGAGCATACTGGAATTAGAGATACCAGTTTATACAAATTAGTATTCCAATCGTCTTACGAAGTTCAATAGAAATGAATACAAAGCCGATACGTATCTAATTATAAAACAGGAATAGCGAATGTGGTCGTTGATTCTATAAAACGAGTTTGTTTGATTACTATTGCATGCGTCTTTCAACAATCACGGAATTATTGAAAACTTATAAACAGTCAATTTTTTTTGGACTAACTAACGCAGTTGGCCAGAGAGGCTGGCCTTTACTGCTTCACCAGATTGAGAGGTGGCATAGCTGTTAGGTCGCTAAGCCTGACCCTCTGTAAGCTAGTAATTAAGGGCATTAAATAAAGGGCCGGACCACGACTCGGTCGGTAGCTATTTTATTGACAAAAAAGGTTTGCGTAGCGGTCTATGTCCTTATATACCTTTTTACAGAGAAGGCCCAACAGTGGGACATATAGGCTAGGTTACTTACTATACCCAAATAAGAGCAACGAAATCACAACGTTATATGAAGCCTTAAAATATTTATGACGCAATATATCTTTCGAGGATTATAATAACACATCCCCGCTAATAACGCCCAAACATTAATTAAGCTAGATCACGTTAAGCTATGCTAGAGTAGTAATTACACCAACTTAAGCACTCCTAATTTACTGTACTTGGAGCTATAATTCTTGGAGTATGAAAAGTCACCTCTTTCATGTTGTAGATTAGAGAAATTAGGTCTCAAATAAAATTATAAAATATATTATGAAGCAAATCAATAGTCCAATGGTGCAGTGTACGGAAACGTTAGGTCGAAGGTTCGAATCGTTCGATTTCACTATTGCACGTGAACCATCTCCTAGCACAAGCTTAAACTTTGTTGAAATGGTTAGCAAGAATGTTAGGAATACTTGTGAAAAATGGAAATTTTTAGCATTCTTTAGACGAGTGCTAGTGCGATTTACAGACTTGTAAGTAAAACTTTTTAAGCAGATTAAAACTTATTTTATAGAGCTAATTAAGTTTAACTATGTACGGATTATATATATACGGAAAAAACGATCTTGATTAAAAAATATATATATATTTTTTTTTATACTATATTGATATTTTTCCGACCCATCATCAAAGATGTCATTAGTACTATCGTCTGTCTTCGTTTTCGGAAGCGGTCTCCCAATAAAGTATATATAAATACAATATAAAATAATATTCAAGACATAAAGATAATGTGCGCGCGCACTTCTCTCTCTAACTCCTACTGTGTCTAGATATACGAAATCTAATTCTCTCTTTCCATCACCCTCGCAACATCTGTTGTTTGTTCTCCTAGCCGGATCACACTTTACGTGACGCATTCACCAGCTTACTCCCCTAGCCAAGCGTGAGTAACGAAGTTTTACTCTAAGAAAAAAGAATTGCAAACGGCTTGTGCCAACCCGCTTTCGCTAATTTAAAAAAAACCTCGCAATTTTTTTTTAAATGGGAAGAAAGTGTACCAAGTACTGAGTAGATTGCCTACTCTTTTAGGTGAAGGGGGTGAATGTTTATGCTTATGTTTAGGAATTGAACTTCGACTCATAACTTAGGAATTTGCTGTTCTGTCCACTGTGCGTTAGACGCGCAAATGCTCAAGCAATTTCGAACGACAATAACAAATTCGTGGGTCACGGTTATATTGTAATCTATTCAACGTTAAATTGCAATAGATTTTTTGCTGTGTAATATCTGATTCTATTATTAACGTCTTATATCAATACATTTTAAAGTAAACGATTTCTAAAGACCTTTACGTGTATATTTATCGCATGATATAGCGTTTGATAGATTTAGCTATTGCCTTACAATTACTCTGACACGAACCATGTGATAGCCTAATGCCTTGGTGAGCTTATGATTTGTATGGTCGTGGGTTCGAACCTCAATCGGCTTGTACCGATGAATTGCTATTTTCAACCGACATCAAAAAAGGAGGAGATTCCCAATCCGTCTGTATGTTTTTTTACGCTTGCTACCTAATAGTTGAAAATGTGTGCGTTTATCGTTTCTTATCAGCTAGCAATATTTCTTTTTTTTTTCAGAAATATAACTAACATTCTTGTTAACCATTCCAACTAAGCTTAAGCTTGTTCTAGGAGATGGTTCATGTCAATAGTCATGTGGATTCAAACCTTTTTTTTTTTTTGTTGACGGGGAGGAAATCTTCAGAAAGATACCCCGCCTTCTGGGGGGAAGGCGACGGTTATGTGGGGTTCTTACCCACTAAAACCTCCCAGTGGCCCTTTCCTCGGTGCATGACGAGGCTCAGGATCTCCAGTGGAACGCACCGGAGCCCCTCTGCACTGTGCTCAAGGAGAGCACGTCCCGGAGGAGAGGTTACTCCTCCCCTTGTGCCCGCGCAGCTCAAGGCTGACACAGGCCAGCCGATGTCGCCTTCTTCCCGGGTCCACTTTGGTGGACGACTCAGGCCCCCACCCTTGTCGCCCAGTGAACCCGAGGCCCCTTTTAGTCGCCTTGTACGACAGGCAGGGGATGCCGTAGTCTTATTCTTGAGAGCCCAGAACTACAGGGCTGCGTGGATTCAAACCTACGATTACCGCACACAACGCAGACCTAAACCTACCTAACCATTAGGCTATTAAAACTTAATTGGAAGTCGATTTTGGTTTTTACTCGTAAATTTTCTTATAGGAGTGTTGTTTAGTTTAGAAAGTTTGAATATCTCAGAAGATAAAGACGCTAACTGAAATAAATTGTGCATGATTACATATCCTTATAATAAAACAACAAAATATCCTTGAAATAAAATAAAATCTTTTTATTAATTTATTGAAATTTTACGCCAAATGGAGGCATCATTAAGTACTAAAATTTAAATGAAAAATAAAATGTATTGAAAAATACTGTATTATTCAAGTTTACGTCCTTTTTCGTTTAAGTTTATGTTTTTAATAAATATAAATAAATTAATAAAAATATTTTATTTTAAGGATATTTAATTGTCTATCATGCACAATTTATTTCAGTTAGCTGGCGTCTTTATCTTCCGAGATATTCAAACTTTCATAACCGACCCTTTATTTTTGCTTACGACTATATTTGAAGATTTTGGTTTGTCGTAATAGATTAGTATATACTTGTATCAGCCCTGTAGTTCTGGGATCTCAAGAATAAGACTACGGTATCCCCTGCCTGTCGTAGAAGGCGACTAAAAGGGGCCTCGGGTTCACTGGGCGACAAGGGTGGGGGCCTTTGTCGTCCGCTAAGGTGGACCCGGGAAGAAGGCGACATCGGCTGGCCCGTGTAGCCTTGCACTGCGAGGGCACAGGGGGGAGGGAGTAACCTCCCCCCCGGGACGTGCTCTCCTTGAGCACAGTGCAGAGGGGCTCCGGTGCGTTCCACTGGAGATCCCGGAGCTCCTCGTCATGGACCGAGAAAAGGGCCACCGGGGAGGTTTTAGTGGGTAAAAACCCCACATAACCGCCGCCTTCCCCCTAGAAGGCGGGGTATCTTTATGAAGATTTCCTCCCCGTTAACAAAAAAAAAGTATGTATAAAAAATATGAATCTCGATTAGTAGACTGCATATTTTATACATATGATTTATTACATGATAAAGTCAGTCAAAACTGGCTTTTCAATAGCCCGCCGGTGATTGAATGGAATAACGTTTTAATTGGAATATTATCACAACAAATCAACTGTTGATTGTTACGTGTAAAACGAGGGGCGTGCAATTAGTGATGGACATAAATATCCAATTACGTGATTGGTTATGACTTTCAACTTTAAAATATATATCTATGCGTTCGACTTTAATATATCTTTTTAAATAGGAAAAAAAGCAAACGAACGTGCGGCTTACCTGATCTTAAGAGATCACCATCGTAAAGGGTCGGATGGCAATGGCCGCATCAAGGGAGAGGATAGTGGACTACAACCTGAAAATGAGAAGCAACAGCGGTCGCGGAGAAGCTAATAGCAATGCAGCGGGGCGTCTGCGACGCGTGAACGATCTCTGGCCACCTCCAAATTCAGGCATTATAAAAAAAAAGCACTTGTGCAGAGTGAACAATTTAAGTGTATTGGAAAAGAGCACGGACACAGGTCTGTGGTTGCGATCTAACAATAAATATATATGTATATATATTTTTGTCCTAATCTCAAACATGAATTACTCGAAGAAGTCTGTGAGTATTACAAGACATTTCTGTACAAAAGGTCTATCCATAACACAAAAAATTAATTAGGATCCCTATATTTGGAGAAAAACTGAGAATTTGCTTACAATGTACGTCACTGTTTCTTAGAGTTTATTAATTTCATGTTTCTAATTAGTTAAGTTAAATCAGTTAGAATGAATCTTAACCTCTTTTAGTAGACATCTCCTTAATTCAAGAAGTGGGGTAATGGAAATCTGTATCTGTCGGAAATCGTACAATTAATCGGAATACTGCCCGTGTTAAATATGATAGCAAAGAGCTCCGACTTATTTTAAATCAAGTCGGTCAGAAAGACCCTGTATCGTTGACGATATGAGCAGCTCTCTCTACACACTCATTGTCCACGGTCAAATTGAAGAAGTTGGTATTGCGAAGTCTCGGCCCAGCTGAGATGAGCTTTTTTCAATGGTAAAAAGTGGATGGAGATTGCTATAGTCTCCTGCTAATGACAACAATTTATTTGTTTTAATTACCGATCTTAAATATAAACCAATTGTAATCCGAATTTTCTCCCAGCGCTAACGCTTCCCGAAGTGGCATATAAGTTAGTTTAGCTTAGATAGTCCCAACAGATTTTGTAAATAAAATACCTACCGACCGAGTCGTGGTTCGGCCCTCTCGGGCACCCTCGGATCGGACTGCTAACGCGTAATAATGGTAACCGTCCAAGCCGAGAATACCCCTCACCAGGGGGACGTTGGTGTCGAGTTACCACCTAATAGAGGTTCAGGCTAAACGATCTAAGAGCTATGCCACCTCTCAACCCGTTGAAGCAGTAAAGGCCAGCTTCTCTCTCTCTCTCTCTTTTTTTTTTATTGACGGGGAGGAAATCTTCATAAAGATACCCTGCCGGAAAGCGGCGGTTAAAAAATCTGAAATTTCTAAACTCAAAAAGTCGGAAATAACCGCAAAAATGTTATAAAAGCTTTATTACCAAAATCAACCTGTACTCTGAATCAAAACTAATTTTTAAGACAAAATTAAGAAACAATGTCTTAAATCACTACAATCATTCAACATCCATTCCTGGAACCTGTATTTGTTGTTCCAGGCGAGTACTCAGCAACAGAATATACTAAAACATATAACATACTTAAACTTTCACCGAAACACGAGGAGACTATGAAAGAAATCCGCATCAAGCAGAAAGAGGTCTTAAAAGTATTGCGTTGCCTAGATGTGAATAAAGCCAGTGGACCAGATGGAATACCAGCAGTTGTTTTAAAGACTTGCGCAGCCGAGTTGTCTCCGGTTTTAACACGTTTGTATCGCCTCTCGTTCAAAACTGGAATAGTACCTAAATCCTGGAAGTCAGCTAACGTGCAACCCGTGCCCAAAAGGCAGTCGTGCTGACCCTGCTAATTACCGTCTATCTCAATAACCTCTATACTTTGCAAGAGTATAGAACGTATATTGAACTCCCGCCTTATCGCATACCTAGAACAAAATGATATCCTCAGTGACCGACAATACGGATTTCGCCGAAACCGGTCGACAGGAGACCTTCTAGTATATGTCACTCACTATGTAGGCGAAGCCCTAGAGAGTAACGGGGAAGCAATTGCTGTCTCCCTCGACATCTCAAAGGCATTTGACAGGGTTTGGCATGCAAGCCTAATTAGCAAACTTCCAGCTTATGGCTTGTCCCCGGGTCTGATTGAGTGGATTAAGAACTTCCTGAGTGAACGATCGCTTCGTGTCGTCATCGACGGATGTACATCAGAGCCCATGACTGTAGTGTATCGAAATAAAAACGCGGGTGTGTAGGCTGACAGTTTATTACCGACTGGCAGTGTCTCTCACTGCCGCTGGGTTCACACTTAATGTGTGAATACCCTACACCTCCACTCTTAGCACATAAAATTATTACAATAATGAAAAAAAGAACAATAACATAAAAAAAAAAAAACAAAAAAAAACTAGAACTAAACATAATTTTAAAATTTATAATTAGTTGTCTTAAGACGGCACTGTCGTACCGGTCTTGCCGGAAGGTCCTGGGACGGTTCGGTGGCCGGAGGAGGTGGTGTATGAGCCGATGGGGACCTCGAAGCTCTTAGAGATCCCTCCGAATTTTCTCCGTCGTCTTGGTCCGCTATAGCCTCTGGAGGGCTCTGAAGTGTGAGGGCTTCAGAAGGGTTCGTGCTGGGAGAATTTGTTTGCTCTGCTGCACTCGTGCACGGCATACGATCAGAATTCGAATTTGGCTGACTACTGGGACAAATTAAGGAACTTCTTGTTCTCCGCTTTAATTGGTCTATATGCCTATGGGCTTCCTACCTGTTGTATCTAACACCTTATAGTCTGTCTCCCCTAGGCGTTGTGTGATCCGACCTCCTACCCACTTGTCTCGCCCTTGATAGTGACGTAGCCATACGTCATCCCGGAGCTCTAAAGCACGTTCTAACCTGCCCGTACAGTCCTTATGTTGCCTATTCTTAATTTTATTTTCCACGTTGGGTCGAAGTACGTCCAATTTGGTACGTAATCTTCTTCCCATCATTAGGTCAGCAGGACTTTCACCAGTAGTGCTATGTTCTGTGTTCCTATAATGCAGGAGAAATGTGTTCAAAAATAAATTAATGTCTTTATTTTCCTAACCGCTTTTTAATGGCTCTTTTCAGGGTGCGTACGGCGTTTTCCGCAGCTCCATTTGACGCTGGATGATACGGTGCGGTGAAAATGTGTTCAATTCCGTTGTCCGATAAATGGTTAGACAACTCACTACTTGTGAAAGGTGGTCCATTATCCGAAACTAACTGTTTCGGTAGACCCCATCTAGCAAAGAGTTCGCTAAGCCTGATAATAGTGTGACTAGCCGCCGTACTCGGTACTTGGAATATTTCTATCCATTTAGTTCTTGCATCAATTATCACTAAATAAATTCTATTGAAAATGGGTCCTAAAAAAGTCTACATGTATCCGAGACCATGGTCTTGATGGCCATGGCCACAGGCTCGGTGCGTGTCGCTGAGGCGCATCCGCTACTGCAGCGCACGTGAGGCATGCACGGCACATTGCTTCAATCGCTTCGTCGATACCCGGCCACCATACGTAGCTCCGAGCTATTGCCTTGGTCTTAACAATACCCATATGACACTCATGGAGTTCCGACAACACCTTACTCCGGCACTTGTCGGGTATCACCACCCTATGTCCCCACATGACGCATCCTAACTCCTCATAAAGTTCGTTTTTACGGTTGAAATATGGCTGTAGTGTATTAATATCATTTACTGACGGCCATTCCTCGCGTAAGTATAACAAAATTCTTCCTAAAATCGAATCTCTAAATGTTTGTTTTTTTAATTTCGTTATAATTAAGCAAGGTCTCATCCTGAGCGAAATGCAAATACGTTTGTTCGGGCATATCTAAACATTCCCTTTTTGTGTCTGTAATCGGCAAACGCGATAACCCGTCTGCGCAATTTTGTTTACTCGTTACATATTCTATATCGTAGTTGTAAGCGGATAGCGTTATTGATAACGCTGTAATCGGCTTGCGGCCATTAATGGAATTCCGTGTTTGGGACCAAAAATATTCACAAGTGGCTTATGATCGGTTCGCAAGGTAAAACGTCTACCGTATAGATATTGATGCAATTTTTTAAAACAAAAAACAATCGCTAACGCTTCTCGATCAATTTGTGAGTAGTGTTTCTCCGCGTCGTTAAGCGCTCGCGAGACATACACCACCGGCCGCTCCGCGCGCGCGCCGCCGTCGGCCGACTGCGTCAACACGCCCCCTATGCCCCGCGCGCTCGCGTCGCAAGTAAGTATCAACGGTTTGTTTGGATCGTAATGCGTCAACACCTCGGCACTGGTCAACATTTTTATAATCTTTTTAAAAGAATTCTCACAATGTTGATCCCAATTCCATCGCACCCCCTTTTTTAGTAATTCGTATAACGGCGCTAAAATGGTGCTTACATTTTTAATAAATTTTGCATAAAAATTAACTAATCCTAAAAATGATCTCAACTCCGAAACATCCTTAGGCCGATTAATTTTTTTTATTGCCTCTATTTTATCTGGGTCTGCCTTCGCCCTCTTTCGAAATGACGTACCCTAAATATTTAACTTCATCTACCATGAATAAGCATTTATTTTCCTAAGCTTCATACCGTGCTTATGTAATCTATTCAGCACGGTATCAATATTTCAAGTGCTCTCTCTCGGTAACCGTGCCAATTATTATATCGTCTAAGAAAACTTCTACGTTCTGGAGATCTTGAAAAGATTCGACATTATTCGTTGAAAAATGCCAGGACTTGACGACAAACCATAAACGAGTCTCTTATATGTAAATAAACCTCGATGTGTATTGATCACTGTTAAGTTTTTAGAGTCATCTAGTTCGATCTGATTATATGCTTGCGACAGATCGATTTTAGAAAATATTCTAGCCCCATTCAGGC
This sequence comes from Meandrusa payeni, assembly GCA_029286785.1. NCBI lineage: Eukaryota > Metazoa > Arthropoda > Insecta > Lepidoptera > Papilionidae > Meandrusa > Meandrusa payeni. Next base: position 4,775,500 of record JAGSMX010000032.1, read on the forward strand.
CAACTAACAGGTCATTTATCCTAGGCAACGGATAACGATCTATCTGAAGTACGGGATTTAAGGTTACTTTGTAGTCAGCACAAATTCGAAGTCCACCATCCGCTTTACGTACCGGTACCAAAGGTGTAGCCCAGTCCGAGCTCTCCACAGGTTCTATGACTCCCTCCTGGAGCATCGCATCTAGCTCAGCGTCGACGCGATCTTTGAGTGCATAGGGCAAAGGTCGCGCGCGGCAGAAGACCGGCGCAGCCCCCTCGCGCACTCTCAGGCTCGCTTTGCCGCCGGTGAACCGTCCCAGCCCTTCGGAAAATAGTTCCTTATATCTGTCGAGTAATGAAGACAAACTGTTATTATTACACGATGTTGTGGAAATGTTGTGGAATGTAGGTATTTTGACCTGCAATTCCGCTAACCAATGTCTCCCAAGTAAGGAAGTGGTACCTCCATCTATTACAAAAGTTCTAAACATTTTGTTATGTTACCATATTGAACAATGGGCTTAATAATACCTAACGGTCTAATCCGACTTCCGTCGTAAAATCTTAAAATAACCCTACACTTTCGATTGGTTTCGCATAAAAATGTTTATTATACATTTGTTTACTTATACAAGACACTGCAGAACCCGTATCTACTTCCATATTCACTTTCACTTCATCTATTAATAATGTTAAGCTCACCGGCTTGTAATTATTTAAGCAGAGGTGGTGAATCCCTTCGTGGAAGTCTGCCCAACCGCCCTCAGGCCGTGGCTCCTCCTCTGATGACGTGCCCTCCGGCGCCTGCACATGATGCACACCGCGCCGCGTCGTTGTAGCCTTTTTCGGACAAACTCGTCGTAAGTGGCCCGGCTTCTTACACCCGCTACAAACAAATGTCTTGTAGCGACAATTATCTCGCTTATGGTCCCGCGACCCGCACCCATTACAGTACACTGTAGTGCCGCCGCCATATTCACGACCACCATGCGACCGCAATACGTCACCCCGCCGCTCGGTTCGCCTCGCCGACGACGTCACGGCATGCACTGCGTCGCACGCGCTGCTCGCGCGTCCGCTGCGCTCTGCGCCTCCCGCGCCCCCGCTGCACGCCGCTCCGGCCACGCCTCCCGCGCTCCCCGCATCGTCTACCGCCGCCGCGTCACGTTCTGCTGCCTCCATGCCACATGCGATTTTTATTGCATTGGCATATTTGAGTTATCCTCCGCAAACAAACGCTGACGAATGACGTCACTGAGCAGCCCACATACTAGTTGATCACGCAAATTATCTTCTAGTACCGCGTTGAACTCGCAATGTTTAGACAACCTCTTTAGTTCGAAATGTACTGCACTATAGTTTCCCCGGTAATTGCCTCCTTTGTCTAAAACGGTAGCTCCGCCATAAAGGATGGTTTTGGCTGCAGGTGTTCTTTTAATATACTCACCACCTCTTCGTACGTTTTCTCGCTCGGCTTGGTAGGACTCGCCAAATTGCTAAGCAATTCGTACGCTTCATCGCCCATACCTGCGATTAACGTAGGCAGCCATCTTTCTTCCTGTACTCTGTTTGCCACAAAATACATTTCCAGGCGCTCCACATACAGGGACCAGTTGCCTGTTCTCAAACAAAACTCATTTACTTTGCCGATCGACATTGTAAAAAAAAAAAAATTCACTTTTATCCTCGTCGCCACTGTAGTGTATCGAAATAAAAACGCGGGTGTGTAGGCTGACAGTTTATTACCGACTGGCAGTGTCTCTCACTGCCGCTGGGTTCACACTTAATGTGTGAATACCCTACAATGACGACCAATGCCGGTGTTCCTCAAGGTTCCATCCTCTCTGCAACACTTTTCCTGCTGCACATAAACGATCTGTTGACGCCCGGCATCTATGGGTATGCAGACGACAGCACTATTGTAGAGAGATATCTCCCGGTGGGGCGGACCAGTCAGGATCAAGTACAGTCCGAACGCGAGGCCATGGTAGAGCGTACAAATTGCACTCTCGAGGCAGCTTCCTCCTGGGGCATAGCCAATCTTGTGCAGTTCAACGCCACCAAAACGCAATCATGTTTATTCACCGCCAAAGGAGCCAGTCCACATTAGCTCCGACTTTTCAGAATGTATCTCTGGAATCCACCGACAGCCTACAGTTACTAGGAATCGAATTGTCTGCGAATCTTAACTACGGGCGGTTCATTGAATCCAAAGCGAAGGTAGCTGCTAGGAAGCTTGGAGTCCTATCAAAGGTACGGCGGTACTTCACACCAGGACAGCTTTTGACTTTGTATAAAGCACAGATCCGGCCATGTGTGGAGTACTGTTGTCATATCTGGGCAGGTGCAGCCAAATACCAACTCGCGGCACTGGATTCCATGGAGAGGCGGGCCAAAAAGTTGATAGGTGACCAAGATCTACACCTAGATAGTCTTGAGCACAGGCGCAAGGTGGCCAGCCTTTCGGTGTTTTACAGATTACATTTTGGAGAGTGTGCACAGGAATTACACGAGTTAATTCCCCAATTCCCATTCTACCTTCGGACATTTAGACTCTCGGCGGGTCTCCACCCTTTTATAGTCGTTCATCGTGCGTACAGCAAAGGAGTGGAATAAGTTGCCGGCGTCAGTCTTTCCATCCAAGTACGACGTGGGAGCCTTCAAGAGTAGAGTGAATAGGCACTTACTAAACTAGCGCGTACCATCTTTCTACTATATCACCACTTAACACCAGGTGGGATCATGGTCAAGCGCTAGTTTACAGGCATAAAAAAAAAAAAAAACACGCCACACCTTGTTGTATAAGCGTGATGATTTCTGTACTTTTGCAGTTAAAGGCGTTAAAATATGTATCTCCCTTTAGACATTGTTTGCAGTAAAAAAAGGCAAAATACTATTTCGAAAATTTAAAAACAAAAACTTACCACTCAAAATGCGGGAACATTTGTACAGTCGGAACCTGTAAATAATCTGTTGGCATCTTAGTACATACGGTGACGAGTGTACCTGTCACTGATTGTACAAAAATATAAATTCTATTTTAAAAAGCATTACGAGATTAGTTTTTTCAGCTGAACACTTAGCGATACTGGTTCATGCAAGTTACAAATAATACAGTTTTATGCCCATGTTCCGTGGTCCATATTAAAAGATACACGCGTTATTAATAAACGTCATTTGTTTGAGAAAAAAGCCGCGTCTTAAATTTTTTTTAAATGTCGGTTTTTACCAAACAAATTTAATCCTGTTCGAACAAATAATAGATGGTCTTCTTAATGCTGTCTTACCCGACCTCAGAGGGAGCGAGGAAGCTGGTGGCTATGGCCATACAACATTGATGACTTTCTTTCTCGCTTCATGCGACCAAGTTGTGTGTGCGTAGTTTAGGGTATGATTGGGCTGACATGCCCAAAAGGGCCAAAGTCCCGAATAAATAAATAAAGAAAAAAAAAACAAATAATAGATTTTAAATATCGCAACGCCATCTCTTAAAAATTTGAGGTATTACTATGCTAACCAATACCAATAAAACTTCAAAGATTTACGAGATGGCGTTATTAGAAAAAAATTTATACATTTTAAGGTAATATAACTTTATTTTTATTTATTTTAGATTAGTACTAAGAGCGGTTTTCGAGATAATAAATTATATTCAAGAATTGGGCGCTAATGTTATAACAAAAATTTTGGACCCAGGTTGATAGTAATAGACATTTTTTAATACAAGAATAAACATTTATTCCATACGAGAGAATAAAACGAAGCAAGTTTTAAAATGAAAAACAAAAAACAGAACAGAAACAAAAGAAATTTAAATTACCAAAAATAAAAAAAAAACTTGTGGCCAAAAGGTAACAATTCAAACAACAAAGAAAAAAACTTCTGCTGAAAAGGAGTGGGCACACACAGCATGCTGTGCTACAGCCATGTAACTAAGCGCTAATATTCAGCCAAAAAACCTAAAAACCTATTTAGAGTTTGACGTTATTCGGCTTTGTGCAAATATGGTTATATACGTAATATAAAAATTGTACACATAAGCGTCATAAGCCTTAATGGTTTAGGGTTACGGTCTGCGAATTGTAAGGTGGTAGGTTCCAAATCACCATTCAACTATTCACGTGAACCATCTCCACAAGGAGATGCTAGCACAAGCTATAAGCTTAAGATTAGTTGGAATAGTTTTTTTTGTTCATAAAAACTGAAAAATATAAACATATTCAAAGTTCGACTAGGAACTCCTGAATATAAACTCGTAAAGTCAAAGACTCTTAGCTGAGGTTCAAAGAATTTCCCTAAAGTTACCCCCGCCTCTCGTAGAAGGCGTAGAAGGTGGCGAAGAAGGCAATTCTACGGGTATTACGTTCGTAGTAAAAACGCTTCACGTTTATAAATTGAGTCATATTTTATAGTAGGATATTGTTGAGTTATCTGCATGCGAGCTTTTCAGCGACGGTCTACGAAAGTTGTAATTATAATTTCAATTTGAAAAAGCTTTTTGAATGTGAACGTAATAACGACTAGTGCCAGAAATATTCTATTCCACGAAATAACATTAAGCAAATACTTTTATAGACATACAAAATAGACCAAATTAAGGTATAGATAAGTATTTATCTAGTCATTTTTGTGTATATATTTAATGGCCTTTAATAATATTAATAATTCCATTTGCATGGCCTGGAAGGACTACGTACTACGTGGCCTATATTTCGGTGGGTTTTATAGTTGTTTATACGTTGATTTACTTAAGACTTTCTGACTTCTTAGTTCATCGTTCATCGTGCGTACAGCAAAGGAGTGGAATAAGTTGCCGGCGTCAGTCTTTCCGTCCAAGTACGACGTGGGAGCCTTCAAGAGTAGAGTGAATAGGCACTTACTAAACTAGCGAGTACCATCTTTCGACTATATCACCGATCAACACCAGGTGGGATCGTGGTCAAGCGCTAGTTTATAAGCATAATTAAAAAAAATACATGTAGACATCATGGTGGCGTAGAGTGCAATTCTGATTCATTGAAAAATATAAGGATTAAGTGTATTGCATTTTCCAGGGTGACAGGTTGAGTCCTATGTTATGCCTAGCTCTGAACCTATTAGCACTCTGCTAGAGAATTCAGCCGTGGTAGCTCAGTGTCCGGGCGGTTGGCTCAAGTTGCATGGTTCGCTAGCAAGTCGAGTTCAATCCCCGGTGCCGGAACCAATAAAATTTGTTTTTGCAATTTTATGTGCTGATTTACCACGCGCTCGGCGGTGAAGGAAAACGTGAGGAAACCTACATGTTTTAGTATTTTTTAAAGATATGTAGATTGACATGAGATTCTCAATTCATTCATTTAAATTCAGTGAAACATTTAGCCGTTTATGAAATTTGGATTTATTTTTTATGGTTTTCCATTCGCTCTCTCATGAGTATTGTCGACATAGGAATTTGGGTCCAAAGATATACCAATGTTCTATAATGAAGCTCAAAATCGTATATAAGCATACTTGTTGATTGCGATAATGGTAGGTTTTGTGACAATGAAGGCGACTAAAAGGGGCCGGGTCGGCCTTTGTCGTCTGTCAAGGTGGATTCGGGAAGAAGGCGACTTCGGCTGGCCCGTGTCGCCTCGAAATTGCCTTGAGCACAGTGCAGAGGGGCTCCGGTGCGTTCCACTGGAGATCCCCGAGCCCCTCGCCATGCACCGAGGAAGGGCTACCGTAGAAGTTTTAGTGGGTAAAAACCCCACATAACCGCCGCCTTCCGGCGGAGTATCTTTTTGGAGATTTCCTCCCCGTTACCAAAAAAAAGGTTTTATAACAATCTTAGTCTAGGACTCCTTAATGACAGCCACTTCATATCTGGAAAAAGAAAATCAATTTAGACGCCGTAACTAAGTATGATATATCGAAAATTTAATTAAAGCGTCCGTGCGTACAAATCCGGTGCGATCGCGTCAGCAAGTGCGTAGTAAGTGTTAAGTAGTAATGCAATCCTGGTAAGGTAAAACTCCCTTTATCGTCTCCCCTCAGTTCGAGGGCACTCCCTTGGTCGCATCCTCCAGCATTGGAATCCTTGGCGTCGATATATCGAGTGTCGTTCAGTTTCGTGGTCACTTGGAAGGCAAAGCCAAATTGGCCTCCAAAAAACTTGGCATACTCAGTAGAGCAAGACAGTATTTCACGCCTGCCCACCGTCTGCAACTTTACAAGGCTCAAGTACGGCCTCACATGGAATACTGTTCGCATCTCTGGGCCGGGGCTCCCCAATACCAACTTCTTCCGTTTGACCGTGTACAACGTAGAGCTGCTCGAATAGTCGACGATCAGGGTCTTTCCGATCGACTCGACCCTCTGAGTCTGCGAAGAGATGTCGGTTCTCTTTGCATCCTGTATCGCATTTACCATGGGGAGTGTTCTGAGGAATTGTTCGGAATCATCCCAGCTACCGATTCCATTACCGCACATCTCGGCAGAATTCCAAATTCCACCGCCACCATCTTGATGGTTGGCGGTCAACGACTGTACGTTTTTCGCGTAACTTTCTCCCACGCACTATCAACTTGTGGAATCAACTGTCGCCAGCGGTGTTTCCGAACGTTTACGATTTAGGGACCTTCAAGAAACGAGCCTATTCCTATCTCAAAGGTCGGCAACGCACCTACAGCTCCTCTGGTGCTGTGGATGTTCATGGGCGACGGTGATCACTTAAGATCAGGTGAGCCGTATGCTCGTTTGCCACTTTTCATATAAAAAAAAAAGGCGCACTATCTTAGTAAATGCCTATTAACTCTACTCTTGAAAATACCCACATTGTAATCGGAGGGAAAGACAGACGCGGACAAACTATTCCTATGCTGTACGAATAATGAAGTCTGTTTGTTTTTACGTAACTATGTCCTCCGTAAATATACATGTTAAATAATGTTAACAACGTAAACACGAAATATCTCTTATGCGATAGTACCAAGTTGAAACGGGTAATAGCGTATCGATGTCAAACGGACATTATCTGAAATAAAATCAAGTATTTACAGCCATTAGTGGTGGGAACAGTGTTGGGGGATTTGTCGAACACAAATCCAGCAGCAATTAAATGCTTTACGGGGAAGTGCACGGTTCAAATGAACGTGCTTACACGGTAAGATGGACAATGCATTAACGAGACCCCGATAGCTAGTCATGTGTTGGATAGAACTACTTTTTCTTCGCGTTTTAACCTTTTTTTTAACCGACTTCAAAAAAAGAAGGTTCTCAGTGCATTTTTTTTATTTTTACCTCATTTTCGAGTCCTCCTTTTTTCCTCATTTTTGGGTTAACCGATTTTGATGATTCTTATTTTCTGTAAACTTTCAGTGCAGTCCCATTCTAATATCCGTAACCCACGGCAATGGATTCAGCGAAAACCATAATGTTTCTCAAAAATAAAATAATAAAAGAGAAAAGATGTTTCCCTAAATATTTTAGTAAATTAATAAAATCCTTGTGTCGCGTCAGACGCAAAGTGCCACGTCGCGTGACTCGTAGTTATTTAATGTTAAAAAAAAGACACTCCATTTTATTTATATGTATAGATATATAGATATATAGATTAAAGATGCATCTTATATAGACATAGACATTTATTTATTGGCATCACAATACAAAAACACATCACAGACTGAATATAACACACATTAAAAAAGAATGAAAAATAGACAAAACATAGTTAAAGTTACACGGCCAAATAATACAAAACATATGATGCCAATATCGGACATCGTCTCAGCATATGCTGTCACAGAGATGCGACAGCGCTGATTTTCAGCGGTGCCCGAGACTACCTAAAGACGTGCGCGCGCAATACTACCTTTATATGAAATTTATACAGACAGTAAGAGTATAATAAATATGATACATAAATAAAACAGTTATGAGATTAAAATATATTTTATACTATAAAATAATAATAAATAATAATAACAATAAATATATATTGATTCTTAATTATAAAATATTAAAATAAACCGCCGTTACATACATTGTGTTTACAACAGTAAAGTCAGAAATACAAAAATCTTAATTAATTGTAACTTACATTTAACATGTAATAATTTAGTTAAAACGTTTTTCCAACTCGTTACACATACCTGTTTCTATTCGGAGTTATGAATTAAAATTATATTTTATTAAATCATGTCATTGAATTTGGTTATTTCTGTTTATGCTAATTTAAATTAAAACGCTTTGAGACCTGTTTATATTACATGACCGTTAGCGGGTGCGTTTACAATAAACAAATTTATTTACGAGTAAAAACAAAAATCGACTTCAAAATCAAATCAAACATAAACATTAATGCCCTCTTTATTTACGAATTATCGTAAGAATATTACTTAATTGAATTAAACAATAACCTTTTTTTTTTGTTAACGAGGAGGAAATCTTCAAAAAGATACCCCGCCTTGTGGGGGGAAGGCGGCGGTTATGTGGGTTTTTTACCCACTAAAACTTCACGGTGGCCCTTTCCTCGGTCTATGACGAGAGGCTCCGGGATCTCCAGTGGAACGCACCGGAGCCCTTCTGCACTGTGCTCAAGGAGAGCACTTCCCGGGGGGGAGGTTACTCCCTCCCCCCCTGTGCCCTCGCAGTGCAAGGCGACACGGGCCAGCCGATGTCGCTTTCAAACAATTATTTTTAAATTCAATTTTTTTAATTTCAAACAATTATCAGAATTGGACCACGCGGGATGCATCAGTCTTCAAATAAAAAAAAACGTTCAAAAATACAGTCGAATTCATAACCTTCTCCTTATTTTAAGTCGGTTTGAAACTACGCTGTTGCGACTTTGAACACAATTGAAGCAGATGGAGTAACTAACTTCATTCTGATTTTCACTTGTCTTACTGGTACAGGACGATATAATCAGATTTTCAACATAAACAGGAACGGGATTCGATCCAGTATCCGTGGTCGATGGTTCAGCTATCTTCGTATTAGTATTATAAAAACGATCATTATCCCGATAGTCTGAAAAGTCTCGATCATCATCGCAAGACACTTTCGCTAGATAACTGGGTCAAGGGTCAGATGCAGAAGGCAGTACTCATGGACACGGCATTGTCAGGAGATTTCTCTCTATGTCGCCCTAACCACCGGTTGCTTAGACCCTGCTTCGTTGTCGTGGCACACTGAGTTTTTATAATATTTTTATATTTTGTAGTGTATTTATTTGTATTTTACTTTTTATATAAATATTGTAAAAACTTAACCTAACATTTTAAAAATAAACAAAGAATAGGAATAGTACTGATAAAAATCTACTCGATAAAAGTATTTTCTGACGTAACTAGATGGCGCTACTTATATATGGAAGCTGAGCACTCTTGTCAGTTTCTGAAGTAAGAAAACCACAATTTGTAATTGCGCGGCGTATGGCAATAGACATATCATATTTGATAATCTGAGAATCTTTAAATGAAATCTCAAATTGATGTGAGCTTTATCTTCCGTTATATTCACGTTATTAGCGTTAACATTATAAGCGAAAATAAGGTGAAATAAAGCTATAAAACTATTTTAAAGATTAGAGTCATTATTATTGATTATCAGAGGTTTGAGGCTGAATTTGGAAAAAATCGCTAACGCGTCTGCAATGTATCCGCAATCTTACAATTGGAGCTGTAAAACGCGAGCATAAATTTCGACTGGTTCAACGTCCAATTAGCTTAATTACTTTGACGGGTTTCACCGTATTAAAGTCGTAAAGAAATCTTAAGTTACTACCAGTTTATGGTTTCGTCAGTAGCTGTTAGAGTCATCTGTTGCTATTAAAGTTTAACGAAAATCTGTCCTAGCAAACACCACGACTTGTTGATCTCAACGTTCAATTTATCGATTCTTAATTCTGAAATAATTTATCGATAGATTTTAAGTAGATTTCGCCAACTTGAAAATGACAAATCTGTAATTGTTTATTTATACTACATATTAAAAATAAGCTCTCACATTCTTTTATTCCTAGTTGTGTAGACAGAGTCATTTTTCACATTCTCTGACCGCTATTCACCAAGCTTATTAGCAAAATTGTGTCCGGTGTATGGCGATGGGCTCAACCCTTATCACGATATATATTCTTATAAATTTAATTACCCATTTTTGTATGTATTTTGTATACCTTGAGGTTTACCACTTGGTGTACATCACCACGCGTAAAAAGTGACGTTAGAATAGTTGAAATCAAAGTATTTTGAAAATTAATAATAAAACATTTATAGATAAAATCAATTTATTAATTTTTTTATCTATAAATTAATCTATAAATTAAATTTATCAATTTATTTCAATCACATAAATTATTAATATTTAGTTCCTAAGATAAACTCGGAGGTACAATATCTCCCTAATACGGGCTATTTATTAATCTAGCAGGGAGATGTGTACCGTCTAGAAAAGAAAAATGTATATGAAAAAATAATATGTCTGTAATCACTTTCTGTATGTACATGTATGTACATGTATGTGTACATTTTTACAAAAAATCATTTCATACAAGAGAACTCCGAAGGGTTAACTGCTTGAAGACCACTGAGACAAGTTCCCGCTAGGACCGCCCTTCTCGACTCGGTGACTCCCAACCCGACCATAGATCATAGACAAAGATATGGCTGGCTGAGGCCATAGACAAAACGCCAGTATTGCCATTAACCAACAAATTTTGAAGCGTCAATAGCTTAATGGTTTAGGACGGACTGCGAATCGTAAGGTCGTAGGTTCAAATCCACCATTCGACTATTTCCACATCTCCTGTCACAAGCTTAAGCTTGGTTGGAATGGTTAACAATAAAGTTAGTAATACTTTAAAAAAAAAGAAATATTGCTAGCTATCTTTATTTAAAAAAAAAACCTGAATGTTGCTTTATAAATAACATTGTTTACTTAACAAAATGTAAATCCTAGACAAGATTGTAAGTAACTTATTCCTAAGTATGGTTAGTTGGAGGAAAGCTCGGACTATTTCTTATAATTCTTTCACATTAAAAACCGACCCATATTTCCAACGTCGTATTTATACCTAAAAGTGGTAATTTGGGTATACGAGCCAACAATGAAAACTTTTCATAATATTGAAAATATTTTTCATAATAGCCTGTATTCTATTCAATGAATTCGAGTCGTGTTGATTTAAAATTTCTAGCGGAATTTCGTTTTTCAAAAAAGGTTTTATGGAAACGAAATCCGGTAGCTTTTTGTACCAGAAAAGTTATCAAGGAGGTCTATATTCATCGGCTTGTCAATCACTTAAAAACTACGGGTGCCTGCGGGTGGTTTCCGGCGTTCTCTATTCGACGGGGGGTGACTCTTCCATTCGCAACTAAATGTGCGTTCAGAAATATATATATTTTTACTTCGGTCCAATTCGCCGTATTTCGTTTAGCTTTTTTTTTCCGTAAAGTAAAAAACACCTGAAAAGAAACGGACAAAGGAGCAAAAATGTTTGCGACATTGAAAAGGTGGAAAAAATGTATTCACGTTTGTATTGCTACATTTTGATGATTGATAAAAAAGTTAAAAATATTGATAGTCATGGTTACTAAGATTATGCTATAGAATTACGTTTTATGTTATTCCGGTGTTTATATTTTCAACGCCCTTTAAAACCTAGCGGGGTAGACAGAAGCTCTTGCTTTCCGCTCTTCACCAAGCTGTTTTTATGTGCTACGAACAAAACATAACCAAAACAAAAATTAACGCGTGGACGCCCTCTTTGTATTTCCGAATTGTAGCAAGAATATTTCGAAATTGAATTAATCAGAACCTAACCAAACTCTCATCAAACTACCTTTGAAGTACATCGTTTCCAATAAAAAACGAATCATCGCAATCAGATTAAATGCCCCTTAGATTATCCGTGAAATAGCAACCGAACGAGTCGTGGTTTGGCCCTCTCGGGCGTCCTCGGATCGGAATGCTTACGCGTGACATAGTAACCGTCCAAGCCGAGGTTACCCCTCACCGGGGGGACCCTTGTGTTGAGTTACTAGCGATAGAGGCTAAGCGACCTAAGAGCTATGCCACTTCTCAATCCGGTGAAGCAGTCAAGGCCAGCTTCTCTGGCCAATCTGTGTAGTTCATTTAAAAAAATCGAAATCGGTTGGCGTGATATTGAGTTATTCGTGCTTATAACCTTCTTAAATGTATTCTTTTTTCTTATTTATTACATTTTTTTAATGCGTGGTACGACTAAAAAGTTAACCGAAGAATTTCGTTTATCATTATTTCGTAAATTAGGCAAAAGAACTGATTAAGAGAAAACTTTATATACCTATATATAATTAAGTATATAAGCCCATGTTATTAAATATGTAATAAAATAATACTAGTTTGATTATATACTACATATTTTAAATACTACTATTAATTTTTTTAATTTTATTATTATAAATTATTATTCTTAATTATTCTAGTCATATTAACGTAATAAAATATATTGTTATTTTATTAAAAAAGTCAATCTTATATATATTAATAACATTTGTCAAACGGGGCATATTAATTAACGCATTCTGTCTTACGTATGTTACATATAGATGACAGGTGGAAAGATTGCTGGGGGCGGTAAATTTCTGTCCGTGTATCTCAGCGGAGTCCCCCAGGAGACATTAAAAGGGCATCTTTACATTCAGTAGAAATTGCCTTTGAACGTAATTCACCGTCTACATTGCCTCAAGAATTTCAAGTTAACTTGGAATCAACAATTCTCTTTGCCACGACAAATTCTATATGTATTGAAAGAAAACTCCGATGTCATATTAAACCCAGAAGGGTAGATAGAGACACCAATTAGACATAGACATTTATTTATTGGCATCACAATACAAAAACACATCACAGACAGAGTATAACACACATTAAAAAAGAATGAAAAATAGATTAAACACAGTTAAAGTTACACGGACAAATAATACAAAACATATGATGCCAATATCGGACACCGTCTCAGCATATGCTGTCGCAAGGATGCGACAGCGCTGATTCTCAGCGGTGCCCGGTACTACCGACGTGCGCGCGCAATACTACCTTTATATGGAATTTATACAGACAATAAGAGTATAATAAATATGATACATGAATAAAACAGTTATGAGATTCAAATATATTTTATACAATAATATAAAATAATAGATGAAAAGTCACCGAGCTTGTTACGTTCTACATATATAATTATGATAGTGTCTTTTAACCGACTTCATGGAAAGAAAGGGGTATTCCATTCGTCTGTATTTTTCAACCGAATTCAAATAAGGTGGAGGTATTACAGAATTATCGTAGGAATATTACTAAATAGAATTAATCAGAACCAAAACAAACTCTCATCCAACTACCCTTGACATTTTTTCCAATAAAATAATGAATCATCGAAATCGATTCGCGTAATGTTGAGTTATTTGTCAATTTGTAGCGTACATACTTGATGCCAATTTATCACTTGCATGGTTTTCTCATAGATGCCATTGTCAGAATTGGACCAAATTGAAATGGGACCACATACCACGAAAAAACAACCATCAAAATTAATTAATTCTGTCTAAAGTTATGAGATAACAAACATAAAAACATACAGGCGAATTGAGAACTTACTTCGAAGTCGGTTAGCAGAAATTCAATTTTTTTTTAAAAGAAAGCTAGCAATATTTCTTTTTTTTTTTTCAGAAATATTACTAACCCTCTTGTTAACCATTCCAACTAAGCTTAAGCTTGTGCTAAGAGATGGTAGTTCTGGGCTCTCAAGAATAAGACTCCGGTATCCTCTGCCTGTCGTATAAGGCGACTAAAAGGGGCCTCGGGTTCACTGGGCGACAAGGGTGGGGGCCTTTGTCGTCCGCTAAGGTGGACCCGGGAAGAAGGCGACATCGGCTGGCCCGTGTAGCCTTGCACTATGAGGGCACAGGGGGGGAGGGAGAAACCTCCCCCCCCCCCCGGGACGTGCTCTCCTTGAGCACAGTGCAGAGGGGCTCCGGTGCGTTCCACTGGAGATCCTGAGCCCCTCGTCATGCACCGAGGAAAGGGCCACCGGGGAGGTTTTAGTGGGTAAAAACCCCACATAACCGCCGCCTTCCCCCCAAGAAGGCGGGGTATCTTTTTGAAGATTTTCTCCCCGTTAACAAAAAAAAAAAGAAAAAGGAGATGGTCGTCGATAGACGAATGGTGCATTCGACCATACGATTCGCAGACCGTACCCTATACCATTAGGCTATTGACGCTTCGAAAATTCAATTGTGCAAACCAGTTGAGTTTCGACACCAATTTCAAGTAATTCGAAAGCTTAGCCAGTAAGTAAGAAGTAAGTAAGAATTAATAAATTGTATAATACAGTGAACAAATTATTGAATAATCTATGAAAATTTAATTACAAAAAAAAAAAATTGAATGGCTTTTGGAAATTGACTACGAGGAAACAAAAAAATTCGTACATCTACAAAGATCCAACCTTCCAAGCCGAGGTTACCCCTCACCGAGGGACCCTTGTGTCGAGTGTCTAGCGATAGAGGTTCAGGCTAAGCGACCTAAGAGCTCATCTCAATCAAATTTTTTTTCTACTTTTTTACTTTTTTAAACAAAACCATAACTATTTATTTCTTTTGTTAGTTAATTTTTCATTTTAGAAATTAGTTAAGTAGTGTTGTTTACGTTGTATGTATTTGTGAATGCTGTGTTTTCCTATAATTAGTGAGGCAATTACAGACATTGGCAGCCAAGGCCAGCTTCTCTGGCCAATCTGTGTAGTTTGTAAAAAAAAAAATTACAAAGATAAATACATTAACTATTTTGTTATGCCTAATTGTCGAAGGGGGGAGCCAGGAGACTCATAACACAAGTTTCATTTAGTTTGGGCTCCTGACTCCCTGACTGTGTCATGTACTACATATAATGTTGGAGTAAGGGAAATAAAGATTTTATTTCTTTATTATTTAAGTTATCAGAATTTCAGCCTATATATGTCCCACAAAGCAAAGGCCCTGTGTAAGGAAAGAATAAAGGCGCTGGCCTTCTCTGTACAGATAGTATTACTGAGTCAGTTTCCTTGTAACGTTTCCCGCATGCATGGAGTTATTATAACAAAAGTAATTTTTCTCTACAAAAGTATAAACCAATAAAGGAAGAACAACTGCGCGATCCAATTTAAACCATAAAATATGTAACAGAATTAAACGCTTAACAAAATAACATCTAAAGGGATAAACTAAAACATGTGTTTCAGATATATTCAAATGATTCTTAATTTAGATGCCATTACAATTTTTTTAAAAGAAAGCTAGGAATATTTCTTTTTTTTTTCAGAAATATTACTAACATTCTTGTTAACCATTCCAACTAAGCTTAAGCTTGTGCTAGGAGATGGTAGTTCTGGGCTATATGGGTGGTCGTATAAGGCGACTAAAAGGGGCCTCGGGTTCACTGGGCGACAAGGGTGGGGGCCTTTGTCGTCCGCTAAGGTGGACCCGGGAAGAAGGCGACATCGGCTGGCCCGTGTAGCCTTGCACTATGAGGCACAGGGGAGGAGAAACCTCCCAGGACGATGCTCGGACGTGCCGGGGCGAGCACAGTGCAGAGGGGCTCCGGTGCGTTCCACTGGAGATCCCGGAGCCCCTCGTCATGCACCGAGCAAAGGGCCACCGGGGAGGTTTTAGTGGGTAAAAACCCCACATAACCGCCGCCTTCCCCCAGAAGGCGGGGTATCTTTTTGAAGATTTCCTCCCCGTTAACAAAAAAAAAAGGAGATGGTTCACGTCGATAGACGAATGGTGCATTCGACCATACGATTCGCAGACCGTACCCTATACCATTAGGCTATTGACGCTTCGAAACTTCAATTGTGCAAACCAGTTGAGTTTCGACACCAATTTCAAGTAATTCGAAAGCTTAGCCAGTAAGTAAGAATTAATAAATTGTATAATACAGTGAATAAATTATTGAATAATCTATGAAAATTTAATTACAAAAAAAAAATTGAATGGCTTTTGGAAATTGACTTCGAGGAAACAAAAGTTCCTATATCTACAAAGATCCAACCTTCAAGCCGAGGTTACCCCTCACCGAGGAACCCTTGTGTCAGTGACTAGCGATAGAGGTTCAGGCTAAGCGACCTAAGAGCTCATCTCAATCAAATTTTTTTTCAACTTTTTTACTTTTTTAAACAAATACCATAACTATTTATTTCTTTTGTTAGTTAATTTTTCATTTTAGAAATTAGTTAAGTAGTGTTGTTTACGTTGTATGTATTTCTGAATGCTGTGTTTTCCTATAATTAGTGAGGCAATTACAGACATTGGCAGCCAAGGCCAGCTTCTCTGGCCAATCTGTGTAGTTTGTAAAAAAAAATAATTACAAAGATAAATACATTAACTATTTTGTTATGCCTAATTGTCGAAGGGGGGAGCCAGGAGACTCATAACACAAGTTTTATTTCGTTTGGGCTCCTGAGTCCCTCATCTACCTATCGTGTCATGTACTACATATAATGTTGGAGTAAGGGAAATAAAGATTTTATTTCTTTATTATTTAAGTTATCAGAATGTCAGCCTATTTATGTCCCACTGCTGGGCATAGGCCCTGTGTAAGGAAAGTATAAAGGCGCTGGCCTTCTCTGTACAGATAGTATTAGTGAGTCAGTTTCCTCGTAACGTTTCCCGCATGCATGGAGTTATTATAATAAAAGTAATTTTTCTCTACAAAAGTATAAACCAATAAAGGAAGAACAACTGCGCGATCCAATTTAAACCATAAAATATGTAACAGAATTAAACGCTTAACAAAATAACATCTAAAGGGATAAACTAAAAACATGTGTTTCAGATATATTCAAATGATTCTTAATTTAGACGCCATTACAATTTCACCCCTACTGCCATCCCTATAAGGCCTGGAATACATTGAAGATCGATTCGCAAAGGAATAGTCCACCTTAACCCTATAATCATAGAGAGAGGTTTCCATTGCACGGTCCCTGCGGTGCATTTGTCGAGTTAGATGGTTAAAAAAAGTACACGGTCCGTTGCATTGCGGACAAATTTAGCGGGAGACGACGAAAAGCGGGCAAAAAGAAGAGCGAGACGTTCGCACCCTTTTTTTAAGGGTAAATTTTCCGGGTACATCAAGAATTCAACTGGGCAGCGGTACAGTTGGCTTGTGAACTTGTGAAATGTTCCTTTTTTTTGTAACAGAAAGTTCCATTTCGTACGAAATATGAGGAAAGTTTTAATTGCTCGTGCGCCATGTAATATTATTTCCGGTTAGGTAGGTTAAGCGTCAAGGGTCTAACCATTTAGGGTATGGTCGACGAAACTTGTCGACGTAGGTTGGAAACCTTTTTTCTACTATTATCGAGAATAATTCTCAAATTTAATACGGTACAAACTAAATACTTCGAAAATCCCAAATTATCCTTATCCTTATATATATTAGTATAAAACAAGGTCGCGTCCCGCTGTGTCTGTTCACGATACACTCACAAACTACTACATTGTTCTTCATGCTGTGCTTACCAATGGATAGAGCGGTTATCGAGGAAGTTTAACACCCTGCCTGTCGTAGAAGGCGACTAAGGGGCCTGGGTGTACGCGACATTGCCGACAAGATGCAGGAGAGTAGGCTGCGATGGTATGAACACGTTAAGAGGAGTCCTCTCGACTACACAGGTAACCTGGCGCTACAATTTTCCCTTCCCGGTCGAAGATCCAGAGGAAGACCCAAGACAAGGTGGGAGAGTGTGGTGTCGAGAGACATGAGGGAGTGCAAGTTTACCAAAGACGACGTTGGGGAAAGAGCGAAGTGGAAATCGAATCCAAAAAACTCGGAAAGCTGTCCCAACCACCACGTGGCACCAATAGAAAGGAATAGAGAGAGAGAGAGAATGTATGTGAAGCAAAATAATAAGCTCTTACGAAGTTTTTCTTAAGGGAGTAGGTGGCGGTAGAAATCGTTAAGAATTTATGGTCATTTAATATACTTACATAAGTATCAAGTACTGAAGTAAGAAAAACTTAAGGTATATTAAGAATGTGATGTATTGTTTAAAGAAACTGACTTCATCAGAACCTGGTATGTTAGACAGTTGGTCAGTATTAGATGCTATCAAATAGAAATTTATCTTTTCTTGTCCTGATTACAGTTTTCTGATTTATAGTGTATCCTACTGCGAACGTGACTATAAATTGTGTTGGAAGATTTATGCTCCAGCGTTTAGTTAAACGGTAGTTCAGTTGGATAAACATGGATTTTATTAAGTGGATATACGATTTTTCACGTTTCACTTATCGCAAATTGTACTAACGTTGATGGTGATTTCAAATCATTACCGTATTAAAAGAAATACACTTTATATATCTTACTTACCTTCTACTTTTTATATTACTTGTGGTCGAGCTACACAGCGTACAATCAGCGCCTTACGAGTACAATATAATAACGGCTTTAGGATGCTCATGGGGCTGCCCAAATTCTGCAGTGCATCCGATATGTTCGCCAAGGCACATACTGATGGATTTTGTGCCATCATCAGGAAAAAAGCGGCCTCCTTGCTCTGTAGAATGAGGGACAGTTTCAATGTCATCGTGAAAACTGTTGCAGAGCGGTATGACTCGCGGCTCATAAAGCACCTCCTTGGCTTGTCCCTGACGGACAACGCATTAGTTTTTAAATTTTAGTTTTAATTTAAATTGTATATACTAACATAGTTATTAAGTTATTTTGTTACTAACAAATTCTATGGATTAAGTTATCTGAAAATAAATATTTTATTATTATTATTATATTATACTTTTTAACCGACTTCAAAAAAGAAGGAGGTTCTCAATTCGTTCTGTATTTTTTTTGTTCGTTATCGCGTAACTTTTGTCATTGTTTTTTTTGTCCAAAAGCTGTAAATTCCAGTGTGATTTCGTACACGATCCTTTCTGCGTGCCACATTGTCAAAAATGACACACACAATAGCCGAAATCAAAAGGTCAACGTTATTACGCGCGGACGCCCTCTTTGTATATTCGAATTATAATAAGGAATATATTACGAAATAGATGTAATCGGAAGCTAATTAAACTCTTCTGAAACTACCCTTGAAACACATCAATATAAATGAATCATCGAAATCGGTTGGCGTGATATTGAATTATTTGTCGAGAACATACTTAATGCAGATTTCAGACTTATCAGGCCTGTAGTTTTGGGCTCTCAAGAATAAGACTATGGTATCCCCTGCCTGTCGTAGAAGGCGACTAAAAGGGGCCTCGGGTTCACTGGGCGACAAGGGTGGAGGCCTTTGTGGTCCGCTAAGGTGGACCCGGGAAGAAGGCGACATCGGCTGGCCCGTGTAGCCTTGCACTGCGAGGGCACAGGAGGACGCCCAGGACGTGCTCTCCTTGAGCACAGTGCAGAGGGGCTCCGGTGCGTTCCACTGGAGATCCCGGAGCCCCTCGTCATGCACCGAGGAAAGGGCCACCGGGGAGGTTTTACTGGGTAATTACACCACGTAACCGCCGCCTTCCCCTCAGAAGGCGGGGTATCTTTTTGAAGATTTCCTCCTCGTTAACAAAAAAAAAAGATTTTAGACTTACATGATTTTATCATGGATGCCAATGTCATTATTGGACCAAATGGGATCACACTGGAAGCACTAGCGTTCAAGTAAAAAACAGAATCATCAAAATCGGTTCACTCAATCAAAAAATATGAGGTAACATACATAAAAGCCATACAGAAGAATTGAAAACCTTTGTTTTAGTCGGTTGAAAGTGGCAAACTACCTCGTTAAATGGTCTAAGTCTATGTACCAATAAAAATAATGATAAAGCATTGAATTTTTTCTAGGTTTTCGGCTCTGATGTAGAATTGCATATTTCGACATTTCCGCTTTCTACCTAAGATTTGTATGTTATACTCACCCCTGTTGAATATCCGGTAGGTATTTTTAAAACTTAAGGCACGTATTGTCATCCCTCATTTCCTATAAATATCCCGATCGACCCCCAGCCAGTCTTACACCCTCGGAATCAGGACCATATGTTCATGAAGATTACAGACGTGGTGATGTGACGCATTAGATAAAAAAAAACATTCAGATAAAACCTCTCTTCCACATACTATCTCATTACGGGATAAATTTTCAATTGATAAACATTCACACATTTTAAGACTAGCTGAGCCCGCGACTTTATCCGCGTGGAATTTGACAAAAAAGTTATTTAGTTTATTAAATTAATATTTATGGCGTATAAGGGCGCTGCATCCACGGCAGCGGATTTAGCGAAATGCCATAATGGTTCTCAAATTTAAAATAATAAAAGAAAAAATACTCTGTACATTTTTGTATTTTTTTTTTCAGAAATATTACTAACAATCTCGTTAACCATTCCAACTAAGCTTAAGCTTGTGCTAGGACATGGTTCACGGCAATAGTCCAATGGTGGATTCGAACCCACGACCTTACGATTCGGAGGCCGTACCCTAAACCATTAGGCTATTGACGCTTCAAAATATTAACACAACCCCTGTGTCGCGTCAGACGCAAAGTGCCCCGGTGCGTGACCACTACAATGTGATCACTACAATGAATTTTTTTTTTATGCGTGTAAACTAGCGCTTGACCATGATCCCACCCGATGTTAAGTGGTGATATAGTCGAAAGATGGTACGCACTAGTTTAGCAAGTGCCTATTCACTCTACTCTTGAAGGCTCCCACGTCGTACTTGGACCGAAAGACTGACGTCGGCAACTTATTCCACTCCTTTGCTGTACGCACGATGAACGATGACTCAATATTTATAGAACACAATACTTACTACTTCCATCGAGGATGTAGCGGCTAGATAAGCGCCGCGCGCTATGTATGTCATTCTCCATATTGACTAATACATTACTACCACCAGCGCGCCGTTGCCGCTACGCTCCGCTCGCTGTTTGTAATTTGAAGGAATTGGATTGGAATAATTAACAGTATGTACCTGATGAAAACTACCAAATCAAAACAGTGTAAATATTAAACGCCTTCTATTTCGGTAAAATCAAAGTTCCATCGCGAAGTTCTGGCGCCAGTATTCTCCTTCTTCCACATTCGAGCTGGTTGTCCTTGTTGTCCTCTTGACCTTGATCCCATCTGATATTAAGAGGAAATTCAGTAGCTTAGTAAAAGCCAATTGAAATATAATAATTGTCTTTTAAAGTTGGTCGCAGACTCGAACCATTTTCTATTTAGTCTGTGTTTTTTAATCGTCATGTATTAACCGATTTTGGATTTTTTTGATTTAAAAATAAGCTCTCACACACTTTTAACCCTAGCAGGATAGCTAGCTATCGGTTTTTAATCAAATTTATAAGGTGACAGATGTGCTAGTGGGCGTAACTATATCCATAAGTGATTTTTTTTATACGTAAGAAATCGAAAAATGGAAATCTCATTAGTAAAAGTTGGTTGGTGTTTGAATTTTCGACCTTTTGTAGTATTCTTTTCGTAAATGTTCTCTGTCGGGTCCAACAATAGAGTAATTTCATTTTATAGGCAGCTTTTCTTCGTTTATTTCAGGGCATAATGTTCCCTTTATGGTAGTTTGTGTTAGCCATAAGTTTGGCCTACCCGCTCTTAGACGGATTTAGGGTGGTCACAAGTTAATTTTAAAAATCGAATACTGTTTGGAACGAAGTTCCTTAGATTTATACATAAAACTAGCTGACCCGGCGAACTTTGTTCCGCCTTAATGGCAATAAATAAGCAGATTGTGTTTTTTTTATTGGAAAAAATACAAAAAAAAATTAAATAACTACATTAATCATTCATTATTATTTGTGTATTTTAGTACATAGGTTGCTCTTCACTTAAGTACCTTGTGATACACGACATTTTTTGTTTTATTATCAGGCGCAAAAACAAACAACGCAGATGGTCTTCCGACCCGTGAACATGCCACGTATAATTGACCATGGGAAAAACATGAATGTTCTAGATTTAAACCACAAACTTTTAAGGATTGGCCTTGTGATTTGTTGATGGTCATGGCAAATGCAAGACGTATCGGAAATTGAAGTCTTTTAAATTCAAACGGCATATCGGTTGGGATCATCGGGATCCTCATTAAAACTAATGATATCAAATATCAAATTGTCATCCATACGTCATTACATAGCTGTCATTTTACGTCAATTACATAGCTGTCATTTGCGTTTTGTTATTCCAAGTCTGATTCTTTTTTGTTATACCACGTTTTATAGTGACTGACGTTTCATGTCAAGTCACATGGGAACGCTGTCGAACGGGATAAAAAGTATCCTATGTCCGTCTCCTGGCTCTAAGCTACCTTCCTACCAATTTTCAAAAAATCTGTTCTGCCGTTCTTGAGTTATAAGTGGTGTAACTAACACGACTTTCTTTTATATATATAGATTAACGACGAACTATCACGGATAAAGATTTAACTTGACGTCTAAAATATTGTTTGATGTTGACTGTGTCATAATTGAAGAACAACTCAACTCCTTTGTTTGTCGTTTGAGAAATTGAAAGGATGTTTTATTTGGTACATAGCAACCGTATTTCACCATATGTTTTAATGCATTAACCGACGCGAAGACGTAACCATGATTCATGAATGATGGGAACGTTACGATACAGAAAAAAAGCCATGAATCATCGTTCCTTAGGAACGCAAATAAACGTTACGCAAACACGAATGTTGTTTATTTGAAGGTAGGTTATTATTCTGGATAACGTTACCTTTTGACACTAAATTTTTTGCAGGTAAATACATCTTGATTTCCTTCACCCTGCCATCGGAGAGGAAGTATCCACCCAGTTATCCTCCAATCGGCGATCGAACAGTTTTCATGAAACGGCGCGAACTTTACAACAAGGGGGCGTATTCTAAAAATATACAACGTGGAATATCTAAGCGCACGTTTTCGAGTTCGAGTTAGTCACGTCCCGTCGCCGCGCGGCCGCCTCTAGTCGGGGAAATTCGAAATTCGAACTTCGAAATTCTTTTGTTCGACGAAAATGATCGAGAGTGTTTAAAATTCGAACGGTCCGGTCCTATTGGCTTTGTGCGGATTTTTGCGGCTTATTTCAGTGCTAGGTGAGTTTTGTTCAATTAAAAGTAAAAAATTCAATTTACAGACAATGAAATCGAAAATTATCTACGCAAGTGTAAGTGAAGTTTTTTTTCTGTTTAACAATATGGAAAACTGATTGTTATATTTTGAAAGTTGAAACAAAAAGTTTTTATTGACAATAAAAAAACACTGGCCGGTTACATTTTCCACCGTCAGAGTTATTGAAAAATAGAAAAGAATTGGCTTAGTCGGCCGACGACCCCGTTCTCTCATTTAGAATAATTACATATAGTCGGAAAAGTGGGCATAATAAATTTTGTAGTGTGTTCTATTTTTCTTGTTTTGACTTCACTAAAGTTTTAAGACGAGATTTTTCGGTGGCGTTGAAAGTGTAACATTTAATTTAATTAATTAACTAAAATATGCTTTATTAGTTAACCAGGGTAGACAGAGGTAGTTTCTAACCGAGATGATTGCTCCAAAATCTTTTTATGTGGAATCAGTGTCGCTTAGTCGATAAAATTATTTTTTTACCATTTATGTTTTACCGCGCTATTAAGCTCAGATTAAGAAAAATATTTGTTGTGATCATTGTTAGCTCAGTGGTTAAGCATTCAAGCATACAATGTCAGTCAAGGGTTCAAACCCCAACCGGTTTGTACCAGCTTGCATTCTTCTTATATCTACCCTCATCCATCTCACTATGTAACCACAGACGTTGATTCCTCTAAATATGGCTTTAAATCGTGCCATGGTATAGAAATGACACAGACAAAAAATAAAATAAAAATTTATCGGTTTTTTTTTAGAGACGAACTACACAGATTGGCCAGAGAGGCTGGCCTTGTCTGCTTTACCGGATTGAGAGGTGGCACAGCTCTTGTCACTTAGCCTGAACCTCTATTGCTAGTAACTCAACACAAGGGTCCCGCCGGTGAGGGGTAACCTCGGCTTGGACGGTTACTATGTTACGCGTAAGCCTTCCGATCCGAGGGTGCCCGAGAGGGCCGATTCAAATTTATCTGATTGAAGTTCGAACCTACGACCTTACGATTCACAAAGCGTACCCTAATCCATTAGGCTATTAACGCTTCTGCTGCCTTCTGTTGTAATTTGAATATTTGACTGTTAAATTATTTACCGGAAAGAAACGGACGATTAAAATCCGAAGTCTTTCATAACTCACTAGATTACTCATCATCCCCTGAAATCTGTTCTTTAGATTTTAACCGACTTCCTAAAATAGAGGAGGTATTAATTCAGTTTTTTTAACCGTCATTTAAACGTCGATTTGGAATTTGATTAGGTCACAAATGAATCGGACATAAAAGAGGGTTATAGCATAGTAACCATTTCTCTCTCTAGTGTCGGTCCCTCATGTCTGAGGATCGTGGTCACCATCAGGGTTGCACCTGGAGCGGATGATTTGCTTCCACCGGCTTCTGTCCAGTGCGTCTCTTACAGCACTGTAAAGTTTGGAGGACGACGAGTCTTTTACTTGATCGGACCACCTTGTTGGTGAACGGCCGCAAGATCTTTTTCCTGCGATCAGTTTATCCAGACTTTCGTCGCCTCTGCCATTTCAACTAAGCTTAATCTTGTGCTAGGAGACGGTTCATGTCAATAGCTGGATGGTGCATTCAAACGTGTGACTTTACATTTTCAAACCGTAACCTAAACCATTAAGCTATTGGCACTTATTTTGATTATCCTAGAGTCCAGTAAGATTTAAAATTTGAGATCCTAGAACAATGAGCACTTGACACGGACTAACAATATACATGTGTTTTTTGTTTTTGATTTATTATCTATCATTATAATTTCCATTATTTCACACGAGCGAGTAGAGCTGGTTGCATATTTTTACCCCCTCTCCACTCTCATAATTCAGACACGCAGTACATCGATCGTGATGGTTACTCTCGGCTCAAGCGCAGGACACGACCATAACGCTACATTTTTAGTGAATGCCACTCGCTATCATCATCTCCATGCCATCGCGGGATATATACAAACATGACAAAATATCTACGTAGCGTCGACTTTAATTGCAGATACAAATGCAACGTCTTCAAGTGTTCAGCTCAAGTGGAAGTTTCTTAATGCGATACATAAATCACTGACATTACGCTAAAATCAAAGCCCGCATTAAAATCTTCCATTACAGTTTTTGAGTACACACTAATTTAGGTAAAGGATTTATGAGACAAGAGAGACGACTAAGTAATATATAATCTCTTACTTTTAAATCCCTCTTTGGCGGGGTTGACAGATATTGCAATTTTGAGAGCTTATTTACCGTAAAACGAGCATATTTTTTGGTAATTGATAGTTTTAGTTGTAAGAAACCTGACCGGAAACTGATTGACTGACTGACATAGGACTGTAAAAACGGATGCTAGACTAAATTACCTATGCTCGCCTTCTTCCCGGGTCCACTGCAGCGGTCGAAAAGGGCCCCCACCCTTATCGCCCGAGGTCCCTTTTAGTCGCCTTCTACGACAGGCATTGGATACCGATCCTATCACAAACTTCTGTCTTATAATTTTTTTTTCATTCTTTCCCTACCTTAACTGTTTATATCTCGAACGAGTTAACGATACGATACGATCACTCACACAAACACACACATACACTACACATTCGCATAACTTCTCGACTATGACTGTAGTTCTTTTCCACACATTTTTGTTTTTTTTTTTCATATTTTTTTAATTTTTAATTATCGTTTAATTTACTTAACTTATATTAAAAACTTATTGTACGCAGGACTTACTGTTTGTGACTCTGGAAGGCACTGTCTCCTGACGTACTGGTACACTGTACCTAGTTCAGGAGACAAAGCTCCTGTATATGTAACATGTTTGTTTTTGTGATATTAATAAAGTTATTATAAAGATAATGTTGATAAGAACGTTAATGATGACATGACGTCATGAACATAAATGTGATCACGAGGCAATGTCTGAATTTTTCGTTCCAACTTGAGTTGAGTTATCCAACGGAATGGTTTCGTTAACCATAAAATATTGACGCGCCGGATGTAACAGTCGGAGCGCACATTCCATCAACAAATAAGAAGAAAAAAACAATATCACAAAACGTTCCACGCCGATTGGACTTCTCAGAAGTTTTGTTTATATTTTTAGGCAAAATTTTTTTAAATTTTTAAAACTGTAGGACAAGACTGCGGCAATAAAAATATTTTTATAACAAAATGGCGTCGCGGATAAACAAATACTCGGCTGAGAGTAACCATCCAAGCCGAGGTCGCCTCGTGGGAGCCCGTGGGCGCAGAGTTACTCCCATAGAGGTTCAGGCCAAGCGATCTAAAAGCTGTGTCACAACTCAACAGTGAAACAATTGCAGCCAGCTTCTCTAGCCAACCAGCATCTAAACCTAATGTGTTACGAAAGAAATAAACATTTAATCTGTTCCATTAATAAGGTTTAATATATTATAATGAAAACAAAAGTGGTAGGTCAGTGTCCGTGCGGTCGCCTCAACTTACGTGGTACACTAGCAATCCAAGTTCAATCCGCGGTGCCGGTACCAATAAATTTGTTGTTGCAATTTTACGTGCTGATTTACCACGTATTTGGCGGTGAAGGAAAACATTGTGAGGAAACCTACATGTTCTAGCGAATTTCTCTAAAACATGTGAAGTCAGCGCTAGGGTCGCGTGGCGGACTATGCCCTTATACTCTCTTTACAAAGGACGCCTGTGCCCAGCTGTGGGACATATATAAATGCTGTTACTTTTAACTAACTTTAATGAAAACAAAAATAAAGCACTCATGCTATCGACCCGCAGGTGCAGCGCAGAGATTACACTTTTTGATTTTTCACGATCCTGACATACAAATTTCTCCTTACACATTCATACATATTCGTAAACTTGGTTTCGAGCTTGAAGAAACTAGAAAACAACTATTTCTACCTCCTCCTCGCGTCAGTTTCCTCCTTGATGATGGTCGAGATCATGGGAACAGACTTTCGTTGGTGATCCGTCACCACTATTTGTTATCTACAGCCATGTACAAAGCATTGCTAACCGAGATGCTGAGAATGGCGCGAAACTGGTTAGACAAGCGTTAGGCCTCGACCTCTCTTGTCCCATCAATTTTGCCTATTTCTACCTACGCCTTTAAGATTATACGATTGTGGGATTTATTGTATTAAATTAACAAATACCATCACCCCTTAGAATTAAAGTTAAAGCTACAGCCTTTATTTATAAATTGTATATCCCACTGTTGGGCGCAGGCCTTCTCTATAAAGCGAGTATAAGGGTATAAGCTGCCACGCGCCCTGTTGCGGATTGGCAGACTTCACATGTCTTAAAAAATTTCTAAGACAGGTTTCCTTACGATGTTTTCTTTGTACCTTCACCGGGGATCGACCTCTAGTTGCTAGCGTACTATGGAAACTGGAGCCAACCGCCCGGACACTGATCTATCTTTCTACTTAGTATACAGTCTAAGTAATTGATTTCAAGTTTATCCAGGTGTTACAAGCTTGGAAATGTTTGTTATATTGTTACTGATCTATTCCCGTACTAATACGGTATTGGTGAACACTTCGAAAGTTCAACGTTCGTACACATTTAGAAGAGAATGGGAAACAAAAGTAAAACAAACTCGAAGGAACGCCGACACCCTATTCTGATCCATGCGAGATATGTCTAATGACTTTGGAAATGTTAAAAGGAATACAAATATCACTTCGTGATATTGTATTTCAGTTCTATGGTGGCTATAACAATACGAAAACATTTAAAGATATTATAATATTAGGTCCTTACATTAGAAATTGGCGTTTTGTCTTTGGTTAGGAATTCCAATTTCAAATTTAAACAGCTATTTACTTATGCATTTTTTTTCGAAAACTGTAATCATGGGTAGGCCCCACCCCTTAGATGCTAGGGGCGTGCTGGAGTTTCATCGGCTACTTCTTCTCCCAGCGCCAACGCTTCCCGAAGTGGCACTCAAAGTTAGTTTAGTTTTTGAATGTCCCCTGGATTATCCGTGAGCCCTCTTGAGCGCCCTCGGATTGGAATGAGGTTACCCATCACCGCGAGGACCCGTGTGTTGAGTTACTAGCAATAGAGGTTCAGGCTAAGCGGCCTTATACCAGCACTCAATCTGTCATTAATCCTTACCGCTATTTTATGGGTAGGCCCCACCCCTTAGATGTTAGGAGCATTGCTGGAGTTTCTTCGGCCACTTCTTCTCCCAGCGCCAATGCTTCCCGAAGTGGCACTCAAAGTTAGTTTAGCTTTTGAATGTCTCTAAGATTATCCGTGAAATAGCAACCAACTGAGTCGTGATTCGGCCCTCTCGGGCGCCCTCGGATCGGAATGCTTACGCGTAACATAGTAACCGCCCAAGCCGAGGTTACCCCTCACCGGGGGGACCCTTGTGTCGAGTTACTAGCAATAGAGGTTCAGGCTAAGCGACCTAAGAGCTATGCCACCTCTCAATCCGGTGAAGCAGTCAAGGCCAGCTTCTCTGGCCAATCTGTGTAGTTCGTCATAAAAAAATCTCTGACCAATCTGTGTAGTTCGTCAAGCGACTCATTTCAAGAGACTTATATATTATTCAGCAGTCTCATAAGTGTTTATCGACGATGGTATCAAATAACATTTAGTAACAATTCTCCAATAAAAATATCTGCACTATAAAAATAAAATTATATATCGCTCACTATTAATGCATACTTACACAATAGGGCAGGCGAGTTGTGTACACAGTGACATTTGATATTTTTTAATGGGACCACACGCAATCGGTGTCGTGTGTTAGAAATATTGCGTGGGCGTTCCATACAAATTGTATCGACCCATTTCAAATTACAATAATTAATAATAACGAGTGATGACGCAATAGGGTACTTTAATGCGTTATTTTCTCACTAAAAATACAATTATCCTCCCGCTAATAAAATATGTTCAATTTATTAAGAAAGTTGTACCGTAAGATATGTAAATTTATTAGTTTTTATGTGCTTTTAAGTCGTAAAATAGTTTACACGATATGTGAGTAGATTTATTACAATTTGTGTATAAATTGCTAGCGTAGTAAAAAAATGATAATCATAGTCACAGGTTCAATTGAATGTTGATTCAATTTAGCCTAGTCAGATGTTTATTATAATTGTTACAACCTACCTAGCTTAAATGACCTAGCATAGACATAAAAAAAAGTACATACAAAAATACTTTAGTCCCTATTTGTAGAAACGAAGTGAGATTGGAGAAAAGTGTAATTGTCGTTTTTGACCCTCATTGCTGAGGGTCGTGACCTCCACGAATTATGAGGCGGACGATCGCTTTCCACGTGCGTCTTTGGCGTTGTGAAATACCTCGTGGAATCTCCTGTTGGTGTTGGTGCTAATTTGGTCTGTCCAACGCATAGGGCTCCTCCCACTCGGTCGTTTTCCCTGTACTTTGCCTGTAACCAGGAATTTTTCCAAGGTTTTCCTGGCTATGTGATCGAAGAATTCGAAAACCCTACGGAGACAGACCATTGATAGTCTGACGGTTACACCCACCCGAAGAATTGATGCATTTGTGCGGTGGGCTGTCCAAGGTACTCGCAATTAATAGACTTAAAAGGCGACAAATTCTAAGTCTTGATAGACACGGTTGACAGAGTGGAGCAGGCTCGATGGAGATTTTGCTCTGACAGCTCTCAAGACATCACAGTCTAGCTGACTGATTGCATGATAAAGACAAAAAATTTACACTTTATATTTTGTTGTTAATGTATTTTGTAACGAGTTTATATCACAGCAAACTTTGTATGGCCAGTGGAACACGGGATACGGCCGAATACACAACGCCACTCAGCGGGGCTGGCCGAGACGGACAATGATAAATTGCGACTACCCTACAACAAATGCATTTACCGGCGCCACGCGATGTCTGAACAAAATAAACAGCATTATAACTGTGTTTGGACTTGAGTGTATTAGATGGGATGCTACGTCACGCTATACTAAGTGCAAATAGTATATTTAAGAGGAAAAACAAAAACCGACTTCGAATACGATCGAACGTTAAACTATTTGTTATTTTGCACTTCAGAAGTATCAATTAAGCGTCAATAGCCTAATGGTTTAGGTTACGGTCTGCGAATCGTAAGGTCGTAGGTTCGAATCCACCTTTCGGCTATTGACGTGAACCATCTCCTAGCACGAAGGTAAAGTTAAAGTTACAGCCTTTTTACATATGATATGTATGTCCCACTGTTGGGCGCAGGCCTTCTCTGTTAAGAGAGTATAAGGGCATAGTCCGAGGGCACAGGGGGGGAGGTTACTCCCTCCCCCCCTGTGCCCTCATAGTGCAAGGCTACACGGGCCAGCCGATGTCGCCTTCTTCCCGGTCCACCTTAGCGGACGACAAAGGCCCCCATCCTTATCGCCCAGTGAACCCGAGGCCCCTTTTAGTCGCCTTATACGACAGGCAGGGGATACCGTAGTCTTATTCTTGAGAGCCCAGAACTACAGGGCTGGCGGTATTGGCCCTACCTTATGTTTCACAGACCGCCTAAATCATTAGGCTTAGATGCTTAAAATGCTGAACTTAGAAATGTTTGTTTGTATATTATTCAAACCGCACTGCTTCCATTTCCATTTGCAACATCATCAGACGACACGCAATTACATGGTATAAAGGTCCACACACACAATACGCACGCGTGGCGACGTTACGCAACACAATTAAACAGTTGAGCTCCATAAAATTGTGGCCCATCATTATTCGTGGCCCGTGAAACCCATTAAAGGATTGCTTTTAATTATCTTTTTAATTATTCGTGGGAGAGATAAGACACTATTAATGATTAATGACTTGGATGCCTATCAATTATACACACACAAACATTCAAACTCACATGAGCACACTTATAATCTAAGTATAATATATTACGATAAAAGCTACCGATCGAGGTCTGCTTCGGCTCTCTCAGATACCCTATGATCGCAATACAATCGCAGTTACAATAACCGCCCAAGCTAAAGTCTCCTCTTGTGCGTTCCTACGCCGTGTTGCTACCAATAGGGGTTCAGGCTAAATAAATCCTTTATTGCACCAAAGTATATGTACAAAAGTGAACTTAATGCTATTTAGCATTTTCTTCCAGATAACCTTTAGTGGTTAAGAGCAGACTAAAGGTAGTGCCGCGACACGGGCCAGCCGATGTCGCCTTCCTCCCGGGTCCACCTTGGCGGACGACAAAGGCCGCCACCCTTGTCGCCTAGTGAACCCGAGGCCCCTTTTAGTCGCCTTCTACGACAGGCAGGGGATACCGTAGTCTTATTCTTGAGAGCCCTGAACTACAGGGCAGATTCCACTCCATCTAAAGGTTGCCTGTAAGAGATCGCTTTTAGCGATAAGGCCATTGTTTATGAATTTTAATTTTATGTGTGTGTTTTTTTATTTTATTTCATAAGTGTATATTAATACTGCTCCTTCTCGGAATGCAAAATATAGTCAATGAATTGTTTTTTTTCATTGAAGTAATCTTGAAAAAGGTTGGATGACTTTTTCACTAGAGGACGCAAAAAAAAACAAACTTCCAATTCATGGGAACTGGTTACCATCTTGGCCGCAGACCGCGACAATTAACCGAAGTACACATAATTATATAAAAAAGTAGGCGTTAAAATAATATTTGTCCCGACCACATGCGAGCGATACTTGGTAGGTAAAAACACGGAGCGTACGCAACTAGAAGTGACTTGGGCTCATTTGAGTAATAAATAAAAAAAAATTGCGACACAAAAATAAATTCTGCTAAAATTTGTAATCACATGAAGTAAAAAATGTATTTATGAGCAAAAATAAAACGTATTTACGAATTATCGTAGGAATATTGCAATATCGAATTAATTAGAACATAACCAAACTCTCTTTAAGCTACTCTATATGAATCCTCCAATAAAAAATGAATCATCGAAATCGGTTGGCGTGAAGTTGAGTTATTCGTCCATTTGTGGCGCACACACTTGATGCAAATTTAAGACTTATATGATTTTCTCATAGATGCCATTGTCAACATGGGACCAAATTTATGTGGAATCGGAAAGCACCGGCTTTAAAAAAAAATAGAATCATCAAAATCGGTTCACCCAGTTGCAACTTATAACAAACATAAAAAAGACAGATAAATTGAAAATCTCCGAAAATTGAAATCGGTTGAAAATTGAAATGAAGTTTGACAAATATCGCTGCCTCAATCTACCCCGCTAGAGATAAAACGATAAGATAGATAATTTATTCATTAAGCCCGTGTTATAAAATAACCAAAATATCTCTCTTCCTTTTTGTCGAATTTTTTTCAATGGGTCACTTCCAGCGACTATAAATCTCTGACTTCGAGATTAACACTGTCACCACATGGCCGGAGCATGTGCGGGACATATTAGTATTATCAACTTAGCATCTGTGGTGCCATTGAATAATCATTTTCAGTCTATTTTAAAACGAAAAAACAGTTGAATGATTATTTTGTTATTGATTATCGATTTTATACAATATTTACTACTAATGCGGCCGCCCTAGTTTCCAGTTCGACTAAAAGGGGCCTCGTGTTCACTGGGCGTCAAGGGTGGAGGCCTTCGTCGTACGCTAAAGTGGACCCGGGAAGAACTCGACATCGGCTGGCCCGTGTCTTAGGTTGTCTTTTTGAAGTCGGTTAAAAATTCAAATTAAATGTTTTTATGTTTGTAACCTCTTAACTTTGTTTTTTTCTGAAAGTTGTAGCTTACAGTGCGGTCCCATTTTTGGGATTGGCATCCGTGAGAAAACCACACGTCTTTAAATCTAAGATTAAGGAGATACGCGGCAAATGGACGAATAACTCAATATGACGCCAGGCGATTTCGAAGAATCATTCTTTATTGGAAAGAATATACTTCAAGGGTAGTTTGATGTTAGTTTGGTTAGATTCTGATTAATTTTTTTTTCAGCCTTGTAGTTCTGGGCTCTCAAGAATAAGACTACGGTATCCCCTGCCTGCCGTAGAAGGCGACTAAAAGGGGCCTCGGGTTCACTGGGCGACAAGGATGGGGGCCTTTGTCGTCCGCCAAGGTGGACCCGGGAAGAAGGCGACATCGGCTGGCCCGTGTCGCCTTGCGCTGCGAGGGCAGTGTGCGTGAAGTGCTCTCCTTGAGCACAGTGCAGAGGGGCTCCGGTGCGTTCCACAGGAGATCCCGGAGCCCTCACCATGCACCGAGGAAGGACCACCGGGGAGGTTTTAGTGGGTAAAAACCCCACATAACCCCCGCCTACCCACCAGAAGGCGGGGTATCTTTTTTGAAGATTTCCTCCTCGTTAAAAAAAAAAGGTACTGATTAATTCAATTACGTAATATTCCTACGTTAATTCGGAAATACGAAGAAGGCGTCTGCGGATATTAACGTTTAACTTATTGATTCGATTTCAAGTCGGTTTTTGTTTTTACTCGAACTTGTTCGCATTATGGATAAATTTTTTTTTTTTTTTAATGACGAACTACACATATTGGCCAGAGAAGCTGGCCTTGACTGCTTCACCGGATTGAGAGGTGAAGCAGAGTCTGAACCTCTATCGCTAGTGACTCGACACAAGGGTCCCCCCGGTGGGGGGTGGATCAACAATTCATACCTTCGACTTATGGAGGTTTGAGATTTCGGTCAATGGAGGTTTTGGAGGAAGGGACCGAAACATTGTTTCAAGCTATACACGTTTTCGACTTATACAAATCTGAGATAACTACTTAATTTGTATCAGGGGCTCTACAATTAATGGTCATTAGGTAAAGCAGGCGAGTACACAAAGGTAAGTAATATGAAATGCAAATAAGTTGGTTATTACCATAATTCTTCACACAGAGCTATTTCATTGCGCGCCATACCGTTTAATTTAATGTTTAGCTACAATTATCCTACGGTTGTTTCTTAACTGCCGTTTGAAAATAAACATTTTAACTAATTGCCTTCAGGCGTTTATGGTTCTTTTCTGTTTATGACTGTTTTTTTTTTAATAATTTCATGTCGTTTCATTCTTTACATTACATTTTTTTTGACTTTAAGTCGTGTAATTTAATAAAGACGTAATTTAAAAACAAAATTTCTATTTTTATAGTATTTATTTTACAAAATCAAAACCGATTTCATTTCTGAATGATTTCAGTAGTTCCCCGGTATACATTAGGACTGCAATGTCAAGTAAATTTATTTTATATTAATTGAAGCATCAATAGCCTAATGGTTTAGGGTACGGTCTGAGAATCGTAAGATCGTGTCGATCCACCATTCGACTATTGAGGTGAACCATCTCCTAGCACTAGCTTAAGCTTAGTTGGAATGGTTAACAATAATATTAGTAGTATTTCTGAAACAAAAGAAATATTGCCAGCTTTCTTAAAAAAAAATTGCAGGTACATTTACGAGCAAAAACAAAAACTGACTTGATACTGACGAAATAGAATTTAATAAGGACTTAACCAAACTCTAATCAAACTATTTTTGAAGTACATCCTTTCATGATATTGAGTTATTCATGTATTTGTCGCGCACGTACAATGCAAATTTAAGACTGATATGGTTTTCCCATGGATAGTATTGTCAGAATTGGTCTATAATTAAAATGGCAACATTATGAGAGTTTCCAACACCAGCTTTCGAATAAAAAAAGAATATTAAAAATCGCTTCACCCAGTCGAAAGTTATGAGATAACAAACATAAGACAACATACAGTACGAATTGAGAACATCCTACTTTTTTGAACTCGGTTAAAAATCCACATAATAATATTACAATAACAATAAATACAAAGGAAATTGTGTTTTAATTATAGGCGATTATATTATTAACACAAAAAGTGATTTATCGACGTTTAATTAAATCCTGTATCGATATTCTGACATCCCTACAATGACCGGCGTTTATTGCCTCAGTCGTCAGTTTGGTTTGTGGACAGTGTGATTATAATTGCGTAGTACAATTTCATGAATAATTATAATGGCTTTAAAATAATTATGTTGTAAAACTGCGTCCCCGAATGGTCGGTTATTGACGGCCACCTGCCGGGCCACGTTGATTTATACGTGCGCTTTCGAAATTATATGGAAAAACGCGAGGCGAATTCCATTTGGTGCAAAGTGTAAATACGCTTTTATGACGTGAATGAGGAAATTATTTGTCAGTACATTGTAATTGTTGGTCGCATTTGAGCGTCCGACTTTTCCAAAGCTATCTTAAATCAATGCAACTATTTACGCTTAAAAATAAACAGTCTTACAAATAAAAATGAGTTATAACATATTTATTCCACCCTTAAACTAAGTTAAGTTAAACCAGGAATAAATTAAGAAAAAGCTGAGAATAGTTTACCACAAATAAATCCGGAATAACTATGGTTTATCTATTCTTCCTTTACGTCAAAATGCACGAGTTGGCAACAGCGCAATCAAAGAGAAACCATACTAAAAAAATAATTGCAGTCTATGTAGTAATGTATCTCAATGTATGTCAATGTGTGGCGGTTATAAAAACATTCTATACTCTGTAGTACTAAATCTGTTTAATACTTAAACAAATTTAGTACTAAACAACCTTCTCATGGATTCCATTGTCAGAATTGAACCTAATTTTAGGGAACACACAGGACCAGTCATCAAAATCGGTTAACCCAGTCGAAAGTTATGAGGTAATAAACAAAAAACATAGAGACGATTTAAGAAAGGAGGAGGTCCTTTTTAAAGTCGGTTGAAAAGTTAGACAAGATAACATGTTCCGTTCTATCAAGTTCAAGGATTTATTAAAGTCAGTCTATGTTGATTATAATTATCAAAGGGAATGCAGAAGGAAATGGTCGAGTGTTAATCAATGGACAATTTTTTTGACTTACAAGCTTCATCCGGTGATCAAACTCATCCCCCTATGACAAATTTTAGGGCTATAAATGTACAAAGTGTAGAGAACTACTTCAAATCTATAAAGGACGGCCGACATCATTAAAACTCGAGTAGGCACGATCGCAATGACGGCACACGACAAATTTGAACGCTTCCAGCATTCCGGAAGCTATGTTTTTATTTAAATAATTAAACTGTAAAAAAAAAATACAGTTTTTCAACCGAATTCAAAAAAGGAGGTACTCAATTAGTCTTCACTCATGTTTGTGACGTCGGAACTTTTTATTGGGTGAACCGATTTTGATCGATTACTCACTAAAAACCCCCCCAGTGGCACATCCTCGGTTCATGGTGAAAGGCTCCGGGATGTCAGGTGCAACGGAGCCTATGCTAATCAGCACGTTCCGGGAAGGTTAATCCCTCCCCAGCGCCCTCGCAGTGCAAGGTGTCACGGGCAAGCCAATTTCGCCTGCTTCCCGGATTCTTAGATGACCCTTGTCGCCCGTGAACCCGAGACCACTTTTAGTCGCCTTCTACGCCCAGGACTCACGTAGTCCTGAGTTTTTAACCTATTGTACTATAAAGTTATTTATTGTTTTTTTTTTTATTTAAATAAAAGCTCTTTTTAGCATAGAGTTTTTAAATACGATATAACTACGTTCTACTTCAGTTTCACATGGTGTTTTTAGATGTAAGCAAGCAGATGTACTGAGTATAGATAGACGCCTAAAAATTTATCGAAAGTAATTGTTAAAGGTACAGAATTCATATATATAATATATATGTCCCACTGCTGGGCACAGGCCTTCTCTGTAAAGAGAGTACAAGGGCATAGTCCGCCACGCGGCCCTAGTGCGGATTGGCAGACTTTACATGTCTTAGACCATTTTTTAAGACATGTAGGTTTCCTGACGTTTTTCCTTCACCGCCGAGCGTGTGGTAAATCAGCTCATAAAATTGCAACAAGAAATTTATTGGTGCCGGCACCGCACTCTTGCTAGCGTACTATGCAACTTGAGCCGACCGCCCGGACACTGAGCTACCACGGCTCTGTCTTCCCATAAATCCTATAAATTTGGTTCCTAGAAGCATAAAAGTAAAGTAAAACAACAGCCTATGTATCTCTCACTGTTAAGTACAGGCCTTCTCTGTGAAGAGAGTATAAGGGCATAGTCCGCTAGGCCCTAGTGCGGATTTCCAGACTTCAAAAGTCTTGGAAAGGTTTCCTCATGTACTATCCTTCAAAAGTCTTGGAAAGGTTTCCTCATGTACTATCCTTCAGCAACGACGGTAACCAGCATTTTAAATTCCCCTTGAAGCATATTTTGTCCTAACTATAAGTCTATTGGCCTCACAATTTTTTGTATACCATTTTTTGTCGGAAATATGTCAAAAATATTAAATTAATTTATACTAAGCTCACAGGTTAAAAATCTACAAACGATATATTATCAGTCCTATAGAAAAACCTACATTGTTTTTTTTTTGTTTTGCTAATAAACTTTTTGCAAGCCAGAACCTGTCATATTTAATGTCGCCACTAACATATATTTTTTGTTACAGATAATGTCCTAAAATCACTCACGACAAATGAGACGAAACAATTGCTTTTTACATCAACATGAGACAAAGATATAAGCCGACATGGCGGCGAAATTCAAACGATTCGAAAATGGTATGCCGTTTATAGTGCGCCCGTGCGGGGATGAATCTTTGGACGAGAATAGAACGTCGGGCGCTTTAGAGACGGGGGATACGCGCCGGAAACAGAAATGGCCTCGGCGGCCGGATGCCGGGCTTTGGTTGCTGTCGTTCGCCGCCCTTTTTGTCTGTTGCCATGGTTACCAGGAACAGAGGTTCGCGATGGAGCCCCAGGATCAGGTCAGAATTTATTGATTTTTTTATAACTATTCTGTTTCTATTTAGGGTTGGTTCTTTTAAGAATTACTTGTTACGTTAGGTTTTTAAAACTTTTTGTTTCGTTGACAGGGGATCTTTAACAAGATCTTCTCGGTCATGTGAGATTCTTACTCACTGTATAGTTCCTTCGTTGTTTTTGTATATTCTTCTAATTCAATTTTTACGTATGTATTGAAATGAGTACGAATTTACAATGGAGTTTCTTCGGCCACTTCTCCTCCCAGCGCCAACGCTTCCCGAAGTGGCACTCAAAGTTATTTTAGCTTTTGAATGTCCCTTAGATTATTCGTCAAATCGCAACCGAATCGGGGAGGCCCTCTCGGACGCCCTCGGATCGGAATGCTTACGCATAACATAGTACTGTTCTGTACCTTTGAATTCTTTTTAATAAAAAAAATGAATCATCGATTTTTTTTTAAATTACGAACGACACAGATTGGCCAGAGAAGCTGTCCTTGAATGCTCATCCGGAATGAGAGGTGGCATAGCTCTCAGGTCGCTTAGCCTGAACCTCTATCGCTAGTAACTCGACACAAGGGTCCGGTCCGGTGAGGGAATCATCAAAATCTTTAATATTGAATTATTCCATTTGTCGCGCACATACTTAATGCTTAAATTTGCAATAAGAATAATGCAAATTGCTTCACCCAGTAGAAAGTTATAGTTAGAGGTAACAAACATAAAATAGACAAGAATAATTATTTATAAAACATTTAGACGAATTGAAAACATATTTTTGAAGTCGGTTTGGAAAGGGTAGGTGCTTATATATGTAGTTAGATTTAACAGCTCCATATATAATTAGAGATCTGTATTAAAATGTATTTATTTATATTCATTTGTATAACTATTGGCTACTATATCAAAATAGACATAGACATTTATTTATTGGCATCACAATACAAAACACATCACAGACAGAATAGGTACAACACACATTAAAAAGAATGAAAAATAGACAAAGCACAGTTAAAGTTACACGGACAAATAATACAAAACATATGATGCCAATATCGGACACCGTCTCAGCATATTCTGTCGCAAGGATCCGACAGCGCTGATTTTAAGATATTTAGTTTTTTCTGTTTTTGGGGACTTTTGCCCTTTTGGACATGTCATCCCCATCTTACCCTTTTTTGTTAACGGGGAGGAAATCTTTAGAAAGATACCCCGCCTTCTGCGGGGAAGGCGACGGTTATGTGGGGTTCTTACTCACTAAAACCTCCCTGGTGGCCCTTTCCTCGGTGCATGACGAGGGGCTCCGGGATCTCAACGAGGAACGCACCGGAGCCCCTCTGCACTGTGCTCAAGGAGAGCAAGTCCCGGGGAGGTTACTCCCTCCCCCTCCCCTCTGTGCCCTCGCAGCCCAAGGCGACACGGGCCAGCCGATGTCGCCTTCTTCCCGGGTCCACTTTGGTGGACTACGCAGGCCCTCACCCTTGTCGCCTAGTGAAACAGACGCCCCTTTTAGTCGCCTTGTACGACAGGCAGGGGATACCGTAGTCTTATTCTTGAGAGCCCAGAACTACAGGGCTGTCCCCATCTTACCCTAACCTAAATACACATACATCGGTCGCATGAAGCGAGAAAGAAAGTTGTCAATGTTGCATGGCCATAGCCACCAGCTTCTTCGCTCCCTATGAGGTCGGGTCAGACAGCAGCATTAAGGCACATTTTTATTTGTTTTAGCCCTCAGATAGATGACGATGTGAAAGCAGATAGCAATCGACTGTCCGATGTAACTAGCAAGTAACGAAAGTTAACTAAAATTATTGTTATACAACAAATTAAGCCATGTTCTTACACACGTTCTGCCCAATTGTCAAAACCGACATGGCGTTCGTAGCAAAGGAGTTCCGTGTCAAACGCGCCTCGGAAATTATCTCATGCATATTTATGATCTAGATTAGCGAGATCTTGATATATATATACATACGCGCATAATTTAGACGATCGCATTAGATTTCCATGTAGTAAATAAAAGTTAACGGCCTTGTCGCTTGTTTTATCAACTGTGTATCGCTTTCGGTCCAAGTTATAAGAAGACACAATTATAATAAACACTCACATCCTTGAGTTAGACGGGTAGACAAAATAAGATAATGGTATCCCTGTCGAAGAAGGCTACTAAAAGGGGCCTCGGGCCTTTGACGTCGGCAAAGTGGACCCGGGAAAAGGGTGACATCGGCTGGACTAACCTCTCCCCCTCCTCCCGGGACATGCTCTCCGAAGAGCACAGTGCAAAGGGGCTTCCGGTGCGTTCCACTGGAGATCCCGGAGACCCTCACCATGCATCGAGAAACGGCCACCGGGAGGTTTTTCGTGGTTAAGAACACCACATAACACCCTTCCAGGTCGTGTGTATGGTGTATCTTCTTGAAGATTTCCCCCCGTTAACAAAAAAATGGAATTAAGAGTATGCAATGAAGAAGAGAAAGGATGTGTGTAATATTCAAGTACGACATGAGAGCGCGTGCCATTTCTCGACTATATCACCACTTAACATCAAGTGGGATCATAGCCAAGCAACCCATAAAAAAATAATAGAGAGGATGAATAATGTATGCGCAGATGGTTGTGTATGAAGTGAAAGTTTTACGCTTCTTGAAGTTAGTTTAGCTTTTGAATGTACCCCAGATTATCCGCGAAAGTGCCTTCGGATCGGAATGCTTACGCGCAACGTAGTAACCGTCCAAGCCGAGGTTACCTCTCACCGGGGGACCCATCTCCCTCTGCCTACCTTCCTGGGGACGAGCGGGAGTGTTTGTATTCCTATTACATACGCTTGTGCCTTAGAGAAACTGGTGCTTTAATTTGAATAGTAAATTAGTTGATTACCATAGTTTAACGTCCAGGTAAATTTCCGGTTTATCGTTATATCGAAAATGAAAACGTAATTCAGCTCGATTTGAATTACAAATTGCTAAATAT
This sequence comes from Meandrusa payeni, assembly GCA_029286785.1. Classification (NCBI taxonomy): domain Eukaryota; kingdom Metazoa; phylum Arthropoda; class Insecta; order Lepidoptera; family Papilionidae; genus Meandrusa; species Meandrusa payeni. The sequence goes on from JAGSMX010000032.1 coordinate 4,816,291, forward strand.
TTTTATTTAATATCGATAATAAACTAAAAATCAGTGGCCGTTTTCTATTTAATTATTGTCTATTAATATATAAAGTTAGAGCCGTGTTAACTTAGTGTCCGGACGGTTGGCTCAAGCTAGCAACCCGAGTTCGATTCCCGGTGACGGCACCAATAAATTTGTTGTAGTAATGTTATGTGCTGATTTACCACGTGCTCGGCGGTGAAGGAAAACATCGTGAGGAAACTTACATAGCACTAGGGCACTAGGTCCGCGTGGCGGACTATGCCCTTATACTCTCTTTACAGAGAACCTTAAAAAAACATTTACGGGTAAAAACAAAAATTAACTTCTAATCGAATCAAACGTATTACGAGAATTACGCGCGGAAGCCCTCTTTGTGTTTTCAAATTTTCATAGAAATATTACGAAATATCATTTCTTTTTGGAGGTTTTTAAATGTATGATGAAAAGACTAGATTTTTCAAAAAAACAATACATTTCTTATTGCAATGTACAGGATTTTGTAATTTACAAGATTTATTTATTTATTTAAATCAATAAAAATTATAACACCGTTACAGATAATACCAATATGATGTTGTAAAACTTAGTTAAATATATATTATTAAAATTAAATCAAATAAAAAGCTGCTTTAAAAAAACAATAATATATAAATATAATAGAGTCAAAAACCTTCTACGTATTTGTAGGCAGCTTCGATAAACACAGATGTACTATAAGGGTAGTTTGATGAAATTTTAGTTAGATTCTGATTAATTACATTTCGTAATTACTATGATAATTCGGAAATACAAAAAGGGAGGCCGCGCGTAATAACGTTTAACGTTCGATTCGATTTGAAATCGGCGTTTGTTTTTGAAATGCTGAAACGACCAGAAAACGAATTTCCAATTCTCACAGAGCAGGCAGAGCGATGCTGTTGTTGACAGTACTTCAAGGTGAATGTTTACTTTCGTTCATTATTAATTATCATGATTAAGTTTGTTTTATCTTTCAACAGAGTGCAATAGTGGGCTCGAGGGTGACTCTCCCGTGTCGAGTGGAGAACAAAATCGGTACTCTACAGTGGACGAAAGACGACTTCGGCTTGGGCACCCAGCGGAACTTGAGCGGCTACGAGAGGTACTCTATGATTGGGAGCGACGAAGAAGGTAAACAGTGAATTTATTTGTTTCGTGTCATTTCTTTTTCTTTTAGCGACTTTTATCCTTTTGGTCATCACATCTCTAACCTTGGTAACAAACACATCGATCGCAAACGAAAAGAAAGTCATCAATATTGAACGGCTATAGCCACCAGTGTTTTTGAATGTCCCTTAGATTATCCGTGAAATAGCAACCGACCGAGTCCTGGTTCGGCCCTCTCGGGCGCCCTCAGTTCGGAATGCTTACGCGTAACTAGTAACAGTCCAAGCCGAGGTTACCCCTCACCAGGGGACCCTTGTTATGGTTATGTAATGTCGAGTTATTAGTGATAGAGGTTCAGGCTAAGAACCTATGAGCTATGTCACCTCTCAATCCGGTGAAGCAGTCAAGGCCATCTTCTGTGGCCAATCTGTGTAGTTCGTCAAAAAAAATAGCCACTAGCATCCTATCTCCTATTGATGAGCGGTTAAATAATAGGTTGGGGAAAAAGTGTTTTCGCATGTATGTATGAACTTGTAATGAAATTTCTTTGGATGTACTATTTGTATCTGGTATCATTGAAAGTTTACATTTTAAAGAACATAATTCCAAATTCAAATTAGGAAAATGTGTGATTTTCATTGGTTTTTCGTACTGGCAAGTTGAGTGAATGTAATGAAGAAATTCGATACATTTTAAAATTTTACTACAAAAAAGGTAAAAATGCAACGAAAGCCGCGAAATTTGCGATGTTTATGGACCTAGGGCAGTGTCTGTGAGAGTATCACAAATTTGGTTTAAGCGTTTTTAATCCGGAAATTTTGATGTCAAAGATGACTGCCAAAACCACTTGTCGCGGTATTTTGATCCGAACTCCCAAAATTTCTATAGCAATGGGATCGTGACCCTACGTACAAGATGGCAAAAAGTTATCAAACAAAATGGTATCTACATACTTTAGTTAAATTTAAATAAACTATTTTAAAATATGTTTTGAACTTTCTTAAAAATGCGAAGGAACTTTTTCCCCAACCTATTATGTATGGTGGTGTATTTATGATGCCAGATAAATATCTTCATGCGAACAATTCTTTTGTATATCTTATATATAAAATTCTCGTGTCCCAATGTTAGTTATGATACATTGAGACGGCTTGACCGATTTTAATGAAATTTTATTTGAATATAAATTAGGTCTGAGAATCGGCTTGTATTTATTTTTCATAACCCAAAGTGATAAGGATTTTCCACCCCTATCATTTCTTTTTAATTTTTGGATAAAATTTTTGGAAAAAATGTGGCATTAAAAATACATACAGCCCTAAATTTTCACCCTTGGTCACCAAACCGTTATTTTTTAAAAGTAATTTTAGTAATTTTTTACATTTATTGAAACTTCGAGTAACAATTACGAGTATATACATTTTATTTATTAACAACAATGTATTACGGGCTGTACAAGATCATGAGGAACGTCGGTGATGCAGACCAATAAAAAAATTTTCACTTCAAAAAAATATTGACTTATTAGCTGTACCTGGTTGAAGACAGTAGACCTATCGATAGAATTAATACGTGTTTGTATAACAAATTGAACATCCAGCATTATGTATTTGGTCTAATAATTCCTAATATCAAACTTTATTGCGCACCATTATTGAACGGCGCGCCAGTAAATTTATGCGCAAATTGCCGGTCTTATTGCGAGAGCGCGACCTTTTTCAGACAACCTATGTACGGTTACAGCCTTACAAATAAACGTGGTATAAAGATAAACTTAGGAATAAGTTAAGAATAAGCAAAATTTGTACTAATAAACCAAGAATACCTGGTATAACGTTGACGTTTTTGTTCATACAATCGTTATTCCGAAGTAATAACGACGTACACCCTTGTTTAAGTCCAGTTTAACATTTAAAATACCACGATTTGTGTTTGTGTTCGCTCATTTAAATTAACTTATTATGGAATTAAGGTCAATGGAGGAAGTAGAAACAGTAAATGATTTAATAAATATCATTCAGACTCCAAAAATATTTAAAAAATGGCAAAACCCTTTTGATTTATATGTCGATGATTAGTTTCGATTAAAATATCGGTTTTCTAAAAGTGGTATAATATTTCTAGACCATTTATTTGAAAGGTCTCTTACTATGGACAAACGTGGAAGTTGTTGCCAACTCGTGCATTTTGATGTAAAGGAAGAATAGATAAACCATAGTTATTCCGGATTTATTTGTGGTAAACTATTCTCAGCTTATTCTTAATTTATTCCTGGTTTAACTAAACTTAGTGTAAGGGTGGAATAAACATGTTATAACTAAAATATTTTTTATTTGTATGACTGTTATAGTTTTATGTTAATCTTGGTCGATATTAAACATCAAATTTATTTATTATTAAGCAATCTTTTATATTATAACCCTAGTATAATAAACCCAGCCCCTTCGCTGGGCTAGATTTTGCTGTTTTTTTGTTTTATTTAAACAATAAACTTACATCATTAAATATTTAATTTAACTTTCACAATATATTAAATTATTAATTTCTCTCCGTATTCATTCTCTTCTATTATCTCCTCAAGCGGGTGAAGGTCATTACCTACACCCATATACATATCAGTAAATAAAATATCATTCTTATCATTTATACAAAAACATATCAGGCTCAAGTTGATGTCAGAAATAAAAGTACGACATACGTTGTTGGCGTTGGCTTGTTTGATAGTTCAAAAAGAGGAGTGCTCCGATCGCCACCAAACTTTACAGGATTACTCGCCAGGTCAATCTGAAGATTCCCTGAAAGTTTTATTGAAATTGAACACATACGCACACACTTTCTCTTTTATATATCTAAATTGTATCAATTTATACGACAGACTGCTAACGTAGGGATTTAAAATTTATTCATTAGTATATTGATTCATTAATATATCACTAAAAATTAATGCGAGTGTTAGTGTGTGTGTATGTGTAGGGCAAAGGCCGCTAAGGATGTAAACTCTGACTCACTCAAGAAGAAATACAACTCTGCTTCCAGGTTCTTTAAGAGGCAAATTGCATTGGCGAAATCGAATTACGTTAGGAGAATTGGCGAGACTGGCACGCCTGCCATCTGGCTCTCGTGCGTTCTGGTCTCTCGCCAAGGCTGTCCAGGGTAATTTCTGTCAGTCGAAGCTTCCACCTTTGCGCGGGAGGATGGTTCATTGGCCTATTCCGCAAGGGAGAAAGCCGATCTTCTTGGCTCTATCTTTGCGGAAAACTCGACTCTTGACGACAGAGGTAACACTCCTCCTAACATCCCGAGGTGTGAAACCACAATGGCGGACGTCCGCTTCTCACAGTGTGCTGTCCGGAAAGCACTATTCGCCCTGGATATCAACAAGTCGAGTGGGCCCGATGAAGTATCTCCCATTGTGCTGAAGGTGTGTGCTCCAGAGCTGGCACCGGTTTTAACGCGCTTATTCAGACACTCTTATGTCCTCGGCGTTGTCCCACATTCATGGAAGACGGCTCTAGTACACCCGATTCCTAAAAAGGCGACCGCTCAGATCCGGTCCAACTATAGGCCTATCGCTATCACCCCTTACTCTCCAAAATTATGGAATCCATAATCAACCGCCAGCTCATGGGCTACCTTGAAGAGCACCAGCTGATCAGCGACCGCCAATATGGCTTTCGCAAAGGCCGATCAGCTGGTGATCTTCTGGCTTTACTAACTCACCGTTGGGCGCAGGCGGTTGAGAGTAAGGGTGAGGCACTGGGCGTTAGTTTGGACATAGCGAAAGCCTTCGATCGGGTCTGGCATAGAGCATTACTATCGAAGCTTCCTTCCTATGGGCTTCCTGAGAGACTCTGTAGGTGGATCGGCAGTTTCCTTGCGGAACGGAGAGTTAAAGTCGTCGTAGACGGCTCATGCTCGAACCCCCGGACCGTAAATGCTGGTGTTCCCCAAGGCTGTGTGTTATCCCCGACATTGTTCATTCTGCATATCAATGATTTGTTGCATACCAGTGGCATTCATTGCTATGCGGATGACAGTACCGTGGATGCACTGTATTTCGGCCGCAGCAATATCTCTCGGGATCACGTTAACGAGTGTCGGAACATACTTGTGTCTGAAATCGAATCATCCCTTGTGAAGATTTCCGATTGGGGGACTAAATTTAGTACAGTTTAACCCCTCTAAGACTCAAGTTTGCGCGTTCACCGCCAAAAGCCCCTTTGTCGCATCACCACTCTTCGAAAACACTAACCTTTGTACCAAGCCAAACATTGGCATTCTGGGCGTCGATATTTCGAGTGTTGTCCAGTTTGGCGGTCATTTGGAGAGCAAGGCTAAAATGGCCTCCAAAAAACTCGGAGTACTCAACAGGGCCAAACAGTATTTCAAGCCGGCTCACCGCCTTAAACTGTATAAGGCACAGGTGCGGCCTCATATGGAATACTGTTCGCATCTCTGGGCCGGGGCTCCCCAATACCAACTTCTTCCGTTTGACCGTGTACAACGCAGAGCTGCTCGAATAGTCGACGATCAGGGTCTCTCCGATCAACTCGACCCTCTGAGTCTGCGAAGAGATGTCGGTTCTCTTTGCATCCTGTATCGCATTTACCATGGGGAGTGTTCTGAGGAATTGTTCGGAATCATCCCAGCTACCGATTTCCATTACCGCACATCTCGGCAGAATTCCAAATTCCACCGCCACCATCTTGATGGTTGGCGTTCAACGACTGTACGTTTTTCGCGTAACTTTCTCCCACGCACTGCCAACTTGTGGAATCAACTGTCGCCAGCGGTGTTTCCGAACGTTTACGATTTAGGGACCTTCAAGAAACGAGCCTATTCCTATCTCAAAGGTCGGCAACGCACCTGCAGCTCCTCTGGTGCTGTGGATGTTCATGGGCGACGGTGATCACTTAAAATCAGGTGAGCCGTATGCTCGTTTGCCACTTTTCATATATAAAAAAAAATGTGTGTGTACTATCAATGAACATATAATAAAGTTAAATTGTTTATATATATAATATAAATGACCCACTGTAAGGCGCAGGCTTTCTCTGTAAAGAAAGTAGAAGCGCATGTCCGCCACGCGACTCTACAGTAAACCGCTCGGAGGATCGAACTTCGGATGCTAGCGTACAATGCATCTAAAGCTATCCGCCGGGACTCTGAGCTAACACGGCTTTAATAATAATAATAAATATATTATAAAATCACAAAGTACCTCGACTTGGCTCACGAGGTGACCGCCATGTGGGATGTGGATTCGACGATCATTGTCCCGATAGTCGTTTCTGCAAACGGTCTCATAGCGAAAAGTATCGATCAACATCTTAAGATACAGAGGGCAGTACTTCTGGACACGGCACGCATCGTCAGGTTTCTGTCTATGTCGCCCTAACCACCGGTTGCTTGGGCTCTGTTTCGTTGCTGGTTGCAAACGCTAGGATAGGTTTTTATAATGATATTTTTGTGTATTTTACTTTTTATCGAAATATTGTAAAAACTTAGCCTAAGGTTTAAAAATAAATAAAAAATAATAAATATTATTATTATTTTAGCCGATTCGGGTGGTCAGCTTGTGTTTGATTTGCCGTTTAATTATTTATATTTTATATATGAGACCTAATTAGCTCGGCTTCTTCCGTTTGACCGTGTACAACGTAGAGCTGCCCGAATAGTCGACGAGTAGGGTCTGTGTGTGTGTGTTTCCGATCGTTTACGATTAGGGACCTTCAAGAAACGAGCCTATTCCTATCTCAAAGGTCGGCAACGCACCTACAGCTCCTCTGGTGCTGTGGATGTTCATGGGCGACGGTGATCACTTAAGATCAGGTGAGCCGTATGCTCGTTTGCCACTTTTCAAAGAATGCTGTGTCTGGCCGATTACGTATCATATAAAAAAAAAGTAATTTTTTTATCTTCATGCCCTCGTTCGTACGTTTAAATTTGGAATATTACGCGGTCGGTGAAATCGTCGGTGACGTTTCTTTCTCAAAACGAACAAATCATAAACAGTTGAATGAACTGACGACTGAATTACCATTTGCACTTATAAACACAGTTCGTCAGTAAAATGACGTAGTGTGGCCGTGAGCATAATGTAAATAAAACACCAACTGTTTGGTATTTAAACACGATATTTGGCACAACGGGGCAGCGTGGTGTAATGAAAAAATTTGAGAGAAAATTACGTTACACAGAGCGCGTTTTATTTTCGGACCATTTGCTTTATTACGGTTAGGCACCTGCTCTATCTGGGTACCTGATAGTAGGTAGGTTTCTTTAATAAATTTATTAATTAAATAAAAAGAGAGCGATAAATAAATAAAGCTCTCTTGTCCTTGACCTCGAGGACTGATGGAATATTAAGGAGTTTTATTTTAACTGTACAAGTCGAATAATTCGAAAACTTTATAACTCAAACTTCTTGATGTCTCATTTAAATTCTAAAGTATAAAACATTAAAAGTTACAGCCTATAGCATATATCAAATAGCATATAGCGTATAGCATATTTACACGTATACGCCCTACTGCTGGTTACAGCCCTTCACTATAAACAGAGTACAAGGGCATAGTCCGGCACGTAGCCCTAACGTGGCTTGGTCAGGCTTCATATAATTTGGAAAATTTTCTAACACAAGTAGGTTTTTTCGCGATGTTTTCCTTTAACGACTTACACATATTAAATCACTACTTAAAATTGATTGGTGCCGATACCGGCGATCGAACTCGGGTTGCTAACGTACTATGCAACTTGAAGCGACCGCCCGGACCAGAGCTACCACGGCTCGTCACGGTGTAATTTTTTTTCTCTCTTTATTGTGGCAACAAACAGCTCTTATTGTCTATTATGTTACATTATATATTTTTACAAGTTTTATCGACCAACAGTGCCGAGAATGTTTAGTTTATTATAATTTGCAATTTGCATCCGCGTACAAACTAGAAGAATCGAACAGAATCCAGTCACGAGAATTTACTCACAATTAAAGTTTTGAACCTAATAAATGAGTTGCTAAAATATCCACTTCTGAAGTTAAGTCCTCCACGTTGCAGAAATTGTTATTGTAATAGTGCAAACTTCTGATTAGGAAACGATTAGTTGTATAGTTTTTTTTCGCTGGAGGTGGAACGAATATGTTTAAATACGAGTTGTTTAAGTGTAGAACACGAGAGGGTTGAATTAAAAATTACGTTTTAGTGATGGTAATCTACTGTATACGCACGTACCGTGATGTATACATCTGTAAGACGAATCTCGAGTTTTTATATCTATTTTTAATAAGGGGCAAAAGTATATTCGAGTACTTAACTTGTCTAATCGATGGTAGATCACTTTAGATCGAAAGTTTCCCGAATAATGTTATGGAAAGCTGAATACACAATTCCATTCCCAAATGATTAATATAACTTAAGGTTCTAATTGTACTAGTTAATATACAATTCCCAAAGCTCTAATAGAATAATTAACGGGTATATTTTCTTGAATTCGTAGCGAGCTTTTTGTACAATATGGAATGTATTATTAGAGCTTTTTGCAATAGGCGGGTTATTGCCCCCGCTGGGTTGGCTCGAGCTATGATGTTTGCTTGACGAATTGGGAATTCGAAATGTGCTCTCAAGGTCGGCGAAATTTATTTAACAGGATGAATACATTTTGGGTTTGCCTCTAACTTCCCACTCTCTGTTGTCTGAGTAATGGTGATTTTTAACTAAACAAAAAAACGAAGTGTGCGTTTTTTTAATGAAAAGTGGCAAACGAGCATGCGGCTCACCTGATTTTAAGTGATCACCGTCGCCCATGAACATCCACAGCACCAGAGGAGCTGCAGGTGCGTTGCCGACCTTTGAGATAGGAGTAGGCTCGTTTCTTGAAGGTCCCAAATCGTAAACGTTCGAAAAACACCGGTGACAGTTAATTCCACAAGTTGACAGTGCGTGGAAGAAAGTTACACGAAAAACGTACAGTCGTGAACGCCAACTATCAAGATGGTGGCGGTGGAATTTAGAATTCTGCCTAAATTTGCGTTAATGGAAATCGTTAGCTGGGTATCCGAACAATTCCTCGAGAACACTCCTCATAGTAAATGCGAATGCAAAGGGAACCGACATCTCTTCGCAGTCTCAGAGGTCAAGTCGATCGGAGTGACCCTGATCGTCGACGATTCGCGTATCTTCAGAGAGACAGTTTTGGAAAGGAGAGCTATGGCTCGGGCCTCTAGGGCCCCCTGGGGCTAGAGTCCGGTACTCTTAAACCTAATACTTAAGGCGAATATCTCTAGCTGGGTTTCTTGTGCTCATTTATTCCATGAGCATCAGACTGAGCACTCTAAGAGCTCCGCTACTTCTGAAACTAGTAACGACGTAAAAAGAATAAACTACGATGATTAGCCAGGCGGTTTCCACAGTTTAATTAAGTACCGGGTTTAAGTAACTGTAGTATCTGCACTAGGGCAAGGTTCTGTACTTTAGAGTTTCAATTAGGATTCGGAAAGCGAGCGAATTATTCGCGATGATGCAATACGTGACTCGAATGTATACAACACCTTAAGTCTGAATGCGTCTGTGTTATTAGTTCGCAAATTCAACAAATTACCCATTACATTGATTTGTAGACGGGTTGGGGGTAGTTTGTGGCCCTAGAATAGGGAGAATACAAAGGTCAGTACAATTTATGAAGAGAATGGAAGTATTATAAAATGATTATTGCAGTCATATAATATCTTCTACCGTTTAATGTCGCTTAGATACGTTTAATTATAGAATTTATTTCCTCAATAGTCTAAGTGTAAATATTATGTATAGGGTACAGTCTTGAAAATATTCTTCTTTTTTGTCGTTCCCTCATTTCTGAGGATCGTGTTCACTAGAACCCCTCAAGTGAACTATCTGCCTCCATCGACTTCGGTCCGAGGCAGCCCTCACCAGCTGGTAGAGATTAGGAGAGTAGATAGCACCTTTTACTTGATCAGACCATCTTGTTATCGACTGGCCTCTTGTTCTCTTGCCTTCTGTATTGCCAACGATGACTAGCTTTTCAAGGTTACCATCCCCTCTACGCACTATATATAATGTGATCGAAATATGACAGTACGCACTGTAGACACGTAGATGACGGTATGGTCTTTATATCGAGCGAGTTGATGTAAGGTCATAAAATTGACAGCCCTGTAGTTCTGGGCTCTCAAGAATAATACTACGGTATCCCCTGCCTGTCGTAGAAGGCGACTAAAAGGGGCCTCGGGTTCCTTTTAGTTCCTGCCTTTGTCGTCCGCTAAGGTGGTCCCGGGAAGAAAGCGACATCGGCTGGACCGTGTCGCTTTGCACTGCGAGGGCACAGAGGGGAAGAGTTACCCCCCCCCGGGACGTGCTCGCCATGAGGAGGGCTCCGGTGCGTTCCAACTGGAGATCCCGGAGCCCCTCGTCATGCACTGAGGAAAGGGCCAGCTTGGAGGTTTTAGTGGGTAAAAACTCCACATAACCGCCGCTTTCCCCCGAGAAGGCGGGGTATCTTTTTGAAGATTTCCTCCCCTTAACAAAAAAAAGTTCATAAAATTGAAACGAAAAAGGACAACGCCACATGGAGGCAACACTTAGTTCTAAAATTTAAATAGAAATAAAATTTAATGAAAAGTATCTAAGTTTACGTAAGTTTAAGTTTATGTTTTTAATGAAATATCAATAAATTAATTAAAATATTTGATTTTTTTATTAGGATATTTAATTGTCTATCGTGCACAATTTATTTCAGTTAGCTAGCGTCACAGAGCCGTGGTAGCTCAGTGTCCGGGCGGTTGGCTCAAGTTGCATAGTACGCTAGCAACCCGAGTTCGATCCCCGGTGCCGGCACCAATAAATTTGTTGTTGCAATTTTATGTACTGATTAACCGCGGTGAAGGAAAACATCGTGAGGAAACCTACATGTCTTAGAAAATTTTTCTACGACGTGTGAAGTCTGCCAATCCGCATTAGGGCCGCGTGGCGGACTGTGCCCTTATACTCTCTTTACAGAGAAGGCCTCTGCCCAGCAGTGGGACATATATATTATATATATAAAGGCTGTAACTTTAACTTTAGCTAGCGTCTTTATCTTCCCAAATTTTCAAACTTTCTTAACCGACCCTTTATTTTTGCTCACGGCTAAATAAATTTATTCTAATAATGATGTTCATCTCTATAGTTTCCATACATATCTATGTGTTATACAAGAAAGTTTTTTGTTTTGTTGTGTATCGCTGTTGTCGTAAATAAATATGATTCTCATTTTATTAGCATTGTAATCTATTTTCGGTTTAAAACTTTTTGGTTCCTGTTTTTAATATAACACAACATAAAGGTACAGTTCTATCGAACGAACGGTAATTCTAAAAAAAGCAATGTACATTTTTAGATGTTAACGAGAGAGACACGAATGTTACGTTTCACCATTTCCTTTTGTTACTCACACGCTCTTTTTATTCAAAATGAATTTGATTATATTACTACTACTTTACTAGCGTACCTAGGTCGCTTCGTCGGTCTAGATTTTACTTTATTTTATTTCAACAATAAACTTCCATCATTCAAAATTTAATTTAACTCTCACAATATATTAACTTATTCGTTTCTCTCCGTATTCATTCTCTTCTCGAGCGGGTGAAGATCATCGCCTTATGTACATATCAGTAAATACAATATAATTATTATCATTTATACAAAAACATATCGGGCTTTACATACGTTAGCCATAACTGACATAAGTTAATGTCAGTAATAAAAGTACGACGTATGACTTTTTTGACAGTTCAAAAAGAAGAGTGCTCCGATCGTTACGGATTACATGATTACTTGCCAGGCTAATTTGAAGATTCCCTGAAAATTTCATTGAAATCAGTCCAGCCGTTTCGGAGCCTATACGGAAGTACACACTTCCTCTTTTATATATATAGATTGCATCAAAATATAACCCAAAATTTAACGGTCGGCTTAACGATCTCATAATCGGTTGTTCCAATCCCAACCAGTTTTAGTGACTGAATGAGGAGATGAATGATTAAATGAATGAATGAACGAACATAATTATATGCTTAATTTATTATTGCACAATAAATTACAGTGTATTTTGTTAATTTTGCCCACAATTGGTTTAGCAGACTCGGGGCTCTTGTGTATTGTATACATAGCTCCATTTTACTACCACCACTATCCGCCGACTCATTCGTGCCACAGTAAAAGCGGTTGCATTATTAAAAACACTACTACACTATTGAAAATATAGTTGTAGTAGTATAGACGTTATATTTAATTTTATGCTTGGTTTCAGGTGATTATTCACTGGACATCAGAGACTTGACTCTGGAAGACGACGGCAAATATCAGTGCCAAGTCAGTTCGGGACTGAATGGTAAGTAATACGATAATAATATCTTACCTATTTATACAAAAAAAAACATTATGTTTAAAGAATATTTCTTTAACGAAAAAATTTTAACCAAAATGGAACATCCTATATGCACATCGTCGATATCGTCAAACCAGTTTAATACGTAGGCGCAAAAAATGTGTACGGCGAGCGCACTGCAAGATACACCGTGCCTAGATTAATTAACGAACAACCCTCAGATATTAGGAATTGTATAACTCACAAAAACATTAAGCGTATATTAAAAAGTTATTTAGGAACGCAATACGGACAATTTGGCGCTAGTGACAAACCATTGCGGTTTATATAGCGTTATGTTATATGTATATTCCCTTTACTGTAAAATTTTAAATGTAATAAATTAAAAAAATATATATGATGGGATCGGCTTTCCACTAATTGATGAACAGCATAGTGTTTTGGTAGTAAAACCAAAGAAATTGTTGCAATTTTAGATAGGTAGATAGATTCTTTATTGCTACAATTTTATAATAATTACAATCAATTAAAATTTCAACGACTAAGTTTAACTTAATAGTGGGCGATACGGGTCTTACTGCTATAAGCGATGTCTTCCACGCAACCAACTGGACATGAGAGGTAAAACAAATAGATAGGGTAATAAGAAAAGTATTTAATATTACAATTTTAAATAATGATTTATCACCTATTTAGTGGCGAAGGTAAACATCATGAACTAACCAATATGAATTGGATAGTTTCCTAATACTTGTGAAGTCAGCCAATACGCACTGGAACCGCGTAACAGACTTTGTGATAACTGTATAATACGTAATTGTTAGCGACAGTTGGTCCTACTGAATGCCAATTTAGTTTTAAATATTATAATCTATAAATGACTGACTAATATAAAAGTACTTTAGTCTACTAAAGTACTTTTATCGGTTGTCGGCAACCAAGGCCGTTTCATATACTAGAAATTTAGGATGAAAAGGAGAGGATTCTCTCTGTAAACAATTAGTGTACAGTTTAGAACAAGTGAGTTATGCTGAAGTCTGGAATCTCTGAAACAAAGTCAGTAAGTCTTTAATAAATTACCTCTAAGGCTCTTGATGTATTGCTGTTAATAATATGATAAAATATGTTGTGTGCGATGTAGAGCAAAGTAGCTCACATAATATAGATTGTGTAATACTCTTTTTAGACTGAAGATTATATACGTAAGCTGTTTGTAGGCATTCGGAACTTTTGAATTTAGAATTAGAAAACAAGAGGTCTTTTCAAAGCTATTTAGGAACGCAATACGGACAATTTGGCGCTAGTGACCATTGCGGTTTATATAGCGTTAAGTTATTTGTATATTCCCTATACTGTAAAATTTTATATGTAATAAATTAAAAAAAAATAGGTGATTGGATCGGCTTTCCACTAATTGATGAACAGCATAGTGTTTTGGTAGTAAAACCAAAGAAATTGTTGCAATTTTAGATAGGTAGATAGATTCTTTATTGCTACAATTTTATAATAATTACAATCAATTAAAATTTCAACGACTAAGTTTTACCTAAAAGGGCGAGACGGGTCTTACTGCTATAAGCGATGTCTTCCACGCAAGGACAGGAGAGGTATAACAAATAGATAGGGTATTAAGAAAAGTATTTAATATTACAATTTTAAATAATGATTTATCACCTATTTAGTAGCGAAGGTAAACTAACCTATATGAATTGCATAGTTTCCTAATACTTGTGAAGTCAGCCAATACGCACTGGAACCGCGTAACAGACTTTGTGATAACTGTATAATACGTAATTGTTAGCGACAGTTGGTCCTACTGAATGCCAATTTAGTTTTAAATATTATAATCTATAAATGACTGACTAATATAAAAGTACTTTAGTCTACTAAAGTACTTTTATCGGTTGTCGGCAACCAAGGCCGTTTCATATACTAGAAATTTAGGATGAAAAGGAGAGGACTCTCTCTGTAAACAATAAGTGTACAGTTTAGAACAAGTGAGTTATGCTGAAGTCTGAAATCTCTGAAACAAAGTCAGTAAGTCTTTAATAAATTACCTCTAAGGCTCTTGATGTATTGCTGTTAATAATATGATAAAATATGTTGTGTGCGATGTTGAGCAAAGTAGCTCACATAATATAGATTGTGTAATACTCTTTTTAGACTGAAGATTATATACGTAAGCTGTTTGTAGGCATTCTGAACTTTTTGAATTTAGAATTCGAAAACAAGAGGTCTTTTATAAGCTATTTATCTGTTTATAAATATCACATTTTGTAATTTCTTTATTGTTGAATAATATCTGTCTATTTTTGAATTTCTATAAAGTTAATCAACTTCATAAATAGTAATAAAACAAGAGAATAGAGACACACAGAAAATATGTTGCAATCTGAAACCAATATTCGAACATTTGCGTCCAACATTCCACGTAATCCGTCGGATGCATCCAATCAGTTTTATATTCCAGGCGAACCCGCAATTCGTTCCCGGTACGCTCAGCTCACGGTGTTGATCGCCCCAGATCCCCCTCGCATCATACAAGGAGCTTTTATCGATGCCACTGAGGACCAACCTGTGGATATCGAGTGTGTTTCGGAAGGTGGAAAACCGGCGGCTGAAGTGAGATTTTCCTTGGATACGCTTTTTAAATTGGTTCCGCTTGTACCAATTCACGTTCTCTTGTGAATTCGATGGATTTTGAATTATATACCAATATAAAATTTTACCCGAAGATTTCAACCCTTTCATAGATAGATAAATCCTTTATGGCACTAAATTTGTGTACAAAGGCGAACTAAATGCTATCTGGCATTTTCATCCAGCTAACCTTTGGTGGTTAATAGCAGATAGTAGTATACATAGCGCTGCTAAAATATCGTTGGTTAATAATCTATTAGGTTGTTAATGTTTGACATTACAACTTTCGACTAAAATCAAAACCTAGCTGATTTGTACTAATGAGTTACTAAAAGTTTAAAAGGTGTTACTTCGTGAAAAGCGAGGAGTGGTTGCAGTCTCTGTCTATCCAAGAAAATATTGCAAGGTTGCGAATTTACAATTAACCTTCAATTAAACTTACTGTACAAATATATGTGTTACGTCTATTCTGTAAACTATTTTTAAGGTAAGTAAGTTTAAGGATTTGATGTGAATCGTTGGAATTATTAATAATTATATTTCTATTTGTTAATAATTCAGTGATAGCTCTCACTGTCTACCGTCATAAAATAGTTAAAGGAACGTGAGAGTTATTTATCTTCTCTTGCCGCTTCTACAAAGTATAAAATGTACAATTATTTTGCACAGATCACTTGGGTAGACGGGAATCAGGTTGTGATAAAGAAGAACGTGGAGAGCAAAGTGGAAATGATGCCGGACGAACGTAGATTCATAACAAGGTAAGCAGTGGATAAGTTTTTAACCAAACAGTTGATAGGTGACCAAGATGTAGATTTGGATAGTTAAGCACTGGCGCAAGGCGGCTAGCCTATCGGTGTCTTACAAATTACATTCTGGAGAGTGGGCACAGGAATTACACGATTTAATTTCTTCATTCCTACTCTACTACGTTTAGACATTCAGCGAATCACCGCCCTTTAAAAGTCGATGTTCCGCGTGTCCAAACGAAGCGATTCGAGTCATTGTTCCACTCCTTAGCGTACGCACAAGCGCACTCCGTAGCGTTGAACAAGTGGAACAACACAACAACGTCGTGGGAGCTTTCAAGAGTAGAGTGAATAGGCACGTACTAAACGAGCGCGTACCATCTTTCGACTATATCACCACTTAACATCAGGTGGGATTATGGTCAAGCGCTAGTTTATACCCTATTAAAAAAAACTGACAATCAACTCTTTCTTATTATTGACGTATCGAGATTTGTACAACTACTATCTCTTTCGCGCTGTTTATATTATCTACTGATAATTATAATTTAATTTTACATGGACAGTGTAGTTGCTAAGATTTTTTTATTACAAACTACACAAATTTGCCAGAGAAGCTGGCCTTGACTGCTTCACCGGATTGAGAGGTGGCATAGCTCTTAAGTCGCTTAGCCTGAAACTCTATCGCTCGTAACTCGACACAAGCTCCTAGAAATATGCATACAGCAAAAATTGCTCCCAAAAACTTGTGTCGAATTTATGTGTATGAGAACTGACTGTTGAAATATAGACAAATCTAGAATAGGTAATTAAGATACTCCTTAATGTGTAATTTAATTATCTTATAATAGGTTGTCAAATATCTCCCTTCCGCCTTTTTGTCTTTTGAATTTCGCGGCTATGTACAAAGCGCTACAGAGCTCGTATCTAGCAATACTATACATAATTTGAAAGGTCTTGACATAACCTACAAAACGACGCTATGCATAATTAGTTTGGATATTGCGTTCAACAGTTATAGACGTGTAAACATGGAGTTCACTAACGCCGAAATTCGCGCTATTTTAAAGTTTTCCTTCGTTAAAGGCAAATCCGCTAGAGAAACGTTCCGTGAGATTAATGGTGTTTTGGGGATGGTACTCTATCACTTCGAACCACGGAGGAATGGTTTCGACGATTCAGAGCCGGTGAAAACGACACCATGGATAAGCCAGCCGGCGGAAGACCTGTGACGACAAATACCGATCAAATCATGGACTACATCGAGTTAGACCGGCATGTGGCATCTTGTGACATCGCCCAGGAGATGGGAGTTAGTCACCAAACCATTTTAAAACCATCTGCAGAAGGCTGGATACAAAAAAAAGCTTGATGTTTGGGTGCCGCATGACACAAAAGGCGGAAGGGAGATATTTGACAACCTATTATGTTAACAGTGTTAAATTAATAACAAAAATAGAGCTTGTTTTTTTAGATAAATGCTGACAAAATTTTCTATCCACTTTTTTTTAAAGAAAAATAATGTTAACAATTTTTTTCCATAAACATTACTAACACTCTTGTTAACCATTCCACATAAACTTTATCTTATGCTAGACTTTGGTGCACGTAATAGTACTAGATCAGTCAAATGGATTGGAACCTACGACCTTACCTTTCGCAGAACGTATCCTAAACCATAAGGCTAGAAGTTAATCCATGTTAACAATTCCAAATAAGATTAAGTTTATGCTAGGAGATTCAATAGTCGAATGGAAGGTTCGGACTTACGACCTTGCGTTGCGCAAACCATCCCCTAAACCATTACTCTATCGACACTAACACATTGTATGGACAGTTAAATTTTTTTTTTCGTATTGTTGAATTTCAAAAGACACTTTAGTCTCTCTCTATTTAGCACATTCAATTAATTAAGACTACCTGCAAAGGGACAACAATAGGAAAAAAATTAAAAGTAGTAATATAATATCATCTTATGTTTAGTGGATAGATTTATGGGTGTAGTTTATTGCCAATAAACTGCTCTGGCAGTTTGGCAAAATAATGTTAATTAGTTACAATCTTTATATATATGATACATGTAACACTGTTGGGCGCAGGCCTTCTCTGTAAAGGGAGTGTAAGGGCATATTCTGTCACGCGTCCCTAGCACGAATTGGCAGACAGATTCTAGGGACATGTAGGTTTCCTCACGATTTTTTCCTTCACCGCCAAGCGCGTGGTAAATCAGCATATAAAATTGCAATAACAAATGTATTGGTGCCGGCACCGAAGGTCGAACTCGGGTTGCTAGCGTACTATGCAACTTGAGCCAACCGCCCGGACACTGTGCCACCACGGCTCGGCGAAACTATGTATGTAGATGTAAGTAAATTAAAAAAATTCCATACGAAAATGTATACAAATTTCTATATACATGGATCGTTTTTATTATTGCTGATAAAAAAAGTCGTAACCCGAGAGCTTTCACAACTTCATCGGATTGAAAGGCGATCGTGGCCTAAACCGCTCAATCTAATTCTTATTAAAGAAAAACTTTTTGAGGGCGAAGGTTTGGAAATTTGTTTCTCTCAAAGGCGAGAGCGTTAGGTAATCGACAATACTGCGTAGTTTTAATCAGGGAGCTTTTAAAATTCGTTTTCTTTGGTGATAGAGATATTGCTACGTTAGTACTACTAAAAAAATATACACTCTTGAGCAAAAATAAAGGGTCAGTTAAGAAAGTTTGAATATCTCGGAAGATAAATACGCTAGCTAACTGAAATAAATTGTAATATCCTTAAAATAAAATAAAATATTTTCGTTAATTTATTTATATTTCATTAAAAATCATAAATTTAAACGAGAAAGCATATCTTACGTAAACTTGGATAATACAGTATTTATCATTAAATTTTATTTTTATTTAAATTTAATTAAAAATACTGTATTATCCTTTTTTACTAATATATAGCCGTGGGCAAAAAGAAAGGGTCGGTTAAGAAAGTTTGAATAACTCGGAAGATAAAGACGCTAGCTAACTGAAATAAATTGTGCATGATAGACAATTAAATATCCTTTAAATAAAATATTATTATTAATTTATTTATATTTCATTAAAAACATAAATTTAGACGAAATAGGATATCTTAAGTAAACTTAGTGTATATAGTATTTTTGATTAAATTTTAGTACTTAGTGTTGTGTCCATGTGTCGACAGTAGGTACTAGTGCACAATTCTTCTTCATATCTTCCCGAAGTGGCACTCAAAGTTAGTTTAGCTTTTGAATGTCTCTTAGATTATCCGTGAAATAGCAACCGACCGAGTCGTGGTTCGGCCCTCTCGGGCGCCCTCGGATCGGCATGCTTACGCGTAACATAGTAACCGTCCAAGCCGAGGTTACCCTTCACCGGGGGGACCCTTGAGTCGAGTTACTAGCAATAGAGATTCAGGCTAAGCGACCTAAGAGCTATGCCACCTCTCAATCCGGTGAAGCAGTCAAGGCCAGCTTCTCTGGCCAATCTGTGTAGTTCGTCATTAAAAAAAAAAAAATCTTCATATATTCAAACTTCCTTAGACTACCCTTTATTCCTTTTATTTTTGCTCAAGAGTGTATATAAGTGGTGTTAATTATAACATTACTAGCGGTTAGAGCTTCCGGCGGATGTACCGAATGGATAGACTAATGTGATCATTGTTATACAGGTCAGTTCTGCGGTTAGTACCTAACAAGGGTCACCACAATCAGACGTTGACTTGTCAGGCGCAGAACACAGCGGACAGGGCTTACAGAATGGCAACTGTTCATATCGAGGTGAGTGTTAGTTTTACTAATTATTGAGTGCGTTCGTTTTTATGTTTATTTGGAATCATAATAAACAAACATATACCAGACAAAATATAACACAAATTAAAAACAAAATACAATTTTTTTTTTATAATTTCTAAGCAAGTGCTTGTATTAATACGTAGTAGTACTACGATCCCACCTGATGTTAAGTGGAAATGCAGTCCTGGATGGTAAGGCGCACTAGCTTAGTAAATACCTATTCTTGAAAATACCCACATGGTAATCGGAGGGAAAGACAGACGCGATCAAACCATTCCAGTCCTTTGCTGTACGAATAATGAAAGACGAAGCAAAGTGCTTCTTTCGGGTTTGAGGGATGTTCACAACAAAAGGATGAAATTCCGCAGTGCGTCTGGAATTCAGGTGAAACGGGGATGGGGAATTAGATCATAAAGATGGATCTAAATATATTTCCCTAAGTCGCTTGGTTGAAAGCACACTAAATTTTTGTTACTATTATTTTCAACAATCAGTTTTCATTGTAGGTGAAATACGTGCCAAAGGTGACCGTTGCAATTAACTCGGAAACAGTGAAAGGTAGAATACAAGAAGGCATCGACGCTAGAGTGCGTTGCTCCGTGGACGCCAATCCAGCTGCCAAATCTTACAGATGGTACATCAACAACAATCCTGTTATGGGAGACTATAACGAGGAAATGGTAAGAATTTTAACCGATCGACAAAACCGTTTCTATGTTTTTAATGTTTGTGTGTTCGTCATTTATGAGCCGACTTCATTTTTTAGCCCTAAAGGATATGGTTTTAATGAGGTTTATGACAATTTAGATTCTAGATAAGTGTAGTTGGCAGAAAATAACTGTAGCGCTAACCGATACGCAAAAGTCGAAAATAAGATATCACAGGAATTTCATTTTCCTATTTAATCAACGTATGTTCGGAAACATCGATGGTGACAATTGATTCCTCAGTTTGATATTGAGTGGAAGATGATACGAGAAACGTACAATGGTGTCGATGGAATTTGGAATTTTGTCGAGATGTGCGGTAATAGAAATCGGTAGCTGTGATCATTCCGAATAATTCCTCAGAACACTCCCCATAGATCTCTATCCATTTCTCAAAATCCCGTCCAGTTTTCGAAGCCACCAGTCTAACATCGTAAAAAAAATTACACAACAGTTTGATATGTATCAATGTCACAGTCTAGTTAACATAACACCAACAAAGTCTCTGATTAACAAAATTTCCACGTACACCAAGGAAACAAGTCGTATATTATTTTAATAAGGAATGCGCAAAGTAACACATAATTGAATCAGGCAACCCTCAAGACTTAATATTTTGAAGACAGACGTGGCTTACGCAGTAATTTTTCATGAATATATTTACTGCGGCGGAGCATCAGAATAATGTATACGGTAGGCAGATGCCGTGTGAGTGTTTTATGTTGGTGTATAATATTTAATTTGACAACGCCCACGTCTCGACAGAATGAGCTGCTTGAGAGATGTACTTACATATGATCTCGGGCCTACATTTCATAATTTAACGTCTTATATTAATATCTTGAAGTTAGGTAGCTATATTATATTTATATATAGCTTAGCTTATATATATTATATTTATATATAGCTATATATATATTTCAGCCCTTTTTTTTTTTTTTTTTTTTTTTTGGACGAACTATCACAGTTGGCACAGAGAAGCTGGCCTTTACTGCTTCACCGGATTTGAGAGGTGGCATAGCTCTTAGATCGCTTAGCCTGAACCTCTATTAGGTGGTAACTCGACACAAGGGTCCCCGGTGAGGGTAACCTCGGCTTGACGGTTACCATTATTACGCGTTAGCAGTCCGATCCGAGGGCGCCCGAGAGGGCCGAACCACGACTCGGTCGGTAGCTATTATATTAACGAAATCTACTGGGACAATCTAAGCTAAACTAACTTATATGCCACTTCGGGAAGCGTTAGCGCTGGGAGAAGAAGTGGCCGAAGAAACTCAGCAACGCTCTAATCCTATCAAGGGGTGAGGTTTTCCATAAAATACTTATATCGCGCAGTTATTCGCAACCTCCGACGGTCGCGGATGGACGCTTTGTAGATTTGTAAGGATCTAGCCTGTGCAACGGTGATCACGTCGTCCGGATCGTCGAGAACGTGTCTCGGCCTCCGGACGGCGTGTCTAATTACAAGTGGGGTAGTCTTGTAAGTGGCGGCACTCACAAGAAGTTTATTTGAATGTTTGGTGGCAGTCTCGAAAAACCGTCGAGATGCCTGCTTAAAGAATTGGGCTATCGTAGGTAGCCCTGTATCGACGTGTATCATGATTGCGTACGAACCACGGCGCACCCGTGGCTCGTCGCAGAAAACGATTTTGAATTACCTGAAGACGGTGGATATGAAGGGGAGGCATGCGCGAAGACCGGGCTCGCGTACGTCATAACGGGACGTATTACTGCTTTATAGAGTGTCACCTTATTACGAAGGGACATTTTGCTCTTTTATTGATAAGGTGATATAGGCGGCCCATTACGTGGGCAGCCCGGTTCTAACACGAGTTACGTGAGGTCGAAGTCGAGTCTCGGATCGAGAAGTACACCGAGGTATTTAGTTTCGGTAACCCAGGAATGGGACTACCGAGAAGTTGGATATTGGGGAGAGACGGAGGGCTACGCCTGGCTAGTCTCGAAAATTACATGGCTGCGCTCTTAGCCGGGTTGATTTCAATCCTCCATTTCCGGAACCAATCCCTAAGGCATTGGCTGCGGTCTGGAGTTTCTTGAGAATGATTTCGGGGGTACGCCCCGAAGCATATATACCAGTATCATCGGCGAAAGGGCT